>OY856410.1:26615398-29015398 GCA_963693085.1 Alisma plantago-aquatica
ACTAATTTGTCAATAAATCAATAAAATCTTTGACTTGTAGATTACCTCCAGCTAACAGAATCCCAACGTATTTTGTAGGAAACGTTTCCATCTCCACTCACATTGCCTTCTTCAACTTATCATCAATTTGGTAGTGGTTTTTGGACAAGAAAATGTGTGTCTTATTTGCATTCAAACACAGCCTCGTTTGCTTGCCAAATTCCCTAAGTAGCATCTGCAACATCCCCAATGTATTTGTTTGGCTTCAACAAATACAATTACATCATCTGCATATATATATATATATATAGTGTGTGTGTGTCATAATTAGGTAGATATATTTCGACCCCTCCTACAACAATAGGAGGTCAAATATTACATGTAGCCCAACAATACACCCCATCAGCGCATACAACTCACACAGCTATGTAATATGTAGCTTACGCTTGAAACACTTACAAACTGTTACAACAATAGATTTTACATTTTTAACTGAACTCCCATGCTTTCTACCATTCTGTTCATTCCATATATGAAAACAAAGTGCAGCAAATAGCATTCTATTCATATCCTTATTTTTGTATCTCTTTATCATCGGTTTTGCATCATCCTTGAATGGTATTTGCAATCAGAACTCCTTGCAAATCAAGCTCCATACTTCCTTCATGAATTTTCAGCAACCTATCAAGTTGTTATGGACTCCAAATTGCAACAAGACCAACATCTATATAAATGCCTTTGTAGCAGCATGAGCTACAAATAGGGTTGTTAGTCCTTTTTGTATGGTGAACTCAAACAGTATATAGACAAAATCCAAAGAATTTGATGATGGTATCATCACATTCCTATTGGTGACAATTGTATGCATTGCACAAGATAAATTGAGTCATCAGTTATCACTCTGAAGGTATGAAAGGAAAAGGGAAGTAAATGGTGGTTGCTTGAATCACATTCAACGTCATTCTTTTAAACTTTTTGGAGTGGCTACATCAACTACAGATTAGCCTACCATGAAATTATTAAAAGATTTCTAGTCAAAGGAGATATCCCAGTGGTAGTAAGATCTACAACAATGTGCTTCTCATTGTTCAATCAGATAACAAGATGTTTGTAGGTCACGGATAGTGCATGTTATCTTGTTGCATGCCTAGAAAAGCAATTGGATCTTCTTAATTGGATTTTATCTTGGTATGAGAGATAATGTCAAAGACAACATCATGAATACATCATGGTTGAACATGAATCCTACAGGTTTGCAGACAACGCATGGCATGTTACCAAAATAATCAAGATCTAAAGAATAAAAAAGGGGACAACTTTTGTTACTAGGATATAGGGTAATTATCATAATAGTGTCATAGAATGGCTTGATGTTCAATATATGTTATGGATAATCCCATATCATCAATAGGAATGGAAAGAAGAAAATAGTGTGCATTCTTATCCTATGAATAAGCAAGAATAACTCATTGTTTTTTGGACATCTCTAAAGTCTTGACGTGTTGGAATACCATATTGTAGTAGGCATTTGTCAAAGAGATTGTGCCTTTGGGGTGGCAGAAGTATATAACAACTTGGGCCAGATAAATAATGGTAGTAGATCACATAACAAGGAATAAGCATTGTCAAATGAGGCACCAATAGGAATAAAACCAATCTCTCAAAGAAGATTATCTTGGAGCTTATTGGTGTGGATTCGACAAGCCACATAGGCATAAATACCAACGTATTGAGTTGTAGTAATGCCCTATCCTCCAAGATGTATTGGTAGGTTGGACGGCTACCACTATTGGTCACCAAATTTTTTCCCTTCATCAAACAAAAATGTGTTTTAGGTGACAATGAAGCCCATGATCAAAGTCATTGAAGATTGAAGAAGTAGACTCTGGTGGCATTGTTCAAAAGAAAAACAACAACTTTGACATCCTAACACATGACCTAAGGAGAAGAAGTTCACACTTGGGATCATTGAGCAAAGAAAGGAAATACATCAATGATATAGATTTGAGCACATGTTTCTTAAACAAATCTAAGGGAAAGGTCATATCAAAGGAAAGTAGATCGTTAAGAATCTTCACTCCATGTACAATACATAGATGTCAAGATGAAAAAAGAAACAACTCGTGGTTCTTCTAGGGTCACCAGAAGGCTAGAAAATATCTATCTTGGTTATATTGAGATGAATTCCAAAACATGGGCCCAAATCTTGAAGTAGAATAAGTCCTTATACACTTCAAGAATGTCACCAGTGAGAGAGCCATCATTTTGGTAGAAAGCCAACAAGTCAAGGTAGCATTGATTTATAAAGTAATGAATAAGAGGATGGAGAGTCAATGATAAAAGAAGTTTTTTAATAGAATCACCTTGTTGGAACCAAGTAGTAGACATAATAGGCTCATCCTAATCTAAGCAATGATGAGCAAGAAAAATGTAGAGAAAATTGACCCAGTGTGAATCGAGCATCCAAGATGAACTTCTCAAAAAATAGTGGACATATCAACCATAAGTAATGGAGAAATTCACAACATACAAGGTATGTGTATGGACATGATTGTTTCCATGGACAAGGTGTATAACAACATGTAAAAGAGTTTCAGCACCCCCAGGATGCCAACTCCAAATTGGTGATCTTAGAGATATGTGACAACAGTGGAAATGATATATATATCTATATATATATATATACAATATAAATTTCAATAGCGAAGAAATTGTAAGAAGTTTATTTCAAAAGTAGTGTACAATCAACTTTTTCCATGAGATGACTGTATCAATCAAAAAATTCTTAAGTTTTTTATACCAAGCCATAGGGGTTTGTTTGAGACCATCAAGAGCCTTTTGTAAAAGATAAATTTCCTTCTCTTTAAAATAAATCACCTTCAATCACCACTTTACCTTTGTTGAGATATCTAGTTCTTTTAATCTTGGATACATTCTCTACAACAAATTTTATAGCCAAGAAAGGAGGCCTTGTATGATTTAGCATCAAACTTTATAAGAGAATCTTTACTATTCAATACAAAACATGGACAACCAAAAACATGAAAGAAATGAATACTTGTCTTTCTACCACACTATAAATTATAGTGGGGTTTCTTACGCAAAGGATGAGTGGAATCCTAGTTTTTCATAAACCAAGTTGTGCTAATAGCTTCGGCATAAAACTTTTTAAGAATGTCATACTTTAAGAACATTCCCTAGACATCTCTTGTAGAGATATATTCTTATACCCAATAAACCCATTTTGTTGAGGTGTAAGAGGTGAAGGAAACTTTGGCACACAACTAGATTATTCAATAAACTTTTCAAAAATATAATTTTCAAAGTATACCCCATGTCCACTACAGACAAAGACTATATAGAAACAATAGTCATTATCAAAAGGAAGACAAAACATCAAGAGCATCAAATTTATTAACAAAAAAAGGTCTAAGTAAAGTGGGAAAATCATAAATGATAATAAAGAAATACTTGCTACCTCTAAGTGTTTGTGTGTGCATTGGTCCAAAGATATCAATATGAAGAATTTCTAGATATCTTTTAGTGTTAAGGACTCCTATGGACTTCAAGGAAGATTCAATTTTCTTTTCCTATATGAGAGGTTGGCATTCCTCATCTTTTTCCAAAATACAACTTATAAAACCCTTTAATTATATCCTTTTTGCTCGACTTCTTCAATTGATGCTATTTTATGTGATGAAACCTATGGTGTCATAAATATACATCATTTCTATAAAATGTAGGGCATTTACAAAGTATAGGTTTAAGAGAGTTAATAAAAATATTGTAGAGCATTCCAATTATAGTTCCCTTATATATAACATTATAAGTGAGTGAATCAAGCAAAAATCATTAGAGAGAGGTAAATATAACAAGATAAACATTGTCACATAATTGACCAATACTTATCAAATTGTGATGTATGCCACCCACAAGGAGTACATTCTTGATGCATAGGAAATGTACTACATCGCTCTCACCTGCAACCTTACCCTTCTTATTGTCACGAAAAGCAACGGATCCACCTTTCTTCTTTTGAAAAGTGTTATAGTGGCTCTTTTCTATAGTCATGTTCTCAAACCATCCACTATTAACTATCCATTTTTTATTTTCCTAGAAAACAAGAATGGTCAGTGCCCTATTTAAACATTGGAATTTGGTATTACATTGGGTACCCAAATTATCTTGGTTTTAGTCCCCTCCTTCTTATATGGACAAAAATAAGGAAAATATCATAACTATTGTAATGAAACAAATCATGTTGGCCTTTGCATTGGAAGAGTCTCCATGGAATATTGGTGGTCCCTTATCCTTTTTCTTTTTCTTTTTGTTTTGACCATCCTCAAATTCCAACTCACTTATACCCACTTTTTGATTAGATTGAAATAGAAATTCATTTATGGTATTCACCCCTTGAGGAACTTTTGCATTGAATCTCTAAGCATATGGATATCATAACTAAAAGTAAATATAGTAGAGGATATATTAGCAATATCATCTTGATCATGCAAAAGGTCGGCCTCTTAGAGTGCTTTAATCAAGGAATCATTTTCAAGAGTAATGTTAGAAACTTCATTCAAAGGTGGATAGGTCTAGATTCGATATCATTTACTTTACCAAGCAATCTAGAATTTTCATTTCTATGCAATGTAAGTTCGTCAATATAAATTGGGATTCCATCTTTAAGCACATGTATTTACTTGAGATAAACACCATTTTAAATTTCAACACCATTATATTGATGTTCGAGATCAAGGTTAAGCTCTTGTAGAGTATCTCTACTACCACCTAAATAATTTCATTTTTTCTTAAGAGTTTGGATTATAGAACACAAGCAATCAATTATTTTACCTAATCTTTTCTTATTTGATTTGCATTTAGAATAATAAGTACGGGAAGCATGGATAATATCAATGAGAGTACCTTTAGAGATTTCATGGAGATTTACCTCACTTTCCCCAACAACTTCCTCACGAACGTCTGTCATGAGTGCCATGTTGCATTCATCTTTATTTGAGACTTAGTCACTAAAGGAGGAGGTATACCAAGTGGCATGGATTTTTTCCTTGTTCTTACTATCTGTCTTGTCTCTTTTCTTATGCATTCCCTTTTTGTGGTGGTCATATTTCTTCCACTCTTGTCATGATGCTTCTTTGTTTTTGGACATCCATTCTTATAATACCCCTTTTGATCACAAGCATAGAATCTAGGATACAATAAGGAGGCTTTACCCTTAAAATTGCTTGCCTTTAGAGTAGTGGGATTCAAGATGACTTATGGACTCATGTTTACTTGAGGAAGTAGGAGGTTGGTTCATGACTTGATCTTGCACAAGTTCCTCAACTTGATATTTTCTTGCAACCTCCTTCTTCTTATAGGAATCCTTATCTTCTTCTTTGTCCTCTTATTCTTGTGAGTTGGGTCTAACTTCATAGGCTTGAAGATATTGCATAAGTTCTTCAATGGGGAGAGCACCAAGTGACTTGGTTTCCTCTATGGTTGTCACATTCTTGTCCCATTAATGAGAACGAAAGCATAGAATCTTAGATTTCACCTTACCTTTGTCCATGATATGGCTCAAGGAAGCAAAACTATTCATAGGGTTTTTTAGCATTGCATACATTTCATCCACACTATCCTTCTAGTTCATTTTAAAACCTTTAAGATTTGAGTTATCATGTATGCTTCTCACTCCTTGACTTGCGCCATCCCTTCATATGTGATGAATAGTGAAAACCATATCTCACGTGCTTTGTCCCAAGAAGAGATGTGGTTGAACTCAATTGGTATAAGTGTGGAGTATAGGATGCTAATTGATATAGCATTGAGTTGTGCCTTATTATATCTTCCCTCATTCCAAGTACTTATCTCATGTTTTGGATGTGTTTATGAAATACCTATCACTTTCCACATGTCAAAGCTCATCCCTTGGATGTAGAATTGCATCCTTCTCTTCCAATATATGAAGATAGTGTCATCAAAGATTTTGGATGCATGGAGAAGTCACCCTCAATGTTGAGTGAACCATGAATGTTGTCACCCATTTTCTCTTATGTGTAGGAGTAATGTGTTGGATAAAACCTTGCTCTGATACCACTTTTGGATCTATGGGCTCTATATGGGGTAAATAGCACTAAAATACTTGCACAAAAATTGTTAGACCTTCAAGATGTATTGAAATTTGAGTGAAACTAAACAAACAAAGCAAGGATGAGATAGATAGAACAAGCACCAAAGGACATAATCAATTATAGTATTTATAAACCTAAATACAGAGGTGTACTCCACTATCTATAGAAGTCAACCTTTAGGATTTTGAACACTTGAGTCCCACCTGATATTGCTAATAAGAATTACAACAAGATCACCTTCTCATTTCTAGCACAAAGAGTAATGAGATTCCCCTTAAGTCAAAGGAATTCAACAACCTTGCCAAGAACTTAACTATTTGATGGCCAAGAGTCATTGGCCTTCACCAAATACTTAACCACCCTTGAATTTATGTCTTCTGCCTTGAATCTTCACCTCTTCAATCACAAGATTTAAGAGAGAAGATTGGAGAAAGGAAATTTTAGAGCTTTACAAGGATGGCATTGATGATATACTCTATTATATAAAACCTAGAAATTAAATCAAAATATATAAGTAATTAAAGTTGAGGGATATTAAGAGCTCCTAATGGCACAACCACTTAGTTATAATATAGCAACATAAAAGGCAAACTTAAAATGAAGTCCAACGGTATAGTTGAGGTTTCCTACTAGCTAGTAGACACACTTATATTTAATTCTAGCCATTTTGTAGGGTTCCAATAGATCTTTTTTTGAAGTTATAACCACTTCAAATGGCTAAATGCACTTTTTAATATTTTACAATATAGTAATGTCGGTCAAGTTACCTTTAGGAAACTCAAAAGACATTACTTATGGTCTATCCAAATATTCTTTTCATCAGAGTTTCTTACTGACAAGAAACACGACCTTTAGAGGTTCATGTCATGATAGTGAAGTGATATCTAATCATGTTATCCCAAGGAAAATGACATAGGATTCTATAAAGCTAGTACAAATCAATGTTGGACATGTTACCCCAAGGCATACTTGGGTGAAAAAGTATCCTATATTATCTATGACAAGAGAATCTAAAGTGCATACATATTCTCTCTAAATGACTTTGGTTGTCAATTGAGCTTAATTATAGGTTATACATTAACTATTAATGATTTACAACACAATCCCAGTACAGAGTTTATCTAATCATCAATTCTTGAAATTGTGTTGAATAGACCTATTCTATAGCAAACTAGGGTTTGATAATATTATCCATTTGGTGTACCTATATATTCAAAATTGATCTCAATAGAACATGTTACATACACATGAGTGGAATCATTAAGTCCTCCCTAAAATGTGGATATTGTATAAGTGTTAGATCAACACCCTTTGTGACATTTTTTTGCTTAATAGGCATTTCTTTTTTAATTTAATGTCAAATTCGGAACATGAAGGATATCAAGGTTGTTTAAATTATATATTTATTAGGTTCTTCATAGCTAATTAAATTATGCTATGTGATTCTATTGAAAAAATCATGGTTTAGTTTGACTTTTTAAAATAGTGAGTAGTTGATGTTGCTTGGATCTTACTTGAGGACAAGTAAGAATCTAAGTCTGTTGGGATTTGGCGAGTGCTAATTATATGGATTGAATCACTTTAGTTTCCCAATTTTGATATTTTATTTTCATTTCTATATTGTTTCACTCAAAAATTAATTTGCCAATGTTTTCTAATTTTTTCAACCTTTTATGCATTTTGCTACGACTCTTTTGGAGAAGTGCATATATACCACTCTCCTAGGGTTCTAGAACACTTAACAATGATGTTTTGGGTGGAATAACTTTCCACTCCTAAATAATCCATTTCTAGAAGAAAGGACAAGATGGGAAACTAAACACTTCCTAGTCGATAGATGGCCTAGGCAGTCAACTTATTTTTTACTGATAAAAGCCATGCAAAAGATCAGTCACTTGAATTAGATAGTATGATCCTAATTTCCTATTGGTGAGAATGACCCTAAAGCTACTATGCTATAAAAAATATTCCTTTGAAACTATGTCTCATAATGATTTATCTATTAGTGCTACTCAACTACATATTTCATATTATTCATATTGTCCCATTTCTTAGCCATAATTTCTGTTTGACTAGCGATGTATTCCATGGTTGGTCCCTGTGTAAAACTATTCGTATTTAGAAGTAGGTGTCAGTCCCTTGACACAAGTGTTTAATAAATGGTACCTTCTTCTTAAATTTTGGAATATAGTGGTGCACTAACCTTACGTTTAGATATTTTATGTCTTAATATAATATACATGACATTCATTAATGTTGTGTTGAAAATTATTCAAATGCAAGAATCTTATTTGATTGTATGCTCCCCTTACAAAGCCTCATCACTCTTTATTATATTCACTTTTTCTTATAGAATTTTTGTCACTTTCATACCTTCTCTTTAGAAGGGAACTACTTTATTGTTTAACCTTATTCGTTTATTTCCTAATAGTTTTATTATCCATTTCATACCAATTTGACTAATAATTTCCAATATTGCTTTCCTTATTTGAGTATTGTCCCCCAAACCACCCAGGTTCCACTTTGCAAAGAGATTAGATTCAAAAGGAGATAGCTCCTTGGTAGTAGACATTAGATATCTTGAAATTATTAGGTTTTCCTCTACAACTAGCCCTCATATTTTATTCTAGTTTTTTACTTATTAGCCATTCCACCCATGTAGGTGATTAACTTTCTTTTATAAAACTATATAATAATTAGTTTTCATTTCTACAGCTATGTGAAAACATTGAATTGATGTTTCATGCCACAATTCAGCCACATCCTTTCCATTATAAATTTGGCAGTGTGCTTGGAATGTGATGTCATTGATTGTCCTTTATGTAATGATTGGATCCCCTCTAAGGTCTTACTATTTAAACCAATAGTCTTTGTGACTTTTTATATACTTACTGTTGGATCTAGGGCTCTGGAGGTGAATAGAGATTAAAAAATTTCACAATAAAGGGTTAGACCTTCAAATTATATCAATCAAATACAATATCTTAAAAATAATTTGAAGTCGTATCTAAGCAAGCATAGCAAGGAAGAGAGAAATTGAAACATGCACTTGGACAAGGTGGTTTAGAGTGGTTACAATCTTCAAACTAGGAGATAGTCGGTCCACTACCTAGAGAGGGCAACCTCTAGGGCTTTGCAATCTGCGTATACTTATATTCCATCATAAGAGATACAAGGAGACCACGATACATCCAAGGGCTTACCTATTCAAGACAAGTGTCTTTCACCTACACAAAGACTTACCCACTTGATCAATATGTCTTCAGCCTTCAACAAAGACTTACCCACACTTGCATCAAGTCTTTTTTCTTAAAGGAATTACCCACTCTTCTTGAATCTTGGTCTTGCCCTTCTCCTTCACCTGGAGAAGATCTTCACCTCTTATTCAACCTTGAAGAAGACCAGCAACAGTTCACCTTCACTCAGAGTAGCTTGCTTCTACCTTTGCTCTTTAAGAAAGGGGGTTGGGAAGATGGAAGGAATGAGAACTTTACAAGCACATGGAGGTAGCTCTCTTACAACATAACTAACTCACTCATAATCACAAAATGCTTTGTAAATGAGAGAGAGAAAGGGGCTCAAAGGGTTGCAACACACGCAACTATAGTAAGGACTTAGAATAGCATGAATGACCAAACCTGGAATGAACTCCAATGGGTTCTATTTATAGACTGGGGTGTTCCTTTGAGTGTGGGATAACTTAAGGACGAAATATAGCCATTTTACAACTTGGAATGGATCTATATTTGCTCACAACAACTCTCCAACTATTATAATCACTTTTTCTGCATTTTTCGTATAGTATATTTGGTCGATCTTCAATAAAGATAACTAGACCAGTGAGTCAAAATCAATTTTTCTTAGTTGATCGATCGGTCAAGTTTTGTGAGTGTGCAACTCAACCAATTGTTTATTTCGGAAAATCCATCACTGGATCGATCGAGTTTCCAACTCGATTGATAAATAGCCTATGACAAATTTTCCAATTTGACCTTTGAGTGACCAAATGTTGGAATTAAGTGTGCCTAGTTTTTTCTCATCTTAGTTACTAGTTATATCATCAATACAAGTGATTACAAAATTAATCTAAGGTGATTAGGAGTGATTTCCAAAAAAGCACACTTACATTTCTTTTGACTTAAACTTGGACAATCTAGGGCTTGTGTAATTTGATCCTTTTCATATACCTAAAGCCTGAAATCAAACTTGATATTAGATACATAGGAATGGAATGGTTAATTCATTATCAAAATGTGAACAATGTATAACTCTCAAGTCAACATTCTCCCCCTTTTTGACAATGACAAACCTTTCCTCAATCATATTGAAAAGGATATGAAAAGTTATACCTTTTCCTTGTGAATTGAAGGCAGATTCATGATTTTAACAATGTTAATTGCTCCCTCTCAATCAGTGCTTGCTCTTACCTACATAGTTAGTATTTCTACATAAAATAATATAACATGTATATTATATGGTCTTTTAGCAAGTCACGTGAGAAAGCATATAATGAATAAGAAAAGGTTCGCATAGACAATAAAGGCAATATGGTTGAGATTCAAAACATTAAACTTCTCTCCCCCTTTTGACATTATCAAAAAGTAAGGGGGTAGAACAGCACAAAAATAGGTCTTCTCCAAGGACAACCAAAACATACATCCACATAATAAAACATGCAATCTCAAAGAATACACCAAACAGAGATGAGAAAGAAACAAGAAATCTAAGTCATAATCAAAATATGGTAAAAATGGCACCAACTCATGAGATATAGTAAATCAAAGACTAAGTGTACATATTATTTAGATTACAACACAGAAAGCATGTCCTCAAATACAACTACGAACCAAAGCGATGAAACCAACATGATGATAGAAATAGTACATCTTAGATAATGTTCCTAGATGTTTTTAGCACAAAATAGTCTATAAACATATATATAATAAGCATCAATAGACTAAAAACTAAAACATCTAAACATTTAGGTCATTTATGTCCACAGCATCATCTTCATCAGCATCAGCATCAAAAGCTTCTGGCTCATAGTCATCATCTTTTTTTGAAGGTGCAGAGGAGACAGCAACATCACCTTCATCACCAGAGTCACCAAAAAATCCATCAAAATCATCATTGTCATCATCCTTAGATGCCTCCTAATCAACAGCAGCAGCTTCCTCATCAGCCTGATCTGTCATCTCCTCATTGATAGAGGAACCGAAACCATGACTAGGACACCTAGAATTTTGCTCAGCCTAAGACATACCAAGGTCATGTAGTTCTTGAGCTCGAGGGTAATAAGGAGCAGAAGTGCCAAGCCCTGCAAGTAGGGTAGATATAGGACCAGCAGGGAGAGGTAGTACGATAGGGGTAGATCCACCAATAGCAGAGGGTGTAGCAGTGAAAGCAGCAGGTGAATGGGTATGGTAAAAGTGATCATATTCATAGGATGCATAATCACCTCCTGGGTAGGATTGGTAGGCAGGATAAGGATGTGCACAAGAGAGGTTCATGGTAGACATAATAGAACAGAGATCCTAATGCATGTGCTCCTAAACCTGAAGGTTATACACCCGTTGATGCATCATGTAACCCATGAGGGTTTCATTTGATACATGGTTAGAGGCACAGGTAGGTCAGTATGGCTGAGGTGGTGGAGGTTTTTGGGTGGAGATGGAGGATCTGAGTGTGGAATAGGAAGGGGTAGGCACACTCTTCTAAAGCATGGTCTCACTAATGCAAACTCCTTTTTGGTCAAGTTTGTAATGAAGGTCATGAAAAAGAGATTTGACAATGGTAGTCTGAAAGAGACCACAAATCATGGCTAGGTAGGGTGGGTGGGTTCCTTGGGTGCTCTTACTAGAATCAAAATAGGTTATGTGATGGAGAACATATCTGGCCCACTTGACTCTGATATTCTTCAAGATACAAAACATAATCACTGTAGTATTCTCTAAAATTTTAATCTAGTTTTTCTTTGGATGAATATTGTAGTTGACTACTAAGGTGAGTATGCAGTTCTTGAGGTCTAAGGATGAGGAGGGAAGGGTAGACTTCTTCCTATAGGGAAACTAAGGCTTATTCAAGAATTTATAAATGTCAGGGAGAGTGAGATCATATTACTTATAGAAGGCCTCGGGGTCTAGAAGGTCAAAATACTCAGGGTAATCCTTCCTCCAAGTATTAGTCACCTCAGTACCAAACAAAAAGATATTCAAGGTATCCTCAGAGACTTGGAATTTCTTCCCAGGTATCCTGGAAGTAAGGACTACTTGAGCATTAGGCAGAGGTATGAGAGTGTCATAATTTCATTGCAAATTTACATGGAATTTATAAACAGCTTTGGTGCTTATAATGGAATTATGGTAGCACGCGTGTTCAACACTCAAGGCAGAGAGGGTGGTCGTAAAGCAACTCAGATACTTGATCAATAACCTTTTGTCTATGTGGTATTGGCTCAAAAAGGGCACAAAAAGGAAAGGGGTTCCTAGGAAGGAGATCCTTGTACCTATTTAGAGCATCACTGGAGACAAAAAAAAGTTATCATCAAAGGGTATAAGGTGCGAGTTGGAGGAGGAGGATGGTGCTCCAGCTGGGGCAGCTCTCTTTCTCCTATTAGAAGCCATGGAAGCGAGATAAGACGATAGAGAGATCAAAAATGTAGGAAACACCACCACAAACTGACCAAACACCTAGGATTGATGAGCAAGAGGTTAAGGGAGGTCGATCTAGGTTGAACTAGGGCTAGGGAGAGGATGGTCGGGGCTAGGGTTGAGAGCTTGAGGAAGCTAGAGAATGGATCGGTCGATTTTTATCTAGTTGAGAGGGAGAAAAGTCGGTTGAACCATACTTACATTTTGCTCCAGCCCAGCCATCAGTCAAGTTTTGTGACTGGAAAACTCTACCAAATGGATCTTTACAAAATCCCTCATCCATGGATCGATCGAGTTGATAACACGACGAGTCGTCAACCTGAACCAACTTTATAAATTTTAATTTCTAGCCATTAGAGGCTAATTAAATTTATTTTTCTAGTTCATTTTGCATTTTAAACATACTTAGGCACATATTAGATTCATTCAAAGCACTTATGAGCAGTTTAGATGAATAAAATTAAATTTCTCTCTAGCTAGAGGTTTAGTGAAAATGTCCACCAACTTATATTTCATGTCCACGTGTTTGATATCAATATCCTTTTTGGCAATGTGATCATGAAGAGAATGATGAAGAACCTCTATATGCTTATCTCTACTATGAAATATAGGATTGTAAGACAAATTAATTGCACTAGTATTATCACAATAGATTGGAGAAGCATCAAAATGAATGTTAAAGTCTTGGAGCATTTGCTTCATCCATAGGACCTGGGCACAACAACTCTCGGCTACAATGTATTCATCCTTGGTGGTTGATAATGCCATTGTGCTCTATTTTTGGAGAACCAAGACACCAAGCATGGTCCTAGGAGAAAGAAAGTGCCACTTGTGCACTATCTATCAATCAAGAAACCTACATGATCTGTATCTCTATAAGACGTAAGAGTAAAGTCGCTTGGCTTGGGATATCGTAGTCCAAAATTTGGAGTTTTAGTTAAGCACCTTAAAATCTTTTTAACATCTATAAGATGTGATTTCTTGAGATTTGATTGAAAGAGATCACACAAGCCAACACAAAACATTATATCAGGTCTACAGGCAGTTAAGTAAAGAAAACTTTCAATAATACCTCCATAGAGTTTCTCATCTACCTTCTCACCTTCTTCATATTTATCAAGTTTGGCAGCATTTGATATGGGTGTGTCCATCGGCTTGGTGTTCTCCATCCCAAAGCACTTAAGTAGCTCACTTGTATACTTGCATTGGTTGATGAAATTCTTATCTTTAGTTTGTTTGATTTGAAATACGAGGAAGAAAGTAAGTTCACCCATCATGTTCATCTCAAACTCACTCTGCATAAGATCACTAAACTCCTTGCAAAGATCAATATTAGTCCTTCCAAAAATGATATCTTCAACATATATTTGAATGATAAGAAAATTATTAGAAGTGTGTTTGAGAAATAAGGTAGAAATCTACTTTGTCCATGATATATCCATCATCTAACAAAAAGTTCTTTAATTTCTCATGTTGACCTCTAAGTGCTTGTTTGAGTCCATAGAGATGTTTCTGCAACAAATAAACATGGTTAGGTAAGCTATCATGTTCAAATCCTGGGGGTTGTGCAACATACACTTCCTCCTCAATTGTAGCATTCAAAAATGCACTTTTAACATCCATTTGATAAAGAAGAAAGTTTTTATAACTAGCAAAAATAAGCAACATATGAATGAACTCAATTCTAGCTACAGGTGCATCTGTTTCATCAAAATCTATACCTTCTTGTTAATTGTAGCCTTGAGCCACTAATATTGCTTTGTTCTTTACCACTTTTCTGCTTTCATCTAGCTTATTGTGGAAGACCCACTTGGTGCCAATGATCTTTCTATCGCTTGGTCTTGGCACTAGGATCCATACTTTGTTCTTTTCAAATTGCTCCAATTCTTTTTGCATGGCTAGGATCCATTTATCATCCCTAAGAGCTTCTTTGATGTTCTTTGGCTCGAGTTGTGAGATGAAGGCATTGTTGTCTTGTTCTTTGTTGAAGGCACCCCGCATCTTCACTCTTTCAAAAGGGTCACCTAAAATCAGCTCTTTTGGATGATTCATTGCAAAGCGGGGAGTTGAATCCTTCTTTTCTTCATCTTTCTCTTCTTCTTGAGTGACCACCTCTTTTCCCTTTTGGGTGATGTTGAGCTCTTTTAAGATAGGAATCACCTCACCTGCAACATCATCATTTGGAACAATATCTTTGGGAATAGACGGGTTAGTCTCAATAAACTTAACATTTATAGATTCTTCTACTTTAGCAAGATCAATATTAAACACTCTAAAAGCCTTGCTAGTAGTGTTATAGCCAAGAAAGAATGTCTTGTCATATTTCAGATCAAACTTGTCGAGAGAATCTTTTATATTCCAAACAAAACAAGGACATCCAAAAACATAAAAATACTCGATAGAAGGCTTCCTACCGTGCCATAGCTCATGGGGGTTTTCTTTAAAGAAGGATGTGTAAAAACCCAATTTTGCACAAAGTATGAGGTACTAAAGTCTTCAACCTAAAACTTCTTTGGATTGTTATACTCTAAAAGCATGGTCCTAGCCATCTCCTATAGTGACCTATTCTTCCTCTCGACAACCCCATTTTGTTGAGGTTTTTGAGGTGAAGAGAAGTTATGTGCATATCCATATCCTTCACAAAAATGTTCAAAAATCATTTTCAGATTCTCCCCCATGAACACTACGGATGAAAACAATCCGGAAAGAAGCTTCATTCTCAACTTGTTTACAAAAACTAGAGAAAATCTCAAGCATATCACTCTTGGAAATGAGAAAGAAGGTCCAAGTATATCTAGAGAAATCATCGACTGATTGAGTTCTCATTGGTACAAATGATCAATATGAATCAGTTCAAGAGCTCTCTTAGAACTAAGGACACCTTTAGATTTGAAGGAGGACTTGGTCAGATTTCCTTGGGTACAAGGTTTGCATTCCTCATTCTTTTTAAAATCCAATTTGGGAAGTCCCTTGACCAAGTCCTTTTTACTCAACTGATGCATATTTACATGACCAAGCCAACAATGCCAAAGAGTAACATCATTCGAATTGACTACTATGCATATACAAACAATAGACTTAATAGATTCAAGAGCAATTACATAAATATTACCACTTCTAGTTCCCTTATATATGACTTGATAGGTGAGGGAATCTAGAATCAAGCATTCAAAAGAAGTAAATAGCACAAGGTAACCATTATCACATAATTGACTTACATTTATTAAATTGTGATGTATTCCATCTATAAAAATAACTTATACACAAGGATTCACCCACATCACCCTCACCTTTCACCTTACCTTTCTTGTTGTCCCCAAAGGTAACTGAATGCCTCCTTTCTTCTTAGTGAAATTGTTGAAATGGCTTATATCACCTGTCATGTGCCTAGTGCAGCCACTATCAACAATCCATCTTCCTTTTTCCTACAAGAAAGGAGAGTGTTGGTTCCTAACTCAAACTTTTGGATTCGGAGTCATCTTGGGGACCCACTTCATCTTTGGGTTGGTCCCCTGAGGTTTGCAAGGACAATAAGTAGAATAATGATCATCACATTTGCAATGAGAACAACTCATAGGGTTCTTAGTGTCAGAAGATTCTCCAATGAAAAAGGAGGTTTCCTTACTCTTTTTCTTACCTTTGACTTTATTCCCTGCCCTTAGGTGCTCCCCCTACAAATCCCAAACCACTAGTACCACTTTTTTTAGTAGAATGGTCAAGGATTTCATTTAAGGAGTTTTTCCCTTTGAGGAATTTCTATAGAGAGGATCTAAGTCTATGATTGTCATCATTAAGACATATGATAGTAGAATACAAACTAGCAATATGATCTGAAGCATGAATAAGGTAGGCCTCTAAATAGAGGGATTTAGTCAAATAAGAATCTTTCTCAAGATAAATAGAAGCAACATCATTACTAGGCAAGATATGTATACAAGATAAATCATTAACTTGACCAAGAAACCTAGCATTTTCATATTTAAGCAATGAATTTCCTTGATATAAGCATCCCTCTCATCTTTATGAGCATCAACAATAAGCTTGAATTCAGCATTTTCAATTTTAAGAGTTTCAAGTTCATTTAGGGACTTTTGGTTATCTTCCTTAAGAGTTTTAATGTTCTTAGGAGTTTCAATGTTCTTATGGTAAACACCATTCTCTACCTCAAATCCATTGTATTGGATCTCAAGATCAAGAAATTGGCCTTGCAAGTTATTAATGTTCTCAAGATGGGTTTTCTCATTTTTCTCAAGAATCTCAAGTTTAGCATACAAATCATCAATAATTTTTGCTAACCTTTTTCTTTTAGATTTACATTTAACAAAAGAAGAACGGGTAGAAACAAGCATGTCAATAAGGGTTTCTTTATGTAACTCATGCAATCTTACCTCACTTACCTTAGCAATTTCTTCACTTGTAGAGGCCATGAGTGTAATGTTTCTCAATCTTCATTGGAGCTAGAGCCACTTGAGGATGATGCTTCCCAAGCTATATGAACTACATTCTTGTGTCTTTTCTATTTATTGTACTCTTCCTCCTTCTTGGAGCTACCCTTGTGGTGTGACTTTATTGATTTAGGACATTCAATCTTGTAGTGTCCCTTTTGTCCACACTTGTGGCATCTAGGAGTAGAGGAGGAGGATTGGTTTTCCTTGAAGTGCTTGCCCTTGGAGTAGTTGGCTTCATGCTCACTAGGGCCCTCATCTTCACTAGAGGATGAGGGAGAGGTCTAGAAAGCAAGTTGTTGTTGAAGGATGACAGACTCCACTTGAGCTTTAAAGGCACTATCTTTGATCTGTCTTGCTTCCTTATCTTCTTGCTTGGCTTCTTCTTCTTGCTTATCAAGCATTGGCTCATGAGCTTGTAGATTTCCAATGAGCTCTTTGGTTGGGATGTCACCAAGGATTATCACTTCTACAATGGAGATCACCTTTGACTCCCATCTCTTTGGTGGAGTCCTCAAGATCTTAGAGTTGATTACTCCTCTATGAAAATTGTTTCTCAAAGCAACTAGGCCATTGATGATGATGTTGATCCTAGAGTACATCTTAGTAATTCCTTATTTCTTACCCATCTTGAAATTCTCTAGAAAGTTGTTCAACGTGTAGATCTTGTCCTCCTTAACTTGCTTTGTTCCCTCATAGGTAATGCACAACTTATCCCAAAATCATAGGTTGTATCCCATGAGGATATGTGGTTGAACTCCTTTGGGGTAAGGGCTGCATAGAGGATGCTTATGGCTTTGGCATTGAGCGGGGCTTCTTTTAGTGCCACTTCATTCCATGTTGACACAGCTCCATTTGGCTCCTTGTATGGTGTGACCTCACCTTCTACATATTAAAGTTCATCCCTTAGATGTAGAACTGCATACGCCTCTTCTAATAGAGGAAGTTGGTGTTGTCAAAGATCGGAGGACGCATGGAGAAGCCTCACTCTAGGTTGAGTGAACCAAGTAGGTTGTCACTCATCTTCTCATCTCATGGGAGATTTCTAGAGAAGATCCCTAGACTTTGATACCACTTGTTGGATCTAGGGCTCTAAATGGGTGTGAATAGAGCTTCAAAATTCTCAGAAGAATAGTTAGACCTTCAAATTATATCAATCAAAGATAATACATTAAGAATAATTTGAATTTATATCTAAGTAAGCATAGAAAAGGTGAGAGAAATTTAAACAATCACTTGGACAAGGTGGTTTAGAGTGGTTCCCATCTCCAAACTAGGAGATAGTCAATCCACTACCTAGAGAGGTCAACCGTGTATACTTATATTCTATCATAATAGATGCAAGGTGACCACCATACATCCAAGGACTTACCTACTCAAGATAAGAGCCTTTAACCAACACAAGGACTTACCCACTTGATCAAGATGTCTTCAGCCTTCAACAAGGACTTACCTACACTTGCATCAAGTCTTTGTCCTTGAAGGAATTACCCACTCTTCTTGAATCTTAG
Organism: Alisma plantago-aquatica; assembly: GCA_963693085.1. NCBI lineage: Eukaryota > Viridiplantae > Streptophyta > Magnoliopsida > Alismatales > Alismataceae > Alisma > Alisma plantago-aquatica. The sequence goes on from OY856410.1 coordinate 26,634,115, forward strand.
CCTTTCCCTTCTCCTTTGCTTGAAGAAGATCTTCACCTCTTCTTCAACCTTTAAGAAGATCAGCAACAGCTTCACCTTCACTCAAAGCAGCTTGCTTCAACATTTTCTCTTTCAGAACGGGGGTTGGTAAGATAGAAGTAATGAGAGCTTTACAAGCACATAGAGGTAGATCTCTTACAGCATACCTAACTCACTCATAATCACAAAATGCTTTGTAAATGATAGATAGAAAGGAGGCTCAAAGGATTGCAACACACTCAACTATAGCAAGGACTTAGAATAGCATGAATGAGGAAACTTGGAATGACTCCAAGGGGTCTTATTTATAGTTGGGGTGTTCCTTTGAGTGTGGGATGACTTAAGAATAAAATATAGCCATTTTACAACTTGCAAAAAATCTATTTTTGGTTGCAAAAACTCTCCAACGATTATAACCACTTTTTCTACATTTTATGTACAGTACATTTGGTCGAGTTTCAATAAAGATAACTCGACTGAACTACTAAAGGTCAAAGCCAATTTTCAAACTATCTGTCGAGTTTGTTCTAGGAAACTCGACCGATGAGTCAAAATATGTTTTTCTTAGTTGGTCAATCGGTCGAGTTATGTGAGTGTGCAACTCAATCGATTGGTCATTTCTAAAATCCACCATTAGATCGGTCGAGTTTCCAGCTCGACTGATAAACAGCATATGCCAAATTTTCCAATTTGCTTTTAAGTGACCAAACATTGGAATTAAGTGTTCCTGGTTTTTTCTCATCTTAGTTACAAGTTATATCATTAATAAAAGTGATTACAAAATTAATCTAAGGTGATTTGGAGTGATTTCCCAAAAATCACACTTGCATTGCTTTTGGCTTGAACTTGGACAACCTAGGGCTTGTGTAATTTGATCTCTTTCATGTACCTAAAGCCTGAAATCAATCTTAAACAAACATATTAGATACATAGGAATGGAATGGTTAAGTTAATATCAAAATATGGACAATGTATAACTCTCAGGTCAACACTTAGGTTGTCTCCTTGATGTTATTCTCCTCCATCTATTATCATTGTATATATTTTTAAGTTTTGGTATTTTTCCTTATGTGCATACCCATAGGTTTATTAGTTATAAGAATTCGTAGGGGGTGAATGGAAGTGCTTCTTAGGAGTATTATCTGAGAAGCCTAGTGTTGTTTGATATTCTTAACTATCGATGGCTTTTTAGAATTATGCATGCATACATGAGGCTATTGGGATTAAATATTTTGGTTTGTCTCTAAGAAAGGTAAAAATAACCTCTTACAAAGGTGTTTTTGTCGCATCCATTTTGTTATTATCATTCTCTATCAGTAGTTGCATGTGATTATCTTTTTTGAGCCTATCAAGTAAATTAAACTACCATAGAATGAACTTGATTGAAGATCATTTCACAAATTGACTTAGCTAAATCTTTTATATGGTAAAAGAAATCTGTAATTAATTAGATATATATATAAGTGTCTTTTACTAAAATTTTGGACATAATTAACCACTTTCACTAAAAAAAGATAATTTAGCTACAATTATTATACTTACATATACCACATATATAGTATAGTACATGTTCCTTACATATTATATTTTCATAAGTAAATAAATGTAGTTAACTGCATATTTCTCAATCAACTAGGATTTTTCTGAAGAAAAAAAATTACTCTTCCAAAAATAACTTCCCATCTACAAAGTAAAATCACACCATTCTTTCCAATGGTGCAGGAAGCCAAAATTTGGACAATAGTTCCACATCCACCCATGTTCCCCAGTCATCACCCTTCCCTTTAAATTCCCCCTCCTCTATTACCATTCAAAAACCTCCCCTGCCTCACCTTCATCTTCTACTTTGATTGATTATGTATCTACCCTACATGACCCACTTCTCCTCACTCACTATAAATCATAAGCAAATCTAAGAATTTTCCTCTGCCGCAACCACCAAAACAATCTATCTATGAAAAAAGTTATCACTGCAGCTTCAATGGGTGTGACCCGCTCCAATAGCCAAACACAGACACTTGATAGTGATGTCAAAAAACATAGTGACATTTCCTCTAGCTATGTTTGAGGATTGTTTATCTTCTATCATGCACAAAAAATAATGAATCACACCACCAAGACTCGAAGACTGTCAGGTGTTACATTTGATATTTCAATTACATCAAGAATAACAGTATTCTTGAATATATGAGGAGGGACTACTTCGAATCACTAAATTACACACTTTTCTTCTAGGAACAAAAAAAGCTCCTTCAATTATCACGCATGTAATAAGTACATGAATACAACCATAACAAATATGATGTTTTATGCACACTAGCAACAATTTTTTTTGCTAGCAAGGACTCCTCTTCAGGGCTTTATAGACCGCAAGAATGTGCAACCAAAAAGCATCACTACAACTAGTATTATGAAATAGATGTGATACTAACAAATACTGAAATCAGTACATATAAGTTTATAATGTGGTTGCTTCTAGGGTTATTCAAAATGTATGCATCCAATAACGGGATGAGCTTCATTAGATTACCTATCATCTTGGACAGGTGAAGTGTGTCCACCTTCTCTTCCAGCTAATTTGGCAAGATAAAGACCTTATTTACTAAGAAATTTCACAGTTTTTTTTTGTCAGCTAAAATTTGTGTTGCTTTTTTTCCTTTTTGTAAAAATGGTATTTACAATGTGTTCATTTCCAAGAAAAGGAAATGAAGAAGAGAAAAGACTATACAGGGTTTACAGCCAAAAAATAAAGAATAGATCTATTACATCGAAAGCCCTCCATCAATCCTGAATCAGGAAAAGATATTCCCATTTAGAAATAGTCATCTAGTCCATAAGTCCAAGATCACCAGAAATAACAAACTATATTCACAGATTATTCAAGCACCAAAAGTTATCTATCTGGGCTTCAAGGAACATAAGCACATCAGCAAGTTGTATAGAGGGGAGATCAGAGAGACTACTCATAAAATGGGATATTAACCAACCTCAAAGGATCTCATTCAAAAACTAATTTTTCTAGTTGGTTGAGACCTTTCTTTAGCTATGGTTGCATAAAATAGAAAACTTCCGAACAAGACGTTGATATTTAAGGGCTCCATGGAGCAAAGAACACTCCATGGTTTGTAATAAGCTAGCCACAAAAAACAAACGACCAACAAAAACCATCCAAGATTTGAAGGATAAAACCACATCAACAAAGACTGTATAGAGACATCTTTAGAGAAGTTGCACTCAAACTTCAGATGAACAAATGGTCAGAGGACCATCACAGTTCCACTCCATCTAAGAGACAATCCAAAAAAATAAAGATGAGTGTAGATGTAGTACCAGAAAAGAAAACAAAGCAGATCATAGAGAGAACCAGCAGCCCAAAAACTCAAGACCAGATCCTCCAGATAAGAAGCCTCCAAACTAGCTAGCTAGATAATAGAACTCCAAGCTAGAATCCATCCCAAGAAAAACGTTATCATATAAAAGAACTAGGAAAACACAGAGAAACTTGCTACGGAGAGTATCAAAATTATTTCTAATAATCTTCCAAATAACTTCTGGGTTTTGCATTTTGTCTTCAGGCACCTTACTATTTCTTTCCAACCAACTATTATAAAGGATAAGGGAGCCAATGATCTTGGAATTCTTGTCTTTGTTCTCATAAAGGTCATTCCATCTCCTGGGTAAAATTATCCATAGTTCTTCAAAGCATGCATATGTCCATAGGTTCGCAACAAATCCATAGTCAAAGCAAATGTGGTGAGTATCTTCCTATGCTTTGAAACATAAGAAGCAAATAGAGGCAATAGCAATTCTCCTTCTTTTAGTATATTCTAACGTAGCAAGCTTATTGTGTTTCTCCTTCCACAGATGAATTTTGCTATTCATATGACTTTTCAAACTCCAAATCTAAGAGAAATACCATCTTCAACCCCTTTGGTTCTGATAGCATCCCATATTCTCTTAATGCAAACTTTATTACTCCCTTTGAAAACTATATGATCTGACCCATTACTAGAAATAGAAATAGTATGCACCTTATCCTTGATAATAGGCGCGCATCTAGAAACATGGATAGATCAAACACCATTTTTAATAATGATATTCAGAAAGGAATATGTGCCAATGCCCAATGTAATAATCATATCATCAAATAGGATATCTTTTAAGCACTTTTTATTGAACCAGGGATCAAGCCAAGTTCTGAACTTATTGCCAGTGCCAATGATGAAATCAGTATGCATGATCAGGATATCTCTAATACAAAGGATACTACTGAACATCCAGGAGAAATTAGAAGATTCAAAAATACTCCAGAAAGACTCCTTTTTTAAGTACTTATCACCAATCCATTTTACCCACAAAGTATCCTTCTTGTGGGCCACATACCAAGCATTTAAGATAAGACAAGCATAAGAGAGCTCTTTGCTTTTTTTGATACCAAGACCACCTTCCTTTAGGGGAAGAGTAATAGAATCCCATTTGACTAGGTGTAAGTTTCTTTTGCTTTTAGATTGACCCCATAAAAAGTCCCTACACAGCTTATCAATCATATCCAGGGTAGAGGCAGGAATAGGAAACGAGAACACCCAAAAAATATGCATAGAAGATAGAGTAGACTTAATCAGTTCAAGTCTGCTAGCAAAGGAAAGCATTTTTTATTTCCAACTATCCAACTTCCTCTAAACTCTATCCAGAATAGTGTTTCTTAATGAGCTTACCCATAAACAAAGAAAAACCAAGGTACTTGGAATTGTCCAAGCTTTCAATTTTCATTCCCATCACTTTTGAGAGAGATTCATCATCAGCATTCCTCCCCAAAATGATAGCACTTTTGGAAAAGTTAACATTAAGACCAGATTTAGACCCAAAACTCTCTGATAAACTTTTGATATTTCTAGCATTAGCAGTGTCAGCTCTAGCAAAGATCACAAGACCATCTGCAAAAGTGAGATGAGAGAGAGACAAATTTCTTGACACAAGCACAGGCTAAGTAAGATTAGCTTCACATCTCATTTTTATCATCTCAGAAAATCCCTGCATAGCTAAAACAAAGAGATAGGGGGAATTGGATCCCCTTATCTCACTCCATTAGAAGGGAAGATGCTATCAGTCAGTTCTCCATTAACCAACACCTAATAAGACGTAGAATTAAAGATAACTTCAATCCATATAATCTATTTGGAAGAGAAGCCCATCCTATGAATAACTGAGAAAATAAACTTCCAATTCACCAAATCATAGGCCTTGGTAATGTCAGCCTGAATACACATGAAAGGCAAATTATGCTTCTTAAAGTCACTAAGAATTTCATTGGTTAAGAGGATCGCATCCTTGATGCTTCTGCCTTTCACAAACGCACACTAATTAGAATCAATAATAGAGGGAAGAACTCTTTGAAGCCTATTAGCCAGAATCTTAGAAATAATCTTATAGAAGATATTACATAAGGTTATCGGTCTCTAATTCCCAATGATGGAGGAATATTTACCTTTGGGAATCAAAGTGATAAATGTTCTATTAGCCTCTTTGAGCATACATCCCCTGCAAAAAAATCATTTATGGCATTGAACACATCATCACCTATAACATGCCACACTTTCTTGAAGAAAAGCCCATTGAATCTGTCGGGACCACGACTCTTGTCTTCATTTAGATCATTAACAATCCCATCAACTTCTTTTCTAGATATTGAACATGTAAGAGTGGCGTTCTGTTGAGAAGTTAAACGCAGGCCATTCCAACTACCCTCCCATACACTACTAGAATCATTCTTACAGAACATATTATTGTAGAAATTACCAACAAACTCTTTAATATCATCCAAATTATTGCAGATTTTGCCATCAATCATCATATTTTTAATAGAATTTCTAGTCATTCTAGTTCTCAAGGAAGCATAGAAAAATTTTGTATTAGAATTACCTTCCTTCAGCCATTGGATGCGAGATTTTTGATGATACAAGGACTCTTCCATGTCAGCAGCAACCCTGGCTTCGTTTCTTAACTCTTCGGCAACAATCCTCAAAGAGTTGTCTGTAGGATTCATATCCGCAGCCCTCTGAGCTAGCAGTTTCATAGTTAGTGAGGAATAAGAAATAATGAATCTTACATTATGAGTGGAATAGCCAATATATGATGAGGTCCTCAACAAAAACAAGATGTCATTAATAGTTTCTAGGAGACCAACCCGTCATGATGTGGCTTTATGTTCATGCACTCCAAGGAAGTTATTGGGGCAATGCATATCAATCTCATTGTTAAATTGTTCAATGTTGCAAACAATGGCATTATTCTTCATCGGCCTCATTTGGTCAACCATTATGATGTCTTTGTGACTAGTTGTCGTAAGTAAGATATCATCCTCTGAGACAACATGCTTCAAGGTGAGAACAAGACCTTTGATGTAAAGGAAAAAGTTGGGTCGATCTCAGAAATAATGATGCAAGCACCAACCTGGCAGAAGAATGCTCACCAACATCTTCACACCCACGCATAACAACAGTCTTCTGCATATTAACAATATCAATAACCCTCATGAGCCTATCTGGAAGAGAACGACGGAAACTATAAAGCTTATCAAACTCTCTCTTGGGGACACAATCATTAGCGTTGATGGCAAGGCAGAGTACAGGTATGTGGACTGTTTTAGATACGGCCTCTCTAAATCTGATGGTCTACTCGGTAATACCAACAAGCCTCTCCTTTATTTTTATTTTTATTTTCATAACTATTATCCTCATATGGGAGAGGTCCATTCGTATCGCAAGAACGTGAAAGAAAGCATTTGTATGTTGCTATAAATGTCCTCCCCTTTATACGGGTGCTCCAACTAAATTTGTATGTTGCTATAAATGTCCTCCCCTTTATACGGGTGCTCCAACTAAATTTCAAACTAGTGACCAATGGCTGACAAACTGATCAGACGTACTAGTTAAACTAAGCAATATTTTCAGAATCGAACCGGTGGTCGGACGCGGTACTGACTCAGACCGGATTGAGTCAGGTTCAACCAGAGTGGTTGAACCGGTTGGACCGGAAATGATGTCAGTGTGACATAAAAAAATATTTGAACCGAAAAAACCAAACCGGTCACATGATAAAAGGCAATTAGCGGTCGGACCGGTCAAACCAGTTGAACTACACAAGTTATATATATATATATATATATATATATATATATATATATATATATATATATATATATATATATATATATATATACATATATATATTTATTTAAATATATATACATTGTATATATATGTATATGTATATAAATATTTGTGTATAGATATATATTGTTGTGCAAATGTATACATTCACACATACATACATACGTATATATATATATATATATATATATATATATATATATTTGAATATATATACATTATAAATATATATATGTATGTATATAAATATATATGTATACATATATATTTATATACATATATATATAATGTATATATATTCAAATATATATATTCAAATATATATATATATGCATTCTACCTTATATGTATATTTTCTATATAAATAAATACATACATACATATATATACCATATGTATATACATATATATAAATTCCTATATGTATTCTACCTTCTGTTTTTTTCTTCTCTTTGAACCACTGGTTCAATCCGGTTCGGTCCGACCGGATGGTTGGACCGTATTTCTGACCGGTTGGACCGAAAAAAGACACATTATCGGTTTTTTAGGCTTCCGGACCGGTCAGCTACCGGTTCACCGGTCTGACCGGTCAGACCGGCCGGTCCGGTTCGGTTTTAAAAAAAACTAAGTAACAAGTGTTGCCTCTCTACTTTGAAATTCAGAATTGTTAGTGAGATTGGGAAACATTTTGGATTTCTCTTGCACTTCTTTGGCATAGTTGCATTTCATGGTCGTGTTTGTGCATCACATGTCTTTGCCACATATTTATTGATCTATTATACAAATATAACTTAGTAGACTAAAAATATAGTTGGTAATCAGACTTTTCTCTCACCGTAGTAGTTAGATTTAGGAAGAGTTTCCAAATCACATTCCACGTCAATGGAAGTAATAATATATGGGATTATGTTTTACATTTTGTCGGAAGTCATAAGCTAACAATCCTTTCTTTTTGTCATTTTTGCTTTTATTTCCAATAAGAAAGTCTATCATGTTAATATTGTTTCATAACATATTTTCAATTTTAGGTGTGACGTTCTAGGTTCTCTTGCTATAAGACAACGCCAACCCGTGGGCTTTCCCTAGAAATTATTTCTTAATTTAGAATTATAAATTACAAATATTCTATTCATGAGACATTGGCATTGAGGTCACAAATTGTCTTGAAAATCCAATAATCGTGGTTCTTTGTTGGCATACTCACACATTTACTTCTATTACAATGAAAAGGTAACAAGACATTTGAAATATTAAAGAGTTAAAAATGTGAATGGCATGACTTTGGTTGAAGGTGCAAACAACAAGGGGATGGACCATGGAGTTCCGTACTAGGAGTTTCATCTACAATTGGAGCTATGGATTTTTCTTGACATTAGCATTTGAGCATATTACTTTTAGTGTAGATAGAATTATGAGGTGGCTTTTTAACACTTTGATCAAATTGTTCTCTTTTTATGATATATTTGTTGCTAATACTTTGACGACTTCATTGAAACTTAAGGTTTCACATTGTCTTGCCTCCCCCTGATTGAGATTCAGCCAACCGAATTCGCAGTTTAACATCAAAAGCAAATTTCTATTTGTTTATATTGTCCATTGCCACAGTTTTATTGTCTTTTTTCGATAGATTTATTATGAGTATAATTATTTTTTTATAAAAGTTCATGCATTAATGAAAATAAATCAGGTTACAGATCTTGCAAACACATGATGTTGGCAAGCTTACTATTATGAGTATAATTATAATAGAGGTTCTCTAATGATAGAAATCACTTACAGAACATGTGTTGAGGTTGTATCATTTCTCTGTACTATATATATTTCAACAATAAGTTGAATAACAAAGTCTTAATGTCCATGCTATATAGAAATATCATCAAGGGATTCTTTTTCCATTCTCTACTAATCGACATGATTTTGCAGTGGTGACCATTTTTTGGTGTATTTATAAGACTTTACTATGTGTTGCATATTGGTAGGCACACAGGTGGGTCTACGAATCATGCATAGTGGTTTCACACATTCTGATTAACTATAGTTTTCTCATCTAGTGATCATTTTTTAAAACACGGTGAGGGACAAGATGTATTAACTTGATGATAATTTGCTCCACCAAAATTGTTGAATTACTGGTATATTCAATGAATTGGTTAGATTTTCTTGTAATATGATTGGCACCCAAATATAGCTCCCATGATGGTAAGAAAGCTTCACATGCGTATTGTAGGTTGTCTACTTTACCTAGAATATAGAAGGCTTTCTATGTCTCTAGTTGGTGCAAGGGTTGGATTTACCTAAATAAGGTCCAAGTAATGTATGTATGATGAAAATGTAAATAGTGTTTTATCTAAAGAAGGTCAATGATTATCTCCTACTGCAATTTTTTTTAACTTTTGGAAATCCAAACTCAACAATTGTTGGTCCCCAAACTTGAGATCGTCTCATGACTCCATAAGGTCTGAATCAAGATAAATGTTACAGATGGTTTGGAATGGATAGTTTGGATGTGAGTGTCTAGTATGCTCATTTCCTAAGTGTGTTAAATTCTAAATAACTATCTTCTCAAGGGGGAAGCACACATGAACAAAATCTATAATGCATCACCAATAATAGAGGAACATAAACTTATATTGTATATGTATCTCCTTTTCTGATAATTTTATTAAAAAAAATTGTCAAACATTTCATCCATCTAGCCTAAATATATCTAGTATTGACATGTCAAATGCTTATCTTTGGTTCTACATAAATTTCATGGAAGTTCTAGCTTAAAACTTTTACTAAAAAAATGTAGAAATCACTAAAACATGACATTAGGTATATTTTGGTTCTCTTAACCATCACAAAAAACTATGTATGTGTTGCTTACATGATTACTTCAGAAGTCTTGTTCTCTAGTATTTTCACTTAATAGACATTCATTATTTTCTTCTTGATACATGTCAGGAAATATTTTTCACCTATTATATATGTTGACTAGAAATTTGACATTATGCCGCCCTTATATCTTTCACTGGGAAAATCTTCTTTTTAACTGACATTTGAAACATTTTCACTATTTTAAATTAACCCACAATTCTAGAAGGCATTGCATACAAAAGAAATAATAATGATTCCACAACTCCAGTGGATATTCATTTATTAGCATTTATGTTATATAGTACTACTAAAAACTAAAGTTATCATTCTTTTTGAAAGAAGTTGTGATAACCTAGACTATTCTCTCTCTTCATGTATGTGTCATGCACTTATCCTTTTCACAAACTCCTCCCTATATCTCTCAATTTCATGATTTAATGTGTTTTGATGCTCAATTGGCCTGTCTAGTGTGCATGTGTCTTGTGCTGACACTCAATTTGCTTTTAAACATATCTTTCAATCCCGTAACATGTCACACTCTTACAAATCATTTTGAACCAAACCAATGTCATCAACTTACTCCATAATGTATGTCAAGTTTTAGATCTTCCAATTATCTTTTCAATGGTGTAAAAATCACTTCAATCAGACCATCGTAGCTCAACATATGGCCTTTTAAATTGGGTAATTTCATGTGCTTTAATCGATTTTAGTGTTTTTGAGCCTTAATGGGCTTCTTGGTATGTGTGTCCCAATAAGGGGAGGTGTCCCCTTTTTCCTTTCCAACTCAGCAAGACACATGCTTTTGTTTTTTCCAATCAACCTCGTCTGTTGGATCATGTCCCACGGATCCACCCCCTCTCATCTAAGGGTGAGAAGTCTTCTTCAACCTTCTTACCTTGTGCCAGTGAGGGTGACTCTTCCACCACCTAACCTCACTTTAGTCCACCCAATAACCTTTATTCCCACCTATTCCTACAAAATTGGTTCCCCCATCCACTTCCTTTTCCTTCCTTTCTCATTTCCCCTCTCTTTATTTGTGATGTCATGAACCCTAGAAATATTTTTCCCCTTCTTCTTTCACCTACAACCATGGATGTTGTCGCACACCACTTTTAGGCTTTTCCTCTTTGTGCTTCATTGTAGAAATCATGGGGCAGCATTGGGTCCTCTGATTTTGTGCCAACGCGAGTGGATTATTAACTAGACCCACCCCATCTCCTCTACCTACCTCCAATGACATCATAGATCTCACAGATTTACATAGCCATGTTAGCTTCTACTATGTGAGGTTGGGGACGGCGGTGGTGCGTGGGTGCCAACCGCCAACTACCGCTTGATGGCAGCTCAACCCTGATTGCGGACCACCAGTGTGCATGTGACATTACTGTTGGACCTGCTTGCGTGGACCAATAGATGAGGGGCCATACCGAAGGGAGCCCCATCAAAGGGAGTTGTGTGGCCTCTCCCCAATAATTTGATCTTGATTCAAATGTCCAACAGGACCCTTTTTAGGTAATTTCTTTGAAAAATCGTACCTTTTTATTCCCATGGTCAAATTCATCATATGATATATGATTTGTGATCATAAAATCGAGATCTATCCAAAACAAATGATTTTACTACTTAGTTTTACTTGTATATCCAATGGATACCCATATATACTCATGTTAAGTGGTCTTATATGAATAATGACATTTGCATGATCAATTATGCTTTACTTATGATATTAATGGGTCTCTTGCACTCCTAATCTATAAATCAATAATTTTTGTCCATCTTAAACTTGTTTAATTCTTTGGATCATCTCTCTGTGACTAAAATGACTGCACTTGATCTAAAATGGTCCTTTTATGTGCATGCATGATATAGCTCGACCAAGTCTTGGGTTTTTGCTTATTTGGTTAGCATCTAACCTTTTAATCTCAAAATCAATAAACTAATGATGTTTTGTGACATGTTTGACTAATATCTTATACCTCCTTGCCATGATGTAACTCATATGAATTAAAATCCTACCTTTGTACCTTTATTTTCCCTAAATGGTGATACTTTATTTACTTATAAGTTTGAATCTTTGATATGTGTTCTAAAGTGGATCCTTAAGGTTAAATCCATATGTTCATCTTTCAATTAGATACTATAATGATTTGTGATTCGAATTTCCATGCAACATACTCGTGTATCCTATTGTTTACATGTAATGCCTAGTGTGATCTAAATGTGTGTTTTGAATCATGGACCCTAATCATGCAAACTAATGCATTTGTGACACCTGTGTTATTTTAGTACTTTAGATCAATAGTTATCGTATTTGTAGCACATAGTACCAACTTGATCTATCCTATGCCCTTAATGATTGTGACTTGGAAATGTGACCATGTTGTGTGGCATGGATATAATATGACTAGTGATGAGCTTGCATGATTAAACCTCAATGATAATCTAAATATCATGTTTCCCTACTTATAAATTAGAGATATGTTTATCTAGTATCACTCATGATGTGGATGGTTCACCTAGACCTAAGGTTTAGTTTTGATGCTTATTCTATGTAGAATCAATGCATGCATGTTTGGAACTTTGGAAGCTATGTTTGAACTAAGTGAAACCTAGATCTAGGGAAACATTCACATTACTTATATGATGTTTAGATTATCAATACCCTATTTATCTAAGACTCCATGTTATATATTTATACGTCTTAGGCCTCCTTTGGTTGGATCTTCTCTACAATCTACTTGTGGATCATAACTAGCAGTCTACAGGTAAGGTATGTTTTTCTCGTGACCCAACTATGATATTGGATTGCTTTATATGTATGATTGAATGCTTGGCTACTTACTTGGTTTAGATATTGTTCCTAAGAATACTATATTCATGTTTTGTTATAACAAGTTGAGAAACCTTGGACATAATATAAGGAAATCCATTTTGGATATATAAACCCAAAACATGTTTTTTATAAGAGAATGACGTTAAGTATCCTCACCTTATTTCTTTTTCTTGTTTAGTTCTTGAACTAGCCAAGCGTCGTTTATATGTTCTTAAACTATTTACATGCCTTTTCATAGAGTACTTAATGCTTTAGAATTAATATGTTTTGTTTATTGAATTTTTTTAGTTGCCAAATGAAGATCCATTGTACTCAAGACTCTAAGCTTTGAAACAAAACGTCAATGGTTTCTTTGATATAGAAATGGGTACATATATCTTTTCTCCATGTTTAGTATCATGTTATCTTTTTATGTTGATACTTCCTTTTTCATATACATTTCTTGTGTGAGGTATGTGTCATTCTAGGGACGGATGCCCAGGTCTACTCACCATTAGCTATGTAGCCATTAGGAGTGTGGACTTAGGGCAATAAATGGTTCCGTGACAAATAGTATCAAAGTCATACACATAGGACTCTATATATGTTTAAGGCATATCACATCATAGGAAATGAGGGAGAACTAAAGTCCATAATTGCAAAGTTAAGGTAGTAGGTATGGTGCACCACATGGAATTTTTGGCTAGTATTACCTCCAATCCGCCTAGCAGTGGTGGTTGGGGTTCCTCCACACATCTACCTACCCAAAATGGATCTATGATTGGACTATATTCCTCCCCTTAAACCCAAGAGAGTCTTCTAGTATCTCACCTCTTCTCTAAGGACTAGACAAGCCACCCATGTTGATGATGATTAGTTAATAGTCTTCTCATCTCCTCATGTGATTCTTCTGTCGTGACTGTTAGTCACATGATTTCTCGATTATGGGTATCTTATGCATGGGAAAACAAAAATTTGATTGAGAAGATGGAAGATGATAATGTCACAATCTGATATTACATTAAAAACCTAATTGATGAATGGAAAGTACTGTTGAAATTGATGTACTCATGCAAACCCAATGTTATAAGATTGGACATAAGTGATTTCTATGTTTGAGGTAAAGTATTGATGTGGTGAAATACGGTGTAAGACATGTTTCACACCTCATGGTGGATGAGGCACGTATTGATTTAAACCAATGTTGTCACTATTTTGATCAAACATCAAGCATAACTAAGACAAATTTCTCTCTCTATTGATATGCATCATGCTCATACTTGATACGACCATGATTTTAGATCCCTAGATCATTATGAAAGACTTTTCATACAAGCAGATTTTTCTATGCCTCTTTGATCTTGGTGATGAATGGTATGATGGATACAAAACTCAATCTTACCTACTATAGTCTAACTCTTGGATTACCCAATCTTACTTATCAGTTTTACAATAAACCCTAATTGTAATCAAGAAAGGAAAGGAATGCAATTATGACTTTGATCTTAATATATATATATATATGGAAACATGTTTGCCCTATTATGGTCTTGACCATTGATCTCACGACCTTGTAAATATGATTTAATGGTAGGTACTCTCCCTATTTTTGTATGGTTGATGGTTTATGATCATGAGGATCAATGATCCTAGATCAAGGTGGTAGTATATTTTGAATCCTTTAATGTAGGTCAGATCCCTATTATAACTACCTCTGAATTGCCATCTTGTTGGTTAATTAGAGTTAGAAAAGGTAAGACCTTGAACACAATTTTTATCTCTTGACCTAAGCCTCGAATGGGTCAAATCCATGATGATATTGATGCTCGATCTTGAATCATGTTTTTAAATATGGTAATGTTGACTATAGCTTGTGGTTGAAATTCGTGTAAATATCTAGGTCTAAATCATTATCTAACCTTGAATGTCACCTAAAGTTGGAAGGATTAAGTATACAAAACATAAAAAAGCATATATTGAGAATAATTCTTTGAACCCAATTATGCCATCTCTGAAGGAGAAAATAAAGTCTCTAAAGGAATGAGTAACAATATGTGACCAAGCTCAGGAGGGAAGGTCACCAAGACACCAAGCCCAGGAGGGAAGGCCACCATGAAGACCAAGCCCGGGAGGGAAGGTCACCAAGAGGCCAAGCCCAAGAGGGAAGGACACCATGAAGATCAAGCCTGGGAGGGAAGGTCACCGAGAATACCAAGACCAGGAGGGAAGGTCATCTTGATCCCAATGATGGGACATAAAGTAAATGATGTGCACCCTAAGAGATGGAGAAAATCTGGGTCGAAGAATTATATAGAAATTATTTTGCTCAAATATTGATAGCTAAACCTCAAGAAAAATGTGTATGACAACTCAAAAAATCCTTAGGAACGGTAGAACCTTAAGTCATCCCTAAGGTCCAAAATAGGAATATAAACCGTAGATTCAAAATGTTTGTACCTACTTTGATGTCCAAACTAGATTCTCATATTAAAAAATGGAATCTTGATTAAAGATAATGATCTTGGACTCAAGTTGACTCCTATTATCACTTTGTTTGGACCTTGAGATCACCCTCGACATATAATTGATGACTTTTACGATCCCAAATCTCGAATAATTTAAGATGTGAATATGTTAACTTGATCAATTTGTGACTGTGAGATTTATGTAGACTAGGATGGGACCTTTCACTAATTTTGAGTACAAAATTATGATATTGAAATATGAATTTTTTCTTGAATTGTTGAAGCATGAAATCTCAATCACAGATGTGTAACCCCACCTAGGATACTAAAGGGCATGGAACCCTAAATGTTGGAAATGAAAGTCATCTCATACTCCTGATTCAAGAACTCTATTTTTGTGAGATTAAATATGATCCTTCCAAAATTGAGATCTATAGGACAACCCTTCAAATACGTGACTCATGTGATGATCTTCCCAGATTGACAATCTATGTGACAATGGTATGGCATTGGTGTTAGATTTCTTGATTTCGAAATAGTGGTTTTGTTTAGTAAATACCAAGTGATTATGATATGGAGTATGAAATCTCAAACTTGATCACAGGATTGATTTAGTTTTGGGGACAAAATGTCTTTTAATGTGAGGAGGATGTGATAACCTATAATTTTCTCTCTCTTCATGTATGTGACATTTACTTATCCATTTCACAAACTCCTTCCTCCAACCCTCAGTTTCACAATTCAATGTGTTTTGATGCTCAATTGATCTGTATAGTGTGCATGTATCTTGTGGTGACACTTGATTTGCTTTTAGACCTATCTTTAAAACCCTTAACATGTCACACTCTTACAAATAATTTTTAACCAAATAAATGTCATAAACTTACTCCCTAATGTAGGTCAAGTTGTAGAGCTTCCATATATCTTTCCAACAGTGTAAAAATCACTTCCATCTGACCATCGTGGATCAAGATATGGCCCTTTTAAATTGGGTAAAAAATCATATGATTTAATCAATTTTATGTATTTTTGAGACTTATGGGCCTATTGGGACACACGAACCAATAACGGGAGGCGCCCCCCTTTACCATGCCAACTCAGCAAGCCACATGCTTATGTTTGTTCTGATCAACCTCATCCCTTAGATCATGTCCCATGGATCCACCCCCTCCGATCCAACAGTTGAGAAGCCTTCTTCAACCTTCATACCTTGCGCCATCAGGGGTGGCGCTACCACCACCTAAACTCAATTTGATCTACCCAATCACCTTTGTTCCCACCCATTCCTATGAAATCAGTGCCCCCATACACTTCCTTTTCCTTCCTTCCTTGTTTCACCTTTCTTTATTTGTGATTCCACGCACCCTAGAAATGTTTTTCCTATTCTTCTTTCCCCTATAGCCATGGAGGCTTCCACACACCACTTTGGTTGTCTCCTCTTTGTGCTTTATCGGGAAAATCATGAGGTGGCATCGAGTTCATCAGTCTTGCACCAACATGGGTGGTTGACTGCCTAGACCTATCCCCATCTCCTTTGCCTGCCTCCAAAGATGTCAGCGAGCTCACAGATTTATGGAGTCGGGCTAGCTTCGATTGCGTGAGGTTGGGGATGGCAGTGGTGAGAGAGTGCCAACCACCAACCGTCTTGATGGAAGCTTGACCCTAGTTGTGGACCACCGGTGTACAGGTTCCAGCACCATGGGCCTGATTGTGTGGACCGATAGATGAGGATCCAGACCAAAGTGTGCCCCATCGAAGGGAGTTGTGTGGCCTCTCCTCAACCATTTGATCTTGATTCAAAGGTCCAGGAGGACCCTTTTTAGGTAATTTCTTTTAAAAATCATACATTTTGATTCCCTTGGACAAATTCATCATATGATATATAATTTTTTATCATAAATTGAGATCTATCCAACAAAATTGATTTTACTACTCTGTTTTATTTGTGTCTCTAATGGATACCTAGATATACTCATGTTGAGTCATGGTATATGATTAATGACATTTGCATGATCAACTATGCTTTACTTATGACAATAATGCCTCCCTTGCACTCCTAATATATAAATCAATAACTTTTGTCCATATTAAACTTGTTTAATACTTTGGATCATCTCTATGTGACTAAAATGGCTACCCTTGATCTAAAATGGTCCTTTTATGTTCATACATGATATAGCTCGACCAAGTCTTGGGATTTTTCTTATATGGTTAGAATCAGACCTTTTAATTTTGAAATCAGTAAATCACGTGATGTTTTGTGCCATGTTTGACAAATATCTTATGCCTCCTTGCCATTATGCTACTCGTATGACTTAAAAACCTACCTTTGTACCTTTATTTGCCCTGAATGGTGATACTTATTGTACTTATAAGTTTGGATATTTAATCCTTGTTATAAAGTGGATCCTTAAGGTTAAATCCATATGTTAGCTTTCAATCAGATCATGTAATGATTAGTGGTTCTAATTTCCATGCAAAACACCCGTGTATCCTACTGTTTACATGTATACCTAGTGTGATCTAAACGCATGTTTTAAATGATGGACCCTAATCATGCAAAGTGATTTGTTTGTGACACCAATTTAATTTTAGGACTTTAGATTAGTAGCTATCATATTTGTAGCACGTAATACCAACTTGTTCTAACCTATGCCCTTAATGATTTTGTGACTTGGAAATGTGACCATGTTGCAAGACATGGATCTAATATGACTAGTGATGAGCTTGCATGGTTAAACCTCAATCACAATCTAAATATCACGTTTACCCTACTTCTAAATCATATATATGTGTATCTAGTATTACTCATGATGTGGATGGTTCACCTAGACCTAAGGTTTAGTTTTGATGCTTATTCTATGTAGAATCAATGCATGGATGTTTGGAAATTTGGAAACTATGTTTGAACTAAGTGAAACCAAGATCTAGGGAAACATCCACATGACTCATATGATGTTTAGATTATCAATACCCTAATTATCTAAGACTCCATGTTATATCTTTCTATGTCTTAGGTCACCTTGGTTGGACCTTCTCTAGAATCTACTCATGGATCAAAACTTGTAGTCTATTGGCAAGGTACATTCTTGAACCTATGATGATATTGTCTTACTTTGTATGTATGCTCGTATGAACACTTGGCTACTTACTTAGTTGTTTGATATTAACATGTTGGCAAGCCTTCAACATAATATAAGGAAATCCATTTTGGATAAAGAAACCTAAAACATGTTTATATAAGAGAATGTCATTAAGTTTTATCACCTTGTTTCTTGTTCTTTCTTAGTTCTTGATCTAGACAAGCAACGTTTATATGTTGTTAAACTATTTACATGCATTTTCATAGTGTACTTAATGCTTTAGCATTAATATCTTTTGTTTATCAAAAAATTCAGTTGGCAAATGAAGATCTGATTGCACCCAAGACTCTAAGCTTAGAAATTAAACTGTGACATCCCCAGATTTTCTAAAACTTAATCTGATGTGTGACATCCAAATTGAAACCTCACCTCAATGATAAATTTAAATTTAAACACCCCACACCAAGCTAAGAAGAAGAAAATCAGAGGAAGCCCGAAGGAAACAATTAGTAGCACATGAACATGAACAATATTAAAACCATACACACATGTTCACCATTCAACATATAATTACAACATGAATTGTTACAACATTTGATATTACATATTGAACAACAAACTTATACATATACATGTACTACCACTAAACTACAGGATCTTAAGACAACATGTCCACCTGTACATCAGCTCGCTACACAACTCACACTATCCTGGTTCTTTAAGAGCATAACCACAACCTAAACAAAAGAGATTACATGTGGTACACGTCAGGACAATATTCAAGAATATTGTACTGAGTACGCCTACGTGTCTTTTACATACCTCTCATCATATCTTGGCAATAAGATAAAACTAATACTTGGCAGTAACAAAAGAATATAACAAAAAAACATATACTCGAACAAGAATGTTTATTAACAAAAGAGAACACATATTTTAAGCTCATTTTCCATTATATGTTTGTGCATCTGCCTACCAATGGGATAGATGCATCCATACCTCATGATCTGCTTACCAAAGAGATAGATCATTGTACACGTGATCTGGTTCCCAAAGAGATAGATCACTCACTAGAACTATGCTTACCAAAGAGATATAGTGCTTCATATAATGGAACATATATATTATGTTTGATGTGTTCATAATCATAAGTATGGAAAGCTCAAACAACATAGTATACAAGAACAATCATTTCAATCAATACCATATGCCAAGTCTTTACTACTATATAACACAAGTAATAAGCCAAGTAAGAGGTAATGGCGTACCTTAAGCTGAGATAATTTAAACCACATATTCCTCATGTCATCTATATCCAGGTCAACCCTAATTAAGAAAAGATCACATACTATCATCAGGTTCTCATCATCTTAACCCTAGTTATGTCCATTTTAGGGTTTACCTTAGCTCATTAAGATATGTGCATCATTACTTATCTTATCTTCTTGTAATTAGGTTACTAATCTTATATTCTAGATTAGGATACATAATCTGAATATCATGTTCTGTATCATTCTTTATACATATTAAACCTAGGTTACATGTATTGTACAAATTAGGATTTCATCCCATATATTAAGGGTCATCTTCATGTAACATGAATTCTTTATACATATTAAACCTAGGTTACTCATTTTTTTGAGAATTTTGGTATATTATATGTATTTTTCTGATCATCGAGCTAATTGCTATGAATTATAAAAGAACTGAACATGATTTGGATTACTAACCTTTTGGGCAAATGGGAGACTGACATGTGGCCATAGGTTGTCGCAGCTCCCTTGCTTGATCCGGATGAGTTCATTACTGAACCGGGTCAGGGATTGGTCTAGTGGTTTGGTCTGGGATTTGACCATCCACTCTCCTTCCTCTTCTATTACAAGTCATGTGTTCTTCTATTTCTCACCAGTCGTCGTCGCCACGCCACCAGTTCGATGTCGCTCTCTCTCTCTGGTGAGCAAGGAACCACATCTTGGTGCATATCGCCATCATGTAAGGCCATCGTCAGATCATTCTCTGAGTCACCAGCTTCAAGCACTGTGGCTGGGGGCTTTCCTTGTCTTGGTGCCGATGCAGCTAGAGGAATGGAAAGGAATCCTGTCGTTGACTATTCTCCTCTCTCAAGTGTGATTGATGGCGTCCGATTCCTATCTCGCCAGGTTCTTCCACAACCAATTGCCTCGGATCGGCTTGATGGCTCTCCTCCACTTCCTAGGTTGCCGCTCCAGGCTCTGGAGTTCACGGACGGCCGGGTTCTTTGTTTCACTAGTCATCGCTGCACTGGTCTCCTCCAGTGAGCGAAATCTTTGTTGCTGGCTCCTCCTCTGCTTGCCTTCTCTCAAGATCCACCACATAGCCTTCTCCCCTAAGAGACCCTGTCACCTCCAGGACGTCTGTGCAGGGACCGCCGCACTCGAAAATGATGAGAATATCGTCTCCTCTTTGCTTAAGCATCACACGATCTCAAGGATCCAAAGACCGAAAGACTACCCTATAAATTTTCCTTGAACTCTATTGTTTTTCCCCTCTCCTACCTCTGCCTTTCACCTATAAGTGGTGGTGGATAACCCATGGAGTCAGAGCTCTCAATTCACTCCCTTGTTGACTGGATAACGACTATGAGAGGTTGATGTGTTTCTCCCACTTATTTGATTCTTACTTCTTAGTTGAAATCGTGCCCTCACACATGAACAACTGGCTAGGAAATGTGGGTTGAAGGTGGCTCGCATCCAATGCCACTACCCCGACATGTCGCAGGTAGAGGATGACCAGGTTATCAGTAGATCAGAATCTAAGGGTCTAGATCTTTCTAGCCTGAGTACAATCCATGGATCACATAAGTGGATGATCCCAGGAAGTAGATTAGCTGTGAATGGCCAAGAGGTCTCCACATGGGCCGCCCGAACCTAAGGGGCATGTGACGCCCAACATGATTAACAACTTAGGCTCTACTTAAATAATGTATCAATTATTTGACCACTTTCAAACTTAAATTCCTCCTTATAGGAACATCAAAATATTACCAAAATTTAACCATAGCTTTATAATAAGTCGAGCTTCATTGTACTCTATTTTGGTGTCAAAACTCAATTGTTTAACTTGTCAATTAAATACTTCAAAAGTGCATAACAAATTAGAATCTCAACAATGATGTCAACACCAAACAACACACTTACTTTGTCAAAAGTTTGGAACTCTTAATATAACTCAACCATATGATTTTACTTATGTCATTGGACATTTAGGATTCCAAAAGTCCACTCCATCACATCCTACACACCTTAAAAGAAATTTTGTCCTCGAAATTAAGCCAGAAATCCAGTCTTTCACAGAAACAACAATGGGTTCTCTGATATATAAATGGGTACATGTCTCTTATCTTCGTGTTTAGTATCTTGTTATATTTTTGTGTTGTTACTGTCTTTTTCATACATATTGCTTGTGTGAACTGTGTGCCATTCGAGGGATGGATGCCCAAGTCCACTCGCTTGTGGCTATGTAGCCATTAGGAGTGTGTACTTAGGGTGATAAATGGTTCCTTGACAGAAGCTTTATTTTATAGGTGTTCCTCTAAGCATGAGTATGTAGTAGTAATGTGCATTGGTCAATCTCAATCTAATCACATTGAATTCTCAAAGAGTGTTTTGAATCCAACCAAGCCATGGTCTATAAATCAAGTTGTCTCTTAAAATAGGGAGACATTAGATACATTATGCAAGGTTGGACATGGGAGACTTGAAGAGCTAAAAATATGAGTAGATTTGAAATCATCAATGTATCTCGTGATTCTATCATACATGAGATATGTGATGAGAGGTGAGCACTTATATAAGGTGAGGTAACTAACTATTTCTGAAGTTCTTATAACTTATTATAATAATGGATTTTTGATGCTTCTTAATATGGTATATGTGTGTGTTATACTGACTACCTGTGTAAAATAAGACCAAGAAGTAACTTAAGAAAATAATATGTCAAGTAATAAGAGGTATACATATAGGATAGAAACTATATGTTCCACAAGAAACTAACAATCAAATTAAGTTTCAAGTGGTTTACACCACTATTTATATACTTCTTGAAGACCTATGAAGATAAAGAGATAAATATTATGAGCTTTGTTTATTGTCTCTATAATGTATGTGATATGTTATTATGAAACATGAAACAACCAATGCATGGTTTTAAGTCCACTAGAAGTATCTCCTTGAAGATATTTGCTTAGTTGTTGGTTGTACAAGCCAAGTATTTCACTAGTAGTTTTTTAGTGTACCTAGATTCATATGTAATCATATGTGTGTTTTCTATATCATGTACACAGCTCATGCCTTCCATTAGCGGCATGACCTTGAAGTTTTCTTCTCTCATGCCTTCCATAAGCGGCATCACCTTGAAATTTTCTTCTTTGATGAGGGTTGTACAACCCCAATATATGGTGTTTCCAAGATTTTTGCGCCAATAACAAGCAGAACATGATGTATATGACTAGCTACATTTTTTAGACATTTTCATATTATCTTTCTTCACCTGACATTTGATTTTGTGTCTTTTTATTTTCATTCTCCCAGCTTCTTCCTTTATTGGAAACTCCCATTAGTTGATCTTAGGTGTCTAGCCAATGTAGATGTTGTCATTTGTGGTTATGACAAATGAGAAAGAGACTTCTCATGGACAATGTTTAGCATGGAAGGAAAAGGCAGACTCATTATGGAAGAAGCATGTACATTTAATTTTATGTAGTAAAGTAGTATCTACTTCTGGCATCCTTCTACGTTCATCATACCTTGCTAAAAATGTGTAGTTATGTATTTATAATTACCAATTTTATGTTAATGTTGTATGTCTTTTTTGGGAAATATGGAGGCAACAAGAGCAACAAAAGCAATAAAAGATATATTTTTTTCATGAACGGCTCTTTTCAATAAAGATATAGAATTAAGGAATGTGTGTGATGTATTACTTGTTGCCAAGTATATGTAGAAACGTTCCTTGTGTAGGGATACATGGCATAGTGGCACTCTGACGATGGTTGACGGCATCCTCCAAACATAGTCATATAATGCATGTGTCTCTATGTAGTCCACGTGGGAGATCGTGAACTTCATGTCATGTTGTTTGAGTTGATTTGGAAGGTAAATATACTAGTGATGTGCTCTCTCTCCTTCCCTTGGAAATATTGGGTTGATCGTGTTGAGTCAATCAATTGGGCCTTCGAGCTGCTTGGAGTATGATCTGTGTCCAATCGAATAATTGTGATTTCCAATCAATCGATTGGGATTCTAGATAGTCTATCATATCATTTATTATTATTGATTATCCTATTAGTAACCAATTCAACTTGTTCCCATTAACTCCTCTTCTATGTGCATCCTATGGGTGTGACCATATATAGGATACACACTATTTTGATAGTTATGTATGTAATAATATTATGACTTCACAAATAATGAGTGGTATCTGGAAACACTTCATTGCCACCTAAGTAATTAGATGAGTTGGTAAACAACTTCAACCTATGTTATGATCATTGTTATAGTGGTATTATAACCCCTTTGTCTCTGATATCTAGATTGAATATGAGGCATGTAATCGTCATCTTACTAATATTCAATTTATGTTTCTTGACCCATAGTATACCATAGAGATACATGTGATCTCAATATGATATATCGACTCACATGTATATTTCCATACATTTCATATTCTCACTTATCAAGTGCTCAAGATATTAATTTAATGGGAAGGACAAATTTTGTTTATATTAGTTAGAATATTTTGCATGTGTCATAGTGCACCCAAGAACTACTTGTATAAAAACCCTTATTAAAGGTCATTTTGAGTGTTGCTAAAGTACCTTTATCAACATGTGATTCTTGTAGTGACCTTAGGTGTACATACCATAGTCCACAACAACACATTGAGATATGATTTTGATTATCACTTTTGTCTCCCATGTATCATGATCAAGTTAAATCTATCCAATATGCTTATCATAATAGATACCAATGTGTTTGACTTGATATCATATATATCATGACTAATGAGACCTAGTCATTATCAAAGTATGTACTAGTCTAGATGTATTATTGGCATTCTACTTTTCACAATAATATCTATTTGGGGACTTTGACAAGAATAAATACTCATAACATACACATGATCTTATATTTACATCCTCAATTTGAAATCACATCAATTGAGTAATACATTCTTAGAATGCTATTATGTTTAATCATTATATCACTCAAGTAAACATAACAAATGGAAATTATATACTATTAATTTTATCAAGAATAATGTACACAATTATAAAAACAAATGATTGGCTCTCACGACATACAGCCAACAATCTTTTCAACATAAAATTTCCTCCCGAGCACAAATAGATAACTAGATTAACAATATAATCATATGTTTTTCTGTCAAAGAGATTGAAAGCATTGAAAATATGCACAAACAAGAAATGAATCTCAATGTTAATGTTTTCCATTCTCAAATTATGATTTGAAAAGTTGTTAAGCAATCGACTAGGATGCATGATCCATTGCAGTCTCAACCTACTGTTCAACAAACTACTCTATTTAATGTGGTCTTTTTATGATGCAACTAAAGATTTCAACTATGTTCTCCTACCAAAAGAACTTCAACAATTTTTAGATTATGAGAAACTAGAGGTGTAAGCTTTTGAGTTCAATCATTCAGGACTCATGCCCATTATCAACCATCTGACAAGATTGCACATGGGAGGCCTCTTACGTATTGGGATTGGGTAAAGTTCATGATTGTGGACCTAGGAAGTGGGCATGTCAAATTCTACAGGTCCAGCTTCCCAGTATTCAAGGCGCATAGTTGTGATGTGCTATGGAGTGGATCAGACCTGGTGTTTTTTATCACTGAAGGATTGTATATTAATGTGATGAATAAGAGTCTATCCTTGTAGATTCATGATGAGATGCTTGTTTATGTTCATGAAAGTGTGGCTCTGACCATTGGCATTTTGAACCATATTGTTGGTGATAGAACTTATGTTGAAGGGTATAGGCCAAGAGATCTTGTGTTGGTTCTAGGACAATAAATCATTCTGAGAAGACTATTTAGACCTTATCTAGGGAAGCTAGTGCCACCATCAAGTATCCAATACTGTAACAACAAAAAGAGATCATTTGGTCTAATCTGCAAGGTCTCTTCAAACAATTATATTTTAGCATTAAGGGAATTCTTTTTTATTTTATCTTTTAGACATAAAAAAACTAATCTTTCAAATGTGCTCATGGCTCAATTAATTTACTTTTGAATAAAATAGCCCACATTACATCATAATATCCATGTTAGCAAGAGAGATATGTAAGTGTTGTTGATCATGCATCATATACATAGTAGAAACTCTATCAAAAAGATAGTTCATTAAAAGAACTTACATAATTATGTTTGATGTAATGGGTGGTTGATGTTTAATGGATCCACATTACTTACAATGATTGTTGAAAGGGTAGTAGATGCATCACCATCAGTTTTGCACCTAAAAATATAAATGAATCATTTAAATATTGCTATGCCAGTCTTTGTATAATAGTAAATTTGCTAAAACAATAGTTACGTAGGATTTATAAACTTCAGATTGTAGATAACTTGTCATTGTATGTCTTTGTGTCAGTGAAATTCCAGCTTGGAATATATCCACCACCCAAGGTACCACAAAAAGATGTTGTTATGATGGTTTTGGAATGTAAGTATAATTTATTAATGCTCCTATATTGTTTTTATCCTAGTTGTAACATGTTTTTTAATAATATATGTATCGTTCATAGGTTTTGCATTGCTTATTCTAGAAGCATGAAGAGAGAGAGTATAACATGTCTAACCTTTATGAACTAGAAGTAATTGGCACCTCCTAAAAAAATCCAAGAGTATCACGTACTAGTATCAAGCACCACTATTGTAACGTAGAGAATTAGTAAGTATATCTAAACATCAACTTCTTGAAAAAAATAGGTTTGATTTGAGCAATTCAAAACTAAGATTTTACATGTTCTTCGTATATTATCTAGCTTTAATTGCACCTCTTTGCACCCATATTTGAGTAGGAATGAAAGGGGGGCTTTCATGAACCTATTTGGTCCAAGATGAGTCGGGAAGTCTCTTCCAACCTCTTATTTTGTATTCAACTTGACAATTGTTGTTTTAGAGAACTATGACTCTTCAAAAAGGTAGTAATTGGTTGAGTTGAGGGGAATAAAATGCAATCTGTTTTGGTTAATTCATCCATTTAAGAAAGAATTCTCATATTCGGTCATCAAAACTGAATACAATATGTGAATCTCTACTGAGAAGCAGAACCATGTGTTGAAACAGTCATTGATCAGGGCATGTCCTTTAAGACTAATGGCACATATCAGATAAGTACTTTGGGAGAAAGTTGTTTTAAAAGGAGTAATGAGACTATCCATGTATTGTAAGTTTTGATGCAAGTTGTTCATAATATCACACCAATAAAGTATTCCTTATCCATACCTCTTGGTGCACTTGAAATGTCTCAGTTAGTAAATGCAAACTTGTATTTGTTCCTCTGCGCAATGTTTTTTTGTTTCATACATAAACCAATTCTTAGTAGGATGTTTTTTTTCAACTGTGGAACAATCAGTGGTAAAAATTTAATTGACCACGTGTAACATCATGTCCAATGGGTTCAAACTTTAATGTATGTGCTTGACCAGTTTTGTAGTGGTATGGTTAATTGTTCAAATGAGATCACAAAGTTTATATTTTAATCTTATACATGAATAAAAAGTATAGCTTTAGTTTCATCATTATACTCCTCGTAATTGATTGATCACTTGCAAGGAATGTTGTTGAATATGGACATGAAATAGATGTTGTAGCTTCCTTCCAAACTTTTGTCTTTTGAAAAAATAGGAACTTTGGCTATAAGGTAATTGATGTGCAATGCTATTGATCCTATCCACATTTAAAATATCCAAGGAGAAAGGTCTAAATATTCCATATGCTAGATGCCTAAATGTAAGCTCTTATTGTGGTTGCTTCTATGAAAAAAGTGACATCAAATCCTATTTAAAATTTTTTTGAAAGTCAAAACATGAAAATATATTTTCATTGGTTTATAATATTTAGTTATTCGATTCAAGTTACGACTACAATATACATAGGTTCTTACATAAGCTTTTGATTCATATAACATGTATTATTGTGCAGTTTTCACATATTGCTTTCCTTCTATCTTTAATTGTCGTCTAGATGCCAATGCCCACACCCATGTGTTTTTTGTGCTATTTGAAAAGAATTCCTAAGTTCCTGCATTGTGGTGGACCCACATGTTTTACCACATCCATTTTATAATCTTGGCTCATCTTATAATCTAGGAATATGTTTTATGTCCCTATTTTCCCTCACAATCCTCGAAACCACTAGTATAGGCCCCCTTTTTAAAGTTCTAAAATAGACAAACCCATGCATAGAAATATTTTATGCTATCTAAATCATCTTTATCTATTACTAAATAATCAACATAAATGTGTGCCTTCGGATGGATGAGGTTGGTTTCATGGAGTTGGGAAATAAGGGTATTTGAGCATATGGACTCCTAGGATCTTATTTGTGTGTTGTTACTTTAGGTAGGAGTAATGAAGGACATTATTGTCCCTGTGAAATGAGGCAAGATTGTTTCAATTCCTTGGGTTTTTCAAAATGAGGATATATTGTTTTTTTATGGGCTTATGTCTACTACAAGAGAAATTTGTTGCATCCTTTTCATTTTTCTTAGTACACTGACATTGGATGTTGCTCATTGTTATAGGTGATATTAGAATTTGCTGACCCAAAATTTGACTAGTTGCTTCATGAACCCAAGTGATAGAATGGGGTTAAACCAGGCTATACTCATCTACATCAGTATTCACAGGCATATCATATTAAAGAAATAAGCACCCCTTTAATCTTCCATGCCACTTTCAACATGAAGTAGGCCAGTTGGCAATCCAATTTTCTCCAACACTTTATGTGTGTGGTACTTGTGGACCTTGATCTCATTTTTAAGTTTGTTCTTTCATTTAAAATGAAAATCATGTGATCTAAAAGTAATACAGTGATCACCATGAGCTTGTTCCCAAAATCATCCAAGTCCTTTGAAGACTACATGGACAATTTAGAAGCTCTATATATGTTTATTTTACAGCAATATAAGAATTTTCTTACAAAAAAAGAAAGCCCCCTTATGTATAACATGTTCCATTTCCTATGTGAAATACATCACTTGGTTTATCTCAAGGACATAATGCATATGCAAGTATTTTTGAACTCCTTTTTATTTAGATAAATGTTTGATATCTTTAGTATTTTTATCAAATACCTTTCTCTATTTTGTATAAATATTTCGTATGTGTATTTGAGTCTGTATTTATGTGTGTATTTAATATGGTTTTCTATTTAGAGAATGATATGAAAGAATCATATATGTATATCTTTTGAATATATTGTTCAATATGTAAGATTTTTTTATTATCATTTTGTCTTGTCAAATAATCTCTTATTAGTTTACTGGTTTATCTTTAACTACCATGTCTACACCTTTTTGTAGGTAGTCACATTGTTTATATCTGGAGGCTTTTCTATTGTTTCATGGGCACTTTGTTTGTACCTTTTAGGATCTCTTTCTCTATATTTTCTTGGCTCCAACTTGGATATATGACTAGCTTCAAATTTTCATGTTTCTAGACTTCTAAAGTTTGATTTGTACCATTGGACCTTTCCTTTTTGTTCTAATTGTCTACTGAGTTTTGACTAATTGAGTCAAAAAAATTGAGAGACCCATAAATGGTTTTTATATCGATAGAACATGGATACATAGAAACAACATCGGGAGATAACAAAAAGATTGAAGAAGAGTGAGAGATAAAAAATCTCAAAGAGGAGAATATAGTGTTGAAGGATCAATTGGACAGAGGGATAGGAAGAAGAGAGAGTTTGTTTGGAACCTCACATGATGAGGTGGCAATTGAGGATGGAATAATGCCACTTCTTAGAGGCTTTTTGATATTTATGTATTTTTTTGTATACACAAGAATAATTCAAACTTTTTTTTATCACGCAAGCATGTTACTTCCTTTTTATTACATCTCAAAAGAAAATGGGACCCACACCACACCATTATGATAGTGCATTTTTTATAATTAGAAGAGACATGGGAAACATGATTTTAAATGAGTTATACAAGAGATAATACATAGAATATAGAACAAAACAATCTCAAGATAGTGATATAGAAGACACTCATAGCATCCAAAAGAGGAGCCAAGATTCTCAGACAATCATAGGAAAATAGGACAAAGCCTTTAGTGCCATCACTACACATCAGTAATATGAACATAAAAATATCTTATAGAGTTGCTTACTGACATAATAAGACCCAGCTCAGCATAGTTCACCCAATGAATAACATGAAAGAGATTTTTTTTATACGGTACAAACATAACGATACTAAGATACGTCCAATAAACTTTGTAGCAAAACACACCCTTAATATGAAACAAAGGGGATTTTCAAAACTAGTACTGGAAACTAGTTAGGGATTTTTAGAATCATGACACCTTTTTTCTTAAGATTCAGAGTAGTAAGCTTTTACCCAATCCAATTTCATAAGCAGTGAGTCTAAAATTTTCTAGAACATGGGGACTTCATAATTTTCTATCACATTGTTTTATCACAACCTCTATTTCTAATGCTTTCCCAAATATGCTTTAGTTAAATATCAGTACTACCATCAAACACGATCTCATCTTCCTTATGCATAGGAATGACCATGAGGTTTTAGAAAAGAGACAAGGGTTTAATTCCTCTTTAATGTGGCATTACAATTCTTAATGATGTCAAAAATCTTGGCCAATTTTCTCAAGCATGGTTTTAGGCAAATCCTTGGGTCAATATAGTCATTTAGGAATTAGACTTTAGAAATCCATGGATCTGTCCATAAAATGATTTCCTTCCACAAAATATTGTTGTCTCCCCATTCAACTTTAAAATTGGTATTACTCATAGATATGGTGACAACTTAAGTGATATGATACCATATCCCTCAATATTTATCATCAAGGGCATCTCTTCATACGGAAACCCCCTTGATATTTTTTCCATGGATCCATTTTATCGACATGTTACCTTTCCTAGTAGATAAGGACTAGAAATTTCTAATAAGAGAAGATTGATTGATATCCTTAATCAATCTCACTCTAATCCCATCTTCCTTTTTTTGGTAATCTAACTCTATTACATGATATGAGGTAAAAGTTCTTCTTATTTTGATTATTACTCCAAATGGTTTTTCCTTTAAATTATATCCACTTATTCAATGATACAATATTTGAGGTTGTACACAAGTGTAAGTTGTACGCAGACAAGGTGAATTTAATGAGATATAACATGCCAGCAATTGAGAGAATTTTAAATTTTCAACTATCAAGCTCAATGTTGATCTTATGAGTTCGGGGGTGACAAATCCTTAAGTGAGTTTCTCCTTGTAAAAGAGGACGGTCTAAATACTTGATGAGAAAAGAACCATCTGGAATGTGAATGGACTTTAGGAATTCCTCTTATTTATCATTCATGGTACAACAAGCTTTCATAGGGTTTATCTTCAGAAACAAAAACTTGCTAAAATCCTCCATGATAAATTTAAAGGCACTAGCATTAGAAGTTTCACTCTTCCAATAAATCACAAGGTCAGAAAAAAATAGTATGAGAGACATGAAAACTCCTTCTAAAATGATCCAGATGTATATCTTTTTCCATGTACATTAATAGGGTCAAGGTATATGCCCTCCCCACATATATTTATTGTCCTATTATGAATGAAAGTACAATTGCTGACCTTATCGGTATAACATGATGAAAGTTACTATCAAAGTCCTATTCAACAAGATTGTGTATTGAATAATGTGTATCTTTTTTAAGATTGGTGATTCTATTCATGTCATCATTGGTGCTTGAACCTGAGACATCTTGGTAACAAACCAAGAATCTAACCACTGGGGTGTCCCATCTTGGATCTCTAGATGTGTATCTAACTACATATGTATAAGTAAAAATATGTCATGTTTCCCTACCCATTAACTACACACACAAATATAGTGAATTTTGTTTTTTGCTACTCATTAACTTCATATAAAATTGTAGTAATACATTTACAACTACATTTTTATAATGAAGAATATTTTTCATACATGTATATATGTAGTCAGATTTTTATGTGACTACTGTTGGATCCTAGATGGGTGATTGGATGCTCTAGAGGGGGGTGAATAGAGCTAAAAGCACTTAAATAAAATTCATTAAACCTTCGAGATATATGATAAGATAAGGTTGCTAAATAGGTAATTTGTGTGAAACTAAAACATACATAGAAAGGATGAGAGAGATTGAACATACACAAGTAGACAAGCTATTTAGAGTGGTTCCACACTTCAAACTAGAAGTGTGTCAGTCCACTTACCTAGAGAGGTCAACCTCTAGGATTTCCTAACCATTGCATTCTTATATTCATTCATAAGACTTACAATACATGACCAAACAAAGGACTTACCTATCCAATATAAAGAGTCTTCAACCTTACCAAGGACTTACCCACTTTGCAAGAAGTCTTATGCCTTCTTCTAAGGACTTACCTACTCTTATATAAGTCTTCAGCCTTGCAGGGATTACCCACTCTTCTTGGATCTTCCGCCTTTGACTTCACCTTCACTCGGAGAAGCTTCCACCAAGGACTTACCCACTTGAGCAAGGATTCTTCTGCTTTCACTAAGGACTTACCCACTCTTACTCCAAGTCTTCAGCTTTGAACTTCACCAAGGGACGCCTTCCCTTGTTCTTCTTCACCTCTCTTAGCTAAGAGAGAGAATCTTCATCTTCATGGTTTATATGAGAGATAGGGAGGTGGTGGAAGTGAGAGCCTCACCAGATATACATGTAGGACTAGCTCTCTTACAGATTTCCTACTCACTCTAATGGATGTAGTAAGGGATTAAGTTTAGAGAGAGAGTAGGACGCTATAGGAAGCACTCAACTATAGAATAGGAACCTCACATAGAGTTTTGCATTGAATGCTCAACCTTGGAATGAAGCCCAAGGGGTCCTATTTATAGCTGGGGATGCCTCTTAGCCTTTGGGAACACTTGAGAATGAAAACTAGTCGTTTTGTAGCTTGCAACGGATATATTTTCACTTGTTGCAACTCCACAATGGCTAGAAGCACTTTTCTGCACTTTTCCGTACAGTGCAATTGGTCGAGTTTCAATAAAGGTAACTCAACCGATAGAGTAAAAGACAAAGCCGATATCCATACCATCAGTTGAGTTTGTCCTGGGAAAACTCGACCGGCCAATGAAAAATCGAATTGGTCAGGTAATCCATCGGTCGAGTTTTGTGAAACCACAACTCGACCGATCAAAAGTCATTTTCAAGATCCAATCAGGATCGGTCGAGTTTGCACCTCACAGAACTCGACCGATGAACAACCTGATGTGAATTTTGGAAAATGGCTTTTGAGTGCTTAAACATTCGATCTAAGTGCTCCTGATTTTTTCTAAGCTTAATTACAAGTCATACAATCATTACAAGTGATTTACAACATGATTCTATTGGATTTACATCATATTACAAAAATATGCACTTGTATTGACTTTGACTTGTCTTTTCTCCAATTTGATATGCGCAAGTTAGGGCATTTGGAGTGTGTCTATACCTAATCTGAAATCACTCAACTAGAGACATTAGAAACCAATATGTGGAATGGTTAGTCATCATCAAAACACGGGTTTAGTCAATTTAGACGTGAGTCAACATTGACCTAATTGACCTTGAGTCAAAAACTACATAAATGAAAATTATATCCAATTGAATTATCTACATGAGAATAGACTACATTTTTTATGTGCAAGGATAAATATAGTTAAAATCCTTAGATACTAAATATGTGGTTTTCTCTACACTTCTTTTAATTTTAAGACCTTTTTTGCATTGAAATTTGGTTAAATATTAGGAGTAAGATGTTAAATATTTTCCAAAACCATCATGGTGATGAAAAGAATCTAGAAACCAACATTGTTCAACATCCACTCTTCTACTCTAAGGTATTTGTTTTTGTTCTACATATTGTTATATGTTATCTTTGATATCTTTTCATTTCAAAATTGGGAAAATATCATTACTATTCCATATATCCATACAAACATATTTATCAGATATATTTGCTACTTGGGAAGAAATGTATGAATGTATATCTGTTTCATATTTTGAACATATGTTTGATTTTATTAGATGTATTACACATATTTTAGGATAGTTGAAAGTGCACGCCTCTTTTGGTATTGTAAATAATAGTATAGATATAAAACTACTAATATCTATGTTGATGTATATAATAATAAATGGTGAATCCATAATGGTACGCTCAAAATTGTTTGTCCAACTTTGTGGAAAGCATGAAAAAAACTTCAAAAGTGAACATATTTTTTGAATTACAACTTATTTATCATCATCACCTCTAATATAATATGCACCATTCATAAGTTATACCTAAAATCTTATAACATGCATGTTTTTATTTATGATGGAAAAATATTAATATATGAGCTCAATGGATGCAATATCACAAAATTGATTGTTTATAAGCATATAATAAGATTGAACATAATATAAACCTATTATGATAACATTATTATATTTTTTTGAGATGGTCTAGATACCAAATTCCATGATCACTTTTGTTATTAGGCCTCTTGGATTGCCTACTTCACCAAAACCAACTACTGATGAATGACTATTAATCAAGTTTCATGGTTGTATTTTAGATTTAGTTTTGCATATTTTGATTGCATTTTACTCAATATTTCACTTATTTAGGATTTTGGTAGTGTACATAATTTGTTTTGTATTTAAAACATTTTTATGCTTAATCTGTAGGATTGGTTCAAGTCAAAGAGAGAAGAAATTATCTCTCTATAAAAAGCCTAAGAAAATGATCAAAGGTTTCATATCCTCTCCCCAACTTCGACAATTAGAGTGAGTATCATTAAAGTATAGATAGTCACTCACATGGTCATAACTTTTACATACAAACTCATAATTGCATTCTTTTAAAGCCATTAGCTGCACAATTTAGTTACCTACAAACCACATATATATGGTATAGGTTAGTTGGCTGACTCACCCTTGAACCACTTTGTTATTTGGGCAACTGAGTTGTAGGGTGAAGAACATGCAGAAAGTGAGCTGGCTAGTTGGTGTTACCAGTTGACCGATTGGAATTCATCTTCAATTAGTTAGTAACTAACAAGAATTTTGGCAGCTTTCCATTCATCTTACTCACTCCATGAGTCATCTAACTTGCTTGTTGGTGAAAATCCTTATCATTTATCAAATCACCCGACTTATTATATGAGTAGGCCAGTAGAATGTATATCTAGTCACTAAAACAACTCTAGATTCCATATCCAATGTTAGGTTTGAGTGATTCAAGTTGTCTTGAAAGTATTATTTAATTACATACATAATGATATATTTAATAACTATTTCTTTCTAGCTAGTTGTCCCTTCAGTTGCTAGGAATTTCTATGATAGAAATCTATAATAAATTGTTAACAATTGTTGGTTTAATTTGGATGGGTTTGATATTTTGTAGGCTAATATAAAAGAACTTGGAGGATGTCCAGAGTAAGTTATCATGGCCTATTCTCTCCCATATACAACACCATCCACCTCTAGGGAGATCTAGAGACATGAGTAGAGGGCTTGATGTGGAGACGTGCTTTGTCAAAGGATGTGACCAGAGACTCTTGCTACCATTCAAAGAGTGGTGATGAAACCATTGATCTTCTTATCTATGTTTTTAGTTTCTCCATGATCTTCTTCCTACTCTCTTTTATGTATTTTGAATTTATTAGAGAGTAAATCTTTTATTGGAGTGCAGAGATTAGCCTTGTTGCCTGTATATTGTACTCTCATATCATAAATACTATTCATATGCATTTTTAAATTGATTATCAATTGATTGACTGAATGTCTATATATTATATACATATATCTCATGATTGTTAGTAACCTAGACGTAGAAACCTTAAAATCTAGGATCAGAATACCTATTAGTATTGTTGGATCTCAGATGAGATCACAAAAGGAAGTTCTCTGGGTTGAAAGATTCAGGATCTATAGGTAATGAGACCTCGAGCCTACGGAGAAATCTATCCTTGTGAATTTCACACTCTAAAATAATATAAAATTCCTTGGCCTCAATCTAAATATTTGTATGTCTGAGTGATGTAATGTGAGACAGTGGATACGCGAGTAATGACAGTAAAACTTGTAATCTCAGTAGTTTAATCATTGTTAAACATTTCTTTCATATTTTCATTTATTTATTAATTTTTTAGTTTTGTTAATCAACAAAATATCAACCAATCATCATTGCTAGTTACTTTCTCTTTATTAGGCTAAAAATATGAATTTATTAAAATTATTGTCCTTTGAGTTTGATCCTAAAGTTATTATGTAATGCAACTCGTCCCCTTATGGATGGTGATCATTGTGCATAGTTTAGGTAAAAATATAGGGACTTTCCCTTAGGTGAAATTGCTAGTGCAATAATTTCCACATCAAACTCGTTCACCAAAAATTGCCCCACTTAAAAGTGATATAAACAATAATCATAAATCTAAAACAATCATGTCATCGTTATGTAAAACTAGATGGTGTAGGTTTACAAAATTACACAATGTTCCAATATCTTGATAAGTGTGTGTGTTATCATAGTGTTTTAATCATGTATTCTCCTTTACAATTTTGCAAAATTGTTGAACCAGAAGATAAATGTATGATGGTTGGGAAAAAGGGGTAGTTAGAATATTCGTGTTAAGAGGTTTTTGTTCCATTTTGGGTTTTATCCATGAAAAATAAGATTAAGATCTAGTCATGACATTTAAATTATCTAAGTTGTTTTGTCTTGGGTAAATGCATTTCAAAAATGAGGAGACTGGTGCATCATTGTTAAAGTCCAAATTTACAAATGTTTTATATTTCAAGCCATTCACTTACCATGTTGTCTTTATTTTATTTAATACACTTCAAATTTATGAACTTTCCTCATTTTTCTATGTATATATGACATGAAAAATCCTTATTTTCATATCAAGTTTCTTATCATTTTCCCTTAACAACTTCTCCTCAATGTAATCTCACAACAACTATATTCCACAACAATAGGGTGACAAACTATGTGTCCCAAGATTTGGTTTTGTGTGCTCCTCGCCCTACTTGTCATTCTTCTTTGTCAGTTATTTCTCATCCCCTTATCAAAATAAAGAATTATGGAATCATTAGTATTTGAAAGTAGAAGTCAAATGTAAATCCAAAAATTAGAATATATATCCAAATTTCTTTAGAGAATTATATATATTGTTTTGGTTATTTATACATGTAACTTATCACTTTCCTGACATTTTTTGAAACGCATATGGTGCATCTATTACACCACCCTCCTGTTTCAACCTCTATAGTTAATATCTAACAAGTTCATAGCATTAAAACGGTCTCCTTGTTGATTTCTTCTAGTATATATTGTTACATACTCTGAACAAGTATTGAATATTCCTTCCTTCTCATGTTGTTTTGGCCACTTCTTAGAAAGCTGGTCTACAAGTTGGTTTTACACCTATTTGGGTGAATCATCTCAATCCCACCCATGTTGTGTTTCTTCCTGGTGGCCTCTCTCTAAACTTCATATATTCATGGACACTCTTCTTTGGCATTGATATAGGCTATTGATTTTCTTGAATTGCTAACTACTAGGCACTTGTGACCTTATGTTAGCTCCAACTGAGATACACCCAAATGAGATATACCCAAAATTATAACTCAAGCGGGTTGTTACCGTTCTTCTTAATTGTACCCCCTCATATACACCTCCTTGGGAGTCTATACAGGCACATCTCATCACTTGCCAGTTCCCTGTGATATAAATAGTTTTATCCACATTCAACACTCTCCACCTCAACACGTGGTGTCTACCATCGTATGTTTTCTTGGTGGGCCAAACAACCTCCTCCTTTAGTGAAAGATTTGTCAACTAAGTATGCTTTTGATCTATAATTTGTAATCAGTATGCATGCTCCCATCCCTTTCTTTTTAAAGAATGTCTCATTTATGTCCTTCCACTCTAACTTGCATTTCATCACAAAAAGAGTGGACCAACCTTTGTATGTTTTCAGCTCTGACGTATTATAGTGGATCTACTTTTCTATAGTTGAGTTGTCAAAAAAGTTGATAGGGTCTTGTGGAATCAACAATCTCCATACTATTCTT
Source organism: Alisma plantago-aquatica (assembly GCA_963693085.1). Taxonomy (NCBI): domain Eukaryota; kingdom Viridiplantae; phylum Streptophyta; class Magnoliopsida; order Alismatales; family Alismataceae; genus Alisma; species Alisma plantago-aquatica. The sequence continues at coordinate 26,671,883 of OY856410.1, forward strand.
GCTTGATCTCGGTCATGGAGGGCATGTAAATTTTTTTCCACCTCTTTTGCATCTAGATGAACACCTCTCTCAGTCATTTTCCTTATAGTCTAAGCTGGTTAGTGAATTAGTGTTATGCCTTTAAAGCCACATAAAGATTTTGTCCCTATAGGGGATTGTCAATCCACATATCCTTGACCACTCATGTGTGACAATGGCTTGGTAACCCTTCATCATCATTGTATAGTATGGGTGATTGAGAAATAGAGTTCCTATGTGTCTTTCTATGTGTGTTCATCATCTCTAGAGCTCCTCTTAGGTATAGGCATAAGAAGAATCACTTCCATTGTTACCTTAGTGTACCGAGACCAATGAAACCTTGTCCCATTCACCCTCATTATTCACCATACTCTCCACTTTAAAGTCCAAGATGTCCTTAGATAGATACTTGATGAATAATGGAGGGTCTCTTATCATCTCCAATCCATTCATCTAATAAAACCACTACCTCCACCCCTGAGACCAGTTCCATGTGTGAATTCTCAATAATGAAAGGGAGACAAACCATAATCCTCCTCCATGTGTGGCAAAATTCTTTCTATAACCACCTCTTCCCATGTATTTTTCTTACAAGAGATCCACCCAAGGGTTGTTCCTATCTCTCAGAAACTCCCAACTCATCTTCATTTTAAGGGATGCATTGAACGCCTAGGTGATCATATTTCTATCCCCCCTTTATATATAGGTGTTACCACCTTGCTCATGGACATGAAACTCATCTTCATCCTCTCCTACCCTACATTTGAAATGAAGTTATGCACTATCCGGTCTATCCAATTGCAAACACTAACCATGAGTTGGGATTTCTACATTGTATGGGTGGGAGTAGTTGTCAAAACCAAAATATTTCCATTTCACTTCTTTTTTTTCAAACATAGAAAGTGGAAAATAGCAGTCACTCTCCACTTGTGTGTTGCTATCCATTTAGCCACTTAACCCCTCTTTTAAAAAATCAATACCTACTTAATTATGTCTATAAAACAAAATCGTCTATAACCCCTAGGGTCGGTACATCATTTTATTTGGTAAAACACATTTTTTATAAAATATTACTAACTCACATATTTGGACATTAGAAGTTTTAACACTCAAGTTCTCTCCCATACCTAATCCCTCATTGATGTTCTATTAAAAATCAAAATTTCATATAGTTTCCATCTGATCTAATCTCATTTCACTGAATGCTTCATGTACATTTTTCATTTTTTTCAAGTGTGGACTTTTTGGTTCAGTACATAATTTCACATATAAATCTAAAATGCATAATTTTCTATGTCCTTCTTGCACTTATCTCACTAATCATGATCTCCTCACAGAAAAGGCATGTCGATCACCCTCGGCTTGACCTTCTATGACTAAGAATCATGGTCGGTTTTGTTAGTAGGGTTACATAATTTACAACACCACTACTACATGGGTTTTTAACGCCATGTGCTCACATAAGGGTGAAGGGATAGGATATTGAACTAGAAACATTTTTAGAAGAATATCTAATAAATGTATGGGTGATTGTGGTGAGAGGAGATAGAATTGACTCTAATCCTTCTCACATTGTTCTTAATTTTGGTTCTTATGAGCCATAGACATTGTAGAATTAGATATCATGTGATAATGGATTGACCTTGATGAGTATATATTGGAAGGAAATAGAGGTTAAGTAGTGAAAAGTACATATTTTTAATGAATTTTGATGATATCTGGGTTTAAAACAAACACCATAACATAAGGGTCTTGTCAATTGATTGATTAGTGATTTAAGTTCAAGACGGAACCATAAAAGACCTACACATTATAGGGTTTGATGTCTTATTTGTCCATCCTGGATATCTACTTTCACTTGGGAGTTAGACCATGTAAGTATTACAGTTCATGTAAATTAGCCCATGTATGTCTTCCCTTTCACAGAAACATTTGTGGTTGTGCCTTTGCTTTGCTTCTCATTGTGAATGTTAACAAGAACTAGTCGTGAAATGATAGAATTTCTTCTATTCTGGTGTGGAGGCAGTTGGCAAGTTTTGATATTAGAGTAAGGATGTTTTGGATTGGTATTTTGTAATATGGATAGTGCTCAACTAGATAAACAGTCTTGTATAGCCATCATATAGGAAATCAATACCAAATTGATTGAGGGCAACTTCACCACATTCGAATTTGTGAGTCTTGTCATATTAGATGTCGTACATTATTTGAAGAGATATGATTTTTTATGCTATTTTGATCATGAAAAATATCTACTTTGTGGATGTATGAAACTAAGTTGAAGGAAATCATCAGAGTAGTGTGATACCTAATCTTCTACTAGTTGATCCCCAGGAACAAAATGAGGAATCTGTATAGAATGGATTTACATGGATAATAGTCAGGAGGAGGATAATGATCTGACAAATTTGTCTTGGACTCTCATGTAATGCCTTTTATGATGATTGTGAGTAATAATATTAATAAAGGAAAATAGGAAAAGTTGGGATATGGATTTAAGTTAAATAGAGTTGATACTTGGAAAGTTAGATATATGAACAAACATAGGTGGGTTGTGCATCTCTTCTGGTAGAGAGTGAAGAGTGTTATTTTTGTTATCTAGTGTGTGCTCTTTATCCACTCCATGAAGATTGAAGACAAAGTACAATCCCTATATATATCTTTACATTTGATTATGGTTTTGGGGAGGATATTGATTGGATTAAGTATATATTAGGTATATGAAGCCAATCACTTGGATATATGGTGCATCAAAACAAATATATAGTCATTTGATAAGTATTGTGCTATTTTTTAATTTTATGGTTATATCTTTATGTGTTATCCTTGAACTAGTGTGTTTTTATTTTGTTTGGTCAATATCTATATATAAGATGGATAATTTCAATTTTATGTCTTAGCAATTATGATCTAAAGCTCTCGACTATGATTTTTTTCTTGTACATACACAATGGAACTATGTGTAGACATGCCTTGTTTGACCTAGGATTATAATGATATTGTGATTGTAATGATTGAGATACACATTTTTTATGGATGGTGACTTATTATCCTTCTCCAAATAGTCTTTTATTTTTATTAAAATTATTATAGTTATTGCTATTATTATTGTTGTTGTTGTTGTTATTGATACTATTATTATTACTATTACTTATTATCATTATTATTAATGGTATTATGTTTGTTCTTAATGGTTTTATTAGTGCACCCATTTGTACTTATTAGTTGGTGTGTTGGATATAAATTCTCTATGGATGGTGATTTATTGTCCTACTCAGATTGGTCCTTTCTAATTATTTATTATTATTATTATTATTATTATTGTTGTTGTTGTTGGTGGTGGTGGTGGTGGTGGTGGTGGTGGTGGTGGTGTTGTTGTTAATACTACTACTCCTCTTAATGTGTGGGTTATTATTATACCCATCTGATAAGATTGGTCAATTTGTTAGCCGTAGGATGCAGGTTGGACACCCAATTAGGGCACCACAAAAGCGGTTAAAAGCAACAGTGTCATGCCTTACGAGCTACAGTGCACAAAACACATGACCTCCTCCATAGAGTTTGGCATATCAAAAAAATGTGGATAATTGTTTCTACAATTGTATGATTATGGATATGAAAAATTATAATGTGGTTATGTTGTTACCCATATATTAATATTTTGGTTATGATAAGACCTTTTTGACAAAATATGTTTTGTTCAATCTATTTATATCCCTATTAGTAATGGTAATATGTTAATGGCATGGTTAATATTGACTTCTTTTTATGATTTGCTCGTGAACTTGTTTCCATGGTCTGTACTTTATGCTTAGACTGCATGGTAGAAGGCGTCCACACTAATAGCCTATCTTCCATGGTGAGATGGCGTAGATGAGGTCATGTAAGCTCTGATAGACTTATGTATTGAAGTTGTGTATTTTTTGCTCGTGATTTGTAATGTTGAACTACCATTCTCTAAGTAGTACCCATTACAATCCCAAATACATGCATGCCCGATGTTATTTTTCTATATATGATGATTCCCAACCGCTCAGCGAAGGTGATCGGTTTGGGGGGTTGTGTAGAATCCCTACTAAAAAAATTTATAATGTGTTTTTTAACAATTCTCATGTATTATGTGTATCTATGGGAGCCATAGCCATAATAACTATATATCTAGGCTTGGTTGAAGTCCATGGTTAGACTCTTGATATATTTTTGGTACTTTGTTTGATTAAGTCCATGTTCACATGTGGTATACTTTGATCGTTATGATAATGTGTCATATGATTATTCATTATATGATTTGTTATTAACTTTGTTTTTGTGCATTTCTTCTATGATAAAAATTTTGAGGTCTAGGTGTCATTGTTAGGTGTCATTGTTACTTGCACATATATTCTTATTGTAAATAGTTATACCTACTCATCTGTAGGATGTTACTCATATGTCTAGACAACTCTCTCATGGGGACCTACATGGATCTAGCACAAGTGAAGGTGTTGAACATCTCATGGGGACCTTCAAACCACATACTCTCCTCCCACGCCAAAATTTACTCTTTTTCTTAACAAACTCCTTCCCTCTCTCCGAGTCAAACAAATCCACCCTAACTCCACGCTTCCCTTCCTCTCTCACCACGTATTCCTCCTTTGTTCAATGGGGCACGTGCATATGCATGTGTGTGTTGCTAGTGTGTGTGTATATATATATATATATATATATATATATATATATATATATATATATATATATATATATATATGGGCTCGTCTTTATTGCCCGCGCGGGTAGCTACCCGCCCACCCTTCCAACTACTTTTTTCATTAAAAAAATCACAATTGTAGAGGACTGTTTTGTCTAGCTCTCCAAAAAAATTTAGTCAAAAATAATATCATTTGCCCCTCCAAAATCAAAAAAACCCGTCTTTATATATACCTGATGTATATTTTGTACATAGTTATTCTTTTATTCGTATAGTTACTTTCTGTTCACCATAGTTACTTTTTTGACAGTAGAGTTACTTTTTGAGTTAGGAGAGTTACTTTTTTGACTGGCGGGTAACGAAAATCCAGACTACCCACGCGGACAACAAATGAACGTCATATATATATATATATATATATATATATATATATATATATATATATATATATATATATATATATATATATATATATATATATATATATATATATAACAAAATACTGCATCCCCGAGAAAATTATGTTTTGATTACTTTTTTGGTAGTAAAGATGTTTTAATTTAGATACACACCACCAAGTACAGAAAATATCCAAAGATAGGGAGCCTGGTGTTCTCTTTCAGATTGAGTCCAAGGGTTTGTCTTGACATAAACAATGACTTATATCCATGCCTAAATCTCAAGATGAGAAACCATCCATCCAACCAAACAAGTACCATACGAAAAAACAAAACATGAAATTAGCTGCAGCCAAAATAAATTATTACTTGTCTAGTATACGTATATGTTGATGATTCACAAGGCAATGACGCCTACAGATAAAATACAGCAGTTCGGAAACATAAAAGCAGAACGAAACGAAGGAATGAAACACAGTCTGCACTCTGCAGTGTAATTATATTCCTCATTGGAGAGTCGAAAAGCCAGCTGCTAATGATGACTCCCCTTGCCTTCTCCTCCTTTGTCCTTCCTTGCTGCTGCTCTTAGTTGCCGCTGCTCCTCCTTGTAAATCTTGTTTCTCCTTTGGAACTGCACAATTAATTCGCTTCATTTCATGTACAATGCAAGGATATATGTACAATGCAAGGATATGACAAGACTATTGTGTACATAATATACATTTGTTTCACATATGTTGATAAGATAATCACCCCCAAAACTAAACAACCACTACCCCCAAACAAATTTATAAAAATACAAAGGCTGATGTTGTATCAGATGTTTATGATGAAACAAAAGAACAGAATAGAAAATAAATAAAGTTGACATTTTCAATCCAAGCAATTGAATGCTAGACACTGACTAATACAACCCCCCCCCCCCTAGCGTCAACCACCAACGAAAGTCCATGTTTACAAGAATGTAATACAAAGACATTTGCAAAAACAAGGAAGGACTGAAACAATGAAAGCCGTAAAGATTCCCATGAAGGTTGTTCAAATCTCATTTGCACCACATTACTCAAAGTAGAGCTCCGTGTTATTTAAACGACAACCCGGAAAAAAAAAATGAATGTAACCCAGCCAAGCAGAGTAGTGAACAAAACACCAAGTAGGAGGGAGAAATGCCAGCAGGACGCCGACCATATATCCAGCAAACAAGGTACATCTCTTAGTCTATCAATGTGCTTTTATAATCTCAAATCTGTCTAGTTTTACATTTGAAGAAATTTACTGCTAAGCTACCATGTGGAGGCAACCCATTCCAAAGAAAAGCCATGAAGAAGTCCAGGCTAACAATCCTAAGTGGAACCAGACATTCCAACGGTACTCACATCTTGTAAGAGGAGAGAAAATTCAGAAAAAATTGTAGGCCCTATGATTCAGGTGGAGCCAGGGTGGGTGTTTAAATCTCTCCAACAGTTTCCATGGAACAGGCAAGGCTAAAAGAAAGGCTTCTGAGCCGATAAGCACTTTGAAGTCATTGGTTCTGGTGGCTGAGCTCGCTACCATATCTCTGCACTACAATCTGCATGGAATCAAGGATGGTCAAGAATTATAATTGAATCTGACGATAGTACTGCAATACAGGCGATTCATAATTACGTCACTAATTTTCCTGCAATTGCAGCATGGAACATGAAGATCAAATCGTTACTGTCTCAACAGTGGGTTATTGGTTAAAAAGGTCCAACAGTCTATAGAACAAGGAACAACGTTCTAAAACGCAGTATGTGTTATGAGTGCGGAGAGGTCACCTTGTAGAGTGTACGCGGTATACGAGAGTATATGCGGTTTTGGATTTTTTTAATAATTTAATTATTATATGTAAATGAAATCACATAATTGCATATTTAATTTGTACCCTAAAATTTGAGTTTAAATATAAAGTTTAAATTAAAAGTGAAGCACTGTTTAGAATGCATTCTAGAGTTATTTAAGCATAAAATTCAATTAAGCATGCACGAAATGGTTTAACACATGTACATAACAATGAAGACTAACCAAATCATACAAAAAAATGCCTAAATGTCCTAAAGGTCCAAAACAACAAACATTAAACGAGCATGCAACTCATGTACAAAAGATCAACAAAATAGTACATTAAGAGAATTGTATTAATAAAATTATGATCTAGTTTGGTCTGAGATAACAAATGTCTATCTAAAAAGCGCGGACTAATCGGCCTTATAAACGGCTAAGCATATGCGGCTCGTGCGGCCTTTTTTTGGAACACTGACAAGGAAGCGGATACACTTCCAATATTCATCATCATCATCATCATCTAAGCCTCAATCCCAACTATGTTGGGGTCGGCTATTTCAAATTACAATTAGATGGTTTTATATAGTGATCCACCTGTTTCTTGATGTAATATCGAACAATACTTTTAATTAACCCAATGGACATCTTTTGTAACAATTCTGACCCTTGTATGAGATAGAAGATTATAAAAAAGGATACTCCTTTCAAAAAAAAAAAAAATCACACCGTGACTGGCCTGCACCATAAAGTAATGATAGCTTATAAGAAATTAAGAGAAGGATTGGATAAATCATAGTACCCATTAGTGAAACCTTACTCCAATTAGCCTCTTTGCGCAGTTACTCCTATTAATTATATTTAGGAGGGGGACAAATACAGACTAGGACTCAGAACACTACCGGGCCACAGACTTGGGCCTGTATAAGATATACATAATCAAGTGATACTCTCTAACCAGCACCCCACCCCAAAACAACAACAACAACAAAAGACAAGAACTAGATAATGCCAACAGATATACCCAGTCTATATTATAATCACAAATTCAGTGCTCTGCATTTCCCAATCAAGCACCTTTAAACAGACAACACCAATCAAGCCCGTATAAGATATACATAATCAAGTGATACTCTCTAACCAGCACCCCACCCCAAAACAAAAAAACAAAAAAAGACAACTAGATAATACCAACAGATATACCCAGTTTATACTATAGCCACGAACTCGGTGCTCTGCATTTCCCAATCAAGCACCTTTAAACAGACAACACCAACGGCAGATACAAAGTATGTAACAATTGAGCTTCTCAAGCAGGATTTAATCGAGTCTTGAGCAGCAATAGTATGTGGGCAGGTAGGCATAAAAGACACCATCTCAGTGTCTGACATCAAATCCCAAGGTAAAAGTTCAAATTGTGTTAAATTACAGGCTGTTGGGTAGCCTACATGCACAACATAGCATGGACATAGGTATGTGAGTCAGCCTAGCCAGACAATGTCATTTTGTAAACAACTAATGTGCTATATACAACACATCGACAGGCATCCAACTATCCAAGTAGCACATTTTCACGATGCACGTCAACAATCAGACATCCCGTAGACAATTAAGTATTTGAAATCCTAAAAAAGTATTTGAAAACTTTATAAATCTGGCAAAAAAAGAATTCTCAAATGATAACTCTGTTGAAGATTATTACAACCAAACAACCAATGTTGTGCACTTTGGGATGAGTTTGAGGTTTATAATCCCTTGTCTGACATGATGAAAATCCAAACAGTGTTAATGAACTCCAGCTTGTGCAATTTCTTGCTTGATTGTCTACCAGTGTTTTTAAAATCAACCCGTGCGGCCTTATAAGCGGTGCTGCCAAGGGACAGACCTGCATATAGTGAAGTGGGCCACAAATAGGACCTAGGCCGAATAATTGGTCATGTGGGTGCATATGCGGCCTGTTAAGCGCTGATTTTTTATTAGCCTTTTTTAAAACTTAACTCTCTCGATAGAACCCGACTCTCTCCACTCCCATCGACACCTCATGACCATAGTAACAGAAGTCTCCGAATTTTACGAAAAATCGGCGATTTTTTGCGATTTTCTAGGCTCCCGAATATTCACCACGATTAATACGTCATCGCCGATTTTTCACGATTTTTCTCGCTTTTTCGCGATTTATACGATTTTTCACGATTGCTCGTGACTTTTCACTTTTTTCACGATTTTTCTCTTTTAACTCGTTTGCTCTTTTTTTAACCAACCATGTACACAAAAATTCCTTATATACACTAAACCTCCAACCCCCCACTCTCCCAACAGTCAATTGTTATTATTCAACTATTCTTGAATTCTTTTCCTACCTTTTTCACTCAATAAGATTGTATGTATAGTGACCTTAATAGTTACATGTGTATCTAATATGTATGTATATCTACAAACATATGTGTATATATGTATATATATACATATATGTGTATATATACTTATATGTAGATATATGCATATATGTATATGTGTATAGATAAGTATATATATGTATATATATAGCCGACTTATTCTCGATTATTTCCGATTAGTTGGCCGAACTCTTTTTCACAATTTTTTCCGATTTTTTCCTAATTCCGATTTTTTCCGACCAGCCGAAAAGTTGCCGAATCCCAAATTTGTCACTATGCTCATGGCATAAACCCTCCCTCCCCTTTGTAGCGTGTGACTCAGCTAAGGAACTGAACGACCCTCGTCCCCAGCCATCCCTCCCCCAAAGGCAACACACATCGACGGTGGCAACGGCCTCGCCTCACTCCAGCGAGGGCGGAAGCTTTGCCTCACTCCAGCTGAGGTGGCGGCAAGTTCACCTGCCGCTTCTCTCCTCTCAAATGGCAACCGCTCTCCACTTCAGAGACGGCAGAAGTCTGATGTCTAGTCCTCTTCTAAAGCTGCAGGTACTTCTCCTTTCCTTCTCTCGTCTTCCTTCTCCTTGTCGCCTGCTTGATTTCTTTTCCTTTTTTAGCAAGTGCATTTCCTCCTTGCTTTTTTTCCTTGGTTCCATATCACTACTGATTTTTTTGGCAATTTTATCTTCCTCCTAGTTATATTCGGTCCTCCTCCTTGCTTTTCTTCTTTCTTTTTTTTTCCTTTTCTTGTTATCCTCCATGATTACAGTACCTCCTTTTCCTATTCTTTTCCAACCCCTGTTCATCTACTTCCATTTTCTTTTAGTTTTTCCCTTCAGCACGCTTCCATTTCCTCCTATTATAGTACCTCCTCTCCTTCCGTCTTATCTTCCAATTATCGTCTCCTCCCTCTTCCACTTCTGATTTCTCTTTTATTTTTATTCATCCACTCACGCCTATCCTCTTCTAATCTTCTTGTTTCCCTTATTGTTCTTTTGCTCCATATCATTTTCTTCCAATTCCTCCTCTTCTATTTCTCCCTACACGCCTATCCCTCTTCTTGTTGTGTATAATACTGGAAAACTGCATATTTACTTACTTAGTGCATGTTTTCCTCATTACATTATTATTTGGTAATTGTTTATTTATGTTGGTTGTTTGCTTTTGTTCGTTGTTGCTTGTACATGATTGCTTTTGGTCATTATTGTTGCCTGTTTGCTTTTGTTCATTATTGCTAGCAGTTTTCTTTTGTTCATTGTTATTGATTTATATGTACAAGTTAAATATGCAATTGTAAAATTAATCTATATTTATATATATAATAATAACTAAATTATAAAAAAATCCAAAACTACATATAATCCACATACTCGAGCATACTGTATATACTCTATAAGTGACCTCGCCGAACACATAATGCATACCGTTTTTTAAAAATATTGATGCATGCCTCCTTTGCGGGAGTAGTTGATCAAATATTATCCAATGATCTTCTACTCAAACAGCTTGATGTTCTAAAGAAAGTCCAATGCCTCATGTTTGTTTCTTCTTCACCTGTTGGTTTCCCTGAGGTGTCAGATCCCACAGTCCATTTTGGTGACTCTGGTCGTGGCAAAGGTCGTCACTGTGGTACAAGATATGGTTGTCTTGGGCCATCTGGACCTAGACATGGTCAGCCCCTTTTTGGACCTAGATGTGGTTGGCCCTCCATAGGACCTAGCAATGGTCCACCTAGTTGATTAAAATATTGTAACTTCTATGGTTGAAATAACCACTCTGAAGATCATTGTTGGGCCAAACATGGATATCCCAACACATGGATAGACTCAAACATACCACCATCCCCTTCTTGAATCACCCTCCTCCCTAAAAAGAACCTCATGGAAGCCAAGAAGATGTTACGTCTATTAATGTTCTTACATCTAGAATTTGATACATATAATATATGGAGAGAGAGGGAGAGTCGAGCTAGAATACACTCGAGTGTATAGATCACATCGTACACCACAGTGGTTCCATCATGTAACATGTTTTTGAGAATCTAAACCGTTGATCTTATTAAACATCTTATGAATAGCTTATATATAGAATATGAGCTCATTCAGTTCATATAAAGAGAGCAAAAATTATGTTATTCCAAATTAGTTATGTGCGTTGATTTTGTTGTCCTTGGATGAGTGACTTACACTCATCCAAATGGGCTCAAATTTGTATGTGGCCCATTTTTGTTATGACAACAAAGGTCAACGGTTTAGATTTTGCAACAAAAGGTTTAGATAGGCAAGCAACATTGGGGTGTATGGTGTGTGATTTGTACATTTGAGTGTATTCTAGCCTTCCACTCTCTCTATATGTGTGTGTATTCCCTATAGAGTCGAATCAGAGGCCAGAATGTGGAAGAAAATTGTAATTTATCCTCCGCTTTGAGTCACTTCTCTAGATATAAAATTCTATTCGAGGGTCTCCTAGCTAGCATGATTCAACAATACATTTCTTGGCATTCTATAAGGATTCTACCTCATTAGACAAAAAGAAATATTTATCATTTGGTCCACAAAGCTTTAATTGTGAGCAACTATAAGGATTTTTTTTGGCTCTAGGCAAGGTCGCCCCATATTGATCCATAAGTTTTATGGTCTCTTTAACATGGAAGAGCTTCCTCGAGATTATGGATATTGAGCAAAAAACATTGCGGGGAAAATCCATAATTGAGACATCACTCTCTTTAAGTCGTCAACAAGCTCCCAGGCAGTGTTTTAAAAATCATCCTAAGCGGCCACTTAATCGCCAATAGGCCATGTTCGCTCAAAAACTCCCTATAGCGATTGTGAAGAGGATTGAAGAAAAGCGGCCGTTTTTGCCTGCTTTTTCCGCTTTCTTCCCATTTGTTGCCCGCTTTTCATAAAAGAAAATGTTCTATGCATGTAATATTAAGTACATTAAATGGTCCGATTAGTATTGACTATAATATACTAATATAGCATACATTAAATGTTATATGATTTACCTAGTTCTAATATAGAATGCATACTTTGTATGTATGTTGTAATAATAGGATAATATATAATGTATCCAAGTAAATTATTAGTTGTTATCAAATTTAGAATACATACATTGATTTTTGTACTGCTGTAATGTATGACGAATTGATGATGTGCAAAAGTAACAATATGTCTGTAAGGTAGCTGGGATAAGCCTGTTGTTTACTATTTGTCTATGTAACCATGTGATACAAAATTGCTGTTGTATCTCGTATATACACTTATTATTTTATGTGTAGGAGGCTTTATCTATGACAAGTATATTGTTTACTATACTATATAGCTACAATCATTGTTGTATAGTTGTGTTATAAACTATTTGGGTGTTTTATATTACCTTGTACAATGTTTAGATATGTATAAATGTTTCAAAGATATAGTATTTATATACATATGTATGTAATTTTGCATGAAAGTTTATAAGAATTTAAAATCCACTTTTCTAAAAAGCGTCCGCTTAATCACCCGCCTGGCGATTAATCGACTACAAGGTCCCGTCCGCACGCTTCCCGCTTCACGCTTCTTAAAACATTGCTCCCATGCCAATCCGTATGCAAAATGCTTGTGCTTTCCCCATGTAGAGAAAGATTCACAACAGATGATACATGATCATATGTAATTCTTTGTACACAACCCATAGTCATTCAAAGAATGCACCATTTGGATTGCCACCAAAAATATATACGTATGATGAAATTGTGAGCGGAGATCCCTAGATCAAGTATGTTTCCTATCTAGAGGAGGGAGACCAGATATGCCAATCATATTGGCCCATAATCTAAAACACCAGAAACTTATCAGATCCTCACCTCATGTAGTGAGCTCCTCTTCCACTAAAATCATGTGGAAACTTGAAAATTACCACCGATATAACATAGAAGTTGTCTGCTAGATCTACAACTTGTAGTAGAGTTGTCAGGCTTCCTTTCACAATGGTTCATACATGTGTGAAGGACAAAAAGGTTTTCATCCTAGCTTACTAAGAAATGACAGTAAAAGAATACTTACCCATTAAACAACCCTTTCTGCCATCTTACCCTTAATTTGCAGGGCCACTACCTCCAAAAGGCCAAATATATCCATTGGAGAAACCACTGTTTGATACTGCAAATACTTCCTTGTTCCAATTATCATCCTAGATCACTACTTTGTAACCAGTAAACGTAAGGAAGCATTTGGGTGTACACAATGGAAATCCTAGTAGTATATATATACATCTTCCTTAACAAATATAAGGCATTGAGAATCATGCCATATTCAGCGGAATTTAAAACATCAGCATCTGCTTTGTTATCCCAACTGCTGTCGTTGACAGCTTGTTTATACAGTTGTTACTTGTCACTGGACGCAATGCTGGAAACAACAGCATCTATGTGCTTGACCAGTGATTTAAAAAGCGGGTAAAGCGGCTTCTTAAGCAGCTGCTTAAGCGGTCAAGCCTAGTCTGGTTGTAATTTTAGCTGAAGCGGGCTTTGAAGCGTTTTGGACTGAAGCGGCCGCTTTTTCCCGCTTTTTCCCGCTTTTTGCCGCTTCAGGTCGCTTTTTCAGCCCCGCCTAAGCGACCGCTTTAGGGTGCTTCACGACAAATATTGCTGCAGTGGCCCAATCACTCGCCAAATCTATAGAAAAATGAAAGCACTACTTTTGGGAGATGTAATGCTCCAGCTATTGTATCTCAAAAGGTGTAAGAAAGTTTAGTAATTAGCATTTATCTTTACTTTATTACTGCTGTTTGTACACTCTGTACAGCTAGACTAGTACTTTGTACTGTCAAGTTTGTATATGATATTACTATGTATATTTAATGTCGTTTATTACCGCTGATACTCTAATAGTTTGACATTTAGTATACTTGTACAAAACCTTTGCACAACCATCTATGGAATGTAACAAAATGATGTCGTAAAATATTGTTATATAGTCAATTATGTACTTAGTGCAGTAACTTATTGTTCTTTATGATTTACTATGTATGATATTGGCATGTATGTTTAATTTAGTTTATTACCACTGGCAAATTAATAGTCAGCCATTTTGTATACTTGTACAAAAATTTTGCACAACCATCTATAGACTGTAACAAAATAAGGTAGTAAAATTTGTTATATTGTTTATTATATACTAAGTCTAGTAGTTTATTGCTCTTTAGGATATATTGAGTAATATTTAATTATCTTGATTCTACTATATATTGTCATGCATTTCTCTTTATTACTGTTTAAATGTGCATCTATTTATATTATGTTGAAGACTACCTTACTCGGTCAACAATATTAGTACAGAGTACTAGTATTTAACTACTACTACCTCCAAATTTTTTTACTAAATGATAATTTCTAAGCCCAGCTGTTGAAACAATATTAAGTACATAGTACTAGTATGATAATGATACTTGATTGTTGAGCAAGGACTATGCGGTTTTATGATGTTTGAGTGTTTTTAGCTTGTAGCAATTTATTTTTGTAAATAGGACCCTTTTTAAAAGTCATTCTGATGTAATGAAATATCATTTAGATGCTTGATTAATGACATGTTAGCAGTGCGACGGTCACCAAAAGTTTTCTACATTTTTAAAAACAATGCAGACCGCTTTTTCAAAAGCACCCGCTTTCCGCTTCCCGCTTCAAAAGGGTCAATGCGCACGCTTCCCGCTTTCCAAAACCTAGTGCTTGACTATCGGGACTAGAAAGTCTCCATCCAGACAGCCCCTAAGATATTCACCATGGTTTGCTCACAACGCTCTCCTTGGCATCCTTCTCCAACACCTTATGTTCATAGACGGAGTTCTTGTCTAGAACAATTCTCACTACCCCCCTCCCCACCGTCTCACAACTGGAGGAATCCCCATATAGCTCCCAAAAGCTAATATGACTTCCGATTGTAGCACCCCCTAGAAGGCTGAGGCAGGCCTTCCCAGAATAACCCCTCTTGAAACTTTGTAAAGAGACTCCAATTTTCTAAATCATGAGCAGCACTTGTTAGGCAACCCACTCACAAAAGTCCACTCCCGCCGCTGAGTCTGAATGGTGTCATGATCCCCCCCCCCCCGCGCGGGTCATAGACTGTCTCGTATATAATAACAACTATAATGGCGCCACCACTCCCGAACTGAAATCCCAGTACTCTACTACCCACACCCCATCCCTCCCGGACAATCTAATAAATCCAAGGGATGTGTGATCCTAACCTACAGAAGTAAGGCAGATACCAGGCATGTAGAGCAACAATTATAAAGAAAGTAAATCATACCTCTTTGTTGTGGTGGAGACACTCAAGATAGTCCTCTCGTAGGAGCATACAGTCCTTCGGCTCCCTGCAATGAGACATGCAGTCACTGAAATCTATCCAAAAGTCATAGCAGCGGCCCTTGTTGCCTGTGATCCCCCAACCAGAAGCCATGGGTGATTGCCTGAGGTTCAGTTATTGTTTACTCTGATTCTATCCAGCAATGTGCCCCGACTGTCCTCACAGTTGCTTTGTTATGGTGCTAGCCTTCTTGATATGTCCTGCAAGGGCCTGCTTAACACAAAGTTTCAATTCCATAAGTCTTAGAACATCAAGATCTTGAATCAAAATCCTATAATGCAAATACATGCTTGGCAAATATCAAGATGATAATTTAAACGATATGCCTAATTATGCAAGTTTTAAGAGAAAATAAGAATTTGTGGTTTAAATTTGATATTTGTTTTTTTCCAAACTCTGTCTTTCACCTTTTAACTAGTCGTGGACAACAGCCATTCCAAAATGACTAGCTTAAAAATAGATGTACCTAAACAATACAAACCCTTGTAATAGGCAGTGATTCAAATGCTATTATACATCATCCAACAGAATTGTATAGATAATCTGTCTCTATGGCATGTACACTTGCATGTAAATTTATGCTACAACTGAAGTTAAATTTGTTTATGCTATCTGTGTCATGCATCGTTGAACACCCTGAATAAAATATTTCACATAAGAAATGACAAAGCAATATTAAGAAAATGTCAACACCCATGAAATAGAAAGTAGTTGTGTGTTTGATAACTCGCATACTAAATGAGCACCAATATCAAAATCAAGGACCGTGTCATGCATAGTCCAGCATGCATCTACAAAATTGTGAAACTGGTGTTCAAACAACTAACATCATAGCTAAAAACATGGGGAACCACAAAAACAAGCTAGCATACTCTGTAAGATTAATTGACACCCAATCATCTACACCCTAAAAATGTGTTTATATTGCAGAGAAATATTCAGAAATTATACTTTGTTGACATGCGAACATGATTATAAAACCCGCCTCAAGGCCCTCAAAGCACATGCCTGAAGACAAGGTGAGGAAATTTGCACCCAGAAACAAAAGCTGATATTTGTGGCTGAGTTATGCACTTCAAAAGTTGAGGTGGGGATTGAGGAATTAAGGTGGAGTTGGGAGGAGGAAGCCTCACTTTTGCATTTTACAGTTCTATTTTAAAGACCCTTTTTTAGTTGATTTAGACTCTTTTTTAAATTTATTATTGTCAACATCACAATAATAATTTTTAAATCAATTTTCATTTGTGATACCATAATATGTTAAATTTCCATGTGAGTGAATTCTAAATCTCATTTTTTTTTATTATGAATCCTAGTTCCCACTGATTTCAAATTTGATTCCTAATATTCTGTCTTATGGCAAGATTTAGACATGATGGATACTGGAGATACTCTTGAGTTTGTTTTGACACAAATCTTTTATATTGCGTCAGTGGTGTGTTTTCATAAACGGAGTTGGTTGGAGTGTTACATAAATATTATGAAGTGTGGCAAACATTTGCATACCATTTTTACAAATGTACACACACGCGCGGAAAAGAGGGGGAGTACAACTAAGTACAGGAAATATTTTACACACTCCCACACTAACACAACTTGTACAATTTGAAGAGCTTATTGCTTTGATATTAGGAAAGACGCCTCATTAAGACACAGTTTGTAACAATTGTTAAGGATGTGATACATATGAAAAAGAAAGAAAAATGCAAACTAGCCGTCAGTTTCCCAAGAGCCAGTGCAGTGTTAAGGAGAATGAGCATCTATCCCATGGATAACTGCAATGTTGGTAGAATACCTGCGGCACTTGGCAAGGCTCTCTATGCTTGGTATTGACACAGACCAACTAGTCAGCCCACACCAACCAATGGTTGATTTTGTGCACAAGTACAGAACGGGAGTTTCGCACCTGGGACGTAGTAAAAACAGCAATTATAAGGCAAAGGATTTTCACCTCACACTAGGCAAACGTGTGAGTTATATTGAGTTAATATCAATAGTATATATGTGGCAAGCAACTAAAGGCAGAGCAATAGCAAGGGCTTTACTAGGTTTTCTATGAGCCGAGGTATTGTTAAAGCATTGAAAGTTGAAACACACTGACAGCATAATCAGACAAAATGACAGATTGAGTAACACAGATGACTAATTGGCAAGTAACTGCCACAACCATAGCACCTCGAGACTTGAGCCCTGGTGAGTAGGATAAACATTTTAATTCTTGAATTGTGGAATCTCAACTTTTCTATGTACTTCCAAATTTCAACCATTAGAAGCAACCATGGTTGTCTAGGCGGCGACTTCCAGGATTAGGAGCATGGCCACCTAGGTGCCCGCAGCTAAGTGGCGCAGGTATTCAATTATCTTTTCTGATTCTTATACATATTTTAGATAGTTTACACAAATATGATCTATTTACATATATAATTTACTAGGCATATTTACAGTCATTTTTTGTCGGAATCTAATGGATTTAAATTTCAGCCAAGTGAAGAACAAAGTTCTCATATTAGCGGCCTAAAGAAACAAAGACAACGAAGGAAGAAGACGAAAAGAAATAAAGGAACAGGAGGACCGCGTAATTAAATAAGGAAGGGTTTTAGGATGTTCATGTTAATTAAATAAGCAAGGATTTGAGAAGGTGAAAGTGGATGATTGGAGTGTACACAACAATTGTTATATATTAAACTAAACATGCAGTCAGTGTAAACGCATGAATGCTTTTCATTGCCGATGGCAAAAGTTTACAGCTGACACGAGAACCAACACTATGATGTGGTGCTGAGTAGTGGATTCAGATTAAATGCATGGTCTAAATTCCTGGCTCGTATGCTCGCACAGCTATATGCCTCGCACTAGATCAACACTATATATATATATATATATATATATATATATATATATATGTATGTATGTATGTCAGGCTAGAATACACTCGAGTGTACAGATCGCACGAATACACTCAAGTGTGTTTGCATATCAAGACTATTTTTTGCAAAATGTAAACCATTGGTCTTCACCGTCATACTATAACTAGGCTACATACCAATTTTGAGCCCATTTGGATGACAACAAAATCGACACGCGAAACTAATTTGAAATGCATAATTTTTGTCGTCTTTATAATATGACCTATAACTGTCCAAATGTGCTCAAATTTTGCGTATGAGCTATTCACAAGATGTTTAAGAAGATCAACGGATTAGATTTTTGAAAAAAATATTGCATCATGAAAAACTACTTGAGTGATACACTCGAGTGTATTCTAGCCTGACTCTCTCTCTCTCTTTCTCTCTCTCTCTATATATATATATATAGAGAGAGAGAGAGAGAGTCAGGCTAGAATACACTCAGAGTGTACAGATCGCACGAATACACTCCAGTATGTTTGCATATCAAGATTATTTTTTTGCAAAATGTAAACCATTGATCTTCATTATCATACTATAATTAGGCTACATACAAATTTTGAGCCCATTTGGATGAGTGTAAGTCACTCATCCAAGGACAACAAAATCGACGCGTGAAACTAATTTTAAATGCATAATTTTGCGGTCTTTATAACATGACCTACAAATGTCCAAATGTGCTCAAATTTTGTATATGAGCTATTCACAAGATGTTTAAGAAGATCAACGGATTAGATTTTGAATAGCATGTTATATTTTCATATCTTGAATTCAATTTAGTACATAACAATTCCCATTTTTTCAGATTGTTTTTCTTGCCACTCACAATTGCTACTGCATCGCTGCTGCTTTAGATTTTGTTTGTTGTGTTGTTGTACAGCTATTATGGTTGCATTTGGTTTCTACTACATCTAGTGACGCTTTTATATCTACTCACATATTGGTTATTTGCAATATCGAAACTGCTTAACCAAAACTTTTTTTTCCTGCTCAACCAAAGCTTATTTGTGACTTTTGCGTATGTGACATGTCTATTTGATCTTGAATTTTAGAATTCTTGGCCAGTGGAGCATTGATGCTTTGCTTGATTTGAGAACCCTTGATATAGAAATTGTAGTGGTAAATTTCATAATTATAGGTGCAATAATCATTTTTATTTATGTTATTTTCTGATGACCTCCTTTATTTGTTTACATTTTGTGAATATTTTTAAACATAATAGATTTTTAACTGATTTATGATCTCATGCTAGCATCACTGGTTGAACCGATCCAACAACCAGTCGAACCAGTGAACCAAGAATCGACGGTTTCAAAAACTCACTCACTGGCTAAGTTCTGAAAACCTTGGGAAGAACAACAGTTTCGGCAAAGGGAAAAGTAACATGAGTAGAAGAAACGAGTCACGAATCAAAATAGTGGAGAACTCACGACTACATAATAAAGGACAATAACAGTAGAAAAATGGTAGCAGCCGCTAGGATTGCCTATAAAGGAAGAATCAAAAGATAAGGAACATGTGAAATAGAATCCAATATATAGTCTTAAATATAGACATATTGAAAGATCAAGTGTTCAACTTGATATCATGACTACAAGGGGTAAAGCACCAAAATTTCTTGTAACATTTAGAGATATAATAGTGAATCAACTTGGAACCATCAACAATTTACCTCCCGCCCATTCATCTTGAGAGGGCAGTAGGGGGGAGTCAACCCCTACTGTTAGTCAAAAAATGAACAATGTGTCAGTAATGAAGGTTGTCGGGAAAAGAAAAAAATCGACAATTTAACTGACTAAATCGAGTAATGAGCAGAGCAATGGTCCAGCCTGCCTCTAGACATATTTAGGAAAATCAAAAAAAAGTGGTCAGCTGTGCAGTTGGACCAGTGAACTAGTCATTGGTTGTATGAACCAGCCTGATTCGTGAAAATCACCCAAGGCCAACATTTAGGGGAGAAAAGCGTGTGGGATCTTCCCAGCCTGGAGAACATGAAGATATTGCCCCTTTCTTTGTTTCATTTGCACTAGAGACAAGATTGAGAGGGAAGCTTCAATGCCCGCCCAGAGACGGTCATTGATGACACACTGCAACCAGTACAACCTGCATCATCCCTTTGACTCTTTCACCTATGCCCTCTCTCCGGCTTCCTCTTCCTCTTTTAATCCTAGTACTTTTCCCCTCCTAGGCTACTACTGGTGCACAAGAGATTAGGCTACAAATTCTATTGGTTCTTTAAACAGCAATGTTGCGCAGTAAATGAAGCCCCCGTTACCGCTATGTTGTGTGGTAATAATTCGAATTGGATCAATGTTGATGCAGTTATTTAAAATTTGAAGCATTGTTGAAGCCCTTTAGCTACTAGAGTTGGAAGGTTCAGTTCTACTTGAAAATTGAAGCTCGTTTAGTGAGCTGAGCCATTATTCCCTCGAATTACAAATGCCTACTCTAACAGAAGACTAATGATGGTTTTTCCTCTATTGCAAATACGGATATCATTCACTTCTTTCCTATGTGCCAAGAGATTAATGAATAAGTCAACAGATAGAATTGATCTTAATCCATGATATTTTTACGTCAAGTACAACTAAAAGAAGAAGAGGCAGGCCTAGATTAGCATGGAAGAGCTTATAAAGAGAGATTTTGAATCTTTACATATTGATCAGAGTATGACCCATAACAGAGCTGATTGGAAAAGACAGATCCATGTAGCTGACCCGACATGGTTGGGATTGAGGCTTAGATGATAATGAGTAGTAGTTTCCATTGTCAACCATTTTCTAGGTCCCCCCTCTATGTCTTCCCCATAATATACTATATGTTAGAAATACAAGGTATTTATGATGTAATGTTGTTGTCATTGGTTCAACCAGTTGGAAACTGTATGTTGGACTAATGAAACAAATCAATTGTCTCACCAATGCAAGCCCGATTCAATTCTTGAAACGTAGTTAACAACCAGCCCTGAAGCCTTATTTTGTTTTGATCATAGATAAACTAACATAACATCTATGAAGCACCGATACTCCAAAATAGGTGTGTACCAATACCGAATACGTATTGGATACCGATACTTTGTGGATACATAACGGATACTTCTAAGCCGTATCCATGTTGTATCTGGGCTGTATTTAGCTAATAAAAACGAAAAAAAGGTTGCACCCAAGGCACCAACTCCCCTCTCAACCCTCTCTACTAAGTAGTAGCCAGCAACATGGCCATTGCAACTACAGCTACCATTCCCCTTGCTAAATAACATCTTCCTTCTTCTCTTTATTGTTTCTACCTCCTCTGATTTTTGGGATTTCTCTGTTCAAATGAGTTTTCCTGCCTAATCATGGATCTTTGCTGGTACTTTATTCAATAGTTGTCTAGGCGGCTAGGCGATCCTTTCCACGGTCCCACCCAAGGGAAGCCTAGGGGGCTTAGGTGTTTCTAGGCGTTCTTCATATTTGTTAATATTTTACATATATATAAATAATTTTGCATATACATTTAGCTGTATTCAAATATATACATCACTAAGTACATTTGTATTGATTATCCCTAAGCTTAATAAATCATAATTTCACCTATATCACACTTGTCATGAAAAATAAGCTAGACACATTCAGCCTTAATTTGACCTAACATGGTCTAATTGGACCTAATTTAACTTATTCTGCCCTAATTTGCACTAAGTCAGACCTGTTTTGGCATAACACGACCTAATAAGACCTAACTTCCTCTAGTTTGTCCTACCTCGACCTAAATGAGCCCTAATTTGGTGAAAACGGACCTAATTTGCCTAAATAAGGCATGTTTTCCCGAAATCGGACCTGTTTCCCCCAAACCAGATCTAATCTGCCCAAATTAAATCTGATTTGACCTAAATCAGATCCATTGCTTCCCTAAAATAACTAAACTTGATCTAGTTTGACCAAATCCAAACCTATCCATGCTAATTTGGTCTTTTAAGTGCCTTAATTTGGGCCTAAAAGGCCTTAGGCATCCACTTCGGTTATCTAAAAGCCTAGGCGCCCAATTTAAGGCGGCCTACCTAGAGTCTGGGGGGCTAGGCGCGCCTAGACAGAGCCTAGGCGGGAGCCTGATAACTATGCTTTATTGCAAACCTGTTCATTCACCATTATACGATAGTTTTGGATGCTTTCCTTTGTTGAGTTACCCATTTTATGCACATTGACTGTTCTCCACATTCTCTGAAAAACTTCAGCTTGGTACTGTTGGCTAACGTACCTCTTGTTCTGATGACTACATCCATTATGGTTTATTCTGGAATTCTATCTTGACAATATCATTTTATTTCCTTTAAAGCAAAGTGTTGCGTCCTCAGCCTTTTGTCTCCTCAGCCTTGTCTTTTACACCATCTATTTTTCTAATTCTATGATTTCTATCAACTCGTCTTACTCTCTTGATGTTTGCATTGACTTGAATATAGATTCCAAAATATTTCTAGTGAATTGTTTTACATAATGTCCACTTTCAGTTCTAAATGTACACAATGTATGGCTCCTAAACATGATTACAAACGATCATCTAAAATTCTCTATCAATTAAAGTGCTAATAAAATTCTACGATATGCATATAAACTCAGTTTAAATTTTTATAAACCCTTTGATTACTTTTCGTATCCACATCGTACATGTATCCTACATTTTCAAAAGTTAGTGTATCCGTACCCATTCATGTACCGTACCCATATCAGTTTCCGTGCTTTGTGGCATAACATTCACCGTGATCTCCTTCAGTGAGTTATTTGTTATTAATATTGTGTTAACAGATCAAACAAGGGAGATGAAGTGTATCACATACTGGAACTATAAAAATTATTATATCAATAGTAGAAATAGAAAATGGGCATTGCAATTTTGGCTAATCTAAATATTTGGAAGGACATTGAGCCACACTAAATGGAGAAAAATTTATACGCTTTTTAACTTGGGATCTATTCAAGAGATTTTTCTCATATAATCACAACATGATAAATGAAAAGAAGTGCAACAAGAAAATTATGGGAAAAGTACACTCAGATTGAAAATGTAAGCTAAAATAGATGGTAGTAATTTTGCACCATAAAGTAACAGTTTGATTAATAGAGTGTGAAGTATATGAGAATGCTAAGGTGCCAGGGTTGGTAAGTATATGAAAATGCTAAGATGGGTGGGAAGGCAAGAAATAGATCGTAGTAGCATATGAAATAAAGTGGGAATGGTGAGTATTGAGGATAGCTCATAGAGGTTAAGGTAGCAACGCTACAAGGTGCTAGGGCTGGGCACCTTGCACCTATGCGGCTTTGAGAAAATTATTTTTTTGTACAGTTAACCTATGTGTATACATGTGCTATGATTTTAATAACCCCCCCATCTCTTCATATATCTGTTATATTTACCAATATCTATACAGGTGTGATGATTCTTTCAACATCCCCCTCATATAGCTGTAATACTTCATACATATATGTGCAGATAAATCCATAAAGTTATGGCAATCCAGTGATAGACATATCTTGTATTGGAACGGAACATATATTATTGTTTTATACATAAATATATACATATTAAACACAGCTAAACTTGGATATGTTCTTGTTGCATTAATAGATATAGACATATTTCAATAGTTACACTTGGATGGATAAATGTATTTTGTGGTGATATGGGTATCTGAGGTTCCATATACAAAAGAGGCTCTTATACAAGTTTTGTAATTAACTATATTATCAATTTTAGACTTTGATATGTTCTTGTTGCATGAATAGATATATACATATTTCAATAGTTACACTTGGATGGATAAACGTATTTTGAGGTGATATGGGTATCTAAGGTTCCATTTACAAAACAGGCTCTTATATAAGTTTTGTAATTCACTATATATCAATTTTAGACTTGAGCTAGAGATCATGGACATAATGCTCTAGCATCAGTAGATAATGTTCATTTCAGTATATGATTTTCATTACTTAGGCTTTCTTTCAGCTAACATACATAAATTTTGCAGCTAACATTGTTGCTTGAAGCAAGAAGGGATTTAGTATAAGTAGCATGATCTTTAGATTGCAATTGGATAACTATTCAGGGGAAGAAACTGATTGAAGCAACTACCAAGAAAATAGTTATATAATTATCAAGAGTACTAAAGACAGAAAATAATAGTGTTTTACAACAAACATAGATAAATACACTGAATTTGAAACTAGAACGTGTGTATATTAAATAAATACCTGTATATAGGGTCAGGGGTCCATTAAATACCTTAAGGCATTATTTTGGTCAAAGTGTGGTTCAAGGAGCACCCCCTTGAGGGGCCTTGCCGCCTAGGCGCGCGCCTTGACAAGTATCAAACAGCTTATGAGCGGTTAATGTCTCGAATGGTTTGGACAAGTACAATGCAATAAGCGCACCAACTCCAAGCACTATATTGAGTCAGATAGTTAAAAGCAAAAGAATCTCAATACTTCAACTTGGAGAGTGTTAATCAGGGGAGATTTCGGTGTCATTACATCTTAATGAGAATATGACCTAAAAAGAGTGGAATGGATAGAGGGATCTATGTAGTCGATTCACATGGTCGAGATTGCAGTTTAGATTATGATAAGTAATTTTAATTTTACAAGTCAATTTGAAGTCCAAAACTTCCTGCTGCACTTACACACTTATTTGACAAGGCAGATAGGCAATGGGCTTCAGGCAAGGGTGCCTAGGTGGTCAACTAGGCGTATCTAGGCATATAATGGAAGTTCAAACATATTTGCTTTCTAGGAAAATTCTTATATTTGCATAAATGTGTGTATATATACAATGCATGCTTAACAACGAATGGGTGATCATGTTGCCTTGTTACGATGAATGAATCATCTATCCAACTGCTTATTTCAAATCACGGTAGTTTGTGTTTTCTTCGGATAAGGCGTGTGTTGTCAAATTCGCATACACATTTGAACATTAAATATGCTTTCATCCATTCTTTATATGTGAGCCTATTTGTTTCAGCTCCAATATAGGGCGTCATTATCAATCCCAACCATGTAGGAGAAAACTACATGATTATCTTTATTTTCCAATCTGCTTTGTTATGAGTCATATTCTGATCAAGATGTAAACATTCAATATCTCTCTTTATAAGTCAACAAGGTTGTAGCTCGGGTGGTAAAGGCACGAGCTCCCCAATAAAGGAACCAACGTTTGAAACCCAAGTTGTGCACCTCAGAAATGAATTATCCTGTCACGCAGGCTGGCCCATTATGTGATTTAAATGTCCCTCTGGTGTGCAGGTAGTCTAGGGGGGGCGGGGTGTTACACTACTAGGGTGGGGTCACTGAAGTGGCTCCCTCTCCTCCTCGGGGGTGGTTCCCACGTCATCCAAAAAAATATCTCTTTATAAGCTCTTCCTAGGTTAATTTAGGCATGCCTTTTCTTCTTTTAATTGTGCAGCTCCAATATAGGGCACTAATGATTAATAAATTAACAACATATTGAAGTCGATGTTGATTGTTAATGCATTGTAGCTACATATTAGTGTTGACTTGAGAGTTTTACATTGCCCATATTTTGACAATGACTTAACCATTTCATTCCTACGTATCTAATATATTTGTTCAAGATTGATTTCATGCTTTAGGTATATGAAAAGGATCAAATTACACAAGCCCTAGCTTGTTCAAGTTCAAGTCAAATGCAATGCAAGTGTGCAATTTGGGAAATCACTCCAAACGACCTTAGAAGAATTTTATAATCACTTGTATTGATGATGATGACTTGTAACTAAGATGAGAAAAATATGAGGGACACTTAATACCAAGGTTTAATCACTCAAAAGTCAACTTAGAAAAAATTTCACAGGTTGTTCATCAGTCGAGTTGTAAACTCGACCGATCCTATGATGGATTTTCTGAAGATGACCCATCGGTCGAGTTGTACACTCACAGAACTCGACCGACCGACTCACTTAGCATATTTAATTTTAACTCTGTTAAAGTGTCTATATTAGTCTATTAGTTAAATAGGCTAATTAGTTTAGTGGGCCTTTATCTTCCGGCCCGTCTAGTTTAGATTACTTGGGTCCTAAGTAATAGGGCGTCTCTCCTCTCTATATAAAGGAGAGGCCGTCAGTCATTGTATCACAATCTATTCTTATTCAAGCAATCTTTTATTTTAACAAACTCGTCGGCCGAGTTTACTAGAATAAACTCGACCGATAGTTTGAAAATTGATTTTGTCTTTTAGTTGATCGGTCGAGTTGCCTTTATTGAAACTCGATCGAATGTACTGTACGAAAAACGCAGAAAAAGTGATTATAACCGTTGGTGAGTTGTTTTGGGTGAAAATAGATCTGTTGCATTGTGAAAAAGACTATATTTCAACCCTAAGTGATCCCCAACTCAAGGGAACACCCCCAGCTATAAATAGGACCCATTGGAGTTCATTCCAAGTTTGCTCATTCATGCAATTCTAAGTCCTTGCTATAGTTGAGTGTGTTGCAACTCCTTGAGCCCCTTTCTCTCTCTAGTTTACACTTTATTTCGTGATTTGAGATAGGCTTGTTGTAAAAGAGCTCCACCCTTGTGCATGTACTGCTCTCATCTCCTCCATCTTCCCTATCCCTTTCCTCCATGAAGCAAAGGTGAAACAAGCTACTCCGAGTGAAGGTGGGGTTGCTGTTGTTCCTCTTCAAGGTTGATGAAGAGGTGGTGATCTTCTCCAGGTGAAAGAGAAGACAAAGGTTGAAGATCCAAGAAGAGTGGAAAAGTCCTTGAAGGCGGAAGACTTGTGCTAAAGTGGGTAAGACCTTGGAAGAAGGCTGAAGACTCTTGCAAAGTGGGTAAGTCCTTGGTAAGGTGGGATACTCTTTGTGCTTGGATGGGTAGCCCTTTGGTGGTCTTGTGTTGCAACTCTTTTTTGTACTAATATAGAGAAAAGCACTAGCAAAGTCCTAGAGGTTGACCTCTCTAGGTAGTGGACTGACTCTCTCCTAGTTTGGAGAGTAGAACCACTCTACATGACCTTGTCAAGTGCTTGCTATCAATCTCTTTCATCCTTACTATGCTTGTTAATTAGGACTTCAAATTGCACTTAAGCAATTGGTTTCAATTTGATATAATTTGAAGGTGTAATCTATCTTGTGAGAAATTTTGTAGCTCTATTCATCCTCCTCTAGAGCCCTAGATCCAACAAGTGGTATCAGAGCTAAGGATCTTCTCCAACAATCTCCCATCATCCCATGAGACGAGAAGATGGGTGACAACCTACTTGGTTCTCTCAACCTAAAGGGAGGCTTCTCCATGCGTCCTCCGATCTTTGATGGCACCAACTTCCTCTATTGGAAGAGGCGTATGCAGTTCTACATTTAAGAGATGAACTTTGACATGTGGAAGGTGATGGTCACACCTTACAAGGAGCCAACCGGTGTTGTTACAACATGGAGTGAAGCTGCTCTCAAAGAAGCCCAACTCAATGCCAAAGCCATAAGCATCCTCTATGCAGCCCTCACCCCAACGGAGTTCAACCGGATCTCATCTTGAGACACCGCCTATGAGATTTGGGACAAATTGTGCACCTATGAAGGCCCAAAGCAAGTCAAGAAGGCAAAGATCTACATTTTAAACAGCCTTCTAGAGAACTTCAAGATGGGTAAGAAAGAAGGGATTGCGGAGATGTACTCAAGACTCAATGTCATCATCAATAGGCTGGCTGCATTGGGCAACACTTCGAATAGAGGTGTAATCAACTCCAAGATCTTGAAGACTCTACCAAAGAGATGGGAGTCAAAGGTCACCTCCGTTGAAGAAGTGAGGAGCCTTGGTGACATCCCAACCGAAGAACTCATTGGCAACCTCCAAGCCCATGAGCCAAGGCTTGACAAGCAAGAAGAAGAAGCCAAACAAGAAGAGAAGGATGCCAAGAACAACAAAGATAGTGCTTTCAAAGCACAAGTGGAGGCGGTCATCTTTCAACAACAACTTGCTTGCCGGACTTCTCCCTCCTTTAATAAAGATGAAGGCCCAAGTGAGCATGAAGCCAACTACATCAAGGGCAAACACTTCAAGGGAAAGCAAGTCTCCTCTTCCACTCTGAGATGCTACAAGTGTGGGCAAAAGGGGCACTACAAGAGTGAATGTCCCAAGTCAAGAAAGTCACACCACAAGGGCAGGTCAAAGATGAAAGAAGAGTACAAGGAGAGCAAATACAAGAGGAGAACAGATACAAGAATGCGGCTTATGCAGCTTATGAAGCTTCATCTTCAAGCAGCTCAAACTTCGAAGAAGATGCAGAATGCCACCTTGCACTCATGGCCTCTACTAGTGAAGATATTGGTGAGGTAAGCTTGCATGAGTTATCTAAGAAAATTGTTATTGACATGCTTATTTCTACCCGTTCATCTTTTGCTAAATGTAAATCTAAAAGAAAACGGTGAGGAAAAATCATTAATGATCTATATGTTAAACTTGAAATTCTCGAATTGAATGAGAAAACCAATCTTGAGAGTATTGATAATTTGCAAAGGCAATACCTTGATCTTGAGCTCCAATACAATGGAGTTGAAGTTGAGAATGGCATTGAAGTTGAGAATGGTATCTACCTTAAGAACATTGAGAATCTTAAGGAAGAAAACCAAAATTGCCTTAAAGAGCTTGAAATAGTTAAAACTGAAAATGTTGAATTTAAGCTCTTTATTGATGCTCGTACAGAAGAAAAAGATGTCTATCTTAAAGAAATCCAAATGCTTAAATCAAAATTGCTAGGTAACTTGGTCCAAGTAAATGATCTATCTTCTAGACCTTTATTGCCTAGTGCTAATGTTGTTTCTATCTCTCTTGAAAAGAATTCATATTTAACTAAAGCATTATGTCTTGAGGCTGATCTTGTGCATGCTAGGGATTGCATATCTAATTTATCTTCTACCATTATTTCCTTAAATGATAAGGACCATAGATTGAGAGCATCCCTACAGAAATTTCTCAAAGGGAAGAACTCCTTAAATGAAATCTTTGACCATTCTACCAAACAAAGTAGTACCAGTGGTTTGGGATTTGTAGGGGGAGCATCAAAGGGCAAGAGCAAAGCCAAAGGTAAGAAAAAGAGCAAGTAGATCTCTTTTTTTTAGGGGAGTCTTCTGGCACTAAAAATCCTATGGTTTGTTCTTATTGCAAATGTGATGAACATTACTCTACTTATTGTCCTTACAAGCCTAACGGGACCAACCCAAAGATGAAATGGGTCCCCAAGCTAACTCCAGATCCCAAAGTTTGAGTTGGGAACCGACATTCTCCTTTCTTGCAGGAAAGAGGCAGATGGATTGTTGATAGTGGCTGCACTAAGCATATGACAGGTGATATAAGCTATTTCAACTTCACCAAAAAAAAGGAGGATCGATCACCTTTGGGGACAACAAGAAAGGTCAAGTCAAAGGTGAGGGTGATGTAGGTGAATCCTTGTGTATCAAGAATGTTCTCTTTCTGGATTGCCTACATCACAATTTAATTCGTGTTAGTCAACTATGTGACAATGGTTAGCTTGTGTTATTTACTTCCTTTAAATGCTTGATTCTAGATT
This sequence comes from Alisma plantago-aquatica, assembly GCA_963693085.1. Taxonomy (NCBI): domain Eukaryota; kingdom Viridiplantae; phylum Streptophyta; class Magnoliopsida; order Alismatales; family Alismataceae; genus Alisma; species Alisma plantago-aquatica. The sequence continues at coordinate 26,701,988 of OY856410.1, forward strand.
CCCTCACCTACCATGTTATATATAAGGGAACTAGAAGTGGTAATCTTTATGTTATTGTTCTCGACTCTATTAAGCCTATTGTTGGTAGATGCCTAGTAGTCAACTCGAATGATATTTCTCTTTGGCGTCGTCAGCTTGGTCATGTAAATATGCATCAGTTGAAGAGGTTGAGCAAAAAGGACTTAGTCAAGGGACTTACTAAATTAGATTTTAAAAAGGATGAGGAATGCCAACCTTGTATCTAAGGAAAGCAAACCAAGTCATCCTTGACTCCTTCAAATCCAAAGGAGTCCTTAGCACCAAGAGGGCTCTTGAGCTTCTTCACATTGATCTATTTGGACTAATGAGAACTCAATCATTTCGTGGTTCCAAGTATTGCCTTGTTATTGTCAATGATTTCTCTATATATGATTGGACCTTCTTTCTCGTTTCTAAAAGTGATACGCTTGACGTTTTCTCGAACTTTTGTAAACTAGTTGAGAATGAAGCTTCTTGCCGCATTGTTTCCATCCGTAGTGACCATGGGAGAGAATTTCAAAATGACCTTTTTGAACGTTTTTGTCAAGAATATGGTTATGCACACAACTTCTCCTCACCTCGAACACCTCAACAAAATGGGGTTGTAGAGAGGAAGAATAGGCCTTTATAGGAGATGGCTAAGACCATGCTTCTAGAGTATGATACTCTAAATAAGTTTTTAGTTGAAGTACCCATCCTTCTTTAAAGAAAACCCATATTAGCTATGGCGTGGTAGGAAGCATTCTATCGAGTATTTCTATGTTTTCGGATGTCCTTGTTTTGTTTTGAATACGAAAAATTCTCTCAACAAGTTTGATCAGAAATCTTACAAAGGCTTTCTTTCTTAGCTATAGCACTATTAGCAAGACTTATAGAGTTTTTAATATTGATATTGCTAAAGTAGAAGAATCCATAAATGTTAAGTTTATTGAGACTAACCCCTCTATTCCCAAAGATATTGTTTCAAATGATGATGTTGCAGGTGAGGTAATTCCTATTCTAAAAGAGCTCAACATCACCCAAAAAGGAAAAAAGGTGGCAACTCAAGAAGAAGAAAAAGATGATGAGAAGAAGAATCCAACCCCCCGGTTTGCCAAGAATCATCCAAAGGAGCTGATTTTAGGTGATCCATTTGAAAGAGTGAAGACGCGGGCTGCATTCAACAAAGAACAAGCCAACAGCACCTTCATATCACAACTCAAGCCTAAGAATGTCAAGGAAGCTTTTGGGGATGAAGAATGGATCCTAGCTATGCAAGAAAAGTTTGACCAATTCGAAAAGAACAAAGTTTGGACCCTTGTGCCAAGACCAAGTGATAGAAAGATCATTGGCACAAAATGGGTCTACCGCAACAAGCTTGATGAAAGCGGAAAAGTAGTAAAGAACAAAGCAAGGTTAGTGGCTCAAGGCTACAATCAACAGGAAGGTATAGATTTTGATGAGACATATGCACTTGTAGCTAGACTTGAGTCCATTCGTATGTTGCTTGCCTTTGCTAGTTATAAAAACTTTCTTCTATATCAAATGGATGTTAAAAGTGCATTTTTGAATGGTACAATTGAAGAGGAAGTGTATGTTGCACAATCTTCGGGCTTTGAACATGATAGTTTACCTAACCATGTTTATTTGTTGCAAAAAGCTCTTTATGGACTTAAACAAGCACCTAGAGCTTAGTATGAGAAATTAAAGAACTTTTGATTAGATCATGGGTAATATCATGGGCAAAGTGGATTCTACCTTATTTCTAAAGCACACTTTCTACAATTTTCTTATCATACAAATATACGTTGATGATATAATTTTTGGCGGAAAGAACATTGATCTTTGCAAAGAATTTAGTGATCTTATGCAAAGTGAATTCGAGATTAGTATGATGGGTGAACTCAAGTGATTCCTCGGCTTTCAAATCAAGCAAACAAAAGATGGGAACTTCATCAACCAAAGCAAGTACACAAATGAACTACTTAAGCGCTTTGGGATGGAGAACACCAACCCGATGGACACACTCATGTCAAACACCGCCAAACTTGACAAAGATGAAGAAGGTGAGAAGGTAGATGAGAAGCTCTATAGAGGTATGATTGAAATTTAATTTACTTCACTGCCTCTAGACCTGATATAATGTTTAGTGTTGCCTTGTGTGCTTGATTTCAATCAAATCCTAAAAAATCACAACTTATAGCTGTTAAGAGGATTTTAAGGTATTTAGTCAAAACCTCAAATTTTGGACTATGGGATCCCAAGTCAAGGGACTTTACTCTTACTGCTTATAGTGATGTGGAATATGCAGGGTGCTTGATTGATAGAAAGTGCACAAGTAGCACTTGTTTCCTCCTAGGACCATGCTTGGTGTCTTGGTTCTCCAAGAAACAGAGCACAGTGGCATTATCAATGACCGAGGCTGAGTACATTGCAGCTGTGAGTTGTTGTGCCCAAGTCTTATGGATGAAGCAAATGCTCCAAGACTTTAACATTCATTTTGATGCTTCCCCTATCTATTGTGATAATATTAGTGCAATTAACTTGCCCTATAATCCTATCTTGCATAGTAGAGCTAAACATATAGAGGTTCATCATCATTTTTTCCGTGATCACATTGCCAAGAAGGATATCTATATCACGTATGTGGACACGGAAAATCAGTTGGCGGAGACTTTCACTAAACCTCTAGCTAGAGAGCAGTTTAACTTTATTAGATCAAAATAGCTTATAACTGCTTTGAATGAATTTGATATGCCTTCTAGCTAGTTGTCATCTATCCTATATGTTTTGCCTCTGTCTTGATCATCTTTGCTTGCTAATTTGCTAATAATCCGTTTTTCATGTTCATTTTGCCTTTTTTTCTCTTGTTTTTGGGTATTTTTTGCAAACGCATGTTTTACCGCAAAATAGTACCCGATGATGAGTGATATGTGCCTAAGTATGTTCAATATACATAATGGACTTGAAAAATAAATGTAATTAGCACTCAAATGGCTAGAAACTAAGTGTGTTAGTTTTAGGTCAGGTTGACGATCGGTCAAGTTGCCAGCTCGACCGATCGATGGTCGAGAGCTTTTTTGTAAAAGCCTATCGGTCGAGTTTCTGAGTTCACAGAACTCAACCGATGGTCGGGCTGGAGCATTCTTAAGTTGGGTTCGGCCGACTATTCTCCCTCTCAACTAGAGAAAAGCCGACCAATTCCACCTCTATAAGCCCTAAGCTCTCTACCCTTGCCCTTCCCTTCCTCAACCTAGCCCTAATCCGACCTTCCTAGACCTTCCCCCTTGCTAAACCTAGGTCTGTGGACGTTTTTGGTGGTGAATTTTAGCTTTTGCTCTCTCCTTCCTCTCTTGTTCGTCTCCATGGCTTCAAATAGGAGGAATAGAGCCGCCCCTGCTCATGCACCATCTTCTTCATCCTCTTCCCGCTTGATTCCGTTTGATGACACTCTTTTTGTCTCAAATGAGGCTGTAAATAGGTATAAGGACCTCCTTCCCCGGAATCCTTTCCCTTTTCACGCCCTCTTTGAGCCTAGCCCTAGACGCTAAGAGGTCATAGATCAAGTAGCAGAGTTGTTAAACATTCACCATCTCTCAGCCTTGGGTGTTGAATGTGTGTGCTACAACAATTCAATAACTAGCACGAAAGCGGTTCACGAATTCTACACTAACTTGCGTTGGAATTACGAAACTCTTACCCCCGCCTAATACTTAAGTGGTCCTCACGTCTATATGATAGTCGGGAAGAAATTTCCAAGTCTCGAAGGATACCCTGAACATCTTCTTCTCAGGTACTGATGAGACTGACACATGGCGTAAGGATTACCCCAAGTATTTTGACCTAGTAGAGCCCGATGTCTTCTACAAGCAATACGGTCTCACTCTTCCTGACATTCATCGTTTCTTGAAGAAGCCTCAATTCCCTTACAAGAAAAAGTACACCCTTCCCTCTGCCTTCGATCTCAAAAAACGCATCATTGCCCTAGTTGTCAACTGCAATATCCATCCGAAGAAAAATCAAACGGATATTGCAGAAAACACTGCGGTAATCATGTATTGTCTCTTAGAGAATGCCGGAGTCAAGTGGTCAAGATATATCCTCCACCATATGTGGCTTCGATTCAGGCAAGAACACATGTGGCACTCACCCTCCCTACCCTGCCCTGATATGTGGTCTATTTCAGCTTGCCACTGGCAAATCTCTTTTCCACGACTTTCATTACAAACATGCCCAGAAAGGAGTTTGTATCAGTGAGATTACTATTCAGAAGTATGTGTCTATCCTCTCCTCCACCACACCTGGTGCCTCTGCCTCTGCCTCTACTCGAGCACCTCCACCACCTCAGCCTACCCAACCTGCCCGTGCCTCGTTCCATGTATCCAATGAAACTCTTATGGGCTACATAATGCATCAACAGGCATACAACCTTCAGGTTCAGGAGCACCTGCATCAGGACCTATGTTCAATCATGTCCAACGTGAACGTGTCTTGTGCACATCCCTATCCAGTCTACCAGCCCTACCCAGGAGGTGATTATGCATCCTATGCATACAATCACTTTTACCCAGCCCTTCCACCTGCACCTTCCGTTGTTGCTGCTACACCCTTTGTTGCTGGTGGACCTGCACCTGTTGTGTTGTCTCTGCATGTTGGCCCCTTGGCCACTCTGCTTGCTAGCCTCGGCAGTTCTGCTCCATCCTTCCCACAGGCCAATGAGCTCCATGCTCTTGGTATGTCTTGGGATGAGCAGAATGCTCACTGGCCCGGTCGTGGTTTCGGTCCCTCTGCTGATGAAGAGATGTCGGACCAGGCTGATGAGGAGGCTACTGATGTTGACGAGGATGATGGTGATGATGAGAATGATGGTGATGCATCTGACGATGATGATGGCTCTGATGGCTTTGCTGGTGACTCCGGTGATGAAGGTGATGTTGTTGCACCTTCAAACAGAGATGACGACTACGAGCCTGATATTGAGGATGATGATGCGGTTGATATAGATAGCTTAGATGTCTAGTTGTTCTTAGTTTTTAGTCTAGATGTTGATCATATATATCTTTCTAGACTATTTTGTATTAGAAAATCTGGGCACATTGTCTGAGTTGTACTATTTTATCATCTTAGTTTTTTTTATCAATTTTGACGTGTAGCTATTTTACGAGAACTTGCTTTTTAAGTTGTAATCTAAATCTTGTGCACACTTACTCTTTGATTTACTATATCTTATGAGTTTGTGCCATGTTTTACCATCTTTTGATTATGACTTAGCTTGTTTGTTTCTCTCGTCTCTGTTTTGATGTATGCTTTAAGACTGCATGTATGCTTGGTTATACTTGGAGAAGACTTATTTTTATGCTCTTCTACCTCCCCTACCTTTTTGATAATGTCAAAAGAGGGAGATAAATTCAATATCTTGAAGCTCAACCATATTGCTTTTATTGCCTATGTGATTCTTTTCTTGTTCATTATATGCTTTATCATGTGACTTGCTAAAGGACCATATAGTACGTATGTGTTATGTTACTTTGTGTAGATAGACTAACTATGCAGGTCAAAGTAAGCATAGATTGAGGGGGAGCAATTCACATTGTTCAAATCTTGAATCCCCTTACAATTTCACAAGGCAAAGGTATAATTTCAATGTCATTTTCAATATGATTGAGGAATGGTTTGTCATTGTGAAAAAAGGGGAGAATGTTGACTGAAAGTTCTACATTGTCCATATTTTGATAATGACTTAACCATTCCATTCATATGTATCTAATATGTTTGTTCAAGATTGATTTCAGGCTTTAGGTATATCAAAAGGATCAAATTACACAAGCCCTAGCTTGTTCAAGTTCAAGTCAAATGCAATGCAAGTGTGCAATTTGGGAAATCACTCCAAACGACCTTAGAAGAATTTTATAATTACTTGTATTGATGATATGACTTGTAACTAAGATAAGAAAAATATGAGGGACACTTAATACCAAGGTTTAATCACTCAAAAGTCAACTTAGAAAATTTGTCACAGGTTGATCATCGGTCGAGTTGTAAACTCGACCGATCCTATGATAGATTTTCTGAAGATGACCCATCGGTTGAGTTGTACACTCACAGAACTCGACCGACCGACTCACTGAGCAAATCAAAATTTAGCTCATCGATCGAGTTTACCAGAATAAACTCGACCGATAGTTTGAAAATTGACTGTCTTTTAGTTGATCAGTCGAGTTACCTTTATTGAAACTTAGCTGAATGTACTATACAAAAACGCAGAAAAAGTGATTATAGTCGTTGGTGAGTTGTTTTGGGTGAAAATAGATTCATTGCATTGTGAAAAACGGCTATATTTCGACCCTAAGTGATCCTCAACTCAAGGGACCACCCCCAACTATAAATAGGACCCCTTGGAGTTCATTCCAAGTTTGCCCATTCATGCTATTCTAAGTCCTTGCTATAATTGAGTGTATTGAAACTCTTTGAGCCCCTTTCTCTCTCTAGTTTACACTTTATTTCATGATTATGAGTGAGATAGGCCTGTTGTAAGAGAGTTCCACCCTTGTGCATGTAAAGCTCTCATCTCCTCCATCTTCCCTATCCCTTTCCTCCATGAAGCAAAGGTGAAACAAGCTACTCCGAGTGAAGGTGGAGCTGTTGTTGTACCTCTTCAAGGTTGATGAAGAGGTGGTGATCTTCTCCAGGTGAAGGAGAAGGCAAAGACTGAAGATCCAAGAAGAGTGGAAAAGTCCTTGAAGGCGGAAGATTTGTGCTAGAGAGGATAAGACCTTGGAAGAAGGTTGAAAACTCTTGCAAAGTGGGTAAGTCCTTGGTAAGGTGGGATACTCTTTGTGCTTGGATGGGTAAGCCCTTTGGTGGTCTTGTGTTGTAACTCTTTTTGGTGATAATAAAGAGAAAAGCACTTGTAAAGTCCTACAGGTTGACCTCTCTAGGTAGTGGACTGACTCTCCTAGTTTGGAGAGTGGAACCACTCTACATGACCTTGTCAAGTGTTTGCTATCAATCTCTCTCATCCTTGCTATGCTTGTTAATTAGGACTTCAAATTGCACTTAAGTTATTGGTTTCAATTTGATATAATTTTAAGGTGTAATCTATCTTGTGAGAAATTTTGTAGCTCAATTCACCCCCCTCTAAAGCCCTAGATCCAACAATTAGTTCATTAAAGCATTGACTGACCGACACAGTCCTTTCCGCTTTTATGACCCTAATGGCAACCCAAATTTTAAAAAATGTACGATCCTACAGAAGGTCCACCTTCACCCGCATGACTCATGTATTCCTCCCTTTCTATCTTGCTTTATGGTAGCTTTATTTCCTAACTTTCCCCAACACCCCCTTCTGTGTTGCGCTCCTAGGCACACCCTCACAAAAAGAAGGATGAGAGTCAAAGTTGGAGCAGCCCACGCGGGAGACTATCCTCAAAACACTTTTAGGGCTCATCACCCCCTGTGCCATAAGTTGCCAAAAAAGCGTCAAAACCTAGCTAGGTTAGCATATCACTTCTGAGATCGTGCTTCCTTCATATATGCTCCCCTCCTGCAATGCCAACTTTTGTAACTTTCTCCATGATGCTTACGAAGAACATGGATACCAGTGTTTTGAAAAGCGCCCCAGGCGCCCGCTTGAGCGGCCAGGAGGTCCAACCGCCTGGTTACAGCCTTGAGCGGCCACTCAGGCGGCAGCCCATTAAGCGGCCGCCTAAACCCGCCTGGCCCGCCTATTTGCCCGCCTGATTCTTTGTTTTGGGCGCCCGCTTTTGGCCGCCTAAATTTTAGGCGCTGGATTTTTGTACAATTGCTTTCTTTTTTCATTTTTTTCTAATCAAATGTTGTTGCTGCTACTATATATTGACTTTCCTAGTATCTATCTATGTGCATGAGTGACTGTATTACCATGTAATATAATGTGCAATACTAGAAGTCTGTAATAATGTAATACATTGTTGTTGTACATTGTGATATGAAACATTACTGTATAATATATTTTATAATACAATAATACATACATAAATATCTACTTATCTACTGCAAATTGTATTTCTTTACCTTTCTACCTTATATAACTATAATGTACTAATACATTCTATAGTGTAATATATATTCTATTGTTTACTGGATATTAATGAAAAACATTATATATATTCTATTTGTTTACTGCATAAGCTACATTAATACATTATATATCTTCTATTGCTTACTGCATTTTAGTATATATAGTTATAAATATATTCACTACAGTAAAAGTAAACAATTTGGGAATTAGTAATACCCAAATACCATATTACAACTGTGTTAAAAACTATCTGGGTGCTTTATTTTGTTGTGGAGGCTGTATAGATAAGTCTAAAACTTCCTTATATATATATATATATATAAATATATATAACTTACATACAAACATGTATATCTTTTTATCAAATTATAGAAGAATTTCAGTATCCGCTTTTTCAAAAAGCGGCCGCCTGGCACTCAAGCGGCCACAAGGTGCTCTCCGCACGCCTCCCGCTTCCCGCTTTCTAAAACATTGATGGATACACCAGAACATTTTATTGGAACGTATAGGAATTGCTCCTAAAGCATGCCAACAATTTAAAGATGGTCAAGAAAGGAATCTTGATGGGAATCACAAGATTGTAGGATGAGAAGACGGGCTTGTTCCTTACCCTCTTCTTTGTGAAGGAACACGCCCCTACAAACCGGTGATCATCGGTGTTACTCTTACAAAACCATGGGTTAATGTTTATTTGAAGGTTGTTAGGCTATAAATAGTTGTGATGAGCATGATGATTTTCAAAATAAGAAAATTAAAATAGGAAACATAATACAATATAAATTGTTTGGTTAAAAACAAACTACAACACCCTTTCTCTCGTCCCCTGTCAGTTACAGTGGTGGCCTTACCACCAAGATACCACAATAGGATAGATCTAAAGCAGCACACATCTTGATTAGGTATACCATCCACCATTACATTTTAGCAAATCTCCAAGCAGCACCTAATGTGGGTTACAGCCTAATATGTCCTACATCAACACCCAAAGATGGTATTACCACTCAGTAATCGTGCAAATGCAATTTATTTTCCTTCATTTTGCACGTAACCAACAATGACGGTGTATTTTATTCTCCTAAGTATGATTCGAAATCAATCAAACCTTAGTTGGAAAACATATGCATTGCAACTCAATGCTTCCAAATTCAGCCAAACCAAACAGACCCTAGGCCTAAATCAAACCATTGGATTTTCAACTGAGTGATGTTTATGGGTTTGCCATGTCCGGTTTTTTGTGTGGTTTTCCCTACTTTCCTGTATTTACTCGGTTTAGATTTCTACCTAGAACAACTATCTCATTTTGCTTCCCTTTCTTTAGAGGGTAATCACTAGTTCATAGGTGATTTCATATTATCATTCTTACGAACAATTATCAGCGGTTCAACCCCTCTTATTTGGTTGATGATAACACCACCAACTTACTTCACGGAGTAATACAGTTGAATGGTAATGGACACCTAGTAAGGATTAATGGTAGGAAAGGTGATTCCAAGTATCTTAACGACAGAGATTGACAGTTTTGTGGGAAAGGACCTACTATATCATGTGGATTTGGTGAGTGTTCTTGTAAATTATAGAATCTCTCCTAATGTCGACACATTTGACAATTTCATGTTATATGCCTTGATAGTACTAACCTATTAATCGACCTTTTGATCTCCATATAGCCAAGTCACCAGGGAAGATGATGTGAAAAGAGCTCGATGGAGCACTAACTTCAAATGGAAGTGGATTATGGTCTTGTAGTTTAGCCGTTAGGGCTACCTATCCCATGGAGGCACCTTCAGCATAGCCAATCAGAAATACTACCAAATTGTTTAGCGTCTCGCATGCTAAGACCTAAAAGAGTTTGCTTAGAAGTTTGGCAAGAAGAAACAGTTGGATCTGGTCACATCCTCAATAGGATCCAACTAACAAATCTTGCAATTTCAACAGTGAGGCGGATTCTATCTTACTCGGACTTGCGAGGTAAGGCATTGAGCTCCATAATTGTAGTGAGCAAGGACAACGGAGAAGCCAGACCCATCAAACAATTCAACAAGATCACAGTAGAAATTAAGAACAAATGAAAGATTGGAAAAAAATTACTGGCAATTAACACTATTTTGTTTACACTGAGAACTCATGATAAGTTTAAAGGAAGTGGTGAGTACAATCTGACCTTTTAAATGTGGTGTTTGATATGACTCACTTTCAATGTTGTTCAACTTTTAAAATCCATAATTTGTATGTTTTAGGACCGCCAAGATCCATTATTTCTTTGTATACTCAACTCGCAAGCAATTAATATATTTTGATCAAATTGAGCAGTTGAGAGAATCAAGATCCAATTTTAAAAAGTCAAATTTTGTGCTCATCATCTCCCTTAACTCCTCCCTCATCTGCCCATCATCTATTCTCATCATGAACAAATTTTGTTTGGACTACCCGTTAAAGTTTTTCAATCTTCCACGTACTCTTAATTTCTGATCTGATCTTGCTAAACTGTTTGATGGGTCTGGACTCACTAATGTCTTAGCCGCTGCAATTATGGGACTCTATCCCTTACCGTGCAAGTCCAAGTAAGATTAATATGTTTCACTTTCAAAATGTTAGGGATTGTTAGTTGGGCTCTGTTGAGGATGTGACTCCGTTGCAACTGTTTCTTCTTGCCAAACTTCATAGCAAGTTCTTGTAGATCTTGGCACAAGAAGTGTTGGACAGCTTGGTAATATTTCTTCTTGGTTACGCCAAAGGTGCCTCCATGGAATTAGTGGCCCCGACGGTCAAACCACTAGACACCATAAGCCACTTCCATTAGAAGTCGGTGGCCCGAACAGTCAAACCACTAGACATCATAAGCCACTTCCATTAGAAGTCAAAGCTCCATCGAACCTCTGTTTGCATCATCTCCCACTGTGACTTGACAATATAAAGATCAAAAGTCCGATGCACAACTCATTAACATCAAGTCAAATGACACAAAACTTTTCATGCGTCGATATTAGGAGAGAATATAGAATTGACAAGAACATTGATATAAATCACAAGACATAGCAGATATTTTCCCAATATTTTATCAAATCGCCATCGCTAAGATACTATAAACCCCCTTCTCTACTACGAATCTTCATCAGGTGTCCATGACCATTTGAATGTATTAATTTGTGGAGTAAATTGTTGTTGTTAACATCATTCAAACAAGCGAGGTTGAAGGGTTGAGAATCGTTCACAAGAATGAGAAAATGAAATCGCATCCTACAAACTAAGTGATGATTACCCCCTAAAGAAAGAGAAGCAAATGAGACAGTTGTCATAGGGAGAAATCTAAACCAAGTAAGAAATAGGAAAGTAGGCAAAAGAAATCAAGAATAAACAATATGGAAATCTAGACAATGACAACCCTAAAACATCACCTACTTGAAAATCGCATGGTTCGATTGAGGATTAGGGTATGTTCGGGTTTAGCTAGATTTGAAAGCACTGAGTTGCATTGAATATGTTTTCAGACAGAGGTTTGATGCTATTCCAACAAATTCTTGGAAAATAGAACACACTATTATTGTTTGTTATGTGCAGAATGCTGGAAAATAAACAACATTTGTGTGGACACTAAGTGGTAATTCGACCGTTGGATGCTACTTGGAGACCTTTTGCTCAGATTTGATGGTGGATGGTATACCTAATCAGGAGGTGTGTGGCTATAGATCCATCCTATTTAGGTATCATGGTGGTAAGACCACAGTGCTAACTGACAAGCTAAAGTGTGTGTTCTAGACAATGCTAACTGACGAGTGAAAGTGTGTGTTCTAGACAAATTTTAAGCCAACCAATTAGCATTGTATTCTAACTCCTATTTTAGTTTTTTCTACTTTAAATTCATCAAGAATTGCAACTACTTATAGCCAAAGAAGCCCCTTAAATAAATCCTTACCCTTAGTTTTGTGATAATTGCACAGATTTGATTGTCGACTAGTAGGGATTTGTTCCTTCATAAAATAGAGGTTGAGGAACAAGCCTATCTTCTCATCCTGCAGCCTCGTCTTGCCCATCAAGATTCCTTTCTCGACCATCTTTAATTCGTCAGCATGCTTTAGGAGCAGCTCCTCCACATTCTAATAGGAAGTTCCAGTGTATTCGACTTCCCCGTAGGCATCATGGAGAAAGTCACGGAAAGTTGCCATTGTAGGAGGGGAGTGGAGATGAAGAAAGCATGGGCCTCGGTAGCGATCAACTAGCCTGGCCAGGTATTGGTGTTTTCAAGTAGCTTCTGGCCTTCTGGGGATCCCAAGTATTGTTTGATCGGCATGAAATGAAATGAAACGGCAGTCTCCGGCGTGAGCGGTCCTAGCTCCGACTCTCACATCTATCTTGTGAGTGTGTGCCTAGGGAGCGCGGAAGGTGGTGCACAGGAAAAGTGAGGGAATATGGCAACCAAAAGAAGGAAAAAAAAAAAAAACAGAAACGGAGGAAAACAGGGGTCGTGCAGGTGAAGGTGGCGTACAGGATCTGTTAATGTGGGATGCTAATTAGGTCTATTTAAACAAATGGCAAAAAGGTCTATGCTAGTGCTTCAATGAAACGATAAATAGTTACATCGCATTGATGACCTATGTTGGCTTTAGTAAGTAGTCAATACATACTAATTTATTATCCCACCTTATAAGCTCAAACATAAAAGAACGGATGAAAGGAAACGTGTAGGACCTATAACCTATTGATGTTAAACGTTTAAATGTGTCAAGTGAGAACACAAACTACCGTGATTATAAGTAAAATATACAGTTGGATAGATGATTCATTCATCATAACAAGGCAGCAGGAAGACATGGGTTCGCTAAGCCTCTTAAGGCAGCGGCATACTCAAAGCAACGAAGGTGGCGTTGCAGGAAGTCACCAGTGAGGGAGGAGAAAACGAAAACAGAAAAGAGCACTTGGAAAGTTGGGAGCGTACAGGAAGGATTCAGAGGCATGGACGTGGAGTAATTAGATAATCAGGAGGAAGGGGGGCGTATATTAATTTTGAAACATATGGAGAGGGGGTGAGAGATTGACACAATTGAATCTAGCTTTGCAAAGAGTAGTATCAGACCAGCAACACGAGGCATACCGGCAGAGTTCTACAAGAGGCTGAATGGGACGCACGCAAACGAAAACTGAGCAAGCAAGCAGCACATTAGTGTTCACGGCCATTACCTCAAGAGATGGAGCAGCTTGGGGGAGGCAGACCCGACTTCTTCTAATACCGCGCCGGAAACTGAATCTCGAACGCGCGCGCAGAGAACGGAATACGAGAAAAGAAGCCCCAAATAGGATCACGGCTCCATTAGATTCTCAATTGACAAAAAGGATGAAGCGCAGCGGCGGAGAAGCGGGTCAGGGTCCTCAGGGTAGGGACGCGAAATCGCATCGCAACCCTCCGTCGCGAGCACGGGTCAGGGTAAACTAGCCAAATGGGGCTGGTATTTATCCCTACCAATTGCCCAATAACCCCAATTATTTCCCTGACCGGAAACTAGAGAGGGGATGTAAGGAGGGATGTGATGGGTAGGGCTGTGGCATGTGGGGAGGGTAAAGTTTTATTTTATTTTTACCAATAAGTGTGGTGTACACTAATACTTTTGTTCTTTTCTTATCATTACCCTCTAACCCACACGTACACGGGAGGGTAAGGGTGAAGCGGGGAATTTATATGTCTTCTTCAAAATTGTGCTGATATAACAATAGTGGCATGGCTAATACATTTATATATTTAAGTGAATATCAATATATTTCAAAATGGATTTTAAATATCGAAAATGGTTCTAAATAATCTTCGACAATATTATATAAATTATTTGTGATGTATTGAACGCATACACAAATGATAGTACCCTAACATTGGTGTGTGTAAAAATAAATTGTTCCAAGAAGATAACGATTTCTATATTAAAATGATATTAAATGATAATATGTCACATAGAGTTATTGTTGGAAACATGTATATATTATACCCTCTAAAATGTTCTTGCATCCAAAAAATAAAGCACATATAAAATAGATAACATCACCTCACATATGTATCAAATAGTAAATTAAAGATTAAATGACATTATTATATACATGTTTGTCTTACATCACACAAATATTTAATTGAACATAGACTATTTTTATGCATGTGTCTTGCACCTCCAAAATGATGTTGCATACATAGCCAAGTTAACTACATAAGAAGTTGGTAAGAATATCATGTATTGTATAAAAGATGACCATGTAATATTAAATATACCATAGACAAACAACATATAGAACATATATTTAATACATTATCCATAAATGTTGGCGGGTAGCGAGTTAGAGGGTACGGGTAATAGCTTACCCACTAAGGTATCTATTTAGAGGGTAGTGGGGAGGCAGATAAAGGATAAGAAAATCCTTTACCATTACCCTTCCCCTACAAACTATATGGGTAAAGGGTAAACGGGTTTACCCTTGCCCATTGACGGCCCTAGTGATGGGGAGGGGTGTGGAGGGAAAACGAATCCAAAATCCATTCCTTTTCTTATCATTATATAAATGTGTTCAAACTTTTTGCTCTCCTCTTTCATATCCTTTGACTTAGTCTCCTCTTCCAGGTCCCTTGATCTTCTTTTCTATGTCCTCTTTCATATCTTTTCATGGTTGTTGTTGGATCCTCTCCTCCACCGATTGTGATTAATGGTGTTGGTCTCTATTGCATTCTCCTCATATATATCCTTTCACCATCGGAAATAATCGTATCAGTATCATGAAGCTTCGACACCATCAAGATCCTCTGTGTTTGTTGTCAAGTAGACCAGCATATGCATCGACATCACTTGTCCTTTCAAGTGTCTCCCCACATGTTGTGGTGAGCCATTTTCTCCTAATAGATTTTCCTATCATTTTTAAGTCATATATTTGTCTTCACCAACTGCGTTGAGGCATGCATAAGGTGTTGCAATATGTTGATGTTTGGGAAGACTTAGTCACTGCTCTTTGTTTTTGCAAACATTAGATGTGTGGCTTATGTCTGGCAACCTAACCTTGGTTTAAAGCTTGCATTCATCGCATTTCTGACGGCTCTGATGCTACTACCACTTTACTTTGTCATCCTGATCAAGATCTGATTGACGTGATTGTTGACTTGCCTTCCCCCATCAAGCATGGATTTCTGGCTCCTATTCGTTGTAATTTGATGGCATGTCAACGTATTGAACCGCCACCACCTCTTGTGAACCGTCTTGAGCTCAACGTAAATTTTATTGATTCTATCTTTTGTGTGATGTCCCTAGGGTAAAGAGCATCCTGCTTCCAATAGTACAAATACCACCTTTAGCGTCGGTTAAAATAGCCTTATAATGTTAGATTTTTGCCACACCTAAGTGGATGACACTACATCTAAAGACCTTTTGCGTAGTTTTTTAGGAACAGTCAAATCGACAACATAGACAGAGTGTTGGCTTTTGTGAAAATAGAAATAACCGACTCAACTAACAACTCAAAGTGATATCAATGTTGTAGGATCGCTCTGTGTTGTCAGTTCTAATCAAGCAATCGAGGCTATAGTCAAACTATGTGGTCGGTTTATTCTAAAAAATCACTGACATAGAGCAGCACGACTGTATTAGAAGCATGACTATATTGAGGTCTAGGTAGGACATTCATGATGTTTGGCACACCCATTTTACTACAAGGTAGATGTATCGTTGGTTTTGGTAAAAAAATATAACATTGATATATAGTGTCGATTATTTCAAAAAAAATTGATGTCACGGAGTATCTGTGTCGTTGGTTATATCACCAAAATTGATATTGTACTTTATTATCGGGTAAACTTTTAACTAATAAGGGTATATATGTTGTTGATTTTGGTTAAATTTGACGCCACAAATCTACAACATTGCTTTTTTATTGTCACCGACATCACAATTATGTTTTTTAAATAGCATGTACACAGACCTGTTGTCCGGCTGTTCAGCAAGATACAAAACCTACAGTTCATTAGAACTACAAGTTTCATCTTGTGTTCATCTTAACAACATGCCAGCATACCTGCAAAACCTGCAATAACAAACACATATACAGAATTCATCCACCCACATACATTTCCATTTTTCAGTTCCATTCTCTTCTACACATAATTCCATTCTCACGCACATACATAATTCATAAAACACATATACAGTTCCATTCTCCAATTCCATTCTCATGACATGTACAAATGTAATTATCATTGTATTCATTCCGTTTCACATTCATTCACACTCATGTATATATACACACATCATTCACATATGTATCAACAATTCACTAGCATGAAATTTTGAAGTTTCAAAAAGTCAGAACCACTACATGTATATAGAAATAAATGATATCAAGGTTTAGAAAACTCATACTTTATCCAAATCTATTAAAAGTTGACTTCCTTAACAAAGGTGTGTGTCTACTCTTCTTGTATATCATCAACTGTTTCTTTTGTATAAGGCTCTATCGTGTCAAACTATTGCAAAGAGAATGACATAATTCAAGAGTTTGGTTTGATTTTTTTTCATATATCATATAAAACTATTTACTTATAATGATCAAGATTATACATATTACCTTTTGTGTAAAGATCCAATCTTTGAGGTCAAATATTTACAATATTTTATCAAAAGTATAAACAAATCGTTATTCCAATCATGCTTTTACATCAAAGTCGCGGAAGCTTCACATAAGATTACAAAATCAGGTGGTGTGTTTCTATCTAGTCTTCAATAGGAGACAACTCATGCACGTATCTTCTAGTCCATCTTTGTATCACTTATACGTGAGTTTTTAGAGGGAACGAAACCACACATGGACCCCAAAAAGGGAAAATGTAGGGTTAGCAAGGCTGGTACTAGATCCAATCACTGAGCTATTTAAAATAAAGATTTATGTCATCAAATATGATAAGTTGTGTGTGGTGGACTATGATAATAATAAGACAATGGTCAAATTATCATATTAATTCAAAAAGGTACAAGAATTCAAAGTGGTAACTAGAACAATAAGGAGATTATCAAACTAATATCAAGATATCTAATTATGCAAAAAATGAAATAATTTATCATTGGCACAATCAATCTGTATTTTGTCTTCGCCGGTGTCTAGGTGCATAGTGTTATCCCCTCTATGAGAAAACAACACTTTCACATGTGGGGGTAACCATTACCTCGATGACCACCAATTGCCCCTTATCCATTACACAAGGTTCGGGGATATGACCTACTGAATGTAGTGAGTCAAAGTTCTTAGCCAATATTCCAAAATTTTATGCCAATATCAAATTCAACCAATATTTCAATTATTCAACAATGTTCAACATTCAATTTACTCATTGTGACCTTAAACAAAAGGAAAATGTTGATAACAAAATTTGTTCACCACTTTGCAAAAATGATATAAATGAAACTCAAGAGGGAGATAAATAGTTCAATAACAAGATCGAGAATTTAGTACATGTTCCAATCTGTGACGTCCGACATCGAACCGACAACCAAATCACCACCATTAATTATGCGGAATAACCATTAGCAGCGGATTAACAAAAATTACTAAAAATTAAAACTATTTTGCAAAGAGATCCATTTCTAGGAAACTCTTAAAGAAAGAACCAAAACAATATATACATCATGGTTCACATTGTACATACGTTGTACGATCTCATCTCGAGGATATCATATACCAGTTACTTTGCCCAAATATATACATAATCTACATAAAACCTCGAGGCATACAAGCCAAAATCTTAGATCATTTATAAAATCATTACGTACTAACTCCCAAGGACCTGAGAGTATATAGACGACACATAGGACTTCTATCTACAAGACACGACAGACAACACACTCAACTTGAGCTGTTACTGTTGTCCATGTTGTTGTTCTCCTCCCTCTGTAGTATGGTCTCTATCTCTTCGTCTCCGTCCATTTGAAAATTGTGGAACCCACATGGTGAGACAAAAGTCCCAGTGAGAGATATAACTCTCCGCCAACAATATTATTTTCATAGGTAAACATTATAAAACTGAGCAGAGGGTCTTTTATAGAAATAAGCATGTTTAATCATTGTTTAATTACAGAGCAAAGCAATAGCATTGTTTAAGTAGTTCAACTATCCATAACAGAGCTATAGATCATCTATTTACTTTATAAGGAATATAAAGAACATGTATAACATCTATCTAATTAAGATGTATAAAAGTAATGTAACGTCAACCAATGTTTCCGTATTCGATCCTTAAATAGATACGCTACACGGTTGATTACATATTTACAATCACACTTATGCCCAAAGGAGATGAGGTATACCGCTCATGCTCCAACCGACCACCGCTTAGTCAAAATCGGTATCATACAAGGTCAATGGAAGAGACGATTGCTAATACATCATCCGTCTCGGTCAGTACGAGACCACTGGCAGTGACATCATGTCAAACTGCAACTAGCTTGTCGGGGTATAGCATCATATTAGCTATAGAGCTACAGCCATAGTATGCACTATCTTCGGGGATATCTCACATCAATCCCCGGTACATTTTCATCAGGGCGATCACACGGAAACCCTGGTATTCATTAAGGATATCACACAAAAATCCCTATCAGGATGTAAGGATATGTTCATTCGTCACCCCCACATATTCAAAAACATACACTCCGAGTTAAACTTATTTCACCATTCAGCAAATCCTAATACTGAATGGATCTATGGCCTGGGAAACTACATGATAAGGTTCTATTTAATTAATTATGTGTATTACAATATCTTTTAGCATCGATCAAGTTATAAGTATGAATTATAACATATGCTACAAAAAAGGTGTAATACATTTATCAAGTACTTTTATAATCTTTGGAACACATTGAATGCATAACACTCGAGATCTCAGTCCCTTATCACATTCTTGGGAATTTTCATCCCTTAACATTATCATCATCATGATTTCTAGATCTGGGTATTCAAACCCTTAGTTCATCATTGAACATTGTCAGCTCTTATCAGGTAACTATTACCTCTGGGTTCTCAGACCCAGGTGTACATTATATATACCTATTGTACAAGTACTACACATGGCTCATAAGTCCCATTTAATCTATATTATATGAAACATCATAGCTCATACTTGGCTATACTCATCATCTCATGATACCTGCATGGTTAGTAATTCATGATAAAAATAATATCAAGTACATAATGTCACCATGCAATATAAGAGAAATACAACCTTCCCATTATTAGGGTTAGGGTTTCCCTTTCAAACCGATTAGGGCTTCAAGCCAATTAAGGTTTCAAGTTCATATTATCAAGAATCAAAACCCTAAGTCATAGCTCCACAAATGTTAGGAGTATCAATGTATGCTTATTAAATGATTATCACACAAAGTATGAGTTTCTCTCTCATCCTCACTAGGATATTGATTACAACATACTTTATTAAGTTGGCTCAACCCTTTTCTTAAGGTACATTGGCTTAAATTTATCAAAATGCATTAAACTCTTTACATCTCAGTGTATCATTTGACGTAACAAACTTCATGCGTTACTCAATCAAGTATATTGGATTTGAGGTGCTTCTACCATATCGGGTAAGAGGTGTGTACTTGCTTACCATATCACCCAAGAGGTGTATGCTTGCTTCCATATCGGGTAAGAGGTGTGTGTGTAGCACCATATTATGCTTGAGGTGTATACTCATCACCATATCATTCTAGATATGTATGTTAATCACCATATCGTGCATGAGGTGTATCTTTGATCACCATATCATGCATGAGGTGTATCCTTGATCACCATATTGTACATGAGGTGTAGGTTCATCACCATATCGTGCATGAGGTGTAGGTCCATCACCATATCATGCATGATGTGTATCCTTGATCATCATATCATGGATAAGGTGTATCCTTGATCACCATATCGTGCATGAGGTGTAGGTTCATCACCATATCGTGCATGAGGTGTAGGTCCATCACCATATCGTACATGAGGTGTAGGTTCATCACCATATCGTGCATGAGGTGTAGGTTCATCACCATGTCGTGCATGAGTTGTAGGTTCATCACCATGTCGTGCATGAGGTGTAGGTTCATCACCATATCATGCATGAGTTGTAGGTGTGTGTCACTCATACTGGGTTGCTCAAAATTAGGGTTTGCATATGGGTTAGACCCTTATGCTCATACCTCTTCAAACCTTCATGGTATCGGCCTACCTTTCACCATGTGTTAAGTAATAGCCTAGACAACTGGTTAGTCTAAACCAATCCAAGTGTACACACTGATAGGGGTGTTGGGTTCCAAGGTATATCAAGTATCATTTCACCATATTGGGTTTCATCACCATATCGTGCATGAGGTGTATCTTCGACCACCATATCGTGCATGAGGTGTATACTTGATCACCATATCGTGCATGAGGTGTATACTTGATCACCATATAGTGCATGAGGTGTAGGTCCATCACCATATCGTGCATAAGGTGTATACTTGATCACTATATCGTGCATGAGGTGTAGGTCCATCACCATATCGTGCATGAGGTGTATCCTACCCGATATCAGTTTGTGCCATGATGATGTTATCATATCAAGCTTTATACTTTCATCCTTACTATCCTAGTTCATGGACAACAATTGCATAGGACTATTAGAACTCATGGATTCATCAATTATTCAAGAAAACTCAAATTTTGAAAGTAGATCAACAAGTATAGCAAGATTGAAGGTGAATAATAACATGATTAGGTTCAAGTTATATAACCCACCTCAAGAACAACTTCAAAGCTCCAAGCTCCAAAGATTCACATTCCCAAGTTTGAATATGAACTTATCACATATCCAAGACTCATTCACAACTCCTCTACATGCAAGGAATCCATAGATAAGAAATCGGTGAAGAAGAAAAGAAAGAAAGAATCACAACCCGAGATTCATGCTTCAACCAAGGTTGAAGATGACCATGGCTTCACCTTAAGATTAAGGCTCAAACTCCTCCTTTCTACTCAACTTATATGCACGATATCAAAGATACAAAGGGTTGTAGGATTCAAAAAGTTCACTAGTAGGTGAAAGGAGTGGTATATATAATTGAGGTTCATGAGAGAGAGTGTATAAGAGGTGTCATCATCTTATACTACTAGGTGCCACGTATCCATGCATGGTTGACACGTGTCCATGAAAAGATATTTATTTTGACATGCAAAACTCTTGAGGATAATCTAGGCATAATATTTCGGCCATTAGTTATCTTGTTGAGCAAGATATTTCAACTCAACATCACTTAATTCACAAACCGATACACTTTTTCTAAGGAAAGTTGTAAACCGATATCCATCACCTTATTGAGGTTCTTAACCCATCATGGAAAAGGCCAAGAGTTTAAAAAATGATATGGGACCTCCTCTATGGATCCTTGGCCGATAGGAACTCCCATATAAGCTCTACAACTCGATACAACTCAATTAGAGTTTCAACTATACAACTCTTCTTGGTCTTTTCATCACCAAGAATACCATCACTCACAAATGATTCAAACATGGTGCCTATTTCTTTCTATATCCTCTATATGATGATAAGAGAGAGTGTGGAAACTCTAGAGGTGGTAATTTTCATATCAACCCTATATTTTGGGTTAATTGCAACTTTCACCAAAACTAGTATACAAGGCACAAGCATTATTCAAACAAGTTCCAACTTGGAACTTAGGCTTTCCACAAGACACCCCTTAGCATAATTCTCTCTCTTATGATGATAAATCACTTAAAGCATGTTCAAAATGTGACATATTGCAATATAACCCCTCATCTTGGGTAAATTGCAAATTACACCCAAACTATTATATAATGTAGAAATAGTTTGCAAATAAGCTCAAACTTGGAAACTAAACTTTCCTTGAGTCTTAATTACCTTTTAAAAGATTAAAACAAGTTTACAAATAACTTACTTAACCAAAACTTTCAGGTTTATGCCATAACCCATGTCAATAATGTTATAATTATCAACCCCTAATAGGGATTTCGTCCCCAAAATCTCAAGAAAAAAGAGAAGGGTACTTCCTCCTCATTTCTTCCTCCAGCTCCCATGTGGCTTTTTCAACACCATGGTGATGCCAGAGAACTTTCACAAGAACTATGTCTTTCTTCTTCAACTTCTTGATTTTTCTGTCAAGAATCATATTTGGACCTTCGACATTAGATATATCTTCATTCATTTTGCCTCTACAGGTTGCAACACTAACTCTGTATCAGGATGACACTTTCTCAGCATAGATATATGAAACACTAGATGTAGTCTATGTAGCTCAGGTGACAACTCCAACCTATAGGCTACCTTTTCAATATGTGCTATCACTGGGTAAGGTGCCATAAATCTAGGAGCTAACTTACCCTTTTTCCCAAATCTGAGAACTCCTTTCCAAGGAGAGACATTGAGATACACACTGTCTCCAACTTGGAATTCTAAAGGTCTATGACACTTATCGACATACGACTTTTGTCTATCATGTGCAGCCTTTAACTATTGTTGTATTAGTTTAATCTTTTCAGTTGTCTGTTGCACTAATTCAGGACCCAAAAGTTGATATTCTCCTATCTCATACCAGCATAATGAATATCTACAACGTCTACCATATAATGCTTCATATGGTTCCATATCAATACTAGTCTGATAACTATTGTTATAGGCAAACTCTATTAAGCTTAAGTGCAAGTCCCAACTTTATACAAACTGAAGAACACATGCCCTAAGCAAGTCCTCCAAAGTTTGTATAGTCCTTTCAGATTATCCATCTGTCTGAGGGTGAAAAATTGTGCTAAACTTTAACTGCGTACCCAAGGCTTTATGTAGTCGTTCCAAAAAATGACTTGTAAACTGGAGACTTGTATTAGACACAATTGTGGCTAGAACTTCGTGCAACCACACTATCTCATCTATGTAGATCTGTGCAAGTTTTTTAGCAGTATAGGTTGTTCTAACAGGAAGAAAATGTACTGATTTAGTCAACCTATCAACTATCACCCAAATGGAATCATGACTTTTGGTTGTTCTGGGTAGACCAACCACAAAGTCCATTGTCATGTGATCTCATTTCCACTGTGGTATAGGTAAGGGTTGCAATGTTCCTGCAGGCTTTTGGTGTTATGCTTTAACTTGCTGACACACTGGACACCGCATAACAAACTCAACTACATTCTTCTTCAAACCAGGCTACAAGGACATATCTTTTAAGTTATGATACATTTTAATACTCCCTGGATGTCAGATGAATGAGCTTCCTCCATAACTATCTTTCTTAAGTCATTAGCATCAGGTACTACCATTATACCATGGTAACAGACTACCTCATCCTCTGACTCATGGAAACCGTCCCATTTTTCACTACCATACTCTAACCTGATCTACTAAATCACAGTATTAGCCTGTTGTGCCTCTTTAATCTATTGTTTCGGAGTAGATTTCACATGCATCTTAGCCAACAATTCAGCTAACAAAGATTCTTTTAACTATACATTTATTTGTCTCAAAGAGACAAACATGTCCCGTTTAAAGCACATTAAAGAATTCAATTGTGCTCTATCTATGGGTGGAGATGAAGATTTTCTACTTAGTGCATCTGCCACTACATTAGCTTTTCCTGAATGATAATCAATTATACAATCGTAGTCCTTGATTAATTCCATCCGGCGGTGTTGTCTCATATTCAGCTCGTACTGTGAGAAGATGTACTTTAAGTTTTTATGGTCTGTGAAAATCTGACATGTTTCTCCATACAAATAATGCCTCCAAATCTTCAACGTGTGGACCATTACAGCTAATTCTAGATCATGCGTCAGATAATTCTCCTTGTGTTTCTTAAGTTGTCAGGAGGCAAAAGAAACTACATGATCACTCTGCATCATCACACATCCAAGACCATTCTTAGAGGCATCACAGAAATAATGTATCCCTTTCCCTACTCAGGTAAAACCAACACATGTGTACTAGTCAACCTTTTTTCAACAACTGGAAAGAATGCTGACACTTATCATTCTAGACAAAAGGAACCTCCTTCCTGGTCAACCTAGTTAGGGGTAATGCTACAGAACTAAAGTCTTTAATAAACCTTCTATAGTAACCTGCCAAACCTAGAAATTGTGAATCTCAATTGGTGTCTTGGGCTGTTCCCACTCTACAATAGACCCCACTTTCTTAGGATCAACATGACTACCTGAAGTAGTTATAACGTGTCCTAGGAAAGGCACTTCTGATAACCAGAACTCGCACTTGCTAAACTTAGCATATAGCTTGTGATGTCTTAGCAAAATCAAGGCTTGACGAAGGTGTTGTTCATGTTGTTGATCATCTTTAATATATATCAGGATGTCTTCTATGAAGACCACTATGAACTAATCAAGGAATGGCTGGAAGATTCTAGTCATCAGCTCCATGAATGTAGCTAGTGCATGTTAGTCCAAATGACATAACTACAAACTCATAATGACCATACCTTGTCCTAAAGGCTGACTTAGGTATGTCACTCTCCTTGATATGTAAATGATGATATCCTAACCTTAGATATATCTTAGAGAATACTATTACACCACACAACTGGTCAAATAGATCATCTATCCTTGGCAGAGGATATTTATTCTTTATAGTCACCTTGTTAAGCTGTCTACAATCTATGCATAATCTCATAGACCCATCCTTCTTTTTAACAAAAAGAACTGGAGCACCCCGTGGCGAAGTACTCAGTCGAATGAAACCTTTCTCGAGCAACTCCTGTAACTATTTCTTGAGTTCTACCATCTCAACAGGAGCCATCCTATAAGGTGTTTGAGCTATGGGTTGCGTACTTGGAATTAGATTAATCTCAAAATCAATCTCTCGAGGTGGAGGAATATTTGGAAATTCATCAGGAAACACATCCTTGAATTCCCTGACAACAAGAACTTCAGAAAGATTAGGACTCTCTGCTTTGGTGTCAACCACATGTGCCAAGAATGTGAAGCATCCTTGTCACATCAATCTCTCAGCTACCATTGTTGACACTAGATAGGTTGAAAGAATCTTTCTGTCCCCCTAAAAGACCCATGTCTCATCACTGTCTGTGAACATAGCTTGCTTGGAACCACAATCCAAGACAACCTTATACTTTTCTAAGGTATCCATCCCAAGAATGACATCAAACCCGTGCATCTCAAATGGTATAAGATCCACCTGAATGTTGTGTTTTGAAAAAGAAAGAACATAGGGAGAACATACCTCCCGCAACACTACAGATCCGACTAACGGAGTTTCTAATAATAGATTATCTATTCTACGACTAACAATCATATTGTAGTCATGAATCACTTCTCAAGTGATAAAGGAATGTGTAGCACCTGGATCAATCAAAACAGATATGAAGCAGTATGAAGATATATCATAACGAAACAATTCCATCTGACCTATCACAACTCATGGATTAACCATTGTCTTCGGCTGATTGATAGCATAGAATCTTGTCGTTGCCTGTTGCCGACTCTGTGCTATGTTGTTTGGTGTAGATGAACCTATTTGGGATGCCTGTCCACGTCCTCGTGTTCCATTACTAAACTGTTGACTTTGCCTCAGTGGTTGGGTTACCTCCATTTCTCTAACTGGATAATCTCTCATCATATGTCCTGTCTGCCCACACTTGAAACATTTTATGTCCCGTTGTGGTCTAGATGGTCCTATTACTGACATTGATGTCATACTATGGGGCAAAAAACTACAACTTATACCCTTGATTGACATCCATTGCGTTTGTACAGTGGACCTCTGTGGTGCTAATGGTGTAGGAAACCTCAGTTTCTTGAAACTTCCAGACCTCTATCCCTGGAACTAGTATTGGGTTTTAGGGGAAGCAGAGAAGGCAGAGGAAACAAAAATTTTCTTCCCCAAACCCAGAACAAGGAAACACGTCAACGTCTATATAATAGGAAAGGATGGTTTGTGGAATCATACCTTGTCCCGAGGCTTGCTCGGCGACAATACCTCACGGCTTGCGCGGTCTTCACCTCCGGTCTTGGACGGTGTCTGTGCATCTCCTGGTTGCACCGGGACTGATGACTCCTGGTCTCACCGGGACTGTCGGGATTGATAGCTGTCCTCCGAGCGACAAAAATCTCCCGCCTCTGAAGTAGTCCACACAGACCACCTAGAACTCCAATCTCCTTGTCCCACAAGGAATTGGAAGGAGTCGTACCCTCCTGCCAGCGTACTAGTCACTGACACACTCTCCTGCCACCAATCACTTTCTGCAGTTGTCTTTCCCTTGTTGTGCCTCCCTTATCGGGTAGCACTTGCTCAGGCTCTCTCGGTTACCAAAACCAGAGAGAATGAAAACTTTACAGAGCAACCGGTTGCACTGTGTTGTTCTTTGATAAGCCCCCAATACCCCTATATATAGGAGGGTCATGGGACATGGTTCTCTATCCCGGGCAATGTGGGACTAAAGCAGGAGTAGAAGGGTTTGAGATTTTCCACAAAAACAACCAACTGCGCAACCTGAACCGATCGGTTGACACCTCAACCGATCGGTTGGGACCCATGAAACAGTCTGTTCACTTCTGAACCGGTCGGTTCGTGGTCCTGATCAGTTCCCGATTGACTTTTCCTCTTTTATTTCTAATTGGTACCAAATACCAATCCTTGTTCCAATCAAATTGGGCAAGTGAAACGAAAAGAAATTTCTCACCAATCCTACTTTCCCAACTTGCTCGGTTGGACCAGTTGAACGATCGTTCCAATACTTGAACTTATTGTTTCACCCTGTCCATGAGCCGATCGACTCACCACCTGAGCCGATCGGTTCACCAAGCTCAGCCGATCAGTTCATCACATGAGCCGATCGGTTGGGAATCCAGATTGTGCAGAAACAATCAATTGCAGTTTCAATCAATCCGATACTATAATCAATCAGTCCAACACCTTGAACATTATGATACTGAGCTATCAATGATTGAGTGTTTAATTGAACTACTAAACTCCTTTAGTAATCAATCTAAACATTGTTTGTGGACAAAACTCCTCTTCCAGGTTAAATCCTATGTGTGTGACCCTATAGGTCCATTTCATGTTGGCAGTGAAAGTACATAACACTTATGACTTCACAAGCAAAGAGCGGTGCCTAGTCACACATCAGTGCTTCCCAAGTGAAATAGAAAGTTAGAGAACAACTTTCAATCCCACAATCCGTGAATGGTGTTACAATGAATGTATAATTCCTTTGTCACTAATATCCCGAATGAACTCGAGGCATGGAACAATCATCCTGTCAACGTTCATTCACTTTCTTGATCTCAGAGTAGATTGGAAGAGATATGTATGACATCAATATCACATACTGATTCACACATGCGTGCACGCCTTTCTCAATCCTACTCATCAAGTGACCATGGATATCAAACTCCCTTAGGAGGGACAAATCCCATATCTATCACTCACCCCTCAAAAGCCCCATGTGTCAAAGCCACCCAATCATCACCTTTATAACAACCCATGTTTCAGGACTGCATTTGATGATGTCAAAGTGTGCCCAATGACATGTGTTGAGTGTAGTGATTTCAGGTCAAAGAATCACACTCACCACCATCACTGTGAGTACTGACTGTGACTACCATGTCATGGTTCCATGTGTCAAACTCACGGTGGGTTTGTCCGGTACACTTGTTCTCTAACAAGTACCTATGTGTTTGGTTTGATATCTCTATATCATGACTAATGAGATTTTGTCATCAACCAACACCACAATCTAGTCTTGTGTGTCATTGCTGTCTATCTACCTTCCACAATGACATCCGACTAGGGACATAATGAGAATGTACAAACTCTTACCATCCGTATGATCTCATCATTCAGGTCCTTAACCTGAAAGCATACGTCATTGAGTACTGTCATTCTCTAGACATTCAATCTGTTCTATCACTATCTCATATGACTGAACCAGAAAGAATTGGAAGCTTGCCTTTGATGTTTATCAAATCAATCTTAATGTATCCCACCAATCATCCCATGATTGGCTCTCAGGGCATACATACCAACAGACTCCCACTTGCACTGCGAGCCAATCACCCTTGAATCATATTCATAGTGATCTTCAAACATGTCCCACATGTTACTATGCTCTAGTGCGAACATAGTGAGTTATGACAACACCTTGCCAAAGTCAGTATAAATTGCATGTCTCACATCTCTTCACTGTACGTCACACGTATGAGATGGAGTTGTCGTAATATGCGATCTAGTATTCCTTTGCTAACCTTTAGCCACATTGCATGATCAAGGATTCCATACTTGTCATCAATGAGCGGAATATCTATAAGTTCATCTTATGAACTTCCAGATCCATATAGTATCTACTGCTGTTCTCCAACACATAGATACTCGACATTCCCTTTCCAAATGGTTTGATTGGAACACTTCCAATTATCAACAAACTTTCACTTTTATATATCCTATATATATTTTGCGATTAATTTTCTGTCCTTTCGAAAGTTCGCATCAATGTAACTCTTTACATTGAACTCTTCTTTATCTCCATAGAACTAGTACTTCTCAAGTACTTATCAAGTTCTCATGGTATTCCAGCAACCCTTAGTGGAAGTAGACAAACATCCACTCGTCATGTCCCACATACGAGTTATCAGGATGAGCACATCATATTGCCATGTCCTACATACAAGATGATGAATGCATTTTGTTCTTGCCATGTCGATACATGCAAGATAATGGGATAATTACATACATAATAGATACATATCTATTCTTAATGTTCCCATTCTTCATAAGAATTGGACACTTGGCCTTGGGATACTAACTCCATGTAATCATGGACAAGTTTTCTCCCACTGAATCTCTGCATACTGAACCCTTCAGTACAGATTGCCAATGTATGCTTTCTCTTTTCAGGTCAAGAGGTTTTCGAGACCTATCTCTATGGATCTCTATTACTATCACATAGGAAACATCTCTATCTTCCTTAAAGATATTTTCACTTTTGGATTTCCATTCTAGAACATTTCCATTTCACATCAACATGTGGAATGTGAACACACACCCACTAAATCACAGATCCCTTCTTTATCTTTGACATATCAGTCAAACCCTTTGACTATATCATCAAAGTAAAGATCCAATTCTGAGTTGCTTGTACTCAATCAATCACATTGGTGAGTCCATTGTAACTTATAGACTTCATTTGCATTAGTGGATTCATAAACCTTATAGGTTGTGTCACGTACACATCCTTGTTTTATTCCTCATAGCAATGCGGTTTTAGTATCCATATGCCAAATGCCTTTAGTCATTAAGTTGCAATCAACAAGCATCATCCTTCTCAAAATGTTATCCATGTGTCTTAACACTTAAGATTCATTTGCACGTATGGATTTCATCCAATGGGTGCTACCATCAAGGTCATACCTTATGGTTCACATGGATGTCATTTAGGATGTAATGGTCATAACTCAAAATTTGGTTCCTCATATTCATCTAGATAGTTGACTCATCACATGAACAACTCATCACATAGATAAACGAGGTGTATCCATCAAGGATATAAGAACTCACAACTCCTTGTGATTCTTAATGTCCTTTATTAACGAAGTGTATTCTTTATTTAAGAAGAATTCAGTTATTTGATCATCATTCTCTAACTCCTTAGAGTATGATTCCTTCTTGATTTAGACATCACCATGCCTTAATCATGAGTTCACTATGATACACTATCATAATCACTCATAAGTATCTCAAACATTTGGTCCGAGTATTTCATTCATTGATCTCATCAGGAATTAACACTTTACCAAATTTGCACTTCATCTATGATAATCTTGAACACTTCAAGATATTCATATTGGTATTTCTCTAAACACCATTTGAAGTATTAGCATTTGTTCCAATAGGTATGTAAATACATCACATGTATTATACCTAATAGGATAATCATTCTCCCACTACCGTTAGTGAAGATTGATTAATCATGTTCAAGATATTAATGTCTCTTACTGGTTCTCTAACTAAAAGAAACTAGATTTATCCATCACATGGAAACTAGAAATGAATTTCTCATGATTGATGCTAATTTGATTGTTTGAGTTATCTATAACTTTTAGGTATCATTTTATCTTATGCATATCAAATACCACAAGATAAATAAGGCATTGCCACAAAGATCATATCTTTAGAAATTGAAACATATCTTTATTGATTGCCATCATTGTCATACAATATGAAAAAATAAAGTGTTTCTATCTATTGGCAAATATGAAATACAAGTTCTCAACTCTATTTCATGCCCTTTAGGCTGAAATAAACTGAAAGGTACTCCTATCTATGGCAGCAACACTTGCTCCAATGATGGGTACTCCTTTCTTGGTCCTTTCCCAAGGCCATCACTTCTTTGTGGATATTGCATATCATATATGACATATCCATATGTTGGTATCATATACCTTAGATAAAGAAGCGGTTCATTTCATGATACCTTAGGTGGAGATCTCCATCCCCTCCTTCATCTTCTTTTGTTCTTCCAGATATAGAGGGAAATTCCCTCATACACCCTTTCCCCATGTGCCTTGAGGTTGAAGACGGCTTGGGCTGCATAGATGCTGATAATGGTCTATTTCCACTTGCTTTTGTTGTTGTCGAGAAAGACAATAAGGACTCCTGGGAGTGGTTCTTTGGTTGTCCACAAACTTGTATTCCAATTATTCCACGACGTACATACTTGTGTATTATTTCTGATCGAATGAGTGGGATTTTTCCAGCACTTGAATCAAAATTTGATTGGGCTCAACATCGTTATTGTCTTCGACATCTTCGAGAGAACTTCCATAAGCAGTTCAAGTCCAAGGAGTTGAAGGAGCCTTCTAGTGGGCAAGATCCTGAAATCCTCTAAGTCATGGACCAGCTAGGGCTATCACCCACAACTAAGATCTCTCAGGTAGGCAACTCTTGCCAATTGCATCATATGCAACTCTTGATAAGATGTCATATGCAACTCCTTGCCATGATCATCTCCATGCCTCAAGGTACTAGATCCCATCTAGATCACCTTGTTAAGTTCGACCCAAAGCAAACATGATGAATATGCACCCTGCTAGGGCAGACCCACATATCCATCCTTCACGCTTCCACGAGATAGACGGTGCACCACGCTAGGGCGTTCCCACACTTGGTTGATCAAGCTTTTCACATGTGTCGCATTTGGAAGGCATCTAAAACTTAATATTTAATGAGGGATTTGGTTTTATATACATATACATATCCAATCACCACAATATATAGTATGTATCATATACATGATATATCCCACAGAAAACATGTGAAACGATAAAAGCGATGATTATGGCCATCCTAATGTGATTCCTCGAGCCAAGAGGAATCACGGTCATCTAGGTCTACATCACATGCAACCTGTACAAGATGAACTATGTGCTTTGCCTTTCTGGGTTTGATCAACTCATCACATGACTGATCGACTCGCCATCAGGCCGGTCGACTAGGTGCCACTAGCCGATCGGTTGGCTCCTCCAACTGATCGGTTCGCCTGGTCGTCATGCATCTCATCATGGCCGCCACCCGCTCATCTCGCTCCTCGAGCCGGTCATCAACCGATCGACTCACTCCTTGAACCGATCATCTGGAACGTCAACCGATCGGTTCACGCCTTGAACCGATCGTCTCAGCTATCGTCAGGATGTCCTTCATTCTTTGATATAATAGGAAATAAAATTCTATCCTATTTTACATTGTAAAAAGAGAAACCTCGAGTTACATTCGAGGGGAGCAAAGGTAGGAAAGAAATCTCGAATTATTTCAAGTTACATCAGGAATAGGAGAAGGAAGATCGGTGCGCAGACTGAGATGAAAGCAACCACATACAACCATACACAAATAGGGTTTATTGGCCATAACCACGCTATACATCCACCACAAAACTCGTTTAAGGGTGACGCGTATCGAGTGCATTCATAATACATATCATATATGTAAATTGGGATTTGTGGATTTAGGATTGGACATGCATAAAGCCAATTTTATTCGCATCGTATGCAATAAATAAAGGCGACAAACCAAAATCGATCATATCGATAATCCTAAAGTATAGAGCAGTTGACGTGGCTCTGATACCACTGTTGGGTTTTAGGGGAGGCAGAGAAGGCAGCGGAAACAAAAATTTTCTTCCCCAAACCCAGAATAAGGAAACGCGTCAACGTCTATACAATAGGAAAAGATGGTTTGTGGAATCATACCTTGTCACGAGGCTTGCTCGATGACAATACCTCGTGGCTTGCGCGGTCTTCACCTCCGGTCTTGGACGGTGTCTGTGCAGCTCCTGGTTGCACTGGGACTGATGACTCCTGGTCTCACCGGGACTGTCGGGATTGACAGTTGTCCTCCGAGTGACAGAAATCTCCCGCCTCTAAAGTAGTCCACACGGACCACCTAGAACTCCAATATCCTTGTCATACAAGGAATTGGAAGGAGTCACACCCTCCTGTCAGTGTACTAGTCACTGACACACTCTCCTGCCACCAATCTCTTTATGCAGATGTCTTTCCCTTGCCGTGCCTCCCTTATCGGGTAGCACTTGCTCGGGCTCTCTCGGTTACCAAAACCAGAGAGAACGACAACTTTACAGAGCAACTGGTTGCACTGTGTTGTTCTTTGAGAACCCCCCAATACCCCTATATATAGGAGGGTCATGGGACATGGTTCTCTATCCCAGACAATGTGGGACTAAAGCAGGAGTAGAAGGGTTCGAGATTTTCCACAAAAACAACCAACTACGCAACCTGAACCGATCGTTTCATTTCTGAAACGATCGGTTGGGGACCTGAGCCAGTCGGTTGACACCTTAATCGATCGGTTGGGACCCATGAAACGTTCGGTTCACTTCTGAACCGGTCGGTTTGTGGTCCTGATCAGTTCCCGATTGACTTTTCCTCTTTTGTTTCTAATTGGTACCAAATACCAATCCTTGTTCCAATCAATTTGGGCAAGTGAAACGAAAGGAAATTTCTCACCAATCCTACTTTCCCAACTTGCTCGGTTGGACCAGTTGAACGATCGTTCCAACACTTGAACCGATTATTTCACCCTGTCCATGAGTCGATCGACTCACCACCTGATCCGATCGGTTCACCAAGCTCAACCGATCAGTTCATCACATGAGCCGATCGGTTGGGAATGCAGATTGTGCAGAAACAGTCAATTGCAGTTTCAATCAATCTGATACTCTAATCAATCAGTCCAACACCTTGAACATTATGATATTGAGCTATCAATTGATTGAGTGTTTAATTGAACTACTAAACTCCTTTAGTAATCAATCTAAACATTATTTGTGGACAAAAATCCTCTTCCAGGTTAAATCCTATGTGTGTGACCCTGCAGGTCCATTTCATGTTGGCAGTGAAAGTCCATAACACTTATGACTTTACAAGCAAAGAGCGGTGCCTAGTCACACATCAGTGCTACCCAAGTGAAATAGAAAGTTGGAGAAAAACTTTCAATCCTACAATCCGTGAATGGTGTTACAGTGAATGTATAATTCCTTTGTCACTGATATCCCGAATGAACTCGAGGCATGGAACAATCATCCTGTCAACGTTCATTCACTTTCTTGATCTCAGAGTAGATTGGAAGAGATATGTATGACATCAATATCACATACTGATTCACACATGTGTGCACACCTTTCTCAATCCTACTCATCAAGTGGCCATGGATATCAAACTCCCTTAGGAGGGACAAATCCCATATCTATCACTCACCCCTCAAAAGCCCCATGTGTCAAAGCCACCCAATCATCACCTTTATAACAACCCATGTTTCAGGACTGCGTTTGATGATGTCAAAGTGTGCCCAACGACATGTGTTGAGTGTAGTGATTTCAGGTCAAAGAATCACACTCACCACCATCACTGTGAGTACTGACTGTGACTACCATGTCATGGTCCATGTGTCAAACTCACGGTGGGTCTGTCCGGTACACTTGTTCTCTAACAAGTACCTATGTATTTGGTTTGATATCTCTATATCATGACTAATGAGATTCTGTCATCAACCAACACCACAATCTAGTCTTGTGTGTCATTGATGTCTATCTACCTTCCATAATGACATCTGACTAGGGACATAATGAGAATGTACAAACTCTTAGCATTCATATGATCTCATCGTTCAAGTCCTTAACCTGAAAGCATACGTCATTGAGTACTGTCATTCTCTAGACATTCAATCTGTTCTATCACTATCTCATATGACTGAACCAGAAAGAATTGGAAGCTTGCCTTTGATGTTTATCAAATCAATCTTAATGTATCCCACCAATCATCCCATGATTGGCTCTCAAGGCATACATACCAACAACTAGGCATGTACTTTCCTACTGTTAGCCTCACATTTGTCAATCACGAACCTCTCTATCCTCCTAACTGACTCCACAAAGGTGGCGAACCTCTCTC
The DNA here is from genome assembly GCA_963693085.1 of Alisma plantago-aquatica. Taxonomy (NCBI): domain Eukaryota; kingdom Viridiplantae; phylum Streptophyta; class Magnoliopsida; order Alismatales; family Alismataceae; genus Alisma; species Alisma plantago-aquatica. The sequence continues at coordinate 26,736,522 of OY856410.1, forward strand.
TATTCTCTAAAGTAGCTACAGGTGTGGTTAACTCAGTATTCAGACCCTTCTCAAAATGCTGAATCCTTTTCTCATCTATAGTAGCCATGTGTGGACAAAACTATAGAAGCTCCATGAACTTAGCTCATACTCACTAATCTTCATCGGTCCTTATTTAATCCGCTCAAACTATGAGGTTTTCTCATCCAGATAAGTCTTAGAAAAGTATCTACTGACAAACTCACATCGGAATTCCTACCATCCGACCTCAACACCAGATCTTTTCTCTTCTTCAATGGCCCACCAATGGCCAACGCTTCCTTTTAAAAGGTACACAACATGCCTAACATTATCAATTTCTGGGATGCTAAGGATTGTAAAGGCTTTTTCCATTTCAGTGAGCCATGAACTTGCGTCTTTTGGGTCAACTGTACTGGCATATTTGGTGGCTCCTACCTGACATAATCGCTCAAAGGTATTACCAGATCCATGTCCCTCATTGGGAACTGGTACCCTAGGTGCTGGTGCTGGCATCCGATCTGCCATATGCGTCATTGTTGTCATGAACTGCCTGAAAAGAGCATGAAAGGTTGGGTTTTCTAGCATGGCTTGATTAAGATGGGGATTCTCAGGCATGGATTCCTTTCTATCCTGATCGCTTACACCTCCTCCTGGTGTAGCAATACTGCTCTCAGTAGCATGTTCATTGTGTACTCCAACCATCTTCCAACTTTACTTCTTCTCCTATATGAGCATAAGTCACTATACAATAAACTGGAGGACACTAGAACAGACTCAACAACCTTAATCCTATGTCTCTATAGACTCAGCGAACCTTAGGCTCTGATATCAAAACTTTGTGACGACTAACATCAAACCGACAGCCAAATTGCCACCAATAATTATGCAGAATAATGATTAGCAGCGGATTAATAAAAATCACTAAAAATTAAAACCATTTTGCAAAGAGATCCATTTCCAGAAAACTCTTAAAGAAAGAACCAAAACAATATATACATCATGGTTCACATTCTACATACATTGTACCATCTCATCTCAAGGATATCATATACCAGTTGCTTTGCCCAAACATATACATAAGCAAAATAAAATCTCGATGCATACAAGCCAAAATCTCAAATCGTTTATAAAACCATTACGTACTAACTCCCAATGACCTGGGAGTATAGAGATGGCACATAGGACTTCTATCTACAAGACACAACAGACAACACACTCAAGCTGAGTTGTTACTGATGTCCCTGTTGTTGTTCTCCTCCCTCTATAGTACAATCTCTACCTCCTCGTCTGCATTCACCAAAAAATTGTGGAACCAATGGGGCGAGACAAAAGTCCCTGGGAGATATATAACTCTCTGTCAACAATATTATTATCACAGGTAAACATTATAAAATTGGGCAGAGGATCTTTTATGGAAATAAGCATGTTTAATCATTGTTTAATTATAGAGCAAAGCGATAACATTGTTTAAGCAGTTCAACTATCTATAACAGAGCTATAGATCATCTATTTAATTTATAAGGAATATAAAGAACATGTATAACATCTATCTAATTAAGATATAAAAAGTGATGTAATATCAACCAATGTTTCTATATTCAATCCTTAAACAGATACGCTACATGACTGATTACATATTTAGAATCATACTTATGCCCATATAAGATGAGGTATAACTCTCATGCTCCAACCAACCACCGCTTAGTCAAAATCGGTACCATACAAGGTCAACGGAAGAGCTGACTGCCAAGACCTCACCCATCTCGGACAGTATGAGACCACTGGCAGTGACATCATGTCAAACTGCAACTAGCTTGCTGGGGTATAGCGACATCTTCACTATAGAGCTATAGCCACAACATGCACTCTCTTTGGGGAGATCACACATCAATCTCTGGTACATTTTCATCAGGGTGATCACACGGCAACCATGGTATTCATCAGGGAGATCACATAGAAATCCCTATCAGGACTTAAGGATATGTTCATCTGTCACCCCCACATATTCAAAAATATACACTATGAGTTAAACTCATTTCACCATTCAGCAAATCCTGACACCGAATGGATCTATGGCCTAGGAGACTACATGATAAGGTTCCATTTAATTAGTTAGGTGTATTACATTATCTTTTAGCATCAATCAAGTTACATACATGAATTATAATAGATGCTACAAAAAAAGGTGTAATACATTTATCAAGTACTTTTATAATCTTTGGAACACATTGTGTGCATAACACTCGGGGTATCAGTCCCTTATCACATTTATGGGAATTCTCATCCCTTAACATTATCATCATCATGATTGCTAGATATGGGTATTCAAACCCTTAGTTCATCACTTAACATTGTCACCTCTTATTAGGTAACTATTACCTCTAGGTTCTAAGACCCAGGTATACATTATACTTTTTGAACAAGTACTCCACATGGCTCACAAGGCCCATTTAATCTATATTATATGAAACATCATAGCTCATACTGGATATGCTCATCATCTCATAATACCTGCATGGTTAGTATTTCATAATAAAAACAATATCAAGTACATAACATCATCATGAAATACAAGAGAAATACAATCTTCCCATTATTAGGGTTAGGGTTTCCCTTTCAAACCAATTAGGGTTTCAAGCCAATTAATGTTTCAAGTTTATATTATCAAGAATCAAAACCCTGAGTCGTAGCTCCACAAATGTTAGGAGTATCAATGTATGCTTATTAAATGATTATCACACAAAGTATGAGTTTCTCTCTCATCCTCACTAGGATATTGATTACAACATACTTTATTAAGTTGGCTCAACCCTTTTCTCAAGGTACATTGGCCTACATTTATCAAAATGCATTAAACTCTTTACATCTTAGTGTATCATTTGACATAACACACTTCATGTGTTACTCAATCAAGTATATTGGATTTGAGGTGCTTCCACCATATCGGGCAATAGGTGTGTACTTGCTTATCATATCGCCCAAGAGGTGTGTGCTTGCTTCCATATCGGGCAAGAGGTGTGTGTGTGCCACTATATCATGCTTGAGGTGTATACTCATCACCATATCATTCTAGAGATGCATGTATGTTAATCACCATATCGTACATGAGGTGTATCTTTGATCACAATATCATGCATGAGGTGTATCCTTGATCACCATATCGTGCATGAGGTGTAGGTCCATTACCATATTGTGCATGAGGTGTAGGTCCATCACCATATCATGCATGAGGTGTATCCTTGATCATCATATCTTACATGAGGTGTATCCTTGATCACAAAATCGTGCATGAGGTGTAGGTTCATCACCATATAATTCATGATGTGTAGGTCCATCACCATATCATGCACAAGGTGTAGGTTCATCACCATATCATGCATGAGGTGTAGGTTCATCATCATATCGTGCATGAGGTGTAGGTGTGTGTCACTCATATCGGGTTGCTCAAAATTAGGGTTTGCATATCAGGTTAAACTCTTATGCTCATACCTTTTCAAACCTTCATGGTAGCAGCCTACCCTTCACCATGTGTTAAGTGACAGCCTAGACAACTGGTTAGTCTAAACCAAGCTAAGTGTACAAACCGATAGGGTGTGGGGTTCCAAGGTATACCGGGTATCATCTCATCATATTGGGTTTCATCACCATATCGTGCATGAGGTGTATCTTTGATCACCATATCATGCATGAGGTGTATACTTGATCACCATATCGTGCATGAGGTGTAGGTCCATCACTATATCGTGCATGAGGTGTATACTTGATCACCATATCGTGCATGAGGTGTAGGTCCATCACCATATCATGTATGAGGTGTATCCTACCCAATATCAGTTTGTGCCATGATGATGCCATCATCTTCAAGATCTAGACTTTCATCCTTACTATCCTAGTTCATGGACAACAACTGAATAGGACTATTAGAACTCATGGATTCATTAATTATTCAAGAAAACTCGAAATTGAAAGTAGATCAACATGTATAGCAAGATTGAAGGTGAATAATAACATGATTAGGTTCAAGTTATATAACCTGCCTCAAGAACAAATTCAAATCTCCAATCTCTAAAGATTCACATTACCAAAAGGTTGAATATGAACTTATCACAAATCCAAGACTCATTCAAAACTCCTCTACATGTAAGGAATCCATAGATAAGAACTTGGTGAAGAAGAAAAGAAAGAAAGAATCACAACCCAAGATTCATGCTTCAACCAAGGTTGAAGATGACCATGGCTTCACCTCAAGCTTAAGGCTAGAACTCCTCCTTAATCCTCAAATTATATGCACGATATTAAAGAGAAAGAGGATTGAAGGATTCAAAAAGTTCACTAGTAGGTGAAAGGAGTGGTATATATAATTGAGGTTCATGAGTGAGAGTGTATAAGAGGTCTCATATTCTTATACTACTAGGTGCCACATTTCCATGCATGGTCGACATGTATCCATGCACACATATTTATTTTGACATGAAAAACTATTGAGGATAATCCAGGAATAATATTTTGGCCATTAGTTATCTTGTTGAGTAAGATATTTCAACTCAACATCACTTTATTCACAACCTGATAAACTTTTTCTAAGGAAGTTGTAAACCAATATCCATCACCTTATTGAGGTGCTTAACCCATCATGGCAAATGCCAAGAATTTAAAAAATGATATGGGACCTCCTCTATGGCTCCTTAGCTGATAGGCACTCTCATATAAGCTCTACAACTCGATACAACTCAATTAGAGTTTCAACTATACAACTCTTCTTGGTCTTTTCATCACCAAGAATACTATCAATAAAAAATGATTAAAACATGTTGACTCTTTCTTTATCTCTCCTATATATGATGCTAAGAGATATTAGGGACACTCTAGAGGTGGTAATTTTCATATCAACCCTATATTTTGGGTAAATTGCAACTTACACCAAAACTGGTACACAAGGCACAAGCATTATTCAAACAAGTTCTAATTTGGAAGTTAGGCTTTCCACAAGCCACCCCTTAGCATCATTCTCTCTCTTATGATGCTAAAGCACTTGAATCATGTTCAAAATGTGACATATTGCAATATAACCCCTCATCTTGGGTAAATTACAAATTACACTCAAACTATCATATAATGCACAAACAATTTGCAAATAAGCTCAAACTTGAAAATTAAACTTTCATTGAATCTTAATTACTTTTTAAAAGATTAAAACAAGTTTATGAATAACTTACTTAAGTAAAACTTCCAGGTTTATGCCATAACCTATGTCAGGGATGTTACACAATCGAGGTGTCCACACAAATCAAAGATGTCAAGTTCTCACAAATCTATTGAGAGAGAAGGTGATAGGGTTGTTTGATGTTTCTTGGCTTAGAATTTATTATTGAATGATATTAGGCAAAAAGTTATCATTCTTTCCTTTAGTTTGTACCTTAGGTTTTCCTATTACTCTGTGATCGTCAACAAGTTAGAATATATCAGGATTATCAACAATTAGTAGGAGTAAGATATAGTAAGCATCATTCAATACCAAACTACTTTTTAATGGTAAGGTAACTAGTGGTTTCATTTATAACCAAGAGGACACCAAAATACTCACATGTAAATAATTAGGTTTCAAGTACACATAATAACTTGTACATATGTGAATAAAGGAACCCTCAAATAATCAATTGAGAAAATCCATCTTAGGTTTCATTTGAATTATGATGTTATCCAAAATTTGTTTTCCTCCATATTATGTCTCTAGGGTTCCATTAGTATATAATAAATTAAGTTAAAGTGATTCATGAGTCTAAATATTATAATCCACTTGAGCATGTATAGTTCTAGGGTTTATACCATGAATGAATATATATATATATATATATATATATGTGTGTGTGGGGGGGGGTCACTAACTTGTTACTCATCTATTCATTTACATACACACATATATTTAAAATAATGTGACTAGCATTTTCATAATAAATCAACTAGGCATGGTTACTAATATTATCACATTTTTATACAGCATGAGATTACTATATAACCTTCAGTCTATTATACTTTACTCCATATTTTACTATAATTAGGCCTTAAAGACTTAAAAATTTATTGAATATATATATATATATGTATATGCATATATATATATGTATGTATACACACACTACTATAAAAAGAGTGAATCTTTTTCTTAAATTACAATACTACAACTAACCAATCAAAACACACTATTTTTTTATCCTTACTTCTCCTTCACTCTTGCTCTTATCTCCTTTATTTTTGGAATTTTCGAACTTTTTAATCTTCTTTGAACTCCAGAAGGAGACCCACTCCGACCCCACATTTCCCACTCCTTTTCTTCTCACACTATCGTACTCTCTTTCTCTCCTTTTTCTCATCTACAACCACTCCTTTGCTTCTCTCACTATCATACTCTCTTCCCCATTCCCAGTAACCTCCAACACCCCATGTACTCCCACTCTCTCCACATAATGTAAAGAGTGAGATCCAATAGGGAATCCACTCTTCACTGAATTGAAGAATTATTCCATCCAATCCCAAAAATACCAAAAAGGTAACAAGGAAAGGAGGTTTTCATTCATTTCTCAAATGGTACATAATACAGAGCATGATAAAGAATAAGCAGCGGAACAAAACTATTACAAAGTTACAATGGGTATCATTATACAATTGCTCATCACCATAAAAGGTGTTATTACAAAAACTTAAACTAACTACAAATAAGCCCAGTAGCAGAGAGTAACCTAGCCATTCCAAGCTATCCTTAGGTACAATTCTCTTTATATGATCTTCAAACAACCTTGATCTGTAATGCACCTAAACCTGGGTGGAAGGGAACATCACCCAGAACATAGGAAACAATAAAGAGGTCAGCAAAGGCTGAGTATGTACATATATAAAACATTTTGGGCATTATATAAGGTTAAAAGTACAAAAAGAGATGTTCCCACAATAAGAGGGGGGCTATTTGCAATTAGGTATGTTCAAGAGAAAGTTACAAAAGAAATGAAGCAAAAGAAATGAGGCATATTAAATTCAGATTACAAGCATGATAATAAAAGAGTGTCTTGCCATACATTCATCCACAGATTCTTTTTAAAACAAGAATATTTGCATGCATACCAATGTAGACTAAATATACCTAAAATAGGGCCATAACACCATAGGATCATGGCCTAAAAATAAACAAAGGTGGAAACGCACACCCCGGGCGGAATACGCACGCCCTAAATAAATATGGTTGTACATAAGTACCGCTATTCTAGATATTCTAGTCATACAAGCAGCATGCTATAATAGAGTGGCAAGACTTATTATTTTAGTCATTTTCAATAAAGGCAACATGGCAGGAGGGATCCAATGACCCAAATGAGCATAGCAATATAAATATCACAGAAACAAAAGGAATTCATATCAGGAGCAATAAATGTCCAAGTATTTGGATTTTAAAAAGGGATTTACAATTCAAGAGATGCCTCATTAAAAGATAAATGGATTTCAGTCATTTAATGCCCAAAATAAAAATAGAGAGTGTACATACCTTATGATCAAACCTAGATATTCAGTAACACCTCCTACGCACAGGGTCAGGGTTGTCTCAACCTAGTCATAATATGTGTGCATTCGATTAATAAAATGTACTAAATCTCTTGCTTAGAAATCGACCCTACTATCGGTTGCAAATCTGAGCGTGAAACCTATCCCAATAAATCAGGCGTATTTTTCTGACCTCAAAAACATATTTATTTGTATTTTTCTACTGAACCAATAATTAGTTATGATTTTTATAAGTTTAAATCATTTCTGGATAAATACGAAATTGAATTATCAATTGACATTTTTGCCCCTGAATAACAGGCGAATCAGTACGGGTTCGCTATCACGTGGAACCATGGAGAAATAAAAGAAGGCTAAGTTCGGTCAGCAGAGTCAAATGAGATTTAGTTTACCAATATGCCCCTATGGACGTGACATTGATATATTGGCCACCATGGGCTGAACTGGACTTTCATCCTAGGGATTGAAACCCTGTGTTCAGTGCCATGGCTGCTCCATAGAGCTCGGGCCATTGTACGATTCCTACTATCAGGGACTCCTGGCGGTGGCAAGAGGCATGCTGGCTATGTTTATTTTTCGCCCTAGACCTACGGAGCTGCTGCTCAGGTCCTGGGGTGACCGAAGTTGAGGGCGAGCCCCACTGTGGGAACGACTACAGGTGGTCTGGTGAAGGCAATGGCGAGGGAAACCTCATGGCCATTAGTCTACGGGGTTAAGTATCAATAGGGAAGCACCTTGCGGATAGGTTTGCGAAGGATGTAGGCAAGAAGAAGATCGACAGAGTCAGGAGCCATAGAAGACCATCGCTGGCAAAGACAAGCTGTGATAACACCAAACACACGCCATGAGATCTAGCAGGTGCATTCAAACGCGATTGGGGCATCCCGTGGTCCAGCCGCAGATGATAAAATGGAGATCTTCACTGAATCGGGCGTGTTGCTGGACTGAGCACAGAGACACCAATGAAATAGGCGGCGGCCGAAACAAGGGAAGGCAGGGGCGCCTTGTCGACCGAGCAAACTAGGTGATGTCGGAGCAAGGCGAGTACATGGACAGAATGGAGGCATGCCCTAGATGGTTACCTCACGAATTATTGAACCAGGGAGAAGAGTCCCAATAGCTATCCGCCGTCCTCACCGGAGAAAGAGATCAGCGCCGACAGCAGCTCCAAAGCACCAACCCGATCAATTGACTGAAGAGAACGAATGAGGGGGTGGCGGAGATCGATTCTGGAACGGAAGAGAAGGAGTGGAGGCACCAGAGTGGGGGAGTCAGTGAGCTGGGAAGAAGGCAACGGCGGCAGAGGGAGAGCAGGGATTTGGGCGATTTGTATCTAGGGTTTGAGAGGGAGTGTGTTAGGTATCAATGGAACCGGCGTGGCAAGACGGATCGAATGGCGAAGAGAACGCGAGAAGTCGTTGGTTGTGGGGAGAGAATGACGATGAGGAAGACAGGGGTGCTGAACCAGTCAAGCGCACAGGGAAGTCGGGGGAAGGGGACGGAGTCCACCTCCCGAATACTCGACCCGAAACATATTGCCTGACTCGCGTGACAAGAAAAATAGCCGGAACATAGATGAAATCAAATGTTTATGTGATTCGAAATGAAATAAATCAACTAAATTTATATCCTACCCTTTAAACCACCATTAAGGGTGTATATGATATCCGATTAAGCTCAAAATAGGTATGTTAGCTAATTTAGGTGTGAGAAACATGATTTTGGACTTAGATTTTCATTTTGAGGTTATTAGTTTATATCTTCCTTGTTATACATTAATCATTTAATTAATATATTAAACTTAATTTGATGGTTAAATTTGGTGAATCATCATAAGATGTCTCCACTTCCCGCACTCTCATATATTAAGGCCTTAATAGGATATTCATTTATGGTCAAGATTATAGTTTATTATCATTATTTACTGATTGCCCATAATTACACAATTAGGGTTACTTCATCCTAAGATTTCATGTCCACGGGATACTAATGAGCCAATTAGGATTATGAGCTCTTAATATGATTTGGTCTATGCTAACTCAGTGAAATATAGATATTTAAAGGTAGTTAACTAAAAAGGACTAAAGGGAGATTGGATATCCACATAATTAAACAGGGGCCTAGAAGAACCAAGGATTAGCTTATGTGCCTGGAATCGAGTATGTTACACATAACCTCTGTAACTTTGAATTCTGTTTCTTATCTCATTCCTTTAAAACATATCTTCAACTTATTTTTCGAATTCTATTTTCTCTCTCACACATAAGAACGATCTCTTTCCTACTTTCCCTCCACCAACAATGAAACATTCGCACTCACTCATTAATAACTACTTCCTTGAAAAACGGTCTGACCCCCTCCGTCATTGATAGCAACTTCCTTGAAAAAAACGTTCCCCTCCCTCATTTATAACAACTTCCTTCACATATCCCCTCCCTCTTGCACCGTTCCCACTAACATCTATTATATATCAATGAGAATATAGGCTTCTTTCTCTCTCCAATATAATTTGTAACTGCGCCCCGTACATATGCCCATGTTACATCTTTCTATTTTTCTTTCTTCCGCATATCTTCACGTCCCTGAATTTCATCTCCCTCGCATACGCAGAACAAATTCCCCATAGCTAACCACCACAACCATTCCTCCCTAGAACTGTCTTCCTCACCCAACTGCCGCCAGGACTCTCACTCATCCAAATTTACCTTCTTCCAACATCTACTCTTTTCCCTCACTGCACCAAGGAATATGTTCCGAAATAGCATGATCACTTGTTGGTTTTTAGTTAGCGGCACTCCCTTGATCCAAGAAGAGAGCGGAATCAAATAAACAACGTGCAAAATTCTGTGAGCATGTTGTTTGCCGCATCACTGGAATCAATGTTTGAGATATTTTCCATCTTACTTTTCTCCTTCTACAAGTCTTTCATTCAATCATTTACAGCGAGCAATGCATGCGGAGAACTGCTACCACCGACGTCAAATTGCGGGTTTCATATTTTCATCATGCGGCACATACATTTTCTGTTGCTTTCTGTGGCTGTAAGATCAGTTCGCTGGACTCATCCAACTTTATCTACATAATCGTCATTACGTCCGATACTTGGGGTTTTCTCTAAGCAACATGTTTTGGGTCATCAGATCGTTCAGCCTTGCCACCTTCTCTGATGCTGCAAAATTGTCCTTGAAGTGCTCATGGTCTCTGACTTCATCCCAATCTCATGTGAACACCAATACTTTTATCAGTGAGGATAACACCGTATTTTCAAGCATTGATATATGTCTTTGACAAAAACGAGGAAGCACGCTGGTACACAGTTGTATAAATGTGTTCCTTTGTGCTACAGGGGAACCATTCTATCTATGCTCCGAGAGGTACAGTTTCATTGTCGTCAATTTCAAACTCCATTTCAAGAAAACAAGTAGACAACTGAAATGAAGACTATAGAAGTATGTTGATGCCTTCTAGCTCTTGACTTGGATGGGCTTTTCTATTGACATGATCAGATAAAGGGTATCATTTTCAAATACAATCTTATTATGCCCTGTGTTTCTTACTACCACCCAATTGAGAATGGTAGTAGATTTGCTGCTTGGATACCAGTTACATTTCTGCACTTTGGCTCCAATGTAAAGGATATTTACCTTAATAATTTCTGGATACCATTCCTAGACTTATGTACTCGGGTGAGACAAGCCGCATATTTGTGTATTTTAACCACAATCTCATTACGGGCTCTTCAATATTGAGAGATAAACTAACATATTTAGTTCTTGCACACATACTCTTGACATAGAATTGAGTTTCGATTTTGTCAAAAGGTTGGTAATTATCAGTTCCATGTGTTGTGAAGTGGAAATAATATCTTTTCCAAGTATATGACATATGACTTAATAATAATAAAACTAAATTTCCTCATGTGTTGTGATTAAGATAAAAAAATGATACGAGAATGTATTGTAATCATTGCATGTAAAAATTAGGAATCTTTTAAAGTGGTTCCAGTTAATTGCAGTTGTGGGCATCCATTTTAATTACATTGTGTTGTGATTAAGCTGGAAAAAAATGATACGAGAATGTATAGTAATCATTGCAAATAAGTATTCTATATTTGTATCATCTCTCATGTATGATGTTCTTACGTTTCTTTTCATTGCTTACATTTTTATTTATAAATATCTGCTTCATGTTTACTAAATAAATAAAATCAGTTTGGTTTATTCATTACCTTTCTTTCCATTGCTTACATTTTTTATTTGTAAACATTCACTTTATGTTTAGTAAATAAATAAAATCAGTTTGGATTCTTCCCTAAAGATGTGTGAATGGACGCACTTTCAATTGTCTAATTGGATGCATTAGTTAGAATGCAACCTGACTGCAGAATCTAGATCAAAGAATGAAAAAAGTCTACTTAGGTCATGTTGTGACTTGTGAAAGTAGAGCGGACATTTTTGAAGGGGTGTTTTTTACTGATATATATATCACCTCTGTATTGCTGATATATAAGTATCACCTCCCACCACATTATGTGTGCAGTGCAAGTTTATATGCCTTCCTATCACAGTCGTTGGCAGCAAGAAGGGTCAAAAGTTGTTAGATCTGTAGGTCTATTGGGTTAACATATGGTAATGACGTTATGCTCTCCTATGCGCCACTAATATTCACTCCTTCACGTGAAGGTTAAACATGCAACCAACACATATCCTCGATCTCCTACAATTATTTCACAATTCTTTTTATTTTCGTCATTTTCGTTAGTAGCAGTATTCTTTTGTTATTTCTTATGATGCAAAAAGGTTTTTGCGTATTTTTGCTTTGTAGAGCTCTCTTTCATTGAGAGTAAGTCATGCCAGAATCAATAGCAAGTAAAGAAATACATTCCTTTCCCAAGCATGAAACAACTTCTTGTGTTTCTACATACGAGGTTGTCATAGAGAACTGGACTTGATTATGGAAGTCAGCGTAAGTGATAGGCACAATGACCTCTTCCATCCATCTTCAATCAACAAAATTACTAATTTTTGTTCATTCCATCATCAATTTTTTATGTACAATCAAAGAATATTGAGCAAACATATTTTTAGGACAAATGACGGGGAAGGTTGAAACATAAAATGGGAGGAAAGTAAAAATTCTAGGATGTAACATTACACAAAATACTAAAAATCTAATGATTTACATATTTGACGACTCCTTTCTTTATCAGATACAATTTATGCCACAAACTTATGTTATTCCCTTTTTATTTCATTTATTTTTGATAACATAAAAAATAGTATTTCCATAAAACATCACTATTTGAATTGTTTGAAAAAGTTCTTCTCTTACAAATTTATGAAGAAGATTTTTTATTTATTAATCTTTTTCATCAAATAAAGCCATACAAGTCAACTTCATTGATAAATGCTATATGTAGTTATATTGATGCTTATTGTTATTAACTCCTAGGTCAAATATTTGAGATATCAGATAGTGTCTAGATATGTTTACAATATCTAAAAGTAAGCATTTAATTTTCCAATGTAGTGTAAGGAATTGCTATAATACTATAACAAGAGGAAGCTATTTTAGTATTTATACTAATGCCATTTTTAGTTTATTTAAAAAATGGTGTCCAATCAGAAAATAGGAGTTTTTAGTTCCTACAATATCCTTATTTTTTTCTTCTCCCAATTTTCTTCACTTTTTTCCATTCTCATCTTATTTTTTCTTTGCCACCATCCCACACTGCACACAATCTTTAATGCATGCAAAATTGATGCCTACCCCTATTTTGATTGCCTTTTTGTCACTCCTTAAATTGCATTTTCTTTCCTTTGTCCTCTCCCCCATTTCTCCTATATGTCCAACAAACCACTCGATCACAATTCCTAATTGAAACCACAGTCAATTATTTTGAGTTTCCAAATTGAAACTCATTCAACCTTTCCCACCACTTACCTCTCTGTCTCATATTTAACGAAATCCTCACAAGCCCCAACAACCACTCAACTTTAATATGGAACCATTTCAATTATTATCATTTCATTTTGTTTATAGAAATAACTAGGTTATTTGTCACACTTTAAAGAATGAATCAATCAATGTTATATATTCAAAATAATAAACTTTGGTTTTGATATGTAAGAAGTGATTACTTTTCCCAGTGAATGAAATAATTTATCTTATGCTAATACTAAAAATTAAGATGCATCTATGTGTTACCTTTTAAATGTTTTAATGATTCTATATATTTTTTACATAAATAATGAGTGTCCACATTTAACGTATGAATCTAGACTCCAATTTTCTCATTTTAATGATAAAGAAATGTTATACATAATTTTAATCTTCATTCAATTACAAAATAATTTAGTATAAATCAACTGATTTAATATGTCATGTGCATGTCACGTGTGGTTTACTATACACACACACACATATACATATATATATATATATGTGTGTGTGTGGGGGGGGGGAATTGTATAACTATTGTAATTAAATCAATTTGCTACATAGATACTTTTATGTCCTAGATATTCATATTCTCCTTTCATATATTATCTACCCCTTTCCCACTCTACTTCATTTTCCAAATTCATAATATAAGGATAATGTAGTTTACCTATGGTTTGAGGGCTTTCTGAGTTTTGGCCACAAAGGATCTACATGTAGGTGATCCTTTGATGTTGAGGGTTGAGCAGGTTGGGATGCCCCTCCTTTTTGATGCTATGGAGTGACTCATTAGCATTGCTTCCATGATGTCCAATTCACTGTTGATCTTGGTGATGTAGATGCATCTTGCAGCCTAGTAGGAACCTACTGTAGGTGACTTGCAGCTGAGGTATGGAAGTTGGTTTGTGATTTGGGTCTTAGGAGTTTTTTACTAGAGGCTTCTGGGAGAGGCAGGTCATGTTGGGTCGAATGTCAAACTCTGTGACAACCAAGGTGTCAGATCTACTAAAGCAACAACAAATACCTCACATTCAAGGTGGGAGTTTAGTGTTGCAGGTAGTCCAATGATTTGAAGAAGCCAAGCAAGCGACATCATGGATGCTGCTATAGGCCATTCCTGTTGATGGAAATCTGCCTACTCGTCCTCTTGTTTGTAGTTCCTTCTTCAGTCCATATAGAGGCGGTGATGAGATCTAAAGGTGGTGCTAAAGAGGATGATGGGTTTGTGAGGAATCTAGATGAGGTTCTTGTAGTTGTGAGGGATTTGTATATCTAAAGAATCCCTGTCATTGAAGAAGAAGATGTTTGGGGAAGACAAAACTGGTGTTTGTGCTGTGTCGTTGGTAACAAGTCGAGAAAAGGCATAGATGTTGCAAGTTATTGGAGAGGAGGTGGAAGGGGTATTGATGGTATTGATAGTCTAGGACTGTGTTTTGCTTGTATTACAAAGGTCAGAGGCTGAAAAACCCTTGTTGTCATTTCTCAGTGAGGAGGATCAAGATCAGGGACATGGTGTTGTAGATCTACAATGACTACGCGACATGATTGGTTCCCGACCTCTGGTTTAGGCATGATGATCTCTGACTACTAGGATAGTCAATATTTCATTAGCTAATCTATCAATGACAATGCTGCAATTGGTAGTCTGGTTCATGGTTGGGTCAGGAAGTAGGAAGTAGGATGTCTGTAGGTTGAAAGTTATTGGTGGAAAAGGTGGAACTCGATGCAGGGTGGAGAAGATGATCTCTGGTGGCATTGAAGGACCTTGTGGTTGAGCGATCGTCATTGCTCTATGATGACAGTTGTATGTGTGTCGTGCTACTAGGTAGCTTCTCCTTCTTACAGATGGGGCGACTAGGATTTTTGTTGATAGTAGGTTGAATATGATCCTCATCTGGTTTGTGGGTCCATAATTTTCTTTATGCCCAAGAGGTTTTGGAATGGACCTTGAGGAAGCATTAAGGGGATTAGGGAAGGTAACACAAAGTCAAAGGCAATCTAAGTCATGATGAAGTGTGGAGAAAATGCAAGGTGTTGTTGTCATTTTCGTCAGAGAATAACATGACCTGGTATTGCCTATTCAAATGACTTTAATAATTTTTTTAATTGGAATATTTTGTAACTCCTTAATTACTAATGTGAAGTCCATGAACTTTTGAGTGTGTGTTCAATTTATTGCTATACCTCTATTTATATAACAAGATAATTGGACTAAAAGTTCTCATATCTATTTTAAATGTTAATATATAATAATCAAAATATGTTATAGTTGTATTCCAAAGCCATTAGTTGAAATAAGATGTATTATTGAAATAGAATGTCTACTCAAAGTACTTGAACACAAGGATGTTATATTTTTATCAATTGATGTCATGAGGATAAATGACACATATTTCTCAAATGAAGAGATTCAAACCATTTAGACAAAAGAAACATAATCGAATATTATTATATCAAAGACTATGATGATTGATCAAAATAACCAAATGAACTTTAATTGATGGATTGATTTGTATATGGGATCAAGTTAGGGAAGAACATTTTGATTATGGCTCGACATAGATCTCGTACCCAAATTTCAGTATGTTATATTTTGTATACAATGTATGTCTAGTGTCACCTATCAGATAATCAGATTCATATACTACATAATGTAGCATTTGCATGTCCAAACATTGTCTTGTATAGGGCACTATAAATTTATTGTTATGTGCAACATTAGTACTTAAAAGTAAGAATAGTTGGCATATATATGCATTGGAGTCAGAAAACTACCTCAACATTCTTCCAAGTTAATGATTTCTTTTTATTAGCTACCTTTCCTCCAGTCTTTTTGAATTCTCTTATAATCATGCAAGTTAAATAACACATACAATTGAATTAGTAAATAGTCATGCCATTAATGATGCAAACATTAATATATGCTGATGGACATAAAAATTTACTTTCATAAATAATGCCTTTTTCATTGTGTATTCCCCACTGTCTACTTTATCACCTGAAGGATATGATAATATATATTTAGATTCTCGGGGACAATTACCAAAACGTACAATAATTATTCTCAAGTGAAAAGAAGACAAATAAAAGAAAACTCAAAATCCATAATGAAATATTATTCATAAGTCAAAATTATAAGTAAAGTGCCTGAAACTTCTCCAACACTAAAAGGATATATAATCACACTCCTTATCACATTAACAAAATATTTAAATACATTAGAGAAGTGATCACTAACATATTTTGAGGCTTTACCTACACGGTTAATCAACGATGGAACTAGAAATGCCATAGTATTTAGTACGAACTCTCCACACATACTATATAAGTGGTTGCAAAATGTATATGCATGCATTAATATATAAGAAAATAGATCAACATATATTTTCACATATATAGGATGAAGTATTTAGCCATAAGATCTCACCATATATAAAGTTCTTTTACAATTGTATTCAACAAAGCACAAGTAAATAGATCCACACCATCCTGCAAGATTATACTAGAATTGTGAGCTGACCTATAGCGTCCTTCTTAATAGGGACCACCATAGTCAACCCCTCTTCTAAGTCTCTTAGCCATAGTGAAAACCCACTGCACCTAGAACCTAGTGAGTCGAATAGGTCCTTTGCAATCCAAGTAGGTAACTGAATATCTAGAAGATGAAGTGGGGGATGAACTGTAGGAGGCTTCTTAGGTGTTATATTCTCATATCAATTTCCAGATACATACACAAGTAGAAATGAATCACAAATACAAACATAATGAAAATTTAGCATACATCAACATTGATAACTCCTGTTTTGGGATACACAATCATGCCACCTTCTACATCACCTATCGTCTCATGCTCAAGGTGAGCATATGGCAATGGTGTCTTTTACAAGTATTGTAGACAAACCTGTTAGACACACGAACCGCATTTGTGGGCAATGTATGCCCATGAATCATGTCACATGGAAGTGGTGGATAAGCCTCGCCCAATGCAATGACATATTCTTCTAATAAAATACAGCATGGCCTCAACATCTATAAATTTGTATATAGTATTATATACACCTAACCACAAACATATATAAATTCACATTAAAAAACTATTATATCACAAAAGACTTGCATCAGACGTGCTAGCTGGCGGGTCCATATGATTACTCCCAACCACCTCTGTCATAGGGGGCCCCTCCTCGTGTGAAGAGCGGGGCAGAACATGTACTGTCTGAGGAGGTAGAGAATGAGAAGCATGATACTATCTCACCGCATCCTCTATTCCCTTATTAATCATGTCCTGCACGTGCTCTTGTGACCATACTCCTTTCTTGATAGATTTGTGCTTTCTGATGGCCCAAAAAGGATCTTGTGCCAACACCATCCCCAACGGCTCTAACATGGCCATGATGCTCTAGAGTACTCAGAGAAACTATCACTTCATCTATTTGGTCCTCAGGGATGAACTTGCCTTCTTGTCTTTGCTTGTACAATCCTGCCAATCATCATCAATAATAATTGGTTAGTAATACATAACCATCAAGATCACAAAATGAACATATATCATCTAGAGTTTAATTTTACCATTTTTACAGCCACCTCAGCGGTGGCGGGGTTGGGTATTTCTCCAAATTAGTTTTCCCTCATAGTTGTCCACTCCTCTTGACGAAGTAAAGGTACAAGAGTAGTAGAAGACTCCACAGACCCATGAGTAGGCCACTCAGAAGAAGATGTCTTCAGTCTCCTTTTACCTCTGCATTATGTATCCATATGGACCCAAGTTATGGTCGTGCACATTCTTTGCGCACTTTTTTTTAAGAACGTGTAAAGGCATGGTTAGTACAAGCCACATGTTGAATATGTAATACATTAAAATCATGAGAATGTATTTCAAATACATAATACATTACGTAAAATACATTGAATTCATCTGATTAGTCGTTGAGAATAATATGTACAAATAAAGGATGCTTAATACCTTGAATTCATCTATTTATTTTGAAGCAACAAACACTTCCCACACCTTCAGGTCAAGATGGGTTCATTACTCAATGGCAGAGTTCTCCTTCTTGTTTCTCACTATGTACTCTCTTGTCAAATTTTCCCTATAATTCCTTAATATCCTCCCACATCATTGCATCACCGCTTTATGATGCTATTTTTCATCAAATTCAAAGACTCTCTACAAAATTTCAAATACTTAATGGCATATTTATGAAAACAAAATTGAGAACATCTTTAAAAATTAGATTATCTCACATATACATCCTTCTATATGTAGTCTTTTGTGGAAGGATCAACTTTATACCAGAATCTATTGTTATCTCCACTTTGATGCGAGTAATAACCCCTAGATATTGCATGAAAGTACTATGATCCTTCCCAATAGGATTTTCTACATCATCAAAATCAACAACCAACTTCGATCGTTCACTCCTTTGCGCTACTAACTTGTTCATCAAGGTGATATCTCTTTTATGTTCATGATCATGATGTTCCTATGCAAAATTAGCAAGATCTTCATTTTCCTCAGGATGCTCATCCTAACATTATCAAGAAAAACATATAAGTGACAGAGAGTTTAAAATGCACATATATGTAATAACTATGATAGAGAATGTAAAATGCACATATATGTAATAAAACAATATAACTTACACCATGCTTATCCTCATGATGCACATCGTCTTGGTGCTCATCCTCATGTTCAGACACCATCTAAGCAATGCCATACCATAAATGGTCAAAGAATGTAATATAAGTGATAAAGAATGTACAATGTACATGTTGCATATGGAACATATGTAACTGTAATAAATAATGTAAAATGTACATCTAACATTAAAATATAAGTGATAAGTCAATGTTATATTTAACATTTGGTGTTGGAAACCCAAGTGATAATTAATTGGAGTCATCATACTTGTTATAGTACTCTTATTCATCTATAGGATCCGTAATGACCTCACTTTCCGGTGAAGAATGAAAGACCATTAATCACTTGTAGGATCATCTATGTAGAATACTTGTTTCTTATGTGATGCCATTATGAATTGTTCACCCTTATCATCCATCTTTCAAAAAATTATTAATGTGAAACTAAATTCATCTACTACAACTCCTTTGGTGTTATCAACCCATTACACCTAAAAATGGGAACTCTGAAATCTGTCGAACTCCCATATGTCTTCAATTACATCGTAGTAACACATTTTAGCTTCAGGTGACTCTTATCCTCAACACTAGAAAAATATAATGAATACGCTTGAAGGGTAACCCCATTGTTTTGAATGACACTCTTATCATCTTGACGTTTTATACAATATGAAAATCATTTATGTCAAACCCTTCATAAGATATAACATTCATTTTTATTAAAAGGTGAGTAGTTTGACATTTTTAGCAACATTATTTGGTGTTTGAGATAGTTGATGGAAGACTTTATCTTCAAACCAACTAATAAAGTCCTATTATGCTCCCTATCAAGCCACATTGCGCTAGCTCAAGGATATTTTGTCTTGATAAACAGTTATATATTCGGTGATATTAATAACCCACTTCACCGATATTGTGTAAAAGGTATAGGTGTGCTTGCTTCCATAGCTCATGACTAATTACTTTCATTCATGCTCCTAAAGTCCCTTTTTCCAGAATAGGGATCAATGTTATTTTTCTTAGTGTAAGGACCCTGACCTTTGCTTTGGGCTTACCCTATTTGTTTTGTCTAAACATGATGTTTAGGGTCTTTCCTAATCACCTGAGGTGTGATTAGTGTTGTTTGTTGTGTTTTGTTGTGGGGTAGAGGTGCAACTTGCAATTTACCCAAGTTTTAGGCTTTCTGTGCAAGATTGCCACTTTGGGAGATCTCATTGTATCTCTTTGCATCCTCTAGGGTTGAGAGGATGAGTTGGGCACCTTGCTTGATTTGTTTTGGGCCTCAGTTGAGCTTGTTGAAGCTTGGGCTTGTTGTTGGGCTTGAAGCCCTTCTTCCTTCCTTGATGTATATCAGACTGATGGGTGTATCATCTAGTGGTGTATCGGCCATGAGGAGTTGGTGGTGTGTCGGGTTGCCATGTTGGGCGACACACACCCCTCCAACCTAGCATCATTTGTGTCACCCTCTTTTGGACACATGGAGCTCATGGCAAGCCTTGGACAAGTGGTATTTGGGGTGTTAGCATGTGGCATGGCCCTTGGACAAGTGTGCCTAGGCCGGGTGCCACCTTTCTATGCACTTCCCTATTACCCTCTTGTATATATGCCACCCACCTTGCTTGCTAATAGTTCCTTTAGTTTACTTTGTTGCTCTCTTTTTCCTTGGTGGCCGAGAAGGAGAGGAAAAGAGGAGGTGGTGGCCGATACATCTTTCTTCTTTTCTTCCCTAGTTGGTGAGTTTCTCTTTCTCTCCCTTGGTACCACCTTCTTCCTTGCTTGTTCAGCCATGGAGGTGATAGGTTTCCCTTCTTTTCTTGAGGTGGCTGAAGGTGGAGCTTTGGAGCTTGGAAGTTGTGCTTAAGGCAGGTTACATAACTTCTAACCTAGCTATATTATCTCCTTTACATGTTGCCTTGCTATGTTATCTTGATCGGCTATCTATATCTTACTAGTGTTTTTACCCTAGTTGGTGATGTTGCTACCCGATATGCCCCTTAGATTAGTTTGGGTGATATGTTTTGTGCTATCTTTGTGTTGGCCAATCTCTTGGGTTGTGGAATCCCAAGAAAAACCCCTCTCTCACTTTGTTGTTGAGAGGCGAGCTTAGGGTTTCTTAACCAAAAGAGTCATGGTAGTGTGTCCGTGAGACAACACCCCTCTCTCACTCTGTTGTTGAGAGGCGAGTCTATGTTCTAGCTGTTGGGCATCATGGATAGTTAGCTTGTCCGATAGAGGTGATGACCTTGGTTCTACCCTAGTTACATGATATGCTCTCATGGATACCTTGGGAGATATGAGTGGCCATGCCTTGATGTTGAGTCTTGAGCAACACCCCTCCTTCCTTGAGTTGTGAGGTGAGCTCTAGCTCCTTCCTGACATACTTGAGGTTATTTAAAACCCCTCTCTCCCTTCTAAGTTCAGAGGTGAGCCAATTCTCTTGATGCCTTGGGCGATATGGTGAGGTTGGCCGATAGGGTTGTCCTAACCCTAGTCACCCATTATGGTTCCTTGAGAAGTGTTGCCCGATATCCCCTCCTTCCTTTGAGTTAGGACTTGGGTGATACAGTAGTATGAAGTTTGGGAGTTATAGTAGGCATATGCCCTGTTGATCCTTCACCTGATATGGTGTTTAAGGGTTAAGTTAGTTGGGCATTATGAGGCTGGTATCCCTTGGGTGATAGGTGGTCTGTGTTGGTCGTCTTGGGTTGTTGGTGCCTTGCATGACATTCTCTTGGATGGTGCTTCATGACACCCTACTAGGTGGTGTCTTTCCCGATAGGGTGTTCATGTTGTGATGGTCTTGATGGGCATTTTAGGGTTGTATCCCTTGACTGATGTGCTCCTTGTGAGGTGATCCTTTTGGGCATCGTGATGTGTTGCCCGGTATGGTGCTTCTTGGGCGATAGGGGTGTGTTGTTGGGCGTTGTAGGTTGGACGTTAGATGTGTTTCTCATTATCAGCTTGGTTGGTTTTTTGTCTAACATGGGTGTTGACCGATATGGTGGGTTATGCTTGATGCTCGGTTGATGGCCGACACCAATAGGGTTTGGTTGTGGCCGATACCCTTTGGTGAGGGTTATTCCTTACCCGATAAGATTTTGATGAGGGTTATACTCTATGTTCGGTTGAAACCCTAATACTATTTGGAATGCTTATATGTGGAAGTTATATATGTGCTTGTTCATCTAATGTCGCACAACTATATCTTGATAATGAAATGTTGATATACTCTTGAGCATACTAACCATGCATGTTCCATCAATTGAGGTGTGCACTTAGGTATGAACTATGATGATGTCATTAGTGACATTTGATTAAAGTTATAGTAATGAGAAACACTATGTGCTATAAGAACTATGATATTACATGATGAATGTTGCATATGTATTGGTGACATGTGCTTAAAGATGGGATGGAATCCCTATGATGTTGGATCCTTGCTATGTATTAGGATATATGGCAAGAGGCCAAGTGGTAACATGTGATGCTGGATCCTTGAGGCGGATCATGATGATGATGATGGCATTGACAATGTGTCACGAAATAATGGAATCTATGTTGTTTACACATGTTTATGGTTTGCTTGATTTAACTTTGTTGCCCCTAACAATCCACTTAAAAGGTATTAATTAATTATAGATAAACCTTTCATGTAGTTTGCCCTGGACATAGATCCATTATCGTGAGGAGCTGGTGATGGTGAAATAGGTTCTCCTACGGGTTAACCTAGAGCACATATTGTTGAATATGCGGGGTTTCTCCTAGATGAAAATAGGAGGGAAAGAGTGCAACTTCGGTTGTAGACTCAGATATGTATAATAGCATGGTGAACATGCACATGGATCAGTGTGATGGAGCATGAACGCGTTCATGGCTCAGGAGCACGGTGAACATGTCTGTGGCTCAATGTATACTAGCACCGAGACCTGTACCAAGGCGGGCTAGAGAAAAGGGTAGCCTGCGGGAGCTGACCCTATGACTGAGGTCACTTAAGTAAGAGATTGCGGTCCTACTTTGGATATCATGCACTGACCATGAGGAGGTTGAGGTCATGGAGTCCAGCTCTTCTATTGACCTTGTATGGCACCGACTTTGGGTTTCACAATCGAAGGTTGGATTTGGGCGGTACGACTCACTTTCTCAGGGCATAATAATTTGTAATCCACCCGTGTAGTATATTTGCTTAGGGCAAACACATAATATTGTTTGAGGCCTTGTATTGCTTAGGTTGTCTTATATATGTATATAGGACCTAAGTATTTTCTTACAGTTAATTATATGCCTCTCAGATATCATGGTAAGCTATTAGTCTTGTTCTTTATACTTCATATTTAATCTAGTTATATCTGCTACATGCATTATCTGTTCTAGTTTCTATTTTGAGGTTTTATAGTTCAGCGGGGAGCTATGTTTCTCGCTGGGACTGTGTGTCTCACCCCGTTGGTTTCAACCTTTTTAGGTGATCAAGCTAGATGTGGTGGTGATCACAGTGTTGCGGCTGAGCAGCAAGAAGATCAGTAGAAGGCAAGGTTGGATATGTTGATGCTGTGGTTGTTTTGTAGTAGAGTCCTAGAGTCATCCCTATACTCTCAGGTCCTCGGAGGTGTTTTGATGATGTTTCATGATGTACAATCTTAGTATGGTTTTCTTGTATCATGTTGTTGACCTGGCTAGGTCTGATATGTATATAAACAGGTGAAGAACTTTTGATGGATATGGAACAACTGGATCCTACGTGATGGAGGGCATATATCATGCATATATATAACATGTTCTTTGTAGGATGTGGATCTGGTTGTAATAGTTCCTTTCTTATGATGCTTTCTGCAATCGGTTTTAGTTAACCCGTGTTTTTGGTAATCCACCATTTATGATGGTTCCACACGTTTTCGTGTGGCGTTTCATTGTCCTTGTGATGGCGGGATGTCACAGTTAACATGAGCTTCATTGCAACTAAAGAAGTCATTGCAAAAGTCCATAACCTATATAGCCACATAAATCTCAATAATACTCCCTATAAATCGATAATGATTTCAAACATCAACTTTAAAAACACTCGTGTATTGTTTAAAAGGTTACATCCAATGGAAGAAAACTGGACCCGATATTTTTACTTCCCTAGTCAAATGAACCAAAAGATGTACCACCGTATCAAAGAATGAAGGAGGAAAATACATCTCAAGCTAGCACAGGGTAACGACCACTTCTCTTTGCAACTTATCAAGATTATGAGGATCAATAAGTCTGCTGCATAGAGTGTTGAAGAAGAAATAAAACATGGTTATTGCAAACCTTACATACTTTGGTAGTATAGATTGAATAGCCATAGGCAATATCTATTACATTAGAGTGTGATAACCATGAGATTTAAGACCTATTAGCTCCATATCCTTCATCGATACCAATCAACGGATATTGGAAGAGTATCCCAGTGGTAACTCAACATTAAGGAAGCACTCTAAAAAAGTTCTCTTCTCTTGTGTAGACAACATGTAACAAGCATGAGGTAAATATGTTTTTCGATCACTACTATTTTTTGTTGTTAATTCTTTCCTTATAACTATTTCATGTAAGTCCATTCTAGATTTGATGTCATCTTTAGTCTTACATGGTATATTCAATAGAGTACTAATGACACTATCACATACATTTTCCCCAACATCCATGACATCGATACAATGCCTAACTGCCAAAGAAATCCAATAAGGAAGATCCTAGAATATTGAGTTCTTCTTGAATAAAGATTTGCCACTCTATGCGGGAATAGTACATTATGATCTTTTACCAAATGCATAGACAAAGTCTTTTATTCTTTCATAGGAAACCTCCCCTGATATAGGTTTGGGAGCACTCCATTCCTCAATTAATCCATTAAATGCTTTGTGCAACCTTCAGTAAGGATGCACTTGTGGAAGATACCTTCGATGAATAAGATATATAGTCTTCCCGCCATGTTTTAATTGTATTAAATCAGTGTTCTCCTCACATATAGGGCATGTTTTGGATCCTTTTACGATGTATCTAGACAAATTACCATATGTTAGAAAGTCACTAATAGTGAAAAATAACATAGCAAACTAAATGTCTATCTACATGAAGCATCATAAGTCATCACACTTTCTCCCAGGAGTTTCTTTAAGTCATCAGTCAGATGTTCAAGAGAAACATCAATATCATTGCCAGGTTGCTCGGGCCCAAATATCAACAAGGACAACATCATATATATATATATATTTTTCACACACAACCATGGAGGAAGATTGTATATAACAATCATAACATGCCAACTGCTATGTTGGTTTCTTAATGTGTCGTATGGATTCATCCCATCACTATAAATCACAAGTCTTAGTTTCTTGACTTCTTCACCAAATTTAGAGTACAATAAATTAATTTTCATCCATTGTGAGAATTTAGATGCATGTCGTTAGATCACATCATTGTTTTTCTTTGCCTCTGCATGCCAAGATGAATTTTATGCATCCATGGCATTAGAAAACAAGCATTGAAACCGTGGTATTATAGGTAGATACCACATCACCTTGGCAGGAGAGCCAGTTTTGGACTTACCTGAAATTGTCAATTTGTACCTTGATGCCCCTTAGACAATATTTCAAACTTGATTTAATTTGAAATAACACACAGTCATTTGGGCATACATGTATCTTCTTAGCTTCCATTCCCATTGGAAACAACATTTCTTTAATTCATATGTTGATATTGGAAGCTTGTTACCTTCAAGAAAATTTTCTATCAACAAGTACAATAGAGATGTGAATCTTTTATCATTCCATCTATTGTTAGCCTTTAGAGTAAACAATCTCAACGTGGCGCTCAGTTTCATAAACTTAGTACAACCTAAGTATAACGATCTCTCAAGATTGTGCACAATGTTTCTAAATAAGGCAGGTGGATCAATAAGATTTACCGCACAACTATCTAGCATCACAGAAACCATGTCTATCGAATTTGGTTCATTCACATATACATCATAGTCGACAATCTCTTCTTCAACACAACACTGCTATCAACATATACTAATCTCATAGTAAGAATTTCTCCATGCCGTACCATTTTTTATAGCCATGTAAATCCCATTGCACATTATATGACGTTTGATTTCATCAACAATGTCGACTTTTAAGTTATTACAACAATTCCTATATGGACGATAGAACCTATCTATAGGTTGTTTCCTATGTTACTCTAAAAATCTTATAAATTGATCAAGACCAATAATAAACTCTAGACTGCAACGATTTGAAATGGGCATCCATGATCAATCCATTTTATGGTCATAGGGAAAATGAGTATTAAATCAAGTATCTTGAGATTAGGATTTACATACTAGGGTTTAGAGAATAAGGTTTAGAACTTAGGGTTTATGATTTATAAATTTAAGGATTAGGGTTTACAAATTAGGATTTAGCATTTAGTAATGAATGTATACCACCTATCACATTCTTGAACACCTAATCTCAGTAAGTGCATAATATGCAATCCGTTTTCAAGAATATTTTAGCATCATTTCTCCATAGTTCTCCAAGTCCACCTATGTATATGGGCAAATACCGACCTACATATGTTCTTAGAGAATAAATGGGGAAGTTTTGATGAAACGTATTCAAAATCATAATGCATATTATAAACTTACATCCTAAATGAGATTAAGTATTCAAGAATAGTCCCTAACCGGGGACTATCCAACATTTACTCCTAATGAGTAAATCTCATACAAGTCTTTAGGCCAATGCCATGATTTAGAGCATTCATGTAGGGTAAAATTTACTAACAACATAGTCAACATTCATGTAATATAAAATTTACTAACAACATATTCAACATTCATATAGGGTGCAATTCACTAACAACATATTCAACATTGTGCATGATGCTAGATTAATTAAGAAATAATTCAACATATCCAACTTATTCAACTAATGTCATTAGCAACATACTCAACTTGGCAAGTAAAGCAATTAAGAAACTAGGCATTAGCAATTAAATTCACTACGTATGGAGAAATAGGTGATCTATCTAACCTAAACCCTAGTAGCAAGAAGGGGGAAAGAGGCTCACCTTAGTGGCGGTGATAGTGATAGTGGCAGTCAGCACAACAACAGTAGTGGAAACTGACATAGCTATTGGCGGAGGCGGAGTGATGAAAATAGAGGCGTAGTAGCAGAGAGCTTTGGGGAAGCTGTGGAGAGTAGGCAGAGTAGCGTGGGAGCTTTGGCAGAGGCAGAAAGTAGGCCTAGCAGCACAGGAGCTCTAGGGGAGGTGGATCAGTAGAGAACAAAAGAGAAATGACATAGGAGGTGGAGGAG
The DNA here is from genome assembly GCA_963693085.1 of Alisma plantago-aquatica. NCBI lineage: Eukaryota > Viridiplantae > Streptophyta > Magnoliopsida > Alismatales > Alismataceae > Alisma > Alisma plantago-aquatica. The sequence continues at coordinate 26,763,980 of OY856410.1, forward strand.
GCAGAGGTGGAGGCTAGAAATGGCAGTAGCAGGTCATCGTCATGAGAGTTAGAAGCTAGGTATCACGATGAAGTCGAGAAGGTGGAAAAAAATCATGGGTGCTATTAAGTGAATTTAGTCATCAGTTGCTAGCAAAAATCATGACTAAATAGACAATTGTCGGTTGACTAAGCATAACAGAGGACAAAGTGAGAGCTATATCCTCAGTTTCTATAATGTAAATCAAAGACAAAGGCCCTTGTCCTAATAAAAGATGTCAGCCTCAGTAAAAACTTTAGTCACCAATTATAGATTGACGACATATGTCAATCTCTATCATTAGTTGCAGTTAAAAAACCAATGCCATAAGTCAATCTCTATCGTCAATTTGCCACTAAAAAATCTACTCCCCTAATAAAAACACTAACCTCGCTAAGACTTCAATCGTCAGTTTCTAGCAAAAAACCAATGACATAGCCCAATTTGGAGGGAAATATTTTTCACGAGGCAAGTGGCAGGAACCCTTTGTCGTCGGTTCTTCTTGAAAGAATCAATTACACAGGGTGACCTACTACATCGGTTTCTTTAGTAAAAACCAACTCTAGGTTCTTTTTGGATGTAAAATTTATTTCACAAGAAGGGGTTTGTCGTCAATTTTCTTACAACTGACATAGCTTGCCTAAATCATATTTTCTCACTAAAGTATTAAATTTCGTGGGCTATCTTAGACGTGGTTCTTAAAAAAGAAACCAATATGTCAATAAAAGTGGTATCCTTATTTTTTCCATAATCAGCAAGACTTGACAAGTAATTACATTTTTGTTGTAACATTGATGGTATAGACCTATAGCATCAGTTTCCTGTAAAAAGTGATATCAAGGAAAGTGACACAATAGGTAAAAATATGTACTAGTGTTCTTTGTCATATGTCGTTCACCGAAATTATGTGTATTGTCATACAACAAATGGCTTGTTATCCTTGCTTTATTGATGCTTGGGTTCATCTATTGTTGCTCTCTACATATGTTGTATATCACTTTTCTCCCGAGTATTCTCAAGAAATCTCAACATAAAAGTGAACTTTGCCCCAACAATTTATGATCCTGAGGGCCCTAGAAACATGGAATTCAGTGCATGATGGTATCCAATAACTCATTGCCCGAATCTTGACCCACCATTATCTTTTTGTGTGTGTACAATATGTTTAATCTAGAGTTTTCCTTGCCAAGACAAAGATCAAGGATGTATAATTTTCTATTGCCATTCAAGTTCTCTCTTTTAGCACATTTCCCTCTATCACACCACTACTCTTTTGGAGGTTAAAGCAAAACACCCCAACATCCCCCTATCATGCTGCATATATTTGTTGTTTTCCCTTTGTTGCTTCTTGTGCTATGGTGGAAGAGGCAATATTATCCTTCCAGAAAGAGACATCATGTGCATGTGACAGTCCATGCACATTAGATGTTGTTAAATATGGCTTTTTGCAACTATTGTCAACCTTTGTATTGCCAGACGTTATCATGCCTTGCTAGCACCCTATGTTTTCAGTACCTCTTTGACTCATCTTTTCAAGTCAGACAATGGCATTCTACCTATCGTGGTAGAAATGATTTGGTGTTTCCTTATTTATAAGGTTGCAATGAAGGGTGTCTTGCCCAATTCTGTCAATTATCTTAAGGATCGTCAATTTGGTGTGGAATCCCTGGCAGTGTTGAAGAGTTTCTACATGATGTCAATTATCTTGTCTATGGCCAACAACATTTTACCACTTAATGATGGCTCTTGTTGACTTCAGTAATGCTTTCAATACGGTTGAAAAATCCACCATATTTTAGGAGGTCCCATCTTCATTGTTTAGCTATTGCATGTTGGGTTGAATTCTATTATAGCTCCCAATATCCTTTCTACATGGATTAGAATAAGACACTTTTCTCCATGGCTTGGGTTTATCAAGGTGATGTAGGGCCATTTATTTTTTTCACTCTCCAACCTCTCATTTTGCAATTAAAGGATGAATACCATATCGACCTTCTTGCCTTCTATCTTGATGATGGCAGCCTCATTGATGACACTAAAAAGTCTCCATGGTGCTATCTATCATCCAAGAACAAGGACCACATGTTGTTTTTCATATCAATATTAGAAGATGGAAATCTTTGGCCTTCATATGATCCAAGACAATTCCTTAATTTTGGTATGTCCCCCACTAACATATCTCATCTTATGCATGGAGTGAAGATTTTTGGAGGTCATATTTCTATTGATATGAGTTTTTCCTTGGAGCTTCTCAAGAAATGTGTGGCTAAAACTCTTACAGTCTTACCAAGGTGTATGGCTTGGCTTTAATTCATGATCCACAATGTGCAGTTCTTCTTCTCCGATCATGTGTTAGATGCCCAAGCTATTATTTTCTCTTTAAACGACACCCCAACACCTATCGACTCTGCATTGAATGATGTTGATTGTAATTCAATGTCTAGCATGTGTTGTTATTGGTGAAGACCCATGCTTCGTTGATCTAAAGTGGCTCTTTTCCATGCCTTCTATTCACCTTGGAGGGTTGGGCATCAAATATTCCCATGATGTTAGTAGGTTCACTTATATTTCCTCTTGGATCCGCACCCAAGAATTCTAAGACCACATCCCATGAGAGGTTGGATCTGTTCATACATGAGCCTTTTCATTACCACACATGAGCTATAAGATCTTTCTATCCTTTTGTTGGTCCCAATTATCACATACGTCATCTTACACTCCAAAGACTCAATCTATTTTGACAAGCTCTTACTATAAAACTATTGTCCAATAATTCAGTACAAGTGGCCTCTCTCAGTGACAAGTAGCTATCCTCATTTCTCTCCAAGCTAACCATGTACAAAACATCCTACTATCATCACCATTCATGGGCTTGGTTTATACATGTCACCTATTGAGTATCAAGCTATTCTTCATTGTTGATTCATGATTCCCTTGTACCCAAGTGGCAAACTTTGCCAGTTTTACAACACTATAGAACTCAATGCCTTCAGTGATCATGCTATTCATTACCACAAAAACTTGGATATAAGTTTTGACATGACTTAGGTTGTGATGCTATTTTTAACCTTGCCTATCGAGCTGGGTTAATGGTCCTAAAAGAGGGTCACGTGGCCTTTCTTAGCACATTACTTGATGGTATCTACTCCCAATATCATGTTGACATCTTGTTATCTGATTGCACAAATGGAAAATACACATGTGTTGACCTCACTATAGTTTTTCCCCTGTCAAATGTACTTTTAAGTAAGTTTAAAAAAAATAAGGCAGTTGGTGATGCCGTTGCACGAAAGGTACAAAAGCACAGTGCATCTTGTATGGCAAATCACCATCATTTTTGCCTTTTGCTTTTGATACCTTTGGAGTACTTGTTGATGATGCGACCTCTCTTATGTGGTGCCATCAACACGTCTTTGATAGGGATATTGTGTTATCGTCTTCTACATCTTATTGTTTTAGATCTTAGGCTTTGCAATCCATAAAGAACTGACAAACCAATTTGTTGTTTGTGCTTCTGTGAATCCATTTTTGTAACTTTGTGATGCAATGAATTGAACATAATGTGAGATGGTTGTTATAGATCCATTAAAACAAAAATAGAGCATGTTTGGATGTAAGATAAAAAGATGTCGGCAAAGTTAGACCGACTTTCCAAAGCTATAATAGAGTTTCAAGAATGACAGACAACTAGCTCCACAGACCACCACTAGCCTTAATTGCATGCTTTGTCCTAACCCATGCGAGAGCCAGGATAAACTTCCCGACTGGTCACTCATCCTAGTATTACTCTAGGATGAGCACGCTTAACCATAGAGTTCTTTTAGTGATAGGCTCCTTGAAAAGGAGGTGCACCTTGGTGATACGGGTAGTCCATTCATTCCTTTTAAGACCATTTACTGTAATACCTCAAATCTTGAGACATTACAATCTCCCCCACTTATAATTTTAACATCCTCATCAAGGCTCAACTATATGGCCTCATAATATTTCCCCATTTCAGTCCAGATGTTGAATGGCCTATGGACACCCATCTCTAGATCATGGAGTACTAGTTCAAGGGTGGCTACATCAACATGGTCAACCATTTCTAACATGCCTGGACTGCACAGCTCGGTATTGGCACACCATGTTCCCATGTGGGCCCCACCTACTAGATGGGTTATGACTATGATACCATTTGTAAAGTAGGGCCCACTGGAGAAGGCTCTAGTACAATTTTAGGAATGACAACTAGCCCCACAAACCACCATTATCCTTAATCACACAATTTGTCCTCACTCACATACAAGTGAGGATAAACTTCCAGACTAGTCACCCAACCTAGTACTACTCTGGGCTAAGCACGCTTAAACAGATAGTTCTTTTCGTGATGAGATCCCTGAAAAGGAGGTGCACCTTGGTGATATGGATAGTCCATTTATTCCTCTTAAGTTCATTGTATTTGAGGACTCAAATTCTAAGACGTTATAATTGTAGTTAAACCATCATAGCTGAGCACTAACTAGGAATAATAAGAGTTAACTTTTCTAAATTCTCACACCCTCTTATGCACGGTCAAGTGCTATAAAACCACCCATTGCAACCACCTCCCTCTAACACTACTAGTTATCCCCCACTACTGGTCCCCACATTCCCACCTCCTATTAGTACTACCTCCTATTAGTCTATCCACTGATCTCACCTCCCGCCACTCTGTCCCACCACCTTCTCTCCCATCGTGTTTCTTTTTTGCCTCCTTTTCTAGAAGAGATAAAAAATAAAAGGGGAGGAAAGATGACATATAGGAGGGAAGTGAGGGAGAAAGGAGAGAAGTAATGAGGGAAGAGGAGGGAAGTAATGGGAAGAAGAGGAAAGGCGGGAAGTGATGAGAGTAGGGGAGAGGAGGGAAGTTCTTAAAAAAAGGAGGGAAGTAATGATGGAATAGGAAAGTAATGAGAGTAGGGGAGAGGAGGGAGGCCATGAGAAAAGAGGAGGGAAGCATTAGTAAAGAGGGGGAAGTAATAAGGGAGGAGGGGAGTAATTAGAGTAGACACATATTCACCATTTGGATGCATTTTAGCTATTTGAGGGTGTACCTATTACCGAAACATATGCGCCTACTAATGGCATAAATGCACCTATAAATGGGAAATACACACCCAATAATGGTGAATATGCACCTACAAATGGAGAATACACATCGACTAATGATGTTCAATAAGTAGGTGTATTTCATTTATACAAACACCTATAAATGTAAAATATGTGCCCACTAATGGGGATGCACACACCTAATTATTGAAAACTCACACAAATGTGACGACAAACTCACACTTGTGTGTGTGAATGTGTGCCAATTTTAAATATCACACACCCAAATGTGAGTATATGTGCCTATTATAGATGAATATGTGCCCATCTATGTGGCTACACACACCTAGATATTGATGACACATACATGTTTGTGTATGTATGTGCGCCCATTATGGCTAACAAACGTCCAAACATGTGTGTATACATCTATAGTACATCAACATGCACCTACTCATCTGGATACACATGCCTACTTATTGACCAAAACACACATTGATATCTTTATGTAAATGTGTGCACGGATATTGTAGATGAATACATGTCCATCTATGTGGATTCACATGCCTACTTAGTGACCACAAGACACATATTGATTTCTTTGCACATCCAATATTGATTTGTACACCCATTATTGATTTGTGCACCCATTATTAATTTTATGGCTAGCATGCACCCGGATATGAGTGTATGCACCTATTTTAGGTGAATACGCACCCACTTATGTGGCTACACTCACCTACTGATTGACAAACACGCATCAATTTGTGTGTGGATGCGCCCCTATTATGGGCCAACATGTGCCTAAATACTAGTATATGCTCTAATTATAGATGAATACATGCCCACATATGTGGATACACACATATACTGATTGAGATCACATATCAATTTATGTGTGCATGTGTGTCTATTATGAGATAATATGTGCACAAATATGAGCATATGCACCTATTGTAGATGAATACACATCTACTTATATGCCTAAGCATGTTGAAGGATGTGTGCCCATTATGAGCTAACACACACCTAAATATGATTATATGAACCTAATGTAGATGAATATGTACCAACTTATATGTCCAAACATGTTGAAGGATGTGCACCCATTATGGACTAAAATACAACTAAATATGAGTAAGTGTGACTATTTTAGATGAATATGCCCCCACTCATGTGGTTACACACGCTTACTGATTGACCATAACATATACATATTAATTTCTTTGAGTGGATGTGTGCCTAAGTATGTGTATATATGGCTATTGTATATGATTTTGCACCCACTTGTGTGGATACACACACCTACTAATAGAAAACACACTCACATGTATGTGTTTGGATGTGTGCACATTCTGGTTAACACGTGTCCATATATGAGTATTTGAACCTATAGTAGACAAATATGCATCCACTTATGCGGCTATGCTCACCTACTAATTGATAACGCATATTGATGTGAGTGTGAGTGGGCACTCATTATCTTCTAAAACACACCCAATTTTTAGTATGTGCTCCTATTGTGTATGAATACACACCCAATTATATGTCCAAACATGTTGAATAGTGACTATTGTGGGTAAAATGCATGTAATAGACACTATACACTATTAGATGAATATGCACCTTATTTAAATACTACACACATGCTAATGGAGATACACACCCAATCATGTTGAATGTGCATCCAAAAATGATGCACTATTCATTCATTTTACTTCCACCTCTTCCCGGTTTCACTTCCCTCATCTCATGAAATCCCTCCTCTTTCGATTTTACTTCCATCCTCTCTCCATTGTTACATCTGTCCTATACTCACATCAATTCCATCTTCATTCTATATACTCCCCTCCTCTACTCTCATCACTTCCCTCCTCTTTCATTTGACTTTCTTCTTTTATTTATGGTACTTTCCTCCTCTTTTATTTTGTTTATTTGCCTCTTCTCATTTTTACTTCCCTCCTCTTCCCATTTCATTTACATCCTCTCTCAGGATTCACTTTCGTCCTCTACCCCGTCACTTCCCTCTTTTACTTTCAACACTTTTCTCCTCTTAATTTTACTTCTCTCCTCTTCTGAATATATTTTATTCCTCTCTTATCTTATTATATTTTATTTCCCTTTGTCCCTCTTTACTTCCCCCCCCCCCCTTTTATTTTATTTTACTCCCCTCCACCCGCTCTTTACTTGACTCCTCTTTTCTTCCTTTCCCACTCATTTTATCTCTCTATGCATCATTCAAAAAGTCATCCAAATTTACCCTACCATGACATTGCCACATCGGTCTTCTAAAACACTAAATAGCATCACCTAAAAAGGCATAAATTCTCAAACCACCAAATACCACCATCTAAAAAGATAAAACTTCTCAAATCTCTAATACCACCATCACGTTAGACTTTAAAATTACCCTAATGTGCCTTCACCTCATTAGCCTCTTAAACCACCTCTACCCCACCAAAACACCCAAGAACACTCCCACCCATGTGTGTAACATGCGTATGACGCTCACAATGTGTGGGGAATCATTTTTCATAACCATAACCAAATAATAGTAATTAAAGGACATTGACCAGACAAAAATAGAGGAGAAACAACGCCCTTACTCTACTGCCTCAAATTCAAAAAGGGAACAAGTAATCAAATTCTAGAAGCAAGGTCCCACTCAACCCCTCTAAGTACCACCACCCTGTGACCGGCCACACTACCTCCCTAGCAGTTGAGAACCACCACGTTATCCACCATCACTGCCGAGGTTGTCGTATTCACCACTAAGCCAAAGCCACAAGAACACACGATCATATGTAGACACAACCTTGGAGTCGATGACCTCTTCGTATTGGCTTGAAAGACTACCTAAGGGATTAACCGTGGGTGGTCCATGTAACTCCACCAAAGAAGCAGTAGTTGTACTCAACATATATGGCTACCATGGTTAAAAAGAACTAGGGTATAATTCGACCGAGGATGGATGCTCGGAGTTGGAAAATCCATCTATATGTTTGGTTGTTTAAACTTGTACATGAGGAAAATATGTCCTAGTCTATCTGACAATTTGCCTAGTAGGTTGACTTTAGCCACTACTAATTGATTGCTTAGTAGACTAAATTAGGCCGGTACAAGTGACCACACACAATAGTGGGCGAGGATGGAAAAGTGAGAACTCACCATATTTTAGATTGTCATTACAAGCAATAGCAGTCAGCAATCAACATATATACAAGCCAAGTTTATGAATCATATAAAACATAAAAACAAACAAAACAAAAGAAACAAATAATCTGGACTAAAAAACTCAAACCAAATGACTCTTTTGAAGAAGATAGATGTTACTTAAAGAAACCAACACTCCAATATGCTCTTGATGAACTTTATTCTTCCAGTGATGATCTCATTGCAAATTTGTAGAAAGGAGTCGATTCACTCACATGATTGACGACAAACAATGACACCGCCGGTGTAGCTCAACGATCTTTGGGTACCACCCTCCCAATTGACCGGGTTAAGGGAAGAGAGAGATGGAGAAGAGATTTTTTTCACACACATGAACACACTCCATAAGAGAAATCCGCAGACACAATGACTGACGAAGGTAATAGGTGGTAGGGTTGTAAACACAATGACAAACATTCTCGGTTTGAAATATGTGTCTAAGCCCATGGGACTTATTTATAGTACTTTCATGCATAGTCTTATTCCTAGTTTGACACAATTGCATGACCACAGACAGAACGAGTGACAAAGGTAATAGGTGGTAGGGTTGCAAACACAATGACAAACATTCTCGGTTTGAAATATGTGTCTAAGCCAAGGTGACTTATTTACAACACTTTCATGCATAGTCTTATTCCTAGTTTGACTCAATTGCACGACCACTCTTATACACGTAAAAGTAATATGAAGATTCCCTTTCTAATTCAGAAGCATTCAAAAAATAAATAAGTAAGTATTATCCATATGTGCAAAAAGAAGATAAAATATGAAAGTCAATTTCCACGAGCCACATGCCCAACCTAGCCTTGCAAGGCGTAATGTGGCATTGTGCGCTCGCGTGCATGTGTCGATCATCATACCCACCACAAGGACAAGCAAAACCTCTCCTAGAGCTTTTAGACATAGAGTGTCACATATACTCCTACATATAAGGTGCACACAAGTTTTATAACCAAACAATGTGGAATTAAAATACCTTCCAATTTGCATAAAAGACAAAAATCACATTTGTTCTACATCCAATATATACTAGCTCACCTACATTGGGCTTAATTCATGCTATCTAATATGAGCTAGACTAATATATCTAACAAGATCACACATACGAGTGAAAGGGGATGGATGTGTCCATTTTAGCTGAGGGAGAATGAACAACTTTGAGCACTCTCCCACCAGGTAAAGAAAAGGCTCACTCTCATGAGGAAAGGGTAACTTAGGGGCCGTTTGGTCGCAGATGTTTTGAATCCTAGTAGTCCTAAAAAAGATATTACTTCCTTTTTTAGAGCAGAAAGTTGCGAAGGGGATGCATCTAGTTGTTTGAGCAGCAAAGATATACATAGATTGTTCGATAACCGGCTACGAGCATGAGTTTCTAGCTTCTCCAAAACAAGCGGATTGTAAAGATTGTTATTCTGCTAAGACTAACTACTCCAAGAAATACATAGAAAAATCCAACGAGCGATCTGACTTGATTTTTTTATACATAACTACATGTGTTTACTCCAAAAAAAGAATGAGCAGAGCGAACGGCCCTTTACCGTTAGCCTCGCCACTCCCATATGAAGAAACAATTAATGTAAATTTTGAGAAAATAAAGATGCGTTGATGGGATGAAAATCGATGGAAATTTTGAGAAAATAAATATGTACTGATGAGGATGAAGATGATGTCCTACCTAAAATTAGAGACCATATTGTGAGACAATTTGTATATACGCACATATCTTCTACTTTGAACTACAACATCCAAAGTTTGCCCTCGGTGCATGGGATTGCCCATAGGTTTTATTTTCATGGTAAATCACGGGGGGCAATGATGGGGATATAACATATTGCTAGTTAGGAAAAGGGAAAACATTTCATGAGGAATTTATGTTTCTATTTTTGTCACTATGGAAAAACATGTTGAATGATGGTGAAATTTTTTTATTTTGAAAAAAGTTGACTCTCTACTAATGATTTGGACATATAATAAAAAATCCTCCAATATTTTCATTATCTAGACAAACATGTTTCCCTATGAAAACTTGCTATCAATATAATTTAGTTTCATATTGAAAAATAATTCCTTCTAAATATGATTTTTCTATCTAGTTTTCTAAGCTTAGTTTTTCTCCCACTTAAAATTTATTTCTTTTGTTAAGGTGTTCATTCTCAACCAAAAATATTACTTATTAAAAAAAAATCCCTTTAAAAATATATTCACTTGGATTATATATTTAATCGAGAATATATTTTCCCTCCATAACATTCACTTTGAGTAAATACCTCACGCAAAATTTTTTTTCTATCAAAAGTTCGATTTTTATCTTTTTTTTACATACACATTAAAAAATAATTTTAAAATATTTTCCCTTTAAAAACTAATTTAATAACAAAGACTTAGTCATTTTGAGCATAATATTTTCCACCAACACTTTTCTCCTCCAAGACAAAGTTTGCCATCAAATTATTTCTATCTAAATAAGTAGTATTACTTACTCAAAGAAAAATATATTTCTATCTAAATAAGCACTGATATTTACTCAAGTAATGAGCTGAATCTATGTCTTTATATTTTCTTATATAAAAAATATTCTACAAATATCAAAATTTACTTGCTCCCAAGTGAAAATTCACGAATACTTTTTTTCCTCCAAGAAAGTGCTTCTCAACAAATTAATGTATATCTAAGTTAGTATTGACATGTTTCAATGTTAACCATTTAGAATGAACCAAAACATGTCCAAATCTTTTGTCTATTATGAATATTATGGATATACTAAAATTTATATCTAAATCTATATTCATATACCAAATTTAGTATATATAATTTATACTCTAGTGGGTGGTATTTATATAGAAAAATTTCATATCCCCATCCTCATAACCATGTAACAAACAACACTTTCTATGTATTTTCCATCACTCTTCCCCTCCCTATGCAAGTGTATTCAAACAACAAAATTTAACAATTTTCTATTTTCTTCCCCATTTCCCGTTCGTTCCCCTTCCCCGTTCTCCTTCCCATCTATTTTGTCACCACATACCAAAACACAACCTAAACATGAAACTTTCACTGATGTATATCTAGAAAGGCACAACTTATGCTACTTCCCCATTATACTACCTTAATTATTTTAAAACCGCAGTCATATTTTTCTTAATTTCATATATAAGCATAATTTTTTTAGTTACATAGATGCCTTGTTAGAACACCATTATTGATTTATAACTTGAGAAAAAAAACAATATTATATACAACCCTCCATGTTCTCTTTTCTATAGTATAAATTGATTTTATTTAATAATATGAACACATTGTACATCAAATAAGCTGGTAATGATAAATGTGGAATATCTGGAAAGAAATGAAACATGCTTGAGGAGAGCGGGTATATAAAGTAAGACTTTAAATGGGTAAAGTAAATGATCAACCATACTCTTATCAATGTCTAAGTTTTGGATAAGATGGAATGATAATTACATGCTCCTTCAAAACATTTACACATACTTGTGCGCACATGTCTATCCACGTGCTCAACAAGTAGGGTCATGGGTGAAAATGGTAAGGAAATATAAATACGACTATACGATACTTTCAAGAATACTTTTTTTTAGAAGACATTTGTCAACCTCTATTTAAAATAAAAGAAATTCAATATATCTCTTGTGGAATACACCTATAATGCTAATAACTAATCCAACATTTATTTTGTTTAAAACATATGTGAGTGTTTATTATATGTGATTCCTTATTTAAAAGTTTTATTTCTCTTCGTGATATCTAATCATGAAACTTTCAAATGCACACTAATTATTTAATATAGTTCACATAATCATTTTAATAACCATAACTAAGCAAGTAGTTGTGGAATTTGGTTGGAGTTTTATTTAATTTATAATTTGTAAATGTGTTCGAACCCTTAATTTGTATATTAGCCTAATTTTAAGAGTTAAATGGGTGAAGCAGGTGGGGTAACACTTCTCCTATTAAGTTGTCCTTTTAGAGGTGAGTGAATGGATAATGAGTAAAAACATATACTTACTCTTGTCATACCCAAAATGGTATGAGCTATAGGTTATATGTAGTGCCATATCCATATACAACCATAGTGTGAACCCACCAAGACATCTGATTATGGAGGCGAGAGATATTAGAGGTGACCTAAAGGCATATAGACATAGATCACGCCAATTGCAAGAAGATCAGGAGGCCTACAAAGAGTCAAAGGAAAGATTCAAAATTATGTAGGGTTGGTGTGATATCTGACCCCGTGGTCAATGCATAACCATTCCCAAATTAGGATGCACACCATAGATGTCAAAATTGTAATGATTTTAATGACTATAATTATCAAAGTACACCAAGATGGTAGAGCAAACAAACATGCTAGTTTTTCCATGGTTACTTTGTGACTAGATTCATCAACAATGTCATATTATATGTATGTAAAAGCATGGCAATACCCCCACCCTAGAAAAGAACTGCACACACGAATGAGTGGATCATGGAAAATCAACCATGTAAAAGGTTTATTGAATCTCTCAACAAGGAAGACACACATAGGCACAACCACACAGAAATGAGTTTTTCTTTTGATATGATTGTAAACCAAATATCATTAGCCCATAAATAGGTGTTACAAAATCTAAATCATGCTGATGCTTTTGAGGGGATTCATCCAATTAACCTAAATATATACACGTCTATTGGACAATACCGATGAATCTATCAATTGAATGGTGTTTATGATTAATGTACTATTTTATATGGGGACAACCTTATCAAAGTATATAAAGGGGATATTTTTTGTTCACAATAGAGACATTTCTCTACCATTGGGTCCAGTCTCACCACCTAATCAATGTTGTCTACTACTCTCAGTTCTTTTCCAACCGTAAAAGAGAGTAGGAAGTAAACAATGACCATTCCAATCTTCATCCACAACAAGTGTCATCGTGAAGGAGTTAAATAGAGCCTCTTTATGCTCTCTAATGTGATTGAATAAAAGTGGTGAAAGGAGGGAGAGGAGTTCAGGACCATATGATCAAAATCTAGTGGTTAACTAACGGCCCACTTAAAACAAAAATCTAGGTTTTTAACCTTACCGTTACATAGCAATCAAAAAAGGAAACAAAGTTAATAGTACTCATTTTGCAATTGCACACTATTTATTTTGTGATCTATTGAAGTCAATAAACATTGTCTAAATATTAGAAAATGGATATTTACATGAATGTGGATTTGCAAATTTTGACTCTATATGTAGTCTCTAATTTTATAAATGTTATTCAGGTCATTTATTGGATTAGGGGTTTCTAGCATTACTTTCTTTATAACTTAATTAAGACAATTAAATCATCCAACTAAAGTAAAATTTGACAGTTAGGATTATTGTGGAATGTAAAATAATAATTTACAACTAATATCTACTTTTGAGGTTATCGATCACTTTATTTAATAGTTTAGAGTTTAACATGTATCTTTTTCTCCTTCTGAAATTACGGCATCTAGGTTTATTTAATTTATGTGACACTTGGCCCATAAGAAAATGAAAATGTGATGAATAGTAATATCTCATTACTTCTACTTTTGACATTATTATTTAGGTAATCCAACAAATTATAGTTCAAATATGTTATTTTCAAATTTATTCATCAAATAAATATCTATGGGTAAAATCTTGGAACTAAATTTGGTTCTAGGATTATATTCACATGATCTACTTTCCTTATTCTAGTATGTAACCATTATCAGTTGAAGATTCTCTTTAGAGTTATTGATTGATATACTATTTCAAGCTAGTACTCAACTAATCTATCTTATTTCCTTTTTGTGTCCGTTTATGCATTTCCCATCATATTACTAATTTGGATATGTTCAATCTCGTTTCCACCACTAATAAACATATTAATTATATCAATTACTATACTGAGGGTTGGGGACACATCAACATATTTTTATGCAAGTATTATCCATTATATGTGACTTGTCACATACCATTACATGGATGTCTGAGTTGTACTTTATGATTTTTTTAAGAGTCTGAGTTATTTATGTTATATGATATAGGATTTACTACACAAAATCCATTTATCTATTATTCACCAAGATTAACCATCCTAGCACTAACTATTGTTACATCCATCTTATTAAGGTTAAGGGTGACAACCGACATATCTTCGATACTATGTGTTTCCAAATGTTTATATTAAGTCAAACAAGATGCTTAAGGCCATATACATCCATTATGTTCACTATATAGGGTAAATATGATACCTTGTTTGGAGATTAACTAAATACCTAATTCAGAGAAATTAGGGTTTTGGGGATAAGGAAAGGCAACTTTTGGTATGTTACAAAAAGATATGATAAAAATAAGTTGACGAATGCATAATAATTCCTATTTATCAAATCTTTTAGGATGATTATTTAGGACTTTATGTTCATTTCTCTCAATTTTAGGAACTAATTGCATTTCTCTTAATTTTGTCTCTTTAGTTATAATTCTTGTCAATTTTCTTCTCTTTTTGTAGGATTTATGCCCCTTCTCACTCCTTCAACCTCAGTCCAAGAATACACATCAATTCCCAAAGAATCATATACTGTTTCAGCCTCCCAAGAGTCTAGTCAGTCATCTCGCCCTCTATAGTCAGTTGATTCATCAAAAAATTTGAAAAGAGTCACAAACGTCAACCAGTTGACTGGACATCTAGTCGATCGACTCTACCCCATCAAGAAAGGCATACATTTATGATTGAACTGATTGATTCACTCCCAAACCAATCGACTATTTTTCCTTAAGAGCGAAGTATCAATCCAGCTAGTCAAACCTCCCTTCCTAGAAGTCACGTGATATTTAATTCAATCGACTGAATGGACACCCTGCCGATCTATTGGTGCTTCGATTTCACAGAAATTGAGCTGATGCTAGACCCCCTTTTAGGAGGGTGATTCCTTTGCTATAAAAGGAGGGGAAGTGTAAAACAAAGGAATCTCATTTTCTAGAAACCTCCTATAATCTCAAAACCTTATCCTAGAAAATGGAGCAAGGAAAGGAGAGACAAACACTAAACGAAACCTTATCAATGCCAAAACCCTTTCCCAACACCATAGAGTTTGAGCTTGCATAGGTTATATTTATTGACACTTAAAATTTATGTCGATGTTGGGGTGAAAGTTGGAGCTAAGTAATATATACATATAAGGCTTTAGTAAAGCATATATATACTTAAATAACCATATACATATGCCATGTAAAACTTGTCATGGACTCATGCATATATTGGATACCAATAGAACGTGTGCTTGTTTCCAACAATTTCAATCGTGCCTTGATTTAATTTCATGTGAATCTTAGCTTTTATCTCTCTATTTCACATATTTCACTTCTACACTTTCACACCCTCATGTCCTCAGTTGGCCCTAAAGCATGATGCCACCAGATCATAGCCCTTGCACTTTGTGCCCTAGCGTAGCCGTCTCTTCGCTATGGTTTGCAAATAGGCCTCTACCTCTAACCACTTGCAAATTGTCATATACTCGTATACTCCCTATGGTTGTATTACTCACACCACCCATCCTCAGAGAACTATTTTTCATGGCACCATTTTGGAGATCTCCACCTTCTCCCCCCATAAATCCTCTACCGACTTTCGTCATGCCAAGCAACCACTGTGCTCCTCACAGAGACCAACTCCAAGACCGTTGTGTTCCCCAAGTTATTATTTCATGGTCCTCAACCAACTTATTCCTCTCATATGTTTTTCCACATAGTCCTCAAGAATTGTCTATTACAACATCATCAACATCCTATACTGCCCCCCTTTGCACCAGGTGCCCCATAATTAGAAAGAGTAAACTGAATATTTCAAGGTAATGATGCTGCTATACATGTATTTAAATAACCTCTCACTCATCTATAACATATTTTGTTAAGTTAATGATTTCACTTTGGTATCATCTCTTTTATAAAATCCATTTGGTAGTCATGATCCATGTCGAGTTCCCTCCATTGTGTTAGCAATCTAATGTTTTGAATATCACTCACTACTAAAAAAATTGGTACCACTCACAAGTAGTTTCTAAGGAGGTTTGACTCCAATATTTAGATTTTAAAGCGGCCCCAAATGGATTCAGTAGGTGTATTCCACACAAAAATCTAGTATTGCCTTTCCATTTATTATTTTCTAATGACCTGGCTTTGGTATCGTCTCTTTTATAAAATCCATTTGGCAGTTAATGATCTAGGTTGAGTTCCCTCCAATGTGTTAGCAATCTAATATTTTGAATATCACTCACTTAAACAAATTGTACGACTCACATATAGTTTCTAAGGAGGATCAACTACAATATGTAGACTTGAAAGCAACCCAAATGGATTTAGTAGGTGTAGTCCACACAACAGTCTAGTACTGCCTTTCTATTTCTTATTTTATAAATTGATTTTAATTTTTCATATATTAGTTAAGTTCTTATTACATTCTTTAAATTTATCTTTTCACGATTGCCCTAAACTTGCAGTAACTACTACTAATTTAGGCATACAAAGGGATCCTCATATGCATTACACATTTAATTGGAGATGCATTCCACTAGTCGTACAACATCTTTGCATATCATGAGGATTGAAATAAGATTGTCATTTACTGGTACATAATCCATACCAATTCCCAACATGTATCAAATGATGAAAATATATCTAGCATTATCTATCTGACACCAATTATCTTTGACATATTCTTTTATTGGGTTCATGAGTACCAAGTATATGTTTTGAGCACCATCATATCTTTATCGAGAAGTTTCAATGAACAAGTTGAACATGGTTGAAGCAATGCAGTCCATCACAAGTATGTTAAATAATATTTTCCTGTGATTTATCAATCTACAAGTTGGGATAAAATAATATATTATTGAATATACATGAACATTATCCAGTTACATTAATTAAAAGAATTATAAGTGTCACATCCACATTTGTTTCTTCACCAATTTGAAAATCTAATTGTTGGGGATTTAGAAGGTTTAGTTGTAGAATCTCTTATATATCAATATTTCTTTTAAATGCAACCAACTTGTGCTTTTAGTATACTATTTCAAAATATGTGCATACCATTTTAGTTCGACATGTGATTTTTTTGTTAACAATGTTGTACTTTCCTACTTGTTGTATTATTTTAAATATTTCTTCACATTTTTTCAAATTTTCTTCAAGTTGTCCTTTTAAGTATCAACTATGTGCAGAAACACATTTATTGTAATTTTGTCTTCCTCTAATTTATACTTATACCTTTATCTATAACTAAAAAAGTTTTGTGATTCGTCTTGTATACAGAAGGCATGGAGTATCTTGGGCATTGACTTTTTTGTTATTTATTGTTTCGTGCTTATATTCAATATACTCTATACTTTCTTTCTTAATGACCGAATGTTGTCTTGTGCTATATTTTGATTCAGACAAGTGGAGGGAATTCTTGTTGCAACATGGTTATATGCATGGTACATGGTACTCAAAAGGGTGTATTCATTTGACCGGTAGATGTTGTGTATTATATGATATACTCTAATGAATCATAACCATCACATGTACCCACCATTAGTTTGAGTTATATATATATTTGTAACTCTACAAGGGGCAAGGACAATGTCCTCCCCGTGTAATTCATTTTGATATCAAATGAAATTTTCAATATGTCCAACAATGTTTCATATCAACTATTATCAATCATGCTTACTGTGAATGAGTTAGAATTTTTTCTCCATGAACCAAGAATAACGTATTAAAGGTCATATACCCTAGTTATACTATCAAGTCCTAAGATCCCATGATATATTTCCTAACTTGAATCCATGAAATTCATATTCATAGCCTTAAGTTGATAGTATATGTTGCAGACCATGCCACCATAGAACTCAATGTTGGTGGTTATAGTGTCTATACTGATGTTCTTTCAATGTCATTGTTTGAATTGTAAGTTAATTACCTTTGATGCCAATAGTTCCTATACCAGTGGCCTTGCAATCTATATCGACACCTCATAGTGACAGGTTAAAGAGCATAATGAGAGATGAAATCTAACCGGACACACTTATACAAGAAACTACAAGTGTTGACTTAGCTCCAAAAATTGTTAGTAGAGGTCTATGCTGACATCAGTTTAGCCAACATTTGTTGGCTGCTGATCCTATATTGACATTTTCAAGCCTATTCCACCATTTATATGAATGCATGTATAAGACTACATTGTTGTAGTGGGAGTCTCCAAGTGTTATCATGAACATAGTTTCTTTTCATCCTATCCTTGTTCTTGCTTCTATGGGTGATATGGAGTAGATATCCCACTAATGGGACATGGGGAGTAGCCCCATGAGCCCACAACTTACCTTAGCAAACTTTGATTCCATTATATAAATAAAAGATATGTCTTCATTCGTTTCAAAAAGTGAATTATGAACTAATCATTTATTTTTCATGACTATTATGATTCATGATGATGAGACCCATGATTTATGGACCGGAGCATCGAATGAGGTTTACAAGTTTCTTGGTGAGACCCTAAATAGAAACTTGTTGCATGATTGAACCGTGACTTGCAAAATGTCGAGACCCCGAACATACAACTAGCTTGATCCATGAGATATATCTCTGAAAGGAACATATGTACACGATCTTAATCTAAAATTTATTAAAAAAGGAACTAAAAGTGACGAAGATATTATGAAGGTTCATGGCGGTGAAACCCAAATGTCCACCAATTCCTGTTAACTGAAATTAATCTTTGATTAATTCTTTCTGCTCTTGCTTACTTTCTTGTTTACTAAAAATATATTGATAACTTAGTTTCCACTTTTGCAATTTACTTTTGTGTTTGGTTTTATTTTGATAATTTGTTTACTTCTATAAGTTTACTTCCTTGTTTTATTTTAGTCACTCTCTCAAATATGGATTTCACATATTGTTCACCGCAATTAGTTTGAATTAACTATTAAATTGTTCCTATGGACCAATACCTTTCTATACTAAAATTAATTCTCTTGTTTTCCAAGGGAATTTATATCTATTAAAATGTTAAATTCTATGGATAATTCCCATAGTGAATTTGTTGTCTAAGCGACGACATATCAAAATTTGATACCATTATAGGGAAGACAATGTTAAATTTAATCATTTGTTTTGAATGATTAGGGTTTTTTCTAGATCTTTGACATTCACTCTTATCTTCTAGAAATATTTTCCCATTGACTAACCATTTTTTCAGGGACCATTAGTATATGTGATGCTCAAAAGGCGTTGACAATACACCATTCACTTTTTATCCTGAGATTGACATGACATTTCATCATCTAAACTGAACCCATCAGAATAAGATGAATTAAGAGGAGGTCAACCGAAATATGGAGCAAGCCTTAGCCACATAGAGAGAGGCAATTGTGGCCGAGTTAAAGGCTGCCACAATTGTCAAGTTAGAAGCTTGAGCCACCACCCTCCTTGATGCGGAACGACAAAAGCAACTTAAGGACTTCTCAGTCCCCTCCATCATTGACACACTACATCCCGCAGTGCCTCCAGCCATAACTAATCCTCAGTTTGAGATCCACACATAGTGGATCACGATCTTCCAAGTAAATCCTTTCACTCAAAGGATGGGAGAAAATTTCGAAGACCATGTGTGCCATGTGAAAAATGTTGGGCATCTCAGATGATGCCCTCAAGCTTAGGTTATTAAAATATTCCCTCATCGATTCAACAAATAGCTGGTGTAACATTATGGAAGGTGATCAGATCACCGCTTAGAAAGCCTCCATGCAAAGTTTCTTGAAAAGTACTACCCCCATCCCTCACTTACCAAATATGGGGCAGATCGACCAATTTGGCATGGTTCCACGAGAAACCTTGGGTTAAGCTTGGGAGTGATTCAAACAACTCCTTTGTGACTGTACACATCATAGAATCTCCCAACTTTAGGTAACTAAGACATTCTATTGGGCATAGAAAAATATACAAAGACCTTCCTTGATACCTCATATGAAGATAATTTCATGTTTTAGAATTTTGACAGTGCCTGGAAAGTTATAAAAAGAAGCGTCGAGACCCATGCCCAATCTATTCGAGGGTAAGGGGGAGTTTTCAAAGTAGAAAAGGCTGAAGATAGCTCTGAGTTGAAGTCTATTTCCAAAAGCCTCAAGATGCTGGCCTTGAAGGAAGGTCAATTGGATTCCTTTTTCAATGCTTATGAAAGAAGAGGACGATCACAACAATAGTGTGCAACAACAAGTGAAATATAAACAATTTCTTTGTTGTATTTGTAAAGTCTATGAACACTCCACGCAGTAGTGCCAACTACTCTACAACATCCCCATGAAACTTGACGATGGACAACAGATGGACGATCTCAACTCCATCCATATTATTCCTCACCAAGCTTACTACAATCTGAATCAGACAAAGAATCATCTTGGTTTCCAATATGGAAACCCTTGCGGTGCAGAAAATGCGGCACAACAATGCCCTCTTTAAATGAACTACCAAGGGTGTTCATCCCTAGGTTTCCAATATTATTATCAACAAAATTTTAGAAACTAAGGGAATTATCAAGGTACATTCAAAAACTAAGGAGAACAATTCCAAAGCCTCAATCAAGAACCATAGATGCATCAGTAAAATCTTGTTCCCTCCATTGAACAACAACTATTTGAGTTAAAACAATTGATCCTATCCCAATGGCATCTCTAAAAGTGGCTGACTCCCAGGTCGCCCAGATCATTTCCAATCAACACCCTTCCATAGGGACCTTCATTGGGCAACCGGAAAATTATCCCAAGTATCTCAAGTAGTTGAAAGTCATGTCCAAACATTCTAGGAATGTGTATGCTCCTCATCCTCCTCTATTCGAGAAACCCTGTGCCATTCCTATTGACTTCAATGATGATGTACTATGATGATTGAAAAATAACACATGCCAGAGTAGTTGTTGGTTCCATTGTAGAGAAGCATCCCGCCATCAAAGCTTCACCTGTCAAATCTGGTGAGTTTGATGTCTGATCTATAAACTACACCCGTTTATCAAGCACGCCTCAAGTGGAAAGGGTTTGACGCCAGATTCATGAAGTTTAAAGATTCTATGAATAAACTTCATGTGGACAACCATTTTTTGGATGCCCTATACCCTCCTGGTCCAATTATCTGAAGACCTTATTGACCAGGAAATACACCACAGAAGAATAAAAAACCATGAAACTCACACACACTACTTCTAATATTATTCTTAAAAAGATGCCCAAGAAACAAAAGGACCCTAGATCCTTTGGAATCAGTTGCTATCTGGGCAATAATACTCATAGAAAAGGACTTACAAACTTAGGCGCCACTATCTCCATTATGCCTTACAGTATATGTCAGAGATTGGGTTTCTTAGACATGCTACCAACTGCAAGGACTATTCAACTTGTATATTCATCTATGACAAAACTCATGGGCATCATTGAGGATATACTAGTGTGAGATGGCAAGGAAGCTTATGTTCCTTGGAAATTCATCATCATGGACATTAAAGAAGAGATTTGTTATCCCATCATTTTTGGACATACTTTTATGGCTACAACCCACACTTTGATAGATGTAGAGACAAACACCATTCTCCTACGGCTTGGATAATAAACTATAGAGTTTTATGTTTTTGAAAGCAGACGAGACTCGAATTTCTAGGAAGAAATTTATCTGCTTGACTATATTGACAAACTCTCCTAACTCATATATGAATGGGAGCTTTTTGAAGATACACTATAGACAACCCTTGAAACAGTGATCGAGTCCAACTTTGATGATGAGTAGATTCACAAGTGTTGAGCCCATATTGACACCTTTGAAGAAGACACTCAAGCTGAATTTGAGGACCTAAAAATGGTCTATATTGTAGCAAAGAAAGTTGAGCCACCAAAGATCCTGAGTTAAAGACCCTTCTAGCATGACTCAAGTATCTTTTCCTTGATGACAAAGAAACTTGTCCTATCATAATAAATTCTGACCGTAATTTTGAGCAAGAAGATAGGCTCATGGCTAAGCCAAGGAAGTAGAAGGCCACCTAGTATAAGATGAATGACCTAACAGGGGTTAGTCAAACCTTTTGTATGCACAAAATACCCATAGTGGAATAATACAAGCCTTCAAGATATCCTCAATGTAAGCGGAATACCAAAAAGAAGGAAGTCGTCCATCTTGAAGTCATCAAGCTTCTCAATGTAAGAATTATATATCTAATTTCTGACTCCCCATGGGTGACACATGTCCAAGCTGTGCCAAAGAAGGGAGACACTACCATGATAAATAATGATAAATATGAACTCATCCCCATCGAGACTATTACTAGGTGGAGTATGTGCATTGACTACCACAAACAAGGCCACCCGGAAGGACCACTTCCCTCTCCCCTTCCTAAATTATGTGTTGAAGTGCCTTGGACACCAAGAATATTTCTATCATTTGGAAGGATACTTGGGATTCTATCAAATCCCCATCCATCCCAACGACCAAGAAAAGACCACCTTCATATGCCCCTTTAACACCTATTCTTTTAGAAGGATGCCAATCAGCCTCTGCAACGCACCCACCACTTTCTGGCACAACATGACCATTATTTTTGCTGACTTGATGGAGACTGTCATGGGGATATTCATGGATGATTTTTGTGTTAATGGATATTGCTTCGATTCATATCTACAACATCTATCTCTGGTATTGGAAAAGTGTGCAGAGTCACATTTGGTTTTGAATTGGGAGAAGTGCCACTTTATGATGAAGGAAGGCATCATCCTTGGCCATAGAGTGAGTGGTAGGGGAATTGAGGTTGATTGTGCAAAAATTAAGGTCATCATCAAGATTCACACCCCTACCTCTATTAGAGACATTCATTTTTTTCTTGGCCAGGCTAGATTTTATCAAATATTTATTCCTGATTACTCTAAGATTACCAAACCCCTCACCAACCTCATGTTGAAACATGCCACCTTTGATTTTGATCAAGCCTCCCTATCTAGTTTCAATATCTTGAAAAGGCTCTCACCACCACTCCTATTGTCCACATACTAGATTGGTTGGTTCCCTTTAAGATCATGTGTGATGCTAGCGACTACACTGTTCGAGCTATCCTTGGGCAAGGGATCAATAAGAAACATCATGTTATCTACTACACCTCAAAGACCCTTGACGGTGTGCAACAAAATTACACCATCACCAAGAATGAATACTGAAAATATTTTATGCTTTGACAATTTGTATTCATAGTTGGTGGGCTCTAAGGTGATAATTTTCACAGACCATATTTCCATCCACTATCTAATGACGAAAAAGGATGCAAATCCCATACTTATTTGATGGATAATGCTACTCCAAGTATTTGACTTAGAGATTTGTGGAAAAAAGGGATAAAAAATGTTGTTGCCCATAATATCAGTTGCCTTAGGCTCTAAGATGATGATGCACTCCTCATTGATGATTCATTACCCAATGAATAGATGCTCAAATCTAAAATTCATTTTCCCTGGTTTTTGACTATGTGAATTATATAGTGACTGGTATCCTACATTGTGAATATAAAGGATACTTAAAGGTAAATTATAGCATGATGTCAAAAACTTTTATTGGGATGAACCCTACCTATTCAAGCTATGTGCAAATGATATATACCACAGACGTGTCACCAACAAAGAAGCTTAGGACATTTCGGCACAATGCCATTCATGTCTAGTCAATGGTCACATGAGTTCTCATAAGATGACCCAGAAAGTACTTCAATTTGGATTCTATTGGCCCACTTCGTTTAAAGACACCCATGACTAGAAATATTTCTAAGAGGGGTCATATTCCTATGACTTCATGGCAAGAGTTGGAGATTTTTGACATATGGGGAGTTGACTACATGGGACCCTTCCCCTCTTTTTGTGGATTCAAATATATTCTTTTCAATTTGCACTATGTGTCTAAATGGGTGAAGGTCATTCCAGGTAAAACTTGTGACTCTAAATCAGTGATGAAACTCTTTAAAAGACACAATCTTCCCCAAGTTCAGGATCTTGTTACGACCCCACCTCCCGATAACCCCCAATTAAGGGAGACCGAGAGGTCGAAGCCGCACCCATAACTTCCGGATCAAAGGTTCGACAATTAACTAAGAATAATTATCAAATTTTAACCTACTATACTGAAAAGATGTAAGAAAATAATTTTTTGCATACCTTTTTGAAAACTTGGATCTCTAAACTTCTATCCACTTAAGGATTCTACTCTAACTAATCCTCCTTGTATTTAACTTCATGTATTTCACAATATGACGATTTACTATTTGTCCTTTTGGCTTGAACCTAAAACGCCGACAAACAAAACGTCGGTTAGCCGAAGCTGGTATGCGGGGGAAACAATAATCATGTAAATACATTAACAATGTAATCATTCAATTAATCATTTAACAACCAAGATTACATTTTAGATATAACTCTACGATCCAAGAGTACCCTATCCTCTATGTTGTCCCCATTAAACCCTTCATGATCCACCTATAAGTGAACCAATTTCTAGGTTTGAATCACATGACACTACTCGTAAGTAGCCCACTCCTTAACTCATGGTAGGCTAATGAGTCTCATGGAACTACACGTAGGTAGCCCAGTTTCTAACTCTCGGTAACCTAGACCTTGCTCTAGGATTACCCCTTTTTTTTCTTAGCCTTTTCAAAGCAGTAGAGGTGGACCCGGATCTAGTCAGTTATATACACACATTTATAGTGATAATCATAGTCACTTTATAGTTGCATGAAATAAATAAACATCCAACAATTATTTTCAAGCAACTGATTAAAACTTCGAGAATCGCCGTAAAACTAGAGTGATTATTCATAAGCGTAACCACATACCTAATTTGATGAGTCATGCAGATTATTCAACATATACTTCATGTATATACAATCAAGCCAATCAATAGATCCAAGCAAGTAATTCAATCATCACATAATTCCTGAAAAGAATATGTACTCTATTTATTACACACTTTATCAAGAATCTACTTTATTGACTTGGATTCTCTTTCTAGGGTTTCTAATCCGCATTAAGGTTTCATTAATATTCATTAGGGTTTTTTAGATCAATTTCTCAAACTTTATCCCTTTTAGGTTAACAAACCCTAAAATACTCTTTTCCATTTATATGAACCTTAATTGCTTAACTATCCATTTTAATAGTCTTTTATACCCAAATTGACTTAGGATCATCACATACCTATTTGTTCATGGATTTGGACACTTAAACCAATTAAAAGTCATATTCTCCTTAAATTAGGGTTTTCAAGCTCATTAATGCATAATCATGCACGAAACTCTAAATTAAACCAATTATATAAAAAGATCATCTTTTTAGATCCTATTTTTCACTTTTATTAACAACAGGTTAATATCATCTTGAATTATCCAAAGAACGTCATTAAGTCCATCTATCATCAAATCTAAGGTTTTTCTTTAATTAAATCATTAAAGATGATAACTTTATGTACCTTTCACATTTCAAGCATATTTACGCACATAAACTCTAAATTAAACTAATTACGTGAAAATATCATCCTTTTTGATTTTAAAGTACCTTTTTACATTTAATAGGTTAACATCAACCCTAAAGATCCATTAAACCCTATTAAACACATTAATCATATCAAAATAGGGTTTCTTAATCTTTAATTCATTAAAGATGATAGTTTACACCACTTTTCAAATAGCATGCAAAATTAGGATTCAAACATAATTTCTTTGTGTTCCTCTCGTTCTGAGGATCAATTTTCATATATAACTTGTTTTAATCTGAGTTTCCTAGAATTAATTATGATTTTAGCAAAAAGTTACTTACTTGGCCAATCAGGTTGTGCCACGTGTGCTCCATGCAACGTTGCCCTTAGTTCAGGAAACATAACCAAATGACTGATACGCCCTTTGTTAAGCTACGTACCTCTTCAGCCCACGGAGGGCATTTTTGTCCAATGACCACTCCACCTTCTTCCTCCTCGCGATGGCAGCCTGCTGCTGCCCTAGCCCGCCGACCTTCAGCTATGCGCGGCTGCCCCCTCTCCTCTAAGGGCCGGTGACCCTCTGGGAAGGTCCTACTCCTTCCGCCGCACTCCATGCACCTGTTGGTGCCTCTGATCCACGGCCAAGCTGGTCGAGATCTGCTGCACGAGCCTGCACTTGCAGACGCCAGTTGCAGCCATGCGGCCACCGTGGCGAGTTGTCTAGGGTACAGAAACTCCGGCTAGGTCATTCTCTGACCTCGGCGCACCTCCAGCTCCCCACCTGGGCTTCTCTCTGTACCAGGGTCACAACATTTCCCTCTACTAGGGTTTAACGTGAAGGAAGAAGGAGAAAGGGGATTGCTGCGTGGGATTCTCTCCAGAACTCAAACCAAGATCTTACCCCTTTTATGGGGGAGAGAAACGAAGCCCTAGGATGGCTTTCCTTAAAGAAACGAAGTCCCTCTTCTAATAGGAATCATTTTCCTTCAAAGAGAAGCAATTCTTCTTCTCTCTCTCTCTCCCTTGGTATCCATATTACTTGGATATTAGGAATTCGAAAATCCCTCTCATTATTGTCTTTATTCTTAGCTTTTAGTCCATTAGCCACGAAATTTCTATTTCCTTTAATATAAATTACTTTCTTTTTAACAATACCTCATGATTCATTAATAAGGTATCACATTATCCTTTTATTTTGCAAATATGGTATTTTCTCTTTCTTTCCTCTTTATTGGGACTCCTTGGATCCCAAGAGACTCCATTATTTCGAAATTCTTTTTATTGGATACTTATTATCCTTTTAGATGCATCATTACACATTATTTCACATTATCTTATTTATTCCTCATTTAAATATCTATTTTTGAGGATTTCTTTTTATTTCTCTTTTATTTTCCTCATTGGTATTCCTTTTATCATTAGTAATCCTTGGGATACAAAATTCCACCAAGGATAACTCAATTATACCTCTTTTCACTTATTTTCCACATTTTCTCATTGTTTTCAATTTCTTTCTTAATAAAGAAATACATAATTAATCTTTTCTTTTCTTATTGCCTTTTCTTTGAAACTTTGGACTCCTTGGAACCCAAGGAACCCAAGAGGCACTAAATACTCTTTGGATGTGCCTTCTAGAGGTTTCCATATTTTCCTTTTCTCAAAAATTCACTCATTCACTTACTAATTGATTTTCTTTGTTATTTGGGCCCAATAGTCAATAAAGCCCACAACACAAACATCAAGGCTATTGTAAACAAAATCCACTTATTCCAAACAAATTATACCATTCTTTGTTCAATTATCTTTAATATGAGAAATTATATTTCTCACCAATTGAACCCAAAAATTGGGGTTGTAACAGATCTCATTTCTTAGAGAAAAAATTTGAGGTAATATGAGAAAATATGGTGTTCTCCATAAGGTTGCCTCTTGCTACCATCATTAGACAGTATTCTAGTAGAAGTCTCCGATCGACAACTTTAACCAATCTTAGACAAGATCATAAGTCCCACGAGGAAGGATTGGGCCTTGAAGCTCAATGATGCTTTGTGGGCATATCACACTGCCTTCAAAACACCTCTGAGAACTACACCCTTCTTACTTATCTATGGAATATCCTACCACTTACCCATAGAAATGGAGCACAAAGTAGATGGGCTATCCAAATTTTGACTTATCTGCAGCCTAGGAGCCGTGCTACCTCCAAATTTTGGAGCTTAAAGAACTCTCCATGATGCCATATGAGAGTGCCCTGATCTATAAAGACTGCATAAAAATGTGGTACAATGACAATCTGAGAAGGTAAGACATTCAAGTGGGTGACCAACTATTAGTATGCAACTCCAAATTGCAAATGTTCCCTGGGAAACTAAAATCCAAATGGTAAGGGTCGTATCTTATGAAGCATGCTTATCCACATGTATCATTCATCCTATGTCCCAGGTGACTTCATAATGAATGGATGCAAGCTTAAGTGCTATCTTATTGTATATAGTTTTATGGCACAAGGAGTGAGACGTTACCGTCCCACAACGAATCCAAAGCCTAGGAAATTTCAATCCTTGCTCCTCTATGAACTTGAACCATCCATAATGTTATTTCAGGAGTCAGACCTTCATCGTTAAACATGGAGCTTGTCGGAAGGCAACCCAACCTTTCTTTTCTTTTACATCCTCTTCTTTTTTTCCCTTTTATATGTGAATTTTTTCATCTGGTTCATCCTTTCTAACTATTTATAGTATTTCCTTTGATGTTGCAAGAAAAATAGAAAGAAGGGGTAAATCAATCAATTAGTTAGCCAACCATTCGATGGGGCCAAGTGGTTGGGAATGGGATTTGAAATGCCCCCCCATGATCACTGAGTCGAGCGAATGAGTTTACCGATCAATCGAATGGTAGAATGATATTCCCTTATAGAAATGCCCACATGAAGGGAGTTCACTCACCATTCTTAACCCTAGCCACCAACATCCCAATAGTATCTCCTCATCCTTGACGCCTGCTTGCAAGCCATCAACCAAGGTGAGTCACCGACTGGAGATCCAACCTGCCACCACAAGTGAGCCAATAGTCATCCTTGCATCGACACACCCTCATCACCGCCACAATGACTGTTACTCTAGGCAAACCGAGAAATGCCACCGTCAACCCGTTGTCTCTGATGCACCTCCATGTCATGAAATCTACTTTACCGTCACTGTAGTAGCACTTCGTGATTACACCAACTGACATACTGACACCCCCACAATGACAACAATATCCTCAACATCGTCCAACAGTTCTGACCCACCAAAGAATTGACTCGTCACCACCAATCCCCATTAACATCACCCTCCACTTCCTTCTACCACAATAGTTGCTCCATGGGCAGCTCATCCATCATGCCATTGTCGCACCACTACCTTTTCCCCAGGGTAGATCTGCCACCCGAATATACCAACTGGCTGGTTGGTGGCCTTTGCAGCCTCTTCCCCCTCACCTAGACCAATCGAGTAACCCGATCGCTGATGCTCCACATCCACAACAACCTACATAGTCGAGTCAATTGACTCAATCTCCCAATCGATCGACTAGTTTCCTACATCAATAGGAATATGATGCAAGATGATTCCCATGATAGTTTCTTCAACTGAATTCATAAGGGTAAAGTAGTTGCTAGGAAATCCACCCCTGAAACCCTCACCGACACCATGGCTCAGGGAGAAGGATCCATATTGAGGAGCCTATTGGTGACTCCTTTCTTGACATCTCTGATGAGATGGTGGTCAAAATCAACAATCTCAATGACGTTATCGACCATGCTAAGGCTAGCCAAGCCTCATGCTCGACTCCCACAACAACGTCTTCTACCTGCCCATGTATTTCCCCTCTTTTGGGAAACTACATTGAGTTCATTGGTGATGACCATCTATAGTGGTGCACTGACGTGGGAGCAATTACTATTATGCTTTCACAATGGGTGTGCAGAGCCACTCTTTCATCTCTTAGCATTCATGACTCCATCGACACCATATTGTGACAGAACCACACCTTGCTCATCCAATAACAAATCCTCTCTGTGTACATGGATCTCACTTTGGAGTTCATAACTACCTTTCAATGACACTAGCATGCATAGAAGGGCTCCACTTGGATGATATAGATCTTCACAAAGAATGCATAGATTACCACTGGGCAGATCACTTCTCTCATCTTTGATGACATAGACTCTTCATGATTTGATAGCTGCATGGATTGCCAACACACCTCCAACCACAACCAGTATGATGCCGACAAATTTTGGGAAGAACTCATTAGAATTCATCCATCTATTCCTATGGGATGAAAGGCCTCTAGCATACACAATCCAATGGGCTACCATCTTCACCAGATCCTCTCCTACACCATCTATAGATAGGGTTTGAGAATTAGGTCGAGTTTAACCCAATCCGACCTACACATGACCAACGAGTTTCTATAGGTGGGCTAGGGCCTTGATTTAGGCCCACAATCAAATATACATCGGGTTAGGGTCTATGTAAATCTGAACCCCAAGACCCGACCTATATATAATTTCATATTTGTCACATATATGATATAGTTGTTTAAATAGTTATATTCTACAATAAAAGGTAAAAATGACTATACATAACTCCTAATTTTTGAATTTGCAAGGACACAATTCAATGGACAATGAAGCTTATCAATTTGTTTCAGATTCATTCATTATTCTACATTTATACAAACCATGTTCATGTACAATATTTATCCCAATTTATTAGTTGTTTCCTTTTTGGTCAACCATGCCACTTATGCAAAGTTGCTATTTTAAATCTTTTAAACAATTTTACCAAATGCTATATTAAATATAGTATCTACCTTATCCATATTTACCAACAAAAAGTCATATACATAAATATAGATTGTAAATTTTAAAATGCATCAATTAATAGATGATTATCCTTTGAATTGTTTGACTCTTAGACAATCTACATTATCTTGGGACTAGGTTCATAACTTTATCCTTTCCAATTTCTTGCTTCCCCTTTTTACTCAACCACACAACTTGATTAGATTTCTTATTTTTTTAATAGTGGGTAATTTTTTTTATGAGTTGAATAATATTAATAATATGTTAAGATATAAAATGATATACATAACTCCATACTACGATATTGACAAGATAAAAATTCAATGAGAAATTGACCTCTGGAATCACTTTGATATCCGATGCCCATTCTAAATTAACTTAATAATACAATCACCACTAATGCATTTTTTTACTTTGATGTTACTTTCCTTAACATTGGTTTTTATTGGAAAATGACGTTACACACCTATAGTGTTGGCCGGTTGGTATAACACAAACGTCACTACCGGTCAAGTCTTGCCGATTAAGAAAAAATATGAATATCACTTTATTATAATGCTAGTTTCTTTGTGATGTCAATTTTTTGGTGGGTACCGACAACTTAAATTGAGATATGACATCATTTTATTGCTAGAAACTGATGACTAAAGTCTTAGAAAGGATGGAGTTTTTTATTAGAGATAAGTACATGTGGATTCTATTTTTTGGTGGGTAACTGCCAATATAGATTCAACTATGACATTGTTTATTTTCCCGACAACTGATGAATAAAGTCTCAGTCCTTAGTTTTTCGTAACAATTGACGACTAAGTTTCACTTAACAAAATGTGCAAAACTTTTTCCCCCATTCTCTATATCATTGCGTGATTTGGTCTTTCTTCCCTGCTCTGGAGATTTTCTCTTTCTTCCTTGCTGCTCTCTACTGCCGGTGCTACTACCTCGTCATTTCCACCATTGTCTCAGCCTCTGCTACTACTTTCATCGACGTTGGTGATGTTGCTGCCCTGACCGTCCTCATCACCACCATCTTCCTCCTCCTTCTACCATTGCTTCCTCTTGAGCCGCCACCGTCCGCCATCTCCTCTCTACTCTACGTAGAAGTTATTTTTTATTTTTTATTTTTAGCTACATTTTTTGTTTGCTTGGTATGTTTAACTATAAATTTTAAATACACATATAGTTGTTTGTTTAGCTACACTTTTTAAAATACATTTATAGTTGTTTGTTTGGTTTGTTTAGACTTTTCCATATAAACTTTTAAATAAACTTTTTTTAATTATATAATTATGTGTAGAACCGTTTGGAGACCAACCCTCAACCTAATTTATAAAAATAATATCTAATAAATGATCGATAGATGCGTGGCATGGAGCTAGCCTTAATCTTTAAACCCTAATTTGTAAATCATGATGTTGGACTAGAAACACATTTGGGATTTACTCATTAGGAGTAAATCTTGGTAGTCCCACGACTTGATACTTTTCTTGGACACTTAATGTCACATACAATGTAAGTGTATATTGTATTTAGTTTTCAAGATGTTCCATTAGCACTTCCCCATTTGTTTTCTAAGTACATATATAGGTGGTATTTTCCCATATGCATCGATGTACTTGGAGAACTATGAGGAAATACTATCAAAAAATTCTTGGAAACCAAATACACATTATACACTTACTAGTGAGATTAGGTGTTCTAAAATGGGATAGGTGACACACGTTCATTACTAAATCCTAAACCTTAAACCCTAATCTATAAACTCTAAACCCTAAACCCTAAACCATAAATGGTATGCCCTAATCTCTAAACTATAATATCAAAATCCTAATATCTAAATACGTGATTCAGTACTCATTTTCTCTATGATTATAGAATGCATCGATCATGGATGTTCATTTCAAATAATTGCTCTCTGGAGTTTATTACTGGTCTGGATCAGTTTATAAGATTTACAGAGGAAGATAAAAAACATTCTGGAGATAGGTTCTATTTTCCTTATAGGAATTGTGGTAACAACTTGAAAGTTGACATTGTTGATAAAATCAAAATTTATTTCATGTGCAATGGGATTGTATAGGGATATACATAATGCTAATAGTATGAAGAGATTCCTTCAATGATATGATAGCAATATTTGTTTTGTAGAAGAAATTGCCAATAATGATGTAGATGTCAATGAACAAATTATAATATACATGGTTGATGTGATGTTAGATAGTTGTGGGGTAGATGTTATGATCCACCTTCCTTATTTGGAAACATTTTGCATGATGCTGAGAGACCATTATATTTAGGTTGTACTAAGTTTACAAATTTAAGCACTATTTTGAGATTGTATACTCTGAAGGGTTGACAATAAATTGAGCAACAAAAGCTTCACGTCTCTATTATCTTTGTTGAAAGAAAATTTTCTTGAAGGCAAAAAGCTTCCAATCTTAACATATGAATTAAAGAACATATTGCACCCAATGTGAATGGAGACTGACAAGATACATGTATGACTAAATGACTATGTGCCATTTCAAAAGGAATATATTGATTTGAAAGATTTTCTAAAATGTCATGCATCAAGGTACAAAATGATGACTTCGGGTAAGTCTATAATTGTCTCTCATGCCAAGGTGATGTGGTATCTACCTATAATACCACTATTTCAACATTTGTTTTCAAATACCACAGATGTGCATAATTGATCTTGGTATGCAGAGGCAAAGAAAAACAATGATGGGATCCTACAATGTGCATCAGATTATCCACCAATGGAAGAAAATTGATTTATTGTACCTTAAATTTGGTGAAGAATTTAGGAATCTAAGAGTTGGGCTTTGTACCTAATGGGATGAATCCATACAACACATTAAGAAACCAACATAGCACTTGGAATGTTATGATTGTTATATACAATTTACTCCCTGGTTGTGCATGAAAAATAAGTACATGATGTTGTCCTTGTTGATATAAGCCGCAACCAACCTGGAAATGATATTGATGTTTTTCTTCAACCTTTGTTTGATGACTCAAAGAAACTCTAGGGAGAAGGTGTGGTTAGCTATGATGATTTGTGTTGAGTGACATTTTTTTGAATGCTATGTTGTTTTGCACTATTAATGACTTTCTAACATATCGAAATTTATCTAGATACTGTGTGAAAGAATAAAAACTATTCCCTGTATGTTAGGAGAGCACTGATTCAATATCATTAAAATACAATGGAAAGACTGTATATCTTTCTCATTGAAGATTTCTTCCCAAAGTTCATCCTTATTGATGGTTGCACAATGTATTCAATGTATCAGCTAAGGAACAGAGTGCCCCTAAAGCTATATCAGGAGAGGTTGTTTATGAAAGAGTAAAATACTCTATCGTTGCATTTTTTTTGGAAATAGGTAAATAGTATTGCCAAAAACCAAAATGGTATAGCAAGCTATACAAGTACACAACACCAAGCCAAGCTCTACAAAACAAAAGGCACCAAGACGAAATCTATGTGGAGGGGTTATCTACAAAATCCCCAAAATAGCTTTGAATTAGTGCTGACAACAACAGTCAGCTCGGGTTTAGTAGCAAAAACCCATCTCAAGTCAGCCGCAATCATCTTTAACATGTGTTTTTCATCTATCAACCCACTGTCATGGTTTCTCCCGTTCCTTTCTCTCCAGATGTGATAATAGGAACAAGCAAGGAATAAGCCATATCTGCTAGCATCTTTACCTTTATTGTCAGGTCTGCCCAATATCCAGTTAATGACACCATCGATGTTATTAGGGACCTGAAGACCCCATTCATTCCGTAAGCACACAATCCGCCATATGTTTCTGGAGAACTTGCATTCAAAGAACAAACGGTCCTTTGATTCAGCCCCTGCATTGCACAACGAGCAGGTAGTACCCACCTGTATGCCCCATTTGTCCATCCTGTCATTAGTGGGAAGTCTGTTCAGTAAAGCTCTATACAAAAGAGTGCTCCATTTGGGGCAATGAAACTAGCCCCAAACAACGTGGAACCAAGGCATGTCAGGTTCATTACTACTGTTGTTGATGGGTATAATGGACAGGAACCCCATATGCCCCAAAGGAACAACAGAAGTCACACCAAGCTTATCCTTATAAAGCTTGCACATACTTCTCCAAATCCTGGACGGATTGGTTCCTTCCTCCATATTAATGATGGAACCATATCTATTTTCCATCCACTGGACCCACACATTGTCCAGTTTATTGGAGAATTTCTCAATTCTCTTCATAGTGCACATTTCCATAATCTTGTGACCATCAGTAATTTGCAGCCCACCTTTAACAAAAGGTTTAGTAATCTTTTCCCAAGAGATACCATGCCCACACCCACCCCACAAGAAAGCAACAGTCATAGATTTAATTTTGTTCAGACAAGCACTTGGTATATCACAAAGATCCCCCCAATACCTCAGCATGCTTTGAATGACTGTTCTGATGAGTACCATGCGTCTTGCCATAGAGATGTTAATACCCGACCATTTGTCCACCTTATCTTTAACCTTGTCCACCAGAATACTAAAATCTTTCACAGCTCCTCTGCCACCCATGATGGGTATACCCAAGTATCTGGTGGGCCACCTGCCTTTTCTGACCCCCATAGCCATTTTCAATCTGCCCCTTCTCGAGTCACATGATTTTGAGTTGAAAATCTGAGATTTTATTGTATTGATGTACAACCCGATTACACGACCAAAGCACGTCACCACCTTCTTGTACTCTTTTAATCTACATGCATGTCCCGCCGAGAAGAGCAAAATATCATCAGTGAAAATTAGACGCGTTATGACTTTGCAGCCTTAAATCTTGAATCTTTTAATCTTGTCCTACTGTTTGACACTCCTAATAGCATTAGTAAGACCCTCCATCATGAGGGTGAAGAGTAAAGGTTATAACAGATCACCCTGTCTCAACCCATTAGACGCACAGAAAAGCCCATCCGGAGTACCATTCACCAAGACAGAGAAGGATGTCATTTTAGTGCATTCTCTCATCCAACCGATCCACTTTTCATCAAAACCCATCACCTCCATGATTCCCCAAAGAGCGGCCCACCTAACAGAATCATAAGCCTTCGTGATGTCAATCTTGACACAAGATTTAGAATTTGATCTTTGTTTATTGAAATCCACCAGGAATTTCGTAGCAAGCAGCGCACAATCTGCTATGTTCCTGCATTTAATAAAAGTGTTTTGTTCAGCCGAAATGATACTAGGGAGAATGGCCTTCAACATACCAGCAAGAAACTTGGAGATCATTTTATAGAGTACTGAACAGCAGACAATGGGCCGGTAGTCTGTGATAGAGGTGGCATGCCTAGACTTGGGAATCAGCTTGATGAAGGTGTGGTCACAGCTCCAACCATTCGCCCTCCATCCAGAAACCAGTTGATGGAGTTACAAACATCAGCCCCAAGTGAGATCCCACATCTTCTGGAAGAAAAAACTATTAAAGCCATAGGGGCCCGGAGCCTTGGAGTAGTGGATCGAGAACACTGCATTCTTTATCTCATCAACTGAGGCATGCTTACGTAGATCAACATTCATGTCATCAGTAACTCTCAGACTTGGCAGGTGAGCGTCTTTAAGATTGGACTAGTCGTTATGTTGGTTGTAAAGTTTGTAGAAGAAATCCACTGCTTCGCAGGAAACCTCATCATGCCCCCAACCATTTTAGCCCTCCTCATTAATGAGCTCGTGAATATTTTCCAACATTTCCTTCTTCTTCACCGCATTGTGGTATACTCTAGAGTTGCAGTCTCCATCAGTCACCCATCTCATACGGCTTCTTTGCCATAGAAACATCTCCTTAGCTTTTTCCAACTGTCTTAATCTCTCTTCAGCTCTACTTTCCTCCTTGATGGCAAGGTTGTCCATTGGATGCATTCTCACATTTAAAGCAACCTTGTTATAAGTAGCTAAAGCCTCCCTGGTCAGGTTAGGAAGATTCACTTTCTCTTTCGACCACTTCTTCAGGGCCATCTTCGTATGCTGCAATTTTTTATGGACAATAAAGAATGGGTTGCCCGTCACCACAGTGACCCAACTCTGTATTACTGTCTTAAAACCCCGACCAGTCACACCACAGGTTCAGAAATCTAGAAGGCCTCGCTCTTTGATGAGAGTTCGTCAACTCCACCTTCGTCCAGGCATGGTCGCTGAATGGGTGAGACCCCATTCTGATGACAGCATGTGGAAAGACATTCAACCACTGCTCATTAACAAGACCTCTATCGAGGTGACTCGCTATTCTTCTTTTTATGTTCTGCTTGTTTGACCAGGTCGTGATGCCTCCAATGGAAGGGAGCTCCAGTAGATTGGCGGTATCCATAGTATCGTTGAATGCAACCATGACTCTCTCGGGCATAGGCAAACCCCTTTTTTTCTCTCTGGCTTTGCGCACGTTATTGAAATCCCCCCAAAACTAGCCAGGGGATCTCATTTTGTGCCACCGCTTTGATGTCCTCCCATAAGGTCCTTTAGTTTCTCTCCAAATTCTCACCATAGACAACAATAATGATGCCCGAGAACCCACCAACATTGAAGTAGCTGATAGTCGCAGCTTGGTCCGAGATATGGATAGGTTCAACTGTCCAAATGAGGGGATTCCACCCTATCACAATCCTACCTCTATCAACTTTATTCAAGTTATTGATAGTATTCCAGCTCTCAGGAAAGATGGATTTGGTCCTACAGCCATTAGCTCTGTGGATCTTTATTTCAAAACAACAAATAAGATCAGCCTTCGACTCCACGAGAATACCTATGAGTTTCTTCTGCATCTTGGGCAGTGACACCCCTCGCACATTCCAAGCGAGGATGGACATAATTACTGATGTTTGGAACCACTCCCTTCCCCGGAGCAGTTGCCTTTTTTCTTCTTCTTTGCTGTATTTCTGGTTTGTCGTGGGCTGCGGCTTCTGGTGTGACCCTCACTGGAGGCATCCTCATTGATGTCCTCCAAGGTAGCAAACCGATTTTCATCTCCCTACCTCACACTTCCATCCCCTGTGTCCCCCTCGTCTCATTCATCATAGGGGTTTCAGGGATTTCCAGCTCAGTCGTAGGCATACCCTCAGACACCTCGCCGGCACCCTCCAGTTCAATCACCCCTTCATTGCAATCAACATTAATAGGTTCGTCATTCACATGTCTCACAGTAGTGTCCGCAACACCACCTACAAGTGCCGTATCATTAGCCACCAAGCCACCCTTTCCATGATCCAGGGGCCTCCTGGTCCTCCCTCTCTTGGGTTGGGCAGGCCTTCTGCTCGGTTCACGCCTACGAGCAAAGGGGGGAATAGGGTGAGCCGATCTCTCACCGGGGCAGTCCCCTGTGCAGTGACCAAGTACCTTGCAATCGCTGTAGTGCTGTGGAAGTGCATTGAACACCACCTTGAACTCGAGCTCTCTGCCATCCGACATCTCCACCATCACCACTCCCGATGGTTTCCTGTCTGCCTTGGTCTCCACACAGACGTGAGCCTCGCCCTCATACCGACCTTCCGTATGGAAATCGATGACTTTGGGCTCCCCCACCCATGCAGAAATGATGGTGATGACCCTCCTAGACCAGTTGTGCCCTACATCCGGAAGGGTGAACCAAATCGGAGCAGAGGTGAGAGACACCCATCGAATGTCTGCTTCTGGCATCCACTGCCGTGTGATCACAAGCTTGCGATCGAAACACCAAGGGCCTTTGTCCAGGGCCACCCTCATATCCTCTTCACACGCAAAACGAGCAAGGAACAAGTCACCCACTAATGGCAAACATTGCAGCTCTCCTCGCGGCCTCCAGCTCCTAATCATCCACCCA
The DNA here is from genome assembly GCA_963693085.1 of Alisma plantago-aquatica. Lineage (NCBI taxonomy): Eukaryota > Viridiplantae > Streptophyta > Magnoliopsida > Alismatales > Alismataceae > Alisma > Alisma plantago-aquatica. The sequence continues at coordinate 26,802,483 of OY856410.1, forward strand.
TAGAGTTGATTAATGATGCAGCGACTCCCCATGACTTGGACGATCACAGAGAACTGATGAAACTCGTCCATCTCAGCCATAACCGGTGGTGGCATCTTCATCCAGGGTCGCCCATCATCTTCCCGGAAGCAAGGGCCTTTAGGGTCATCCCGACCTATAACCGGTGCCAGGTTTTGCCGCACCACCAGAGGCCGAGCGACCGCCGATGCCCATCTACAACCCACGGTGACGTCTGTGGCTGGGTCACCCCAACACCCTGAAGCCCTCTTGGTGGAGGACAAGGTGGAGGAGTCCACCCCACCCTTGGCGGCACCCTCCATCGCCCGCACTATCTAGAGAGAGGGCAGAGCAAGCAAGAGCCTCACCTCTACATTGGTTGTCAACAATCCTCACTCTATTCTATTGTTGTATTTGGTAAGAGATCACAATGTACTATTTCCATACACAATGATAAATATTTATTCAAGAATAAGTTAATATTCTAAGATCTTCCTTATTGAAGTTATATGGTAGTTAGGCATTGGATTGATGTCAGGCATGTTGAGAAAAATGTATGTGATATAGTCATTGGTACTCTATTGAATATACTATGTAATACTAAATATAGCATCAAATCTAGAATGGACCTACGTGAAATGGGTATAAGGAAAGAGTTAACAATATAAGTTAGCAGTGATAGATAAAAATATTTAGCTCCTGCTTGTTACACATTGTCTAGATAAGAGAAGAGATTTTTTTGTGAGTGCTTGCTTGATGCTAAAATACCACATGTATACTCATCCAATATCCGTAGATTGGTATCAATAAAGGATAGGAAGTTAATATGTCTTAGTTCTCATGATTGTCACACTCTAATGTAGAAAATATGTATGTGGGTATTTGATCTATAATAATGAAGCATGCAAGGTTTGTAGTCACCAAGTTTTGTTTCTTCTTCAACACTCTATCCAACAAAGCTATTGATCCTGAGAATCTTGATTAGTTGCAAAAGGAAGTGGTTGTTATCCTATGCTAGCTTGAGATGTATTTTCTTCCTTCATTCTTTTATATCATATTACACCTTAGTGTCCATATTGACTAGAAAAGTGAAAGTGTTGTATCCAATTTTCTTACATTGGATATTCTTTTTGAATGGCATATGACTATTTTTAAAGGTGATGTTTGAAACTGTTATCAATCCTGAAGGGAGTATTATTAAGGGTTATGTGGCTTGGGAGGTTATGGACTTTTGCAATGACTTTCTCAGTTGTTATGAAGCTCCTACAAATGAAATGAATGTTGATCCATACTCTAGCAAAGGGACTTTAGGATAACTAGTGAAAGTAATTAGTCATGAGCTATGAGAAGAAACACACTTGTATATTTTACACAACATCGATGTAACATACCAAATTCTGGACATTTTATCCATTGATCCTCTTTCCCATCTTTTCCTTTCATTTCTATCCTCTTTGGCTTTCTTGTTTAATTTGTGGAGAATATGATGGTCTAATGAACATTTGTTCACCTTTTCTACCAATATTTGGTTTATGCACAAATACGTCATTGAAAGCTTAGTAATTGGTTTAATATGTAAAATGTCTACTTAAGTAATAAAGATAATAAAATATTTCATCCTAGAACTTTTTAGTACTTTTTAGAATATGAAAATAAAAGAAATCCCAAAATATGTATAAAGGAGATGATAAATGTAATAATTGGAGATAACATGGAATATATTGGATAAAAGAGGATAATAAGGAATATATTGTTCCAAAAATCCTAAATAGAAACCCAAAAAGATAATTTGGGTCACAATCTCGTTTTTTTGACCTAAAATAAACTTAAGGGCCAAGTATCACCTAATTCGGAAGATAAATGCATATATTAAAGTCTTTATTAAAAGAAAATAGGAGATAAGCCAATAAGGTGAAATAAAATATCTAACATCCTCAAATTGGGAAACTAACTAGAATTTAGTAATCTACATATCAAAATGAGTCTATGTGTAAATTTATATTTAATTTGGTCAATGTTAAATATTTTATTTTATTTAAGAGAGAAAATGATTTAAAGACCAAAAATATTAAATATATCTTGAAAAAAATTAACTAATGTCAAAATCGTGTTCCTCACATTTAGTATTTCTTATAGGCCAAGTTTTATATTTTTAGAAAGTTTCTAGATGCCTCTAATAAATTAAAAGGATAAATAAGTGATAAAATTCAAATGAATAAAATAAAATAATAACTTCTTAAAAAAAACCAAATCCTTGTTGTACATGTTAAAATAGACCTTTGGATGATTTTTGAATCAATTTGGAAAATATTTGATAAGAAGGTGAATTTAGGAGAGAGAAAGTATGTGAAACATTAAAATTATTAATTAAAAAATGGAAATAATAGCAAATTCGTATCCAAAATACTTAATATGATTTATGTGTGAAATTGTATTATTTTTGGAGAATCAAATAATCATTAATGAGAGAGGAAAGAGAAAATAGTAATTGGCTTAATTAACTAATCTAACTTTTTCAAAAGGTAAATATAATTTTATATTCTGATTCGTCACCCCAAAATCAGTAAGCTTACCAAATTTGAGTTTATTTGGACTTTGTTTGCACTCTTAAATAATTATGAAAAAGTTTTATGCATTAAATACACCAAAAAATCAAAGTTTAGAAAGTTTTACTAAATGATCTGATCATTTTCTACCTCAAATCAATATGAACAGTAAACGTGGACCAAAGTGCTCCAGTATTTTAGGCATATCTTCCTCGTTTCTCAACGAAACTTCGTGAAATAACTTGCATTGATTTTCAAATCAAAATCCACATCTTTTAAACTATTATTTGTGAGATTTCATTGTGATTCAAGGAAACGCCCAACTCTCTCTTCGAAGCACATTGCAGCCACTTCTCTCCTTGCTACTTCCCTCATCCTCACCTATAAATATCCATAGCCAAAGCTGTCGGGATATCTTTGTAACTCATCTCTCCTCTCAATTTTATTCATGATCACATGGTTGATCGTCGGTGATCATTTTTTCTCCAGGACTTGCGGTGCTCACCTCTCTCTATACACACCACCTCCATACAAATTGAAGGTACTATCTAATCCAGTTGTTTCTGCTCTTTCTTTTGGTACCCTTGGTTCTTCATTTGGTTGTGATTCTTAGATTCACCCAAAGTTGACCATGAGCTGCTGCTCTATCCTCGCAGCCATGGCATGGCTGAGCAAGAGAGATGATGCAACGAGTGGTTTTTCGTTCTTGCCCTTCGTTTTCTTTTAGTTTTGATTTTTCCGCAAGGGACAAAATAGTCTTTTTGCCGTTCTTTTTTTGTCTTGGTGCGAGTCAAACACGGCCTTTGACCGCGTGACGTGGCCTCCCCTTATTGGGCCAAGTCATTGGCCCCTCACTATCTCTCTCTTTCGCCTCTCTCGCCCAATGTGCTGACATGTCATTCTATGATTGGTCGGTTTTAGAAAAATCATATATTTTGATTCGTTGTTCAAAAAATAAAATAAAATATGTTCTAGAATCATAAAAATGTAACCTATCTAATAAAAATAATTTTGATGCTTGAATATGATATTTTCACAAAAGTATTTTTGAGGATGATTTAATTAACTAAAAACCACCAAAAATAACCCTAAAAGTCCATATCTTCAAAATATATAATATATATGTTATTTTGATCATAAAACCCTAACTAAGACAATGGTGATGTTTTCATAATCTAATTCAAAGGTTTGCACAAAAAGTTAGTAACTTTAGGGTTTTAAGCGTTTAATGAATGGATATAGTTCTAATACATAAGCATGGTGTTGACATTAGGAAAGGTGGAACATGAAATCGATTAAGTGGTGCACGTTGATAATTGGAATCCACATTAAAGGTATGTACATCTACACCTTCAGTTGGGATATTTTATTATACCTTTACCTATGTTCCCTAATGAGGCTTAATTTGACCTAATTCATTATTCTTGAAGCCTAATTTGTTTATGCCTCAAAATTAGTTGTAGTATTATCTTGTTTGGGTTTTATACCCCACTACCATGTTACATAAATCCTTTGATTAATCTTGCCATAACTCTTTTTCTAGCATGTAGTTATATGTTCTATTTAATTTTAAAGTAGAGGTACTTATGTACAACCACCCACAGAGGACATGTATATAATCACCCTAGGGGAATATTTGTATTCTACCCAACATATTGTGTAGGTGATTGGGAACGTTTTATTCTCCCCTCACCTATAGGTTAGAGGTCCGGTAGGTGCCTCAACCCTACTTAGTTAGGTAGACATATTAATTTTCATGCAAATCCTTTATTTATATTTGTTATTGGCAAGTTTCTTTGTTTAAAGCCTTATACTTTTTATGTCTCATCTTTTGATGAATCCCTAGCCTGATTTACTTGTTATATTTGTCTTGTCACCTTTAGTATAGTTTAGTGACACATACTGTTATTTTCCTTCCCTTTTGCTGGGTGCTTTCCCAACAACCCAAATGTGGAGTAAGGTGAGGGATAAGACATGAAGATCTTAGCATTGGCATGGACTTAGCTGATGGATATGTTGCTTGGAGATAAAAGTGGAGTAGTCTAGACTTCCCTCTATCTAGATCCTAGTTGTGTATGATGATGTAACCCTAAAAGGGAGATTGTTGATGTATTTTTTGTACAATTTTTTTGTGAAATTGAATATAGTCAGGAAAAAAATTATTCAGCTGCTTTCCAATGTGTTTTGTTTACCATATTTTAGTAGAGGGTGGTTTATCCCACTCTTTACAACATGGTATCAGAGCCCATGGTAGTTGGAATATGGCTATTTCAGTTTTGTCTCCCTAGTTAGAACCTTATATTTGCATGGTTTCCTTTAAGTGACATGTTTGGATTTGATCTATGTTAATGATAGGTTGATTTTGGACCCTATAGTTTCACCTTAGAGTCTTGATGAATAAAATACTAAAATATGCATAGCGAAAACATGCATAACTTGATGTTGTTTAGGTTTTCCTTTAGGAAACTATTAGGGCATGAAGTTAAAACAAAGGTGTCTAGAAAGGATCAGGGTTTTGGGGGCAGACAATATTTTCCTCCGTGCTACTAGCTTAGTTTATGGGGACTCCCAGATCCATATGATACCGGCCTAGTCTTAGCTAATACGAATTGTCCAAAATAGTTTGCTTTTAGGCAATAGTGACCTTAGCTTCTATGTTGTATATCTTTGAGAACCTCATGTTTTAGGTGTTTGATGACTCAGTTCAGGATGAATACCAAGATAGTTTCCTTATGTCCCTTAGGACCACATGCTTGAGTAATTTATCTGTAGAACCTAGACTTTGAAGTTTGGGGTTAAGTGAGCTATCAGAGTGCGTAGTGGAAGTGTGATAGATTTTGTACATGGTCTAGTAGACTCATCCTTCAACCCTAATGTAGTTTGTCTTGATGGACCGAACCCTTTAAGGGGTGAAGTATGGTTAGTTTGATGATGTTGGATGGTTAGATTTCGAGGATGAAATCCTCTTTAGGGGGGTGGAACCCTATAGCATCTTAAAGTCTATCTAATCTATGTTTAGAAACCCTTATCCCTTGGATAGGAGGTTAGTATGCTTGGATCCTTAGTTTTTTTTTATACCAAACAAGTTATAGATGTAACCCTAATGTGTTTGTTTATATATTAATGAACATATAATAGTCATGTAATGAATAATTCATATGTTCAAACCCTAATGGATAACCAATGCACATAATAAGAGTAAGTCACATATTAATATGAAATTATGGATCACATGATGCTAACCATGCCATAAACCCTAATGATATGATAAGTAAGATAATTATAACATAATTCTGAGTCAATGCATGCTATGTGTGAATAAGTGAAAAATAATGGTCATGTTGACCTAAACCCTAAGTTGTAATATTATAACCTTAAAAAGTACATGTTTAATGCCTTTCATGATACATTAATGCTGTTAAGTTCCATAATCAGTTAACATACCTTGGTACACATAAATGATATATATGTAATCATCTAATCTCATTTAATCAAGTCATCAATATGAAATGCATGTTACCTTGTTACACACGTTATTTGTCACCTAATGTGAATCAACTCATTAAATATGTAATATGTCTCACCTTGATCATTTAAAATACATGTAATGGCTTCAATAAGAATATGAAGTGATTGGATTCACATAAACATGCAAAATCAATGATATAAATGAATAAATATAAGAATCATTAATGATGACATTAATGAGTGCAATAAAAACAATGTGACAATGTTTACTGTAGATCTAAGTAACTAATGTGGCATTAATTGGAATAATTATATGCTTAATCACCAATTGAATAGAATGTCCTCTTTCATGTAAAATATTTGTCATAACTTAATAAAGTGATAATATGAGGATAATGAATTTTAAATCCGAATTATCAAGGACAATGATCAAATATGATAATGAATGTCGAGATAATGAAATATAATGTTTCATTATATATTGGATAAAAGAGGATAATGAGGAATATATTGCTCGAAAAATCCTAAATAGAAACCCAAGAAGATAATTTGGGTCACAATCTCGTTTTCTAGACCTAAAAGAAACTTAAGGGTCAAATATCACCTAATTTGGAAGATAAATGCATATATTAAAGTCTTTATTAAAAGAAAATAGGAGATAAGCCAATAAGGAGAAATAAAATATCTACATCCTCAAATTGGAAAACTAACTCCAATTTCATAATCTACATATCAAAATGACACTATGTGTGATTTTATATTTAATTTGGTCAATGTTAAATATTTTATTTTATTCAGGAGAGAGAAAGTGATTAAAAGAACAAAAATATTAAATATATATTGAGAAAATTAACTAATGTCAAAATCATGTTCCTCACGTTTAGTATTTCTTATAAACCAAGTTTATATTTTTAGAAAGTTTCTAGATGCCTCTAATAAATTAAAAGAATAAATAAGTGATCAAATTTAAATGAATTAATAAAATAATAAAGTATTAAAAAAAATTCGTGTTATACATGTTAAAATAGACCTTTGGATGAATTTTGAATCAATTTGGAAAATATAAGAAGGTGAATTTAGGAGAGAGAAAGTGTTAAAACATTAAAATTATAATTAAAATAATAAACAACACCAACAAATGGAAATAATAGCAAATTCGTATCCAACATACTTAATATGATTTATGTGTGAAGTTTTATTTTTTTTGGAGAATCAAATAGTCATTAATGAGAGAGGAAAGAGAAAATAGTAATTGGCTTAATGAACTAATCTAACCTTGTCAAAAGGTAAATATAATTTTATATTCGGATTCGTCAACCCAAAATCAGTAAACCTACCAAATTTGAGTTTATTGGACTTTGTTTGCACTCTTAAATAATTATGGAATGTTTTATGCATTAAATGCATAAAAGACCAAAGTTTAGAAAGTAGTATTAAATGATCCGATCATCTTCTACCTCAAATCCGTATGAACAGTAAACGTGGACCAAAGTGCTCCGATATTTTAGGCATATCTTCCTCGTTTCTCAACGAAACTTTGTGAAATAACTTGCATTGGTTTCCAAATCAAAATTTGCATCTTTTAAACCATTATTTATGATATTTCATCATGATTCAAGGAAACACCCAACTCTCTCTCTGAAGCACCTTGCGACCACTTCCCTCCTCGCTACTTCCCTCATCCTCACCTATAAATATCCATACCCAAAGCTTTTTGGATATCTTTGCAACTCATCTCTCCTCTCAATTTTACTTGTGCTCGCATGGTTGATCATCGGTGATCATTTTTTCTCTAGGACTTGTGGTGCTCACCTCTCTCAGTACGCACCACCTCCATACGAATTGAAGGTACTATCTAATCCAGTTGTCTTTGCTCTTTCTTTTGGTACCCTCACTTCTTTGTTTGGTAGTGATTCTTAGATTCGCCCGAAGTTGACCATGAGCTGCTGCTCTATGCTCGCAGCCATGGCATTGCTAAACAAGGGAGATGATGCAATGGGTAGTTTTCTATTCTTGCCCTTCATTTTCTTTTAGTTTTGATTTTTCCGCAAGGGGCAAAATTAGCTTTTCACCGTTCTTTCTTTGTCTTGGTGCGAGTCAAACCCAGCCTTTGACCGCGTGACTTGGCTGCCCCTTATTGGGCCAAGTCAGTGGGCCCTCACTATCTCTCTCTCTCTTCACCTCTCTCACCCAATGTGATGACATGTCGTTCTATGATTGTTCGATTTTAGAAAAATCGTATCTTTTGATTCGTTGGTAAAAAAAAGAAATAAAATATGTTTTGGAATCATAAAAATGTAAGCTATCTAATAAAAATAATTTCGACGCTTGAATCTGAGATTTTTACAAAAGTATTTTTGAGGATGATTTAATTAACTAAAAATCATAAAAAATAACCCTAAAGTCAATATCTTCAAAATACATAATAATATATGTTATTTTGATCAGAAAACCCTTACTAAGACAATGGTGATGTTTTCAGAGTCTAATTCAAAGGTTTGTGCAAAACGTGAGTAACTTTAGGGTTTTAAGCGTTTAATGAATGAATATAGTTCTAATACATAAGCATGGTGTTGATATTAGGAAAAGTGGAACATGAAATCGATTAAGTGGTACAAGTTGATAATTGGAATCAATATTAAAGGTATGTACATCTACACATTCAGTTGGAAAAATTTATTATACCTTTACCTATGTTCCCTAATGAGGCTTAATTTGACCTAATTCATTATTCTTGAAGCCTAATTTGTTTATGCCTCAAAATTAGTTTTAGTATTATCTTGTTTGGGTTTTATACCCCACTACCATGTTACATAAATCCTTTGATTAATCTTGCCATAACGCTTTTGCTAGCATGTATTTATATGTTCTATTTAATTTTAAAGTAGAGGTACTTATGTACAACCACCCACAGAGGACATGTATATAATCGCCCTAGGGGAATATTTGTATTCTCCCCAACATATTGTGTAGGTGATTGTGAACGTTTTATTCTCCCCTCACCTATAGCTTAGAGGTCTGATAGGTGCCTCAACCCTACTTAGTTAGGTATACATATTAATTTTCATGCAAATCCTTTATTTATATTTTTTATTGGCAGGTTTCTTTGTTTAAAGCCTCATACTTTTTATGTCTCATCTTTTGATGAATCCCTAACCTGATTTACTTGTTATACTTATCTTGTCACCTTTAGTATAGTTTAGTGAAACATACTTTTATTTTCCTTCCCTTTTGCTGGGTGCTTTCCCAACCACCCAGATGTGGAGCAAGGTGAGGGATAAGGCATGAAGATCTTAGCATTGGCATGGACTTAGCTGATGAATATGTTGCTTGGAGACAAAAGTGGAGTAGTCTAGACTTCCCTCTATCTATATCCTAGTCGTGTATGATGATGTAACCCTAAAAGGGAGACTGTTGATGTATTTTTGTACAATTTTTCATGAAATTGAATATAGTCAGAAAAAAAATTATTTCGCTGCCTTCCAATGTGTTTTGTTTACCATATTTTAGTAGAGGGTGGTTTATCCCACTCTTTACAATCGACAAAGTGGGCATTTATATTCATGAACATACTGATTTTATCAAGACAAAATATACTTGAGATAGTGCAATGTAGCTTGCTAGAGTGCACAATAGGACATTTATTAGGTGATTTGAAGATAAAGTATTCTGTCAACTATCTCAATCACCAAATAATATTGCTCAAAGTATCAAATTGATTGCTTTAAAACCAAAAATGAATTTTACGTCTTATGAATGGTTAGAAATAATGGATTTTTACATTACAAAAAACATCAAAATGATAAGAGTGTCATTCTAAACAGTGGGGTCAACCTTCAAGCGTCTTCATTGTATTTTTCTAGTGCGAAGGATAAGAGTCCTCGTAAATCTAAAATGTTTTATTACAGTGTCATTGAAGACACATGGGAGTTTGACTACACAAATTTTAAAGTTCCCATCTCCAGGTGTATTTGGGTTGATAACACCAAAGGAGTTGTAGTGGATGAATTGGGTTTCACATTAGTGATTTTTAAAAAGATTAGCAAGAAGGATGAATCATTTATAATGGCATCACAAGAGAAGCAAGCATTCTACATCGATGACCCTGCAAATGAATAATGGTCTATCGTTCTTCATGGGAAAGGATAGCTCACTACAGATCCTACATATGAAGAGGAGTACTATGAAAAGGATGATGACCCCATTCCATTCGTAGTTGGCTTTTCAACACCTAATATCAAAGCTAACAATGACTTATATACGCATGGAGATCACACAAAAGAATGTTAATTGATCAAAGATCCAACCAATACTAGAGGCATGTATTTTATTTTTTAAATGCTATATGTACATTTTACATTCTTTATTATAATTATATATGTTTCATATGAGACATACATTTTACATTCTTTATCACTTTCATTTCATTCTTTGACTATTTTTAATATGACATCTTTTGGATTGCGTCTGACTGTGAGGATGAGCACCATGATGATGTGCGTTATGAGGATACAAACCATGTTGGTGTAAGTTGTATTGCTTTATTACGATGTGCATTTTACATTCTCTATCACAATTGTTATATAGATGTGTATTTTACATTCTATTTCACTTATATGTGTTTCTTGAAAATTTTAGGATGAGAACCAGAGGATGAGTACCCCACAGATGTACTCCCTAAGGATCTTGATGGATTTGTAGAGGAACAATGTGATCATACATGTAAAAGAGGCAATACCTCTATGGACAAGTTGGTAGTGCAAAGGGGCAAAGGACCAAAGTTGGCTGCTGATGACTTTGATAATGCATGAAATCCTATTGGGAATAATAAAAATAGTTTCACACAACATCTAGGTGTTATTACTTGCAAAAAAGTGGACATAACAAAAGAATCTTGGATAAAGTAGATCCTTTCACTAAAGACTACATATGGAAGGATTTATGTGTTATATATTCTATTTTTTAATGATATTTACAATTCTATTTTAAAAACTATGCCATAAAGTATATAAAATCTTGTGGAGCATCTTTGACCTTGATGAAAAACTACATCGTAAAAAGGTGATGCAACACTGTGAGAGGCTAATAAGGAATTACAGGATAAGTCTGACAAGAAATACATAATTAGCAACAAGAAGAAGTATGTCTCTGAGCAATGGGACTATCTTGACCTAAAGGTGTCGAAAGTGTTTGTTGCTTCAATACAAATAGAAGAATTCATGGTATTAATCCTCCTTTATTTGTATATTCTTATGATTAATCAAATGAATTTAATATATTACTTAATGTATTGCATATCTAAAATGCATTCTTATGATTTCAATGTATTACATATTTAACACATGGTTTTTATTAACCAAGCTTTACACATTGCTAAAAAATGAAGGCTTGCAAAGAACATGTACAACCACAACTTGGGTCCATGTAGCTATGCAATGCAGTGTCAAAAATACTGGAAGCCTCTTCTTATGAGTAACCTACTCCTGGGTCTACTGAGTTTTCTACTACTACTAGATAGTTACTTCCCCATGAGGAGTGAATAGCTACAAGGAAAAATTGCTCCAGAGAAATACCCAACCCACAACCGCTGAGGTGGCTTCAAACATGGTAAAATTCAACTCTTAGAGTACATTTTCATTTTTGACCTTGATTGTTATAATTTGCTGACTAATTACTATTGATGATGATTAGCCAGGAGCTCTACGAGTAAAGAAAAGAAGACAATTTCATCCCCGAGGGCCAAAGGGATGAATTGACGGTTGTTCTAGGTACTCTAGAGCATCTTGACCATGTTAGGGATGTTGAGGCTGGTGTCGGTATAAGATCCTTTCTTTGGATCATCAAATAAGAACAAATCTGTCAAGAAAGGAGGATTGTCACATGACTAGGTGCAAGACATGATTGCAAAGGGAATAAAGTATGCAATGAGATAGTATCAAGCTTCTCAGTCTCAACCTCATCAGATAGTACCTATGCCACCCCTCTCTTCATATAAGGTGGAACCCCCTACAAAGGTGGTTGGGAGTAATCCCATGGATCGACTAGCAGACACACCCGATATAAGTATTTTTGTGATATAATTGTCTTTTAGGTGTATTTATAAAATGTTTGTGTCTAGGTATATATAATACTATATACAAATTTGTAGGGGTTGAACTGACCAAAATTTTTTTGTAGGGGTTGAAGCCATGTCATATTTTATTAGAACATTATGTCACTGCACTGGGCGACACTTACCCACCTCTTAATAGTGTCGATTCATGGTGTTATAATGTCTACATATGTGATTCGTCTGTCTATCAGTTTTGTCTATGATGCTTGAAAATAGACACCACTGCCGCATGGCCACCGAGCATGAGATGATAGGTGGTGTAGAAGGCAACATGGTTGTGTTTCCCAAAGCGGGAATTACCCATACCGATGAATGTTACATTTCCATTGCATTTTTAATTGTGATTCATTTCTACTTGTGTACATGATTGGCAATTGATATGAGAATATATATGTAGATCATAACACCTAATAAACCCCCCTACATTTTGTCATCCACTTCCTCCTCCAGATATTCAATTCCTTTCTTGGATGGCAAAGGATCTATTCAACTCCCTAGGTCCTAAGTGTAGGGGGTTGACAATATGGCTAAGCAATTTAGAAGAAGGGACAACTATGATGGTCCATATTAAGGGGGATGTGTATGTCAAGCTCATGATGCTAGCTTATTCTTGATAGATATTGTGGATTTGTTTGCTTATGTTTGGTTATATGCAACTATGGTAGAACTTTGGATACCGGGAGATCTTATGGTTAAATACCTCATTATATATATGTGAAAACATATGTTGATCTATTTTCTTATATATTAATAAAAACATATATATATTTTACAACTACTTATAGGGTGTGTGGAGAGTTCTCACTAACCAATGTGGAATTTCTAGTTTCACCATTGATTAACCGTACAGATAAATACCCAAAATTGGTTAGTGGTTACCACTTGACCACATTTAAATATTTTGGTAATGTGATAAAGAGTGTGATTATAGATATTTTGAATGTTGGATAAGTTTTAGACACTTCACTTATAATTTTGACTTATGAATTACATTTCATTGTGGATTTTGAGTTTTCTTTTGTTGTCATTCTTTACACTCAATAATAATCATTGGGAGTAGTTGGTAATTGTATACAAGATGCTAGTTGTGTATTATCTAATCCTTCAGGTGACAAAATAGATGGTGGGGGCACACAATAAAAAAGTGTTATTTATATGAGTATTTTTTTAATATATGTCAACATATATTAATGTCTACATCATTAATTAAATGACTATTTAATAATTCAATCAAAGGTGTTACTTTAACTTATAGGGGTAAAAAAGAATTCAAAAAGGCTAGAGGAAAGGTAGACAAGAAAAATAAATTATTGAATTGAAAGAATATTGAGGTAGTTTTCTAACTCCAATGCATTGATATGCCAACTATGCTTACTTGTATTTGTTAACATTTCATATAATGCAAGATTATGGTGCCCTATACAAAATAATGGTTTGGTTTGTAGATACTATGTGAAGTGGTATATGGACCTCATTGTCAGACATGCAACACCAGATATCCATTGTATACATAAGGTAATCTATATAGTATTGATCATAATAAGTAAATAGTCTCGTTTGATAATATGTAAATAGAAAATCAAACTCTTGAATTATGTCATTCTCTTTGTAGCTATTTGACATGACAAATCCCTATATAAAACAAGAGATAGATGAGATACAAGAAGAATGGGAACACATCTTTGTTAAGGAATTCAACTTTGAATTGGTTGGGATAAATATGAGTTTTTTAAACCTTGATGTCATAATTTCTATATTCATGTGATAGTTATAGCTTTTTGTAACTTAAGTTTAATGCAAATGAGTTGTTGGTTCATATGTGAATGAAATGTGTGTATATGCATGTGTGTGAATAAATGTGAAGAGGAGTGAATAAAATGAGAAATACATTTGCACATGTCATGGGAATGGAATTGGAGAATGGGATTGTATGTGTGTTTTTTGAATTGTGTATGTTCATGAGAATGGAATTAAGTGGTTAAGAGAATGGAAATAGAGAATGAAAATGTATGTGGGTGGATGAATTGTGCATGTGTTTGTTATTGCATATTTTACAGGTGTGTTGGCTCGTTGTTAAGCTAAACATATGATGGAACCTATAGTTCTAATGAACTGTAGGTTCTGCATCCTGTTGAATAGAAAGACAACAAGTCTATAGTTCTATATATAAAAGGATACATACATCACTAGTTATTATAAAAAATTGAAGTTGTAGGTCTGCTTTGTCCATTGTATCATCAAAATTGACGACAAATCTACCTTTATGAATTAAAATTTTACTTGATAAGAGATTGCAATGTCAGTTTTAAGGACTCAAACCAACAACACAATAGGACTATGGCATCAATTATTATAAAAAAATAGATGTTGTAGGTCTGTGTTGTTAGTTTTTGTCACTAAAACCAACGAAAAATCCACCTTTTATCAGTTAAAATTTCACCTGATAAGGGAGTATAATGTTAGTTTTTAGGAATACAACCAACGACATTGTAGTACCGTAGACATTGGTTATGGTGCTTAGAACTGATGACACAGAGAAATACCATGAAATGGTATTGCTCTAAGTTATTGTTTGAGTCATCAGTTTTTCTTAGCAACTAATGCTGACTCTATGTCGTCAATTTGTTTGTTCCCAAAAAACTGATGCAGAAGGTTTTTAGCTATAGTGTCTCCCACCTAGGTCTTGGTAAAAAACTGACATTATAGGGCTATTTTAACTGAAGCTAAAGGTGGTATGTGCACTAGTGCATCCCATTATTCACTCAAAAATTTCTAACCTTCATGAAAAATTTCAAGTTTGAACACAATCAGATAATGTGTATGTATTTTCTTACAGTACAAACATTCAAATATATATCAATTCTAATGAAAGAAATTACAAACATGATCATGCCACTATATTTGTTACAAAAAAATATGATCATGGGTTGAACATGAACACAACACACAACCTGATTATATAACATGGTTCAGTTTTGGGCCTATAAAGTGTGAAAGTTATCGGGACCTAATTCGGCCTATGACCCACTAGTATAAGCTGGGTCTGAGTCTGGGATTTAATAAACCCTTAACAACCTGACTCGATGCTCAAACCTATCTATATAAGGACCAATATACATAACATTGTGACCCACACAAATCTCCACACATTATGGTGCCTGATCAATGGGGAGCCCATCAACTGGAGGAGTGCTATTATTGACCACATTCACCTATGGATGAGTCAAATTACTAATTCTTCCTTCAACTTGGGCCATATATGTTGGGAAATATGACATCAGATATGGTAGTGGAAACAAAATTTTTACTGCCATATTCCCCTTAGATATTGCAAGGTTTATTCTTGATCATAGAGCAAGTCCAATGACTATCCCTTGCTACAATGTGCTCCTTTCTTCAAGTTGCACCGGGACAGTTGTCGACATTGGCCTCTTGGTTGATCACCATGGATGACAGTTGACTACGTCCTCCTAGTAGGTGGCCATGACCTCCTCACCTCTGTAGTAGTTCACACAAACCACCAAGAACACTTGTCATTCTTTTGAAATAGACATGAAGAAGTTGTCCCTTCTAGTCAACGTGCTAGTGTCGACTTGCTCTCCCAATTGTCTCTCCCTTACTGGGTCTCCCTTTGATGGGTATGACTTGCTCATGCTCTCACACTACCACAATTTTGAGAAGATAATGATTGACAGAGCTTATTTTTACATGTCTAGAAAGCCTCAACTACCCCTCTATTTATAGGAGGGCTAGGATCAGAATTCTAGTATGAGTGGGAGTCAAATTGACATAATTTCATCAATTTTCTAGAACCTGCAAACCATGAACCAGTCAGTTTACCAGTGAACTGGCCAGACTACACATGAGACGATCGGTTCAACCCTTGAGCTAATTGTTTCACTATGTTTTCTATTTGCAATTATAATGGCAATTAATATTTGGTTACACAACATGACGCCAACATCAATGCTTGATCTAATTGACTTGATCAACCAAATGGTTGGTTCACAAACTTGAACTGGTCAGTTCATAGATCTAAGCCATTCAGTTCACTTATTGAACCGATTGTTTTAGAGATCTGATTGCCTATGTTGGTTTAAATTGATCAGACACTTGAGTTGATCGGTTCAACACTTGAACCGGTCAGTTCACAATCATGTCAGTTAATTTTTAGTTATTATTGTTTAAATTGAATACATAACACTTTAGTAATCAAGTTAAACATCATTCATGAATAAACTCTTGTTCCAGGTGTATCCTATGTGTGTGACCCTATAAGTTACAAGTTACGTTGACAGTGAATGACCAAGTTCAAAGTACAATGTATGGTTGGTGTTATAGTGATCGTATAGTTCCTTTGTCACTGATATCCAAATTGAACTCAAGGTATGGAATCATCATCCTCTTTAACATTAAATCCATATTCCTTTAACTAGAGCATACTGTCTAAGATATATGTAAGCTCAATATCACATATTGACTCACATGAGAATAGCCATGCATTTCTCAGTCGCACTTGTCGAGTGGCCAGGATATCATACTCCCATAAGAGGGACAAATCCCATCTACATCACTCACAGTCATCCTCATGTGTTGCAATGCACATGAGCATGACATTTATGGCAACCCTTATTCAAGGTCACGATAGATGATGTCAAAGTACATCGAATGACATGTGATGGGTGTAGTGATTTTAGGTTTAAGAACCACAATCACCAGCATCACTATGAGAGATGATTCTAATTACCAAGCATGGTTTCCATGCATCACTCTCATGGTGGGTCTGTCTGATACACTATTCTCTAGCAAGTATCTATGTGTTTGGTTTATATCATCATGACTTAATGAGATTCTGTCATCAACCATCACACACTCTGGTCTTTGTTATTGTTGTTTATCAGCCTTACACAATAACATCCGGCTACAGACATCGAAATAATGTATATACTCTTGAGATCCATATGATCTCATTGTTCAGGTCCTTAACTTGAAGACATAAATCATTGAGTAACATCATTTGTTAGGCATTTATTATGTTACATCATTATCTCATAATTGAACAAAAAAGAATAAATTGGAAGATTGCCTTTATTATTAATCAAATCATCTACAACATATGACATTACAATCATGATATGATTGGATCTCTGGGCATACATACCAACAGACTCCCACTTGCACTTAGAAGCAATAATCCATGAACTTAATCCCAAGTGATCTAACATGACCTTCATGCTTCTACTGTGAAAGTGATTTTTTCAAGGGGTCATCCACATTGCTTTTAGTTGTTGCTCTACAAATATTCACATCTCCTTGTGCAATCTCTCATATGAGATGGAACCAAATTTGTATGTGTTTGAAACACTGATGCAATTTGGGTCCCTTATCTTGTGCAATATATCTCAATTGCATCGTTGATGCTTGGAACCACCACAAGTTCAAAGATGAACTTCTTGATCTAAATAACTTCCTTTTCTGCATTGGATGTGACAATATACTCAATCTCTATTGTAGAATCAACAATTATCTCTTGCTTGGAACTCTTTCAGCTTACAACTCCATTATTTAGGCAAAATACAATTCTAGACTGTGATATGTAGTCATCTTTATCAGTTTGGAAGCTTGCATCGGTGTAACCCTTTACCACTAAATATTCTCACCACCTTAGACAATGAATTGATCCTTAGTTCATCTTAAGTACTTAAGGATTTTGTTTATGGCAGTCCAATGAGCTTCATTGGGATCTGACTAATATCTTCTTTTCATGCTCAAGGCATACTAGACATCTAGACAAGTACATAACATTGTGTACATGATAGGAATCTTACACATGCACTCTCATTCTTCACAAGAATTGATACAATGAGCTCTAGAGACAGTAACACCATAAGACATGAGAATGTTTCCTATCTTTGATTTCTCCATGTTGAACCTCTTCAACACTTTGTCAATGCATGTGATTTGGCTTAGGCCAAGAAGCCTTCTAGATCTATCTCAACATATCTTGATTTATAAGATATAGGATGCTTCTCCTAAGTCCTTCAAAGAGAATGTATTTCCTAGATAGGTCCTTACCATATGGAAAGTAGGGATTGTTGGGAAATAGAGGCACAAAGTATAGCTACGGATCAAAAAAATTATCTATTTGTATTCCCATTATAGTAAGATCATGTCAACTACTATGAAATAAGAAGGATGGTTTTAGCGAGTTATACTTGGTCCTAGAGCTAGTCCAGCAACAAAACTAGCTTCTTTGCAACTACTGACTAGTTGCTCTTGGAGGTGGCTGTGCAGCTCCTAGTCTTCACCACGAACAACTGTCTATGAAACCTCTACAGCGACTCTGACGGTCTCACTATGGACTACAGGTTGATGTTGCTCTCTGAGCAACAACCAAAGGACTCCTACCTTTAGGGTATTCCACACGGATCAACTAGAACACCTATCATTCATCAAGAACAGACAGGAAGGATTTGTCCCTCCCTTTGGTGTACTAGTCACCAACTTGCTCTCCCACAACAACAACTTCTCACTTGTTCTTCCTCGTTGGCTATCCCTCTCTATCGGGTAGGACTTTCCTGGGCTCTCTTGGTTACCACAACCAGAGAGGACAATAATTGTCATAGGAACTGATTCTCAGTTGTCTGTGTTGTGTCTTGGGAAGCCCCCAATACCACTCCTTTTATAGGTGAGGTTAGGGTTAGGGTTCCCAATTTGTACGGGATTGCATGTGAGTGAAAGGGACCGGAGACAACCTGCAAGACGCCAAACGATCATCTGGCACACCCAGACAGTCGTTTGGTGTGTGAGACGGTCATCTCGCACTGCCAAATGACCATTTGGCAGTTTCCCAATTGGATACAAATTTGGTAATTCTATTCCAATTAGTATCACACATTAATTTACTGACACTCCAAGTATGTGCAATTGAAACTATTTGGAAAACATCCACAATATTCATTCGACACAACTGATCTGACTCATCCAGGAAAGATACCCATCTCGCTCACCCAAATGCCCGTTTGGTGAGTCGAGATGCGTCAGTTGGTTCAATCATATTGAGCTGGTCAGTTCAAGGGCAAAACTTAGCCAATTCAAACTCTGATTAACTTGAGCATCCAAATGGCCATATCAACACTTGAGATGACCATATGGCATGCCCAAATGACTCTCTCACTCAATGATATGGTCATTTGGTAGACCAGTCAGCCAATCAATCAATATGTTGCATGAATTGAATACCTAAACACTTTAGTAATCAATCCAATTGTCATTTAAGATAAAACTCCACTTCTAGATGAGCACTTGAGATGGCCATCTGGCATGCCCAAATGACTATCTCACTCAGTGATATGGTCATTTGGTAGACCAGTCAACCAATCAATCAATATGTTGCATGAATTCAATACCTAAACACTTTAGTAATCAATCCAATTGTCATTTAAGATAAAACTCCACTTCTAGATGAGTTCCTATGTGTGTGACCCTATAGTTCCCATATCATGTTTCCAGTGAATGTCCATAACTAGCTTATGACATCACAAGTAGAGCATGGTGCCTAGTCACACATCAATGCCACCCAAGTGAAAGGAAAGTTGGAGAATAACTTCAACCTACAATCTGTATAAGGTGTTGTAGTGATTGCATAATTCCTTTGTAATTGATATCCAAGATGAACTCGAGGCATGGAATGTCATCCTCTCAATATTCATTCCATGTTCCTTGAACCAAGAGCAGACTATTTGAGATAATGTGACCTCAATATCATATATTGATTGACATGTGCATGTGCGTTTCTCAATCTCACTTATCAAGTGGCTAGGATATCATACTCTAGTAGGAGGGACAAATCCTATATCTATCAGTCATAGTCTATCCCCATGTGTCAAAGTTATCCAATCATCACCGTTATAACAACCCATGTTTTAAGATTGTGTTTGATGATATCAAAGCGTACCCAAAGATATGTGATAAGTATAGTGATTTTAGGTCTAAGAATCACAATCACCACCTTCACTATCAGAGATGACTGTGACCACCACAATCATGTGTCACTCTCAAGGTGGGTCTATCGGATACACTATTCTCTAACATGTATATGTGTGCTTGGTTTGATGTTGCCGTATCATGACTAATGAGATGTAGTCATCAACCAACTCACACTTTAATCTTATGTGTTATTGTTTTATATCAACCTTCCATAATAACAACCAATCAGGGACATAATGAGAACATGTATATGTACTCTTAACATCCGTATGATCTCATCCACAAGAGTAGTAACTTGAATACAAACGTCATTGAGTAATATTATTCTGTAGACATTCAAAGTGTTTCTTCATTATCTCATTACTGAATGAAAGAGAATAAATGGGAAGCTTTCCTTTATAAGTATTAATCAAATCCTTTAAGGTATATGCCATGTCAATAATCACATGATAGGCTCTATGGGCATACCTTACCAACAAAATCCCACTTGCACTTAGAGCCAATCACCAACGGATCTCATCCTTAGTGACTTAAATATGTCCAACATGTTTCTACTGTGCTAGTGATGATTTTGTGGGTCAACAATGTTTTCCTTATAGTCAGGATATTTCATGTTCCTATTCTCTTTGTTGTATGATTTCTTGTATGATACAGAACTGCTGTAATATGGTATATGATATTCCTTACCTAACAATTAGCTCCATTGTTGTCACAATATTTTCACTAAGTCATCAATGGTTGGTACATCTATAAGTTCATCATATGAACCTTTAGATCCATATAGTATCACTCTGTGTTCATAACAAAAGTATAATCAAATTCTATAGTAGAATATCATTAATGGCTATTAGTTTGGAACCTTTCCAACGAATCATCTCCTTTTCCCTTTAAAATTAAGCATATTTTATTGCAATCACTTGGTCATTATGGAAGCTTGCATTGATGTAATTCTTTACATCCAACTCTTCCTTTTTATTGCTATCCTTATTGATTAACAATCTATCTTAGTCACTTCTCAAATACTAATGGATATCTTCAATGACCTTATAATAATACTTATTGGACTTTATATCATCTTGTCATGTCCAATACATACAAGATTATATGGGATAAGTTCATTCATAGCAATCATGACAGATCCATTGTTATAGTAGCCTATGAAATCTTAATCATGTTGTTTCCATTCTTCACAAGAATTGGAACATATGGTTCATAAGAGACTACTCTGGATTATCCCTTATTGAATCAATTCATGCTGAACTCTTTCAACTCATTGCTATTGTACATGTTCAAACTTCCATTATGAAGCATTCAATAATTATCTCATAGGTCTTGGTCTCTATCTTATAAGACGTTTCACCTTATCCTTCATTATTGAAGGTGTTTTCATTCTAGTTCTCAATATTTACAATATTGAGATGCCATTCCTCATCACATGTATAATATTCATATATGCTCCCGCTAAATCTTTTGTAATCACAGATTTCATCTTTTATCTTGACCCAAGTCAAACTTTTTGACTATATTATCAAATCAAATGAATCCATTTCTAAATTGTTTGTTTCAGTCTCAGATTGAACTTTGTAGTTTATAGACTTAATTTGCATTCTTGAAGTTGTAAAACATTTTAGGTTCTGTCACGTACACATCCTATGATATATTCCCTTAAGGAATCCGATTTTAATCTTCATATGTGAAATATCTTAGTCTATTTCCACTACAACAACAAGCATGGCAATTGGTAAAGAAATGTCTATCATATTCAACAACTTGAATCGATTTGAAAAATCTTTTCAACCAATTTGTCTTTTTAAGTTATCCATGTAGGTCTTTGCCATAAGACCCTATTGCACCCTCTAGGTATTACCCCTTTAGGTGGCTCTATCAAGGTCCTACCTTGTTAGGTTACATTAATCCCATATTACTCAGAAATAGCTTCTAGTTGACTAGTTGGCTCATCCTGTATGACCAAACCATCTGAATTGTTGGATTCACAATATTCAATCTCAAATGTGTTCTACTAGACCTATTTTATTTTGTGTTACATGATGAACCTAAGATTCCACAACAACTTGTGATTCTCACAATTCTCATTATACCCATTGTTGACCTCGAACATTTTGAGCTTTACTCTTACTCCCACTAATTCTTTAGGAATTTAGTTATCCTATCAAAAAAACACTTTTGTTATTGGATTGGGATTGATAGTAATATCCAACGATCATGGTTTGTGGATAAACCTTCTCAAGAAACTATTTTCTCAATGTAGGTTTCAATCCTTTAGACATACCGGGACATTCCCAAATCATATCATATATGATGTCTAATAAACCATTCGGACGACACATCATTTTTGTGATAGATTTATATTTGTGAGGATAAGAATATTAGATTAATTGATAGTAATATCATGATTCATCATGGTACAATTCCTTCATTCTGACACATCGTCATGTTTAGATTGACTTGTGATTCATTATCACAATATTTTTGAAGGTCCTCAAGGTATTGATGCAAAGTATTTCAACATTTGATCTCATCAAAGTTTCTTAATACTTTCATCAAATTCATACTTCATTTATAATCAAATTACCAATAAATGAAATGTTTCTTCTTTACTTAGTACATATAAATGAAATGAAGTATTTCTTCTTTAAACACTTCAAGAGATTCATGTTTCTTCTTTATTGAGTACATATAATCATATTACCAATAAATGAAATGTAGTATAAGTAATTATCTATAGCATTCATTACATAAGACATTCATGCATCACATGTATGAGGTCCAATGGAAGGCTTATCCTCCCACTACATCTAGTAAAGGATGTTTTTTCACTTTGTGTGTAAATAAGGCCTTGCATGTTTCCTTAGGTTTAATAACCAAGGGAATCTAGATTAACATCAATATATATTCTAGACATACATTTCTTATATGTACATCCATGATGACTAATGCTAATGATAATATTGAGTTATCAATCACATTCCTTTGGTATTAACATTTTAAACATTCATCTTAAAATCTTTCATAGAAATACCATTTAGATGATTGGGCATTACCATCAAAGATCACATCTTTAGAAATAGAAACATAATATCTCACTTTATTGAATCATTCTTGTCTTACAATATGCTTTAAAGTAAATGTTTCCATTCATATGGCATAATGAAATAGCAGTTCTAATAACTCTATTACATGACCATTGGGCTAATATAAATTTAATTCTGGACTAAGTCTTCCACAACTATTGCTCGGCCATGTCCATCTTTGTCCTCCAAAAGGGCTTTTACTTCTTGTCAGATTCTATACATCAATATGTTAGATCTCTATTTGGTATCACATACCAAAATGGAAAAAGTCATCAAATTTATCTTATAATGGATATATCTGAAGTGGAGGCCTCATTGCCTTCCTTATTCTTCTTTAATTCCTCTAACCAGAGTGGGCAATTCCTTTACCAATGTCAAGGCTGGTGACAATGGCGACAATCACCTCTTACTTTGTTCACACCACCTTTTTCTTTGAGATCTAAAGACTTGGGATTTTAGCTAGATTTAGAACTCTTCTTAGCTTTGCCTTTGACTTTAGACTTCTCCTTTGTCTAGCTGATCATTATCATAGACTTGGGCTTATCTTTCTTCATTTGTGTCTCAACAATTCTTAACATGCTTAACAACTCTGTCAATGGCTTATCAAAGTCATTCATGACAAACTGACTATATGACTCTAGAAGGGACTATAGAATCACGTAAGTGGCCAACTCTTGACCTAAGGGGAATCCCAGTCTAGCTAGGTTCTCTGCATTTCCAATAATCTTGAGTATATGAGGACCTACTCGATCACCTTCTACCATGTCACATTTGAATAGTTCCTTGGAGACATCAAATCTCTCTTTTCTTGCCTAATCTTGGAACATGTTCTTGAGATGTGTGACCATCTCAATCACATCTATGTTCTCATGCTGCCTCTACAACTCATAGTTCATGGAGCATAGCATCAGGCATTTTACATCCACAATGTCTTCAATATGCTTCTTATAAGCATCCTTGTAGACCTTGGAGCATTCTGAGGTGGTTCCTCTAGTTTTGGAATTTCTAGGACATAGAGCTTTCACTCCAGTGTGAGAACAATTCTTAGCATCCTAAACCAGTATTAAAAGTTGTTCCTAGTTAGTTTGTCCTTCTCAGGGACCGATCACAGAGAAAAGTGATTGTTTGTTGTTTCCATTTGGTTCTATAAAAGAATTTGCAATTTTTTCAAAAACTCAATTTTGATTTGATTAGATTAGAGTTTGTATAATAATAATTAGTCCTTTAATTAATTATAATTCTTATTATTTTGATCAAATTGACAACCCTCAACTATCAATTTAGAAAATTACAGCGAATAAATTTCTAATGAGCAAGATCTAAGATAATTCAACTATGGCTTGATCAACACCGCAAAACACAGTTAATTACCAAGGTAGTCAACTTTTGTCAATTGCATCATATGCAATTCTTTATAGACAATATGCACAACTCTTTTCCATAATCATCTTTATGCTTACGGGCCAAGACGCTATGAAAATCACTAGTAAAGCCCGACCCAATAGCCAATATGATAATAATGCACCCCGTAGAGGTGGAACCTACATTATTATCATCACACTTCCACAAGGTAGACGACCCACCATGTAGAGTGGTAACCCACAGTTAGTCGAACACGTTTTTCATGTGTATTTCTATTGGAAAGCATCTTAGACTTAATATGTTTGATTGAGGGATTTATATTTATCTATCATTATATATATATAGTATCCAATCACCACATATATAGTACATATCATATACATGTTATACCCCAAACATAAACATGCAATATAAACAAAAGGCAATGGTTATCACCACATCTACTTATGATTCCTTAGATCCACAAGAAACTACCACCACCTAGGTTAATCATCACATCATATGTATGAACCTACAGTTGGTGTAGACTTATGCTTGCTAATCTGGGTAGATCGGTTCAACCCTTGAACCGGTTGTCTAGCCTCTTGGCCAGTCATTTGGTTCTCTTGTCCAACTGATGTTTAGACTACATCCAAACGATCAACTGGGCCTACTGGATGATCATTTGGCCTCCTATCCAACTGATGTTTAGACTCCTTCTAGATGGTTGGTTGGGCTCACCGAGTAGTTGTCTAGTTCCATCATTTTGTCTTTCATGGTCCTCCTGATAGTCGACTCGTCTCCTGAACTGGTCATATCAACCGACGATGAACATCTTCAATGCCATTGCATGAAAAGAAACTACCCTATTACTACTTTATTACATTGAATAAGAGAAACCTCGATTTACATTCGAGGGGAGCAAAGGTATGAAAGCATTAACTTTACATTAGGAAGAGGGAGGTAGAGGCTCAATATGCAGATTGAGATAAACAAGAACCAAAACATCCAACCACACATAGTTATAGGATTTAGGCCATAACCACACTATATATCCACCATCAAAACCACTTTTAGTGTGACGTGTGTAATTACACACACACACATATATATATATCATATATATTAGTTTGAGATTATGTGGTCTTTGATGAGATACACATATAAGAGCAGTTTAAATATTCACATCATATGTAATAAATAAATAATAAAACTAAAAATCCAATCATAACGATTATTATAAAACATAGTAAATTGACATGGCTCAGATACCACTATTGGCAAATACAAACACAAAGTATAGCAACGGAAACAAATTTTTTATCTATCTGTATTCACATAGTAGCAAGATCACGTTAACTACTATGAAATAGGAAGGATGGTTTTAGCAAGTTATACCTAGTCTTAGAGCAAGTCCAACAACAAAACTCACTTCTTTACAACTCCTGAGTAGTTGCTCTTGGATGGTGGTTGTGCAACTCATGGTCTTCACCATGAACAGTTGTATGCAGAACCTTTACAACGACTCCGTTGGTTTCGCCATAGACTGCATGTTGACGTTGCTCTCTAAGTAGCAGCCAAAGGACTCGTGCCTCTGGAGTAGTCCACACGGACCAACTAGCCTGTCATTAACCAAGAAAGGACAAGGAGTTGTCCCTCTTGTTGGTGTACTAATCACCAACTTGCTCTCCCACAACAACAACTTCTCAGTTGTTCTCTCCCATTGGCTATCCCTTCCTATCATTTAGGACATGCCTGGGCTCTCTTAGTTACCACAACTAGAGAGGAAAACTGTTATTAGAGGAACTGATTCTCAGTTGTCTGTGTTGTGTCTTGGGAAGCCCCCAATACCCCTTCTTTATAGGTGAGATTAGGGTCATGGTTCCTAGTGTGTACGAGATTGC
Organism: Alisma plantago-aquatica; assembly: GCA_963693085.1. Taxonomy (NCBI): domain Eukaryota; kingdom Viridiplantae; phylum Streptophyta; class Magnoliopsida; order Alismatales; family Alismataceae; genus Alisma; species Alisma plantago-aquatica. The sequence goes on from OY856410.1 coordinate 26,828,932, forward strand.
GTGGGAATGGAAGGGACTGAAAGATCTTGGATTTTCACAAACTGCAAGATGCTAAACGTTCGTCTAGCATCCCTAGATGGTTTTCTGGTGTGCAAGACAGTCGTCTCACACTGCCAAATGGCCATTTGGTAGTTTCCCTATTGGATAAGAATTTGGCAAATATCACATATTAATTTACTTACACTCTAAGTATGTGTAATTGAAACTATTCGAGAAACATCTAGAATATTCTTTGGACCCAAATGATTTGTCTCACCTAGGACAGATTCTCATCTCGCTCACCCAGATGCCTATATGGTGAGCTGATATGAGTTGGTCGGTTCAATCATATTGGACTGGTCAGTTCAAGGGCATAACTTAGCCAATTTAAACTCTGATTAGCCTGACCATCCAAACAGTCATCTCAACAGTTGAGATGCCTGTCTGGAATGACAGCCATGTCACTCAGTGAGAGATTCCTATCCATAATGCCAAATGGTCATCGCACTCAGTGAGATGGTTGTTTGGCAGACCACTCAGCCAATCAATCAATTTGTTGTGTGAATTGAATACCTAAACACTTTAGTAATCAATCCAATTATCATTCAAGATAAAACTCCTCTTATAGATGAGTTCCTATGTGTGTGACCCTATAGGTCCCATATCACGTTGGTAGTGAATGCCCATAACTAGCTTATGACATAACAAGCAGAGAGTGGTGCCTAGTCACACATTAGTGCTACCCAAGTGAATTAAAAGTTGGAGAACAAGTTCAACCTATAATCTGTGTAAGGAGTGGTAGTGATTGTATAATTCCTTTGTCAGTGATATCCATTATGAATTTGAGACATGTAAGGTCATCCTCTCAACGTTCAATCCATGATCCTTGAACCAATAGCAGACTGTCTTAGATTATGTGACCTCAATATCATACATTGATTCACATGTGCATACACATGCATTTCTCAGTCTCTCTTATCAAGTGTCCATGATATCATACTCCAGTAGGAGGGACACATTCGATATCTATCACTCACAATCTATCCCCATGTGTCAACGTCACCCAATCATCGCCGTTATAACAACTCATGTTTTAGGACTGTGTTTGATGACGTCAAAGTGTACCTAAAGACATGTGATGATTGTAGTGATTTTATCTCTAAGAATCACAATCACCACCTTCACTATGAGAGATGACTGTAACCACCACAACCATGTGTCACTCTTAAGGTGGGTTTGTTCGATACACTATTCTCTAACACATATCTATGTGCTTGGTTTGATATTGCCATATCATGACTAATGAGATTTAGTCATCAACCAACTCACACTCTGATCTTATGTGTTATTGTTATCTATCAACGTTCCATAATAACAACATATCAGGGATATAATGAGAATATGTATATGTACTCTTAACATATGTATGATCTCATCCACAAGGGTAGTAACTTGAATACATAAGTCATTGAGTAATTTATTCTCTACACATTCGAAGTGTTTCTTCATTATCTCATAACTTAATGAAACAAAATGAATTGGAAGCTTGCCTTTATAAGTACTAATCAAATCCTTTAAGGTATATGTCATTTCAATCATCACATGATTGTGTCTATGGGCATAGATTACCAATAGGGATGCCATTCTCTATTAATAGTATGTCATCTACAGACAATATGAGGAATACAATCATGCTCCCACTAACCTTCATGTAAACACACGGTTCATCTTCATTTTGACTAAATCCAAACTATTTGACTGTTTTGTCAAATTGAGAATTCCATTTTCGAGATGCTTGCTTCAATCTATATATTAGACTTTGTAGCTTACAAACTTTATTTGCATCCTTTGGATTTATAAAACCCTCTGGTTGCGTCATGTACACATCCTCAAGAAGATTTCCATAAAGGACTTTGGTTTTAACATCCATTTGCCAAATCTTATAGCTATAATAAGCTTTAATGGCAAGCATGATCCTGATGGACTTAACCAGGCAACTGGAGAAAATGTTATGTCATATTCAACACCTTGAACTTGTCTGAAACCCTTCGCAACCAACCTGCCTCCGTAAGCTTGTACATTACCATCCATGTCAGTCTTCTTCTTGAAGACCCACTTGCACCCTATGGGTTGTAGCCATTCAGGTGGATCCAAAAAGGTCCTTACCTTGTTGGTGTACATGGATTCCATCTCAAATCTCATGGGCTCAAGCCATTTCTTAGATTCTGGTCCCTTAACAACTTATAAGTAGGTTGTTGGCTCATCATCAATTAATGACTCATTGCCTTCTTGAGTCACAACATAACCAAATCTATCAGACTCAAGGCATGTCCTACTAGACCTGTAAGGTTTCTGTATCACATGAGGAATTTGAGATTCCATAACAATTAACAACTCTCAATATTCCTCTTGTACCTCTATAGGTTTACAACTTTCTTGTTGGTCTCAAACTTCTTTGAGTTCTACTTTCCTCATACTGATTCCTTTGGAAATAAATTCCTTTTCTAGAAATACAATATCCTAGGCGACAAACACTTTGTTGTCATATGTAGTATAAAAGTAATATCCTTTGGTTTCCCTAGGATATCCAACAAAATAACAATTATTTGATTTGGGTCCAAGCTTTCTGGGAAACTTATTTCTCACATAAGCTTCAAAACCCCCAAATCTTCATAAAAGACACAATGTGATACTTCCCATAGCATATCTCATATGGTGTCTTTTGCACTGATTTAAATGGTACGCAGTTTAGTGTAGACGTTGTGGTTTCTAAAGCATAACCCCAGAAAGAAGTCAAAAGATTAGAAAAACTCATCATTTGTCACACTATATCTAATAATGTGCGATTCATTCTTTCTGACACACCATTACATTATGGTGTTCCAGGTGGAGTCCATTGTGATATGATACCACAATCTCTTAGAAGGTCCTCAAAAATCTTGGCTTAAGTATTCTCCACCTTGATTAGAATGAAGTTCCTTAATACTTTTACCAAGTTGGTTCTGTACTCCATTTGTGAAATCCTTAAACTTTTCAAGAGTTTCTGACTTATGCTTCATCAAGTAAACATAACCATACCTAGTGAAATCATCAGTGAAGGAAATGAAGTACCGATAAACACCTCTAGAATTTGTTAAATTACACATACAATGAGTCCTAATAGATCACCAACCCTCTCTATGTTACCAGTGAAGGGAGTCTTTGTCTTCTTGACAAACAAATAAGATTTGCATGTCTCTATTGATTTGAAATCAAAAGTGTCTAGGTGTCCAGCTTTATGGAATCTAGAAATACAATTCTCATTGATGTGCCATAGAGGACAATACCAAAGATATGCATGTTTGAGTTATCGAGTTTTAATCTTTTGGTATTAATGTTATACACATTTGTCTTTAGATCCAGTAAATAAATACCATAACACATTGGGGCACTTCCTTCAAAGATCTCATCTTTTGAAATATAACATTGACCATTCTTTATAAAAAAATCATATCCACCCTTGTCCATACAAGATACAAACATAATGTTTTTATTTATGGCAAGTACAAAATCACAGTTCTTCAACCCTATTACAAGCCCTGTAGAAAAATTAAAGGTTCCAACTATAGTGGCAGCAACTCTTGCTCTATTTACAATGCACAATTTGACCTTGCCCTTTCGTAAAGGCTTACTCTTTTCATATCTTGATATCAGAACATACGTGAGATCCACATCTAATATCTATTACCCATGATGAAGAATCAGAAAAATTTGTCTCAATAACATATATACCTGAAGTGGATATCTCTATTCCCTCCTTCATCTTCTTGAGTTCCTCTAGGTAAAGAGGGCAATTCCTCTTCCAATGTCCAGGTTGGTGATAATGGTGACAATTGCCTCCCTTGGTCACCCCTCCCTTTGTTTTAAGTGTAGAAGACTTGGGCTTCTGGCTATCTATAGAACTCTTCTTAGCTTTTCCTTTGCCCTTCGACTTTCTTTTCCTCTGCTGATCATCATCACGAACCTGACCCAAGGGAAATCCTAGTCTAGCAAGCTTCTCCACATACCCAATAAGCTTGAGAACAAGGGGACCTACTAGATCTCCTTTTGTCATGTTGCTCTTAAACAACACCTTGGAGACATCATATCTCTCTTGTCTTTTCTGGTCTTGATACATGTTTGTAATGTCCATGCCCACTATCCTAGGATCTAGTAGAGTTTTAGGAATGACCCGACTGGCCCCATAGACCACCACTAGACTTAATTGTGCGCTTTGTCCTCACTTATGCACAAGTCAGGGTCAAATTCCTGACTGGTCACCCATCCTAGTACTACTCCAAGTTGAGCATGCTTAACTATGGAGTTCTTTAGTGATGGGCTCTTGGAAAAGGAGGTGCACCTTAGTGATATGGGTAGTCCAATTATTCCTTTTAAGATCATGTTATCCAAGGACTAAAATCTTGGGACGTTACTATCTCCCTCACTTAGACTCTTGACATCCTCGTCAAGGCTCAACTATATGGCCTCATAATATTTACCCATTTCAATGCAGACCCAACATGGCCCATAGACACCCAGCTCTCGATCACAGAATACTAGCACAAGGGTGGCTACATCACCATGGATATCCCTTTCCTACATGCCTGGACCGTATATCTTAAGACTGGCATGCCACATGCCCATGTGGGCCCCACCTACTAGAGGAGAATTGGTCTGTGGGGCCATTCGTCATTCTTGAAACCCTGCTAGAGCTTGGGCAGTGGGCCCATGTGTTACAATGTTCTTTATATGTGTTACCATCTCAATAGCATCCATGTTCTCATGTTGTTTCTACAACTCATAGTTCATTGAGCACAACATTACTCACTTGACATCAATGGCGTCTTCAGAGTGCTTCTTGTAAACATGCCTATCAACCTTAGCCACAGTGGGAGTAGGTTCATCTAGCTCTGGAATCTTTAAGACATAGAGCTTGCAATCTTTTGTGAAAGCAATTCTCAACATCCTGAAACATTCATGGAAATTATTCCCATTCAACTTGTCCTTCTCAAGGGCTGCTTGTAAGGAAAACATGTAATTGGTTTCTGTTTGATTCTACAAGAAAATTTTACAATTTGTCAAAACCCTTTTGAGTTGATTTGATTAAAATAGAATTTGGCAATGTTTAATTAAGCCTTTAATTTATCACTATATTGTTCAAGTTGATATCACTCACATATCAATTTGGAATATTGTAATGTACAACCTTCTAGTGAGCCAAGCCCCAAAATAATTGAGTTATTACCCAGCCAATGCCAATGTCCATAATCGATCATTAAGGTAGGCAACTTTTACCAATTGCATCTTAGGCAATTCTTTGATAGCTAGTATGCACAACTCTTTGCCATAGTCATCTGCATGCTTCTAGATACTTAGTCTCATTAAGATCACATAGTTAACTCTTACCTAAAAGCCAACACGATAGTAATGCACCATGCTTGGCATGCCTACATAACTACCATCACACTGAAGCAGTGGAATCAGAAGCAGCTTTCCTATGTGATCTAAAAGCCATGGTGGACGATGAGACGGGTGTCAGTCTTGTGCAACAACCATAGTGTCGTTCCATCCCATGCTAGCTCAGCACTTTTAGTATCATTTCCTAGTTTGCAAAAACTTTTTAATTTAAAAGAGGCTTGTTTTAAGGGGTGCCTCCCCCGAGCTACTTTCAACTTATTTTCTTTCTCTACAAACTCTATGCTGTTACTTCACATTAGCATGTCTTCGCTTGCTAATGGGCTTATTCAATATATCATTACCTTGCCTAAAAAAAAACTACCATCACACTTCCATGAGATGGATAGTGCACCACGCTTGGTGTGTCGACAAATAGTCGATCAAGCTTTTTATGTGTGTTACTTATGGAAAACATCTAAGACTTAATTTTGATTGATAGATTATATATATATATACACACACACACATACACACACACACACACACACACACACACACATATATATATATATATATATATATATATATATATATATATATAGATACATAGACGATTACCACATACTTATATGTATCATATACATACTATATCCCACAATAGAAACATGCAATTATAAAACACTAGTGATGGTGCCATACAATTGTAATTCCTTGGAGCCATAAGAAATCACTACCACACATAAGGTCTATTTCATAGGCAACAACTTATTATTGATGAAGAATTATCCTAGAACCAATCTGGGTCAATTGATTCAACTCTTAAATGGACCAGTTTGCCTCCTAGTCAATTGGTTGGTCTCTCAGATGGGCTATTTGGTCTCTGATACCAGTGACGTTTGGACACCTCCAATTGATCAGTTGGGCCACCAACCGATCAGTTCAGCTCCTCCTGTAGTCGGGCCTCCTCGGTCCTCCAACCGATCAGTTCATCTTTTGAAATGGGCAGTTTGTCTAGTACAAAATGTCTTGTTTGTCATAACAAGAACTAAAATACCGTAATCCTATCTAACATACTACATAGTAATAGAGAAACCCTGAGTTACATTCGAGTGGGAGCATAGAAAGGAAAGAATAAGTACTTTCACATATGGAAGAGAGGATATAGGCTCAGTATGCAATTCGAGATATAAATAGGAATAAATTCATCCAACTAAGCACAAAGATCTAGGATCATTGGCCATAACCATAATAAGATCCACCATCAAAATAAGCTTTTAGGGTGGCACATATAAATTGCACATGTACATATATGTATGGATCATATGTGGTATTTAATCGGATATGCACAGTAATATTCAAATATTCACATCGCATGTAATATACAAATGATAAAACCAAAATCCGATCATATCGACTAAATTCTAAAACACAGTAAATTGATGTGGCTCTGGTACCACTCTTGAAAAATATAACATCAGATATAGCAGTGGAAATAAAATTTTCACTGCCGTATTCCTCTTAGACAATAGATTGCATAAAAAATGATGTAATGTGAAAGAGGGTTGTAAATACCTGGTCCTAGAGCAACTCCAATGACTATCCCTTGTTGTAGTGTGCTCCTTTTTTTAAGTTGCACCAGGATGGTTGTCAGTGGTGGCCTCCTAGTTGATCACCATGGATGGCAGTTGACTGCATCCTCCTCGCATGTGGCAATGACCTCTTCACCTCTATTGTAGTCCACATGGACCACCAAGAATAGATAAGAAGGATTTGTCTATTCTAGTCAACATGCTAGTGTCGACTTTCTCTCCCAATTGTCTCTCCCTTGATGTCCCTCCCTTTGACGGGAAGGACTTTCTTGAGTTCTCACATTACCACAACTATAAGAAAACAACAATCATCAGAGCTTATTGTTGTGTCTCTACAAAGCCTTGATTACCCATTTATTTATAAGAGGGTCAGGGTCACGAGTTCTATTCTGTTCCAGAGTCAAAAGAATGAAATTTCATGATTTTCTAGAACCTACAAGCCATGAACCGGTTGATTCACCAGTGAACCGGTTGGTTCACACATGATACAATCAGTTCATACCTCAAACAGATCATTTCACTATGTTTTCTATTCTCAATTGTGCTGGAAATTAATTTTCGATTAATGCACAACATGATATCAACATCAATCCTTGATCCAATCAAATTGATCAACCAAATGGTTGGTTCATAAAACTGACCGATTCATAGATTTGAGCTGACTGGTTTACTTGTTGAACCAATCATTTTAGAGATTTGGTTGCCAGTGTTTGTTCAAATTGACCTGACACTTGAATTGATTGGTTTAACACGTGAACCTATCGGTTCATAGTCATGTCAGTCAATTTTTAGTTATTGTTGTTTAACTTAAATACCTACCACTTTACTAATCAAGTTAAACATCATTCATGAATAAAATCCCATTCAAGGTGTATCCTATGTGTGTGACCCTATAGGTTCCAAGTTATGTTGGCAGCGAATGTTCATATCCAATTTATGACATGACAAGCAATGAATGGTATCTAGCAAGACTCATTGCAACCCAAGTAATCAGAAAGTTAGAGAACAACTTCAATCTACAATCTGTGATTGGTGTTATAGTGATCATATTATTCATTTGTCACTGATATCCAGATTGAACTTGAAGCATGAAATTGCCATCCCATTCAATGTTAAACCGATGTTCCCTGAACTAAAATAGATTGTTTGAGATATATGTAAGCTCAATATCACATATTGACTCACATGAGTTGCCATACATTTCTTAATTTCTCTTATCAAGTGGCCATGATATCATACTCCTGTAAGAGAGACCAATCCCATATACATCACTTATAGTCATCCCCATGTGTCACAATGCACCAAACACCACCTTTATGGCAACCTTGATTCAAGGTCATGGTGGATGATGTCAAAGCACATCAAACGACATGTGATGAGTGTAGTGATTTTAGGCCCAAGAACCAAAATCACTGCCATCACTATGAGAGATGATTTTGACTATCAATATGGTTTCCATGTATCACTCTCATGGTGGGCCTGTCCCATACACTGTTCTCTAACAAGTATGTATGTGTTTGGTTTGATATCACATATCATTATTAATGAGAATTTGTCATCAACCAACACAAACTCTATTCTTATGTGTTATTGCTATCTATCAACCTTCCACGATAACATCCGACTAGGGAGATAACAAGAATGTATGTACTCTTCACATCCATATGATCTCATTATTCAGGTCCTCAACCTGAAGACATACGTCATTGACTAACGTCATTATTTATACATTTATTATGTTACATCATTATCTCATAACTGAATAAGACATAATAAATTTGAACCTTGTCTTTATTATTAATCAAATTGTTTACAAGATATGCCATTACAATCATTGTATGACTGGCTCTCTGGGCATACATACCAAAAATATCATCATTTCCATCACCATATTTCTGGGCTACACCCATATCTCCTTTGAGGTCATCTTGGCTAAGGGGAATCAACACTTGATAAATATCCCATACTCATAGGCTAGTCACATCATAGGCCCCGAAGTCTAGGCTGGTACCTATTCCCTAGTCTTCTGCCACACAACACCAGATTTAACTACCCCTCCACACCAGGTTCACCACAATGACCTTATGATATGATCTTTGAAACTTGCTGACCCATATACATCAATTTATTCATGATAATCTGCTCCCCACCAAAACCGTCCCCGATCCTTCAACCCGCTTCTAGAGCATCTCCTTAGAGGCAAATGACGATGAGATAAGACCTCCTCTACTACTACCTCACTGCACCCACAATCGCAACACTAAGGATGAGGGCCCCGAGGGACCTTATGGCTTCTACAAGATCTAGCACCAGCTAGACCACATCGAGTAGTCTCAAGTGCACATGGAAACTAAACAATTATGCCAGTGCCATCAACTCAATCGGCTCTATCTCATGCAATGCTCACATGAGATTTGGCACATTTTAATTGGCCACTACACCCCCACTAGGAAATTCTTGAGGCATATGTGCTCACTAGGCCTATCCTGACCCCAACTCTCCATACTAGGGGTGCAATTACAGTGATATTGGCCCTTCTTTCGCTCTTCCTCCACATCAATATACACCACTGTGATGCTCTTCCCTCCATCTCATAATTAGGATTTTCTTAAGATGAGCAAAATTCTAAGTTCTAGGTGGAGGTGGGTGATACTTACCAATCCCACCCCCTCTATCTTTCATTTTTCTAGCTTTCCATCATTTCATATTTTCTTGCATGTAGTCTTTAGTTTGCTTTGTGTTTCATTTTCCTTATATGTGATATGGCCATGATAGTAATTTCATATGCATGTATTTAATATATCCCCTTGTTTGAAGTGAATCTCTTGTAGTATTTTCATAACACCACATTTGTAAGTAATCATATGTCGTGTAGGACCTTAATTATCACCATTTATCAGATAAGTTAACAATCCTTAGAGGATATATAGGGAGCAAACATAATGTGCCTTCATCCACATGTGGAATTATCTTGTAAAGTTTCTAGATGTTTACACATTATAGAATGGTTTGAACTGATGTTAGAATACCCCAAAAGCACAGAAACTCAAAGAAAAACAAGAAACACACAAGATCAATCTCTTCTACACTTCTTATACCACATTCTCACCTCTCTATGTTGCAAAAAATTAAAAGCTACAAAAAATGTCAAACTCCATCTTCAGGGTGACACACCCCTTTCTCCCATCTATATTTCTTCTTCCATGCCCCTTGCAAATTTAATTAGGACGTATCACCAAGAAAATATGCCAAAGTGTACATCAAAACATACAATCAATGTAATTGTAAACAAAGAAAATAAAAGATCCCAATTTGAATAGAGGAGAGACCGCCTTCTTCCATGCCTTCCTACACTCTTTTTTTCTACCTAGGGGGATCCCTAAATCCCCCATTGATCAAAAAGAAAAATCAAACTATGGTCTTGTGGAAACTCTCATTAGAATATATGAGAGTACCAATAATAGAAGGGATATAACATCTATTTTTTTGCACATATTTAAACAAAAGCAACTTGTGAAGCAAATTTGAATGAAGGATGTGTGAAAATTGTTTTTTTTGGTCCCAGGAAATCAGGGTTGATTGGCCATAAAAAGGTGGCGAGGGAAAAAAGTAGTTCTATGAAAGCATGGAGGACAAGGTGTCGATATTATTTGGTGGGTGTCTATGATTCTTTGTTGGTCGAGGGTGAACAATGATCAAGTTTGGTCTACTTTGATGAATGCATATTTATCCCTTTTTAACTAATCTTTTAGAACAATTATTTAGGACTTTATGTTCTTTTCTCTCAGATAAAGAAACTTATTGCATTTTTCTTAATTTTTTTCTCTTTAATTGTAATTCTTCTCATTTTAATTCTCTTTTTGAAGGATTTATGCCCCTTCTCACTCCTTCAACCTCAATTCAAGAATATACATCAATTCCCAATGAATTAACAATTATTTCTGCATCCCAGGAGTCCAGTCAGTCGACTCGCTCCCTTTAGTGAATCCACTCATCAACAAGTTTGGAAGTAGTCACAAACACCAATTATTCGAATGGACATATAATTGATCAACTCAACCCCATCATGTAAGGCAATTATCCATTATCGAATGGGTCGATCCACTCTAAAAATAATCGACTAATTTTCCTTAAAGGATGAAGTATGAATTCAACCACTAAAACCTCCCCTACTTAGAAATGACATGACAATTAATCCAATCGACCGATTGACACCTCGATACCAGAGAAATCTAGCCACTTCCATCCCCCTTTTTAGGGTTTCCAGGGTGCTTCCTCTACTATAAAATGAGGGGGGAGTTCAAAACAAAGGAATCTCATATTCTAGCAACCCCCTTTCATCTAAAAATCCTACCCAGGAGAACAAAGCAAGGAAAATAGAGACAAAGTATACACGTGTTATTATTAGCATGATTTCTCTTCTTCTTATCCTTGTTCTTGATTATGAGTGATATGGAGTAGATATCCCATTTATGTGACATGGTGGGTAGCCTCATGAACACGGATCTTGTCGTACCAAACTTTAATTCCATTAAAAAATGAAAAATGTGTCTTCATTCCTTTCAAAATGTGAATTTGAAATGATAATATATTCTTCATGACTGTTACGATCCATGATAATGAGACCCATGATTTATGGACTAGAACATCAAATTAGGCTCACAAGTTTCTTGATGAGACCCCACAAAGAAACTTGTTTGATGATTGAACCATGACCTATAGAACACCAAGACCCCAAGTATGCAGGTAGCTTGATCCATGAGATATGTCTCCTAAAGGAACAAACCTACACACTCTAATCTATTTTTTTTTAAAGGAATTAAACGCGGATAAGACAATTACAAAGGATCATGTGGTGAAACTCAGACTTCCAACAATTCTCATTAGCTGAAATTAATCTTTGATTAATTCTTTCTGTTCTTTCTTACTTCCTTCTTTAATCTCTAGATAACTTCGTTTCCACTTTTTCCCATTTACTTTCTTATTTAGTTTTCTTTTGATAATTTAGTTTACTTCTGCAGGTTTACTTCCTTGTTTAAGTTTAACCACTCTCTCAATTCTAGACTTTAAACACTATTCACTAAAATTGGTTTAAAATAACTCTTAGAAAGTAGTTCCTAGGGACCTATACCTTTCTATACTAAAATCAAATCACTTGTTTTACAAGAGAATTGATAGCCATTAAAAGTTAAAACCCTAGGGATAATTTCCCTAGTGAATTTTTTGTGCAAGCGATGACACATTAGAAGCAATACTAGAATTTAGGCACAATTGGAAAGAAGCAGGAAAAATAAGCACTACTATGATTTAGGCACAATAGGAAAGATAAAAATAAAAGTAACTACCACTTGAATCTCGACATGATATGATAAAAGCAAAGTCACAGAAATGTAGGAACTATGACATGTAACATGGAAAACCCTAGTTGAAATAAAGGAACTTAACCATGTGGGTTAGGGGAGCTACATGGAGAGGAAGAAAAATAGTATGGTGTCCCTTCTCACTTTTTTGGTGTTTATATACTAGTACATTTTTCTTTCTTCTAGTATTTCGCTAATATAATTGATATATGAGTCAATTACCCCACCCCTTATGTATGTATTAGGACAAAATCAGATTTGATGAAGGATCTGATTGGCTATAAGTGTATCATGTACGGAGCAGTCACAAAAATCAGATTTGATGATGACCGAGCAACTATGCGTCTAGAGATTTTGGTCATGCTAGAAGGGCAACATATTCATTGTGGAAGACAAGAAGTATTTTTCCATCAACGATGTGATGTATATGAAGCCCTCTTTTGTGTGGCTGACTCTGAATCTAAGCTTGTTGTCACCCTATAGCAATTTTGTTTCCTATAACTAGTGTTTCCATGCCTATGTGCATGTCATGTTAGTGGTAAGCAATGTTGTGCTTCACATCCATATAACTATTATATTCTCATTCTATACTTACATGGTATAACTCAAGCCTTGTTTGGGGTTACCTCATGAACTAATCCTATCAAAATCAAATTATATAATTAAGTTATTCTAGGATTTGGAAGTCAAGTTTCTATATGTTATAATAGACAATATCCCTATTAACAACAATCTCTTCACTATAAGGTATAATAAACCCAAACTGAAGCTTAAACTAGGATTAACTACCACATGACATGAGAAACATTAGCTGAGATCCATGTACAAATAGATAAACAGATGAAGTTTCCTTTGCAAGATTGATTCACAACTTGAGGAGAAGCCAACAATTCGATATTGTACATATAGTCATATGGAACATATATGATTCATAAATATTACTTGTTAGTATTAGAGGCCATTGACTAACTTCATATATGTAACACCCCAAATTTATTGACTCACTTCATATATGTAACACCCTAAATTTGTACACATGCACACGAGAGAAAGCATCAATTCCTGACTCATAATATTGATGGGAGTATCATGCACATTGAATATGATGCATAAGAAATAATTGAAAGTTTAACCATCACAGGAACACAAAATATTTATCATTCTTAAATGTTTACATAAGGTTCAAAACTTAATACATATGATGACATTATATAAAAACCTAACCATAAATAACTAGGCTTAACACATGAATAAAAGATGATGTAGATAAAGGAACCCCACAAGGGCACTCCTAGTCTTTGATTGGGTCTTTCTCATCCTTAGTCTGATATCTTAGTCCTCCTCTACGCACCACTTATAGATATCTCAACCATTTCCATATAAAGCAACAAAAAATTAAGTGAGTGGCACTGAGTAGTTATAACATGGCAATAATATTAATAATTGAAATGACATGAAATAAATCACTTAACATGGATAGCATAAATTATGTGATAAATTTATTAACTTGACATGATTTCATAATAGACTGTATTTCACTTCAATTGATATAGCTACCTCCTAATTGCATCTGCAATGCTCATAATGCTGGTTAAGGCTCACATAAGACATGTTAAGGCTCACATAAGACAAGGTCACATAAGACATGCTAAGGCTCACATAAGACATGTTAACTCTCACATAAGACCAGTTACATGCTCACATAATGCTCCCACAATGCTCATAAGGCCAGTTAAGGCTCACATAAGACTAATTTAGGCTCACATAACATGATTGAAAATAATAATTATCCAGATCTCTCGATTCACTAACATGGAAATGATACATAATGTTTCATTTGAAAACTTTAAACATAAAAATAGTAAAAAATGTGAATTCTTATCATGAGCATGATTTTCCATAATCATACAAAGACTAGTATCATAAGCATACTTTAAATGAATCATCATGGTTACATATGTGAATAATAAAAACCCTAAGCACTAAAATTATAGTTAGTGTGCATCACCTACTCACCTAAGCCAAAAGAGGTATACTATTGATATCACAATTCTTGATTCTTGATGCAACCATAATTATCTTGTATGTATCATAATCACATATTAAATACACTCTATTAACATAGGTTAGGGCTGCTAATTAAATTAGGGATATATCATCAAGAAGAGTAGTCTGATCATGGGTCAAATATGTTCCTTGTTTCAATACCTTTATAATGATTATTCACACTAATTTTTCTAACATCAGGGGAATTATTGGTTAATTAAAAAATGGTCTGACCAATCATAAAAATGGGACAAATTCACATGTGTAAAACTGGCCAAAAAAGAGATGGCACAAGCTTGTTGAGGTGGCCTGATGCTACACCCCATCACGTGGCCTTGGGTTCCAGAAAAACCAACGCATGATTAAAAGAAAAAGTCACATAAACAATGTCCAAGTTGCCGATGTGTGGTTGATTCATAAATCAAGTGGACTAGGGAAAAACAAGAAATCAGAGATTACCATTGTTCTGGTCCTACAGAAAATTGAAGAACATGATGGTTCTATAGTGATGATCTTTGATTTCCATGTCGCTATAGCAAAGAAACTCATTGAAAACAAGCAACTGGAAACCTTCACCATGCCCTGACAATGTCATCTCTCATGCTGTAAAAGTATGGTGTTCAATAAGATGTCCAAGGCGACACCCCCATGGCAACTCCAAGGAAGAAGGTCAGGAAAAATAAAATCAAAGATAAGGGAAGAATAACACTAAAAGAATGCATTCATGGAGTTCGTTCAGGACCAACAAGTCAACAACGCAACAACATTGTCACTGCCCCTTAAAATTGTAAGCACAAATGTGGTGTCCAAGAGAAATAGAGCAATATATCTCGAGCTTGGAAACCATGAGATAGCGATGGAGGGTAGGGATAAGGCATGAATACAACTTTTCGTGGGTTTATCAAAGGCAAATGATGGTTTTTCATAGCTTGAACATGGCCAAGAAACATAATCAGAGGTCAAGCTTCAATGCCATGGAGCTAGAGTAGGATAGAATGTATATGTGCATGGCACAACAAAATGGGTACAATATAAACCATCAAAAGGGTGCATAGAAGCTTACCGAAGGTGGATTTGTTTTGGGATGTCCAGAGGTCCTGGGTCAAGCTTGTCATCACCTTCTAGAAAGTTCAAGTCTGTAAAAGTTCCTTGACTAGCCTCAACCTTTAAACATGTGGCGAGGAATGTGTAACAGATTCAAGGATTCTTTTTAGATAGATTGCAAGTGGTGCAATGCATCATGGATACATGGGGTGACAACTGTGTCAACTAGAGGGGTGGGGGGCACTTTTGGATGTTTTAGGTAGAAGGGGAGGCATGACTCGAGTTAGGGCTCGATGGACTCAGAACCGCCTCTTGAAGATAATGGTGGTGATATATAAGGAATCATGGAGTATAAGTAGAGAGAAAGAGTGTGGTTGGAGACTTGGTCGCCTAAGCATTTGTTGTTAGGCCTCAATGCATGGAAAGCACAAGGAGGAAGATGGGTTTCTCAACCACACGATCACGGTCCAACAAGTAAAAAAAAGTTAAACCAGTTGCGTGTGACATGTTAAAAAGGCATAGTTAAGACTTAAGATTATCTTAATCAATGGACTATATGGATTATTTAATATTGGTCATATGTCTATGACTATTACCCTTTTTTCCTAGTATCATTTGACACCATTAGAATTACTCAAACATGATGAAATCTAGTATTCTATTTAATTCAACTAATGTGAATCCAAATATCAAATTATATTTTGAGTTTGGAATTAGGAATTACAAGGTTTATAATATAAGAGACTTAGGTACTAGGTGCATTAATAATCATTTAAAAGGAGTTATATCACCAAAATTGAAGGGAGCACTCATATCCTATTATGAACACATATACAAATAAAAGGAAAACTTTATTAATGTATGCCAAGTCAATTTCCATTCAACCCTCACAACTCATCATTGCATAACTATGGCTAGTTTTTATGCATTATTTGATTATGATGAAGCCCAAGGTATGATTATCATATTCATGTGTCATTCAAGGATTTACAAATATCTTGGATGCATAATGATCATATTGGGTATAATAAGTATTCATGACTTGAACTTGGAGAATTGAACATTTGAAAATCAAAATTGATCAACATAGGGCTAATTTGTGCGTACTATTCAACTAATATGTGTTACATGATTGACTCATCAGTGTCACTCTCATCCTAAGATTTTATGTCATTTTAAGAAATTAAATTTCTAAGTTAGCATTATTGGTCTGAATTGAAATTCTAGGGATGTTACAATATAACATACGAGGAACAAGAGGAAAACACCAATATGACAATATGATGTAATCTACTAATAGGTTTTCTTAAAATTGGGTCCCACTAAGAGTAATTCCATATGTAACAAATCAGAACTTAGAATATTACCCTATTCGATGTTTAAAAATCTAGTAAGATTGGTTTCTTAGATATGACCCAAACATGGATAGGAATTAACACACATTTACATAATAATTTGATTATGTGCCATTATGTAAATAAAATCATGAAATGTGTTACATACATTTTCTTTACTAACATGATGACTAAATAAAATGATTAATTTTCTTTGGAGTAGCAATTGGTAATTTCATATTAATTTGTCATATAATTTAATTAAAGTGGAATAAATAAACTAAAGATATTCATTGTCTAAAAGGTGAACTTTTGTTCATAGTAAATGTGTACAACTCATTTTGTAACAAGGTGACATCAATAGGGATTAATTAAGTAAGTGTTGAATTGATGTTTTGATAAACACAAGGATAATGTATCAAAATTCATAATATTGTCATAAATCACAAAAGGAAATCTCAAAACTAAAATATAAAGATAAAAATATGTTTCTTGAGTGCCAATTAGCTTGGTTGTCAAGTTTCACATTATTTGCATGATAATAATTATCTTAATTATATTTGGAAAATAAAATAGGATATGAGACAAAAGTATTAAATTAATAATTAAAAGTCTCTAAATGTGAAAATAAACCTCAAAATTGAATTCTACATACCAAGTAGCCTATGTGTGAGTTTCACCTAATTTGGACAATCTTAAATACTCTAGTGTAGTTTTAGGAGAGAGATTGTACATTTAAGCCCAAAATATTAAAAAACATGTTAAATAACTCCAAAAGGGAAAATTAATTGTAGAATCATGTTCCTCATGTTTAGGTCTTCTTATAGTCTAAGTTTCATATTTTTGGAGAGTTTCTAGATCTCTAAATTCATAAAAGAAAGAGAATATGTGTTGTAATCTAATTTTTTTTTTGGATAAGGTAAAATATTACTAGCTCAAAAAAGGAAGTATAGTGGCCATACAAAATCCCCTATACATAGGTCTACACAAGGCTCCAAATGGCCAAAACCTCATGCCTCACCCCTCTAAGGATGTCTGGGTTGCCTTTGGCAAACAAAAGTAAGCTATTTACAATATTGTCAAAAATAATGAGGTCATCATTCACTCTATTATTGTGCATTCTTCTATTTCTCTCACTCCATACATGGAAGACAAGGGAAGTGATAACTAAGCCAATGAAGGTTCTCTAGCCTTGGTTGCCCCTAGTGTGATTGAAAACCCAAAGAAGAGCTTGGTTCATGTCTTGAGGGGGGGGGTGCCACCTCAACCACACCTAAGTGAGAATCTTCTCTAGAGGTAGAGGGATAATTTGCATCTAAAGAAGATATGTCCATGTGTTTCATCTTCGTCCTTGTAGAGGAAGCATACACCATCATTGATACCACCCCATATGGAAATCCGATCAAGGGTGGGAAGCCTATTAAGAATGGCCATGTAGGTCCATAAGCTCCACTTTGGGCAGTGATGCTTGCACCATATGATAGGCTTCCAACGAAACTGGGGACAAGTTCTTGTTGATCAACCAAGGTCTTGGATAGGAAGAGGATAAAGGGGAAAAGGTGCAACTATATGACCTTCAACATCAGGCCATATCACAAGCATCCTCCTCCATATTCGGGAGGAATGTGGCCCTGAGATGACATTAGGGAGGTTACCGTATCTAATCCTCATCCATATGGCCCACAAGATCCTAGGTTTGAGAAGGAAGGGGTGAATGTGACACCCTACCACCATCGAGTGATGTCCAGGTCTGTAGTCTGAGTCCCTCACCATGTTTAAGTTGAGAGATGGTATCCCAGGATATGGCATGGCTACCACCATTCCAAAGAAACTTAGAGAGGATGGATCTGAACTTGAAGAGGATGAGCTCTGGAAATTCAGTAAGGAGACACCAATACCTAATTTTGCTGGTAAGGACAACCTTGATGAGGATGATCATGCCCACCAAGGAGAGCTTAAGGCACACCCATTTTTCGACGGCTGATCAGAGATCATCAAGGCAACAATAGAAGTCAGATCCCTTCCCAGTGCCTCCTGCGATTGGTATCCCTAAGTATATGGTGGAGAATGTACCTTTAGCAATGCCCACAGACGATTTTAATCTCCCTCTTATTGAGGCACAAGACTTGTATAGGAAGAATTGGGACTTGATGTCATTGATGTACAACCAAGTAAGGTTGTCAAAGGTCTTGAGAATGCATCGGTTGCCTCTAAGATATTTAGCATGACTGAAAATGAAGAAAAAGACGTCCTCATTGGAGATCATGTGGGCATGGATCTTAAATCCCTAGATGTTGAAGGTCTTAACATCCCCTTCATCTTTGACTTTAGACATAAGGCAACTGAGATTCTACATAACTAGCAAGAAGAGAAGGGGGGAAAGCGGGTCCCCTTGCCTCAGGTTGTTGGACGCATGGAAAAGACCCCTAGGGATTCCATTGATTAAGACAGAGAAGGATGTGGTCTCAACACATTGTTTGATGATCTACACAAACCTCTCAAAGAAGCCCATATCAGCCATGGTTGTCCATAGCCCCTTCCATCTAACCTTATAGTACGCCTTAGAGATGTCAACATTGAGGCAAGCTTTCTTAGTCTTGTTCTTGTCTTGGAAATCACAGAAGAACTCAATGAATAAGAGATAATTATCATCGATGCCTTTCCCGTGGATGAAAGATGACTAATTAGGAGAAACCAACGAGGGTGGACATGTTTTTATTCTTCTGGTGAGGATATGGGTCAAGATCTTATACATCATAGAGCAGTAGGAAATGGGCCAGATATCACTCATGGAGGCAACATTGTGTCTCTTGGGAATGAGTTTAGTGAAAGAATGGTTCACTTGGCCGACCATTCTGCCTCGTACTAGGAACTAGTGAAAAACTCTATATATGTCTTCATAGATGATCAACCAACATGTTTGGAACAATTTGGTGTTGAAGCTGTCTGACATGGGTGCTTTGCAAGCACCAATGGAGAAGACACGTCTTTTAATTTCTTTTTTAGTATCTTGTTTGAGAAAATCCCTATTCATCTCATCAGTGACACTACAAGGAGGGAGAACAAGGCCTTAAGAGTGGTTCTCTTCTTGGTTGTACAAATTCAAGAAGAAATTTATAGCCAAATAACCAAGTTTCTTTTCCTCATCCACCAAGATCCCATTAGAGTTGATTAGGTTGTGGATATGGTCTTTCATGTTGTTCCTCTTGACATCAGAGTGGTAGACTTAGAGTTGTGGTCACCATCTCAAATCCATCTCATATGACTTCTCTGCCAATATCTCACTTCTTGAGCTTTCTCAAGCTGGAGGAGGCATTTCCCAGCATTTTCTTCCTAGCCCATGAGCTCTATGAAAGAGGGGTTGAGTCTCAAGTCTTTGGACACTTCCTGGAATAGTTGACTATATTTCTTGATGAGATTAGGTAAGTTAATCAAATTGAGAGCTTGCTTGGTCCTTTTTATTTTAGAAGCAACGACAAATAATGGGTTCCCAACGATCGGGGCTCTCCACACATCGTTGATAAGATCTTTGAAACTCATCCAGGTAGTCCAGTGATCTAAGAAGCGGAAAGGTCAATTGGGGCTTGTATGGGAAACCAACTCCAGTTCCATCCAAGTGTGATCACTGTTAGGATGGGCCCACAACTTGATAGAAGCTTGAGGAAAGGTATCCATCTAAGATTCATTGACGACACCGCAATCAAGGTGACATTATATCCTATGGATTGGGATTCTTTTATTGTTATAGGTCATAATACCACCTTTGTATTGATCTAAAAGAGTTTAGCAGCATTAAAGACATCATTGTAATGTTTGATAATGGAGTCAGGTACCGGTAGTCCACCAAATTTTTCCTTGGATTTCCTCACATGATTGAAGTCACCAATCATAAGATGCGGGAGTTCCTCCTATGTAATGTGGATCAGGGCATCTAATAGTCTTCTTCTATCATCCTCTATGTTGGCACCATAGATAGTAGTGATGACGCGATGGAAGCCCCCATTATTAATGTAGTTGATGGTAATGGTTTGGTCAGAACAATGAACTTTCTAGATGTCCCATTTATGGTAGTTCTACCCAATCACAATTCTGCCACCTTCAATGATCTCCAGGTTGGAGGCACATCCCCAACCAGTGGGAAAAAGGCCTGAAGTCTTATCTTCTACCTCCCTTCTAATATGGGTCTCAAGGCATATAGCTATGCTGGATTTACTCTCCTCTATGATATGTCTGAGGGTTATCTTCTTGGCAGAGAGAGATGCCCCTCTGACATTCCAAGTGAGGATATAGATTTAACACCTTGCGAAGACCCCCCTCTCCCAAGGAGGGTGCCTCCTCTTCCTCTTCCCCTACCTCTTCCCATCTTTCCATGACTTAATCTGACCTTGGTGGCTCATAGAGAAATAGGAACATATACCTCTTCATTGTCCTGATCTTCCAACATGTGAAGGGGATTTGGAGAGGCCTCAAAGAATCCACCGTCTTCAAACCTAGTGGCCTGCCCATTAATGATCTCAAAACTGGTCATGACCAGAAGGTCGGGAACAATCTTAGACTGTAGGTTTCCACCTACGATAGAAACATAGGCCATATCAATCACCTATCCAGTAACACCTTTCACACCTGCATCAGCCAGATCGGAGGTGTCACTGACATCTATCTCTGCATCATGGCCCTTAGTAACTACATTATCCACCGTCTCGGTTGCGCCACTGTTAGTTGCAACCTCTTCCTCTCTAGAGAACTGGCTTCTACCCTTCCTCTTATTCCTCTTTGGCCTGTTGTGCCTAGATCTACCATAGTCAACTGACAACTCCTAATAAGATTATCTTGACCCAGGGTAGCAGGAAGTCATATGCCCGAACACCTTATAGTCACTAAAGCATTTGGGCAAGGCATCATAGGAGACCTTCACCTCCAACTCTTGGCCATCTGGGAGTTATAAATAAAATATGAAATCTCTTTAAAAGTGAAATCTAATTCCAAAATTGGAATCTACATGTATCAATTAGACTAGGTGCAAAATTCCCCTTTACTTGGACTTTATTTGCTTACCCAATTTGATTGGGAAAAAGAGAATTTATCAACACCTCAATTTAGGAAAAAATGGATTTGGAATCACATTAAATGTCACACGGTTTCAGACCTTAGTCTCTATATGTGTTTTTTTGACAAACTTTGGATCTCGATTCGACGATCAATAGATCGTCATCTAATCCACACCCAAGTTGGAAAGAGACTTAAAAATGGAGGCTCTATATTTTGCACTTTTCTCTCACCTCAATTGATCGCCACTCAAGATTCTTTTTCCATTGTATTCTTCGTCAATTTGTGCACAAAATGGTAACTTACTTGTAGCCTAAATATGTGAGTCCAAGAAATGCCTAAATTGTTCTCGGTGCTTCTCAAAACCATTCCCCACAAAAACCCAAAAACAAACCCCTATATATATCTAAACCCAACTTTGCCTTTGTCGCACCTCTTCTATCTGCAAACTAGTATAAGTTTCATTGTTGGATCTCTATTTTTCCATCAACATCATGAGGACAAGTATTGTTGTTCTTGGCATCGTGACTAAGAAGCTCTCGACTTCGACCATATTCCAGGTAGGGTTAGTCCTCCCACCTTGTGTTCTTTTGATCTTCGTTGTTTCAATCACTTATCATGAATCGTACAAGTTTTCCCCAATTTTGGCTTCTGCTGAACAACTGCTTGCTCACGACCATGGCATGAGCAAAGAAGGAAGATGGCTCACCCTAAGATTACTATTTTATCTCTCACTTATCCTTTCTTTTCTTTTTCTCACTAGGGGCCGTTAGGTATTTTCGACCTTAATCTATTTCCGTTTGGCGAGACTCACTGGTCGCTGAATGAACTAGCCGATGATCAATAATTGCACCTCACTGCACAGTCACACTCATGTGGATTTTTGTATTTCCTACGCGGATTAACATAATTTTGTGATTGTTTGAAACTTCCAAAATTCATAACTCTCTCTATGTTTGTCCAAAAATTACACTAAAATACTATTTGGATTCAGAAAATTAACCTCTATCTTTTGGTCTAGTTTTCATTGATTTATTTCAAAGTTAAAAAAACATAATTTTTAGGGTTTAATAATCCATATTCACTTAATAATAATTTAAGGAAAATTTTAATGGGTATAAATTAGATCTTGGATCAAATCCATGATCACTAACCTTGAACTTACTCTTCAAGATGTCATCATGTGTCAATTTAGGGTTTTATGAAAGATTTGATTTATATGGTTTTACTTTCACTTATGATCTTATTAGTAACTAAAAATAATATCATGATTAATAAATATATGATTTTAAGTCAAATATCATTAAGAGGTCCTAAAATTAATGTTAGGTATTTAACATGATCAGACCTAGAATTTTGTTGATGGATTTGGATTTCTAGGGTTTCACCAAAATATGTCATTAAACCCTAATTGATGGAGCAAATATAGTATGTAATTTGAGTTTACTTTAGACTTGGATGTTTAGGACTTGATTTCTGACTTAGTACTAAAGTCAAAGTATGTTTGCATCCCCTATTATTCTTGTTTAGCAATAAACCTATTTTCCTCACACTTGACATATTATCCTACACAATATCTCTCTTTGGAGAATTTATTTCATCTAAAATATTCGACTTAATTATAATATTAAGATCATCCTACTTTGTTGGACTACATTTTGACTCTAGCTTGTGATTTTCTTCATGATGAAACCCTAATTGATGATATATACCACTTTTGCCCACTTATGTGGTTGATGCTTATGTTGTCCATTTTTATGATGGCAACTTTGTTTACTCTACAAAAGATTGAACTTATACTTGCCTCTACATTTTGCATGGTATGTGATTCAGGAACCCTATAGTAGTGTATTTACATTGGTTTTTGGGTTGTGTGCCCTTGTTATACTTTTTGGACGGAGGTTGTGTTTCCCATACCCTGGTTTTGTGCCCACTTATATATATATATATATATATATATATATATATAGTCAGGCTAGAATACACTCGAGTATACGGATTGCACGAATACACTCAAGTGTGTTTGCATATCAAGACTATTTTTTGCAAAATGTAAACCATTGATCTTCACCGTCATACTATAACTAGGCTACATACAAATTTAGAGCCCATTTGGATGAGTTTAAGTCACTCATCCAAGGGCAACAAAATCGACGCGCGAAACTAATTTGAAATGCATAATTTTTGCGGTCTTCATAACATGAGCTATACATATCCAAATGTGCTCACATTTTGCGT
Source organism: Alisma plantago-aquatica (assembly GCA_963693085.1). NCBI lineage: Eukaryota > Viridiplantae > Streptophyta > Magnoliopsida > Alismatales > Alismataceae > Alisma > Alisma plantago-aquatica. The sequence continues at coordinate 26,852,983 of OY856410.1, forward strand.
ATGAGTTGTTCACGAGATGTTTAATAAGATCAACGGATTAGATTTTCAAAAAAAATATTGCATCATGAAAAACTACTTGAGTGTATTCTGCTCCGGATACACTCGAGTGTATTCTAGCCTGACTCATATATATATATATATATATATATATATATATATATATATATATATATATATATATAGGGGAGATAATTGTGTGCCATACTCTACTAGGTTTCAAGGTTGTGAGCCTTATCTACCATTGCTATTTATATTGTTCTAGTACTATGCTTATCTCACATGCATGCAGGTTGATGTTATGTTGATGGGTTTTGTGCCCAAAAATTTATATGTGCTTGTGTAGCACAACCCTTATGTTTTAATTCATGGCAAGTATTCTCCATGTTATCAACTTTTAAAAATTCATATTATTTAATTCCTAACTGGGTAGTCCTTTCCTTTTTTTTATGGAAACCTTGCTTATTTGACATCCTTTATTTCATAATGTTGTTGAATACTTGATTTAGAATGCACATACCATCATTTTGCTGATGTATCTATTTTTCTCCTCTTACTGGGATATGCTCAAGAAGAACATAACCAAGTTGGACCAGGACCTCCTCAAGTTTAGAACAACCTTTCATGAGACTTTCTCAAGGTGGTTAGGTGACCATCAACTGATCCTTTACTTTAATTACTTTTCATATGTATCACCATGCATGGTGAAGTTTTGAGACAATATCAAGTTTTGTAATAGTTATGTATTTTATTTCCACTGCTACATTTGGTTACTTGAATCATGCTTTTGAATAAAATGGATTACCATACCTTTGCAAAAAGATTATAGTGTATTTGATATATGGGATGTTTCCTTTTTATTTGATTTAGTAGGGAGTGGATCCCCCTCTCGAGTCCCACTCCTTACAAGTATGGTATTAGAGGTAGTGGCTGTCAATTATCTAACTATTTCAAACTTGTCTCCCTTAAGATGTTTACCTTTTTCATAGGTTGCTTATACCTAGTACCCTTGCCTTGTGTAGGCAAACCCTTATGGTGGGAGATAACTCATCTATTGATAGCTTAACTTGCTATGAGACACCCAAAGTACCCTAAGTACAGAATGCCAAAGATGAATCCTCCCTTTACCTCTCCGGTGACTCAAGTTACCTCTCCTACTGGAAGTCAGTCATCGATGGGTTAGGATACCCCAAACTCTATTGCTTCTAGTACGGATGCTGTCATATCCCTTGAACAAGAGTTAGCTTTTTTGTGATAGTTCCTTACAAAAACTATGGTAGGAAATATGAACACTCCTCCTATGTCTGAAAAGCCCCGAGGAGTACTCGTTAACTAACTTCATGAAGATGCAACCATCCTACTTCAAGGGTGAAGGAGAACTAGAGATGGTTGATAAGTCTTATGACTGGGTTTTATCCATGGATCTGACTTTTGATGGTATGACATGTCCTCCACATCAGAAGGTCATGTTTTCATCTTATGTGCTAGATGAACCAGCTCGTAACTGGTGGAATAGTATAGCAAGGACTCGTGACATCTCTACTACGACCTGGGTACGATTCTTGGTGCTTTTTCATGGGAAGTAAATCTGCACTGTTTCCCTAAAGAAGAAGGAGGTATTTTATGGTCTCGAGCAAGGTTCCATGCCTATCTCCACTTATGAGCAAAAGTTTCTGTTGCTTGAACGTCATGCATCTGTACCGAGTGAGGATCGTATGGCTGACCTATTCTTGCAAGGACTCAACTACAACATGGGTCATGCTCTTGTCCTACGGCTCCCTATGACTTTTCAACAATTGGTTGATAAAGCTTTAGCTGTTAAGTCTTATCCTAGATATCAACCTAAGGAACATGACAAGAAGAGGAAGTTCTCAGGTGATGATCAGAAAAGGGACAAGTGTGCTAAGTGTAACGTATATCATCCTTCCGGAAAGTGTTTTCATGGTAGAAATTAGGATAGACCTTGATCTAGGTCTCAAATTATATGTCATCATTGCAAAGAGCATGGTTATATCCAACCTAGATTTCCCCAACTTTGTGATGGACGTGCATCAGATCAACAACAACAACCTCAGGCACTTCCTCAGAATAATGGCAATAACAATGAAGGAAGACCATTTGAGAGACGCGATGTAAGAGTCTTTGCTTTGGATGGCCAAGGAGTTAATGAGGAAGATCATGTTGAAGGTAACCCATAATCTCTTAGTTCGACTTTAATGATATGTTTTTGGATTTGCACAGTACATTGAAGATGAAAGTAATGAAGTACATGAGTTTTGGAAAGACTATTCTTTGAACCTATAGTTTTGTTTGATTATGTAAAACCTTTTAAAGGGAGTGGAGTGTAGGTGATTGTTACATTGGGTTATTTAGATTTTTGAGGACAAAATCAGTTAAAGAGGTGGAGTGTTGTAACAAATTGGAACTTAAAATCTTATCCTATTCTGTTTAGAAATATAGTAAGATTGGTTTCTTAGATATGACCCAAACAAGGATAAGAATTAACACACATTTACATAATAATTTAATTATGTGCCAATATGTAAATAAAATCATGAAATATGTTATATACATTTTCTTTACTAACATGGTGACTAAATAAAAATGAATAATTTGCTTTGGAGTAGAAACTCGTAATTTCATATTAATATTTTCATATAATTTGATTAAAGTGGAATAAATAAACTAAATATTTTGTTGTGCAAAAGGTGAATTTTTGTTCATAATAAATGTGTACGACTCATTTATAACAAGATGACATCAATAGGGCTTTATTAAGTAAGTGTTGATTTAATTTTTGATAAATACAAGGATAATGTGTCAAAATACATAGTAGTGCCATAAATCATAAAAGGAAATCTCAAAAGTGAAATATAAAGATAAAACATGTTTCTTGGGTGCCAATTAGCTTGGTTGCCAAGTTTCACATTATTTGCATAATAATAACTATCTTAATTCTATTTTGAAAAGAAAATAGGATATGAGCCAAAAGTATAAAATAAATTATTACAAGTCTCCAAATGTTGAAATAAACCTCAAAATCGAAATATACATACCAAGATTAGCCTATGTTTGAATTTTCATCTATTTTGGACAATCTTAAACACTCTTGTGTAGTTTAGAGAGAGAATGTTCATTTAAGCTGAAAATATTAAGTAACATGTTAAATAACTCCAGAAGGGGAAATTAGTTGTAGAATTATATTCCTCATGTTTATCATTACTTATAGGCCAAGTTTCATATTTTTGGGGGGTTTCTAGATGCCTCAAATTCATTTTTTTGGTCGGTCAAAAATCCTGTTGCTATAATATTTCCAAAAACTTTGGGTACAAAACTTTCCACCCCCTTTACAAATAGGGATGAAACATTTGAAAAAAGAAACAAATGAGATCTTAATAAAGACCTCCTGAAAGGAAGAGGAAAAGAAAGCTACATATGCTACAAAAAGACACAGACTCCTACCAATTACTATGGGGTAGCAACCAACACATCCAATATAACACTAACAATAAAAACACCTTCAAGATGTGCCATCTTAGAAGTCTAAAAGCTGAACATAGTTACTGGAGCAGTCAGTATCTTCAAGAAGAGACAAGAATCATCTTCTACCACCAAACCTTCAAAACCTTCAGGTCTCTATATGGATGAGCATGAGCAACCAACAAGGAAACCCTTACTGCTGAGCACTAAAGCGCTTCATCCAGGACCAGGGATGAACCTAGGTCAGCAAACAACCAAAATGCAGGAGAGTAATTCAACAAGATCCTTCCATGAGCTTACCATTGAATAATGTCCTTGAACCAGATAACTACCTTTCCTCCACTGGCATTTGACTCATTTCCTGAAGATGTGAAATCCAGGTAGGTATCCAGCCCCTCTTCAACAGTCGACAATCATCAGATTCCTAGACCATGTGAGCTCAGCTACATGTAACAACAAGAGGGATCCAAAGGAGAGAAGAAGAAGTAATCTGCCCCCCTTGAATCCATCCCCACACGAGGCTCCTATTTACACAGAAGCACTTCATCGAACACCTAGAAGGTGTTCAAACGCTCAGCTACAGAGGAAACACGCGCAACTGGGGGAGAGTGGAATCAACCCCTACCACCATAGAATCATTGATGAGGACTCCTTAGAGGGAACCGATGTCGCTGAATGTCAGCTTGATCTCCAGATTGAACCACCCAAATCTGAAGAAGAGGGCCTGACATCGTGGTTGAGGAGGGAGGCGTCATCGTCAGGAGACACTGGAGTAGCCTGATGGTGAGTCGCCCATCCATCGACCAACACCGAACACCATCTCCAAGCACCCGCCCAAACCGAACAAGAACACATGAGAATGACGACTGGGGATGAACCACCTGCAGGGCAAGGAGGACGCCGCCAGAGCATGGAGGAGGAAACTCCATCGAGCTTGGAGGATGCCGCCAGAGCCCACCCGCCGACATGGTTTCCAAGGTTGCGTCCAACCATAGTCGAGGGTCACATCGCCCTAGATAAACCAGCAACTCAGGGGAGAGAGATAAGGCCACCAGTGAAAGAGGGGCGAAGCACCCCTCAACACCAACGATGACAGTGTAGTAGCGCGAGACCTAGATCTAGAGGGGGATGACTTCTCTCCAACCATCACTCTTGAACGAAGTGGAGTGGACCAGGTTGTAATGCCACCGCAGACCCAGATCTAGGCTCCATGCACCCGGAACATCACTCGTCTCCCTAGATAGTCGAGGAGTGCCCCAACGATTTGGGTTAGGCAACTCCCTAACTCCAGAGATCAGTTTCAACCTACAACATGTAAGCCTCGACTATGGCTGTTGAAAGCCAGGGGGAGAAAGCCGCCTAGGAGACGCACTCCCTCCCCCCAGCGGTGGCCGCCGGAGAAATATATGAGATAAAGTAAAATAATTAAACACAATAGGAAATCTCTTCAAAAGTGAAATCTAGTTCCAAGGTTGGAATCTGCATGTCTTAATTAGCCTAGATGCAAAATTTCACTTTATTTGGACTTTGTTTGTTCACCCAATTTGACTGGGGAAGAAAGATAATTTACTAACACCTCACTTTTGAAAAGTTTGGATTTGGAATTGCATTAAATGCCACACGATTTCAAACCTTAGATGGCATGCATGTTTTTTTTGGCAACCTTTAAATCTCAAATCGATGATTAGGAGATCATCATCTATCGCATGAACAAGTTGCAAACATAATTAAAAATGGTGGCGTTGTATTTTGTGCTTTTCTCTCACCTCAATTATTCTCCTCTCAAGATTCTTTCTCCATTGTATTGTTAATCAATTTCCACACAAAATGGTACCTTATTTGTAGCCTAAATATGTGAGTCTAAGAAATTCCTAAATAGTTCTTTGTGCTTCTCAAAATCATTCCCCACAGAAACCCAAAAACAAACCCCTATATATATCTAAACCCACCTTTGTCTTTGTCACACCTCTTCTAACTGCAAATGGGTATCAATTTCATTGTTGGCTCTTTATTTTTCCACCAACATCACAAGGATAAGTACCGATATTCTTGGCATCATGGCTAAGAAGCTCTCATCCCCGACCAGATTCCATATAGGGTTAGTCCTCCCACCTTGTGTTCTTTTGATCTTCATTGTTTCAATCACTAGGAATTTTCCCCAATTTTGGCTTCAGCTAAACAACTCCTTACTCGTAGCCATGGCATGAGCAGAGGAGGAATATGGCTCACCCCAAGATTATTGTTTTACCCCTCTCTTATCCTTTTTTTTTTTTTATCACCAGGGGTCGTTATGTCTTTTCGGCCTTAATCTATTTCTGTTTGGTGAGCCTCGCTGGCCGCTGACTGAACCGGCCGTCAATTAATAATTGGACCACCTAAATGAACAATCACGCTCGTGTGGATTTTTGTATTTTCCTACATGGATTTATGTAATTTTTTGACTGGTCAAAACTTTTAAAATTCATAACTCTCTCTCTCTCTCTCTCTGTTTGTCCAAAAATTATGCAAACATACTCTTGCATTTAGAAAATTATCCTTTATCTTTTGATCTAGTTTTCATTGCTTTATTTCAAAATTTTAAAAAACATGATTTTTAGGGTTTAATAATCGATATTCACATAATGATAATTGAAGGAAGATGGGTAAAATTTAAATCTTGGATCAAATCTATGATCAGTCTGAATAAGATCATGTGTCACTTTAGGTTTTTATCAAAGGGTTTTGCTTTTTCTTATGATCTTATTAGTAACTAAAAATAACATCATGGTTAATAAAGATATGATTTGATTCAAATATCATTAAGAAACCCTAAAATCAATGTTAGGTCTTTAACATGAGCTGACCTAGTGTTTTATCAATGGAATTGGATTTCTAGGGTTTCACCAAAAAATGTAATTAAACCATAATTGATGGACAAAATATTATATGTAGGTTGAGTTCACTTTAGACTTGGAGGTTTAGGACTTGATCTATGACTTAGAACCCAAGTCAAGGTATGTTTGCATTATGTATTATTCTTGTTGAGAAATAAACCTATTTTTCTCACCCTTAACATAATAGCCTACACAATCTCTCTCTTCTGAGAATTTATTTCATCTAAAATATTCTACTTGACTATGATATTATGATCATCCTACTTTGTTGGACTATATTTTGACTCTAGCTTGTGCTTTTCTTCATGATGAAACCCTAATTGATGATATGTACCACCTTTTCCCACTTATGTGGTTGATGCTTATTTGTCCAGTTTTGTGATGGCAACTTTATTTACTCTGTAAAAGACCGAACTTTATACTTGCCTCTACATTTAGCATGCTATGTGATTGTGTATCCCTAGAGTAGTGTAATTACTTTGGTTTTTGAGTTGTGCGCCGTTGTTATATTTTTAGGATGGAGGTTGTGTGCCCCATAGCCAGGCTTCGTGTCCACTTTTATATATACATGGGAGATGGTCATTTGCCATACTTTATCATGTTTCAAGGTTGTGAGACTTGGACATCATTGCTATTTATATTGTTCTAATGCTATGTTTATCTCACATGCATGCATGTTGATATTAGTTGATGGGTTTTGTTCCCAAAACTTTATATGTGCTTGTGTAGAACAACCCTTATGTTTTATTTCATGGCAAGTATTCTCCACATTATCAGTTTTTGGAAATTCATATTTTTATGCCTAGTGGGTAATCCTTTCCTTTTCGTTTGGGAAGCCTTGCTTATTTGACGTCCTTTATTTCATAATGTTGCTCAATACTTGATTTAGTATGCACATACCAATGTTTTTTTTTTATATATCTACTTTTCTCCTCTTGCTGGGGCATGCTTCCAACCGTAGGTGTAGGTCAAGGAGAAGATAACCAAGTTAGACAAGGACCTCATCAAGTTTAGCACAACCTTTTGGGAGACTTTCTTGAGGTGGTTAGGTGAACCTCAATGGATCCTTTAGTTTAATTAGTTTCCATATGTATCACCCTGTGTGGTGAAGTTTTGAGACAATAACAAGTTTTGTAATAGTTAGATATTTTATTTCCACTACTACATTTGGTTACTTGAATCATACTTTTAAATAAAATGGATTAACATCCCTTTACAAAAAATGTATACTGGTATTTGATATATGAAATGTTTCCTTTTTATTTGATTTAGTAGGGAGTGGATCCCCCCTCTCGGGGTCCCACTCCTTACACCATCACACATTTTGGTTATGTAGTAAATAGCTCAAATAACTTTTTTGTATTTTGTAAACAACTCAAAGACACATGCTAAATGATGGCAAGAGATGATGAGTAATTACGCTTAGTCATCCAATGCAAGATCCACTAATGACTACTATTTTTAGACAATTTAGTATGACAACACATCACTGTCCTTAAAAGTCACACTAGGGTTCTTGTTAACCTATTTTATTATAGATAAATTACTATATGTGTAACTTTGTTGGATACCGTAAAAAGAAATGGATTGATGAGAACAACACGAGATTGGAATTTTAAGGTAAGGCTTAGTTATATGTAAGGGAACAGAAGTACATACAACCAAGAGGAAGGCGAATAACCGAACCACATATGCCACCAAGTCTAAGAATGCATAGAAAGTAGCCTCAAGGAAGGATGTTCATAGAGTGTTTTCTAGAATAAAAGACATTAACATGTGATATTTCTGTATATCCATGACACCTTCTTGGATATTCTATAAAAATTGATGTATTTTCCTCTACCTTCACTCCCAATATGAAATAGATGAATGACTATATTTAGAACATATTTCCCCAACCAAATTCCTCTACTCTATTTAAAGTGCAACACTAAAAATGATTATACTGATAACATTAACATTGTGTATGCTTAAGTGTCTGAATTTGGACTAATTATTTGACTAAAATTATTTTTCCTAATTTATATGTATGTCTAATTATGAAAGTCACATATACTATTTCATGAAATACCAAATATTTTTTTCAATAAAAAATACCAAATGTTTTTGTATTAGCTAAGATATATTGTTAACTTTAAATAATTTGTATATCTTTTCACAAAAAGAGTGTCGATTCAATTCATGCCATCCTCGAGACTTGAACCCGAGACCTCTAGGTAAAAAAACAAAGAACCTAATCACTGGGGTGTCCCGTCTTGGACACAAACAAGTTGTATACTTTATGTAACACGTATTTGTAAAGCCTCTAACACAAGTTTCCTTATCTACATTATAAAGTTGCAAAAAAGTTTGAGTGATTTGAAATAGACGACAAAAATGGCATCTTGAAATTTAATCATAAATCCTAGAAGGGTTTAAAATTTGATAAAACCAACTAACATATAGAATGGATTAAAATTTGATAAAACCAACTGACATTGATCATGATGCTGAAGCTAGTTGGAGTCAATCAGGCACATCATTATCTTAGATACCAAAGTGGAATACTATTTATGTTGATTTAGTATTGATACTCTAGTAGATTTTTCACTAGTAATATATCACAACATATACGTGACAATAGTAAGGAATACCATGTATTCATGAGCTATTCCTCTTAATGTTTATGTATGAAAGAATTGTTATGTGAGATGAGCTAAAAGATGATCAAGGAGTTGTTTACACCAATTCATATTATACTCGATTAATTAACTACATGATGAAATGTTTGTTGTGAATTGTTCTAGAGATCGAGTTAGATAACTTGGTTGGACACTCTTGAATAATGTTATTAGAGATTAACGTTCCATTTTCCATATCATGTTATATATGGTGTGTTCTTTCTTAATACAAGTCTAATTGCCAATTTCACTCATCCAACAAATTTTTTCTCACACAAGAAATTAAATATAAAGTAAGAACTAATGACCATGCAATATTCGAATTTTGGATATAAAAGACAACATCCAAATTTGGCTTCAAGATGAATATGTATAGAAGGCACACCTAAACTCATATTCTAGGTCTCGTTTAGATCATTTTGTAATAACATGTAAGGTATGTTCTTTGATTTAGTAGGTTTTCAGGTTCTCACGTCCCATTACTTTTGTTTTGGTATGTTTAGTTCCTAGTTGGTATATCTGACATGATTACTAATGCATGCAAGTATAGTTGAAAATAAAGGTAATGTGGCGGAATAGAGTATACCAATAAAGAGAACCACATCATGAGAAACATTGTTTGATAAATGATATCATAAAATTCTAATTGAAACCTTTGTTAGTAATAAACCTAATATTATTTTCTCCTGTTTCAATTTGTCGATGAAGGTCCAAAAGTGGGTTAAATTATATATTTTTGGTTCTTGAATTTATGCATATGAGCTATGAGAAGCATCGAGACCCTACCACTTTCCTTACCTTGCGCGTGGCTTTTGCTTCTTCACTATTTCTGACCAGCAAGGTAGGAGAAGTAGCATAACTTGGGTTCGCCTTAGCCATTTATTCACACCAATGGCCTCTTCAAAGAATCGTGTATTATCTTCAAAACCAACTCTCGTACCTTCCTCCTTATTTTAAATGAACACACAAACACACATCTAATCAAAATATTCTAATCCTCACCCATTGTGACCATTTCGATATTTTTATGACATAAGATTAGCCTTAGTTCACGTGTGTGAGATTGTATGTGTGTGTGTGTGTGTGTGAGAGAGAGAGAGAGAGAGAGAGAGAGAGAGAGAGAGAGAGAGAGAGAGACTGCCTTTCTTTGGAGGAAAATAGAATTTATCTAATCATAAGAACATGTTTAAACACCCGCGATGAAATTTAAATTACTTGAATATTTTGTAAGACATGAGTTGGCATTATTTTTCAGTGTCATGCGTTTGATAAATAGACAAATAAATAAATAAATAAATCTACAAATAATAACATAACAACAGAGTGAAATTGTGTTATCAAATCACATAAATGTCAAGAGGGATTTTTTTCTTCTTATTATATTAGATATTTAAAATCGAATGAATAGATGATTTGTTTGATTTAAGAAATTATAACATATTCTAATAGAAGCATGTGCCCAAATTGGTATATGGGTGAATTGTAGGTAGATAGATAGACTAATAATGGATGGATTGATATGTAGATAAAAGGATACATAGGTAAATATTTAGATAGACATGAGATCGATAGATTGATGGACATGTAGATGGGTGGCTCGAGGATAAATAGATTGATAGATGGATATATAGACAGATGGATAGATGGATGGAAGAATTGACCAATCGAGAAAGTAATCATATATAAATTTGATGGATGAGGAAATGATGAATATATAAGATGACAAGTAGGGAGAGATGAAAGCAAAGGGGCAATTGAATAACATCAAAATTATAATATATTTGCAGTATCAAGCCATATAGATATATGAAAATTGCTAGGTGAACACAACTTGTACACAAGAAATGAAACCAATCTTGTCTTTTTGTACATAAAGCAAGAGATGTGACAAATAAGTTGTGTTATTTTATTTGTTTGATCTTTGAATATGTGGATCATAACATATTAGTTCTACTTCTGATCCCAATTTTGGTGTGTATAGCAAACCCCTATAGATATGTTGCCTTGCATCCGCCTCCCCCCATCATCCACACACACGAATGAGTGGATCATGCAAAATCAATCATGTAAAAGGTTTACTGAACCTCTCAATAAGGAAGACACGCACATGCACAATCAGGAATTGCTTTTGATGTGATTGTAAACCAAATATCGTTACAGAATCTAAATCATGTTGAAGCAATAATGTTTCGCTTTTGAGGGGCTTCTTCCAATTAACCCTAAATCTATACACAGAGGTTATCAATTGAATGGTGTATATGATTTATGTACTGTTTTACATGGGGAAGAACTTATCAACATGTAATAAGGGGATTTTTTTTGTTTTGTTCAGAAAAGAGAATTTTGTTTGCCGTTGGGTCTAGTCTCACCACCTGATCAATGCTGTCTACTGCTCCGCCTGGTTGTTTCCCAGCCATAAAGGAGACTAGCAAGTAAATTTTGACCCCTCCAATCTTCATCCAATACGAGTGTCATTGGGGCGACGGCCGAAGTGGTTCAGTAGAGCCTGGATGAACGGACTGGCTGATATGTTGTATACTTATATGGCTGAGCTAGTGAGCTGGGATTCGGAAGCAATACCGGACCTTTCTGATTTCTTCTTGTTCTTCACGCAGCGGAAATGCTCTAGCTATCTATCTCTGTCTCTGTTCATGGAGGCCATTCGCCGGCATGCTTTCAGGAGCAGCGGCGCCGATCCCCATATCGCCACCGTGGCGTCTCTTCACGAAGGCCCTCCTCCACCACACCTGAAAGGCCCCACGAATGTCAGGGCAGTCGTCCCCTTGTCTCGCAAACCTCTCCGCCCAACGCACCAGGATCCACTGCTGCTGCGCCATAGGCAGCGTGAGCACCGTCCGACCCAGCGCCTCCGCTACCACCCTTCTCCTCTCCCCCTTCCTCATCCACCCAAAATCATCATACAACGCCTCCAGCCATGTCTCGAGGAGGGCGGACTTGGTGTCTCTGGGAACAAGGACTGTTCCCTCACCGATCCCAACGAGTAGCCTTGCCGTGACCTCGCTGATCCCGGTTCGGTATACTGGCGCCGTTTGGGAGTGGAGCTCCGCTAGGTCCTTCTGGTCGGCCCATATTGCTACCAGATGGTCCGCTGACCTCCGGGTAATCAGGATTCCAGCCAGCCACTGCAAGGTGTCGGCTTCCCGAGCCACGGCCACCATTAGGCCGCTCCCGCTGCGATCAGGAGCTTGGTCCTCTGCCGCGTCGGAGAGATGAAGCTGAAGACAGCGGATGCATTCGCGGCAGTGGGTGTAGATCGCGCCCGTCTCCTCCCGCATAGTGTGGCTTGGGGTTTCGTCGGATGTCAAGAGCTTTGCAACCAACTCCTTCATCTCTCGCCTGGCTTTGTCGTTCTTAGCCCGCCGGAGGGCCGTGAGGATACGCGGCAGGAGTCCGGCAGCCAGCAAGGGCGACGAGGATGAGGAGGAGGATGCCGGATGGAACGATACTCTCTGCAGGACACGGGAGGCCTCGGCGTAGTAGTTAGGTTGGAGTTTCTCCAACACAACGACAGCCTGAGCTTCCTCTTCCTCCGTCCACGCTGCCGCCTCCAAGTGATCCAGGCACGCCGACACACCCGCGTCGAACGCCAGCGCAGCAGAGACCTGAAACATCAAACCACCCAGATCGCCAGTCGTTGGCCGTCACAATCAGTGGCAAAAGAGGTGAGGAGGCAACAATGAGGACGGCTTCGGTGAGCCTTTCTTTTGATTATTTCGATGAAGAGGGAGGGAGAGTGGAGGTGGATCTTACTCGCTCACCTCGAGCAGGGCCAGGACCTCGGCGACGCTCTCCTCAGCAACGACCCCTCGCACATCATCCGGCGTGCAGTACATGAGCGCTACGGCCTCCAAGTACGCCTCCGCGTCATAGACGCTGCATTCGCAGATCTCCACCTTCACCGCTCCGCCACTACGCCCCTCCCGCCCTTTCCCTCCGAGCTTCGCGATCTGGTCCGCGAAGAACCGGCTCTTCCAACCGAGTATCTCCCTGTGAACGCGCAACTTGGCTCGGAACGCGCCTTCCGTGGAGGAAATCGTGAGGTGGACGTCGCCAGGCCCGCAGGCGCGGTAAGCACCCGTGAGGAGGAACCGGGAGACGCGGGCTTGGAGGGCGGCCCGACCACGCCGGCGCGGGCCGGTGTTGGGGAACCCGCCGCGCTTGTCCTCGGAGGCGATCATGTCGAAAAGGGTCGCGGTAGTGGGGGTGGGGGCGGGAGGGGAGGCCAAGGGGGATTGGGTAGGGACGCTTCTTCTGTGGGTTGCGGGGGAGAGTGGGGAGGAGGTTGGGGATGGGAGGAAGCCCAGCTTGAGCATTGCGGATACCTGGCCGTGTTTTAGGATGTGGTCAGCTTCCTCAGCAGCGGCCGCGGCCTCCATGGAGGCCGGGCGGAGTGGCGGAAGTGGGAAGACGGTGACTGCGATTGGGGATCTGGCCGGAGCCGGCGACTCCAGGTTTCGACTCCGGCGGTCTGGAGTTCACGAGTGGTTGTTGGGTTGGTGAGCTGGTGACTGCTAGTGGATGGGTAATGGTTGGAAGTTGGTCGGGTGGAGAAACCGAAAAAGAGCAAAAGCGGTCCCAGCCTGTTCATGCGCAAGCGTCAACCACGCCCCAAACTAGTCACGGCGGATTATCATTGAGTTGAATTTTTGAAATTCTGCAATAGGCTAATAAATTTGTTTCGCTTATAACTTTTGAACCGTAATGAATTTTTTAACGAAACAAAAACCGTTGGTTTCGCTATGAAAAATGTAATCCAACAAACCTAATATTGACATATTTTTGAGATAAAAAAATAAAAAAATGATATATATATGTAATTGACAACCAACTATGGTGCACATATCCATAAATGGTTATTAACACCCAAAAATAGTAAATTGACGCCCAAAATAATATATTTACACCCAAAAGTATAAATATGGTGCTCACATAAGCTAATGACACCCATAAATGGCTAAATCTAACAAGCTCAATATTGACATATTTTTGAGAAAAAATATATAAAAATAATAAATATATGTTAATTGACAACCAATTATGGTGCCCATAAATGGTTATTGACACTCAAAAATAGTTAGTCAACGCACAAAATAGTTCGTTGACACCCAAAAGTATAAAGATGACACCCAAATAAGGTAATTGACGCCCAAAATAGTTCATTGACACCCAAAAGTTAAAAATGACGCCCTAATAAGGTAATTGACGCCAAACATGCCCATAAATGGCTAATGACACCCATAAATGGTCAATGACACCCAAATATAGTTATTTGACGCCTAAAATGGTTCACTGACACATAAAATAATAACGACGCCCACAAATGGCTAATGACACCTATAAATGTCTAGTGACACCCAAATATAGTTATTTGACGCCTAAAATGGTTTACTGACACCTAAAATTATAACGACACTCACAAATAGCTAATGACACCTATAAATGGTGAATGACACCACGCCTAAAATAGTTCACTGACACCTAAAATTATAACGACGCCCACAAATGGCAAATGACACCTATAAATGGCTAATGACACCCAAATATGGTTATTTGACGCATAAAATGGTTCATTGACACCTAAAATTATAACGACGCCCACAAATGACTAATGACACCCATAAATGACTAATGACACCCAAATATGGTTATTTGACGCATAAAATGATTCACTAACACCTAAAATTATAACGACACCCACAAATAAGTAATGACACCATAAATGGCTAATGACACAACGCCTAAAATAGTTCACTTACAACTAAAATTATAACGACGCCCACAAATGGCAAATGACGCCTATAAATGGCTAATGACACCCAAATATGGTTATTTGACGCATAAAATGGTTCACTGACACCTATAATTATAACGACGCCCACAAATGGCTAATGACACCCATAAATGACTAATGACACCCAAATATGGTTATTTGACGTATAAAATGATTCACTGACACCGAAAATTATAACGACACCCACAAATAGCTAATGACACCCATAAATGGCTAATGACACCCAAATATAGTTATTTGATGCATAAAATAGTTCATTGGCATCCAGAACAATGTATTAATATCATTTTTATATTTTTTGTTAAAAATATATCAATATTAGTCTTGTTGGAATGAATTTTTCATAACGAATCCAGTAGTTTTTATTTCGTCAAAAAATTCATCACGGTTCAAAAGTTATAAACAAAACAAATTTATTTATCAATTACATAACCTCCACAACCCGTCCAATTAAACTGCGCCACGTCATCGCCTGTCCACCTACCAAAACCACCTTTAAAAAGGCAAAACTTCCCAATTTTTCTCAAAACCACCCGAAACCACTGATGGGCGCGCGTAGCAGGAGCGCGTGAGAACTGTTGCGCGTGACCCAATCATTTCCGGTCTTGCTTTGTTGTCTTGTCGACACATTTTTCTCAGACTTCCTCTTTTATTTTGAAAAAAAGAGGGGGTCATTGCTTTATATATATATATATATATATATATATATATATATATATATATATATATATATATATATATATAAGTTCATTTCATTAACGTAGAAAGAAATATTAAAAAAAGTAAAATGCAAGCTAAAACCTGCATTTACAAGTTTTTCACTACTGGAGTTGCTAGATAGTGATAAAGCAGCATAAGGAAATTAGATAGTTCGTGGGGGAGACATCCCTTAATAAGCCTCTAGGAGTAAACAACCGCATGAGTAAATGATTATGTAATTATCCTCGAGGCAACACTAAGTAGACTGGTTTCGGTTTCTTCATCGAGCATTTCCTTGAACTGGAATAGATAGGCTGCTTCTGATTTACTAGCATTAGTGTTCACAATTTCAATGACCTCCTCCGTTTCCTGGTGACCTGCAATGATGCATAATATTTAGATCGGAAGTTATTGTATTAATGATGATGTTCTTGGGTTTGTTTTTATTGTTGTATCTTCTGTTATTTCTCTCGATCCAGATATTCCAGAAAATTGTTATAAGGTAGTCATCATCCATGAGATGATAGTTGTTTCTGCTGGGAGAAATGTTGGTTGGTATTTTTGTTATGTTTTGGTCTGAGTGTCTGAGAATCATGAAATGGTTAATGATGTCCCTAGAAATATAGCAGTGGTTAAAGATGTGGTCCACTGTTTCTTCTTATCTTATACAAAGGGAGCATCTAGATGGTCCTCAAAAACTTCTATTTTTGAAATTTTGGTCAGTAAAAAGTTTATTGTTAAGAAGAAGCCAGAGGAAAATTTATTTTTTTGTGGCCATCTTTTTTTCCATATGGTGGAGCAAGGGGGAGTGACTCCTCTTAGGGCACGTTTGTTTTGTTGGATTCAAAAGGATTTGTAGAAATGCAACATTTAAATCATCCCGGAGTAAGAGATTTCCTGTTTTGAAGCTCCTGTTAATCTGGAGCCTTACGTTTGGCTTGTCGCACTGCCTTGACGAACACAGCGCAGACGAAGCCCTTTTTTGACAGCACGGAAGTGCGAAATGAGGGAAACTCTGCCGGGTCTTGGCGTCCGGCGGTTTTGAAAAGGGAAGCCGCATCCAGCGTTTATTGCATGCGTAGAAATGCAGGACTCTATCCATTTTTCTACTCCATCAATCGAAACATAAATTCTACCCTGCTGGATTATAATATGCAATCCAATCCCGAGAGATTCAGTAAACCAAACATGCCCTTAAGAGGAGGAAGGAATATGTATCTTTTGGCGTGTATTTTGATCCCCAAATCCACAATATTCTGTTTGAAGAATTATTTTCGAGCTCATGGATGATGTTTGTAAGTTCATTTTGATTTAGATGTTCTAAAATTCATTGTTTGAGAGAGTTGGATCTACTGCTGGTAAGGAGGCCAAGAGCTTTGGCCGTAGTGATGCTTGAAAGTTTTTTTGGGATGGACCAGCTTATGTGCCTGCTTTCTATGGTGCAGTTTTTATACCATGGATCCGACCAGAAAGATATTCTATTGTGGGAGTGTGGAGGGGTGTAGATGATTTGTTTTATGAGGTGGATTTTCTTGTTGATGTATTTCCAAAGCGGAGAAGCAACACTTTTTTTTTATTTTGTGCCGGGGGGTGGGCGATTTTTTGTAGTATTTCTCAGAGATCAGATTGTACCAAATTTTTCTTGCTTTCTTGCTTTCTTACAATCTTTAATTTCCTAACAAGTACTCACACTAATTCATATCATACTTATAATTTTTTTTCTAGAATGTATTTATATATAATATTTAAAAGTATATGGATGAAAATACAGGAACACATTGATATAACTCTGCTCAGGAGTTTTAAAAAGAGTTTTCTTTGAGTGTTTTTACATTTAAAAACTTATGGGAGAGGAGGTACTAACCTTGCATCCAAGGTACATGGAGAAGAAAACATTATCTTATCTTGGTACAAATGAGTCAAACCCACGATGTGTACTACAACCAACGACTAGCTTTACCAACTAAGGTGATTGTCAAATATACGCACTTAAAAAGTCAAATCCTCCCCATATTTGGTTTAAATGAATTAGTTGTGTTGTGTTACAACAGAAATTTGGTGTGAGCTTTTTTTTACACATCAATGATATAAAGTTGAAAAAGAGTTCTAAAGGTGAAAAAGGTGAATGTGTATGATATTTAAAGTTACCTTAAGAAAGTTATTCCTCCTTATGCTTCAGACTAGATATAATATATGTATAAATGTGATATAAGGTATGACTTGTCTCTTATTCGAGTTTTTTATCCGGTCATGTAAATGTATACAAAATTGAAATAACTCTATAGGGGGGATGAAACCCTAGACCGATGACGACTCTAAGAGGAAGGTGACTTTACAAAGGCGATCGACGATCCCAAGTGTTAGGTGAAACTTGACCTCCTCTTCCTTATGGGTCCATTCCCTCCAAGCTTCTTCTCATATGGTCCCTACAGTTGATGGATCTGTGGTTGATCTCTTGTACCAAGGTACACCCCCTTCTTTTTCAAACTATAGTTGCTTTCTATTGTTGTTAAGAGGCTCATCTCGTAGTCAAGTCTTTTCATCATGTTCTCAAACACAAGTCCCTTAAATGTATTCTCATATAACATGCAATAAGCCACCAAATGGCATCTCCTCCCGCCACCCTCTCCCCCTACAGGTTGTGTCATCAAGAAAAGACTATTATGTGATTGAGTCATCCCACCCTGTATCATCCATGATTTGAGGCCTCAGATAAAATGATCTTAAAATAAATGATTGGACTACCCATATACCAAGGTGCACCTCCTTTTCATAGAAGCTATTACTAAAGAATTTTGTGTGTTATGACTACATCTGAGCTTAATTGGTAAACTAGAGTTTACTTGAATGACTACATGCTTAATTTAGATTAAACATTGCTTAAACCTGATTAATGGTGGCAGACCAACTGAGATGAGTCAAGCCAAAGAAAGAACTCCAATCTTGATTTTAGTTTGAAGGATTAGGGTTTGAGAAGTGTAAACCCTAATTGCCAAAATTAGGGTTTTGATAGTACATAAATATAAAATTTGATAGATATATTACTATGGTAAATGATTTTTTGAATTTTGTGTAATTTAGATTTACTTGAATTCTGAGTATGATATGTATAACTCAATCATGCATGCTAATGCAAATTTTGAGAATATTTAGATATTCTTTGAATGCAGTGCTCAGTCAAACTATACTTTGACTGACCATGCTGAGAAAGTGTTGCTCATTAGTGTAGTGTTTGATTTTTAATTATTTATTGGTAGCTCAGAATGATCTAGAGTTTTTACTAGAGCTCTTAAATTACATGTCAGAAACCATGCTAAATTCTCATATTTTTGGAGGAGTTTTGACCTATTCAGTAGATGATTTACAATAACATTTTTATATTGGAAAAGTCTAGTGACATAAAAGAAAGTATAAGTAGGGTTCATGTGCAATTGACCCAACCAACTCAATTGCTCTATATGATCAACCTAACACACTAGGGGCTCTCATAATTCGTGATCCATTCTAGAGAAACAAAATTCAACAGAGAGAGTGATAGTTAAGGTTTGGATGGAGAAAGTTGAGAAGATGGTGATCTAGGGTTTCCGTATCCTAGAATTGATGAAATCAAGTATGTTTGTCATCTCTATATATGTTTTCTTAGTGATTCTTCTCACACATGTGAAGATTTTGTCCCTCCTATGATTTGATTCGAAATGGTATCAAATCTCCATCTTTTTTCACTCTTTCTCCATAAATATCCATTCCTAGGGTTTTTGAGTTGAAAGGAAGAAGAAAACAAAAATTTGCTAGGATTTTGATATAAATTCGAGATTTTCAGATGTGGGCTACATTTTTAATATGTTTTCACACCTTAGGGTGAGTGGGTACTTCCTTTAAACAATAGGTTGATCATGAATAATCTTGTAAGGAGTGGGACTCGAGAGGGGATCCACTCCCTACTAAAAATTTGAGGAATAAAACATCCATTCCAAACACACTCAAATGTATGCTGGAATATGTGCAAAATTTCCAAACTTCAATAAATTGTATTCAAAACAACCAAAGTGTAGCAACGGAATAAATTTTTTGACTATATTCAATTTAACATAAGATTACAAAAGAACGTCATAATCTCTCACAAAGGGTTTGCCTGTATCATTCGACATAAGGATCTAGTAGAGGGAAATCTAATCCATAACAACTTTGTCTCCAAACTTTAACTCCTTAAGCTAGTCCAAAACTTCATGCCTTATCATCCAAGTCCTTCACCTAGGGTTGGAAGCATACCCCAGTAAGACGAAAAAATAGATGACATCAACAAAGGCTGGTATGTGCATATTAAATAGGAAAGTTGAGCAATATATGAAATAAAGGACAAAAAACATAAAAGGCTTCCCATAGAAAGGATAAGGACCACCCAAATAGGTATCAAGAGAAAAGGAATTGGAATCATAT
Organism: Alisma plantago-aquatica; assembly: GCA_963693085.1. NCBI lineage: Eukaryota > Viridiplantae > Streptophyta > Magnoliopsida > Alismatales > Alismataceae > Alisma > Alisma plantago-aquatica. The sequence continues at coordinate 26,872,941 of OY856410.1, forward strand.
GATAACAAAAGAATACTTGCCATTAATAAAACATAAAGATTGTGCCACACAAGTACATATAAAGATTTAGGGCACACACCCAATATCATCAACATGCATGCATGTGAGATAAACATAGCCCTAGAATAGTATAAAGACAAAGTTGGCCAAGTCCCACAAACTTGAAACTTGATAGAGAATGGCGTACTGCCAAACTCCCAATATATATAAAAGTGGGCCAACCTCACAAATTTGAAACCCGGGTATGGGGCCACAACCTCCATCCCAATAATAAAAGGGGCATACTACCCAAAAACCAATGCAATTACACTACTCTAGTGCTACTAATTCACATAGCATGTTTAATAGAGGGGTAAGTAGAAGTATAGTCGAATTATACAAAGTAATCACCACAAAAGTGACCAACATATACATCCACCTCATAAGTGGGCAAAAGACATCACATGTCATCATGTAGAGTTCCAACATGAACAAAGCACAATAAAGAAGCAAGAGAATGTCCAAACATGATCACATGATCAGTAACAAATAAGATACTTCGAATGAAGCATATTTTCTAAAAGAACAAGATATTGTGTAGGCTAATGTCCATACGACCAAGAGAAAGAAGAAAATAGGATAATTTCTCAACAAGAATAATGTGGTTTGCAAATATACAATAAGAGAGTAAAAAAGATTAGTTGCTCAATATGAATAATCGGGTCTGTAAACATACAATAAGAGAGAGAAATTTCTCAATATGAATAATCGAGTCTGTAAACATTCAATATGAGAGTGAAAAAGATCAGTTGCTTAATATGAATAATTAGGTAACTTTAGAGTCTAACAGTCCAAGGTCACTTCTAGATCCAAGTCTAAGTCTCCAAAGAACCTCTAGGGAAGGTACATAGGTCCAAGTAGAAAGGTCCCCTAGCTAGAGAGTCTGGTTTCCCCAACAAAGCTCCTATCTCGAGCAAGAAGCACCTTATCCACTTTAGAGGTGAAAACCCCTAACTAAAGATCATGGAGATGAGGGGTTTAAGGGTTCTAGGTGGGTTTTCACCATGGAAGGCCATGGTTATGACCTGGAAGAAGGTGGAAGGAAGATGAACAATGTGAAAATAGGGAAGGAAAGGGGGAAACTTACTAGTTTTGGTCGAAATTACCAATAAGGAGTTTTTGAGATCTTAAATAGAGCAAATTTAGAACCCTAGGAGCCTTCTTCACCAAGGTAGGCACACTCTTTTACCTTGGGACAACACATTTATGGCCAAACATAGTAGGAATGATTCTCTAAGAGAGATGAAAGAGAATCAGAGTAAGAGTTTTTGAATTGGGAGGTGGGAAGGGGTAGATATGGCTTTATAAAGAAAGGGGTCAAGCATGAGGTGTCTATGGGACTTTCCATGTGTCCATGTGTAGGGGTGTCCATGGTCATGAAAGACTTTATGGATAAGGAAGAAGTCAAGCATGAGGTGTCAAGTAACTTTTCATGTGTCCATGGATAAGGGTGCCCATGGACATGCAAACCTTTATGGATAAGGAAGAGCTTTCCATGTGTCATTAGCCTAGGGTTTCATGGCCATGCAAGAGGACAACTCATAGAGGCTTCCTAAATATCAAATGTTAGTTCATGAAGACTTATAAGCCACCCCCACCGGCATCCAATCAAAGAAATAATCTCATTGGTTGATAGCTTCTAAAGATAAGCTTGTTTATAAAGAGGGTAATCCCTAAAATGCCCTTGGAGAGAAACACCTTCAAACCAAGTTGCAAATAGGCACCCCATGGTTAAAAAATTGAGAATGGTAAGGAAATATCTAAGGATTATAATGCAGGTGATAATTTGCAAAGAATACCTCCCAATTGGGTAAATTGTAGAAAAGTCTTGAATGTACCTAAAATTGCATAACTTGCACAAACAACATCCAAATTTGGTGAAACTTCATACACAAATTATGTTTGATGTATTGAATATGAATTTGCCATTATTTAAATCTTTTGAAGTTATATAGTTACATTATTCATTACTTATTCTTTTTACTCATTTTCTCTCTCCTAAACTTATCCTAATATTTCAAGGTTGTCCAAATTAGATGAAATTTGACATGTAGGATAATTTTGATATGTCAATTACGAATTTGAAGTTTGTTTTCACTTTTGAGGCTTCTTTTATGAGATATGTCATATGGCCCATTAACGAGCCATTATCTAAATTATTCATCCAATTAAGTTCCTTATCTTCATATTACCACCAAAATGAGTTATGTGGCATATTTTATGTATCCATTATTAATGTAAGATTAATGTTAGAACATTAGGTTACATTAGGGTGATAAATTCATGTATTAGATCATTAGGATCATACTAAACATCTATTTAGGTCTAATCTTCAACCTTGTTTGTCTAAGACAAAAAGGTCAAAGTTTTAGGGTAGGGTCCAAGATCAAGTATGTTATAAATCTTCAATTGCTTTATATGTGTCTATAATCCTAAACGGCCTTTTTGGTCTACCTTTTGTAAGATGATATGAAATGTATTATTGCTCTGTTGTAATGAATTTCAGATGATAAAATCATATAAGAAATGGATACAATCCATTTAAATGAGGATTCCTAAAGTAATTGCAGAGGTTATAAGAACATATTGAGATCCAAAGTTTTTAGTTATGTCTGAAATTTTTCTATAATTGAATGAAGATATTTGCTTGTAACAATGTCCTTTTTTATAAATAATTGTTTTATCTAAATATTTATTACAAATGTATTGGACATTATCAAGGAATCAATTTGAAGTTATCACTGTTTACTTGATATCACAATAAAGAGGACGAAACCCTAGATGAGTGAAATTAGGAAGTTTATGAATAGACACTATGAAATACAACTGAAGTGATGATCTTTAACATCATATTTTCATTTATTTAATGATATTCTTGATGCATGATATTTAAGCGAATGGGGTGGAAACCCTACTTTAGGTCATATCAGGGTTCATATATGCTTGGTTGTAAGTGAACTGTTGAAAGAAATCACTATTTACTGAAAGTTTATGATGCATTAAATCCTTATGTGAGTCATGTGATTCGTAAATGAGGTGAATGAAACCCTAAGGGTAGGGTATTCAATGAATCAATTATTTTCAATTCAGTTCTCTTCAATATTATAAGTGGTGTTGTTTAGTTGCTCAATTTATAGTATAGATTGCTGATAATTTATGAAAAGAACTGTTGATAATATTAAACTATGCAATGTTGATTTGATGATTAAACTACATATTGAAAGAGTGAATTAGGCATTTAGATGCCCTGAGCACTGTAGAAGCCTCACAGGATGAGGCTTGCACTGTGAGGAGAAAATGACTTCCCAACTAGATGTAGTTCAGATCGAGGTAAGCTAGATTGTACCAGTAGGGTGTGGATGTCTTTACTGGTAGGGAGGACTCCTTATTAATTGTTTGGTACCCAACACCAATTGGGTATGGCAGTGGTACATGGGTTACAAGTTGTAGTGATGAATGGTCTGTAGGTCCACTAATGTACAAAAAGCTAGAGTGTTTTAACTCTCCACCTGAGTACCCATGTTTAGAGGAGTCTAGATATATGGCCATTCTCATTAGCCGTCGAGAGCTAGATGTGGAGACTACATGCTATAGATGGGAAAAATGGGATCTTAAGATTAGGAACCCAAGCATGCTTCTAAGCCTTGTATAGTGAGATCGTAGTTTGATGTGATGCTTTCACATGTCAGGTACACTTCATGTGGGTTCAAGATATAATAAGATGAATGTGAGGTTAATCAAGAGTGTGCATTTATTCATCTATACTTTGTATGTTTCTATTTTACTAGTTACCTTTGAGATTATTCAAGTATGTGGAATATTGATTTATTTGTTTTGCTTATGTTGAGAAGTCCTTCCAATTATATGTTTGTGAAAGATTGTTTCCTTTATAACTTGTTACTATTCTATTTTATATTCGGTTGCTTAAATAACATATCTATGAATATCCAAGAGATTTAAACTATTTCTTTGAAGTACTCATTCACTGAGCGAGTAGGCTCACCTATCTACTCACAATTTTTAGGGAAACCATGCGTATCTGAAGAACGTCATTCCAGAGTAGATCTACCATGAGAGTTAAGTATTAGATTAGTTATGTCTAGTCGGTCCCGATCACTCTAGGTCCTTATATAGAGTTGAGAGAGAGTTGTAAATGCTGATGTATAACTTTTTTTATTTATAATAGAGAACGTATCTCATTATCATGCCGTATGTACATGGAAGGTTGAAAAATTGAATGAATGTTTAAGTAAGTATCTTTATTGTTGATTTCATATTAGTGTAATCATTTTTTAGATAACCTTAAATAGTTAGCTTTTATGATTAAATGTGAGAAAACAAACGGTTAGAAATCAAAGAAAAAGTTAAGAGTGATGTTTGTATTATTTTTAATCCTCAATTTATGTCTAATCTCATGATTAATGGTAATCGTGGGATGTGGGAGTAATACTATGGTTAAGCGTGCTCAACCTAGAGTAGTACTAGGATGGGTGACTAGTCGGGAAATTGATTCCTTCCTGTGCATCAGTGAGGCCAAAGCATGCAGTTAAGGTCAGTGGTAATATGTGGGGCCAATCATCATTCCTAAACCTCTACTAGAGCCCTGTGCAATGGTCTAGGTGTTACAAATGGTATCAGGTGCAGTTCCCCTCCAGTAGGTGGGGCCCACATGGGCATGTGGCTTGCCAATCTTGAGCTGTGTGATCCAAGTATGTTGGAAAGGGTTTTCCATGGTGACGTAGCCACCCTTGCACTGATATTCTGTGATCGGGAGCTGGTTGTCCATGTGCCATTCTGGGTCTGTATGAAATGGAGAGATATTATGGCCATATTATTGAGACTTTATGAGGACGTCAAGAGTCTAAGTGGGGGAGATTGTAACTTCCAGAATTTGAGGCATTGGATAAAAGTATCTTAAAAGGAATGATTGGACTACCCATATCACCAAGATGCACTTCCTTTTTAGGGATCCCATTACTAAAAAACTCTTTGGTTAAGCATGTTGGTATGTATTCCCATAAAGCCAATAACATAATGAACGTAATGGCATATCTTGTAAACGGTTTGATTAATAACAAAGTCAATCTTCCTATTTATTATGTTTATTTTGTTGTGAGACAATGACAAAACATTATAAATGTCTAAAGAATGATATTACTCAATGACATATGTCTTTGGGCTGAGGACCTGAATGATGAGAACATACATATGTCAAGAGTATATGCATTCTTGTTATGTCCCTAGTCGGATGTTATAATAGAAGGCTAATAGACAACAATAACACTTAAGACTATAGTGTACGTAGGTCGATGATAGAAACTCAATAGTCATGATATGTGATATCAAACCAAGCACATAAATACTTGTTTGAGAATAGTATATTAGTGAGACCTACCTTTAGAGTGACACATGGAAACCATGATTGGTAGTCAGAGTCATCTCTCATAGTGATGGTGGTGATTGTGGTTCTTAGACCTAATGTAACATCCCTGACCTGGGTTATGCCTTAACCCTAGATGTTTTGCTTAAGAAAAGTCAATTATATGCTTGCTCTTATCTTTTGAAAAGTAATTAAGGCTCAAGAGGAACTTATGTTTCAATTTTAGTCCTTTTTGAATAATGTTGAAACAATGTTTTACTTGTGTTGGACTAAAGTGCAATTTACCCAATTTAAGGGGTTACTTTGCAAATGTTACATGATAAATGTTCCTCAAGTGTTGAAGCATCATAAGAATGAGAATGATGTTTTGGTATGGCTTGTGGTAGCCTGAGCACCAAGAAAGAGCTTGTTGAGTAATGTTTGTGCAATAAAAACCTAGTTTTGGTATAATGTGCAATTTACCCAAAACCTAGGGTTCCATATGCAAAATACCACTTCTAGAGAGTTCCTAATATTTCTTGGTATCAATTAGAGACAATAAAATGAGAGGGGCGTCTCATTTGAATCACTTTGGAGGAGAGAGAATCTTGATATTAAAATAATAAACATTTAAGCATAATAACCCTAATTCAATTTAATGCAAAAATAAATATATTAATGGAAGTGCCTTTCAATCAAAATTGTGAAGGATGAATTTGCATAAGTATGGACGTCCTTGTGCCTGGAAATGGCACTGAAAATATCTCAAGTGAGTGGAGAGCCCACTCACATTAGTTAACTAAAAAGTAATATCCACTAAATATGGGATATTAGTATTATATGAATTAAGGTGCTTAATTGCTTTTCCTTTAATTCAAGGATAATGAAGAGGAATTAAAGGCAAAAGAAGGTGGATTCGTATGCAAGGAAGTGAGGGGGATAAGTGGCAGCAAGTTGGGGAGTTGAAGGATTATTATAAAACTTTCTCTCTCTTGAAATTCCTTTATATATACTTCATTTCCCACTCAACCAAAGACTCTTTTTCGGATTTTCTTTCTCGCTTTGCTTTGGAAGAACTCAAGGGAGCTTAGGAGCAATAGGAGGACGAAACTCAACCTATAGGTAAGCTCCTTAATCACCTTCAACCTCGATTTCATGGTGGAAATCGCAAATCAATGCTTGATTTCTTCTTTTCTCCATTCAATCTTCAATCCTAGTCAATTCTTTTCACTCAAAGGCTTGAGGACGGACCTTGGGAGGTTGAGAAAGCTTCATTCACCATTAGAGACGTGAAGCTTGAAGCTTGGTTTCAACTTTGAAGGCGGGTTATATAACTTGAACCCTTAAATGTTATTATTGATTTCGTTTCTCGTATATATGTTGAATCTTTCTTCATTCTCAAAATTCCTTTTGATTGATTGTTGAAAACACCACAAGAATCCCTGAAATTTTCGAAGGTATGAATCTTGAAGATGATGATTTCGTCTTATCACACACCTCAATTAATATCTTGTGCAAACGATTTCAAAGACTTGAGACCAAACGGTCTCAAGATCGTTTGAGACCAAATGGTCTCAAGACCGTTTGGGATCAAACGGTCTCAAGACCATTTGGAGGTCACGTGCTGATATAGTTGAAGGTTGATCCATTGGTTACAATTGATTTGATCTTAATGGTTCCAATTGTGGATGATCCACCAATTTCAAACCCCAATCGGGTTGAGTGTTGAATCCCTAATTGAATTGAATCAATTTAAAGGTTGATTGGCCCAAACAGTCTCAAGACCATTTGGTGGTCAAAGGTTGCGATAAAAGGATGGAAATCCAAGGGATATAAGTTGAAGGTTCAATTGATGGATGGTTCATTGAGTGAAAACCCTAAATTGATTGGTTGATAAAGACCCTATTTGGTTCCTTCGGTTTCAAGGTTGGTTTGGAATCAAACGGTCTTGAGACCGTTTGAGTCCAAATGATATTGAGACCATTTGGAATCAAACGGTCTTCAGACCGTTTGAGAACAAACAATCTCAAACCGTTTGGAGGTTCAATGTATAAAAAATCGTTTGGAGATTTAAGATGAGGAAAGATCAATTGATCCCATGATTGATAAAGATGATTATCAAAGGTATGTACAATGGTTCAATTCCTAAAATACTTAGGTGATTAGTAACCTTAGAATGGCTAACTTTTGATTCTTATGAAAGCAATGACTCAATACACTATTCTAACCCTAAATATATGTACTTGAATTAAGGGTTGATTCAATCTAAGCAAGTTTGAAGTAATTAACATCCTAGAGAGGATGAGAGAGAGGAACTCATACATGAGTGATAATCATGTAGTGATTAATCCTCAACACTTTCAATATGAATAAAATATGTAATTAGGGTTTGATCCATGGTAATGAGATCATGAAACCCTAATCGAGAAGGTTGATGAGCTCTAACCCTAATTTAGGGTAAAGCTAGGTGTAACCCTAATCTAGGGTGATGATGTAACCCTAATTTAGGGTGATGATGTGAAAGACCCTAATCCAAGGGTATTTTAATGAAAAACCCTAATTTGGGGAAAAGTTACAAGAAACCCTAATACAGGGTAATGATGTGTGAAATCATAATTCAGGGTGATGGGATAGCCCTAATCTAGAATAATGATATGAGAAATCCCAATTCAGGGTAACATTATGAAAAACCCTAATTTAAGAGGATGCTTCATGAAACCCTAATCTAGGGTGAAGCTATGTGATGTTCTATGAAACCCTAATCCAGGGTAATGGAAGGTGATATCCCTATCAATAAGAAAAGGGAAACATTAACTCTAAGGATGAAATAGTGGCTAATACCTTGATAGGTGAAACACCTAAAGTGGTTGATAATGGACAATTCTATGGCAATAATGCCTCAACTTAAAATAAGTCCATATTAATTGATGATGATTGGACAATTCAAATGTATAACTTATGACCAATACACTACATGGTAAATGTAGGATAGTGCATAAAGTATTAGGATGGAAATACCCTAATACAATATAAGATGATGAACTTAAGTAAGTCAGAAGTGATGAGAGGACTGATACATTCAAGATATGATAGATATCACATTCATCACTATAAAGTGATATACCTTGATGCACCTCAAATTCAATGTACTTTGATGAGTAACACTTGAAGTGTGATATATCAATCGTTCCATTAAGAAGTAATGAGTTTAATGCACTTTGATAAGTGTAGGCTTATATGCCTTAAGAAAAGATTAAGCTAAGTTAATAAAGTGTGATGTAATCATACTCTGGTAAGGATGAGAAAGGAACTCATACCCTATGATTGATAATCATTTAATGATAAATGATGAGAATAATTAAGTATGATTGAATACTTATGATAACAATGTATGCTCCTAGATGTGTGGAGCAATAAATTAGGGTTTGGATCAGTAATATGAACATGTGAAACCCTAATGCAGTAATGTGATGTGAAATTCTAATCCAGGGTGATGTTATGTAATGCCATATGAAACCTTAATATGAAACCCTAACCCTAATATAGGGTGAAGGTATGTGAAACCCTAATTTTGGGTTATAATACATGAAACCCTAATCTTGGGCAATGAGGTGATTAACTATAGCCCTAAATTAGGGTAATGGGATGAGTAACCCTGATTGACATGAAATGGAAACCCTAACCCTGATAAGGGAATAGTGATGTTACCCTTGTGTTGCTTGGCACTGATTTGTGATATTGATATAATTGCTATGATGAATAATAACCATGCAGATATCATGAGATGATGAGCATAACCAGGTATGAGCTATGATGTTTTATTTATTGAAAATTATGTTATGGGCCTTGTGAGCCATAACCTGCTTTTTTGCCTAGTAAGAGGTGAAAAGATACTTAATGGATTTGAGAGCTATATGATAATATGTTGTTTAGTGAAAAGTGAAAAGATATTTAATAGGCCTTGTGAGTCACATGAGATGCTTGTGTAACAAGCATCGTGTATACCCTGGTCTGAGGGACTAGAAGTGATAGTTACCTGATAAGTGGTAACAAGTGTTCTTTGATGAAGTGAGGGTTTGAATACCCATATTCCATAATCATGTTGATGAGATGTTAAGGAATGAGAAATACCCATGATGTGGCAAGGGATTGAGATCCCAATACTTTATAAAGTTTCAAACAATATCTGATGAAAGTATTACACATTCTTTGTAGCATTTGTTATAATAACTTGTGTTTGGAAACTTGTCTGATGCTAAAAAAATATGGTAATACACTTAATTAATCAAGTGACATCATATTATGTAGTTCCCTTGACCATAGATCCATTAGCGTCAAAATTTGCTGAATGGTGAAACGGGTTGTGATGCGATGATTTTGAGTCGCATTTATAGACCTGTTTGATATGTGTTTTATGCTTTTATTAGTCATTTTTATGGTTAATGTTGCATAATTCATCCACTTTGGTCTTTGTCACTATTTTATGTCAAATCCCCTTTATTTCATTATTTTGAGCATTAATTGTCAAAATATCATTATTTGTGTGAATTTATGTGATCTTGTCTTTGAATTTCAAGACAAACGAGTATTTGCTTCCGTCGATACCATCGACGGAAGTCGATACCATCGACATGGTCACAGGTTGCCAGCCGAGAGGAGCAGCAAAGCGTCGATACCATCGACCTGCGTCGATGGTATCGAGACTGCATCAGGCACTCGGATGAAAAGAAAGAAGGGCTGCCGCTACCACACGGGGTCGATACCATCGACCCGCGTCGATGGTATCGACACCGTCAGATATGCGTTGGATTCAGAATGGTCCCAATCGGATAGCTGGAGTTAATTGACGACCTAATTAGGGAATTAAACCTAATGACGGCCGCCCAGAAGAGGGGATCATCTCATTAGCCATTGCACAAGTACCGAGGAGCAGTAGAGAGGAGAACGGAGGCTAGAAGCTCATACTTGTTGATCTGGAGGCCGAAGAAGACGGATTCCACCACCGAGAGGCGGTAGAGCACGCATTCTACACCAAGGATCAACCGGTTCTTCTCCGTTCAGGGGTTTTCCCTTTCATTCCACGTTTTTCACATGATTTCCCCTATTTCTACCATGTACTTGTGTGAGATGAACATGCGGGGCTAATCCCCTTCATCTTTAGGACTGGGAGTAGCCCGAGAATTCATTGTATGACAATTTTATGAGAGTAATTCATATTTTATCCCTCAAATCTGTGGTATTGTTTCGTGTTCTCAATATATTGTTATGCTTGATCACCATAATAATAACCTAATGCCCTTAATCACTTTGAAAGAAGGATTAACGATTGAAAAGAGACGAAATCTACATTAATCGATAAATCCTTTGACCAAGGTGGTGTAAAATTAATGGTGGATACTGAGAGATTGTTCATAATGCACCTAGTTTAGGGTATAGGTTACTACGACGGTGGAACCGACCTAAGCTTTGGTAGTGAATTGCACCACAAAAGTGGGCAATTCTATTTTCAGGCCACTACTTGGATAGAGAGATAAGAATTGAGGCATTATATAAAATCTAATACAATGAAAACCCGCGGTGAAACCACAATCCTAAAGATACCCTTTTGAATTGATTAAATTAACATTTAATCGATTGTTTGCTTTGTTTTATTTTTATTTTCTTTTAATTTAGATCAAAAACCCCAATTTGTTATTCGGCTTAGCTGATCGCAAATAGTTAGTAGGAGTCTCCAACAATTCCGAGTATCCCTCTGTTCGACTCGGGCCTCACAAAGGCCTGTACTACTCGACGCGTATACTTGCATTTTTAGTGTGTAGTAAAATACACGTCTAGTTTTTGGCACTGTTTCCGGGGATACGGCGAATTGTTGGCACTTTGAGTGCTACGAGCGGCCACTCTAGGCCACATTTTTTTAATAATTTTCATTCAACTTCAAATATTTTTAAATTGTTCGATAATGTTTTTTTATACTCGTCAAAGCACTGTACTGAACTGAATTTTCTAATTTCAGGTACTGTGTATGATGCAAACACGTAGTACTGACTACGCGAATCCCGCACCCGAGGTTCCGCTGCCGGGACCTGAGGACGAGGATAATCACGAGCAAGAACAACAAGAAGAGGTAGATTCCGAACTTGAACATGAAGAGATGTCCGAGCCACAGACTATATGGGAGAAGATCAAGGCTTCTTCCTCATCTGCTTCCAAAGGGCCTATAAAGAAGCAGGCAATCAACATACCTACATATAAGATTGATCCGGCGTTGATAAATCTGGTGAAGTCGAATGCTTTTCATGGGCTTAAGAATGAGGATCCCGTTACTCACATCAGCCAGTTTGTGGAAAACTGTGACATGGTAAAAATTGATAGGTTTCCACAGGATGCATTGTATCTTAAGCTCTTCCCGAGTTCACTGGCTGGAGCCGCGAGAGAATGGTTACATAATTTGGATGATGAGTTTGTGGAGTCCTGGAACCATATGGTGGAGGTTTTCTTTGAGAGGTTCTTCCCTCCTGAGAAGACTAACGACATGATCCAGAAGATTTATAACTTTACCCAACAGGCCGGTGAGACATATTCTGAGACCTGGGAGAGATTTCAGGTCATGCTGAGGAGGTGCCCGCATCACAGGCTGGATAAAGAGACGTAGGTGAAGATCTTCTATTTTGCTCTCTCCGAGCACGATAGGAGTAATCTAGATTCAGCTGGGTCAGGATTCTTTTTGAACAATATAGACACCAGATGTTGGGAGATACTAAAGAATATGGCTAGGAAACAATCATGGGGCAAAAGAGGCACCGTGGAGCAGGTTCGGGCAATAGGAGAATCTAAGGCTATAAAGAATCTGAATGAGAAGATGGATCTTCTCGCAAAGAAACTGTTAGCAAAGGAGGAGGATGCATCTGAGGATGAGGAAGCCCAAGTCAAATTCATGCAACAACAGGGCTACAGAAACAATGACTATGCATGGAGGAGAGACAAAAAGTTCTCCTGGAAGGATCCTAATAATTTCCAACAAGATCCGGAGACAAACCCACAACCGAGAGCTGAGGATAAGAGCACCGAGTTACTTAGTCAAATGGTGCAGCAAAATTAGGAAATGATGGCTATGTTTGATAAGCAATTGCAATCTCAAAGTGATATTTTAAACAAATTTGGGCAGACGCTACAAAGCCATGGAGCACAGATGTAGGCATTGGAAACCACCGTGGCTCAGATTTCAAGTGAAGTGGTGGCCATTAAGCACGCCAACCAGCAGAAACCGGCCGAGAATGCAAATGTGGCCCAAACACATCATCAAGTTAAATACATGTCTGTGATCAATGAGGAAGAATCCAAGGAGTCATAAGCAAAAGAGCAAAGCAAAATGAGGTTTGATACGGGAGCAACACCGGAAATACCGTATCCTCGCAGTTATTATGGACTGCCGGGCGGAAATCCTCTTTTCAGGAAATCCCGCCAAGGACCCTTTATAGTTGCATCCCCGCCTAACCAAGAAGAGCAAGTTAAGGCTGCCTGTCACGGTGCGGATACAACTACTACGTGAGAAGAGCCACAACAAAGTATACGTGTTGATGATGTTCTGACAAAGTCCACGCCAGAGGGAGCAATGGAAGCAAGCTTAGGGGAGTTGGCCCCGAAAATTTCATATGTGCCACCTCATAAGCGTGTTAATGCGGCAGTTGTGTCAAGTCTGGACATACCAAAGCCAAAGAAGGAGCACAGGCATTATAGAAAATTCTTAGAGATATTCAGAAAACTGCATATCAACATTCCGTTGGTAGAAATGATTGAGAAAGTCCCCGCCTATGGGAGATTTATTAAAGAAATAATCAACAAAAAGAGGCGGATCAAAGATATTGATGTATGCCAGATGAATGAAATGGTGAGCTCAATCATCCTTGGGAGTTTACCAGAGAAGAAGAAAGATCCAGGGAGTTCCTATATTCCATGTTCAATAGGTGATCAACACTTCCCACGAGCTCAATGTGATTCGGGAGCGAGCATAAATCTCATGCCGCTTTCCACATTTAAAAAGCTTGGGTTACAGGACATGAAGAAGTCAGCGGGAACCATAGCATTGGCAGATGGATCTATTGTGAGGCCACATGGAGTTTGCGAGAATGTACTTGTCAAGGTGGACAAATTCATTTTTCCAGTAGACTTTGTAATCATGGATATGCCGCAACTTAAGAGTTGTGAGATGCTACTAGGTAGGCCGTTTCAAGCAACGACCGATGTAGTAACTGCAGTTGGGAGAGGTACACTCACATTGGGAATTGGTCAAGATCGAGTGGAGTTCAAGCTACCACACGATCCCTTGGGCACTTTCTCCAAAGATCCAAATTGATGTGTTTCAAGTCGTCCAGCCTAAGACGTTAAATAAGGGCGCTTGTTGGGAGGCAACCCAACCATTGGTACCGTAGTTAGTTCATTTACATTCGTAGTTTAATTTGTTTTTACTTGATTTTTCATGTAAAAAAGATACCGTGATCGTTTTGTTTGATGTGCAGGCTGAGGCAGGGTCAATACTATCGACGCACTGGTCGATGGTATCGACCAAGTTCCAGGTTGATGACTGTAGATTTCATTCTGAGTCGATACCATCGACGGCCTCGTCGATGGTATCGACATACCTACAGGCGGTCGTGAAGAAAAATTTGATGGTATCGACACGGGCGTTGATACCATCGAGATCCCTGAAGATATGCAGACCAGTTCGTCTCAGTCAACTCGATACCATCGATGGCCTCGTCGATGGTATCGATAAGGTTACAGGTTGAAATGCAAAGCGGCGGTGTCGCAATGAAGAAAAGTCGATACCATCGACACTTGTCGATGGTATCGACCATCCACGTCACCGATCCGCGCAAACAAATCAACAGCAATCGTGGTGTCCACGTCATCAATCTGGGGCAGGCGTCGATACCATCGACCTGTGTCGATGGTATCGACACGTCAGCGATCCGGGTTTGAAGATCCAGCCATCGACAACCGTCGATACTCGCGATGGGGGCAGATAGCATCGACAGGTGTCTATACCATCGACTCGCGTCGATGGTATCGACGGGCCAACAATGACGCCGACCAAGTCTATATAAGGAGATTGATCACGTCATTTGACGTCACACCTTCAGGGCGATCTTCCTCCTTTGTGCCGAGCACTCCCCCGAGCCATACAAGCCCGAAGAAAAGTAGCACCGAGCGACGATCTTCACCGAGCGGAGATTCAATTCTCCATCTTCACCGATCTCTTCTTCTAATCCTTTTCTCGTCGCAACAATGGTGCATACAACCGGAGCTTCTTCCTCGCGCGCTCATATGATTGACATCCCTGAGTTCATGCCACCATCGCCATCATCGGTCGCACGTCCTCGACTTGTCCACCCATCCGTGGATGTGAAGAAGGTTTACGATGAAATCCTGAAGCGCAAGATCGAGCCCACACGGTACGTGGATCCGGAGATGATCAATGATCTTGGCTTCAAGGCAAATCTGGATTACGTACTAAAGGGGCAGGCCCACCAAACGGGCCATGGACATGATGAGCTTGAGTACCATGCAGACGGCCAACCATTCTTCGGCGAGTGGCCGACGTACAAAGAGCTGGTGGCGGAATTTATGGCGTCGCTAGACGTCTGTGTTGTGCCCAATGAGATATCAGCAAGCGACTGTGAGTGGGAAAAGGGCAGGGTATCTTTTCGGCTCTACAACCGCGACTACACCATCACCCTCGAGCAGTTCAACGACATCTTCAACTGGAATCACTCGCGGTATGACTATAGGCGGTCAGATAACCGCACCAACTACGACGTTATCTTCTCCGAGTTGGTGACGGTGCCACAAGGGAAGTCGGTGAGCTACCACAACGCCGCGGTAGCCGACTTCGAGCACCCATTTATCCGGGTCTTGCACCGGATGTTGAGTTCTACCTTGTTTGCGCGGGGCGATCTGGCCCTTAGCAAGTTCCAGGAGCCAGACCTTTTCTTCTTGTATAAGCTCCTGAAGCATCAAGAATGCAATTGGGGTGCCTTCTTTCTACAACGAGTTTTAGCGGTGAAGAGGAGCATGAGAAAAGCCCCGATTCATTTTGGAGGGCTTGTCACTAGGCTGGCCATTTACTTGGGCTTAAATCTACAGCAGCTAACTCCTCTCTCTACAAAAAGCAAGGTCAACTTGCAGCATCTACACCAGTCAAGTCTCCTGCTCCTCCGAGGTGGCGTGGCGTTTGCACATTGCCACGTAAATCAAGCATATCAGGAGTGTTCTCTACTAGACCCCATCTTCAACATCGACGGCGCACAACATTTCCAGTGGCCAATCATAGCCATCGATTCCGATGAAGAAGACGGCGGCAACGACGACGGTGACGATGACGACGAGGCGGCGGAAGAGGAGGAAGAGGCGTTCACACCTCTTCGATCACGAGTGGCACCCCGGAAGCGCCCTAGGATGCATCCGGGTGCATCTTCATCTTCTCCGCATCCGCCTCCACCACCACCGCCCTTGCAGCCAAGCGAGGATGTTTATTCCCTGCAGGGCATGTATGCGATGTTGCAAGACATCCAGCAGACCCAGCATGGCCACACAACCACATTTGCCAGTATTCAAGATACTACCAACCGGATCTTTGTCAACCAGCAGGCGATCTTTGAGAATGAGCGCCTTATTTTCGGAAATCAACAGAATATCCACGATAGGTTGCACAGGATGGAGGTGCAACAACAGCCATTTTTCGATCACTACTGGAGCCAGGACTATTTTGGGGGGTATCCACAGCCTCCACCGATGCCCCAATATGATCCGACTTTCCAGGGGCAGTTCCCGTCTTGGGACCCCACTGCGCCGCAGTACCCGCCTCCACCTCCACAGGAGTGATCCGGTATCCCTGTTCCAACCTTTAAGTTTGTTTTTGACTATGAGGCCATAGTCAAATTCAAGCTTAGGGGGGTAGTTGGAACAACTTTATATTTTATTGTTTTTAGTTTTTAGCATTATTGCTTTTGTTCTTGTTATTTGTTTTATTGTAATTTTAGCTTTTGTAGGATCCACATGCTATCTAGTGTAATTGTGGATGTCCTAAAGTTGTGTCATCTCATTGTTAGTGCATGGGAAAATTAGGGGAAATTTGAAATTTTTGTGTGTTTGGATAGCTTGTTTTGTTTAACCTTGGGCACACATCCTATGAAAATGATTGGTTCTGTCAACTCTAAAACAACAACTCACACCTGTACTCCTAATGATTCATGAAAGTGGATGGAAATGGTTGTTTGAGCCTAATCTGACCAAATGGTAATGTGATTATAATTGGAAGTAGGAGAGAGAAACCCCTTGACTACTACACAGGTCAGTAAGGAGGGACACATAATATTTTTCTAAGGTTCAGTCACCTAGTCTTGTGATCTTTCCACCTCTTCATCTTTCCATACCCCACCCAAGAATTGGAAGTAAAGTGCAGTTTTAACTCCTTTTGTTTGCATAGAATCTAGATAGGGCTTGCATTAATTCTTTTTCCATATGTTTCGCATTAAAAGAAAAAAAATGAGAATAATGATACATGCACATTACCCTTAGGTGCATGCCATGTAGTTGCATTCATAATTTTTCATGCATAATGTACATCATGTATCTCAATTTTTCTTCAAGGGTGAATTAAATTGTTCCATACCTTCTAAATAGTGCAAAATTCTGAATTAGGAAGAAGAATAAGCCCGATAAAATATTCATTATCAATCGTGGATATAAAGGGTTGAAAAAGATAAAAAAAAGAGAAAAAGATTCTGAAAGAAAATCTGCATAAAAAAAAGAGTTATGTAGAAGCAACAAGAATAAGAAGGAGAAAGGAACATAATACCACATGCAATTCGAGATAATTGAGTACATGATGCTGCTTAATTAGAGTTCCATTTCATTTTGAGATGGATGGTTAGTACATGCATCATTCCACTCAATTTTAGGCATTAGGGCATTTTTCATGTGCATTTGCATCATGTAGGACATTTTGTTTTATGCATATTGAAACAATACAATACTTCCATTTTTCTTCCATGAACCACCCATCTTCATCCACCCGTTGCTCGGATTGGTAGGCCACCGTGAATTTCTCCTCACTAATGTATATCAGGAGAACTTCTTCCATATAGATGGTAGTTAGGGCGAGCAATTCAGGAGATCACAAGATGCACCAAGTCTGAACTGGCGAATTTTATTATGTAAACTGCCTTATGTGATAGTGTTCATCAGTTTTGAGGTCAATTTCTTTTATGGATGATTACTGTCACCTTCAAGGTAATTACCGTTTCGTGGTTAGAGAGGGCCGGTATGTGAATGTCCGGTGGGAGTCGTATGGGATGTTGGGTGTGGTGTGTTGCTTTTCAGTTGACATTAGCAATTCTATTCTAAGGATTAGTTGCTCGAGGGTGAGCAACGTTCAAGCTTAGGGGAGTTTGATGCGATGATTTTGAGTCGCATTTATAGACCTGTTTGATATGTGTTTTATGCTTTTATTAGTCATTTTTATGGTTAATGTTGCATAATTCATCCACTTTGGTCTTTGTCACTATTTTATGTCAAATCCCCTTTATTTCATTGTTTTGAGCATTAATTGTCAAAATATCATTATTTGTGTGAATTTATGTGATCTTGTCTTTGAATTTCAGGACAAACGAGTATTTGCTTTCGTCGATACCATTGACGGAAGTCGATACCATCGACATGGTCACAGGTTGCCAACCGAGAGGAGCAGCAAAGCGTCGATACCATCGACCCGCGTCGATGGTATCAAGACTGCATCAGGCACTCGGACGAAGAGAAAGAAGGGCTTCCGCTACCACACGGGGTCGATACCATCGACCTGCGTCGATGGTATCGACACCGTCAGATATACGTTGGATTCAGAATGGTCCCAATCGGACAGCTGGAGTTAATTGACGACCTAATTAGGGAATTAAACCTAATGACGGCCACCCAGAAGAGGGGATCATCTCATTAGCCATTGCACAAGTACCGAGGAGCGGTAGAGAGGAGAACAGAGGCTAGAAGCTCATACTTGTTGATCCGGAGGCCGAAGAAGATGGATTCCACCACCGAGAGGCGGTAGAGCACGCATTCTACACCAAGGATCATCCGGTTCTTCTCCGTTCAGGGGTTTTCCCTTTCATTCCACGTTTTTCAGATGATTGCCCCTATTTCTACCATGTACTTGTGTGAGATGAACATGCGGGGCTAATTCCCTTCATCTTTAGGACCAGGAGTAGCCCGGGAATTCAATGTATGACAATTTTATGAGAGTAATTCATATTTTATCCCTCAAATCCGTGGTATAGTTTCGTATTCTCAATATATTGCTATGCTTGATCACCATAATAATAACCTAATGCCCTTAATCACTTTGAAAGAAGGATTAACGGTTGAAAAGAGACGAAATCTACATTAATCGATAAATCCCTTGACCAAGGTGGTGTAAAATTAATGGTGGATACTGAGAGATCATTCATAATGCACCTAGTTTAGGGTATAGGTTAATACGAAGGTGGAACCGACCTAAGCTTAGGTAGTGAATTGCACCACGACAGTGGGCAATTCTGTTTTCATGCCACTACCCGGATAGAGAGATAAGAATTGAGGCATTATATAAAATCTAATACAATGAAAACCCGCGGTGAAACCGCAATCCTAAAGATACCCTTTTGAATTGATTAAATTAACATTTAATCGATTGTTTGCTTTGTTTTATTTTTATTTTCTTTTAATTTAGATCAAAAACCCCAATTTGTTATTCGGCTTAGCTGATCGCAAATAGTTAGTAGGAGTCTCCAACAATTCCGAGTATCCCTGTGTTCGACTCGGGCCTCACAAAGGCATGTACTACTTGACGCGTATACTTGTGTTTTTAGCGCGTAGTAAAATACACGTCAGGTTGCTCCGTGGCATAACCCGAAAACCGCATATTTTTTAATATGTGGGGGTAATGGGCAAACATATCCTTATTCCCCATAGGAATGGTTGCGGGCCATTTCCTATGTACGGGATTGGTTATGGACCATACTCCAACAAGAGCATGGCTACGGGCCATGACTCATCAAAACAATAAGAGTATGGCTACGGGCCATGACTCATCAAATCAATACCAGACATTGGCTACGGGCCATAACCCTGAAGAGAGTATATGCTATGGGCTATAACTCTATAGCGAAGTGCCATTATACCCTGGAAAGCTATTTTGCAGATTGACACATGATGCCTCTTCCATATAATCTCGTACTGACCTAGAGGTTGAGGTCTTGGATTCCGGCTCTTCCATTGACCTTGTATGGTACCGATTTCGACTTCACAGTGGTCGGTTGGAGTATGAGTGGTATACCTCATCTCCTCATGGCTTAAGTATGATTGTAAAATGTAACCAGCCGTGTAGCGTATTTGCTTAAGGCTGAAATATGAGAATCTTTGGTTGATGTTACTATGCTTAGCATATCCTAGAAGGATAAATGTTATACATGTGCTTTAATTCCTTATTGAATAAGTAACATGCTGCTTTATCAAGTTATAGCTGAAATGCTTTGAATAAGAATATTGCTCTAATCTGTTTGGACATTGATCTATCGACTGTTGAATATATAATTCCTCTACACAATTTTATTCGATTAAACTGCAATAATAATGTTTTTAGTGGAGAGTTATATCTCTCGCTGGGGCAATTTACAATTGTCTCACCCCCGTGGGATCCACATTTTTAGGTGGACGCGGACAAGGAAATAGAGATCACACAGCAGGGGAAGGACAACAACAACAAAGGCATCAATAACATTTTAGGTGGAGAGTCTGGTTGTCATGTCTTGTATATGTGTACATAGAGTCATATGTGTCGTCTCTGTACTCTCAGGTCCTCGAAGTCAGTAGTTGGTTTTAATGAATCGATCTGAGATTTTGTCTTGATACCTCAAGGATCTTATGCTTCCTATGTATAGCTTAACAGAGCAGTTGGTGTTGTAATCCTTGAGATGAGATGATACAAGATATGTACTTGTAAACTAGAATGTAATTGAATTACTTTGGTTCTTTTTTTGGAAAGAGTTTTCCTTTGTAGGATCTCTTTGTAAAAGTTTTTAATTTTTAGTGATTTTCAGTAATCCGCTGCTAACGAACGCTTCCGCTTAGTTAATGAAATTTTATCAGTGACAGTTGTCTCAGTTTAGTAGTATCAGAGCTCTAGGTTCCCTGAGTCTACAGAGACATATGATTAAGGTTGTTGAGTCTGTTCTAGTGTCTTCTCGTGTATCTGATAGTGTCTTCTGCTCATATAGGAGAAGAAGAACTTAAAGATGTCTGGATCACACGAAGAACATATTGCTGAAAGTAGCATTGCTGCACTAGGAAGAGGTGCAAGAGACCAGACTAGGAAGGAACCAGTATCTAAACATCCTTAGTTTAACTAAGAAGAGATAGATAGCCCAGCTTTCCATGCTCTGTTTGGGCAGTTTAGGACAGCTATGATGCATATAATGGACCATGCATTAGCAATACAACCCAGATTACCAACCCCCAATGATGAAGTTGAGGACTCCAACATTATTCTTAATCAACAACAACATGTTGAAGTAATAGAAAATGTTGGAAGAAATAGGTTCCAACACAAAAGCAGAATCTACCACAAGTGTGGGAAGCCTGGACATTTCAAAAAGAACTGTCCAACAAAGAATAAGGAAGATAGAATTAAGAAGAGGCCTAATCAAACCCAGGAACAGAGGCCTGGTAGTTCCAAAAAGGGAAAGTTTTTGGTACCACTAGTACAACCAATGTCTAATACACCAAGGAAATGGCTACCCAGAAGGGGTAAGGGACCATTTAGGCCACAGTGGGAGAACAGAAACTGTTATAAATGTGGGAAGATGGGACATCTGATGAGAGATTGTTTGGCTAGAGATGTGAGTGTAACCCAGCTGCCAAGGCAGAGTCAGCAGGACTCTCATAAGTAGTGGTCTAGTAGTGGCACCCGAGGACGTGGACTGGCATCCCAAGATGGCTCATCTTCATACAATAACCGAAAGCGTAGTCGGCAACCAGTAATGGCAAGATTCTATGAAAAGAATCAGCCTGAGGCAGTGACCAATCCGCGAGTAAAAACTGGTCAGATGAAATAATATCATTTTGATATATTATTTTATAATTTTACGAGTTAAAGATGAAAAAGTAGAACTTCCCTCAATTAGTCCTATGAGGACACAAGGAAGACAAAGACTTATATTTTGTTTAGTATTCTTTTAAAATGCTCTATTATTGCTCTTATCTGTGTGAAAGAGGATGAAATATAGAAGTGATGCCTAGAGAAAATCCAGGTATATTAAATTCGATGTTTATAATGATACAAAAAACAAGGAATATGATAGTATACAAAGTACATACAACCTAATCTCAGTATTTGTATACCCTGGCCAGGTATTCAACTATTGAAGATAAGGTGAGTATGGAACTCCTAGATTGTTATCTTTCTGATTACTCTGATCAAGTAGTCATTCTGAGATAATCTAGTGAGCATAATGAAACTGAAAATATGGTATGGATAATTGTATCACATCCTAAGTATAGGAAAGAGGAATCTGAGATGATCTCAGATAAGTATGTGTATATGAGGAGGTAAAGAGTATAATCCTCATGAAATGAGTATGAGAACAAGGGAGGTGATCCCTGTTCGATAAAGCCTGTTTGTATAGTAAAGATCTTTTCCCATGATATGGAAATGGGAAATGTGATGAAATCATAAAATGTTCATAAACATGTCAGACAATAACAAAGGAAGGAATAATGATATGTAATCAGCCTTATAATTCCTATGTTGATGGCAAGGAACCTAGGATGAAACAAGAGTAAATGACTCATGAACAGTTGAAAGTTCATATAATAATCAGAGAAGATGATAATCTCTTCTCTTTAATACACAACCCTGGGTGATGACGGAGTGATAAGAGGAATGTGTTTTCTTGTGCTCTTTCCTATAAGGGACATGGTAATCAAATGAGTCTTATGACACTTGATGTGCATGAGTTAAAAATGTTCAATTGATGGATACTTAGAAAAGTATCAGTTTGTCTTAGACTTTGGTTCCAAGGTAAAGATATGCGTGACAAAGTAATGTCCCAATATGAAAGAAAGATGATGAGGATGTGATGTGTTTTAGACACATGTGATAGATACCAAAGTAAGGATTCTGGTATTTGAGAAATATTAGGTGGTAATGGAAAAATAAAGACATAACTTCTAATCAGATGATGTGGGAATTGTTTTTTAATTAGATGTTTTATGTTGGTCACTTGGATTGGCCAACTGTGAAATCAATCTATTTACATAAAATTTGTATGGACATCATATGTTAGGGGTTTATGCTCTGCATAAACATAACATTGATAGAAAGGTGATAATTGAAGAAATAAATGTAAGATCATTTGAAGTATGAATAACACTTCTTCGATATAGAAGATATTACTTAACATAGTATACATACTGTAAATCAATAATGAAAAGGAAATTGAATATATGCTTTGTATGATAGATTCAAATGATAAATCTAAATGGAAGAACCTGACACTGGACAAAGCTTTATGCAATCTCCATGACATTGAGATGTTATCTGGAGATTTGATGACATGAGTAACAACTATCTTCCTTTTTCTAGGATTTCGGGGATGAAATCCTTGTTAGGGGTTTATAATTTGTAACATCCCTGACCTAGGTTATGCCTTAACCTAGATGTTTTGCTTAATAAAAGTCAATTATATGCTTGATCTTATCTTTTGAAAAGTAATTAAGGCTCAAGAGGAACTTATGTTTCAATTTTAGTCCTTTTTGAATAATGTTGAAATAATGTTTTACTTGTGTTGGACTAAAGTGCAATTTACCCAATTTAAGGGGTTACTTTGCAAATGTTACATGATAAATGTTCCTCAAGTGTTGAAGCATCATAATAATGAGAATGATGTTGTGGTATGGCTTGTGGTAGCCTGAGCACCAAGAAAGAGCTTGTTGAGTAATGTTTGTGTAATAAAAACCTAGTTTTGGTATAATGTGCAATTTACCCAAAATCTAGGGTTCAATATGAAAAATACCACTTATAGAGAGTTTATAATATTTCTTGGTATAAACTAGAGACAAGAAAATGAGAGGGGCATCTCATTTGAATCACTTTGGAGGAGAGATAATCTTGATATTAAAATAATCAAGATTTAAGCATAATTGGAACCCTAATTCAATTTAATGCAAAAATAAATATATTAATGGAAGTGCCCTTCAATCAAAATTGTGAAGGATGAATTTGCATAAGTATGTACTTCCTTGTGCCTTACAATGGCACCGAAAATATCTCAAGTGAGTGGAGAGCCCACTCACATTAGTTAACTAAAAAGTAATATCCACTAAATATGGGATATTAGTATTATATGAATTAAGGTGTTTAATTGCTTTTCCTTTAATTCAAGGATAATGAAGAGGAATTAAAGGCAAAATAAGGTGTCTTAGTATGCAAGGAAGTGCGGGGGATAAGTGGCATCAAGTTGGGGAGTTGAAGGATTATTATAAAACTTTCTCTCTCTTGAAATTCCTTTATATATACTTCATTCCCCACTCAACCAAAGACTCTTTTTCAGATTTTCTTTCTCTCTTTGCTTTGGACAAACTCAAGGGAGCTTAGGAGAAATAGGAGGACGAAACCCAACCTGTAGGTAAGCTCCTTAATCATCTTCAACCTTGATTTCATGGTGGAAATCGCAAATCAATGCTTGATTTCTTCTTTTCTCCATTCAATCTTCAACCCTAGCCAATTCTTTTCACTCAAAGGCTTGAGGACGGACCTTGGGAGGTTGAGAAAGCTTCATTCACAATTAGAGACATGAAGCTTGAAGCTTGGTTTCAACTTTTAAGGTGGGTTATATAACTTGAACCCTTAAATATTATTATTGATTTCCTTTCTCTTATATATGTTGAATCTTTCTTCATTCTCGAAATTCCTTTTGATTGATTATTGAAAACACCACAAGAATCCCTAAAATTTTCGAAGGTATGAAGCTTGAAGATGATGATGTCATCTTAGCACACACCTCAATTAATATCTTGTGCAAACAGTTTCAAAGACTTGAGACCAAACGGTCTCAAGATCATTTGAGACCAAATGGTCTCAAGACCGTTTGGGATCAAATGGTCTCAAGACCATTTGGGATCAAACGATCTTAGACTGTTTGGAGGTCAAGTGCTGATATAGTTGAAGGTTGATCCATTGGTTACAGTTGATTTGATCTTAATGGTTCCAAGTGTGGATGATCCACCAATTGCAAACCCTAATCGGGTTGAGTGTTGAATCCCTAATTGAATTGAATCAATTTAAAGGTTGATTGGCCCAAATAGTCTCAAGACCGTTTTGTGGTTAAAGGCTGTGATAAAAGGATGGAAATCCAAGGGCTATAAGTTGAAGGTTCCATTTATGGATGGTTCATTGAGTGAAAACCCTAAATTGATTGGTTGATAATGACCCTATTTGGTTCCTTCAGTTTCAAGGTTGGTTTGGACCAAACGGTCTTAAGACCGTTTGAGAACAAACAATCTCAAACCGTTTGGAGGTTCAATGTATACAAAATCATTTGGAGATTTAAGATGAGGAAATATCAATTGATCCCATGATTGATAAAGATGATTATCAAAGGTATGTACAATGGTTGAATTCCTAAAATACTTAGGTGATTAGTAACCTTAGAATGGCTAACTTTTGATGCTTATGAAAGCAATGACTCAATACACTATTCGAACCCTAAATGTATGTACTTGAATTAAGGGTTGATTCAATCTAATCAAGTTTGAAGTAATTAACATCCTAGAGAGGATGAGAGAGAGGAACTCATACATGAGTGATGATCATGTAGTGATTAATCTTCAACACTTTCAATATGAATAAAATATGTAATTAGGGTTTGATCCATGGTAATGAGATCATGAAACCCTTATTGAGAAGGTTGATGAGCTCTAAACCTAATTTAGGGTAAAGCTAGGTGTAACCCTAATCTAGGGTGATGATGTAACCCTAATTTAGGGTGATGATGTGAAAAGACCCTAATCCAGGGTATTTTAATGAAAAGCCCTAATTTGGGGAAAAATTACAAGAAACCCTAATACAGGGTAATGATGTGTGAAATCATAATTCAGAGTGATGGGATAACCCTAATATGGAATAATGATATGAGAAATCCCAATTCAGGGTAACATTATGAAAAACCCTAATTTAAGAGGATGCTTCGTGAAACCCTAATCTAGGGTGAAGCTATGTGATGTTCTATGAAACCCTAATCTAGGGTAATGGAAGGTGATATCCCTATCAATAATAAAAGGGAAACATTAACTCTAAGGATGAAATAATGGATAATACCTTTATAGGTGAAACACCTAAAGTGGTTGATAATGGAAATCCTATGGCATTAATGCCTCAACTTAAAATAAGTCCATATTAATTTATGATGATTGGACAATTCAAATGTATAACTTATGACCAATACACTACATGGTAAATGTAGGATAGTGCATAAAGTATTAGGATGGAAATACCCTAATACAATATAAGATGATGAACTTAAGTAAGTCAGAAGTGATGAGAGGAGTGATACATTCAAGATATGATAGATATCACATTCATCACTATAAAGTGATATACCTTGATGCACCTCAAATTTAATGTACTTTGATGAGTAACACTTGAAGTGTGATATATCAATCGTTCCATTAAGAAGTAATGAATTTAATTCACTTTGATAAGTGTAGGCTTATATGCCTTAAGAAAATATTAAGCTTAGTTAATAAAGTGTGATGTAATCATACTCTGGTAAGGATGAGAAAGGAACTCATACCCTATGATTGATAATTATTTAATGATAAATGATGAAAATAAATAAGTATGATTGAATACTTATGATAACAATGTATGTTCCTAGATGTGTGGAGCAATAAATTAGGGTTTGGATCAATAATATGAACATGTGAAACCCTAATGCAGTAATGTGATGTGAAATTCTAATCCAGGGTGATGTTATGTAATTCCATATGAAACCTTAATATGAAACCCTAACCCTAATATAGGGTGAAGGTATGTGAAACCCTAATTTTGGGTTATAATACATGAAACCCTAATCTTGGGCAATGAGATGATTAACTATAGCCCTAACTTAGGGTAATGGGATGAGTAACCCTGATTGACATGAAATGGAAACCCTAACCCTAATAAGGGAATAGTGATGTTACCCTTGTGTTGCTTGGCGCTGATATGTGATATTGATATAATTGTTATGATGAATAATAACCATGCAGATATCATGAGATGATGAGCATAGCCAGGTATGAGCTATGATGTTTTATTTATTGAAAATTATGTTATGGGCCTTGTGAGCCATAACCTGCTTTGTTGCCTAGTAAGAGGTGACAAGATACTTAATGGCTTTGAGAGCAATATGATAATATGTTGTTTAGTGACAAGTGACAAGATATTTAATAGGCCTTGTGAGCCATGTGAGATGCTTGTATAACAAGCTTCGTGTATACCATGGTCTGAGGGACCAGAGGTGATAGTTACCTGATAAATGGTAACAAGTGTTCTTTGATGAAATGAGGGTTTGAATACCCATATTCCATAATCATGATGATGAGATGTTAAGGAATAAGAAATACCCATGATGTGGCAAGGGATTGAGATCCCAATACTTTATAAAGTTTTGAACAATATCAAATGAAAGTATTACACATTCTTTGTAGCATTTGTTATAACAACTTGTGTTTGGAAACTTGTCTGATGCTAAAAGAATATGGTAATACACTTAATTAATCAAGTGACATCATATTATGTAGTTGCCCCGACCATATATCCATCAACATCAGAATTTTCTGAATGGTGAAACGGGTTGCTCCGCAGCATAACCCAGAAACCACATATTTTTGAATATGTGGGGGTAATGGGAAAACATATCCTTATGCCCCATAGGAATGGTTGCGGGCCATTTCCTATGTATGAGATTGGTTACGGACCATACTCCAATAAGAGTATGGCTACATGCCATGACTCATCAAAACAATAAGAGTATGGCTACGGGCCATGACTCATCAAATCAATACCAGGCATTGGCTACAGGCCATAACCCTGAAGAGAGTATATGCTACGGGCTATAACTCTATAGCAAAGTGCCAATATACCCTGGAAAGCTATTTTGCAGTTTGACACATGATGTCTCTGCCATATAATCTCGTACTTACCGAGAGGTTGAGGTCTTGGATTCTGACTCTTCCATTAACCTTGTATGGTACCTATTTTAACTTCGTAGTGGTCGGTTGGAGTATGAGTGGTATACCTCATCTCCTCAGGGGTTAAGTATGATTGTAAAATGTAACCATCTGTGTAGCGTATTTGCTTAAGGCTGAAATACGAGAATCATTGGGTGATGTTACTATGCTTAGCATATCCTAGAAGGATAAATGTTATACATGTGCTTTAATTCCTTATTGAATAAGTAACATGCTGCTTTATCAAGTTATAGCTAAAATGCTTTGAATAAGAATATTGCTCTAATCTGTTTAGACTTTGATCTATCTACTGTTGAATATATAATTCCTCTGCACAATTTTATTATATTAAACCGCAATAATAATATTTTTGGTGGAGAGTTATATCTCTCGCTGGGGCAATTTACAATTGTCTCACCCCCGTGGGTTCCACATTTTTAGGTAGACGCAGACAAGGAAATAGAGATCACACAACAGAGGAAGGACAACAACAACAAAGGCAACAATGACATTTTAGGTGGAGAGTCTGGGTGTCATGTCTTGTATATGTGTACATAGAGTCCTATGTGTCGTCTCTATACTCTCAGGTCCTCAGAGTCAGTAGTTGGTTTTAATGAATTGATATGAGATTTTGGCTTGATGCCTCAAGGATCTTATGCTGCCTATGTATAGCTTAACAGAGCAGTTGGTGTTGTAATCCTTGAGATGAGATGATACAAGATATATACTTGTAAACTAGAATGTATTTGAATTACTTTGGTTCTTTTTTGGAAAGAGTTTTCCTTTGTTGGATCTCTTTGTAAAAGGTTTTAATTTTTAGTGATTTTCAGTAATCTACTGCTAACGAACGCTTCCGCTTAGTTAATGACGTTTTGTCGGTGACAGTCATCTCACCTAAAATCACTACACTCATCACATGTCATTCAGTGTACTTTGACATCACCAACCATGATCCTGAGTAAGGGTTGCCATAAAGGTGGTGCTCAGGTGCATTGTGACACATGGGGATGAGTGTGAGTGATGTAGATGGGATTTGTCCCTCCTACAGGAGTTTGATATCATGGCCACTTGATATGCGAGACTGAGAAATGCATGGCTTTGCTAGTGTCAGTCAATATGTGATATTGAGCTTACACATCTCAGATACTCTGCTCTAGGTCAAAGAACATGGATTGAACATCAAAGAGGATTCCATGCCTTGAGTACAATCTAGATATCAGATATAAATAAACAATATATTCACTGTAACACCAATAACAAATTGTAGGTTAAGTTGTTCTCCAACTTCTCCAATTACTTGGGTAGCAATAAAGTCTTTCTAGATACCAATCATTACTTATAAAATCATAATATGATTATGAATATCACTATCAATGTAATTTGGAGCCTACCTGTAATGACCCCCGCCTCCCGGTAACCCCCAATTAAGGGAGACTCGAAGGTCAGAGCCGTTATTCAATTAACATGATCAAAGGTTCGACAAATATTCAATAATAATTATGAAATTCTACTAACTAATTGGAATTTGGTATAAAATTAAAACTTTACTTACCTTTGAAAACTTTGGAAATCTATCTATCCAGAGCTTGAATTATTCTATCTAATCCTCCTTGCGCTTTATTTCTTATTTCCACAATGTGTCACTTTACTGTTTGTTCTTTCAATTGTTGTTCCTAAACCGCTGACAAACAAAACGCCGGTCAGTATATCAAAATATACTGGTATGTGGGGACAACCAAAAGTTTGCACATAAGGATAACAATCTAATTATCACAATCAAGTTAATTAACAAGCCAATTTACATTTTTCAGTATGACATTCTCCACCGCTTTTGCCCTAACCCTGGCATACCCACCTTAGGGTTTCCTTTGCCAATGAATTAAGGCCACCTTCTCAATCCCGAGCTTGGTTCTTGGGGGTCACCACTCGTGGTGCCCACTAGTCATGCAATATCATAGGCCACCTTCTCATTCCCGAGCTTGGTGCCTGGGGTCACCACTCAAGGTGTCCATTGGTCTACCCATCTGGGCCTGACCTTTGGCATCATCCATCAGGGTGGCATGTAAGCGCGAGAATCCATACATCTATTATTAATGTGATAGTCATAGTGACTTTATAGTTTGCAAGTATGAACATCCAAACTGATAATTTGCATTCAATGCAATTAACCATCCGGTAAATCCTCAAGAAACTAAGGCAGTTATTCATAATTAACCACATACCTGATCTGACGATTTGAACAGAAATATCCATGCAAATAAGAATCCAAGCAAGCAAGCATTTTCAACAAGATCCTGAAATAATCATGTAATTCCCTTTTTATTATTCATGTCATCAAGATCCATTAAACCTAGCTCGCTTCCTAGGGTTTCTAATTCACTTTTAGGGTTTCTATTACAATTAGGGCTTCCCTTCATCTTTTACTATTTTAAACCCTAATTTAACACAATTGATCACAAACCCCAATATATCAACACCTAATCCTCTATTTCGGATTTAAGGCATAATTAATCATTAAATAAGTCCATTAAGCCTCTTTTACATTAAAGCTACTATTTTTATCCTTTTAATATATGACAAGAACATTACACTCATTTATTGTCAATTCATAGTTCATTATGATGGAATTCACATACGAACTCTATTTGTCATTAATCCTATCTTGATTCATTCAAAAACCCTAATTTCTATATTAAGGTTATTTATCCACAAATTAAGAACTTTAATGCTCGAAATATCTTATAACCATGAAAACTCAATTCTATACATGAAATCGAATAATTAAAGCCATTAGTAGTCCTAATTACCAACATTAGGGTTTAAAGGCCCACTAAAGCCTATTTATGCACACAAACTCCAAATCAAACTAATTATATGCAAAGTTCATCTATTTTGATCTTAATGTTCCCTTTTCATCATTAACAGGTTAATATCAACTTTAAACACTCATTTAACCCTTTCTAATTCATTAATCATCAAAGGTTAGGGTTTTTCATTGATTAAACTTTTAAAGATAGCATCTTTATATACTTTTTGAATTGCAATCAGAATTGGGCATCAATATTATTTTTATTAGATTCCCCTCATTTTTCTGAGCATTTTTCATATTTTGCATGTTCTCATCGGAGCTACCAATATTTAGATACATTTTTTGCAATAAATCACTTACTCTGGCCAATTAGCGCGTGCCACGTCGCTCCTTGCATGCATGTTGCTCGCTGGGTTTGAAAGCATTTCGAATTGTCGATTATACCCTTGAGCGGCTCCTGGTCTCTTCTCAACACCGAAGGGCAAATCCGTCCAATGTCGGCTCGTCCCCTTCCTCCGCGTGCCCTAGCGCAACTGCGGTAGGCAAGGAGCAGGTGCGGTGAGGCCGCCCTCCCCGGACATCGTCGGCCACCGGGATTGGATCCCAGACCTCCGCCGGACCTCCCTGCACTTCAGGGTGACCTCGACTTGTGTCTAAGGGAAGCAGCTCACGCAGGCCGCATCCGCGACCACCTGCAAGCTTTGCGGCCAAGCTGCGACAGTCATGCCTAGGTTTGGGCACGGTGACGACAGCGGAGCATCTCCTTGACATCGCGGAATGTCCCTCAACGACCATGGCAACCCCACGCGTCCCTACTACCCAGGGTTAGTGCCAAATCTTTTTGTTAGGGTTTTCATGTCATGAAGAAGGAGAAGAGAGAGATAAGCATGGGATTTCTCTAATCTTTGAATCCAGGGTTTCTTCCCTTTTTATAGGGAAGTGTTTCCACATCCTAAGATGATCATCTAAGAGGGGACAAGCCCTCTCTTATTAGGAATCCTATTCCTTCCATGATAAGAAAGCTTCTCTCTCATCATCCACATATTTATTGGATTTCTAGGAATACACACATATTTTCCCTTATTCTCTTTCGACTTGCTTTTTAATCCATTAATCACGAAATTATGTTTTTCCTTAAGTAGAAAATATCCCTTCTTAACAAAACCACATAATTCCATTAATTATGTATTCCCATTATCCTTATTTTGCAATTTTGGTATTTTCTCTTTCTTTCCTCTTTATTAGGACTCCTTGGATCCCAAGAAACTCTATTATTTCGAAATCCTTTTTATTGGATACTCATTATCCTTCTAGATGCATCTAAATGCATTATTCTTTATTATTTCTCATTATCTTGATTATTTCTTATTAAAATATCTCTTTTTGAGGATTTCTCTTTATTTCTCTTTTATTTTCCTCATTGGTATTCCTTTTAACATTAGGAATCCTTGGGATACGAAATTACACCAAGGATAACTCAATTATATCTCTTTTCATTGGTTTTCCACATTTTATCATTATTTTCAATTTCTTTCTTAATAAAGAAATACTTAATTGATCTTTTCTTTTCTTATTGCACTCTTTATGCAACTTTGGACTCCTTGGAACCCAAGGAACCCAAGTGGCACGAAATCCAACTTTGGATTATATTCTTTTGCCTTTTGGAGGTTTCCACACCTTTCTTTTCTCAAATATTCAATTATTCATTTATTAATTGAATTTCCTTGTTATTGGGCCCAATAGCCAATAAAGCCCACAACACAAATATCAAGGCTATTGTAAACAAAATCCATTTATTCAAAACAAATTATATCATTATTTGTTCCAATATCTTTAATGTGAGAAATTACATTTCTCACCAAAGGAACTCAAAAATTGGGGTTGTAACATCCTTCCCCTCTTATAAGAATTTTGCCCTCAAAATTCCATCAAGCAAGCAAACAAACAGGATAAGCCTTTCATATGTCCATCATGGCTCCCATGTGGCTTCACCCTTTCCATGGTACTT
The DNA here is from genome assembly GCA_963693085.1 of Alisma plantago-aquatica. Lineage (NCBI taxonomy): Eukaryota > Viridiplantae > Streptophyta > Magnoliopsida > Alismatales > Alismataceae > Alisma > Alisma plantago-aquatica. The sequence goes on from OY856410.1 coordinate 26,905,455, forward strand.
CCCAAGAACCTTCATTATCTCATATTCTTCCATCTGAGTTTTTTTCTTCTCACCTTGGTATATCATACCCTCATAGGTGACTCAGGACATTTCAGCCTCTCAAAAGCTGAATAGGTTCAAGGCTCATGACATGGCTTGGGTACCTCACATAGTTCTCTAGATTGGACTCATGGAACACATTACACATCATGTTATCCTGAGGGGAAAGGCTAAACACAACCATCTCCACCAATCCATCTCAAATGGACCCATATATCGGGGACTCAACTTTCTTAGCTGTAGCTTAGAGGGGTCAGATTTTCACATCGCATATTCTCCCACAGTGAACTGCATGTCAGTCTGCTTTGCATCAACTCATGAATCATGTCACCACTGGGCCCTCTCTCAGCCATTGCACGATCAAAGTGACTTCATCTACACACACTGTGGTTCTTTTCTGACCTTCACGAGGCCTCCTTCACCAACGTCATCTTAATGAAGTGGTGACCGACACAACCTCCCTTTAGAACTTCTTGCATCCCGATAAAGGCTATGGTGGTTAACATCACATCTTAAGAATTGTCTCTATGTATCACCTTGAATGAGCACACGTGCTCTCATCAGATCCTCTAGTCTAGATCATACTGTCCATTAGTATGGGGTGATAAACTGTACTATCATCGAGTTCTTCATGTATCCACTTCCACCTCATGGAAGTGAACCTTGGCCATACCCAAGAACTTTTGAACTCGCATCATGGTGTAGTTGAACCATCTTTCTCTCTTAAGTAGTTCAACCGAATCTATCCCATGACAGTACTCTTCCTTCCTCATGTCATCTAGGTAATGCGATCTACCATAACCCACATTGGATCTCGACTTTCCTTGGTCCATGGGAGACTCACAACATCCACAATGAAGAACTCCCATTCCCTTTCGGGAACTTTTTATACTTTATATCCATGTACTGGGTTACTGGTGTTCGTCCTTCGCCTCCTAGCTTGCATGGCCACATGCTACATGCAACTTTATTTTAAGCATCCAAAGTGCCATTATCACTTACCATATTTGTAGTTTCACGGTGTTTGGTGATCTTAAAACCATGATCTCCTGTATGTCATGGTTCCTCAAGGTTGATTTCTCAAAAACACTAAACCACTCTCAATAGGATTTTATCACTTTCCTTTCCAAAGAAGTACATCTGAGGTTCGACAACCATCCTTTCATTATATCACAGACTAGGCTGGATATCCAAACAACCACTAATCTTGTTCAACAGATCTCGTTATATCTGAGTGTTATCCAAATTTATCTCCTTTTCTCAACTTAAGGTTAGCCTAACAACCTCGACTTCATCTAGCTTCCAGCTAAACTAGGCACTATATCTCAACCCGAGCATTCATTACCACTTCTTATCCTTAGGTGTTAGGTAACATACACCTCCATGTAATATTCTTATCATCTCATCTCAAACTCTAAGTTTATCTTCATCAAGAAACTCTGAGCTCATCCACCTGGTGATCAAACTCAACCTTGTATAACTTGCAAATTCCACAAAGCTTCTACTAGGAACATCCTTACAAGGTGATTATCTTAATACTTGTATCGTTTGTACCTGTCCATGTATCATTCATTCCACCAAGGTATGTTATCATCTCTATCCTTACCTTGTAGCAATGTTCCAACTCGCATCATCTTTTATCCTTGGTGTATGGCATGCATACTGTCCCATCTCTCCCTCTCATAACAAGAGGAAATACGCATTTGGCGGCCGTCCAAACACAAAGTTCTTCATGTTCCAAGAGTAGAGATGGTACATCCACATCGCCAGTACACCTTCAATTCTAAGTTGAAACGTGCAACTTATGTCTCTACATCACAAACATCATGATATCAAAGTTACTTCCATGGAAAACTGGTCTCAATCCTACTTGGCTCACCACACAATCCTTGGTCATCTCCTCTAGGTCTATAGGGTGTTGGTACTTTTGGGGTCATCCCTTTTCCCTTATGCATCCAGAGAGTGCCCTACTCATCTTCCCTTTGGGTCCCATGAGTTCATGAAGCTGATCAATCTCTTAACCCATGGCCCTCGGACAATGATAGCTGTTACCTCCCGACCCTATGGTCATGTGCAACTAGGGAATTAGGCAACTCCTTCTTCCATCAGTCTTATCCCTACCTGACCCTAGGATAAACATAGGATTATATCATAGTACATGTTCATCTTAGAACCTTACCCAATCCTTCATCATCTCTCTCTGCATTCTTGGGTTGTCTTTCATCCTTTTTCAGGGATCATGGCGACCTACCTACCTTGGTTAGGCCCCATACCAGTTACCTCCATGGTAACACCTCCACATGCACATAGAGATGGTTATCTATGGGTCTATAGGTTCATTCTCATGCCATGTACTCTTCACTTAGCTTCTCAAGATCCTCTGAAACCTCAACAAAACTGGTATACACCCTACAAAAGGGTCCCTCTCCCAGGATGGGAGGAAACTATACCTTGATAACAACAGTCACAAACGTCCTTATGGTTAAGGTATACATCCACATGAGCATGCTTAGCCCTAGCAAGCTACTAAGGCACAAGCAGACACCTACGAAACCATGCTATGTTATACTTTGTTTTCATCCTCATCATTAGACCAACTTAGTTGTGAGGGGTTCATCAAACATACCCTTAACGTAAGGGATTTCCTTTACCTCTACACATGAGGAGTACCATGCTCGAAACTATAGAGACTCAAATCTCATCATGAGCATCGGATACACTGCTTCCCCTCTTAGGCCTAGGAACCCTAGGTTCACCTGTGGGTGTCCGACTGCATGCTCAATCTCTTAACCATGAATCAAGCATGTCCAAGGTATGTCATGTACTTCCATGATCCTTCTACTCGAGCAACACTTCGGAGTTGAGTCCTCTTTTAGGACAACCAACTAGGTATAAAGCCTCACAACTGGTTACTTAAACCTCCTCAGGGTCTAAAGCACTCTTTATCTCATCCAGTAGGTAATCACTTATACCATAGGTACTAGAAGCATCATCCTCTCTCTAGGGTTTGGTTCCTCTAAAGGCAACCAAGATATCATCATCCTCCAGGGATCAAGCATAAGGCAACCATTATCATCCACATAGGTCGCATCATCCTCAACTCCCCACTATTCCTCATGTCTCAGGATCTAAGCTTCCAACCTTCTTTCTTAGGTCCTACTTTCTCTCTCTAGATCTAATTCCACATCCAGCCTCATTACATGAAGTTGGATCAAGCTTACCAGCATATCCCTACCTGGGTGAAGCCTTTGCTCAACTCATGTTTGGCTCAAGATTATCCTTAGCTCTTTATGTTTATCTCGTAAGGCATCCATCATGATTCCTTGTCCAGGGTTTCATCCTACTGTCAGCACTACTGATGTAATCTGGGTGCAAGATATACCCTACTTGGACAAGCCCATAGGGTAACTATAGGTTCCCCTCTAACCCCATCCAAGAAGGAGCTATCCTTCGCTCTAGCATGCACGACCCTCTCCAGGGTTGGGTCGCCAAAGGTACTAGGTCATCTACCCTCTTATGGCATCCCAAAGGCATGTCCAACCAAACACTCGGTCAACCATGACACCTAACTCATCATGTCATCTTTCTCTAACCTTCACTTAGGGTTAGGGTTTACATCATCCTCAAAGGATGTGCTAGGTCTCTACTTTTAATGGAGGTCTCTACCTCCAAGACTAACTCTCTCTACTCAACCTCCTGCCAAGGAGGTCTATCCTCTGGTCTCTCCTGAGGGCAATGACAACTCGAGTCATACGACCTAAGCATGTATCTATTCCTTTACGCTTACTTTATTAAGCTTATGTACATGACATCTCATTTACATGCTTTTTATTAATTTGGTAGTGGATTCCTTAATCCTTATCAACCTTACCCATACCTCAAGAGGGTGAGGAGAAGAGAGAAAACCCTAATTCTTAAGGTCCTTAACAGAATTTGAGTTGAGAAGGGATGAACAAGATGAGAGAGTCCTAAAGGTATCTTATTTCGAGTCACATCCTAAGACATCGGCCAAGCAGTCACACAATTCAGGAGTCCTCATATTCTGACTAGCGGTGCAGAGGAAAATATTGCTAGCCCCCGAACGTGATCCTTTTCTAAACACCTCAATCTTTCAGACAATCCTCTAATAACTCCCTTGGTTCTATGGAATTTGTAAAATTTAATAATTATTAAAGTTTAAATGAGGAACCTACGCTCTGATACCAATTGTAACGACCCCGCCTCCCGGTAACCCCCAATTAAGAGAGACCCGAAGGTCAGATCCGTTATTCAATTAACAGGATCAAAGGTTCGACAAATAATCAATAATAATTATGAAATTCTACTAACTAACTGGAATTTGGTATAAAATTAAAACTTTACTTACATTTGAAAACTTTGGAAATCTATCTATCCAGAGCTTGAATTATTCTATCTAATCCTCCTTGCGCTTTATTTCTTATTTCCACAATGTGTCACTTTACTGTTTGTTCTTTCAATTATTGTTCCTAAAACGTCGACAAACAAAACGTCGGTTAGTATATCGAAATATACTGGTATGTGGGGACAAACAAAAGTTTGCACATAAGGATAACAATCTAATTATCACAATCAAGTTAATTAACAAGCCAATTTACATTTTTCAGTATGACATTCTCCACCGCTTTTGCCCTAACCCTGGCATACCCACCTTAGGGTTTCCTTTGCCAATGACTTAAGGCCACCTTTTCAATCCCAATCTTGGCGCCTGGGGGTCACCACTCATGGTGCCCACTAGTCATGCAATATCATAGGCCACCTTCTCATTCCCAAGCTTGGTGCCTGGGGTCACCACTCAAGGTTCCATTGGTCTACCCATCTGGGCCTGACCTTTGGCATCATCCATCAGGGTGGCATGTAAGTGCGAGAATCCATACATCTATTATTAATGTGATAATCATAGTGACTTTATAGTTTGCAAGTATGAACATCCAAACTGATAATTTGCATTCAATGCGATTAACCATCCGGTAAATCCTTGAGAAACTAAGGCGGTTATTCATAATTAACCACATACCTGATCTGATGATTTGAATAGAAATATCCATGCAAATAAGAATCCAAGCAAGCAAGCATTTTCAACAAGATCATGAAATAATCATGTAATTCCCTTTTTATTATTCATGTCATCAAGATCCATTAAACCTAGCTCGCTTCCTAGGGTTTCTAATTCACTTTTAGGGTTTCTATTACAATTAGGGCTTCCCTTCATCTTTTACTATTTTAAACCCTAATTTAACGCAATTGATCACAAACCCCAATATATCAACATCCAATCCTCTATTTCGGATTTAAGGAATAATTAATCATTAAATAAGTCCATTAAGCCTCTTTTACATTAAAGCTACTATTTTTATCCTTTTAATATATGACAAGAACATTACACTCATTTATTGTCAATTCATAGTTCATTATGATTGAATTCACATACGAACTCTATTCGTCATTAATCCTATCTTGATTCATTCAAAAACCCTAATTTCTATATTAAGGTTATTTATCCACAAATTAAGAACTTTAATGCTCAAAATATCTTATAACCATGAAAACTCAATTCTATACATGAAATCAAATAATTAAAGCCATTAGTAGTCTTAATTACCAACATTAGGGTTTTAAGGCCCAGTAAAGCCTATTTATGCACATAAACTCCAAATCAAACTAATTATATGCAAAGTTCATCTCTTTTGATCTTAATGTTCCCTTTTCATCATTAACATGTTAATATCAACTTTAAACACTCATTTAACCCTTTCTAATTCATTAATCATCAAAGGTTAGGGTTTTTCATTGATTAAACTATTAAAGATAGCATCTTTATATATTTCTTGAATTGCAATCAGAATTAGGCTTCAATTTTATTTTATTAGATTCCCCTCATTTTTCTGAGAAATTTTCATATTTTGCATGTTCTCATCGGAGCTACCAATATTTAGATACAATTTTTGCAATAAATCACTTAGTCTGGCCAATCAGCGCATGCCACGTCGCTCCTTGCATGCATGTTGCTCGCTGGGTTTGAAAACATTTCGAATTGTCGATTATACCCCCGAGTGGCTCCTGATCTCTTCTCAATACTGAAGGGAAAATCCGTCCAATGTCGGCTCATCCCCTTCCTCCGCGTGCCCTAGCGCAGCCGCGGTAGGCAAGTAGCAGGTGCGGCTGGGCCGCCCTTCCCGGACATCGTCGGCCATTGGGATTGGACCCCAGACCTCCACTGGACCTCCCCACACTTCAGGGTGCCCTCGGGTTGTGTCCAAGGGAAGCAACTCGCGTAGGCCGCGTCCGCGACCACCTGCAAGCTTTGCGGCCAAGCTACGACAGTCATGCCTAGGTTTGGGCACGGTGACGACAGCGGAGCATCTCCCTGACATCGCGGAACCTCCCTCAACGACCGTGGTGACCCCACGCGTCCCCGCTGCCCAGGGTTAGCGCCAAATATTTTTATTAGGGTTTTCATGTCATGAAGAAGGAGAAGAGAGAGATAAGCATGGGATTTCTCTAATCTTTGAATCCAGGGTTTCTTCCCTTTTTATAGGGAAGTGTTTCCACATCCTAAGACGATCATCTAAGAGGGGACAAGCCCTCTCTTATTTGGAATCCTATTCCTTCCACGAGAAATAAGCTTCTCTCTCATCATCCACATATTTATTGGATTTCTAGGAATACACACATATTTTCCCTTATTCTCTTTCGACTTGCTTTTTAATCCATTAATCACGAAATTATGTTTTTCCTTAAGTAGAAAATATCCCTTCTTAACAAAACCACATAATTCCATTAATTATGTATTCCCATTATCCTTATTTTGCAATTTTGGTATTTTCTCTTTCTTTCCTCTTTATTGGGACTCCTTGGATCCCAAGAAACTCTATTATTTCGAAATCCTTTTTATTGGATACTCATTATCCTTCTAGATGCATCTAAATGCATTATTCTTTATTATTTCTCATTATCTTGATTATTTCTTATTAAAATATCTCTTTTTGAGGATTTCTCTTTATTTCTCTTTTATTTTCCTCATTGGTATTCCTTTTAACATTAGGAATCCTTGGGATACGAAATTCCACCAAGGATAACTCAATTATATCTCTTTTCACTGGTTTTCCACATTTTATCATTATTTTCAATTTCTTTCTTAATAAAGAAATACTTAATTGATCTTTTCTTTTCTTATTGCACTCTTTATGCAACTTTGAACTCCTTGGAACCTAAGGAACCCATGTGGCACGAAATCCAACTTTAAATTATATTCTTTTGCCTTCTGGAGGTTTCCACACCTTTCTTTTCTCAAATATTCAATTATTCATTTATTAATTGAATTTCCTTGTTATTGGGCCCAATAGCCAATAAAGCCCACAACATAAACATCAAGGCTATTGTAAACCAAATCCATTTATTCAAAACAAATTATATCATTATTTGTTCCAATATCTTTAATGTGAGAAATTACATTTCTCACCAAAGGAACTCAAAAATTGGGGTTGTAACACTACCAGGTCACACACGCAAACTAATTACTAATACATTTAGGTAATCTACTACTATAATATTAAAATATAATCTATTTAATTGGTTAAAGTGTTTAACCCAATCAATTATATTTAAATTGTTAAGTTGGCTGGCTAATCCCAAGTGATTTACAAGAGTTAGATGATGAAAATTAATTAAACAATTAATATGATTGTTTGGTTAACTAATTGATTCCAGAATATCCTTTTAATAGTCCACAAGTGGCTCGTTTTAAATGCAACCACAATCCTTTTGTTTTACTAGGGATTTTGGGAAACCCTGCTTCCTTTCATCTACTATTTATAGGGTCATGACAGTCGACTTTTGGGATATGCTTAGACATGCTCTTGTACATGAAATGTAATTGTCATCGTCCCCAAGCGAGATAGAAGGAGAGCAACCAATGCTAGCACATCATCAAATACAAGGCTACTCCTTCCCACCGGTTTAAGAAGCATGACGTGGAGTTCCAGTCCACGTGGATGAAGTAGAGATGTGAAAACTAAGTTTCCTAGTTTTGGAGGATGGATGAGGACTGTCTGTGCATGCAAGGAGTGATGCACATCACAGTACAATGGGACGTCACTGGACTTGTTCCACGATAAGGTATATCCCACACACTCTCTTTTCAAAGATGTTGTTATCGACGAGATCTTCTAGTAGGGTATGTGGAGAAATTTTTTTATTTCCACTGCACCTATCGCCTCCACAAAACCCAATAAAGCATGCTCCTCCCATACTAGGATGGGTGAATCTCAATCCATAGTTCTCAAAAACACTCTCTCTCCTTCCTATATAACCCTTAACTCAAACTCATACCCTTCAACTCTCATACCATACCGACCAAGAGGTTCAACCTAAAGATGGAGCTATTTGTCTTCAATGAGATCACACTTTCAGTTACCTGGAGATGACCACAACTTGATATCGATCCTAGCTGGGTAAGGTTTCACTACTATAGGACAATTTTTGGGTTCTCTTCCTTTGGGAGTCTCAACACTACCACTTATCATTAACCTTGGTTTTGTTGATAATGACTAAATGTTTGGGTGTAGAGATCTCTTGGTCCCTGGACCTCAAACCTTTAGATTGGAATGAGGCTTCTCTCCATTGTTTGGACATTAATGGAAGCACCAGTGGTTGGTGGAAGATCTTATCAGTGATGAATCCTATTATCTACTCGCCAATAAAATATTTTAATATAGAGACTCTTGATGATGATCCTTCCTCTAATTTATAAGTATGTAGATGAGTTCATCACCCCTTAAACAACATAACAACGTGCATCTCTAAAAGCTGGCATCTTCTTTATTTCCTAGCTTGAATCTCCTCCAGCTACTCCCACTAAGGAGTTTCTTACTTTCTAGTGGGCCTATGGAAGAGGATGTGAGTCTTGGTCATGTGCCCATCCTCCAAGTAGTCAGAATCAAAAGAGGTGATAATCTTCCAAACGTTAATCTTTTAAAGCCAAATCTTCTCATTTATCTAAAAATCCTAAATGTAAACCCTCCTATCTATTTCTAAGATTTTTTTATTAAATATTTAGCTTATGATTTCTTTAGTGAAGTTTATTCATGGAAATCAATTTACTACGGTAAAAAATTGCCAAAAAAATAAGTTTTAATGTAAGAATTGTGACTGTATGGGTCATTAATATCATGTTTTCCAATACCCTAAATTATGTTTCCACTATTGTGGCATGGATCACTTCTCCTCTATCTATCCCTCAAAATCCAACACTCATGTCCCTTTGCCTCCTTCCCTTTGAGACCCCAACCAATTACATTATTCCAGTGCCTGGTTCACTAGCCACACTCAGAAACCTGATCTGTCATGTCTATTTACTCCCTTCAAACTTAATCATCATTAAGATTCCATATCAAACATATTATTTCCTCTATAAGAGGAACATTTAGTGCGTCATTATTGTGACACCCCACTATCACATAGACAACGAGATGACACGCAAAAACGTGCAGAACCACATATTACCAAAAACATGGGTTAATTAAAACCGATTACGAAAACATGCATAAGATAACTCTTACATCCAGATCCTGCAAAGAAACATGTTATATAAACATTACAAGCCTGATATATGTCCACAGCTTACAGGAACTAGCTGTCCTACCATCACATGAGTTCATCACCTGTTTATATGTACATAACAGGCCACATAAGGCCAACAACAGGGTAAACAAAGGTACAACAACTATACATCGTGAAACATCGTCAAAACACCATTGAGGACCTGAGAGTACATGGATGGCTCTAGGACTTCTACTACAAAACCACAAAAATAGCAGCATGTCCATCTCTTGCCTTCTACTACTCCTCTTGCTGCTTGGCCGCAACCTCACGACCACCACCACGTCTTGCGTGATCACCTAAAAAGGTTGTAAACCAGTGGGGTGAGACACACAATCCCAACGAGAAACATAAATCCCCGTCGAAACTATAAAACCTCAGAAAGCTAAAGCTGGTAAAGTAGATAACTGATATAAACAGATTATATGAGTAGCATACTGAGTAGGACTTATTGTATTATCCAACTTACCAAGATATCCGGGAGGCATTTAACCATACTTTCTTTATGGAACATTATTGACAAGATAAGATTATAAGATCTTATCACAAAACATAAGGAATGTATAAGTAACTACAAGGTATAACAAGATCGATTACACAAACAAGGCCTCAACCAATGTTACATATTTTTCTCTAAGAAATATATATTATTCGGCTGGATTACGTTTTATTATGCCCTGAGGAAGTAAGCTGTCCCTGCTCAAATCCAACATTCGCCTATGAAGCCCAAAAGCGGAGCCATACAAGGTCAATGGGAGATCCAGACTCCATGACCTCACCTCCTCGTGGTCAGTCCACAAAAACCAAAGCAGGACCGCAGCCTCATGCTTATATGGCCTCAGCCTTAGGGTCAGCTCCGTAGGCTACCCATATTTTTAGCTCACCTTAATACAGGTGATAGTATATCTTGAGTGACACAAATTTACCGTGTGCAGAGATGCAAGTGAACGCGTCGAAGTAATATAGGCCTTTGTGAGGCCCGAGTCGAACTCAGGGATACGTAAAATTGTCGGAGACTCCTACTAACTACTTGCGTTCAGCTAGACCGATTAAAAAGTTGAGAGTTGTTGTTAAAATTAAAAGAAAATAAAGATAAAACAAACCAAAGCAATCAATTAAATGTTTAGTTTAATCAATTCAAAATGAGATCTTTAGGATTGCGGTTTCACCGCGGGTTTTCATTGCATTAAATTCTATTCAGTCATTCAAATTCATCTCTCTATCCAGGTAGTGTCCTGAAATTAGAATTGCCCACTGTCGTGGTAGAACTCACTACCTATGTCTAGGTTGGTTCCACCTTCATAGTAACCTATACCCTAAACTAGGTGCATTACAAACGATCTCTCAGTATCCACCATTAACCTTACACCACCTTGTTCAAGGGATTTGTCAATTAATGTGAATTTCGTCTCTTTTCAACCATTAATTCTTCTTTCAAAGTAATTAAGGGCATTAGGTTTATTATTATGGTGATCAAGCATAACAATATAATTGAGAAAACGAAATTATACCACGGATTTAAGAGATAAAATATGAATTACTATGATAAAATCGTCATACAATGAATTCCCGGGCTACTCTCGGTCCTAAAGACAAAGGGGATTAGCCCCGCATGTTCATCTCTGAGAAAAACATGGTAGAGAATAAGGGAAACATGAAGAAAAACGTGATTGAGTGGTGAAACCCCTGAACGGAGGAGATCCAAGCGATCCTTGGCGTGGAATTCGCGTTCTCCCGCCTTTCGGTGGTAGAAATCATCTTCTTCGGCGTCCGGATCAGCTGGGGCATGCTCTCGTGCTCCGTTCTTCTCTCCTTACCCTCCTCGGGATGTGTGCAGTGGCTAATGACGTGATGATCCCCTCTTGGGTGTCGTCATTAGGTATATTTCCCGAGTTAGGTAGCCAATTAATCACAACCGTCGGATTAAGATCAATCTGAAGCAAACTCATATCAGACGGTGTCGATACCATCGACGCGAGTCGATGGTATCAACCCTGTGTTGTATCGGCTGATCTTCCTTTCTTTTGTCTTTGCGCCTGATGCCATCTCGATACCATCGACGAGGGTCGATGGTATCGACATTCTTAGGCGTCAGTTTTATCCTTTTGCGTCACTGTAGCTCCACTAGTCGATAGTATTGACTTATGTGTCGATAGTATCGACTCACTTCTCGCCAGCAACCTGATGATATATCGATACCATCGACACCCCTGTCGATAGTATCGACTTTCTTTTGGTCCTTGCGGCTGGAAACCTGTGGCCTGGTCGATGGTATCGACCATCGTCGATGGTATCGATGGCAGCAGATACTCGTTTTTCCTGAAATCAACACACGAAACCACATAAGTCTACACAAAAGATATTCTTTTGATAAATTATACTCAAAATGCTTGAAATAAGGGAAATTTGACATAAAGAAGTAGCATAGACCAAAGTAGATGAATTATGCAACATTAACCATGAAAATGACTAATAAATGTATAAAACACATATCAAACAAGTCTATAAATGCGACTCAAAATCATCGCATCAAACTCCCCTAAGCTTGAACATTGCTCGCCCTCGAGCAACTAAACCGTAGAATAGAATTGCCAGAGTCAACTAAAGAACAAAGCATCACAACAAACATCCCATATGATCCCCACCGGAAATTTACTTTCTGGCCGTCACTAACCACAGAATGATAATTACCCTAAAGGCAACAGTAATCTTCCATAAAAGATATCTACCTCAAAACTAATGAACACTATCAAATAAAGCAGTTAACATAATGAAATTCGCCGATCCAGACTTAGTGCATCTTGTGATCTTCTATACTACGTTGCTCACCCTAACTACCATCTACATGGAAGCAGTTCTCCTGATATTCACAAGTGAGGAGAAAATCACAGTGGCCTACCAATTCGAGCAATGAGTGGATGGAATGGGTGGCTAACGGAAGAAGTGGAAGCATTATACAATTTCAACATGCATAAAACAAGAATGCCCTAAATGATGCATTTGCACATGAAAAATGCCCTAATGCCTAAAATTAGGTGGAATGATGCATGCACTAACATCCCGTCTCAAAATGAGATGGATATCTAATTGAGCTACATCATGTACTTACTCATCTTAATATGCAGGTGAGATTATGTCCCTTTCTCCCTCTTATTCTTTTTGCTTCTCAAAAACTTTTTTTTCTTCTTTTTCAATTTTTTCAAAAATTCTTTTTTTTTCAGGCCCTTATATCCACAATTGACAAAGAATAATTTATTGGGCTTACTTTTTCTGCATAACTCAAAGATTTGAATTATTTAAAAGGTATGGAACAATTTAATTCACCATTAAAGCAGAACTGAGGTACATGATATACGCCATGCATAAAAGTTATGAATGCAGCTAAATGACATGCACCTAAGGGTAATGTGCATGTAAACCTATTCTATTTTTTTCATTTTTCATGCAAAACATATGAAAGTGGTTGCAGTGCAAGTCCTATCTACATGACATGCAATCAAAAAGGTTAAAACCGTACTTTACTTCCAAATCTTGGTGGATTGTGAAAAGCAATGAGGTGGACATATCACAAGACTAATTAACTGAACCTTTGAAAAGTATTATGTGTCCCTCCTTACTGACCTGTGTAGTAGTTAAGAGGTTTCTCTCTCTTACTTCAAATTAGAGTCTCATTATCATTTGGTCAGTTTAGGCTCAAACAACCAATTCCGTCCACTTTCATGAATCATTAGGAATGTATAGTTGTGATTTTCTATTTTAAAGTTGACAAAACCAATCATTTTCTAAGTTAAGTGATCAAAGTTGAACAACACTCAAGCTTGCAGACACTCAAAATTTTTTAGTTTTCCCCTTAATTCCATGCACATGCAACTGAGATGACTCAAGATTAACGACATCCACGATTACACTAGATAGAATGTGGATCCTACAAACAAACTAAGATTGCAAGAAATAAATGACAAGAACAAAATAAAACTAAAAACTGAGAAAAATAAAAGATAGAGCTGTTCCAACTACCCCCCAAGCTTGAATTCGACTATGGCCTCATAGTCAAAAACAATCTTAAAGGTTGGAACAAAGATACCAATTTACTCTTCAGGCGGAGGCTGGTACTGCGGAGCCGTAGGGTCCCAAGAAGGATACTCCCCCTGGAAGCTCAGATCAAACTGGGCCCTAGGTGGAGGTTGTGGATAGCCTCCAAAGTAGTTTTGGCTCCAATAGTGATCGTAAAAGGGCTGCTGTTGCATCTCCATCCTAAGCAACCTGTCATGAATCTGTTGTTGGTTGTCGAGGAGAAGACGCTCGTTCTCGAAGATTGCCCTTTGATTGTCCAGTAACCGGTTCGTAGTGTCCTGAACACCGGTATACATCGTCGTGTGATGCTGCTGCGTCTGCTGTATATCTTGCAGCATAGCATACATGTCCTGCATTGAGTAAGCATCCCCGCTTGGCTGCGAGGGCGGTGGTGGTGGTGGAGGCTGTGATGATGAAGATGCACCTGGATGCATCTGAGGACGCTTCCGTGGTGCCACTCGAGCCCAAAGAGGTGTGAAGGCCTCCTCTTTCTCTTCAGTCTCATCGTCATTGTTGTTGTCGTCGTCGTTGCCGCCGTCTTCATCGGAGTCTGCAATGGCTATGATAGGCCATCTGAAATGTTGTGCCCCTTTGATATTGAAGACTGGATCGGGAAGCGAGCACTCCTGGTAAGCATGGTTGACTTGGCCTTGCGCATACGCCAAGCCATCTCGAAGAAGTAGGAGGTTGGAGCGGTGCAGATGTTGCAAGTTCACCTTGCTCCTAGTGGAGAGAGGAGTCAAAGTAGAGAAATTCAGCCCAAGGTAGGAAGCCAGCTTGGTGATAAGCCCGCCAAAGTGAATCAGCGCTTTCCGTGTACTCCTCTTCACCGCCAAAACCCGCTGCAAAAAGAAGGCGCCCCAGTTGCATTCTTGGCGTTTCAGGAGTTTATACAAGAAGAATAGGTCCGTCTCCTGAAACTTGCTGAGGGCCAAATCACCACGAGTAAACAACATAGAACTCAGCATCCGGTAGTATTCGGACGAATGGATGCTCGAAATCGGCTACCGCAGCATTGTGGTAGCTCACTGACTTGCCTAGCGGCACCGTCACAAGCTCGGCGAAGATCATGTCGTAGTCGGTGCGGTTATCCGGCCGCCGGTAGTCATGTTGCGAGTGATTCCAGTTGAAGATCTTGTTGAACTGCCGGAGTGTAAGGTTGTAGTCGATGTTGTACAACCAGAAAGACACTCGGCCCTTGATCCACTTGCGGTCGGTGGCTATGATGTCATTGGGTACGACACAGACGTCCAACGACGCCATAAACTCAGCCACCAGCTCCTTGTACGTAGGCCACTCACCGAAGAACGGCTGGCCATCTGCATGAAACTCTAGCTCGTCGGGCCTTCTTCCCGTGTGTCAGGCCTGCCCCTTCAGAACATAGTTGAGGTTGGCTTCAAACCCCAAGTTGCGGATGGTGTCCCGATCAACATAACGGGTCGGCTCGATCTTTCTCTTTAAGATCTCCTCGTATATCTTCTTGACCTCCACGGATGGATGAATCAACCGCGGGCATGAGATTGACGCAGTCGGTGGTGGCACAAACTCCGGGATGTCCATCGGGTTGGCGCGCAAAGACGATGAACCAGCAACATGCACCATGACGTCGACAGAAAGAGGAATAGAGAGAGAGCTCGGTGAAGATCGGAGAAAGAAATCTCCGCTCGATGAAAAACATGCTCGGTGTTACTCGTTGTCGGGCTCGGATCGCTCTAGAATATGCTCGGCACAGGTGGAGGAGGATTGCTCTGGAGTTGTGACATCATCTGATGACAATCCTCCTCATATATAGCCATGGCCGACGCTGCTGTATGACCGTCGATACCATCGACGCGGGTCGATGGTATCGACCCAGGTAGCACGATCCGTCTCGCCGCGAGTATCGACAGACATCGATGGCTGGATTGTGGGTCCCAGATCGCTTACGTGTCGATACTATCGACGCTAGTCGATGGTATCGACCCGTCCCCCAGATCGACTTCTTGGTTACTGCGATCGTCGTAGATCCTTCCTCACGGATTGTTGACGTGGTGCGTCGATACTATCGACGCGAGTCGATAGTATCGACTCTCTGATTTGGGCAAACCCTCACAAGGCCCGGCCGTCACCTTCTGTATATGAATGTGTCGATACCATCGACAGGCCCGTCGATGGTATCGACTTCACTGAGACGATTTCTTCTGAATATCTCCAGAGATCTCGATGGTATCGACTGGCATGTCGATACTATCGACTTGGACTTGGCGATCAACCTGTTGGTGGGTCGATACTATCGACGAGGCCGTCGATAGTATCGACGCAGTGCGATTGCTGTAGTCGCCAACCTGTACCCCTGTCGATACCATCGACACGAGGGTCAATGGTATCGACTCTGCCTCAGCCCTGTACATGTAGCAAACAATCACGGTATCTTTTTTACACTACAAACTAAGTTAAAACAAATCATACTACGAATGTAAAGGAACTAAACTAAAGTACCAATGGTTGGGTTGCCTCCCAACAAGCGCCCTTATTTAACGTCTTAGGCTAGATGACTTGAAGCACATCATGCATCCCAAAGTGAAATAAGTTTGACCTCATTCACCTTCCTCGTGTAATCTTCACCAAAATATAACTTCAACCTCTGTCCGTTCACCGAAAATGTAGTCTCTCCATCGCGCACCATGATTGCGCCATGCGGTTTGACCTCTTCTACCGTGAATGGCCCACTCCATCGGGATTTAAGCTTCCCAGGATGCAACTTCAGCCTCGAATTGAACAAAAGCACACAATCTCCTTTCTTGAAGGTGCGCATCTGAATGTGGCGATCATGGATCAACTTCGTGCGCTCCTTGTATATCCGAGAGTTCTCATATGCGTTCATTCGCAGCTCATCAAGTTCATTTAATTCAAGCAATCTCTTCTTCCCCGCTTCATCATAACTCAAGTTTAGATTTCTCAGCACCCAATGTGCTTTGTGCTCTAATTCCACCAGTAAGTGACAAGCCCGACCGTACGCCAACTTAAAAGGCGTGGTGCCTATAGGTGTCTTGTATGCCGTCCTATATGCCCACAATGCATCTGGTAGTAAGGCACTCCAATTCTTCCTCGTGGAAGCTACCGTATGCTCCAAGATCTTCTTAATTTCGCAATTGGAAACCTCCACTTGTCCTTGAGTTTGTGGGTGATACGGGGTACCAATGTTATGTTTGACCCCGTATTTCCTCAAAAGTGCCGAGAACATTTGATTCTTAAAGTGCGTACCCCCATCACTAATGATCATTCGGGGCACTCCAAACCTACATAAGATATTTTCCTTAACGAACCTGCACACTACAGTAGAATCGTTAGTCCTTGTGGGTATTGCTTCTACCCACTTCGACACATAATCAACAGCTAAAAGGATATATAAATTCGAATTGGAGGACACAAAGGGTCCCATGAAATCTATACCCCATAGATCAAATACCTCAACCTCTTGGAAAACATTTAGGGGCATCTCTTGTCTCTTTGAAATGTTACCTGCTCTTTGGAAGGAATCACATTGCCTCATGAAGTCATAGGCATCTCGGAACAAGGTAGGCCAATATAGGCCACTTTCCAGTACTTTGGCAACCGTACGAGAGCTCGCATGGTGTCCGCCCGTAGGTAGAGTGTGGCAATGATGAAGAACACTCTCGTATTCCACCTCAGGTACACACCTGCGTAGGACACCATCCCTGCACTGCTTCAAAAGAATGGGGTCATCCCAAAAATAATATCGTAGAGAATGGAAAAATTTCTTCTTCTCTTGATATGTCCAATCATCCAGGATGATCCTGCAAGCAAGAAAATTCACGATATATGAAAACCACGAATCTTTAGAATTGACTTTCAAAAGTTGTTCATCCGGAAATGTCTCAGTTATGGGTATGTGTATATCTTTTTCATCTACCCTCTCTAACCTAGACAAATGATCCGCTACAACATTTTCAATCCCCACCTTGTCTTTGATTTAGATATCAAATTCTTGTAAGAACAAGATCCACCTAATCAATCTAGGTTTGTCATCTTTTTTCTCCATCAAATATTTAATAGCGGCGTGGTCAGTCCAAACTACTACTTTTGATCCAACTAACTACTGCCAAAATTTTTCAAAAGTGAAAACAACAGCAAGCAATTCTTTTTCAGTGGTCGTGTAATTTAGTTGGGCATCATTCAAAGTCTTAGAGGCATAAAAAATCACGGCGGGTTTATTGTCCACCCGCTGTCCCAACACAGCTCCTACAGTGAAATCAGATGCATCACACATGAGTTCAAACGACTTAGTCCAATCCGGTGTTTGAACAACCGGTGCGGAAATCAATTTCTCCTTCAGCACGTTGAACGCGTGTAAACATTTGTCATTGAAATAAAAAAACGACATCCTTTTCGAGAAGCTCAGATAGAGGTTTGGCGATTTTTGAAAAATCTTTTATGAACCGACGATAAAATCCGGTGTGGCCTAAGAAACTTCTTACCCCTTTTACCGAATTTGGTGGGGGTAATTTAGAAATTACTTCAATTTTTACCGGATCTACCTCCAAACCTTTGCTGGACACCTTATGTCCCAGCACTATCCCTTCACTCACCATCATATGAAATTTCTCCCAATTGAGGACCAAATGTGTGTCCTCGCATCTTTGTAACAATTTATCCAGATTATAAAGGCATTCATCAAAAGAAGCACCATAAACCGAAAAATCATCCATAAAGACCTCTAGACAGCGTTCTACCATATCAGAAAAAATGACGAGCATACAACGCTGAAAAGTCGCTGGTGCATTGCATAATCCAAAGGGCATGCGGCGGTACGCGAAAGTTCCATAGGGACAAGTGAAAGTAGATTTCTCTTGGTCCTTAGGATCAATCAAAATATGATTGTACCCCGAATACTCGTCCAGAAAATAGAAATGTGATCGGTCGGCTAAACACTCTAGAATTTGATCAATAAACAGAAGAGGAAAATGATCCTTTAGCGTAGCGGCATTCAAACGTCGGTAATCTATACAAACTCGCCACCCAGTTACCAAGCGGGTGGTGACATGTTCATTTAAAATATTTTGAGTAACAATTATTCCCCCCTTCTTAGGGACTACCTGCATGGGACTCACCCATGTCGAGTCTGAAATTGCATAGATGATACATGCGGAAAGAAGCTTAATCACCTCCTTCTTCACAACCTCCATCATGCTCGGATTCAGTCGATGTTGCAGTTGAATCACCGGCTTGGCTCCCTCCTCGAGCCGAATCTTATGCTGACACAAAGTAGGGGAAATCCCCTTGATATCTGCAACAGACCACCCAAATGCTCCCCGGTGGTTATTCAGCACTATCAACAACTGGTCCTCCTCTTCTGCACTCAGATAAGCAGAAATAATTACAGGCAACTTGTCGTCCTCAGCTAGAAATGCATACTTGAGGTGCGGTAGAAACGGTTTCAATTCCAATTCTGGCAGGCTGATTAAGAATGATTGAAGCGGAGGTGGTAGTTCGCCTAAATCTTCATAATACCTCACATAGAAGCATGACAACATCTGAAGCATCTTGGCGCACTCCTTGAGTGATTTGCTTCTCATCCAATCATGAGTGATATTGACTAAACAAGCCTCGAGTGGTAATTCCGGATATGCATCCATAACTGAATTTTCTATAGCATCATCTTCCGTAGAGGGAGGAATGTCCTCATCCTCATCGTTCAAGAACCCTACAGCCTTGCAAAGGGATACCACTTTGGTCTGCTCCATGATATCCACAGCCAAAGTCCCTTTTTCCACCTTGGTCATTACATGGGCCATATCTAAAAATGGCTTCCCTAGACAAAGTGAGATATTGTTATCAAAATGTTTTACCATGTGGCATTGCTCCTTGGATTTAGATGAAGTGGCACTGGAAGGCATGACCATTTCAAATCGGTCATCGGCTATACCTAAGGTCAACCGGCCTCTCCCCATCTCAAGTATCATGTCGGCTGTAGCTTGGAAAGGTCGTCTGAGTAGCAGCTCATTGCCTTGTTCATCCTGCATCTCCATGACGACAAAATCTGCTGGAAATACGAATCGATCCACTTTCACTAGCACATCTTCACAAATCCCATATGGCTTTACCACTGAATTGTCCGCCAATTGGATTGTCATGTTGCTTGGCCGTGACTCTTTTAATCCCAGCTTCTTGAATGTAGAGAGGGGCATCAAATTAATGCTCGCCCCTGAGTCACATAGTGCTTCACCAAACTTGACCTTCCCGATGTAACATGAGATGTTGAAACATCACGGATCTTGCCTCTTTGGTGGCAATGTGCCCATAATGAAGGCACTCACATGCTCCTTAAGCACAACAACCTCAGTGTCCGGGATTTTTCTCTTCTTGGTGATGATGTCTTTCAGAAATTTCCCGTAAGAAGGGATTTTCTCAATAGCTTCCAATAAAGGGATGTTGACTGAAAGCTTTCTGAAACTGTCTAAAAACTTTTTAAATTGGGTGTCTACCTTTCTTGCCTTAACACTGTTCGGATAAGGGACCGGGATAGCCTGTGCTCTTTGATGTGGTGGCACATAGGGTGTCCTTTTCTGAGGTTCCTCATCCTCTGCAATAGGATCTTCAGTAGCATCCACTACTATGTCAGCGACTGGTTCTGTGACCGGTATGGGCAGCTCCTCAGTGGCCTCACCTTCAATTTCCGCTTGGGTTTTGCTTGTTTCATCGGCCCTAGGATTTAACAATTTCTTGCCACTTCTTAGCAAGATGGCCTTCGCCTGCTGGTTTCCTCTTGGAACATTAGTATTACCCGGAAAACCTGGATGCGTCGGATTCTTCAAACTGGCTATCTCCACTGCCATTTGTGCCATAGATGTATCTATTGTCCTCATTTGAGCCCCATGGCTCTGCAGTGTCTGCCCAAATTGGTTCATAAACTCCCCTTGTTGCTTTATTTGCTGGCTGAAAGTAGTCCTGAGGTCTTGATTTTGCTTTATCACTTGGTTGAGCAGCTCTGTGCTCTTATCCTCCGCTAATGGCTGGGGTTTAGCGTCCGGATCCTGCAAGAAGGTATTTGGATCCTTCCAGGAGAACTTCTTGTCTTTCCTCCATGAATAGTCATTATTCCTGTAGCCTTGCTGCTACCTCATGAATTTAACTTGAGCCTCATCCTCAGACTCAATATCCTCCTTTGCGAGCACTTTCATTGCGAGAAGATCCATCTTCTCATTCAGCTCCTTGATTGCTTTAGATTCACCTGCCACTCGAACCTGCTCCACGGCGCCTCTTTCACCCCACGATTGTTTCTTAGCCATGTTCTTTAGGATTTCCCAACATCTTGTGTCTGTGTTATTCAAGAAAAATCCTGAGCCGACTGAATCAAGGTTGCTTCTATCATGCTCGGAGAGAGAAAAATAGAAGATCTTGACTTGTGTCTCCTTATCAAGCCCGTGATGCGGGCATCTCCTGAGCATGATCTGAAACCTTTCCCAGGTCTCAGAATAGGTCTCTCCTGCTTGTTGGGTGAAGTTATGGATCTTTCTGATCATGTCGTTGGTCTTCTCGGGCGGAAAGAACCTCTCGAAGAAGACCTCCACCATGTGGTCCCAAGAATCCATGTATTCATCGTCCAAGTTGTGTAGCCATTCACGTGCATTTCCCGCTAGAGAACTCGGGAAGAGCTTCAAGTAGAGCACATCTTGTGGAAATCTATCGATTTTTATCATATCACAATTCTCCACAAATTGACTTATATGCGCAACGGGATCTTCATTCTTGAGCCCATGAAAAGCATTCGAATTCACCAAGTTGATTAAAGCCGGATCAATCTTGTATGTCGGAATATTGACCACCTGCTTCTTGATCGGCCCTTTGGAAGCGGATGAGGAAGAGGCCTTGATCTTCTCCCATATTGTCTGTGGCTCCATCTCTTCTTGTTCGGATTCAGAATCTGTATCCTCCAGATGGTCTTGATCATACCCGTCCTCGTCTTCTGGTCCCAGTAGCGGAACCTCTGGTGCGTGCCTTGTGTAGTCTGTACTACGCGTCTGCACCATGCACAGTACCTGCAAATAGAAAAATTAAATTTAGTACAGTGCTTGACGATTGCAAATATTCAGAAAATAGATTATGAATTTTTTTGAAATGATAAATAAAAAAAATGTGGCCTAGAGTGGCCGCTTGTAGCACTCGAAGTGCTGACAATTTTGCCGTATCCCCGACAACGGCGCCAAAAACTTGACGCAAATTTACCGTGCACAGAAACGCAAGTGAACGCGTCGAAGTAATATAGGCCTTTGTGAGGCCCGAGTCGAACTCAGGGATACATAAAATTGTCAGAGACTCCTACTAACTACTCACGATCATCTAGACCGATTAAAAAGTTGAGAGTTGTTGTTAAAATTAAAAGAAAATAAAGATAAAACAAAGCAAAGCAATCGATTAAATGTTTAGTTTAATCAATTCAAAATGAGATCTTTAGGATTGCAGTTTCACTGCGGGTTTTCATTGCATTAAATTCTATTCAGTCATTCAAATTCATCTCTCTATCCGGGTAGTGGCCTAAAATCAAAATTGCCCACTGTCGTGGTACAACTCACTACCTATGTATAGGTCGGTTCCACCTTCGTAGTAACCTATACCCTAAACTAGGTGCATTACAAACGATCTCTTGGTATCCACCATTAACCTTACACCACCTTGTTCAAGGGATTTGTCAATTAATGTGAATTTCGTCTCTTTTCAACCATTAATTCTTCTTTCAAAGTAATTAAGGGCATTAGGTTTATTATTATGGTGATCAAGCATAACAATATAATTGAGAAAACGAAATTATACCATAGATTTAAGAGATAAAATATGAATTACTATGATAAAATCGTCATACAATGAATTCCCGGGCTACTCCCAGTCCT
The DNA here is from genome assembly GCA_963693085.1 of Alisma plantago-aquatica. Taxonomy (NCBI): domain Eukaryota; kingdom Viridiplantae; phylum Streptophyta; class Magnoliopsida; order Alismatales; family Alismataceae; genus Alisma; species Alisma plantago-aquatica. The sequence continues at coordinate 26,928,074 of OY856410.1, forward strand.
AAAGACAAAGGGGATTAGCCCCGCATGTTCATCTTTGAGCAAAACATGGTAGAGAATAAGGGAAACATGAAGAAAAACGTGATTGAGTGGTGAAACCCCTGAACGGAGGAGATCCAAGCGATCCTTGGCGTGGAATTCATGTTCTCCCGCCTTTCGGTGGTAGAAATCATCTTCTTCGGCATCCGGATTGGCTGGGGCATGCTCTCGTGCTCCGTTCTTCTCTCCTTACCCTCCTCGGGATGTGTGCAGTGGCTAATGACGTGATGATCCCCTCTTGGGCACCGTCATTAGGTATATTTCCCGAGTTAGGTCACCAATTAATCACAGCCGTCAGATTAAGATCAATCTCAAGCAAACTCATATCAGACGGTGTCGATACCATCGACGCGAGTCGTTGGTATCGACCCTGCGCTGTATCGGCTGATCTTCCTTTCTTTTGTCTTTGCGCCTGATGCCATCTCGATACCATCAACGAGGGTCGATGGTATCGACATTCTTAGGCGTCAGTTTTATCCTTTTGCGTCGCTGTAGCTCCACTAGTCGATAGTATCGACTTATGTGTCGATAGTATCGAATCACTTCTCGCCAGCAACCTGATGATATCTCGATACCATCGACACCCCTGTCGATAGTATCGACTTTCTTCTGGTCCTTGCGGCTGGCAACCTGTGGCCTGGTCGATGGTATCGACGGCAACATATACTCGTTTTTCCTGAAATCAACACACGAAACCACATAAGTCTACACAAAACATATTCTTTTGATAAATTATACTCAAAATGCTTGGAATAAGGGAAATTTGACATAAAGAAGTAGCATAGACCAAAGTAGATGAATTATGCAACATTAACCATGAAAATGACTAATAAATGCATAAAACACATATCAAACAAGTCTATAAATGCGACTCAAAATCATCGCATCATTGAGCCATGGGCTTGATCACCATGCTCTTGATCCATGAACACATTCATGCTCTTATCACATATCCTGAGCCATGGGCATGTTCACCATGCTCTTACCATACTTGAGTCTACAACTGCATTTGTACTCTAATCCTTCCTATTTTTGGCTAGGAAAAACCCTGCACATTCAACAATATGCGCTCCAGGTAATCTCACAGGATAAACCTATTTCACCATCACCAATTACTGACGATGATGGATCTATGGCCAGGGAAAACTACATGAATTGTTCCTGTGTAATTAATTAGTACATTTTAAGTGGATTGTTGAGGCAACCAAGTTATAAAGCATAAAAACATTGAATTACATTATCACTATCACTATCATGGGATCTAAATCCCTCATCACAGATTACTATTGCCTCTCAAGGCTTCAACATCCTACATCCACATCCTGGGATAGAAATCCCTTATCTCATCATCAGAGGATAACACCTCAACTAGGCATTCAACCTTTATCAGGTCCTCAGACAAATCTCATCATACTAGTGATGCATATTATTTCATCAACAAGGATTATTATCATTTAATGTTATTCAGAGCACATATATCTCATAGCTCTTACTTGGCTATGAGTCCAATTAATATACCTACATGATTAGTATACATATCGAGAGAGATAACTTAAATCACCAGACATAGATCTTTATTATCATGCTATCACGTTCGGAACAACATCCATGATTATATGAAGCACAAGCTATATCAATCACATTATTATTATCAAACCATGAGCATACACCATGCCCTATTCTTGTGAACATAACCATATATCTTATCATATGTACCAGCATTTTAGATTCCCAAAAAACCATAGTTCACAACCTACCATCATATCCCATTACTAACATAGATGTGGGTTCAAGGTGATTAATCAATTTATTAGGATTTCCGGGTTAAACATAACCCTCACCAAAGATTCCCACTTCCCTTACTAATACGTGTGGCAGGTAGTGCCAACCCTCATCCAAAGAGTATCATGCAAGATCATATCCCTCACTAGAGCCTATCGTCTAGGGTTTCAAACCCTAAAGTACTTGTGCCACCATATCGGCCAACAACACATCATCATATTGTGCACTAGAGAGCAACCAACACTGAGTGGTGTCGTGCAACTTGAAGGAGAGATGTGTCGTGCATAAGAGACACCCTCCATAAACCATGATCCTATCGTCCATTGGGGTTAGGGTTCCATGATGGGCATCCCACATTACTTCATCAACTAAGGGTCATATCTACCAAGAGCATGGTGCCCAAGACCAAACCATAACACCCAACCAGCATACCATATCGTCCAAGACACCCATGTCATCCAAGGCACTCTATCGTCCAAGACATCCATGTCTTCCATGGGTAGGGTGGCCACTAAGACATCATGTCGGACAACACACCTTGGGGAGTGTCGTGCAAGCATAGACTACTTGCCCGACACAAAGCTCGTCTATCACACTCATATCAGTCAAGGAAGCAGGCTATGGTGTAGCCCACCTAGGATTTCACCTCTCTAGGCTCAAGATCTATCCATATCGCCCAACAACTCTACCATGGTGAAAGGGTCATGTTGGGCAACAAGGTTAATAGAACCTAACTTCAACATATCGCCCAAGATAACCTTAGGTGAGGGTATCGTGCAAGGTATCAAAGGGGGATATCGTGCAAGGACACAAGGATCATATTAAGTTGGTCATCTTCAACCTCAAACTCTTTAGCAACAAACCCTAATTGATCAAGATAGTTGGCTCACCTCTCAACAACCAAGAGAGAGGGGTTTTGCACAACCTCCATCACAAATCGGGCCACAAGATGGATCATCTCCAGCTTAGGCCATCAGTCATCCAAAGGCTCACCTCTCAAATCCATGGTGAGAGGAGGGTGTTACCCAAGAAACTAGAGCATAGACTCACCTCTCAACTACTAAGGAAGAGAGGGGTTTTGCCTACACCACTAGAGTTCAAACTCACTTCTCAAAACCAAGGAAAGAAAGGGGTATTTCCCTAAAGGAAACCCTAATCTATGGGTTCGACCAACTAGGTCCAAAGGTACACAAGCAACAACAACATCTTCAACAACATGCTCACTATATCCATAAGATTAAAGGTAAGTGCTAGAGCAAGAAACATATCATGCATGGCTGATCATGATCATATATGAACATACAACACTAAATAAGGTAGTATAGTTAGGGTTAGAAGTTATGTAACCCGCCTTAAGCAAGCTCCTCAAGCTCCAAATCTCCAACCTTTAAGCTTTAAGCTCCAAACCACAACTATCGTCCAATACTAGAAGAGAAGAGAAAAGATCCATAACCACCATGGCCGAAGAGAAAGAAGAAGAAGAAAGAGATGCTAAGGAGAGAGGGGAGATGCTTACCAAGGAAGCAAGACTCATCTATGGTTCAGCCACCAAACTAGAGGAAGAAGAAGAGAAATCCTCCAAAGGGATCAGCCACCAAGCACACCAAGGGAAGGTGTATCGTGCACCAAAGAAGAGAAAGGCAACAAAAGAACTAAAGGGAACCTAAGCAAGTTAAAGGGGAGATATATATACAAGAGGGTCTATGGGGTTCCCACCTTGGTGTTGCTCCACATGTGCATGTCCAAGGCTCCACTTGTCCAAAGCCATGCCACCTTGCTAAACCACATGCTCATGTCATGCCACCAACTATCAAAGGATCAACCACTTGTCCAAGGTATGGTAACAAAAATAAGGCAAGGTCAAAGTGGTCACCTTGGGTGACACAACCTTCTTGGGCGATACACCCTCCTGGGCGACACAAAGCTTCAAGCTCTCCAAGGAACGATACAGACCCTAAGCAAAGGAAAGCAAGGCAAAACAAGGCCCATCAAGGCTCAACAAGTCCCAAAACAACTCAAGCAACAAGCCCAACCCATCCTCTCAACTCTAGAGGATGCAAGGAGAGAGAGAAAACATCTCTCAAGGTGACAAACTTGCTCATCAACCCTAAAACTTGGGTTATTTGCAAGTAGCACCTCCAACTCTCAACAAAGCCCAAGCAAACCCTAATGACCACTTGAGGTGATTAGCAAGCAACTAAACACCAGGGTTAGGCAAAGTAAACAGGATAAGCCCAAAATGAAGGTCAGGGTCCTTACACATTATAAACCTCTACAAAGGGATTTTGTCCCTAAAATCTGAAGAGTAAAGCGAGGGATACTTCCTCCTCATCTCTTCCTCAAGCTCCCACATGGCTTCCTCAACTCCACGATGATGCCAAAGACCCTTCACAAGAACCAAGTCCTTTCTCTTTAGCTTCTTTACTCTTCTATCAAGGATCATCATTGGACCTTCTTCATAGGTCACATCTTCATCAAGCTCAACCTCAACTGGATGTATCACTGTCCTTGTGTCTGGATGACTTTTCTTCAACATACTGACATGGAACACTGGATGTAACCTGTGAAACTCTAGTGGCAGCTCTAACTTGTAAGCTACCTTGCCAACACGTGCTATTACCAGGTGTGGCCCCATATATTTGGGTGCCAGCTTGCCTTTCTGCCCAAATCTTAACACGCCTTTCCATGATGAGACCTTGAGATACACTTTGTCCCCCACTTGGAACTCTAAAGGTCGTCAGTGATTATCTGCTTACGATTTCTGTCTGTCCTGTTCTGCTTTCAACTATTGCTGTATCATTCTGATCTTCTCTATTGTCTACTGTACTAACTCAGGCCCCAAAAGCTGATACTCACCAGACTCATACCAACATAAAGGAGATCTACACTTCCTTCCATATAGAGCCTCATAAGGAGCCATGTCAATGCTCCACTGGTAACTGTTGGTGTAGGCAAACTCTATCAAACTGAGATGTACATCCCAATTGCCTAGGAACCGCAGAACACATGCTCAGAGAAGATCCTCCAAAGTCTGAATAGTCCTTTTAGACCTCCCATCCGTATGTGGGTGGAGGGTGGTACTGACCCTCAACTATATTCCCAATGCTTTGTGCAATTGTTCCCAGAAACGACTCATGAACTGAGGTCCTATGTTAGAGACTATCGTTGTAGGTACACCATTCAAATGCACTATCTCATCTAAATATACCTGAGCAAGCTTCTCTGCTATATACGTTGTCTTTATAGGTGTGAAATGAGCAGACTTTGTCAATCTGTCCACTATCCCCCAAATGGAATCATGATTCCTAGTTGTCCTTGGAAGACCAACTTCAAAATCCATGGTTATATGATACCATTTCCACTACAGTATTGACATGGGTTGCAACGTACCTGTCGGCTTCTGATGCTCATCCTTAACTTGTTGGCATACCGCACACCTAGCCACAAACTCATCTACATCCTTCTTCAAACAGACCACCAATACAAATCCTTCAAATTATGATACATCTTGGTGACTCCTGGATGCATAGCATACATCGATGTGTGTGCTTCCTCGAGCACTAGCTTTCTCAGATTATCAACATCAGGGACAACCATACTACTATGATAGCAAACTAGCCCATCGTCAGACTCATGGAATCCATCACGCTTTTCACTGCCGAACTCTGATCTTATCAACTGAACTGTAGCATCTGCCTACTATGCATCTTTGATCTACTGTCTCAGCATAGGCTTGACTTGCATCTGTGCTAACAATCCTGCCAATAAAGAAACTTCCAACTACATATTCATCTATCGTAAGGATACAAGCATATCCCGTCTATGGCATACCAAGGAACTCAATTGTGCTTTCTTCGTGGGATGAGAAGAAGACTTCCTACTAAGCGCATCAGCCACCACATTTGCCTTACCAGGATAATACTCAATGGTGCAATTATAATCATTGATTAGCTCCATCTAGTGACATTGTCGCATGTTCAACTCATTTTGCGAGAAGATGTACTTCAAGTTCTTATAATCTGTAAAGATCTGGCACACTTCCCCATAAAGATAGTGTCTCCAAATCTTTAACGCATGAACCACTGCTGCCAACTCTAAATCATGTGTCGAATAATTCTCCTCATGTTTCTTAAGCTGTCGTGAAGCAAAAGAAACCACATGATCCTCCTGCATCAGTACACATCCTAGGCCCTTCTTGGAAGCATCGCAGAAAACAACATAGCCTTTCCCAGTCTTTGGCAGCATCAACACTGGAGCACTAGTCAGCTTCTTCTTCAAACATTGGAAAGCTTGCTGACAACGATCATCCCAAACAAAAGGTACACCCTTCCTGGTCAACTTTGTCAACGGCAACACAATCACACTGAAGTCCCTTATAAACCTCCGGTAGTATCCTGCTAGACCCAGAAAACTACAAACTTCTATTGGCATCTTTGGTTGCTCCCAATTTGCAACGGACTCCACTTTCTTGGGGTCCACTCTGACTCCTTCAGGAGATATTACATGTCCTAAGAAAGTCACTTCTTTCAACCAGAACTCACACTTACTAAATTTGGCATACAACTAGTGTTGGCGAAGAAGAGTCAATGCTTGTCTAAGATGTTGTTCATGCTCTTGTCTGTCCCGACTATAGATCAAGATGTCGTCTATAAAGACTACAAAAAACTGGTCTAAAAACGGACAAAATACACTGTTCATCAGATTCATGAAAGCAGCAGGTGCATTGGTTAGCCCAAACGACATAACCACGAACTCAAAGTGACCATATCTCATCCTAAACGATGACTTTGGTATGTCATCATCCTTAATCCACAACTGATGATATCCATACCATAGATTGATCTTTGAAAACACTGTAGCACCACACAAATGATCAAACAGATTGATTATCCTTGGCAATGGGTACTTGTTCTTGATCGTGACTTTGTTCAACTGCCAATAATCTATATACAACTGCATCGATCTGTCCTTCTTCTTAACAAACAAGATTGGAGCACCCCAAGGCGATGTGCTTGGTCAGATGAAACCCTTATCCAACAACTCCTGTAACTGCTTCTTCAGCTCTGCCATCTCAGCCGGAGCCATCCTATACAGTGTCTGAGCGACTGGCTATGTTCCTGACACCAGATTGATCTCAAAGTCAATCTCTCGAGGTGGGGGAACACCGAGAAACTCATTGGGAAACACATCCACAAACTCTCAGACAACAGACACTTCCTCAAGGCTAGGACCTTTTGCCTTGGTATCCACAACGTGAGCTAAGAATGCCTTACAACCTTGTTGTAGCAACTTCTCTGCCACCATTGCTGACACCAAACAGGTCGGAAGAATCTTCCTATCTCCTTGGAAGATCCACTTCTCACCACCATCTATAAACACTGTCTTCTTAGACCCACAACCCAACACAACCTTATACTTTTCTAAGGTATCCATCCCAAGGATCACATCGAATCCATGCATATCAAGTGGTATAAGATCCACTTGTATACCGTGTCCCAAAAAAAAAATAAGACATAAGATGGACACTCCTCTCGAAGCATCGAGGAACCATCAAGAGGGGTTTCTAACAACAAGCTATCCTTCTTATAGTTAACAGGTAAAAGACAACTATCAAGCATAGAACGCGTGATAAAAGAGTGTGTAGCACCTGGGTCAACCAGAATAGATATAAAGTAAGAAGAAGACAAATCAGAATGAAATAACTCCATCTGACCTACCACCACTCACGGGTTGACTATCTCCTCCGGCTGACTCAGCATAGAATCGAGTCATTGCTTGCTGTCGTCCACATCCTCTTCTTCCTTGAGCAGACGATCCCTCTTGCGACGCTTGACCGCATCCTCGCTCACTAGACTGTTGACTATATGACACTTGTTGACTCTGCCTCGGTTGCTATGTTACTTTGACGTCTCTCCTTGGGCAATTTGACCTCAAATGCCCAGTTTGTTCATAGTGGTAGCATGACCTGCCTTCTATCTGTGGCCTAGATGGCCCTGTCACTGTCACTGAAGCTGTGTTGTGGGCTTTGGATGGAGAAAATCCACACCCTCTTCCCTTACTCGGAGACTGCAAAGATGGTTCATGAGAACTCTGCATCGCAGAAGGTGCCGAATACCTTGGCTTCTTGAAGCCATCACACCTTTGTCTCTGGAACTGAGAAGGCCTTTTCTTAGTCATGGATTCCCTTTTCTCCTTGACAGACCGTTCAATCCTACAGACGGATTCCACGAACATGGAAAATCGCTCCTGATTCTCCAAAGCAGCAGCGGGTGTTGACAGCTCAGCGTTCAAAACCTTCTCAAACCGCCTGATCTGCTCATCATCTGTCACTACCATATGAGGACAAAACCTCAGCAAGTCCATGAACTTGGCTTCATACTCAGTGACACTCATCTGTCCTTGGTGAAGACGCTCGAACTGGTTGATCTTCTCATCCAGATACATCTTCGGGAAGTATCGACTGATGAACTCCCATCAGACCTCCCAACAGATCACCTCATCGGGTCGCTTCTCCTCCTTGATGGCCCACCACTGGCCAACACTACCTTTCAGAATGTAGACATCATGCTTTACTTTGTCTACTTCAGGGATGTCAAGGATCTAGAAGGCCTTCTCAAGACCTGTCAGCCACAGATCTACATCCGATGGATCAACCATCCTAGCATAATCTGAAGCTCTGACTCGGCGAAGCCGCTCAAAGGTCTTCCCAATACCCAATGTTTCACCATGGGGAGCCTATGCTCTTGGTAGAGGCACTGGCACTCTTTCCACCATGTGATTCATCGTAGCCATAATCTGCCCCATAAGGTGTTGATAGGCAGGTCTCTCAAGGATGGTTGGGTCAAGTTGGGGGACCTCATGCACCTGATCTTTATGTTCCTGCACTCTTCCTCCATCAACTGATGCAACATCGCTGCTCTCGACAACATGTTCTTCATGGTTTCTAGAAATCTTTAAGCTTTTTCTTTCATTGAGGGCAGAAGATTTTTGTAAGAAAATCTGGAAAACTCACAAAAACAGACACAAACCTAGTCCTAGATCCATGTAGACTCAGTAAACCTAGAGCTCTGATACCAAAAACCTATTGTGACACCCCACTATCACATAGACAACGAGATAACACGCGAAAACGTGCGGAACCACATATTACCAAAAATACGGGTGAATTAAAACTGATTACGGAAACATGCATAAGAGAACTCTTACATCCAGATCCTGCAAAGAAACATGTTATATAAACATTACAAGCCTGATATATGTCCATAGCTTACAAGAACCAACTGTCCTGCGATCACATGAGTTCATCACCTGTTTATATGTACATAACAGGCCACATAAGGCCAAAAGCAGGGGTAAACAAAGGTACAACAACTATACATCATGAAACGTTGTCAAAATACCTCAGAGGACCTGAGAGTATAGGGATGACTCTAGGACTTCTACTACAAAACCACCAAAACAACATCATGTCCATCTCTTGCCTTCTACTACTCCTCCTCTTGCTGCTCGGCCGCAACCTCGCGACCACCACCACGTCTTGTGTGATCATCGAAAAAGGTTGTAAACCAGTGGGGTGAGACACACAGTCCCAATGAGAAACATAACTCCCCGCAGAAACTATAAAACCTCAGAAAGATAAAGTAGGTAAAGTAGATAACTGATATAAATAGATTATATGAGCAACATACTGAGCATGACTTATTGTATTATCCAATTTACCAAGATATCCGAGAGGCATTTAACCATACTTTCTTTATGGAACATGATTGACAAGATAAGATTTATAAGATCTTATCACAAAACATAAGGAACGTATAAGTATCTGCAAGGTATAACAAGATCAATTACACAAGCAAGGTCTCAACAATTGTTCTGTATTTTTCTCTAAGAAATATATACAATTCAGCTGGATTACGTTTTATTATGCCCTGAGGAAGTGAGCTGTCCCTGTTCAAATTCAACCTTTGGCTGCGAAGCCCAAAACCGGTGCCATACAAGGTCAATGGGAGATCTGGACTCCATGACCTCACCTCCTCGTGGTTAGTGCATGAAAACCAAAACATGACCGGAGTCTCATGCTTATATGGCCTCAGCCTTAGGGTCAGCTCTACAGGCTACCCATATTTCTAGCTCACCTTGATACAGGTGCTAGTATATCTTGAGCCACAGGCTTGATCACCATGCTCTTGATCCATGAACGCATTCATGCTCTTATCACATATCCTGAGTCATGGGCATGTTCACCATGCTCTTACCATACTTGAGTGTACAACCATACTTGTATTCTAATCCTTCCTATTTTTATCTAGGAGAAACCCCACATATTCAACAATATGCGCTCTAGGTAATCCCGCAGGATAAACCTATTTCACCATCACCAATTACTGACGACGATGGATCTATGGCCAGGGCAAGCTACATGAATTGTTCCTCTGTAATTAATTAGTACATTTTAAGTGTATTTTTGAGACAACAAAGTTATAAAGCACAACAACATTGAATTACATCATCATTGTCACTATCATGGGATCTAAATCCCTCATGACATATTACTATTGCCTCTCAAGGCTTCAACATCCTGCATCCACATCCTGGGATAGCAATCTGTTATCTCATCATCAGAGGATAACACCTCAACTAGGCATTCAACCTTTATCAGGTCCTCAGACAAATCTGATCATACTGGTGATGCATGTTATTTCATCAACAAGGATTATTATCATTTAATGTTATTCATAGCACATATATCTCATAGCTCTTCCCTATCTATGCGTCCAATTAATATACCTACATGATTAGTATACATATCGAGAGAGATAACTTAAATCACCAGACATTGATCTTTATTATCATGCTATCACGTTCAGAACAACATCCATGATTATACGAAGCATAAGTTGTATCAATCACATTGTTATTATCAAACCATGAGAATACACCATGCCCTATTCTTGTTAACATAACCATATATCTTATCATATGTAGAAGCATCTTAGATTACCAACAAACCATGGTTCACAACCTACCATCATATCCCATTACTAACATAGATGTGGGTTCAAGGTACTTAATCTATTTATTAGGATTTCTGAGTTAAACATAACCCTCACCAAAGATTCCCACTTCCCTTACTAATACTTGTGGCGGGTAGCACCAACCTCATCCAAAGAGTAGCGTGCAAGATCATATTCCTCACTAGAGCCTATCGGCTAGGGTTTCAAACCCTGAAGTACTTGTGCCACCATATCGGCCAACAACACATCATCATATCATGCACTAGAGAGAAACCATCACTGAGTGGTGTCGTGCAACTTGAAGTAGAGATGTGTTATGCACAAGATACACCCTCCATCAACCATGACCCTATCGACCATTGGGGTTAGCGTTCCATGTCGAGAAACCCACATTACTTCATCAACTAAGGGTCATATCGACTAAGAGCATGGTGCCCAAGACCAAACCCTAATGCCCAACCAGCATACCATATCATCCAAGACACACATGTCGTCCAAGGCACTCTATCGTCCAAGACATCCATGTCATCCATGGGTAGGGTGGCCACTAAGGCATCATGTCAAACAACACACCTTAGGGAGTGTCGTGCAAGCACAAACAACTTGCCCGACACAAAGCTCATCTATCACACTCATATCGGTCAAGGAAGCAGGCTATGATGTCGCCCACCTAGGATTTCACCTCTCTAGGGTCAAGACCTATCCATATCACCCAGCAACTCTACCTTGGTGAAAGGGTCATGTCGGGAAACAAGGTTAACAGAAACCTAACTTCAACATATCGCCCAAGATAACCCTTGGTGAGGGTATCATGCAAGGCATCAAAGGGAGATATCGTGCAAGGACACAAGGATCATATTAAGTTGTTCATCTTCAACCTCAAACTCTTTAGCAACAAACCCTAATTTATCGAGATAGTTGGCTCACCTCTCAACAACCAAGAGAGAGGGGTTTTGCACAACCTCCATCACAAATCAGGCCACAAGATGGATCATCTCCAACTTAGGTCATCACTCATCCAAAGGCTCACCTCTCAAATCCATGGTGAGAGGAGGGTGTTGCCCAAGAAACTAGAGCATAGACTCACCTCTCAACTACTAAGGAAGAGAGGGGTTTTGCCTACACCACTAGAGCTCAAACTCACTTCTCAAAACCAAGGAAAGAAAGGGGTATTGCCCCAAAGGAAACCCTAATATATGGGTGTTGGATCCTAGATGGGTGATTAGATGCTCTAGAGGGGGGGGGTGAATAGAGATGAAAGCACTTAAACAAAACTCATTAAACCTTCAAAATATATGACAAGATAAGGTTGCTAAATAGGCAATTTGAGTGCAACTAAAACATGCATAGCAAGGATGAGAGAGATTGAACATACACCAATAGACAATCTATTTAAAGTGGTTCCACACTTCAAACTAAAAGTGTGTCAATCCACTTGCCTAGAGAGGTCAACCTCTAGGACTTCCAACAATTGCACTCTTATATTCACTTATAAGACTTACAATACATGACCAACAAAGGACTTACCTATCCAATACAAAGAGTCTTCAACCTTACCAAGGACTTACCCACTTTGCAAGAGTCTTCGGCCTTCTCCAAGGACTTACCCACTCTTGCACAAGTCTTCGGCCTTGTAGGAATTACCCACTCTTCTTGGATCTTCTGCCTTTGCCTTCACCTTCACTCGGAGAAGCTTCCTCCAAAGTCTTACCTACTTGAGCTTGAGTTTTCTGCCTTCTCCAAGGGCTTACCCACTCTAGCTCCAAGTCTTCAGCCTTGATCTTCACCAAGGGACTCCTTCCCTTGTTCTTCTTCACCTCTCTTGGGTAAGAGAGAGAACCTTCATCTTCAAGATAGCAAATGAGAGATGGGGAGGTGGTGGAAGTGAGAGCCTCACAAGATATACAAGTAGAAACTAGCTCTCTTACAAATCTCCTACTCACTCTAATGGATGTAGCAAGTGATTAAGATTAGAGAGAGAGAGGAGGCTATAGGAAGCACTCAACTATAGAATAGGAACCTCACAAAGAGTTTACAATGAATGCTCAACCTTGGAATGAAGCCCAAGGGGTCCTATTTATAGCCGGGGATGCCTCTTAGCCTTTGGGAACACTTGTGAATGAAAACTAGCCGTTTTGTGGCTTGCAACGGATATATTTTCACTTGTTGCAACTCTACAACGGCTAGAAACACTTTTCTGCACTTTTCCGTACAGTGCAATCAGTCGAGTTTTAATGGGTGTAACTCGACCGATCAAGTAGGAGGCAAACCGATGTTCAAAGGATCGGTCGAGTTTGTCCTGAGGAAACTCGACCGAACTTTCAACTGGAAATGGCCTACTACCCAATCGGTCGAGTTCTGTGAGTGCACAACTCGACCGATGCAATCTTTAGAAAATCAATCAAGGTTGATCGGTCGAGTTTTAGGGTGGGAAACTGGACCGACCAAGTGCCTGTAATTGATTTTCAAAGATGCATTTAAAGTGCTCTAATATTCGATCTAAGTGTTCCTGATATTTTTCTAAGCTTAATTACAAGTCATACAATCATTACAAGTGATTTACAACATGATTCTAATGGATATACATCATATTACAAAAATGTGCACTTGTATGGCTTTGACTTGTCTTTTTTCCAATTTGAGATGCGCAAGTTAGGGCATTTGGAGTGTGTCTATACATAATCTGAAATTACTCAGGTAGAGACATTAGACACCAAAATGTGGAATGGTTAGTCATCATCAAAACATGGGTTTAGTCAATTTAGACGTGAGTCAACATTGACCTAATTGACCTTGAGTCAACATTCTCCCCCTTTTTGAAGATGACAAACCATTCCATAAATGTATTGAAAGCATTTAAGTAAATTCATACCTTTGGAGAAACCTAGGGGTTTCAATAGAATGGAGTTCATATGCTCCCCCTCAATTGATGCGCATGGAGTTTTCATACTCCCCCTCAATTGATGCTATTTCTCCTGTATGGTTAGCTTTCATAACATTTATAGAAACTATGTCTTCTACTCATATATGTCTACACATATATGTCTCCTCCCCTTTACCTTCTCCCCTTTACATGGACATTCTTCTCCTCTTCATGGAAGACATGCCTTCTTCCTCTTTTTAAAAGAAGACATTACCTTTCTCCCCCTTTGTCATTTCAAAAAGGTGGGGGTATGAAGAAATAAGAAACATCACTTGTTAAAGAGAAAAAAGATAACACAAATATATATAAGGAGAGTAGAAGAGCACAGATAGGGGCTTGTCCAAGCATAGAAAGAAAAGCATGTTAAAGCATATACTTGAACAACCCAAAAATGCAAGATGAAGTGCTGCAGAAAAACAATAAATCGCAATTTTGACCCTCAAGGTGACGGAATTTGACCAAAAACCATCAGAGCTCATGGCAAGGCAATGAGTCTTGCTTAGAAGGCCGTTTCTGCATGAAAAACACTAGTCTTGCAGCAAAAACTGAAACTGGAGCAAATCTGCATGAAATTCAATACTCCAATTTCTACATATAATGTAGCTCTATGTGCCCTGCATCACAATGTTATGCAAGAAACTCAAGATAGTAGATATGCAATTCAAGGAACAATCTTGAGCATGTATGAGACAAGATACAAGCATAGCATATAGATGAGCAAAGATGTCTATTTTAAACAAGGCTAGAACTACATGTATATGAACTACTAGTAGATGTTATCACAAGTTAGGACTACTAGTAGGATCTAGATCATAGCAAGAGATACCAAAAGATACACAAGATAAAGCAAGCTATGATTAGATGAAGAGATATATCCAAACAAAGAGATATGCAATTTTAGAAGCATGAAAGGATATAACTCACAAGATATGCATCCTTACCAAAAGATGATTACCCCTAAGAACCTCAAGGTTGTATTAAAACAAGATATACACCTAGATAGATGTAGCAAGTTAGATCACAACGGAAGCAATTTAGGACACAACCAAGAGATCCAAAGATATCATCATCAAAACCTGCAAAACAACTCGAAGCAAGTAATTGCAACATATAGATATACCAATTTAGAGAAATTAGAGAGATAGAGTTGTAAGCAAGATAGGCAATTTAGAACATGGCAATATGCATATATAAAGATACCAAGGGAGTGCCAAAGAATAAGGCTATTGGTTGAGAAAATCTAGTTGAGAGAGAAATTCTCATTCAATAAGCCAACTGTGTATTCTGTGCACAATGTTATCGGTCGAGTTCTGTGCATGGACAACTCGACCAATGACAGCTGTTGGCAACACCTATTGGTGCCCATCGGTCGAGTTTCACTAGAGCAAACTCGACCGACAGAGCAGCTGTCAAAAAGCACATATATTTCATAAAAACATATTTAAAGGCATGCTAAAAATACAAATCATATCCAAACATGTCTAAGCAAGTTAGTAATGCACTATAGAAGCATTAGAAATAGTTTTTGAGCAAGAGTGTGAAGGGAAACACAAAATACCACTTTTGACTCAAAAACCATATGTATAGTGCACACTAACTTGACAAAAACAAGTTAGGATAGGTTATAAGCAATAAAACATTTACCTTTGTGCTTACCATTTCCTTTTCCACTTGTTGTCACCCTCTACACATCTCACCTTTCTTCTTTCATGTGGATTGAGAAGTCAATTTGCAAATTAGTGGCTCAAGTCAATCCATTTGCAAGTACCTACAAGAAGAAAGATGAAATGGTCCCCAATCATATTTTTGGGTCCGGAGGGATTAGTTTAGCAACCCAAATCCGATTGCTTTTGGGTGCTTTCCTAAAAGGACAACAAGTAGAATAATGACCAATTTCATTGCAATAGTTGCATGTGCCCATAGTCTTGGAACTAGAGGATTCTCCATGGAATATTGGAGGTCCTTTATCTTTGTTATCCCCTTGACTACTATCATATCCTAAACCATGTCTACCAATTTGTTTAGTAGTATAGTGTAGGATATCATTAAGATTCTTTTTACCCACTAAGAATCTTTGCAAAGAAGATCTCAAACTGTCATTATCATGCTTAAGAGAAGCAATAGTAGAAGACAATTGATTAATATTATCTCTAGCATGTAAAAGATTATTTTCTAAGTAAAGAGATTTAGTTGAAAGAGAATCTCTATCAATATGAAGAGCAGCAACATCATTCTCTCTATTTGTAGAACTAGAACAAGATTCATGCCCATTGATTTTAGCAAGCAAGGAGGCATTTTCTATTTCTAATTCATGCAAAACAAAATCTTTGTCCTTGTTTTCAGATTTAAGAACATCAATGTCATGCATGAGAGAATCAACAATTAAAGTATGCTCTTCATTAGAACTAGGCATGAGAGGTTGAGCTTCTAGAAATTTTATCTTATCAAGCAAACTAGCATTTTCAAGTTTAAGAGAGTCTACTTGGCTAAGACAATCATTTTGATCATTAAGCAAGCAAGAATTAGCATATTCAAGATCATCTAGTTCTATATGCAAATTATCAACAATTCTAGCAAGATTTTTCTTTTTCTTTTTAGAAGACTTATAAGAGGCACAAATATCCTGAATAATAGCAATTAAAGATTCTTTATCTAAAGAGTCTAGATTTACCTCACTTGAGTCTTCACTTGTTGACGCTATAAAGGCAAAATGGCATTCTCCTTCATCACTAGAGCTTGAGCTTGATCCTTCACATGAATCTTCACTTGAGCTCGAGTTGGAGGAGCCACTTGAGCTTGAGTGCCATTTCTCCTTCTTGTGAAGATGGGTCTTTTTGCCTTGTGGGCAATCTTCCTTGTAGTGACCCTTCTTTCCACATGTGAAGCAGCGGATGGAGGAGGACTTGCCTTTGTAGAGTCTACCCTTGGAGTACATGGCATCTTCTTCAACTTGAGAGGATGGAGAAGCTTGACCAACAATAGCCTTGATTTGAGCTTTGATTTCAGCCTTCTTCATTCTCTTGAGTTCTTTCTCCTCTTGTCTTTCTACTTCCTCCCTCTTGTCAAGTGTGGCTTCATGTGCTTGTAGATTTCCAATGAGATCTTCAATAGGAATATCCCTAAGAGACCTTGCTTCTTCAATAGAAGTCACCTTGGATTCCCACCTCTTGGGGAGAGTTCTAAGGATCTTTGAGTTGATCTCTCCACTAGACATAGGATGTCCTAGAACAGCAAGACCATTCAAGATGGTGTTGAGCCTTGAGTACATGTTGGCTATGCTCTCCTCCTTTCCCATCTTGAAGTTCTCAAGCAACCCTTTGAGCATGTAGACTTTGCTTTCCTTCAGTTGATCTGTCCCTTCATAAGTGATGCAAAGCTTTCTCCATACCTCATAGGCCGTCTCATAAGAAGAAATTCGGTTGAACTCGGTGGGGGTCATGGAGGCATATAAAATGTGCATGGCTCTAGCATTCAAGGTTGCTTTCATCAAGGTGGCTTCATCCCATACTTCAATATTTGTCTTTGGTAGAATGTATGGGTTGTTCACCATTTTCCACATCTCAAGACTTGATCCTTGGATGTAGAATTGAAGTCTTCTTCTCCAATAGAGGAAGTTGCTCCCATCAAAGATTGGAAGGCTGGTCGAGAGTCTCCCTCCTAGGTAGTCACCCATCTTCTCCTACTTGTTGAAGTATGCTTGGAGAAGACCCGCTCTGATACTACTTGTTGGATCCTAGATGGGTGATTAGATGCTCTAGAGGGGGGGGTGAATAGAGCTGAAAGCACTTAAACAAAACTCATTAAACCTTCAAAATATATGACAAGATAAGGTTGCTAAATAGGCAATTTGAGTGCAACTAAAACATGCATAGCAAGGATGAGAGAGATTGAACATACACCAATAGACAAGCTATTTAGAGTGGTTCCACACTTCAAACTAGAAGTGTGTCAGTCCACTTGCCTAGAGAGGTCAACCTCTAGGACTTCCAAAAATTGCACTCTTATATTCACTTATAAGACTTACAATACATGACCAACAAAGGACTTACCTATCCAATACAAAGAGTCTTCAACCTTACCAAGGACTTACCCACTTTGCAAGAGTCTTCGACCTTCTCCAAGGACTTACCCACTCTTGCACAAGTCTTCGGCCTTGTAGGAATTACCCACTCTTCTTGGATCTTCTGCCTTTGACTTCACCTTCACTCGGAGAAGCTTCCACCAAGGTCTTACCTACTTGAGCTTGAGTCTTTTGCCTTCTCCAAGGGCTTACCCACTCTAGCTCCAAGTCTTCGGCCTTGATCTTCACCAAGGGACTCCTTCCCTTGTTCTTCTTCACCTCTCTTGGACAAGAGAGAGAACCTTCATCTTCAAGATAGCAAATGAGAGATGAGGAGGTGGTGGAAGTGAGAGCCTCACAAGATATACAAGTAGAAACTAGCTCTCTTACAAATCTCCTACTCACTCTAATGTATGTAGCAAGTGATTAAGCTTAGAGAGAGAGAGGAGGCTGTAGGAAGCACTCAACTATAGAATAGGAACCTCACTAGGAGTTTGCAATGAATGCTCAACCTTGGAATGAAGCCCAAGGGGTCCTATTTATAGCTGGGGATGCCTCTTAGCCTTTGGGAACACTTGTGAATGAAAACTAGCCGTTTTGTGGCTTGCAACGGATATATTTTCACTTGTTGCAACTCCACAACGGCTAGAAACACTTTTCTGCACTTTTCCGTACAGTGCAATCGGTCGAGTTTTAATGGGTGTAACTCGACCGATCAAGTAGGAGGCAAACCGATGTTCAAAGGATCGGCCGAGTTTGTCCTAAGGAAACTCGACCGACCTTTCAACTGGAAATGGCCTACTACCCAACCGGTCGAGTTCTGTGAGTGCACAACTCGACCGATGCAATCTTCAGAAAATCGATCAAGGTTGATCGGTCGAGTTTCAGGGTGGGAAACTGGACTGACCAAGTTCCTGTAATTGATTTTCAAAGATGCATTTAAAGTGCTCTAATATTCGATCTAAGTGTTCCTGATATTTTTCTAATCTTAATTACAAGTCATACAATCATTACAAGTGATTTACAACATGATTCTAATGGATATACATCATATTACAAAAACGTGCACTTGTATGACTTTGACTTGTCTTTTCTCCAATTTGAGATGCGCAAGTTAGGGCATTTGGAGTGTGTCTATACATAATCTGAAATTACTCAAGTAGAGACATTAGACACCAAAATGTGGAATGGTTAGTCATCATCAAAACATGGGTTTAGTCAATTTAGACGTGAGTCAACATTGACCTAATTGACCTTGAGTCAACAATGGGTTCGTCCAACTAGGTCCAAAGGTACACAAGCAACAACAACATCTTCAACAACATGCTCACTATATCCATAAGATTAAAGGTATGTGCTAGAGCAAGAAACATATCATGCATGGCCGATCATGATCATATATGAACATACAACATAAAAGAAGGTAGTATTGTTAGGGTTAGAAGTTATGTAACCCGCCTTAAGCAAGCTCCTCAAGCTCTAAAGCTCCAAGCTTTAAGCTTCAAGCTTCAAAGCACAACTATCAGACAACACTAGAAGAGAAGAGAAAATATCCATAACCACCATGGCCGAAGAGAAAGAAGAAGAAGAAAGAGATGCTAAGGAGAGAGGGGAGATGCTTACCAAGAAAGCAAGACTCACCTATGGTTCGACCACCAAACTAGAGGAACAAGAAGAGAACTCCTCCAAAAGGATCGACCACCAAGCACACCAAGGGAAGGTGTATCGTGCACCAAAGAAGAGAAAGGCAAAAAAAGAACTAAAGGGATCCTAAGCAAGTGAAAGGGGAGATATATATACAAGAGGGTCTATGGGGAGCCCACCTTGGTGTTGCTCCACATGTGCATGTCCAAGGCTCCACTTGTCCAAAGCCATGCCACCTTGATAAACCACATGCTAATGTCATGCCACCAACTATCAAAGGATCGACCAATTGTCCAAGGTATGGTGACAAAAACAAGGCAAGGTCAAAGTGGTCACCTTGGGAGACACAACCTTCTTGGGTGATACACCCTCCTGGGAGACACAACCCTTGGTGACACAGAGCTTCAAGCTCTCCAAGGCACAATACATACCCTAAGAAAAGCAAAGCAAGGCCCATCAAGGCTCAACAAGGCCCAAAACAACTCAAGCAACAAGCCCAACCCATCCTCTCAACTCTAGAGGATGCAAGGAGAGAGAGAAAACATCTCTCAAGGTGACAAACTTGCTCATCAACCCTAAAACTTGGGTTATTTGCAAGTAGCACCTCTAACTCTCAGCAAAGCCCAAGCAAACCCTAATCACCACTTGAGGTGATTAGCAAGAAACTAAACACCAGGGTTAGGCAAAGAAAATAGGATAAGCCCAAAATGAAGTTTAGGGTCCTTACAATTATGATAAGCGGCTTACACTGCCCTGCCCTACACACCAATATCCCTATTGGTTCCCCTCCAACCCTTTTATACTATGAGCCTTCCATTAAACCTTTGTAAGTGTTAGGAAGAAACATACCTCCTATCCATTCATTTATCCTCCATACCTCTTGGATGGATCACATTACACCCAACTATCTGAATATGTGGTTCTTGATCTTTTTTATCAATGCTATGGTATTTAGAAAAGCAACGACTAACAAAAGTCTTGTTATCACTGTTCATCTTGACAATAAGGATATTAATATCAATTTGGTTGATGTCACTAGATCTTTGGACCTTCTGATTGCTGTCTTCTCTATCCCTCATCCTAGAATCTTCTTATATAAATTGTTGATGTACACTCTCCCAGAATGCCAAATTTGCAACATTTACAAGGTTTGTCACTTTTTCTATTCCTAATGGTGAGGGTGGTTTTTTTCAAGCTATTATTAGTAGATGGTTGACGGATCTAGGGGTTCCTAAATCCCCAAACATGGATTCTAGTTGGCTTTCAATCTCAAGTCTCCCTCCTTACCTCTAGGATGGCTGCTTTCAAAACCATTTCTGCTGTATGGGGTGCTTGACACTAATATATTCAACAAGACACCCTCATCCATTTCAATTACACTAAATACTTCTATCTTATTTATATTTTGGGAGGCACCCATATTGAGCCTAGGATGAAATTCAGATTAGGGCTTCGTGTTTACTCTCTATGTTTAATATGTAAGAGTCCTTATAATTACATGTCCTTCTTTGACAAACTTGTTGATCACCCCTTCATATGGTTAGCCCCCAAACCCATATAGATTGCACCTTCAAAGGTGTCTATCCCTTAGGAAGCCAGACTACAAAAAACTCAAATAGGACGTATTTAGGAGAGGACTTATTAGAAACCTTTCTAAAACAACAAAAATAAAATTATACCTTCCTTCTCCCATCCCGATACCAAAAACCCACATAATTTACGTGTAGACCCTTCTACAAATGACAATAGTGGTGTTGATTAAAAAAACCTAACTAGTCTACACCCATATGCTCTCGTTAACCGTCTAACCCCTCAACATCAACAGAGTACTGATTTCAACTCAAAAAACATAACTTGGATCCTATGGTGACCCTTCTATGAACTATTCTAAAGATGTCAAAGATGCTAAAGTAGATACGATGATTGAAAAAATCACCAATGTGGTTCTTGGTAGAATGACCGATCCTGACATTCTTTTAAAACCCTCTCTAGCCCCTCTTCCTCAAGTTTCTTCTTCCAATATGGATCTCACATCTCTCCTAAGAGGAAGATGACTTTTTTAGGTCTCTCTATGGCTTCAAGTAACTACTACAACTCTACAATAGACCCTTCATTATACTCTACTTCACATCACAAGTCACTTAACAACCATAGGCATGATCATCATAAAAACCTCCTTTCTTGGGATAACACTTATGACTTCTTTGATTTCTCTAAGATGGTCGACATTAACTTTGATTCCTTCCTGTATGTTCACATTGTTATTTCTAAAAATAAAGTGAAACATTGGTTAGAATAACATGAGACCCTCTAATTTGACTTCAGAAGCATCACTTTCATTGAAAATTTAACTTATTTTGTTAGTCCTTATGTTCTTCCTTTTCCCCCTACTTTATCATCCTTTCAACATATATGGTTTTCCTAGAATGGTTGTGGTTGAATCTCTTATAAGAGTATTTAGATCATCAACCAATTCATTTGATCCAATAAGATAGATATCATGCATATCCAAGAAACTAAGGGTATCCTTTTAGATTTTCTTCTCCACTCTATTGGTGGTATACTCATTCTTAAATGGATCGAATCATCCCATTTGGTACAAGAATATGTATGATTGGTGTGAATCTATATGTGTACTCCCATCTAGACACCCAGTCAGATACTATGACAACTTGATTATTCTCTCTCCTCTATTGAGCTCTTTCTCTCTCATCAAGTGTACATCATATTTAATTTGATATCAATTTCATGATTTGGGTGTCATAATACCCCAATTTGATCACATCAACAACTAGTTTTAAAATATTTGACTTCAATTTGAGAACGGAACTAAGTATCATGATTTAATACCTCACCTTCTTGCAAATAATATGAAACCTCATCCATATTATATTTATTCTCCATAATGTGTTTCATATTGTAAAGATTTAAATTAAAAATCCAACAGTGTAAAATCTCCTCAATCGGACCATCTTAGCCCCAAGTTATGGTCTTTTAAATATTGGGTCAAATTATGTGTTACTTCATCAAAATTATGTGTTTTGACTATAATTTGGCCAAATAGGGTGTACCTCCCAATTAGAGTGGGTTCCCACTGTCTTTGGCTTATGATTGATAGGATCAAATGTGATCATTGGATCCTTATCCATAGATCAGCTCTAAAAATCCAATGACACATACATCGTCTCCCACCTCCATATCGTAGGTCGGAAGAAATATTCATGTTGCTACCTACTCTGCTTGAGATCTGCCAATCACCACTATTTTTTTATTCCTTTTACAAAATCAAAACTCTCATTTACATCCTTCTTCTCCCACATATCCCCCTCTTATATCACTCCATTGCGCACCCTAGCCTCGATTTCCACTTCATCTTCAATCTCCAACAACCTCAGCTGCCACCCTGACCTAGATTTGGGGTATTCACCCTCGACCACCCTGACCTCTAGGGAACACTCCAACAAGGTTTACAGGGCCACAATGACCACTCATAGCCCCTTTCCCAACTCACACATGCCTATTTTCCTCTTCAATTAGCAGCCCCGATGACTGTGAGCAACAACTCGAGGCATGTAGGAGAAACTTATGGACCAGTGGTCCAATGGGTCTAATCCATAAGAGCCGACTGTCCAAGAGCTATGATGGTACCAACCAACATGTCCATGAGGGTTGTAACCCACCAGTGGCACACAACCACATTGATGCAAACCTACACGACCTGAGGGGGCATGTTAGTGGTGAGAAGCCATGACCTAGACGTAGTCACACTGGGGTAGTGGTGAGCCACCAACTAGTCCCAATGGTAGTGGCGAGGGCCCATGTCCCTCACGTAGTCACATGTGGCAGTGGAGAGAGGCTACAAGCTTTGCAAGGATGACAATGGTGCAAAGGATAAAAGTCTCCAAATCCCCATTCCAAAGACGCTGATCATCTAATGAATATGTGTGGCTTGTGGCTAGATGATTATGGATGAGTTAGGCTATGAATCTCTAAATTAGGCACATGCTTTAATAATTATATGGCTATTGCTTTCTTACTTGAATATTAATACATATGTATGCTTTCTTAGTTGCTCAAATATTGCAATGTAGTATTCTAGTGTTGTTGTAACACCCCACGCCACAACAAGCGAGATTACTCAAAACTAAACACAAAATTAACACTAAGCAAGCTGATTACTAGAAAACACATGGGTCTACCTTGTTAAAACATGGGCTATGACCCTTGCGATGAGGAGTTCCTCTTCAAAATGACCACCATGGAAGATCCATGGTCTAAGGATGAGAAGAGAGAAGGAGAAAAAGATAGAAGATCAAAAGAAACACCATCAAGGAAAGGCAAACACTTACCAAGGTTGAAGATGGGCAAGAATCACCACATGCAAGGGATCTTAATCACCAAGGATCTAAGGATCAAACCTTCTTGCTCCACCAAGATACAAGGATGAGAGAAAGAGAGGGAGGAATAAGGAAGGCCGAAAGGGGTCACTTGCATGGAGAGAAGAGGGTTCATATTGAAAAAGAGGAGGGAGGTAGGGTGAGATATGAGGTTTCAACACCCTAAAGCACCAAAGGGACACTTGTCCACCCAAGAACACACATGCAACCACATGAAACCACCTTAGCCATACATGCACAAGGTGGTGATACACTCTATGTTAGGTCTCGACTACCTGGGTCACCCATTATGGTCCTGGTCAAAACACACCAAGAAATACCATCCATGGTCATGTCAACAACACCAAAACATCACTTGGTTGAGAAAAAGGATCACCACACACCCTAGGTTGTTACACTCTACACAAAAGCAACTGTCTCGACCCAAGACCATCTTGGTCATGACCACCACACCTAGGGAATGTGTCTTGACCATGACACCCACAAAATATGACCTAGGTCGCGACCTAGGTCGAGACAACCCACAAGGTATACATAGGTCAAGGCACACCAAACCCTAGAAAACCCTATTCACCACTAAGGGTGCCACCACTCAAACAAGGTTCAAACAAGGCATCCCCTTCTTTGTTTATCCTCTAGATGATGTAAGAAAGATAAGGAACACTATAGAGGTGACATATTGCACATTCACCCCCTAGGTTGGGTAAATTGCAATTTGCACCAAAACTAGTTGTAAAGAGGCGAGATCACCTCCTTACTAAACTTTAAAGGAAGTACAAAACATCCATCTTTTTAGAAAGACAAAAGATATTGAGGGATTCATGTATAATATTCCAAGTAAATAAAATGCACTAGATACATTATAAAATGTCATTAGCAGTGGAAATAAAAGTACTAAGCCTATTACATGGCTTTCATTATTCATTACATGATTGTTCCCAAAAGAAAAAGATAAGAGAAAAGGATCTAGCTATAGAAATTTAGACATCCTTTCAGATATCTTGAGATCTACTCCTGATATGACCTCCTTCAAACTTGTCCTTCTCCTTGCTCAGCACCAGCACCTGGGTGGTTGGGAAAGCACCCAACAAAAGGGGAAAGAAAACAAGGTATGTGTCACAAAACTAGTCTAGAAAAACAAGATAAGTAAAGCAAATAAGAACATGCTAGGGTTAATCATAAGATGAAGATAACAAGAGTATGAGGCTATATTCAAAAGAAACTTGCCATTAACAATTATATTAAAAAGGATTTGCATGTAAGATAATTATGTCTACATAACTAAGTAGGGTTGAGGCACCTACCAGACCTCTAACCTATAAATGGAGAGAATAAGACATTCCCAGTCACCTACATAATTATATGGGGGGGATAAAAACATTCCCCAGGGTGATTAAGTACATGCCCTCTATGGGTGGTTGTACATAAGTACCGCTACTTTAAATTAAGTAGAACATAAATCTACATGCTAGAAAAGTAGTCATGGCAGGAGTAGTCATAATATTCAACAAGCTGCAATTATCCCAAAATAGGGTGTAAGAAATACACATACATAAAGAGGGATTTCACATACCTCTCTTACTGATATCAATTACTAACTTTCACCACTTTAATTGAGTCCAAGTTCCACTTTGCCTATTTTCAATGTATTAACATGTATTAGAGTACATAGTGCACAATAATGTATAGAAACCCAAATTTCATAATTTTTTAGAAAAATTCGGATTTAGATTTTTAAAATATCACCAATGAACTTATTAGGTTCTCCTAAATCAAGAAAACATTTTTATGTTAATTTTGGAGCTATGAGGATTAAGATGTACTTTTTATGGTTTTTATGTATTAAATTCATTTTACAAAAATCACCCTTCGTAAAACCATAAATCATACCTTGAAAATATTTTTATTAGATAGAGATTAATTTTAGAATTCCAAAACATATTTATTTGTCAAATTTGGATAAGAGGATTATAAGATATGAATTTTTCAATGCTGACCAATAGGAAATTTCCACATCATCAAACCAATCGAGATAATTGAACAGAGAGGGAGAGGGAGAAAACACAATTTGACCCAAGATTAGGTTTGAAGTTTCATAGGTAACCAAAATAGAGCTTCTAGAGAAGGTAAAATAGAAAGAAACTAAAACCCTAGAAGAACATGGTAGATATAAATGTAGATCATCGATTTTAAACATGGAAGCATGAGTTTTAAGCATGTAGTTTGCAATATATGAGAAGGGGGTTATAAACTCACCTCTAGGAAGGTAAGAAGGTCCAAAAAGAAAGAATCTTGAGATTATAAGGTCTGGTTGCTTCAAGACAAGATCCTTTCTTTAGTAAAGATCACCTTCTCCACTTTAAAGGTGCAAACCCTAGCAAAAGAGCATGGAGATGAGATGTTTTAGGGTTCTAGGTGGAGTTTTACCATGAAAGGTCATGGTTTTGACTTGGAAAAGGTGGGAGTAATACTAAAAACATGAAAATAGAGAAGGGAAGGAGTATACTTACTAGTTTTGGTTAAAATCACCAAGGAAGAGTTTAAGAAATCTTAAACAGAGAAATTTGGAACCCTATGAGCCTTCTTCACCAAGGTAGGCACCCTCTCTTACCTTGAGACAGCAACTTCGTGGACAAACATAGAAGGAATTATTCTCTAAGCTAGAGGAAAGATAAGGAGAGGATTTCTTCTTAGATTGGGAGGTGGGAAGCGGTAGGCATGACTTTATAAAGAAGGGGGCAAGCATGATGTGTCTATGGGACTTTCCATGTGTCCTTAGGCTAAGGCTTCATGGCCATGCAAGAGGACAACTCATAGAGACTTATTGTATATCCAAGGTCGGTCCTAAAATCCCCTGGATTCTTCTAGGCCATCCCACCATCCTTCAAACAAAGAATTAACCCCATTGGTTGATAGCTTTGAAGATAAGCCCTTTTATAAAGAGGGTAATCCCTATAATGCCCTTGGAGAGAAACACCTTCAAACCAAGGTGCAACCAGGTGCCCCACGGTTAAAAATATTGACAATGGTAAGGGAATATCTAAGAGTTAAAATTCAGGTGATAATTTGCAAAGAAAACATCACATAAAAGTCCAGAATGTACCTAAAATTGCATAAATTGCTCAAACAACATCCAAATCGAACCAAATTTGAAACTTAGGCTCATTTTATGTTTTCGAATCATATAAAAAAGTTATATTAAGGTTTAGAGCACTTAATTATGGTAATTAAGCTTATTAAATACATTTAATCAAGGTTTAAAGTCTTGCACTTTTAAATTAATATACCATTGTTCTACTAAAGTGGTGATTTTGCATTTTAGATCCTTCAATAAGATTTCATTGAGGTATTTGTGCATAAACCCTTATATCGATACAATTAGTGAATAAATATTCACTAAACCACTATAAATTCTAGTAATTAAACATGAACGACATAAAGGACAAAAACAAAAGGGAAACTTGGGAAAAAGGTTTACATGGAGATTACATCTAAGATTCATTATGTTACTCTAGAACACAAGGCACAAACATCATCCAAGCCAGCTCAAATTGGAGGCTTAAGCTCTTCATAATCTCTAATATTATCTTAAAAGATTGGAACAAGGTTATATGAACATCGTCAAGCCAAAGCAAATAGGGCTAACCCAAAGCCCATGTTAGGGGTCTTGCAATCCATAAACCTCTAATAGGGATCCCCCCCAAAAATTCCTCTACGAAAAGAGAGGAGCACTACCTCTACATCTCTACCTCAAGCTCCAACTCAGGTCACCCAAAATAGATATAAAGTAGAAGAAGACATATCAGAATAAAATAACTTCTTCTGGCTTGTCTCTACTTGCGGCTTGACCTCTCCTTCTGGATGGCTGAAGGCGTAAAGCCTAGTTGTCGCCTATCTAGAGGAACAAGCCTGTGACGTCTTTCCACATCCTCGTCCTCCACCACTGCTAAACTATTGTCTCTATGAGCCCTACTGGCTCTACCTTCACTGTTGGGTTACCTCATCACCTTTATCTAGACAGTCCCACCTCAGATGTCCCACCTTCCCACACTCACGACAAATCCTAGTCTCATATTGTGGCCTAGATGACCCTGTCACTAACATTGATGCTGTGTTGTTGGCTCCAATAGGTGGAAAACTGTAACTTCTACTCTTTCTTGATGACCACTGTGTCAGTGCACTAGAATGCTACTGTGTTGGCAATGATGAGAAACTAGGATCCTTAAAGCCACCTGATGACTGTTCTTAGTACTATGTCAGTCTCTTCTTGGCACCTTTCTCACGCTTAGGGTTGTAAATGGGTACGGGTAGACCCACAGACCTACAAATTTGGACCCTTAAAAAACTCATCACGGGTCTAATGTTTTATACCCGCATACCCTTGGACCCGTATACCCTTGGACCCACATATAAGCGGGTCCAATAATGGGTATGCTTGGACCCAGACCCGCTAGACCCGTGTACCCGCTAACTACTAAAATAATATGTTATATATATATATCATACATTTCTAGTCTAACTAATATAATTATTGAGATTATGTCCTACTCTAACCACAATAAGGTTGAGACTAGTCATATAATTAAGAATTAACTATTCTAGTTACAATAATGAACATATTATGTAAACTTAAATCAAAATGTCTACTAATTTACATTACTTTCTACATAAATTTAACGTTACTACCATGACTACAATTATGTAAACAATTACTCAATTAATGTTATCATATAGAATATAGAATTGTCTAATATAACTATTACATGTTAATATCCTATATGATAACAATATCTTGTTGTGTTAAATATATATAACATAGTCATTTCTCTTACATAAACAATATGATGTTTTATAGAACCACTTACCCACATACCCGCACCGCATACCCTCTATTATTGCAGGTTCAGGTATGGTGTGGGTCTAGGTTTTGTATTATGCGGGTCTAGAACTGGAACCAGACCTGTTAAATTAGATGGGTATGGGTATGGGTATGGCCAGACCCATACCGTACCCGCACCGTTTACACCCCTACTCACGCTTATCAGTCGTAGATCTCTCTATCCTCCTATCGGACTCCACAAATGTGGCAAAATGATCTCTATTCTCTAAAGTTGCTTCCAGTGTCATCAACTCCACACTCAAACCCCTCTCAAAATGCCTGATTCTCTCCTGATTTGTAGCATCCATGTGAGGACAAAACTTCAAAAACTCCATAAACCTTGCCTCATACTTGTTGATTGACATGAATCCCTATCGTATCCTCTCAAACTGGTTGATCTTCTCATCAAGGTACATCAGAGGAAAGTACTGATTGATGAACTTACGAGGGACTCCTCCCAGCTGATAGCAACACCTGGCCTCTTTTCCTCTTCCATGGACCACCAATATCCAACACTCCCCTTTAAAAGGTATAGTGCATGCCTTACCTTGTCCTCTTTGGGGATGTTGAGGATCTTAGAGGCCTTTTCTAACTCTACTAACCAAAGATCTACATATGTTGGATCCGCCATACCAACATACTCCACAACTCCAACTCGTCTTAACTACTCAAAAGTCTTCCCCGAGATCGGAGATTCCACATTTGGGATTTCTACTATCACTTGAAGAATAGACATTCTGTCTGCCATATGTATAATCGTGGCCATAAACTGTCCAAACATAGACTATAAAGTAGGATTGACCACCACTACAGGGTCTAACTGGTGCATCTCAGGCACACTCTCCTCAACATCTTGCCTCCTTGCGCCTCCACCTAGTACAACAAAATCACTCTTAGCAACATGTTCTTCATTTTATCCATCCATCTTTTCATCCTTCTTCTTCTTCTACATAAGTAGAAGTCACTATAAGATAGAGGGGAGGATACTAGAACAAACACAAACCCTAGTCATAGGTCCATGTAGACTCAACGAACCTAAATCTCTGATACCAACCAAATTATGACAACCCGTGCCACAATGAGCAAGATTACTCAAGACCAAATGCGGAATTAATACTAAGCAAGCAGATGACCAAAAAACACTACAAATTAAAACCAATTTTGCAAGAGCACCACAAGCTGAAAATCTTCACATTTGAGTCCTTAACAAGACACCTACATATCATGTCATAAATCATAAGGTGCTTACATCATTGTTCTCAGACATTCATGTCATCTACCTATTACATGAAGAACCTATTCCACACACACATATATATATATATGTGTGTGTGTGTGTGTCTATATATATATATATCTATCTAAAAGAATTATGTACCCCAGTACATGTAGCTTACATATATTGGTCTTCCTTTGTGATGATTGTAAAATTGTACTCATCAATACACCCTTATGGGTGTGATGTATATCCATTTGATAAGATGTGTATCGAAAATCACCACTATCATATATTCATAGACCATCCAATGAAATGATATGCACAGTTTCTAACCAACGGTAAGTTGCAAAAATTGCAGAAATTGTTGAATGATATGTCTCTCTATCTCATGATCTATATGAGACATGATTATGAATTTTTAAAAGCATGTAATCTATATAGTGTTGAATCAATCTATATAGTTGAATTTTATTAACATGCTCCACATGTGCTATTTAAATGACTGATACACATAAGTTATATGTACCAGCCGTTACACACTTCCTAACCTCTCTCTCTCTTATATATATATATATATATATATATATGTAAGTTAGGAAGTGTGTACCGACCGATACATTCAACTTATGTGTACCGATCATGAAAACATATGTGGATATAATTTATACAATCCAACCTTATGCATTCAATCAAAATTCAATAGATTAGATGTGTTCTAAAAATCACAACCATACTTGATGTATATTATGAGATATAACAATATATCATTCAACGGTTTCTGCAAATTCTGCAACTTACCGTTGATTAGAAAATATGTATATTATTTTATTTAGTGATGTAGGAACACCAGTTTGAAGTTATTTTTGATACACATGCTATCTATGGGGTGTGCATTACATCCATAGGATTGGATTGTTTTTTATACTTTTGTAATCTTACAAATGAAGATGAGTATATGTAAGCTACATGTACTTAAGTACACAATTCTTTTAGCATATATATATACACACACACACACACATGTACATCTACCAAGACTATACAACAAAAGGCACACACGCCAAAAACCTCATATCAGTAACATATCCACAAAAAACATTGAAAACACCCCCAAGACCTGAGTGTACAAGGACGACTCTAGGACTCTGCACCAAAAAACTAGGAGCACACTCAACCTAATCAGTTGCAACTCTTGCTACTATTCTTCCTTAGCTGCACGATCTGCACCTCATCATGCACGACCACCTAAAAGATATGGAAACCCACAGGGTGAGACCAAACATCCCATCGAGAGATATAACTCTCTGCCAGTGTCTATTAAAGTACAAATAAAATAAAGTAAGTAGATAACATGATGACTAGAAGAATAGATTTAACTAAATGATATGTCTCCAATAGGTAACACAAGTTAAGTAAAATAGACAATTATCACTGAGTAGTAGAATAATTATCATTCTAAAAATGAATATGAAGAACATGTATATCATTTATCAATTAAACTTTATAAAATCAAGGCAAGGATTCAACCAATGTTATATGCATTTGTCCCTATGAAATTATACTATATGACTGTATTACATATTTTATTATGCCTTGAGGAGATGAGGTATACCAATCATGCTCGAACGGACCACTGCTAGTCAAAATCAGTGCCCTAAAAGGTCTATGGAAGAGTACGAATCCACAACCTCTCTAAACCTCTCGGTCAGCATGAGAGAAACATTGTAGTGATATAACATATGAGTCATCTATAAAATAGCCTAACCTACCTTGGTATATAGGCACATCGCTAGTGAAATTGAGATACGAACCACAGTCACACTCCTGCCAAGGGATGGATCGTAGACAATCCTATGAAGGTATATACTGAGTAACCTCACTGAGTTACGGCCAGTAGCCACACTCCTTCCAGGGTATGGCCCACAGACAATCTTGTGAATGCAAATACTCAACAATATATGCCTTTGATCTTCCACTAAGGGAGAACTCATTTTACCATCTAGTACTAAGACTGACACTGGAATGGATCTATGGCACATGGCACCTGCATGATTAGGTTTCACTTGATTAATTAAGCCAATTCGATATCTTTTAGCATCAACCAAGTTACAATGTATGAAGCCATAACAAACTCTACAAGAATCAGGGTATAGTACAATTCAAAAGATATAAAACGTATAAGGTGTGAACTTGTCACATCATCACATATCACTTCCATTCACAAGGCCACTGTCACTATCACACAGCCACACAAGTCTATAACTAAAGTCACATCACTAGGGGATATCAATCCCTCAATCACATCTCCAGAGCTTATCGCCTCAAATCATGCAAGGCACCTGCCAGGTCAGTGACCCATCACATCAATCCTGCATCACAAGTATCTCATCATGCCTCATCCTGGCTCATTCAACCTATGCCATATCATATTTACCATAGCATACACTAGCTATGACATTCAAACTCATATCATCTATAAGGTTAGGGATTCATAACCAAGAGAGATAACATCATAACATCATAGCCATTCTAAGGGAAAGAAGCAAGCACGTCAATGATCCCTAGCTTAGGGTTACGGTTTCATACTTAGCCGATTAGGGTTTACAACATGATTATAACACTAAACTCTAATTATGTCACATCCCACATTTTTGGAGCACATCAAGGTTAAGGATCATGATTAGGGTTGATTAAGCATCCAAAAAAACAACACCATACACAGTTCATTACTCATATGACTATGTATATGTGTCAACCATTCATTATATAGGACTGTCACGACCCACCATCCAAGTAGGTGTCGCGCTCGTGACACAAAGGGGCTTGACCACCATGGAACATGGTATCTTGACCACACATGAAACTAGGGTTTCAACCACCAAGACTAACATATCACAAATCAAGAAAGAAGGAAACATCTTGACAAAAATAAACGATGTGTCTTGACCCACTAGGGAGTAGGTGTCGTGACCATCAAAGAGGAGGATGTTGCGACCTCCACAAGGTCAGTTGTCTTGACCCAAAACCAAAGTGTCTTGACCCATGACATAACAAGGTATAACAATCGCTTAGGTCAAGCTACCACCAAGGCAAGAGAACAACACCAAACCAGCGATTAACCATGATCAAAATAAAAGGTCTTCATAGCCAAAAAAGAAAATCATACCCACGAAACCCATCATCAACATGGAGGAGAAAACCTCATGCAAACCGGTCACCAAAACCCTAAAACTTGAAACATGAAAACATCATGAAGACCCTTATTTAAGAGATAGAAAACCACATTTGACAAAATCAAAATAGAACCTAAACTTCATAGAACCACAAGACACTCGTCCATTATGCATGTGATCTAAATCAAGATTAAGAGATAGGGGAAATACATGATTACACCGTAATCATCAAAATTGGGTATCAAAACTAGGATTTCAGATTACTTCTAAATCAAGCATGGTTTTAACATATAACAAGTCCTAGGGCTTAGCATAATCCATTAGTATGTTAAGGGACTTTTTATAAAGAGAAAAAATCAACATTCATATAGGCAAAGTGCATTAATAGAGAAGGTTAAGAGTTATATAACCCACCTTAAGGAAGATTACTCTAAGGATTGCTATCTCCAAGCACTCGACCACCAAGGGGAAAAGAAGTGTCCACCCAAGCTCCACTCTTGGCCACAAAGCACCTCAAGAAGGATAAGACACCATGGTTAGAGATGGCACAAGGAAAGGGCAAGAAAGAACCCTAGGTTGATCTAATAAGAAAGAGGGTGAAAGAGAGAAGAAAACTGCCTCACACTTGGGTCTAACTTGTCAAAACATGGCCTATGACCCTTGTGACGAGGAGTTCCTATCCAAAATAACCACCATGGAAGATCCATGTCTAAGGCTGAGAAGATAGAAGTGAAGAATATAGAAGATTAAAAGAAACACCATCAAGGAAAGGCAAACACTTACCAAGGTTGAAGATGGGAAAGAATCACCACATGC
This sequence comes from Alisma plantago-aquatica, assembly GCA_963693085.1. Classification (NCBI taxonomy): domain Eukaryota; kingdom Viridiplantae; phylum Streptophyta; class Magnoliopsida; order Alismatales; family Alismataceae; genus Alisma; species Alisma plantago-aquatica. Next base: position 26,962,017 of record OY856410.1, read on the forward strand.
AAGGGATCATGATCACCAAGGCTCTAAGGACCAACCATTCTTGATCCATCAAGCTCCAAGGATGAGAAAAAGAGAGGGATGAAGAAGGAAGGCCGAAAGTGGTCACTTGAATTGAGAGAAGAGGGTTCATATAGAAAAAGAAGAGGAAGGTAGGGTGAGAGATGAGGTGTCAACACCCTAAAGCACCAAAGGGACACTTGTCCACCCAAGAAACACACATGCAACCACATGCAACAACTTTAGTCATACATGCACAAGTTGGTGACACACTCTATGTTGGGTCTCGACCACCTAGGTCACCCATCATGGTCACGGTCGTGACCCACCAAGGAACACCATCCATGTTCGCGACAAAAAACCAAAAATCACTTGGTCGAGACAAAGGATCACCACACACACCCTAGGTCGATACACCCTACACAAAAGCAACTATCTCGACCCAAGACCATTTTGGTCATGACCATCACACCTAGGGAAGGTGTCTCGACCACAAAACCCAAAAAACATGCCCTAGTTCATGACCTAGGTTGAGACAACCTACAAGGTATACATAGGTCAAGGAACACCAAACCCTAAAAAACCCTAATCACCACTAAGGGTGCCACCACTAAAAAAGGCTTCAAATAAGAAGGCCCCTTATTTCTCTCTCATCTAGATGATGTCACAAAAGAGAAGGAACACTCTAAAGATGACAAATTGCACATTCACCCCCTACTTTGGGTAAATTGAAATTTGCACCAAAACTAGCACACAAGGCACAAGACCAACTCACCCGTGCTACTTCTCCATGACCACGTCCTCCTCCAAAACGGTCGTGTTACCCAACATGACTGTGGTGCCACTCACCCAACATGACCGTGGCACTCCGCCACGACCGTGGCACTTCGCCACGACTGTGGCCACCACCTTCCTTAGCATACCCACACCCTTTCCATACCACACCCGTGTTCCTACTCCACGACCGTCCCATACTACCCTCACCACAACCATGGTACATCAACACGGCCGTGGTGACCAACCAACTCTACTATATTTTTACACTTATTTTCCTATCCTACCCCTACTTACCCTAGTGCTTCCCCACCACCTATATATACATAGGTGGTAGATGGGGCATGAAGGTTAGACACCCCACAGCTGCTCCAAGCTTCCATTACTCCTCCTTGAGCATTTAGTGCATTTCCTTTGCATTTCTACTCTCCATCCACCATTTCCACCTCCATTCCACTTTAGAGACCTAATTTTCTAGGTTTTCTACCTTAATCCCCCATATCTTCATGCTCACCTGCACCCTTGGAGGAGAGAGGTCATCCATAGTAGCAAGGAGGTGAAGATGAAGGCTACTTCTCCGAGTTCCATGGCATTTCTTCCCCTTCTTCCCATCTCTTTTACTATTTCTTTGACTATGTGTAGCTAAGCCCCTAGTGGTGGGCTGTTTGGGGTTAAAATGTGACTTTGATACCATGTTGGGGAATTTTTGGCTTGTAATGAACTCATCTTCATCTATGATGATTGCTCCATGTCTGTGTCTCATATCCCATTGCCATACTTGTAATTTGTGCTTTTTGTCATTAATTGCTTGTTTGAGAATGCTTGATGATACCATGTTTCTAGAAGAATTGGGATACATGTGGCAATCTTAGGAGTGATTCCTAGGTCCCAATAGGGGATCCCTAGCTAATCCCCTTTATTCCTACATGCCTATCTCCTCTTCTACTACTTGGTATGAGACCTAAGTTACTAGTATAAGTGAGATTGATGTAATTTCCTAGGGCCTTTTAAAGGTTAGAATGGCTAGTGGCATGAGGTCAAATACCCTCATCTCTACTCCCATCTCTACCCTCAACCCTCAATTTCTCATTATCACTTATCCTAGAAACCTAGATTTGGCTAATCCTATTAGAATTACACCTAACCCTAGTCTTCTACTAGTAGTATAGGGTACATTCTAATAGCATTGGTATTATTGTTTGGTTTGGTAATCTAGATGTAAAATGAGAATTATGATTGTCTAATAACCTCCCCCCAACTAATATCAAAGTTACATCCCCCAAACAGCCCACCTACCTTAATCATCTTGTTAAAACCCGAATTACTTTGCTCACTTGTTCATGCTAGTCTAGTTTAGTTGCTTTATCTTAACTTAGTTAATTTCTTAGTTTTATGCTATAGTGTTAATTTAGGTCCTTGCTCTTGCTAGTGGTTAATTCAGCTCTTAATTGCTTCTTGCCTTTCTAGAGTAGTGTAGTTCATCTTGCTCTTGTTTGGTTAATTGCTCAGCCTAGTTTCTTAGATTCATCTTGTTTAGGATAATCTAGCATTTTGATAACTTAGTTTCAATCTTGCCTTTTCCTACTTGTTTTCTTAGTGTAATCACAACCAAACCCCTTTTAAATCCCTCAAACCCTAATCTCCGCACTAGGAACATAGCTAACACTAAACCTAGATCTAGTGCCCCCTCTATCCCTGTGGACCGACCCCTTTTGTTGCCAATCACCTATACTACAATAGTACCCCGTATGCTTGCAGGTGACCTATTTAGTTTTGTGATCGACTTGGTAAGGGCCAATACAAATTGCAAAAGTTTTTCCTCACGTGCGTTGAATTTCCGTGGAGTGCATCTAGCCACCTTAGCTGGCTAGTGTGTATGCCTCTGGCTCGGAAGCACCAAGCTATCTGGTGCCGTTGCCAGGGATAGAGGCACTCGACCTAGCTAATTAGTGTAGCTTAGCCTTTCCTTTTGCCCTCACCATTGCTATTTTTTATTCTTTGTGTTACTTTTGCATCTTAGATTGCTAATTTGGTTTCTTGTTGCTTGTTTGTGTATTGTTCAGGTGACAACTGTGCATGTGCCACACACATTCTACTTGTACTGACTTGGTGTTGTACGACCCCCAGATTGGTAGAAGGAGGCACCAAGCTCACCACAACCAGCACCAAGAGGCCGAGGTGGCTGAAAACAACCCGTATGCGGATGCTCAACCACCTCCACCATATCACCGATTACTCCATGAATACTTCACCCCGGGGAACTACAACTCCCCGATCACCACCTTAGTTGACCAGATGTTGGGTCAACAGTTCTCCATTCCACCTGTTCTCCTTGGACTCCTTCCCACTTAATATGGGATGGTGAATGAGAATCCCAATCACCACATCGATGCGTTCCTTGAAACGTGTTCCACTTTCCGCACCCCCGCCACCACTGACGAATCCATCCGCAGGATCCTCTTTCCTTTCTCCCTAAAAGAGAAAGCTAAAGAGTGATATGTGTCAAAGCCTGATCTGGTTACATGGAATGAAGTTAAAAATGAGTTCCTCAAGAAGTTCTTTCCGATTGCAAAGTTGTCCTACATGAGGAGGTGCATCACTTCTTTTGCTTAGAAGGAAAATGAACCCTTCTACGAGGTGTGGGAGAGGTTCCAAAAGCTGCTCCGTGACTGCCCTCACCATGAAGTGCCTTTGTGGCAACTCATTCAAGCATTCTACACCGGGCTAGAAGAGCAAAGCCAAAACAACGTCGAATCCTCCTGTGGAGGTACTTTCATGGCGAAGTCGCCCGAAGAATCGTGGCCCTTATTCGAACATCTCACTGAAAACTCACGACATCACGTCTCTACAAAAGGGGAGCATTGCAGTCGAAGCTACATCCCTCCACCTTCTTCCGTGGCTCCTACCCACAGTGTTACCGACCCCGATATGATGAAAATGATGGCAGATATGATGAAAATAATGAACAATCAAGCTGGTGGCTCTCCTAGTCAACTCACCATGGCAGTTGACTCTGTGGATGAGGAAGTGAATGCTTTTGCACTCCTTTGGAGGCCGCAACAATCAAGGCCCCATGTCCAACTCCTACACTCCTGAGTGGAGGAACCATCTGAATTTTTCTTGGAACAACAAAATGAGGATGGACAAGGGCAAGGGCAGCCGAGGCCACGCTACAACTCAAAGTTTGGAGAGGAGGTGCTCAGAAGGTTAATAAGTTTGGATGAAGTGAAAAAGGATGTGAACTCACATGGGCAGTCCATCCACTACCTTGAGCAAAGACTAGATTAGATCTCTCTCTCTCTCTCTCTCTCTCTTGCTAAGAGGGAAGAAGGAAGACTTCCATCTCAACTGATGCCAAATCCAAACAATGATGGTGCTTTCCTAGGGAACACTCCAAGTGCTTATGTTCTGCCATCATACCAAGCACCGCCGAATCCCTATGCTCCACCACCTCCACAAGCACCTCTTAACTATCAATATGCTCCACCTCCACCTCATACATACCAACTACCATCTCCGCAATACCACCCCCATCCACAATAAAAGCCACCACAACAACCAAAACCACAAATCATCCTCCAAAACCCAAATTCACCCCATCAAAGGCCTCCACCATCTCAACAGCCACAACCACCTCCACAAGCCTCTTCTTCTACTATCTATGAGCATGTGAAGGCGGTGACTACATTGAGAAGTGGCCAGACTTTGGAGCACCCCCATGATACTGTTGTTGTTGATAGAGGTGATACTGAGACTGGACAGGCTGATACTGAGATACAACTTGAGGATAATGCGACGAGAGCCAGGGTTGATATTGTGATACCGAGTGTTGATACTATGATTCCTGTGATTCATGTTGATGATATTGTTGATATGGACCATTTGGGGTCCCAACTTCCTTTGTTTCCTGAAGCTCTTAAGGAGCCCTCTGTTGAGAAGAGAAGAAAGAAGCACACTGAAGACATCCTTGAAAACTTTAAACAAGTGAAAATCAACATTCCTTTGCTTGATGTAGTCAAGTAAATTCCTTCTCATGCTATGTTCTTGAAAGATCTCTGCACCTTCAAGTGAAAGACTACGGGAAGAACCCCAAAGAAAGTGAAGCTCACTAAGCAAGTGAGCTCGATTCTACAGCACACCATGCCAAGGAAAAGAAAGGATCCTGGTGCTCCCATCATCTCATGCTACATTGTGGCACATCGCATAGACCAAGCCCTCATAGATTTGGGTTCTAGCATCAACCTTATCTCGTATGATGCATTTACTGAGCTCCAAATGGGGCAATTGAGTCCGGCTCATTGTACTTTGCAGTTGGCTAATAGATCGGTAAAGACGCCTAGAGGGCGTGTTGATGACGTGCTTGTGAGACTTGATGACGAGACATCTTCTTTTTTTCCTGCCGATTTCATTGTCTTGGATATGGAGAAAGACATGAGGAAGGTTTCTATCATCTTGGGGAGACCCTTCTTAGCCACAGCTGATGTGGTTATTCATGTGAGGACCGATACGATGTATGTGACATTCATGCACATGAAGATCCGGTTGAACATCTTTAAATCTTCAACCACGACCGAGGTGATAGGGGCAACTGAAGAAAATTGCTATCTCATTGAGTGCTTAGATGAAATTGTAGAGGAATGCCTACCAATGTGGATTCAAACTGCTACTCAAGGTAGACGTCTAGAGCCGATAGTTGAGTTCCTCGATGATGATGAGGAATATGATGAAGAGAATGAGCTAACCTTGGTGGCTGCAAGTGAAGACCTCCCTTCTATCTCCGAGCCATTGAAGAACTCTCTTGAAGAACCTCCCACTCTTGAGTTGAAATCACTTCTAGAAGGGTTGAAGTATGCTTTTCTAGGGGCAAATGACACCGTCTCAGTGATCATTTCTTCCATTCTCTCACCTAAACAAGAGGAGGCATTGATGAAAGTCTTGAAGAAGAACATCCAAGCCATTGGATGGTCTATAACTGACTTCAGGGGTATTGATCCCTCCATTTGTGTTCACAAGATCTATCTAGAGGATGATGCAAGTCCAACCCACCAAATGCAAAGGCGGTTGAATCCAAAGTTGAAAGAGGGTGTGACCTAAGAAGTTGTGAAATTGCTTGATGCTGGGATAATCTACCCCAATTATGATAGTAGATGGGTAAGCCCCATCCAAGTTGTACCCAAGAAGTGTGGGATCACTATTGTGGAGAATGCAGACGGTGAGCTAATGCCAGTAAGAGAACAATCCAAATGGATAATGTGTGTTGATTATCGGAAGCTCAATGAAAAGATCAAGAAGGACCACTTTCCTCTCCCATTTCTTGATTAGATTCTAGAGAGGCTAGTAGGACAAAGCTTCTATTGCTTCCTTGATGGGTATTCTGGATACTTCCAAATTGTCGTGCATCCTACAGATCAAGAGAAGAAAACATTCACCTACCCGAGTGGTACATTTGCCTACCAGAGAATGCCATTTGGGTTGTGTAATGCCCCTTCTACTTTTCAGAGATGTGTGACCTCGATCTTTATGGATATGCTTGATTCGCCTTTGGAAGTGTTCATGGATGATTTCTCAGTTTTGGTTAAGACTTTTGATGAGTGCTTGCTACATTTGGCTGCTGTTCTTGAGAGATGCATGAAGGTTCACTTTGTGCTATCTTGGGAAAAAGCCACTTCATGGTGCCCGAAGGCATTGTTCTAGGCCACCGGGTTTCTAAAGATGGAATTGAAGTTGACAAGGCCAAAGTGGGCCTCATTTCTACTCTCACCATTCCTTCCACCGTAAGACATGTTTGGTCTTTCTTGGTACATGCCGATTTCTATCGCTACTTCATCAAGAATTTCAATAAAATCTTAAGACCTCTATGTCACTTACTTGAAAAGGATGTGAAATTTTATTTTGATGACAAGTGTATTGATGCTTTCAATCACTTGAAGGAAAGACTCATTTCTTCTCCTATCATGCAACCCCCAGATTTCTCTTTGCCATTTGAAATTATGACCGATGCATCCGACATGGCAGTGGGGGCTGTGCTGGGCCAAAGAGTTGGTCGGATTCATCATGCTATCTACTATGCAAGCAAGACTTTAGACAAAGCCCAAAGAAATTATAGAACTACTGAGAAGGAGTTGCTTGTAGTCATCTTCGCTCTTGACAAGTTTCGCTCATATCTTTTGTGAAATAAAGTAGTGATATATACGGACCACGCTGCACTCAAGTACCTCATGTCTAAGAAAGATTCAAAGCCAAGGCTGATCAGATGGATTCTATTGCTTCAAGAGTTCGATGTGGAGATTGTAGACTAGAAGGGAGTGGAAAATGGCAATGTCGACCATCTCTCCCGAATTGATTACCCCTTTGATGAAACTAGTAGAATCAAGGAAACAATGCCACATGAACAACTCTTCCTTCTTTCATCCACTCAAAGGCCATGGTATCAACATATAAACAATTTCTTGGCTAGTGGGAGGATACCTAGCACATGGAAAAGGGAGGAAAGCAAAATGCTATTTGCCATGGTCAAGAATTATGCTTGGGATGACCCTCACCTCGTCAAATATTGCCTCGATCAGCGCATAAGGAGATGTATTCCGAAAATAGAACAACAAGACATTCTCTCCATGTGCCATTCCAAGATATGTGGAGGTCATTTTAGAGGATAACGCACAGCTGCGAAGGTTCTTCAATGTGGGTTTTATTGGCCATCCTTGCTCAAAGATTCACATGAGTTTTGCAAAAGCTGCTTGAAGTGCCAAAAAGTGGGCACTATCTCAAAAAGGGACATGATGCCTCTATCACCCATTCTTGTGGTGGAGGTGTTTGATGTATGGGGGATTGACTTCATGGGTCCTTTCCCACCCTCCTTTGGATATGTATACATTTTGGTCGCCGTGGATTACGTGTCAAAGTGGATAGAGACTGTTGCAACCCAAACTAATGATCATAAGGTGGTGTGTGACTTTGTGGAATCAAACATATTCAGCCATTTTGGCATTCCAAGAGCCATGATAAGTGACGATGGAGGTCACTTCATTCACCGCACTTTTGAGGGATTGCTCAAGAAGCATGGAGTAAACCACTGAGTAGCCACTCCTTATCATCCTCAAACTAGTGGCCAAGTTGAGTTGGCCAATCGGGAGATAAAGCTGATTTTAGAGAAAACAGTAAGACCGGACCGCAAGGATTGGTCACTCCGTCTCAATGAAGCTTTATGGGCATACCAGACTGCATTCAAAGCCCCGATTAGCACTACACCATTCAATCTCATCTATGGGAAAAGCTTCCATTTGTCGGTGGAAATGCAACACAAGGCATTATGGGCCTTAAAGACTATGGATCTTGATGGGGAAAATGCCAGAATGAAGAGGAAGTTTCAACTAAATAAGTTGGAGGAAATGTGCCATGAGGCGTATGAGGTGTCAAAAAGCTATAAGGAGAGAACGAAGTTCCTTCATGATAAGATGATTAGAAAGAAAGAATCTGATCCCGGAAAGTGGGTATGGCTCTACAATTCAAGGATGAAGTTCTTTCCCAAAAAATTCTGGTCTAGATGAGAAGGACCTTATCTTATCACGAAAGTGTATCCATCCGGAGCTGTTATCATATGTGAGAAAGAAGGGGCAAAAGAGTTTACCATCAATGGATAAAGATTGAAACTAGTTGTTGAGGTAGGCCCGGACAAGGCCAATCAAAGTTTTGATATTGTTATGCTTGTGGAAGAACAACAATCTGATGAAGAAATGTGCTTGGAAGAGAATGAGAAAGGAATATACTATAAAGATGCCTTGAGGATTCCAAAGAAGTGATAGAAATATAGAATCAATAAGCTCGACTGAAGGCGTAAAATTTAGCGCTAGTGGGAGGCAACCCACATGGTTTAGGATTCTCAAACCTTGTTTTTTGATATTTTTGCTTTATTTTACACAAATACACACACACTTGTATCTAATAGTTTTCTTTGAGTTTTGATGATATGGCATGCGCTAGACACTAGAGAGAGAAGGGATATAAGCCAAGTCATGGTCATTAAGTCAGATTTGTGGCCGAATGACAAATAAAAATGAATTTCTTATTTTTGAATTGAGAAAACTGAAGGAGTACCCCCAAAATGACCGTGGAGCTCGGCCACGGCCGTGACAAAAGAGGTCAAGCACGACTGTGGCCAACTGCCACAGTTGTGGGGTTTCATTGCATCAATTTGGCCAAGTAACATGGTTTTTTGGAAGAATGGCCACGACCATGTCAAGGGCGAATGGCCACGACCGTGGGCACACACCACAGTCGTGCGTTTTATTTCATCAAAGTTACAGAAGATGTCAGCATTTTTGGCAAGAATGGCCACGACCATAGCCAAACGCCATGACCGTGTTGAAGTTGCATGGCCACGACCGTGGCGAGGTCAGACTGGGGCTTTCTTCATCGACAACATGACTAGCTACGACCGTGGTCACCCACCATGACCGTTATCAGACCCGATTCAAAAAAAATATATCTTTTAAACATCCAAACCCGACCCCCTCTTCATTTCTTCATCTTCTACCTCCAGCAAATGGTCGTGGAGGCACATAGCACACCCGTACTCCCCCATTTTCCACCTCCGATCCCCAAAAAACCCCCAATCAACCCCCAATCACTATGAAATCATTCCCCAGCCACCCCCTTCCATTTCCACCACCTATTTTCTCTCAACTGGCCCTCCATCTCCACTTTCATCTCCAATCCGCCCAACAACCCCCCTCCACTAAACCTCCACATAAACCCTCCATTTTTCGCCCAAATCCACAACAAACCTCATATCCACCATCCAAACCTCCTTCTTCATTTCCACACCCAAATCCACATCCACATCACCCCATACACCAAAATATGAAATTCACCTCCACTTCCACACCCAACCACGAAGAAGATTGAAAAAGCAATAACCAAGGGGGACAACATTATCACTAGAGGAAAGGAGCGCTCCAAAAATGCCTCCTCCGATGTTATTGTGCCCTCCCACACCCCCTCCCCAACCACCTCTACATACCAATCCCTCCGCCTCTCACAATCTATGAGTGCATCCCACTCCCTCTCATATGACAGTTACCACATCATCGACGCCATGTACGAGGGAGAAGAAGAAGAAGATGAGGAATGAGCCAGTGGCTTCTAAAAGAAGCCAAAGATCCAAAACAACACCGTCCTCATCAAAGCTACTGCCAAATCCCATTCTAGCACACCACTCAATGTATCACACAATGATGGGGCGTAGTGTGCAACTGCAACCTTTACGACAACTACATCATGATGAAGAACAATTTGCACACTGGTACAACCTTGACACAAGTTCGGGGTCTCAATTGTACATAATGGAGGAAGATGAAGATGAAAGTGATGAGGAAGAGATGGAGCTGATGCCCGAGGAAGATGATGTTCTGGAACAGTTGGAGGCAGACAGAGTGAAGGCCTTAGGCAAGGCCCCTATAGGAGTGTCCTATGGTAGATGACACATGCAAAGAAAAATATTTCTCACATACCCGGAATGCATGACACGGAGGGTCGTCCCCACTCGATATGGTTGTGAGAAGATCATTGATGATCTAGGAATCACAGAAGCGGTAGAAGGGAGTTTGAAGGCAATGGGACTGTGGAACGTTCTTTTTACACCCCAAGAAACTTACCCCGCTTTGACTTAGGAGTTCTTTGCCATGCTTGAAAAGATAAAAGTGAGAGGTAGTGAAGCTATTAAATTTTCCATGATGGGTAACATGCACACCCTTACAACTACTGAGATGAATTGTATCTTCGCTACAAATCTTGAAGAGGTCGAGTAGATGGATGACGACCTACTAGAGAAAGAGGTAGATTTTGATTATGCACATTTCTGGAAGACTTTAACAGGTAGTAGTGATTACAATGTAGGTAGATCCTAAACCACTGCTATAAGAAACCCATTAATCTGTTATGTGCAGAAGGTCTTAGCAAATACCATTATGGGAAGTTATGATAACCAAGGCTCCATTTCCCAAAAGGATATGTTTTTCTTGATGGCGATGAACAAAAGGTATATAGACCTTGGAGTGCTACTGATTGATCATATGCGGTCCATACCCTACAAGAGCATAAATCCATTTATTATGGGAGGGTTTGAAACCTCAATTGCACTTGCTTTGGGGTATGATCTTTCAGGGTTTCATGACGCATATGCGACCAAGTTTGTTGATCTAAGTTATCTTATGCGCTTGCACACTATTAAGATGAAGGACAAAAGAATGATTTATCTCACAAGTAGTGTGCCAGCCATCGAGCTTGAGTTGCCATACCACACGGTGCCACTTCTATCCGTATTGGGGGTTTTCTATAGATTGAAGGAAAAATTATTGAAATGGCAGCAAGAAAACCCAGGAGAGACATACACTAGGGGAGCCGCTACCGCACAAGAAGAGATGGACGAATGAAATGTGCAAGGGCAAGAACAAGAAGATGAAGGACATAGGAAACCCTAAAGGACAAGAAGGAGGGATGAAGGAACATCCCAGCTGCAGCAGCCCTCAGTGAATGCCTACAACATTTCTACCATCCAGGCGCAACTTGAGGGTATTCAGAAGACACAGAGAGATATGCAACTTATTCAGTAATACATGTGGAAAGACCAACAACAAATGCACCACCAGGTCAACCACTTATATCACTATCACCATGCCCAAGCAGCAAGAAACCCCAAATGGGGTGGAGATTTTTGGGGTGGCATAGCTGGATATCTAGAGACATACCCTCCACCCTAGGACAACTACTGGGGGCATTACTACCAGCATCCTCTGATAGGCTCAACTCCATCCTCAGATCCTCCTCTAGATCCTCCTCACATGTCAGACCAGCCGCCACAACAGATGTGACACTTCCCCTATCTACCCTAAGCTATAGTTTCATGCCGAGGACAACATGATTCTAAAGTTTGGGGTGGGTAGGGCGGTCTGCACCAACCTATCTCTCTTTTAGTCATTTTGTTCCACCTTTTCCATCCATTTTAGTTTTCTTATTACTGCTCTTTTTATTGCATTTTTGCATAGCATAACATGTAGTTAATTTCATACAATTTTTGCCTAATTTTTCAAATAAAATCTCTTTTTGCTCTTCCATATCATGCATTGAATTCTCATGTAGTTTTTGTAATTTCTTATGCATTTTAATTAGGATTTTCTTCTTTATGTTTTAAATTTCCCTAAAGTAGATTTTGATGTGATTTAATGCAAATTGGCACCATTTTGGCCAATTTTGCCCAAATTTGATATTTCTTGCCTAGAAAGTATGTTTTGACCCAATCTCTACTATTTTTGAGTAAAAATGACGACCTTTGACAAATGCAAATGAAATTTCATGCTTTATTGCTAAGTGGTATCAATGTTTGACACTTTACATGTGCATAACCTCTCTTATGATTGTGATTGATTTGGTTGAATTGTGAAGTTGAGCAAGCTTTGAATGCTTAGTGTTTGTGGAATCACTTGATTGATATATCAATTTCATCTTGTTCATTCATGTGGTGAGATATTTAGGATGAAGTATTGGATTAATTCTCATGTAGGATGTCTTATGTGGAGAATCATACCCGTGGCCCCTCTTTGATCTGACTATTCTTCCATCATCTTCATACCCCTCCGCCTCATAAAAAGATGCCCTAGTGCACATAATCAGCCTTGGCCACCTCTAAAAGTTTGGGGTGGCCATATCTCCATCTCCCTGCTTCACTCTATCCACCATTTTCCCTATCTACACCAAGGGCAAGAAGAAAAAAAAAGAAAAGAAAAAGAAAAGCAAAAACAAAATAAAAGGATGCTCCTGTTTAAGAGCATTCAAATAAAGAAAGGATGAGTGTGTAATAGCACTCCAAAAATCTTATCGCAACCCTTTCTTCCACTTTCATACCCATTGAGCTAGGAAAAATCAAACCTAACACAATTTTCTTGATTTTAGGCAATACAAATGAGACACTGACTAAGATCGCTTCCGCGCTCGACATACTCTGATGATAAGGATAAATCAGTTATACCTCCATATTGGGTTAGTGTGTTCTATATATCTCCAGTTTTTGAGTTATTATTTCTTATTGTATATGTCAGTGTGTTAGATCTTATTGGGCCAGTTAGGGACGGGCGCTTCAATCCTTCTACTACTATTTAGGTGGTAGGATTGGGATTGGGGTAAGAATGGTTCCGTGACACCTTGTCATCCTGATTCCAAGGTTTTGAACAATGATCGAGGCCGTGTCCCTAATAAATATTTTATGTGATGTGATTGAGGACGGATGAAGTCGTACCTCATATGATATGGTTGAATACCCTAGTTTCTAGTGTCGTGGCTTACGTACCCAAGGCAGACTAGGCTGGTTGCAGTTTGATTGATATGTCACTACAATGGACTCATACTGATTCAGGGGAAAAGATCTTAGGATTTTGGCACTCCAGATCTTGTACATAGCTTATTGCGACTTCACGATGGTCAGTTGGAAGTTTGAGTGGTATGCCTCAAACTCCCCATTGCTTAATAAAAGATGTAATTCAATCTTTTAGCATGTCTTTTAGGGTTATTCAGTAATTCACATTACATGATAACCCTTGCTATGTTTCTTTTAATATTTAGATGATGTATATTGTAGTAAGAGAAATCAACTGTGCCTATGATGATTAGCTATGTCTAATCTTTTGTTAATAATGTTAATGTTTCAATCCTACAACTAAGACTCTGGATATGATTGTTCTTAATAAAGGGTATATTTAGTATTTAAATATTATAAAATCATCTATACTATCTATTTAATTATATAATCTATTGTAAGCAATAAATATCGTTGAGAGTTACATCTCTCACTGGGACATGGGTCTCACCGCGTGGGTCACCACGTGTTTTTAGTTGATCATTAGAAACACATGTAGATTCATAGTAGCGAGGAGGAGTAGTTTGGAGACTCATAGAAGAAATTTGGCTAGTTGTTTAGTGTGTCCTAGAGTCATCCATGTACTCTCAGGTCTGGACAGGAAAGTTTTGTAGATGATGTTTCACCGACTTGAGTTTTAGATAACATTCTGATGTTTGTACATGATGTATATGTGGATAACACCTTTTGTATACTAGTTGTGGTTGAAGTCACAATATAGTTGTAAACATACCTAGTACGGTATATAATACAAGATGTTGGGTCTTTATGTAAATATTCTTGGACATGTTTAAGAAGATTTATTTGATTTTAATTATGCCCCTTTTTGGTAGATGTGATTAATTAATGGTCGATCATGTTTTGGTTTTTAGTAATTTTGTTTAGCATAAAGGCCTGCCACAATCAGAGCAATCCTGACTCATGGAAGATCTTGGGGGCTCCTTAGGTGGTGGAGGTTCAGTGTATTGGCTTCCTCAATATGGAGTGGTAGGGGAAGGACAAGTTCCTTCTGCACCGTAGTCTGCATAGTAGGTGCACACATGTGTGAAGTCACCTCTGCCCATGTGCCACTACTCGTGCACCTGCTACGATTAGTACACACTTGACTAGGGAAGTGAAAATGTTGGGACCAATTTTCTTGCATTGGATGTATCCCTTTGAACGATACATGAGCGTTTTTAAAAGTGATGTTCGAAACCGTTATCGGCCTGAAGGGAGTATTATTGAGGGTTATGTGGTGAGAGAGGTTATGGATTTTTGCAATGAATTTCTCAGTGGTAATGACACTCCTGGTAATGACAAGAATATTGAGGAGCAATTTGGCAAAGGAATTTTGGGATCATGGGTGAAAGTAATCGGCCGTGAGCAGTTGGAACAAGGTCACTTGTATATTTTACACAACATGGACGAAGTGAGTGTTTATATCAAGGAACATACCGATTTCATCAAGAGACAATATCCTCGAGCCAATACAATGTGGCTTGCTAGAGAGCATAACAAGACATTTATTAAGTGGTTTGAAGATAAAGTCTTATACAAGCATTTTGAGTAGGTATGGGTAGGTATACATGGTAAAATGGTTTCTAACAAAATTAGTATACTTGGCAGGACTTATATTTCAAAAGTATAATGAGAAATTTGCAAAAATCAAAATTATTCGACAAGTTTTTCAAACGATTCAGTTTTTATTATGAGTTCCCATTATGTTGTAATTCGAGAAGCATGCTTATATATTTTATGTGACTCAATCACCCCAAAATGATGGGGAAGGTCACTGGGATCCTTCTCTCCATATGAGGTAGGAGGCCAATATACAAGTCCACCTCCAAATAAGGGGTTGCTTGCACTCAATATCAACATTATCAACATTATCACTATCATCATCATCAGTATACATGCAGTCATAATGGGCATGTCATCTATGTTTTCTAGTTTTTCTCAAAATATAATATAAGAAATATGGAATCCTAATCAATAGGGAGCAATATCTCAACCAAGTATATAGCCAAGTACACAATCAAGAGATACATAAAAAGTATCTTCATTACAACCAAAGAGAAGGTATAACAACATACCTTTCACTGAAGATTTCAAGTATAGATCAACAAGTAATAGGTAGACCCTTAGAGTCAGATCCTAAATCACAATGTTTGGATCAAGGGTCAAGATCATGATATTTAGAGATTATGTTTCAATAGTTGAGATTTGGGTTACATTTTCCTAGGTCAACCTTAGGGTTAGGTCATCCACTTATGATCCATAATATTTCAATGTGTCTAACATTATTCAAGTGTCAAGAATATTTTCGAGTGTGAATGACTTATCTAGGTTTTCTAGGATCATATGTGTTAACCCTAGTTTTCATGATTGATATTCAAGTCATAATCAAGTATTTAGGTCAATAGATCAAAATATGCCATAAGATTTAGGCCAACCATAATATTAAGATGTCATCATCATATTCAAGTTTGAATTTAGTCAACAAATATGGACCTAGATCACTAATCGTTCAAGTATTCTTTTAGAGTCTCAATATGAACAATTGAGTAAAAAATTAGGGTTTTCAGTGTTTAGTCAAGATTAACCACAAATAGAGTCATTTAGACCAATTACATAAGAAAGAGATCAAGATTTAGGTATATCAGTGAGCATCATTTGGAATCAGGTTTCAAAAGTATTTTTAATAGATTCCTTGAATATTTCTAATAAAAAAAGACTATTTATACATAATTTTTGGAGTTAATAATCAAGAGATATGATTTAAACAAGATCTGTCCATTTATTTGATTTTTCAATCAGAGAGGAGATATTTACCTTATTTTGTAAAAGAGGTGGGTCATTGGATTCAAAGTTGGATGGCTCAGATTGTGCCACATAGGTGGATGACAAGAGGGCGGTTCACTCGCTCATTGGTCCGGTTCAAGCCTCCAATTTAGCCAATTATTCTTTGATTTACCGATTCACTGGTGGTTTGTTTGGACTGGAGAATTTCCTCTTGAACCAGCGGGTCGGGGACCCTTCTCATTTCGCTCAGTCCCTCCTCGCGAGTGCAAAAATGAGGTGGAGAACCTTGTCAAAGTCAGATGGGTTTGGGAGCAGGGGCGTTTGGCAGAAGCTATGAGGGTGACGTTCGCACTCATTGGACCTTTGTGAAGTGAGAGGAAGCCTTACTTCACGCTCTAAATATACAAGGGTAGGATGCCAAAAATTATCCAGGCAGCGGTGCTGCACCACAAGAAGAAGATAGAGGATGAAAAGGGGGGCATCGATAAGGTCGAGAATGGTAGGAAGGATGAGTTTTCAAAGAATGTGGAGTGATGGGCATTCTAGGGGTGCTTTTATAGCGTCGACGAAGGGTAGATTTAGGGTTAAACGACCTGGGCAGCCGCCCTTGGTCGCCGAAAAGAGAGGGAGGAAAAATAGAATAATTTTTATGGAAAAAGTCAATAATTAATGGGGTCAAAGTGGGTATGGCCGAGTCTGAAATAATGAGAGAAAACTTTTTGTTCGCTTAGAATTTCAAACGAGGTCTAGATTGAGTCCAAGGCACGCTCGATCTCGCTGTCATCCTCCTCGCTGATTGCGGAAGGTAGGTGACATGTTAGTGGTCGCCCGTTCTGGCCTGGATCCACATGGATTGGATCTAAGGGTTGGGGTTCACCCCCTCCCTTTGCAACAAATCAGTGATGTGGAAAATCCCATAAAAAGGCAAATAAAGGCATTTTTAATGCATTATCTTCAAAAATTCATATATAACTGTAGGAATGTCCAAATGACATGAAATTTGGATCATAAGTTCAGAAATATGTTGAGAAAATTTAGAAAAATTTTGAGAACCATATGATGAAGTTTGATGATTCAATTTGATTCTTTGAGAAAAGTGATGATTGAATCTGATTTGAGGTGTTATAATGTGTATAAAAACTACATTGATCACCATATTGTGCTTGAGTGTCAATATTGATTATGTAGCCAAGAAAAATGAATTGGGACCATGAGTGAGTATAATGAGGGAAAAATTGGAATTAATTCAAACTTATGCAAAATTCCACTTTGTCACATCCTCCCCTCCTTAAAAAGGAATTTTGTCCCCAAAATTCAAAAAATCCTCAAAATCGGGATAATAAAAAACCATATCATATCCTCAAATATAGGGCGCCCTCAACTATATAATCAAAATTATATCCTCAAAGTTCAAATAGTCCAATAATCATAATTTGGATTCCATGTCCCATATCATAACCAACTTGGTACCAATATCATTTCATCATCGAGTAATTGAGTATCAAGGTCGATGCATATATTGTTCAAAGTCATCATATGAGTCTCAAATATGGAACACATCATATTGATCATAGATTTGGAGAGATCATATTTTAGGTCAAGCAGATAGAGATCTTGAACAAGGTGACTTTCAATCCCAATATCTCAGGGTCTGAGCCTCTACATTGGCCTAGGTGGGGTTATACATCCATGATTTGAGATTTCATATTTCAAGACAAAATCATACTTTCAATATCATGATTTTTGAGCTCAATGTCAATGGGAGGTCCCACCCTAGTCCTAATGAGAGCTAAACCCTAATTCATAAATCGAGAGAGTCAAAATAGTCATTATTTCAAAATTTCAAAATTTGGGATTTTGAAGTCATTAGTCATATCGTGGGTGATCTCAAGATCCATATCATGTGTCAAGATTTGGTACATCAATATCAAGAGTTGAAGTTTTGATATCAATATCATATGTATAGATATTCCAAAGCTAGGGTTTAGATTCCTATTTAGACCTTCAGGGAGATCACTCATCTATATTCAATTTCAAGCAACAATATTCAAGCAATATTCGAGAAACATATCAAGATTTCATTATCATGGTATCTAAGGTTGATGAATGATCTAGACCTAGGTCTATTTAGGAAGTCAACCACAATCTATAGTCAAAATTGTCATATATCTAGGTCATTATTAAATCAATATTCAAGATCGACCATGAACCATGGGTTTAACCTATTAGGCTCAGGTCAACCAATCCAAATCGGGTGAATGGGGATACCTTCCCAAACTCTAAATAATCAACAATACGAAAATTTAGAGGTAGTCAAAATAGGGATGTGACCTAGGTTAGGGGAGTCATGAGTCAACTACCACCCTAATCTAGCACATTACCAACATTAGTTATTATCCATTGAGCTTATTCAAATAGGGAGAGTATCAATGATTAAATCATATTCCATAAGGTCACGAGATCAAAATTGAAGATCATAAGAAGGTAATAATGTCAAGATTTTACAAAGTCAAGTTGCATTCTTTTCCTTTCATGATTAAGGTAGTGATACAATTTGGAAATCTAGGATTTGAGTTTGGCATTCGAGGAATAGTGCAAAATCTAGGCCCATAATCATCATATCAAAATTGAGATTGCAAAAGGCATCAATAGTTAATAGGAAAACTACTTTATGCATCATAGTATTACATCATGATTTTGTGAGTCTTAGACTTAGTTACTTGATGGCATAGTCATGATGTGCATCAAATAGGGAAAACATTTGCTTAACTATGTTTGAAGTTTAGTTAATAATAGGGCAAAATGGATATTAATCAAATAGAGACCTCATCAACAATAAGGTATAAGGTATAAGTCCTTCATATTTCATCATATCAAGATTATTAATATTGACCTCAAACATAGCAAACATGTAGTCAAGTTTTGGCTGAATTGAATTTGCATGATATACAAGAGAATTTGGTTTCAAAATAATTGATCAAAATTGAGTTTTCAAATTAAGGTTAGATCATGGTAACAAGCTTTAATATTTTATATTGATATTCATTTTTCCCATGCATAAGCTACCCAAAATCGAGACATCATGTGGTAAAAGGTCACAAGAAAGGACCACATGAGGAGATGAGAAGACTACCTAATATTCATCTACATGGGTGGCTTAGGATAGTCCTTATGGAAGAGATGATATGCTAGTAGACTCTCTAGGGTTTCACAAGAGGACATTTAGGTCCAGTTCTGGATCAATTGAGGCCAGGTATTGTGGGGGATCTCAGCCACTGTGAAGATGGATAGGAGAAATTATGCCATGGCCTCAAGCCTAGACACCTTAATTTTCACCATTATGGACTTTTGGGTTTCTTGGGTGTAAGAGACTTGAGAAATGATTTACTTAAGGTATATGGGAGTGTGTAAGATCTGATACAAACTGTCACAGAACCATTCTTACCCCAATCCCAATCCCAATCCTACTACCTAAACAATAGTAAAAGGATTGAAGCGCCCGTCCTTGAGTGGCCTGATAGGATCTAACACACTGGCATATACAAAAAGAAATAACAACTCAAAAACTGGAGATATAAAGAACAAACTAACCCAATATGGAGATATAACCAATTTATCCTTATCATCAAAGTATGTAGAGTGCAGAAGTGATCTTAGTCAGTGTCTCATTTGTATTGCCTAAAATCAAGAAAATCTAGACACAAAGTCAATGCAATTGCACGATATGCTATATAAAAATAAATAAAGTGACTTATAACAAAAATAGTGTACTTGGCAGGACTTATATTTCAAAAGTATAACGAGAAATTTGCAAAAATCAAAATTATTCGACAAGTATTTCAAATGATTCAATTTTTATTATGAGTTCCCATTATGATATAATTCGAGAAGCATGCTTATATATTTTATGTGACTCAATCGCCCCAACGCGATGGGGAAGGTCACTGGGCTCCTTCTCTCCATATGAGGTAGGAGGCCAATGTACAAGTCCACCTCCAAATGAGGGGTTGCTTGCACTCAATATTAACATTATCAATATCATCATCATCATCATCATCATCATCATCATCATCAGTATACATGTAGTCATAATGGGCATGTCATTTATGTTTTCCAGTTTGTCTCAAAATATAATATAAGGAATATGGAATCCTAATCAATAAGGAACAATAGCTCAACGAAGTATATAGCCAAGTACATAATCAAGAGATACATAAAAAGTATCTTCATTACAACCAAAGAGAAGGTATAATAGCGTACATTTCACCGAAGATTTTGAGTATAGATCAACAAATAATAGGTAGACCCTTCGAGTCAGATCCTAAATCAAAATGTTTGGATCAAGGGTCAGGATCATGATATTTGGAGATTATGTTTCAATATTTGAGATTAGGGTTACATTTTCCTGGGTCAACCTTAGGGTTAGGTCATTCACTTATGATCCATAATATTTCAATGTGTATAACATTATTCAAGTGTCAAGAATATTTTCAAGTGTGAATAACTTACCTAGGTTTTTAGGATCATATGTGTTAACCCTAGTTTTCATGATTGATATTCAAGTCATTGTCAAGTCTTTAGGTTAATAGATCGAAATATGCCATAAGATTTAGGCCAAACATAATATTAAGATGTCATCATCATATTCAAGGTTGAATCAAGTCAACAAGTATGGATCTAGATCACTAATAGGCCAAGTATGCTTTTAGAATCTCAATATGAACATTCGAGTCAAAAATTAGGGTTTTCAATGTTTAGTCAAGATTAACCAAAATAGAGTCATTTAGACCAATTACATAAGCAAGAGATCAAGATTTAGGTATATCAATGAGAATCATTTGGAATCAGGTTTCAAAAATATTTTTAATAGATTCCTTGGATTTTTATGATAAAAAAGACTATTTATACATAATTTTTGGAATTAATAATGAAGAGATGATTTAAACAAGATTTGTCCATTATTTGATTTTTCAAGCAGAGAGTGTTGACTCAAGGTCTAAATTGAGTAAGCCCTTGTTTTGATGATGACTAAACCATTCCACTTATTTGTGTCTAATGTCTCGACTTGAGTGATTTCAGATTAGGTATAGACACACTCCAAATGCCCTAACTTGTGCATATCAAATTGGAGAAAAGATAAGTCAAAGTCAATACAAGTGCACGTTTTTGGAATATGATGTAAATCCATTAGAATCATGTTGTAAATCACTTGTAATGATTGTATGACTTGTAATTAAGCTTAGAAAAAAAATCAAGAGCACTTAGATCGAATATTTAAGCACTCAAAATCCATTTTTCAAAATTCACATCAGGTTGTTCATCGGTCGAGTTGCAAACTCGACCGAATTTGATTGGATCTTGAAAATGACTTTTGATTGGTTGAGTTTGCACTTTACAGAACTCGACTGATCCCTCTACTGACCAAAACTAATTAAGTGAATCGATTGAGTTACCCCGGGACAAACTCGACCGATGGCCTAAATTGGTCTTGTCTTTTAGTGGGATCGGTCGTGTTACCTTTTTAGAAACTCGACCGATTGCACTGTACGAAAAAGTGTAGAAAAGTGTTTCTAGCCATTGTGGAGTTGCAACAATAAAAAATATAACCGTTGCAAGCCACAAAATGGCTAGTTTTAATTCTTAAGTGTTCCCAAAGGCTTCTAGGCATCCTCAACTTTAAATAGGACCCCTTGGGCTTCATCCCATGGTTAGCCAAGCACTATGAACATCCCTATTCTATAGTTGAGTGATCCTACAACCTCCTCTCTCTCTCTAAGTTTAATCACTTGCTACATCCATTTGAGTGAGTAGGAGATTTGTAAGAGATCTCATCCTACATGTATATCTTATGAGGCTCTCACTTCCACCACCTCCCTATCTCTCATTTCAACCATGAAGATGAAGGTTCTCTCTCTTGGCTAATAGAGGTGAAGAAGAATAAGGGAAGACATCCCTTGGTGAAGATCAAGGATGAAGATTTAGAGAAAGAGTGGGTAAGTCCTTGGTGAAGGCAGAAGACTCCTTTCTCAAGCGGGTAAGTCCTTTGTGGAAGCTTCTATGAGTGAAGGTGAAGGCAAAGGCTGAAGATCCAAGAGGAGTGGCAAAGTCCTTGAAGGCAGAAGACTTGTGCTTGAGTAGGTAAGACCTTGGTGAAGGTTGAAGACTCAAGCAAAGTGGGTAAGTCCTTGGTAAGGTGGATATCTCTTTTTGCTTGGATGGATAAGTCCTTTGGTGGTCATGTACTGTAACTCCTATGAATGAATATAAGAATGCAATGGTTAAGAAATCCTAGAGGTTGACCTCTCTAGGTAGTGGGTTGACTCACTTCTAGTTTGAAGTGTGGAACCACTCTACATAGCTTGTCAATTGGTGTATGTTCAATTTCTCTCTCCCTTGGTATGCATGTTTTAGTTTCTCTCAAATTTCCTATTTAGCAACCTTATCTTGTGATATATCTTGAAGGTCTAATGAATTTTGTTTAAGTGCATTCAGCTATATTCACCCCCCTCTAGAGCATCCAATCACCCATCTAGGATTCAACAATTGGTATCAGATCAGGCTTCTCCAAGCATACTTCAACAAGTAGGAGAAGATGGATGACTAACAAAGTGGGAGATACTTCATCAACCTTCCAATCTTTGATGGGAGTAACTTCTTCTATTGGAAAATAAGGCTACAATCCTACAACCAAGGATCCTAAACAAAGTCCAAACTGGACCAAATTTGAAACTTAACTTCATCACCTGACATCAAAGCATAAATTAGGGTTTGATTAAGGAATTATGCACCCAATTAAGTTAATCAAACATGTTTAACCATAGAGGTTGGTCAAGCATCTTACAACCATAAAGCCCTAATAGGGATTTATCCCCCAAAATCATAAGCAAATAAGGATGGTTACTTCCTATACATCTCATCCTCTAACTCCCACATGGCTTCCCCCACACCATGTGATGCCACAGAGTTTCAGGACTGACGACTGTCCCCACAGACCACCACTAGCCTTAATTGCACACTTTGTCCTCACTCACGCGCATGCCATGATCAACTTCCCAACAGGACACCCATCCCAGTACTACGCCAAGCTGAGCATGCTTAACTATGAAGTTCTTAGTGATGGGCTCCCAGAAAAGGAGGTGCACCTTGGTGATATGGGTAGTCCAATCATTCCTTTTAAGATCATGTTATCCGAGGCCTCAAATCCTGGGACGTTACAGTGACACTTCCTCAACATGAAAACATGGAAACTATGGTGCAACCTGTGCAACTCTAGAGGTAACTCCAGCTTGTATGTCAGTTTTACAACTCATGCTAAGATAGGGTAAGGTCCCATAAACCTAGGAGCCA
This sequence comes from Alisma plantago-aquatica, assembly GCA_963693085.1. NCBI lineage: Eukaryota > Viridiplantae > Streptophyta > Magnoliopsida > Alismatales > Alismataceae > Alisma > Alisma plantago-aquatica. The sequence goes on from OY856410.1 coordinate 26,985,325, forward strand.
ACTTGCCCTTCTTACCAAACTCCAACACACTTCTCCAAGGAGAAACCTTAAAATACACACGATCTTCGCATGCCTCCCAAGGATCCTCAGGTCTATTCCGAACATCACTTGGCACTATAATTGTGTGGATCCACCCCAAGTAGTCTCCTTTGGACTCTTCAAAGCTTCTGCCACCTTCAATTCATACAGTAGAAGGTAGAGATCATAGTTCCCCATCTTGATGTCCTGTTTTGTTGTTTCACAGTTTTTCTCTTAGGGGCTAGACACCCAGATTATCTTTTCATGCATTCCTTGGGTTTCCACCTTTAGTCTGGTCTTAGAAATTCATTCATGGTATTGGGTTTTGATGTGGTTTCCTATGATTATCCTTTTCTCAGTGATTCTCTAGTCACTCCTCCTCCTCCTTCTCATCTCCTATCATTGTAATGCCTATGACAATTTGGGGCCTCGAGTAGTAGTTCCCTACCTTCTATAGACTCCCATAAAGCTTCCCGGACCAAGATCTAGGCTTGAGGGCATGCAAAGTGTTAGAATTGTCGAGCAAACCTAGAACTTAGATGCCTTCCATGGCGCGAGCTGCTAAAGGTAGGGGAGACAACTTCCTCGGAGTTTTTACTCATCTACCCTTTTGTTCTTTGTTCTTTTGGTTTCTCCACCAAGGGCATTAGTGTCTTTTCCTTTGAAGTCCAATCATGCATCATGCTCTGAGCATGCCTAGTCCAGTTGGTTGATGCGTATAGGGCCACTTAAGTTTGCTTTTTCCATGATGTGGATAAATTTTCACGCATGAATTTTCTTGGTTTTTCAATTGGTAATAGTTCCAAAATTCATAGTAATTTGTACATGGGTTAGAAAAATGAAAGGAAATATATTTTAGAATTAGTAAATTATAATCTATCTAGTGCTATTGATTTCATCATCTAATTCAATATGAGAAATATATCATTTTAATGGAATTTCCTAATTGATTAGAAATTGTAAAATTCATAACTAATAATCTATAAGTCCAAAACATAAAAATAAAATATGATATTAACTCAGAAAAATATAATCTATAAAATTACATGACTTTGATAAGCTAATTCATTGATAATAAAAGGGCAATTTTCATGGTTTATACAATTAATGTAAACCTCACCCTAATTCTCATATATGTCTTTAACAGGATGCTTGTGGACTGAGATGGAATTAAGGTTTTGACTTTGACACATGTAGACTCTATCTGAGGTGTGTTTCATGACCCATATTCTATATTGATCAATTAATCTAATTTATTCCTCTCTTAATGTAAAGAGTGGGATCCAAGAGGGGATCCACTCCTTACTAAATCAAATAAAAAGAAACATCTCATATGCCAATATACAACTAATTTTTTCATAAAGGGATGATAATCCAATTTATGCAAAAGTATAATTCAAGATATGAACAATAGTAGCAGAACATAAAATATCTAACTATTACAATATTTTATACTATCACTATCCTTCACCACACATGGTGATAGATATGAAAGCTAAACTAAAACATAGGATCAACAAAGGGTCATCTAACCACCTCAAATCTATCTCCCAAGAAGGTTCAACTCTCTTGATGTTGTCCAGGTCAACCTTGATTTTATCCTCCTTGACCTACTCATGGGGTTTGAAGCGTACCCCGAAAGAGAAGAGAAAATAAATAGAAATTATCAGCATACATGCCGATATGAGCATACTAAATTGGGGATTGATCAATATAAGGGAATAATGGACATCAAATGTAAAAAGGCTTCCCATAGAAGAGGTAAGTACCACCCAAGCTGGTATCAAAAGAATAAGGATTGCAATCAGATGATAATAAATAAGAATACTTGCCAATAATGGAACATAAAAGTTGTGCCACAAAAGCATATACGAAGAAATTAGGGCAGACAATCCATCACACTAATATAAACATGCATACATGTGGGATAAGCATAGCACTAGAATAATATAAATAACAATGGTGGCTAAGGCTCACTACCTTAAATCTTGATAGATTATGGCACACAACCATCTCCCCAATATATATAAAAGTGGGCCTAAAACCTGAGTATGGGGCACACAACCTCCATCTCAAAAATATAACATGGGCACACATCCTGAAAACCAAAGTATTTACACTACTCTAGGGATACTAAGTCACAAGGCATGTAAAATGTAGAGGCAAGTAAAAGTTTAGTCTTTTATAGTAATAAATAAGGTTTTCATCATATAAATGGAAAAAATAAAACATCCACCAAAAAAGTGGGTAAAAATAGTACATGTCAACAATTAGGTTTCATCACGAAGAAAAATATAAGTTTTAGAGTAAAAAAGAATATCCAACCAAGTAGGATGTTCACAAGATCAAAATCAAAATAGAATCTTTCACATGAAATAAATTCTCAAATAAGAGAGAAATTATGTAGGCTTATTTCATCCATGGGCCAAGAGAGAAATAATTTAGGTTAATTGCTCAATATAGAATAATATAGAATGCAATCATACCTCATGTCCAATCTACATCAGTTTAAAGACAAATCTAATTATATCTTAGTCCACAAGAAACCTATTAGAGACATATATGAGATTAGGGTTAGGTTTACATTAATTGTATAAACTCTAAAATTTGTCTTTTTATTATTAATGAATTAGGTTAGAAAACCATATCATCTTGTATATTATATTTTTCTGAGTTCATAACATATTTTACTTTATTTTTCTCATGTATATATTATTAGTTATAAATTTTAGAAATTCTAACCAATTTGAAAAATCCTTAAAAAATCACATATTTATTAATTTGGATTTAGGTGATGAAAATATAGCATTAGATAGAGAAAAAATCCACAATTCCAAAACACATTTTTTTATTTTTTGAGCTCTAAATAATTTTCTATCAATTTCAGAAGAGTCGACCAATCAGGAAAATCCCAAAATCCTTATCAACAGGGAAATCCACAACAGAGCAAAAATAAGCTGAGGTGGCCCATTCTGCTCTAACCAACTACATTGGGCCTACACAATGTCGGGTGCAAGATTGGACTCGGCAAAAAGACTCAATTGTCCTCATCAGGTAAAACCAAAAACACACATAAGAGAGTGAAGTCTGTATTATCAGCGGAGAACTTCCCTTAGGCTGTGTTTGTTACGTGGTGAATCATGGTGATAGGGAATGATGGTGAAACAAAAATGTTGTTTGTTTGCTATGGTGATAGGGAATGATGGTGAAACAAAAATGTTGTTTGTTTGCCATGGTGATAGGGAATCATGGTGAATCCATTGTGAATATGTGGTGAATTTTGATCTATTTTTGTCCCCATGAAAAAGTATGGTGAATCGTGGTGAATCATGGTGAAAGAAGTTTTCTTTTAAGACTCTGCTACTTATTTAGACAAATGTGTAAAAAAAGTGTTCTAATAAATATGATTCTTACTTGTGTAGGGTATTTTTATAAAAACAATTCCCCTCCTCATCACTATAACTATGTAACAAAAACATTTTTTAAGTTTTTCACCATCACCATCCCTATCACCATGCACATGTTACCAAACAACACATTTAATAATTTTCCTATCACTATCACCATCCCTATCACCATCACCATCACCAATTTTATAACCACGTACCAAACACAACATTACTTCTCGACTAGTGAATCATGACGCCCACCGAAAAATAGAGGGAAGAATAGTGAAAAAACTATTAGAGCTAGTTGGAGGCTCCTCACGAGGCTAGAGAACCAAGAAACAATGAAAACTGTGCACAAACTTGGAGTTTGAATCATGAGAAAATCTTTTTAGAGCTTATTTGCATCAAACCAGGGTGTTCCTAGGTCATGGCAAGGTCTGGATACCCCTAAAATTGGAACTCCGGTGATCATCCAAGCCAGCATTAGGGGAGGGACCAACCAAAAATTTCAGAGAAAAAAGGAGGATGGCGAGGAGTTCATGGAACCAACAAGATGGTTCTGTGCCAAAGAACTGAGTCCATGCCAAGTGGTCTGATAAAGCCCGATCTGGCGGCAGCTAGGGGAAACTGGGGTAGGTCGAGGAGTATTGGAGACTCGTCAGAGAAATTGGGACAATAATTAGACTACTAAGGGGCCGTCTCTAGGCTAGGAGGGACAAATTATACAGGGGGTTGGGGGGTTGGGATGGTGGCGTCGGTGTACAGAGATGGAACTAGTAGGAATGGAAAATTTGGGTATTTTCAGAACTATCCATGATAAAAGTTGAGTGGGGGATCAAATGATGAAAGAGGAAAGTCTCAAGAGTTTGATGGAGAAAGAATCGCTGGAAATAAATGAGAGATGAGTGAGATATGAGGAAAAGAAGAATTGCAATTACTATTTGGAAAAAAGAAATAGTCAATCAGAGGTTGACGGAGATCTCGCTGTCGTCTGATTAAGATCTAATAGTGGAAGGAAAAATCTAGGAAAAATTGAGAAACCAGCGTGACAGTAGCATGATGCGTGACTTTAAAAAGCCGAGAAACCATCTTATTCAAATTTTATCTTTGTATCATTGGGCTTAGTCATATAAAAAATGTTGGCAGCCTAATTTATAGTTTGTGCCTCTGTGAAAGCATTTGTGTAATTTGAAATGGGAACTGCAAGAAATCAAATTAAATTGATTTAATATTTTGCACATTAAGAACTTAAACTTGTCTTTTCTCTCCTATTCTATTTGAGAGCCTGAACAAGATCCAAATAATATGAAAACCAAGATCTAGACTAATTAAAGCATTGACAATCCGATTTTGACATGAGTTTCCACTTTTGGAGACATTGAATATATTATTTAATATTTTTAATTTATCTTATATTTTCTTTCCTTAATGGAATTAGAATAGTTGTTGTTGTTTAGATAATGTGAAACTTGACACCCAAGCTAATTGAGACCTAAGGAATACATTTTACCATTATATTTACATTTTGAGATTTCCTTTTAAGATTTTTAATACAATTAGGATTTTTAACTCATTACCATTATATTATTATAAGATTACCTTATTAACATCATTATTTATTATTTTGGAGTCCCACCATCTTCACATTACTACCAAAAGAGTTAAAATATTATTGTTATAAACGAAATTCCATATTTTACTCATTTAATATATTAGTCCACTCATTCCTTTTTAATTTAAAAGATTGTACATGAAATTCCAATTGTTATTGTAATACATGTATTAAGCACATTATCCTCTTATTTATCCATTATGTGATTATTAGTCAGCAAAGGAAATACATGTAACATATTTCATGAATTTAATTACATATTGGCACATAATTTTAGTTATCATGTAAATATGAGTGTATTATGATGCATATTGCCACTTAATATGTTATGTGCATTTAACATTATTTATTTAGATATAGCTTTATCCTTGTTTGGTCAAATATAAAGAACCAATCATTTTAATCTCATAATCATGGGAATATGATAAGATCCTAGATTATGGGACGTTACAACTCTCCATTCCTTAAAAGGATTTTGTCCTCAAAATCTGAAAAAAGTACCATTAACCTATATTCCATCCCTTAAAAGGTTTAACTTAGTAAGCCAAGATAAGCATCATCAAGGTACTAGAATTACTTATGCATCTTTTTAATTATAGATATTTTAGGGGTTTATGTTGTTCATAGATCATGCATCCAACCAATAGGTCATACTCACCTAGGGTTGAGTTTTAGGTCCTTGTATTACGAACCTATCAACCCTAAGGTTCACATCTCAAAATTAAATACCATAGGGTGTGAAAAGGCAAGTCAACTAATCTTTATCAGAAGACACATTTTCCTAGTCATCACTCAAACACCAAAGCTAGGGTTTAGGATATCTATTGCAACTGATTATAGGGTTTCCCTATGAAGATTTCATACATCTCTTCATTATGACTTAGTTCAATTTTTTTTTGATAAAATCCAGAAACTTTATTTTGTACATATAGTATTATAAGAAAAATAATTTGATGTGAAAACTTTACAATGGAAAAATGAAGATAGGGCATTTCCTATTCATCATATTGAGCAATAACCTATATTCCCTCTTTCTCTTCATCTTAAGGACAAATTAGCCAACACAATTTCTCTTCTTCTAAGAATTTATTTCATGTGAAAGATTATATGTTGATTTTGATCTTATGATCATCTTACTTTGTTGGATCATCTTATTGGACTCTTATTGATATCTTGTGGTGGATTTTATGATCTATGTTTCACCTTATTTATGGAAATGATGATATATTTATTTAGGGGTCCTCTGCCCCACATGATAATTTTTGGATGTTCCTACTATATTATCTCAGATTAACTGAACTTATACTTGCCTTGCTCTATTTGTATGGATGTTTAAACTAATTTTATTTCTTGTAATGGTACATTTGTGCAATCATACTTTTGGACGTGCGTATTCCATCCTAAATGCATGTATTCACATGTATTTATATAAAAGAACACATGTATTCCTCCCTAGGTGTGCATATTCCAACCAATACTTTTAGGCTGATATCCTATGGCATCCCAACCCTACTTGAAACAATCTTAGTCAATGTTGTTTACATGCATTGCTTGTGAATTGTGATATTAATATTGTGACATTCTTTGAAGACAATAATTCTCTTTGATATCCACTTGGATAGTACTTCCACTCCTATGGGAGGCCTTGATATGTTTGATGTCCTTTTTCCCTTATATTGCTCAATCCCTGATTAATATGCTCATACCGATTTTTATGCTAACAACTTCCAATTTATCTTCTTTTCTGGGGTATGCTTCCAACCCCAGGTGTAGGACATGGAGGATATGACATGCAGATGATATGGACCTGGATTATGGATATGACTCTTAATAGGAGATAGACTTGAGATAGATGGATATCCCTCTACTTAGATCTTCATGATGTTGTACTTTCATGTAAGCCCCTTTATGGAAGATTCTATTATAATTTGGTATAAATTGAATGTATTCATGATTTATTATTCCATTGCTACACTTTGGTCTTTTGTATACCATCACTTGAGAAATTGAAAAATATACACCTATTCCATGATGATTGTTAGTATATTTGGAATAGATGGATTTATGCCTCAAATTTAGTAAGGAGTGGATCCCCTCTCGGGTTTCACTCCTTACAAATATTGTAGTAGGGTCAAGAGATTGGGTGTACCTTGTGAGTAGTGAGAAATATATGATAAGATTCTTAGAGAAGGTCCAACCTAAGGGGACCTAAGATGCAAAAGATATAATATGGAGTCTTAGTCAGTAGAGTTTTGATAATATAAACACCACATAAGTCATGTGGAGATTCCCTTAGGCCTAGGTTTCAACTAGTTCAAGTATAGTCCCATCTTGTCAAGCAAGCATGCATTGATTCAAAATAGAACAAGTATCAAAATTAAGTCCTAGGTCTAGGTAATGTCAAGCAAGCATGCGTTGATTCAAAATAGAACAAGTATCAACATTAAGTCCTAGGTCTAGGTAAACCATACACATTATGAGTGATACAAGATAAACATAAATTATGATTTGGTAATAGGGAAAGCATAAAATTTTGATTATCATTAAGCTTTCACTACTACAAGATGGGGATACAACGTTGATTATATTTCTAAGAGAAATTGACTGTGTTACTTATATCATCGGTTCAGGGTCAGCAACCACCACGGTTTGCACACATGAGAAAATGTAGACTGCACTTCTCTTTTGCTATCAGTCTCTTCTTAAAGAAATCGACGCTATATCTCACCCATGAAAATGAAATTTCACGTAAAATTTTTGGGAGCATTTCATTTGTATCCAAAAAATCTATATCCTCAGTTCAACTCTAAAAAACCAACAGGAAAAAGATGTGCACGTGTCATCTGGCCCGCTGGAATGAATTGACCTTTATTAGTGTTCTTTCCAAAGTAACCGACGATAAAGGTATTTGTGCCAAGTGTCCTGTTGATTTTTTCCCACCCCATTTGAGATTTATCGTCAGTTATAGAAACCATAATTGCCAAGAAAAGTCGTGTTAAGAACCAATGGGTTGCAAGATTTGTTGACGGTCTTTGATTGGAAACTAAAAAATGAATATACTTGATTTGTCTGTGGTTTTTAGTGGTCAACCAATGACAAATATCCTTCATCATCAGTTTCACCTATAACTGATGGTATATGTCTTACTTAACTCTTGACAAACCCTTTCTCCCCTCTGTCCTACCCACATTTCCTCTGATATTGTTGCTCCAACGATTGTGATTTCTCCTCTCTGCCATGCCATTATTGTTTCTCATCACTGCTGTTGCTGCTCGCAACTGCTAAAGCTCGCCTCTACTACTGCTGCTATTGCTCGCCACCACCAAAGCTCGCCATCCCCCAAGCTTTCCTGCAAAGCTCACCAGAGCTGACATGCTACTGATCGTCACTGCCTTCCTTTATTGCTCTGTTATTGATCATCGCCGTCGTTGATCATTGGCCTTCCTCCTCCTTTGTTGTTTTCTCTCCTCCTCAGGTTTGTTCTTCTCCTCTTCCTCCTCCGCCATTAATTCTTGTTTCATATTAGAAAATGATAATTTTTTATCCCTAAATTAGTACACTACACTATAAATGATGCCTTGGACCACTTATATGCATCTTTGACCTATTCTGACTTAAAGATGGTTTTCTTATGTTCTATCATAACTATAAGTGTTACAACTCAATCATATGTGATTTTTGGACCTAATTTGTCATCATGAAATGACTAAACTTTGAAATGAGTAATTCAACTTGTGTCGGGTACCCATTTGAACCAAGATCTTATACTAATATGCTATATTTTCCTTATAAGAGCTGATGTATGTAGTTTGTACATTTAAAATGATTAAGTTGACCTAGTTTGAGTTGGGTTTTCTTTAGCAATCTTACATGGTAATGAATATGCGCGACCTAGTTTATAATTCATGTTGTATGATGTAACACGGTAATATGTGGTAAACCCTAATTTGCGTATTCTTAATCTATAAAGTAGAGTCTATAAACCCTAGACTATGTCGTTGGCCTAGAAACCCGTCCGAGATTTACTCATTAGGATTAAACCTTGGATAGTCCCCAGTTTCAGACTGTTCTTGAGCACTTCATATCACTTAGGATGTAAATGTATAATGTGTGTTTGATTTCAATAATTTTCAAAAATATTTCCCATCTACATCGGTGTACTTGGAGAACTGTGGGGAAATGCTGCCAAATTTTATTGAAAGAGAACACACATTATACACTTACTAGTGAGATGAAGTGCTCAAGAATGGGATAGGTGGTACATATTCATGAATATGAATGCTACTAGATGATTAGGGCTCAATTATTCAAACATATTTTTTTCCTAAAATTAACCTACTAGCTAGAACCTGATGAGCTACTCGTCTCCCATCTGATTATACATAAATGGATCGATCATGGATATCGATACCAAATCGGTTCACTCTGGAGTTTATTAATGGTGTCAATGAGTTTGTAAGATTTGTAGAGGAACATAGAAAACAATTTGGAGGTAGGTTCTATTGCCCATGTAGGAATTGTAGCAACAACCTAAAAGTTGACAACATTGACACAATCAAAGATCATGTCACGTGTAATGGGATTGTATAGGGAAATACTTAATGGTACTTGTTAGATCCCATTACATGAAATAGATTACTCAACACAAAAAACCCGATTACTCCTCAATTAACCACAAACCCAAAAAATAGGGTAAATTAAAACTGATTTCAACATTTCCTAATTGTTCAGAAGAATTTACATAAAAGCCCCGCAACTTTCTTTATTTCATATAATGCCAAAATCTCTTACAATTGTTCCATGGCCTCAGCCACCATATATACAGGAAGCATTTCCACATTTATCACGTGAACAAGCATATAACAACCAAAAACTTGATTCGATTGAAACACCGATTACAAACTTTTCACCCGGGCCTGAGAGTACAGGGACAACTCTAGTACAAACTAGACAACTAAACAACCATCTCTAGGGTTCATCACCTTAGTTTCCCTTGTTGCCATGGTTTTGCTGTCGCTGCTGTCAATCACCTAAAAGGATGTGGTGATCCACAAGGTGATACTCAGTACCAGTGAGAGATATAACTCTCTCCAACATATATTGATTACAATATATTATTAAATAGTAAATAGACTGAGCAGTTGAGTATTTGATAAACATTTGAGCAGATTGAGCAGTTCAAGCATATTGAACAAATTAAGCACTTAAGCTTAGAAAGAAGTATGATTATCAATGTATATACAGGTTACAAATAAATCCATTTCTTCTATCAGATATTTACTTAGGTTTCATAATATTACATTTATAACAATCATCATTAGTAGTCTGACTAACATCATATGCCATGCTAATAGAATAAGCAAACTAGTAGCATAAGCATCTCTAACATCATGAATATGTCTAGCAGCATAACATGACTATTAATATTGACATGTTTAATAAAATGAACAAGTCTACATCATGAGTAGAGCTAACATCATAAACACAACTAACATCATAAGCATGATTAGCAGTTTAACAATTTCTAATTACATAGGCGTGACTAGCAGTAATAAACATAGCTAGCAACATAATCTTAACTATCAGTGTCAGTATATCTGATAGCATAAGTATGTTTACAACATGAGCCTAACTACAACATAAACATATTTATCATCTCTTATTGTACTATACATCATATCTATGTAAGAAAAGCAAACAAGGGTTATCATCCAATATGAAGTGTTTTGTATAATCCTAAACATATATGCTACATGGCTGTATTATATTTTTTATTACACCCTGGAGAGTTTGAGACGTACCACCCAAAGTCCAACCGACCCCTGCGAAGGGCTAATCAGTTATGTATAAGATCTAGGAGTGTCGATATCCTAAGATCTCTTCCCCACAGTCAGTATGAGTAAAAACGTAGTGACATATCAATCAATGCTACCACTACAGGGACATATAGTCAAGCTGCTAACAAATAGTTCACCTTTGGTACTTGTCATGACACTAGAAAATAGGCTCACACATGACCATTCTATAAGAGGCACCTACAGTTATATTGTTGCCTTTCACATTTCACAATATCTGAGGCATGACCGCAATCATCCTCCATAACCTGCAATTATGGATGACAATGATATATCCTCAACTTGTCACCCCCACATACTCAATAATATGCGTTCCAAGTTTCCCTTAGGAATACTCGCTTCACCATCCAGCAAGTTCTAACACTGAAGATGGTTCTATGGCACAGGAGACTACATGATTAGGTTTTCACTTGATTATTTATACCAGTTGGGTGTATTAAGGCTTCAAAAAACAAGTGGATGTACAAATCCTAATTCATAACTAGCAAACATTGCTATATCACACCCTCATATATAAAACATATGATGCATAATTTCTCATCTCAAAATCACAGGGCAGTATGCACCTGCCAATTAAGAGACTATACTAGCCATCACATCATTATTACATGATATTATTCGCTTGCCATGGATGAGACTTCACTTATCATCATACTATCACAATATACAGATCCTTAGCACAATATCACAAGGTATCAACCCTTGTCAACATAATAGGATTACACCTCATTTAGGGATCAATCATGCCCAAGGGTCACTAAGACCATCATATCATTTCTTGCAAGTTCATCATTATCTTTCTATGCCTTATTGCAAGGCTCAAAAACCATCACCACAATTATAATGTACACGTTTATCATAAGTAAACATAGATCATGAATCTAAGATGACCACCAGTTAACACCATAGAGTTTAAATCAATCATTAGGAAGGATGTTCCATCATTACATTAATCATTCAAGAAAGGATAATATTATTAACCACCATTAACTACTTGTATTAGGGTTAAGTTTAGTAAGGTAGGTTACATTGAAGTTATAGTTCAATATTCATTCACAAACCTTAACCCATAGAATCCCCATATAATCTTGGATGCATAAGGCACATGATCATCATCACATTCCATTCCATTCTCAAGTATAGATCCACACATAACTCAAGGTGTAATCACTAGGTTATAGTATATCTAGAGTTCCACAACAATAAGAGAGAATCCATTATTCTATTATTCCACTAAGGAAAGCCTATCATAGTTAATCAGCATCACCTGAGTTCATTAGGATTAAATGTAACTTAGGGTTACCTATGAATACAACAGGGTCATTGTCCATTCTATTAATATGAAGGAAAAGGTAAGACTACCTTACTTAGGGAAAACCTCCATTGGTTCCATCATCATTAAACCCATATCACCATACCACAACATAATATTAAACTAACCATGTCTAAATCCATCTAGTTGTGACCTATAAAGAGTCACCATTAAACCCTAGTCATTCCTCATTTAGTGACACGAAGGGGCACCATAGGTTGTGGGGTTAAAACCCATAATTGGTCATACATTTTAAGCAAGTCTTCATCTCAACCATTAAGATCCTTAAATTGATATATAAGGGAAATCATCAAATTCTCATCACTAGGACCCACATGTTATACTATGGAATTCATTCGAATCCATTTGATGTTGAAACATCCAATCTCATTCATTGAATCGGGTTCATTATTCAAAATCATCAATTAGGGTATAGGTTCAACTATTAGATCCATTGGACCAAAAGATCATTGGTTTAGGTCTTAATTGAAGCTACATTTAAGATATTGATTCACCATCAGTTGTGGTGGCCTGATCCACCATTGATTGTGACCTCTTAGGTCACCATCGGTTCATAGGATCAACACTACTATCATATTTCACCATCTGGTATTGATGTCTCCATTGGTTGATACTTTCATTAGGGCATTAACCATTGGTCCTTAAGCTTCTAATTGAACCAAAACCTGACCTAAGTGGTGACCATCTCTTGTCACCATTGGTTGACACCCTTGGTCAATAGCATCTGTTGTCATGGTAACTACACCATCAGTTGACATGGTGTCATCATCGGGTGATATATTCATAGAAGAAATCAGCTTTAAACCCTAATATTAACCATCGATTGATAGGTGTTAAGCATCATCGGTTTTGTTACCAACTTGTTATAGACCATCCTCTACCTTAGGAAGGTAGTACACCTATTTATAGGTTCATATAGAACTAGAACAGAATAGGGAGCATCATAAAAATTTGAAACCCTAGCAAGCATAACTTCTATATGCAATGAGCTTCGTTTTTAAGCAAGAACATAAGAAAACAAGCTTGGAGTAAGCAATATAAGTGAAGAAGGTTATATAACTCACCTCTAAAATGAATAACAGGTTCTGAAAATTCAAGAAACTCGAGCCAAAAATGTAGAAAACCTAAGAAGAAGCTCTGAACTTGGCCAAGTAGGCACCCTTCTTCATAAGGAAGCAAAAACCTAGAAGAAGAAGCAAGAAAGGTAGGATCTTGATCTCTAGAGTAACTTTTACCATGTAACAATAGAGTTCTAACCTGGAGGAAGGTCTGACTAAGGAGAAGAGCAAGAAAAATGGAGAATGAAGGAAGAAAACAACTTGACTTGGTCAGAAACCCTAGAAGATGACCTTGCAAACCCTAGGTAGGGCTAGATGGAGCTCTAGGAGACCTTCTTCCCCAAAAAAGGGGTTGTATTCTACCTTGGACCGCCTGTTTCTGTAGAAAAATAGAGCAAGGTTGGTCCTCCATGTTAGAGGAAAGAGAAAGAAAGAAAATTTTTCATACTTGGGCAAGGAAGAGGTAGATATAGCCTGTGGATAAGGATGGAAGCAAGCATGAGGTGTACAAGCATCTCTCCATGTGTCCATGTCCTAAAGATTTCATGGATGAGTAGGAAGAAGGTCCACCATCTTATGGGGACTGGTAGGACACTGGATGATGGTCGCCCAGGCCAGCCATCACCTGTTGGTCAAAAGTTACCATCGTTTGTTCATGGTTTAGGTTTAAAGATGTGTGAACCATCGGTCGATCATGTCCATAAGTGAACCAAACCAGCATGAAACATTGAACTAGAGCCTACTGGTGATGACCACCAGCTGTTACCATCAGCAGATGGTCACCGGCTATTTCCCAAGCAGTGGAGCCATTGGTTGATAGCCTTGAAGGTGGCTCATCCATGTTGGGGGGGGTGTAAACCCTAATTCAACATAGAAAGGAATCTCCTCCAAACCAAGGTACAATTGAGCATTCCTATGAATAAAAATATCACGGATGATGAGAAAAAATTGAAGGAACATAATTGATGTGACAAATTGCAAAGAAAGCCCCCCTCAATTGGGTAAATTGTAGAAAAGTCCAAAATATACATAAAATTACATAACTTGCTCAAACAATGTCCAAAATGGACCAAATTTGATACTTAATCTTGTATTATGATTCCAAAGCATATCACAAGGTTATATTTGGTTTCTAAGCATTAAATTATGGTAATTAAGCTTGTTCAACACTTTAAGCAAGGTTAGGGGTTTCTCAACCATAAACCCCTAATAAGGATTTCACCCCCGAAATCCAAGGTAGACAAAGATGGATACTTATCATGAACCTCATTCTCAATCTTCCATATGGTTAATTTCATCTCCTGGTAATGTCACATCATTCTCATAAAAGTCATATTCTTCTTTCTCAAATTCTACATGTATCACCTTAGTTCAATATAGGAACTGTTGTGCCACCTGTATAGGCCTGGTAGTACCTTTCAAGTTAGGACTCCCACTATCATCCTAAACTATTCTATCTGTTTTATCACACATTACTCAAAGGCCACACTTGTTGGCTCTTTACCAAACATTGAACACCATGCATCTCTTATAATGTGTAACTCTACATGGTTTCATCTCTATATTCCTTTAATGGTTTTTTGTGATTGTCAACTCAATCAGTCAGGTGAGCATCCCATATTTCCAAAAATATATAGAATATATTCTTAAAAGATTCTTCAATGATCTCTATGGTGAACTGGCCATCTATCTAGTTGAAGAATCATACAATTTTCTACAACTGTTAACAAATATGACTTCCTGGTTGACCTTGTTAGGGGTAGGGAAACGACACTGTCTTCATCTTCCCAAGATTCTCACAACACACTTAGTAGATGTATCATAACTTCCAAGAGGATACTCTAGTTTATCCTCAACTCACTCTTACGAAACTTGTCACACATATGAGACATGACCTAAGCACTATGTTCCTTTTATTTATAAAAATTGTGATTGTATAGGTTAGTCTTAAATAACATAACCTAAACACATCATGGTCATGTAACTTATGTCATCCACTCTAACTCTTATCCATTGATATTATGAGTCTAGGTTTATTTTACAGGAAATAGTAGCACATGTCTACTGATCAACAAACCATCTATCCCTGATAGTAGTGTTACCTATATATCAGAAGACCATACACAACATTATAGAACCGCTCTTTTTCCTTCCATTCAACATTTGGAGGATCAACATCAAGTCTCTCTCTCTAATGGAGAGAAACACCAGATAGCTCATCTAATAGATATCTTTAACTCATATATAACTGGTACACTCCGGATACTAGGATTCATTACTTTGATATCCATTACATCTATTATAAAGAATTCATACCCTAGTTTTATCCACTTCCTCAACATCATAACCGGTTAAGAGCGTATAGGAGTAATCCCCCTAACTCTTGGAAAGCTCAAAAAGCATACTCATACAAACATAATGATTTTTGGAACTATAGTCCAAGGCAATCACACATCATATCAAGATACCCACCCCCAAGATTTCAGCGAATCCACACGTACCAAGTGGAATAATATCCACTTAAAGGCTATGCTTCAAAAAGAAGAAACACAAAGGAAAACACACTTCCCACATGAATACAACATTGTCTAGGGGTCACTAGCAAAAGGGTAACCAATTCTATTTTTCTCATAAAGGTTACACCTTTTATGTATCATTTTACCTCTTACCGCTTGGGTTCCTTGCCATTAGCATAGAAATTACTAAGATTATCACATTTAATTGCTCTTTTATCATTAACTCTTCATCATTCATATGTATGTCCTTTCATGTTATCATGTTTCTCAACAACTTATCAATGAATAGATCATCGTATTCCACATTTTCTTCATTAGACAAGGATCATATTCCTTAATTTCTTTAATATGTCATGAAGATTGTACATTACCACTTATTAGACACATAGGTTGGTCTGAGATTAATTCAAGTTCCACTTTATTCCTCTGTCATGTTCTCATTTATCTTCTCATATTACACTTATAATAGGATCTCTCTCCTACTTATGTGGATTTCATACCTTGAATCAATTTATCAACACAGATTTTTCTATCTTTTACTTTATTATATTCTTGAATTACTACTTCAAGAATTCCTCTTTAGCTTATTTGTATTCAAATTTAGATTTCATGGTGTTGTATCTTTCTGTTATAGTTACCAAATTTTCAAGTTTGGATAGGTTATAATGAAATTCTCATCTTATTTACAGTAAGATTGAGATATCTGCACCATGATTTTTTATTTGTTATGCTCTTTAGATTGTTTCAAAATGACTACTTGATCAGAGTATTAAGAAAGAAATCAATCTGATTGTTCCATACTTACCTTTTCTTCAATAATTGAATACCTGGCCAGGGCACCCAAGTACTGAGATTAGGCAGTATGCACCATGTTTTATGTCATATTCCTAACTCAGACATCATCTTAGTCCTAAGTCCTAGTGTCCCAGTAGACTCACCAAACCTAAACTGTGATACCAATTGTTAGAACCCGTTACACTAAATGAGATTACTCAAAACAAAAAACACGATTACTCATGAATTAACCACAAACCCCGAAAATAGGGTAAATTCAAACCAATTATAACATTTTCCAATTGTTCAGAAGCATTTACATAAAAGCCACGCAACTTGTTTTATTTCATATACTGCCAAAATCTCTTACAATTGTTCCATGGCCTCAACCACCATATATACAAGAAGCATTTCCATATTTATCATGTGAACAAGCATATTACATGCGACTAAAAACCTGATTTGATTGAAACACCGATTACAAACTTTTCACCCAGACCTTAGAGTACAGGGATGACTCTAGGACACACTAGACAACTAAATAACCATATATAGGGTTCATCACCTTAGTTTCCCTTGCTTCCATCATTCTGCTGCCGCTGCTGTCAATCACCTAAAATGATGTGGTGATCCATGAGGTGAGACCCAGTCCCAGTGAGAGATATAACTCTCTCCAACATATATTGATTATAATAGATTATTAAATAGTAAATAGACTGAGCAGTTGAGTATTTGATAAACATTTGAGAAGATTGAGCAGTTCAAGCATACTGAAAAAATTAAGCACTTAAGCTTAGAAAAAAGTATGATTAGCAATGTATATACATGTAATAAATAAATCCATTTCTTCTATCAGCATGAAAAAAGCATCTCTAACATCATGAATATGTCTAGAAGCAAAACATGACTATCAACACTAGCATGTTTAAAATGAACAAGTCCACATCATGAGTAGAGCTAACATCATAAATACAACTATTTGCATAAGCATAATTAGAATTTTAAGCATTTATAATTAGATAGCCATGGCTAGTAGTATTAAACATAGCTCACAACATTATTGTAACTATCAATGTCAGTATATCTGACAACATAAGCATGTTTACAACATGAGCAAAACTACAATATAAACATATCTATCATCTCTTATTGTACTATACATCATATCTATGTAAGAAAAGCAAACAAGGGTTATCATCCAATATGAAGCATTGTGTATAACCCTAAACAGATATGCTACATGGTTGTATTACATTTTTTATTATGCCCTAGGGAGCTGGATTCGTACCACCCAAAGTCCAACCGACCACTGCGAAGGGCTATTCGGTTCCGTACAAGATCTAGGAGTGGCAGTATCCTAAGATCTCTTCCCCTCATTCAGTATGAGTAAAAAGGTAGTGACATATCAGTCAATGCTACCACTACATTGACATATAGTCAAGTTGCCAAAAACTAGTCTTCCCTTGATATAGGTCACATAACTTGAGAATAGGCTCACACATGGCCGTTCTATAAGAGGCACCTACAGTTATACTGCTACCTTACACATTTCACAATATCTGAGTCATGACCGCAGTCATCCTCCATAACCTGCAATTGTGGATGACAAGGATATATCCTCAACTTTCCATCCCCACATACTCAACAATATGCACTCCAAGTTTCCCTTAGGAATACTCATTTCACCATCCTGCAAATTCTGACACTGAAGATGGTTCTATGACATAGGGCATTACATGATTAGGTTTTTACTTGATTATTTATACCAATTGGGTGAATTAAGGCTTCATCAAACAAGTGGACATACAAATCCTAATTCATCTCTAGCAAACATTGCTATATCACAATTTCAGAAGATATAAAACATATACACATAATTTCTCATCTCAAAATCACAGGGCAGTATTCACCTGCCAATTAAGACACTATACTAACCATCGCATCATTATTACATGGTATTATTCTGTTGCCATTGATGAAACATCACTTGTCATCATACTATCACATTATACAAATCCTTAGCACAATATCACAGGGTATCAACCCTTGTCAACATAAGAGGATTACACATCATTCAGGGCTCAATAATGCCCAAGGTCATTAAGACCATCATATCATTTCTTGAAAATTCATCATTATCTTTCTATTACTTTTTACAAGGCTCAAGAAACACCACCACAATTATAGTGTACAAGTTTAGAATAAGTAAACATAGATCATGAAGCTAAGATGACCACCAAGAAACACCTTAGAGTTTAACTCAATCATTAGGAAGGAAGATTCATGATTATATTAATCATTCAAGAAAGGATAATATTATTAACCACCATTAACTACTTGTATTAGGGTTAAGTTTAGCAAGGTAGGTTACATTGAAGTTATAGTTCAGTATTCATTCACAATCCTTAACCCATAGCATCCCCATATAATATTGGATGCATAAGGCACATTATCATCATCACATTCCATACCATTCTCAAGTGTGGACCCACACATAACTCAAGGTGTAATCATTAGGTTATAGTATACTTGAGTTCCACAACAATAAGAGAGACTTCATTATTCTATTATTCCACTAAGGAAATTTATCATAGTTAATAATCATCACCTGAGTTCATTAGGATTAAATGTTACAAGCTATATCCCATTAGGGTTACATATCAATATAATATGGTCATTATCCATTCTATTAATATGAAGTCAAAGGAAAAACTACTTTACTTAGGGAAAACCTCCATCTATTCCATCATCATTCAACCCATATCACCATACCACAACATCATCTTAAACTAACCATATGTAAATCCATATAATTGTAACCTAGAAAGAGTCACCATTAAACCCTAGTCATTCCTTATTTAATGACATGAAGGGGCACCATAGGTTGTGGGGTTAAAACCCATAATTGGTTGTACATTTTAAGCAAGTCTTCATCTCAACCATTAAGCTCCTTAAATTGATATATAAGGGAAATCATCAAATTCTCATTACTAGGACCCACATGTAATACTATGGAATTCATTCTAATTCATTTGATGTTGAAATATCCAACCTCACTCGTTGAATCAGGTTCATTGTTCAAAATCATCAATTAGGGTAAAAGTTCAACTATTAGATCCATTGGACCAAGAGATCTTTGGTTTAGGGCTGAATTATAGCTACATTTAAAATATTGACTCACCATAGGTTATGGTGGCTTGATCCACCATTAGTTGTGACCTCTTGGGTCACCATCATTTGATAGGATCAACACTACTATCATATTGCATCATCGAGTGTTGCATTGATGTCTCCATTAGTTGATACTTTCATTAGGGCATTAACCATTGGTCCTTAAGCTTCTAATTGAACCAAAACCTGACCTAAGGGGTGACCATCGCTTGTCACCATTGGTTGACACCCTTAGTCAGTAGCATTGGTTGTCATGGTAACTACACCATCGGTTGACATGGTGTCATCATCGGGTGATATATTCATAGAAGAAATTAGCTTCAAACCCTAATATTAACCATCGGTTGATAGGTGTTAAGCACCATCGGTTGTGTTACCAACTTGTTATAGACCATACTATACCTTACGAAGGTAGTACACCTATTTATAGGTTCATATATAACTGGAATAGAATAGGGAGAATCATAAAAATTCAAAACCCTAGCAAGCATAGCTTCTATATGCGAGGATCTTCATTTTTAAGAAAAAACATAAGCAACCAAACTTGGAGTAAGCAATTTAAGTGAAGAAGGTTATAAAACTTGCATCTTCAGAGAAGAACAGGTTCTGAACATCAAGAAACTCGAGCCAAGAAGGTAGAAAACCCAAGAAGAAGCTCTGAACTCGGCCAAGTAGGCACCCTTCTTCACAAGGAAGCAAAACCCTAGAAGAAGAAGCAAGAAAGGCAGGATCTTGAGCTTTAGAGCAACTTTTACCATGGAATAGTAGAGTTTTGACCTGGAGAAAGGTCCGAGGAAGGAGAAGAGCAAGAAAAAAATGGACAAGGATGGAAGAAGACAACTTGCCTTGGTCAGAAACCCTAGAAGATGACCTTGGAAACCCTATGTAGGGCTAGATGGAGTTCAAGGAGACCTTCTTCTCCAAAAGGGGGTCGTCTTCTACCTTGGACTGCCTATTTCTATAGACAAATAGAGAAAGGTTGGTGCTCTAGGTTATAAGAAAGAGAAAGAAAGCAAAGGTTTTGTAATTGGGCAAGGAAGAAGTAGATATAGCCCATGGATAAGGATGGAAACAAGCATGAAGTGTACAAGCATCTCTCCATGTGTCCATGTCCTAATGATTTCATGGACAAGCATGAAGTAGGTCCAATAGATGTTGGAGACTGATAGGCCACCGGAGGATGGTCTCTCAATCCATCCATCACCTGTTTGTTGAAGGTTACCATCATTTGTTCATGGTTTAGGTTTAAAGATGGGTGAACCATCGGTTGATCATGTCCATAAGTGAACCATGGGTTCAAGTGAACCAAAATAGCATGAACCATCGACCTAGAGCCTGATAGTAATGACCACCATCTATTACCATTAGATGATGGCCACCGGATATTTCCCAAGTAGTGGATCCATCAGTTGATAGCCATGAAGGTGGCTCATCCATGGGGTGGGGGGTAAACCCTAATTCAACATAGAAAGGAATCTCCTCCAAACCAGGTACAATCAAGCATCCCATGGATCAAAAAGCTCAAGAACGATGAGAAAACATTTAAGGAACATAATTTATATGAAAAGTTGTAAAGAAATCTCCTCAACTGGGTAAATGTTATAAAAGTCCAAAATGTACATAAAATTAGATAACTTGCTCAAACAGTGTCTAAAATGGACCAAATTTGAAACTTAAGCTTGTATTATGATTATAAAGCATATCAAAAGGTTATATTAAGTTTATAAGAGTTTAATTATGGTGATTAAGCTTGTTCAACACTTTAAGCAAGGTTAGGGGTTTCTCAATACTGGCATGAAGAGATTTCTAGTATGAGATCAACATATATGGGTTGTGGTAGTTGTGTCCAAGAAGAAATGGCTAACGATGTTGATGAGAATGAACCAATTATGATAGACATCATTGATGCGATGCTAGACACTTGCAAGGTAAATGTTACAGACCCACCTCACTTATTTAGGACCATTGTGCATGATGCTGAGAAACCGTTATACTTAGGTTGTACTAAGTTTATGAAGTTAAGCGTTGTGTTGAGATTGTATACTCTGAAGGCTAACAATACATGGAGCAAAAAAATATTCACTTCTCTATTGTCTTTGTAGAAAGATATTCCACCCTGAAGGCAACGAGCTTCCAATCACAACATACGCAAAAAAAATGGTGTGCCCAATGGGCATGGAGGCTAAAAAGATACATGCATGTCAGAATGACTATGTGTCATTTCAAAAGGACTATATCAATATGAAAGAATGTCCAAAATGTGGGGTATCTAGGTACAAAAGGATGACATCGGTTAAGACCAAAATTGAGTCTCCTACCAAGGTGAAGTGGTATCTGCCTATGATACCTCAGTTTCAATGCTTGTTTGCTAATGCCATAGATGCATAAAATTTATCTTGGAATGAAGAGGTAAAGAAAAACAATGATGGTAAGCTATGGCATGCGTATGATTCCCCATAATGGAAGAAGATTGATTTATTGTATCCTGAATTTGGTAAAGAAGCCAGTAATTTAAGACTTGAACTTTTATTGATGGGATGAATCCATATGGAACATTAAGCAGACAACATAATACTTGACTTGTCATGCTTTTTGTATACAATATTCCTCCATTGTTGTGTTTGAAAAATAAGTATGTCATGATATCAACGCTCATATCGAGCCTCAAACAACCTAGAAATGATATTGATGTTTACTTGAACCTCTGATTGATGACCTAAAGAAACTATGGGGAGAATGTGTGATGACTTATGATGCTTTGTGCTGAGAGATGTTTAATTTACGTGTGATGCTATTTTGCACTATTAATGACTTTCTTGCTTATGGGAACTTGTCTCGCTACAATGTCAAAGGATCAAAGGGATGTCCTATATGTGAGGAAAATACAGATTCTATCAGATTGAAACATGGATTGTATATCTTAGTCATCGAAGGTTTCTGTCGAAGGTGCATCCTTAACTAAAGTTGTGCAAAACATTCAATGGATCAACTAAGGAATAGAGTGCCCCTAAACCTATGTTAGGGGAGGATATTTATGCAAGAGTAAACAACATTGTAAATCTTTGGTAAGAGACTGTGTACTACCCCCACAGGTGAAAAGTATTTATTCAAAAAGATGTCGATATTTTAGGATCTTTTTTATCGGAGTTCTTTGACAATTCAACATTGTATTGATGTCATGAATGTTGAGAAAAATGTTTGTGATAGCATTATTGGCACTCTGTTGAATATACCCAGTAAGACTAAAGATGGCATACAATCTAGAATGGACCTACATGAAATGGGTATAAGTAAATAATTGACAAAAGTAGTTACCAAAGGTCACCACACATATCTACCTCTTGCTTGTTACACCTTGTCTACAAAGGAGAAGAGAACGTTTTGTGAGTGCTTGTCTAATGTTAAAGTATCACAGGGATACTCAACCAATATCTGTAGATTGGTATCAATGAAGGATCTGAAGCTGATAGGTGTTAAATATCATGATTGTCACACTCTAATGCAACACATATTATCTGTGGCTATTTGATCTATCCTTCCAAATCATGTAAGGTTTGCAATCACTAGGCTTTGCTTCTTCTTCAACACTAAGTAGAAAATTAATTGATTATGAGATTCTAGATAAGTTGCAAAGAGAAGTGGTCATTACCCATGTGTCAACTTCAAAAAAAGTTTCCCCCTTCTTTCTTTGATATCATGGTACATCTAATTGTCCATTTGACCAGGAAAGTGAAAATGTTGGGTCCATTTTTATTGCATTGGATGTATCCTTTTGAGTGATACATGAGTGTTTTTAAAGGTGATGTTTGGAACTATTGTCTCCCTAGAGGGAGTATCATTGAGGGCTATATTGCTAGGGAGGTTATGAACTTTTGCAATGACTTCTTGAGTTGCAACAAAATTACTGCTGACGTCGTGAAACCTAATGTTTATTCTAGAAAAGGTATTCTAGCGAACAATAGATAAATATCCGTCGTGAGTAGTGGGAACAAGCACACTTGTATATTTTACACAATATTGACGATGTGGGTATTTATATCACTGAACACACCAATGAAATCAAGAAAAGTTATCCCCGATCCAGTTCAATGTGGCTTGCTAGAGAGCATAATCAGACATTTATTAGGTGGTTTGAAAAGTAAGTATGCAATCAACTATCTCAATGACCAAATAATGTTATAGAAACTATCAAATGGCTCACATATAAGGCAAAGATCCAGATTACATCTTAAGAAGGGGGTTTGACATAAATAGATTTTCATATTACACAAAACGTCAAGATGATAAAAGTTTTTTTCAAAATAGTGGGGGTCACATTTCAGGCATCTTCTTTGTATTTTTCTAGTGCTAATGATAAGAGTCCACGTGAAGGAAAGATGTCTTATTACCGTGTCATTGAAGACATATGGGAAATTGACTAAATATAGTTTAGAGTTCCATTTTAGGTGTTAATGGGTTGATAACAAAAAAGGAGTTGTAGTTGACGAACTCAGTTTCACAATTGTGAATTTTGAGTGGACTTGCGAGAAAGATGAACCATTCATCATGGTATCACATGAAAAATAGGTATTATATATCAACAATCCTGCAAAAGAAAATTGATTTGTCATTCTGCATGGGAAAAGACAATTCATTTCAGATCATATTGATGAATAAGAGTACTATGACAAGTATGATGACTCTAGTCCATTTTCTATAGGCTTACCAAGTGTTAATGTTGAATCTAACACTGATGATTATACATGTGAAGATCACATAGAAGGGATATTAGTTTAAGGTATACTGCTCATATGTGATCTTACTTTTTTTGCATTATGTAACATGTTTATTTGTTCATATGTGATCTTACTTTTTTCACTATTGACTTTTTATATGTCATCTGACTTTTTTATGTGATCTGACTTTGTTCATTTGTTTACTTTTGATTTTATAGATGGCATCTGACCAAGAGCACAATGATCACGAGTGTGAGCATCCTGAATAGGGTATTGATTGTGACGACCCCAATTTCTATATACTTTCCATAGTGACATTCACAGATATGTGTGCACTCATATCTATAGATGTCAAAAGGGAAAATATAAGAGATTAAGGTAATCAACTAAAATCATAGATTGAGCCAAGATCAAAGTCCACATCATCTCATAAAGCCACACAAACATTCATTCATATGGATAAATAAAGTCATTACATAAAGAAAGAAAATATTGTTCTAGAGAAAGATTACATTATTACATAGGATCTCAGTCATCCCCAACATCAACTAGGAAAATAAACTAACATCTAGCAAGAATGAGATAAGAGGAATAGATCTATCAAATATATCCTCCATGCTTATTAATTTATGCCTTCAGGTACTTTGAGCATGCATTTCACTTTGTTTGTCAATTTTTCCTTGCACCTAGAAAATACGAGAAACAAAAACATCAACAAAGTTGGTACATGGTAAAATTTACACTAATAAGGTTGCATATAGGAAAATATTTGAAAAAGAAGAAAAGAGAGATAAAACCATTTCTTAAGGTGAAAATTAGGTAAACATCCTTTTTATTACATTTATTTGATGTGGTTATACTAAACTTATCTGCACTTGACTTACATCCAGTATGGGGAAAAATTATATCATCATACATCTAACACGGGCCAAAGCATCATACATCCATGTGAGGCAACATACATCCATACTAGGCTAGGTGCACTAGTAGCTACAACCCATCCATATCCTTTTATGTTATATTAGATTTTGGCAAAGTATAACTCATAATAGTTCAACCAAGCAATGAATATCTAAATAATAGCATTCATGATATTACATATCATAAGAAACCAAGAAATATAGTCTTATACTTATAAGACCACGCACCTGCTTGTTTAGATCAGATCTCCGAAGATTTAGAATCAATCAAGAAATAAGTCACCCTGTAAGGAAAGCAAGGGTACAACATTACTATTGGTCCATGTGACCAAGACTAAGATATGTTCTTAGTTATTATTCCTTTCATGCTATCTTATTCAGATCAGGGATTTTCCATATTTTAATTGGGTTTTGAGATATTATCAGATCTGGTCCATCATAAAATAGTTTGATTAAAAGATATTATTTAATTTAATTAAATAGAAGATTTTCCTAATCTAGGGTTTCTAGGATGGTCAGATAAAAGGAAAGAAACCCTTAGGATATTAATGATTTCATAAGATCAGGGTTCAAATAAGAGTTTAGGACCATTCGTGATCATTAATCATCATCTAATAATATTTGATTTGATATAAAGATGTACCTTCAATTTCATGTAGAGAGAGAAGGCTAGATTTAGGGTTTATTCTAATCATTTCATCATTTATCAACTTAGACTAGTTTTTTGAGTTATTTAGAAAATAAGGTTTCATATAGGGTTAATTATATTTTAGAAAGTCCTATATCATCAAGAAAAATCATTATTTATAATTAATTATAATTAAGGAGGTCATTTAGGCCTTACGAAACAATTTTTGAAATAGGAAATATATTCAGGTCTTGATCATATTTTATTTTTATAGTACACATTGTTTTGATGAAAATGGTATATAGGTTCACTATAATCCGACATTCCTAGCATTTTCTAGGATTTTTCTAAGAAAATCCATTTTCTCGAATAAAAGAAAAAGAAGAAGAGAATTTTACCTTGATCAATGGCCGGATCCGACTAGATCGACGAATCTCGTTGATCCCAGGCTTGCGCGGGATGGATCGTGTGGAATATTTGGCATGCGAGGATTGGTCCAACTGGCTGCCTAATTAGCTCCACAGGGCATCGTCCTCCTTTGCTAGATGTTTGCTCGAGCAGCGAAGGAAGGACTATGCATGAAGATGTACTCCAAGGTCATGGTGGAACGAATAAAATGTTGTATGCCGGACTGGATTTCACAAGAACAATCGGGATTTGTACCTGGATGAAGAATAACCAATAACATTGCTGTTGTTCAGGAGGTCATCCATAGAATGAGGAGGAACAAGGGGGCTACGACTATGGCTGTGAAAGTGGACCTCTCAAAAGCCTATGACATGATGTCATGGGACTTCGTGGAAGACACACTGAATCACACAGATATACCTGGGAATCTTAAAGGTTTCATTATGAATACGAACAAATCTGGGAGAACTTCTATTGTTTGGAAGAACACCACTCTACCGGAGTTTAATGCGAAAAGAGGGTTAAGGCAAGGAGACCCATTGTCTCCCTACTTATTCGTGCTCTGCATAGACAGATAAAGTCGGATGATCTGGGAAAGAGTGAGGAAGAATGTTTGGCAACTAGTCAAATTATCCACGAAGGGGCCTGCACTAGCACATTTGTGCTTCGCGGATGATATCATATTGTTCGCGAGAGCATCAATGGCCAACATAAAAACCATTATAGAATGCTTCAGTGAATTCAGCGTTGCTTCAGGCCAAAAGATATCTGTTGAGAAAACGAGAATACACTTCTCTAGAGGTGTGAAGAACAGAGTGCGTCGAGCCATCTGCAGATTTAGCGGATTCATAGAGACTTCCGATCTGGGGAAATACCTCGGGGTGCCACTGTTACATAAGCGGGTTAACAAGGAAACCTATGGGGAAGTGCTCACCAATGTGAACAATAAGGTGGCAGCTTGGTCGGCCCGCTGCTTATCTCTGGCGGGTAGGGTTTTTCTAGCGAAGGTGACACTTACGGAGATGCCTACTTACTTGATGCAAACGGCAGCAGTGCCGGTAGGTTTATGTGACCGGATCGATGGCACTATCAGGAAATTCATTTGGGGGGGGGGGAGGAAGGAAGGAACGACCCCTATCTCTAGTATCCTTGAGGAAGGTTATCAGTAGCAGAGTCAATGGAGGGCTAGGCATCAAGACCATGAGAGACTGGAATAAGGTTCTAATGGTGAAGAACTCCTGGGATGTGGCAACGCACAGACCCACGATATGGTGTCAGTTTATGAGCAGTAGATATGAAGCTTACAAGGAAGGAGATAAGACAAATTTATCCAGATTAGTGAAGGATACCTTGGAAGGCAAAGACTTTATCAACCAGAACTCGCATATACAGTTGGTAACGGGGAGGGACACAAACTTTTGGGATGATATTTGGGTGAGGAACCAAGGGAGGCTGAGAAATACAGCCACCAAGGCCATACCTGATGAACTCCAGGACCTGTAGGTGAGGAGTGTGGTGCTCGACAATGATGGATGGGATGTGAATTTCTTGAAGGAGTGGCTTCCAATGAGCTGTGTAAAAGATATCCTACATATTCAGCCACCTAAGAAGTAGGTTGGGAAAGATAGTAGAGTCTGGAATCACAGTAGCACAGGTAAATTTATGACAAGCTCAGTTTACAAATCATGTCGACAGGAAGCAGATCTAGTGGTTCAAGGAGAATGGAGGACAACTTGGGACGCCCATACCTCAGATCGGGTGAAGATGTTTATGTGGACCATGTCACATAATGTGATTCTGATGAATAAAAGGAGAAAGAAGAGGCAGATGGCGGAGGATAGCAGGTGCAGCATCTGTAAGACATAGGAGGAAGACAGCCTTCACGCTGTTAGAGATTGCAACCATGCCACTGAATGTTGGAAGAACATACTGGGGAACGGGATGCCTCCGAACTTC
The DNA here is from genome assembly GCA_963693085.1 of Alisma plantago-aquatica. NCBI lineage: Eukaryota > Viridiplantae > Streptophyta > Magnoliopsida > Alismatales > Alismataceae > Alisma > Alisma plantago-aquatica. The sequence goes on from OY856410.1 coordinate 27,013,678, forward strand.
TTCACTGAACCAAACCTGCATGCATGGATACGAGGGAACCTGAAGAACAAGAAGATTCAAGATAGCTTCATGTACGGCTGCTGGCATATTTGGAAGAACAGAAATGGACATGTTATGGAGAACAGTCAGCCCAATCAAGTGCACACGACAAGGAATGTAAACCTTGAGCCACGGCTGAATAAACTGGCCTGGGATAGATGGGAGGATGAACAAGTTAAAGCTCAACATGAGCAATGGGAGCTACCAAAGGAAGGATGGACCAAAATTAATGTGGATGCGACGTTCTGGAAGAAAGGAAGCAGTTGTGCCCTTGTCGTGAGGGATTGCAGAGGGTGGTGGTTGATGGGGAAGGGAACCAAAGTCACTACCAAGGATGCCCTGGAAGCAGAAGTGAAATCCATCATCATTGCGATGGAGGAGGTAGAGAGGTTAGGGTGGGATAGGGTGATCGTGGAATCGGACTGCAAGCTTTCTGTCCAACTGCTTCTAGGAGAACAGGCTGAAGCTCCACGGTTCACAGAAGCTCAGGCAGACTGTAAGAGGATGTTGAGGTCAAATTGGTTGCTTGTCCATGTGAGGAGAGATTGTAACCAGATGGCTGATGAGCTAGCCAGCTACCATAAAAAACAAAACCTTGGAGGGAGGTATTACACCTTCCCACTTGAATGCCTGTATGACAGGTTGATTAGAGATTGTAATGGCAGTAGTACTGCCAAGTTTAATTCAGTTCATGACCTAATTTGTAGTAATAATTTCTTTGATTTGCTCGTAAGAGGACGGGATGAATAAAAACACCTCCTGACTTATCTAAAAAAAAGATGGTTTGGATTTGCCCTAGCCTCTTCTGCTGTTACCGTGAACACCCTAGCATTGTGGTGTCCCTGAGGGGGTGGAGCACCTGCTGGAGGTTTGCCAAGGATAGACACATTGGGGCACTTGGCAAGGAAATGTCCCTCTTTCTTGCAGTTGTAACAGACCATCTTAGTGTAGTGACAAGGTCCATCATGTCCTCGTTCACAAGTCTTGCATTTGTTGCGGTAATCCATCAACTTTCTATTCTTTTATCCTTTCTTCCCTGAACTTCCTCCTTTTCCTGATCCTTTATTATGTCCGTGGTAGAACTTCTTGAACTTCTCTTCCTCAGTGGTGGTCAACCCTAAATATCCCATACTAGAAGGCTTCTGTAATCCTTGCTCCCTTTCATGCTTAAGGGCCATGTCTAGGGCTTCATCAATGTTTCGGGGACGGGAAGCTATAACTAGGGTTTTTAGGTGTGTGGAGAGGCAGTCTACATAATGCTCAGTGAGGCGGTCCTCAGTCTGGATAGGGGCATATCGTTCTAGAAGCCTAAACTCCCGCGTATAATCGACCACTGAGAGACTTCCCTGCCTAAGCTCCATGTACATCTTCTCTTTCCTCTTCCTCTTAGTTATGGGCATTAAACAGTCGATGAAGAGGGTCTTGAAGGCTTCCCACCCTAAGTTGTCTACTTCCTCTCCCCAGTTCCCACTAGATCTTCTCCCCTCCCTTAAGCAGATGGGTGGTGAATTTGACCTTCTTTTCCTTGGGGACTTCTAGGGTACGGAAGGCATTTTCTACGGAAAGGCCCGAGCCTCAACCTTGTCCATGACCTCAGGCTGAGCTTCCCCCCCAAAAGGAATCAGGGTTGAGATTAATGAAGTCTATCACCGTCACTTCCTTTTTCCTAGAGGAGCTAGGTTCATGGGTTCCTTTTGTGGTGAGGTTTTCCATAAAGTCTAGATGGATTTTCTTCTGTTCCTCCCACCTTTCCTTTCTGCGGCATCGGGATCAGGAACTTCGAAGGTTTCAAGCTCTTTTCTCTTCTTAGAGGATGATTCCTTTGAGGCCTTTGAGTTGTGAGTTTTTGGAGGCGTCCTGAAATTAATGGAGCATATTAGATTTTTTTTTCCATTTATCATATATTTATCATTATTATTGTCATTCATCATTTGAATTTCATTATTCTCCTTTATTAATTATTAATGACTTTAATGTCATGATGAGTGGAGGATACCCTAAATACTTATCAGTCGATCCTTAAGACTTTCTAAATAGAGAGACTCCATCCTAACCTTATAACAGAGGTAAGAGGGAAAATTTATTTTAAAACATAGATGAGAGGGAAAAATTTTCCTATAGAAGAGATGAGATGGAAAGTCTATAGATGAGAAGGTTCCTAAATTAAGGTACGCCCAAGAATAGGGGACACTTAGGGTATCATCCAGGTATACTTATACTACCATAAAGGTAGCCTCGTGATTGCCAAGCTAAGTGGCTCAGAGATTTTAGTCAGACCCATGGCAGATCGTATCCTATACAGCTCCACCCTTCACATCCCTAACTCAAGGACTACCCTAGACTCAAAATAGGGTGAATGAAGTTCATGTGACTTGATGTGTGAACATTGGCTCTGATACCAACTGTGACAACCCCAATTTCTATATACTTTCCATAGTGACATTCACAGATATGCGTGTACTGATATCTATAGATGTCAAAAAGGAAAATATAAGAGATTAAGGTAATCAACTAAAATTAGAGATTGAGCCAAGATCAAAGTCCACATCATCTCATAAAGCCACACAAACATTCATTCATATAGATAAATAAAATCATTACATAAAGAAAGAAAATATTGTTCTAGAGAAAGATAACATTATTACATAGGATCTCAGTCATCCCCAACATCAACTAGAAAAATAAACTAACATCTAGCAAGAATGAGATAAGAGGAATAGATCTATCAAATATATCCTCCATGCTTATTAATTTATGCCTTCAGGTACTTTGAGCATGCATTTCACTTTGTTTGTCAATTGTTCCTTGCACCTAGAAAATACGAGAAATAAAAACATCAACAAAGTTGGTACATGGTAAAATTTACACTAATAAGGTTGCATATAGGAAAATATTTGAAAAAGAAGAAAAGAGAGATAAAACCATTTCTTAAGGTGAAAATTAGGTAAACATCCTTTTTATTACATTTATTTGATGCGGTTGTACTACACTTATCTGCACTTGACTTACATCTAGTATGGGGAAAATTTATATCATCATACATCTAACATGGGCCAAAGCATCATACATCCATGTTAGGCAACATACATCCATATCGGGCTTGGTGCACTAGTAGCTACAACCCATCCATATCCTTTTATTTTATATTAGATTTTGGCGAAGTATAACTCGTAATAGTTCAACCAAGCAATGCATATCCAAATAATAGCATTCATGATATTACATATCTTAAGCAACCAAGAAATCTAGTCTTATACTTATAAGACCACATACCTTCTTGTTTAGATCGAATATCTAAAGATTTAGAATCAATCAAGAAATAAGTCACCCTGCAAGGAAAGCAAGGGTACACCATTACTATTGGTCCATGTGACCAAGACTAAGATATGTTCTTAGTTATTATTCCTTTCATGGTATCTTATTCAGATCGGGGATTTTCCATATTTTAATTGGGTTATGAGATATTATCAGATCTGATCCATCGTAAAATAGTTTGATTAAAAGGTAGTATTTAATTTAATCAAATAGAAGATTTTTATAATCTAGGGTTTCTAGGATGGTTGGATAAAAGGAAATAAACCCTTAGGATATTAATGATTTCATAAGATCAGGGTTCAAATCAGAGTTCAGGATCATTCATGATCACTAATCATCATCTAATAATATTTGATTTGATATAAAGATGTACCTTTAATTGCATGTAGAGAGAGAAGGCTATATTTAGGGTTTCTTCTAATCATTTCATTATTTATTAAGTTAGACTAGTTTTTTGAGTTATTTAGAAAATAGGGTTTCATCTAGGGTTAATTATATTTTATAAAGTAATATATCATCAAGAAAAACCATTATTTATAATTAATTATAATTAAGGAGGTCATTTAGGCCTTAGGCAACTATTTTTGAAATAGGAAATGGATCCATGTCTTGATCATATTTAATTTGGATAGTATGCATTTTTCTTATGAAAATGGTATATAGGTCACTATAATCCGACATTCCTAGCATTTTCTAGGATTTTTCTAAGAAAATCCATTTTCTCGAATAAAAGAAAAAGAAGAAGAAAATTTTACCTTGATCAACGGCCGGATCCGACTGGGTCGACGGCTCTCGTTGAAACCAGGCTTGCGCGGGATGGATCAGGTGGAATATTTGGCATGCGAGGATTGGTCCAGCTGGCTGCCCAGTTAGCTCCACAGGGCAGCGTCCTCCTTTGCTAGCTGTTTGCTCGAGCAGCGAAGGAAGGACTTCGGTGAGGTCAATCTCGCCCCTTGGTGCTACTCGCGAGTGGGGAGGAGTTGAGGTGGATTTGTTAGCTCGTCCTGAAGCCAAAGAGGGGTGAAAGAAGGTGCGAAGCCTCATATAGCTCACGGTCACCGCAAGGGCAGGAGAGGTCACCAGAGTTGGGATCAAAATGGAGTGGGAGGCGTTCTAGAATCTTAGGGTTGTGACAGGGGGAAATGTAGAGGCGAGGCGAATGTGTTGGAGGGGTCAGATTGGTGCGAGAAGCACTAAGGGGTTCGGGCAGTGAGGGTGTCTGGAGGTTGACGATGGTGGAATGGGGATGGGTGTTCGGGGTTGTCATGCTCGAAATTGAGGGTGCGGAGTGAGGAAAGGAGGTATGGCGAAGCTATTGGAGGCCTTATATATAGGCATTTGAGGATGAGGGAAATGAATCCCTAATATCTACTGCCGCCTCCAGGAGAAGGGCAAAAAAGTGGGAGTTTGTTCTCCCATCTCAAAGGGTGAGAAGGGTTGAGATAGGGATGGTTGAGCTTGGTTTGGAGAGGAGAGGGGGATTATCCCGTTCCTTTCACGAGGATGTTGGTAGGATATGCGCTGGGGAAAAGGATTCACTCATCATTATATTGGGGCCGAAGCTCGGGTCCTACAGGAGGTAGGAGACAAAGTCTCACCCTGTTGGATCACTGATCAACGGCCAGAAATAGCTCGACCTATACAAAGGCTTGTGTCCAAGCTTCAAAGGGCTGCGTGACACATAATGTCACACATTTGATTCATATAAATCCCAATCTTAGATTCTAGGGTTCAAATTAATGATGTACTATACATGATTTCAAATTCTTACATCTCCCAAATCACTTATCCAAATAGAATGAAATTTTAAGGTAAGTTTCATGATGTCAATATGTGACTATGGTATAATTTTGGGGTCCAAATTCAAAATTTGATATGTTCATTTACTAAATACATTATCACATGTATTTTAACATCATAACATACTAGGGTTTGCATTTTGTTTGCAATTTGTGACACATCTTTGTTCAACTGAGTGAGGAAAGTATATGAGGGTATTTTGGTCAACAAGGTTGATAATAAAACTTTTAAGAGAGAGAAAATATTATAAAACTCACTTTGTCACATTGATGGTGCTCTCCCTCTAAAATGTAAGGGAGTTAGAGGGATAACTGTGATGAAAGATGCCACAAATAGGCAAGGGAGGAAGGGCGTTGTTGAATTCAATGAAGCACACATGCCACTTACTAAAGGGTTTGTCAGCTATTGTGGGGTCCTTGCTCGAAGCAAAGTGCCTCTCCTTGTTGAGGATTGGAGACAAGCGAGTACGGTCCACAAAGACCTCATCTGGAGGGTGTTAGAGGTGAGATAAATGAAGTTATGTTTTTATAGTCTTTTTTCTATTCTTGTAGTTTAACATTTCTAAACAATATTGAATGTTGAAACTTTTTAGGGCCAGTATGAACTCGATTTTAAAGTTGCATCGCAAGTCTGTTATGCAGTTCATCGGGAGAAGACATAGAGATTGGAGGACAATCCTCACAAAAGTCTATGTCTTTGGAGACAATAAGGAACCCTGACATAAATGGAACTATATTAGTTAAGAAGATTGTATTTGTACGGAGGAGAGAATCAGATGCATTCTAGATATTGAAATCTTTTATATTTTTATGGTTTCTTATGGTTACTTAACAATATCACTTGTATGAATTAATCATGTCCTCCACGACACTAAAAAAGAGAGGTGTGATAAGAATGTGCACAACCACCGGTTGGGATTAGGTGGTTATTGGAATCCACGCCAGATGAGAGAGCTGCTACAATGAGAGCAAGAGATAAGATCAAGGGAAAGATGGAGAGAAAGGATAAGAGCAAGGATCAACAACAAGTGCCTTCTACTTCTACTCCTTCTACTACCTAGTCTTCTAGTGCTTCTGGAGGGGTGCCTCACTATGTTGAGTGGATAGATGTGAGGAGAAACAAAGCCGAAGAAATCCCCATCCAAGCAACATAGGAGGCAGAAAATAAAATGGTAAATTTCTTGATTTCATAATAGTTGACCATTTTATTTTTTAACCAAATTGTTTAATGATTAGTCCATTTTTTATGATAATTAGTTGGATCTGGCTACCCAAGAAAAGGAGGAAAAGTTTACCCCTCAGGACACACACGATGAATTGGCGATTTCTCTAGGGACAGAAGAGAATCCTGGACGTGTTAGGGCTGTTGGAGCTGGGTATGGGATAAAATATTTTTTGGCGGATCCCAGCAAAAGCACAAACAACCCAAAAAAGGGGAAGTGGGTGCAGAGTATGTGCAAAGAATTGTAGATGCAGCCTTGGAGAAATATATATATATTCTCAGGTGACGTAGAAACCAACTTCTCTAGTAGTCACAGATCTGATTCATCACTTGCCCACATAGTGTATTGGGAGTAGTCCTTTGGACCCGTAGGGCACAGCCAGTGTACAATTCAATTCAAGTCCATTTATATTACCTTATGATAAAATAATCCTTCAAGTCAATTTTTATGTTTGTTAAATTAAATTTTGTGTTTCATAAAATGTAGAAGGCCAGAAGATGTCATCTTACTATCGATGTTCCAGTAGGAAACGTCCTGGAAGATGCCGATGCTAATAATGCCAAAGTGTTTCACGGTATTCCTCTTCCTATTGATTACTATCGTGTGAGAGTCATACATATCTTTCTAGGAATGAGTAAGATACCTCTCCCATACAAGCACCCAGATGCCACCACAGTCGGAGAGGTAGAAGGTAGTTTTACTGGGTGGCCCAAACAACTCATTAGATTTCTTCAAGTATGAAAATTGCATATTGAAACTTATATAAAATAATTGATAGCTAATATTAGAATACATGCATGCAACCTACAACATCTAAGAAGCCCCCTAAAGTTCTGAAGCCTCCACCTCCTCATTTTATAAACAAATTCCATTATGATCATCCTTAGAAAGGATATTGTAAAGAGGCGAGATCACCTCCTTACTAAAATTTAAAGGAAATACAAAACATCCACACTTTTCACAAAAAGAGAGATTTTGGGATGCTTGCATAATAATCCAAATAAATAAGTGTGATCCAAATACATTATAAAATGTCAATAGCAGTGGAAACAAAAGTACTAAGCCTATTACATGGCTTTCATTGTTCACTACATGATTGTTACCAAAAGAAAAAGATAAGAGAAAAGGATCTAGCTATAGCAACCTAGACTTCCTTTTAAATAGCTTGAGATCTACATCTTAGATGGCATCCTTCAAACTTGTCATTCTTCTTGCTCAACACCAGCAGCTGGGTGGTTGGGAAGACACCCATCAAAAGGGAAAGGGAAGAAAAGTATGTGTCACAAAAACTAGTCTAGGATAACAAGATAAGTAAAGCATATAAAAACAGGCTAGGGTTCATCATACGATGAAGATAACAAGAGTATGAGGCTATATTCAAAAGAAACTTTCCATTAACAATTATATTAAAAAGGAGTTGCATGTAAGATAATTATGTCTACCTAACTAAGTAGGGTTGAGGCACCTACTAGACCTCTAACCTATAGGTGAAGGGAGAATAATACATTCCCAATCACCCACACAATAATATGGTGAGAATAAAAACATTCCCCAGGGCGATTAAATACATTCCCTCTATGGGTGGTTGTATATAAGTACCCCTAAGCATGGAAGTGGGGTATAAGACCCAATCAAGATGAGATAATAATATGATTTGAGGCATAAGTACATTAGGTTTCAAGAAAAGAGAATTAGATTCAATTAAGCCTCATTAGGGAAAAAATAGGTTAAGGCATAAAATTTCCCAACGAAAGTGTTAGATGCACATACCTCTTCCTTAGAGTCCTAGAAACCACTTTTCAGAACCTTTAAATGAGATCAGGGTCCACTTGTCCTAACATCATTACCATGTTCATACATTAGAACTATATTCATTCATTAAAGACTTAAAACCCCAAAGTTACCAAATTTTTCTACAAACCACTTATTTAGGTCCTTAAACCATCACTATTGTCTTAGTTAGGATTTTCTGATCAAAATAACATATAATTTTATATATTTTAGAGATATGGACTTTTAGAGTTATTTTTAGTGATTTTTAATCATTCCCAAAAACACTTTTTCAAAAAAATCAGAATCAATCATCAAAATTATTTTTATTAGATAGAGGGGATTTTATGAGTTCAAAACATATATTATTTTTATTTTTGGACCTAGGAATTAATTATTATGAATTATTTAAGATGGACCAATAGAAAAATTCTAAAAATTCAAATTTTGTTTAAATAGTAGAGAGGGTGAGAGAGAGAGGGACCGGGCCCGCTGCTTGACCCAATCACCACAGGATAAGTCAGTGGCCTGCCTTGCTAGCTGCTGATCTGGCATTGATCAAAGCCAGGTCAAGTTCGGGTCAAAGCAAAGCAACATACCGACATGCCCCTAGTGCACAACAGAGAAGGAAAGAAGGAAACAACAAGGGCAAAAACATAAATCGGCAAAGAGTTATCTTCCCCAATCCCCTCGATGCCATAGCAGGCATGCTCCTTGGGAGTTTTTGGGAAAAATCTCTATACACGATGAAATTTGACGCACAAGTAGTCAAAAGAAAGAACAAAGAAAAACAAACTCAATGGTACCTTGAAATTGACCGAAGATGGAGGAAGGAGAGCGAGAGTGCCGCCACAAAACTAGGGTCTTTGACCACTCGTAGGGGGTCAAATGGGTATTATTTGAGCAATTAGAAGGTGGGATAAGTTGCAAATGTGATGGAGATGCTCGGGGTAGGGGTATTTATAGGCGAGGGTGTAGTCTAGGTTTTTAGAAATCAAGGTGAGAGGGAAGCTTTGGGAAATTTAGGGATTCTTCAAATAACCATAAAATAACCTAAATGTTAGGATAATTAGGTGTAGAAATGAGAGAGGAGTCCAAAAAACCAAAATCTCACAATTTGGCCAAGTGTATAGAGAGATAATCAAAATTTAAAAATCACAAAAAGCTACCATGTTTCCCAAACCGATCCGAGGTAGGAGATGACCCCAGGTCGTCTGATGGGTCCTCGAGGCTCTCCTAGCCATCAGATCATGCACGTGTTATATTAGCTGCATGACATTTATTTTTCGAGTTGCATTATAATTCGAATAAAGTGATATTGCATTAATTAAAGATTTTCTCTTTCCTCAATTGGATGCCCAAATGACTTCCAAATTTAATGAAACTTGACAAGTTGGCTATTTTTAAGGTTTAGATTCTAAATATGGAATTAGTTTTGCATTTTGGGAATTTTTAACAGGTTAAATAATTCAAAACTCATTTTCTCTTTCTTCCTTCATTTATGACTCCAAGGTTATCCAAATATGATGAAGTTTCACTGACGAGTCCCAATTAATGTCTTAGATATGATTTTGCCATTAATTGATCATGTTGATGCCATTTATTTAATTAATTATCAAAATGAAGGTTCTACACCCTTTCTCTCTCCTTCTTTTACACATTATCCAAGTACCATCCAAATTAGTTGAAAACTTGCCCAAAGGCTTATTTTTAATATCTAGATTATGAATTTGGAATTAGTTTTCCAATTTGAGGACATTAGATATTTATTTCTCTTTCTTGGCCTATTTGTTATTTTCCTTTAATAAAGGCATATATATATTTATATTTTCCAAATTGGGTGATACTTGGCCCTTAAGTAACTTTTACTTCAAGAAAATGAGATTAAGTATCAAATTATCTTATGGGTTTCCTATTCGTGATTTTTGGAAACAATATATTCCACATTATCTCCTTTTATCCTTTTATCATCTCCTTTATGTATATTTTGGGATTTCTTTTCTTTTTCATATTCTAAAAAGTCCTAGAAAGTTCTAGCATGAATTCTTTTAATATTTTTATTAATTAAGTGGACAATTGCACTTCAGGCCCATTACTTAGATTTCTACTGAGGTATTTGTGCATAAAACCCTCTACTAAGAATAAAAGGGAAATATTTATCCATTAACCACCATAGTTCTACTAAATCAACTCCAAATACATATGGTATGAGAATGAAGAACTAATCTTATTGAAAAAGAGTACAAAGAGATACATAGTAGATTTTGTGCATAAAAACCTAGTTTTGGAGTAATGTGCAATTTACCCAAAACCAAGGGTTCAATATGCAATTTACCACTTCAATAAAGTCCCTAATGTTTCTTGGCATCATGTAGAGCAAAGAAAATGAGAGTTACTTCTCATTTGAATTAAGATGGAGGAGAGAGAATCTTGATATTAAAATAATCAAGATTTAATCCTAAGTGAAACCCTAATCCAATTTAGGGCAAAAATGAATGTATTAATTAAAGGGCCTTCAACCAAAATTAAAATGGTTGGATTCAGATGTGTGTGGATAAGCCTAAAGCCTTGCAAAGGCACGAGCATATCCTAAGGAGGTGAAATTCCACTCACCATTATTATAAGAAAAAGAATTTCCACTCAAATAAGGATATTCTTATTATAAGGGTTAAGGTGCTTAATTTCTTTTCTCCTAATTCATGGATAATGGAAGGGAGTTCGGTGGGGATAGAGATTCCCTTGCATGCAAGAAACCAAGGGGGAAGTGGTGGCAACAATTTTGGAATTAAAAGACTTTTATAAAGTATCTTCTCTCTCCTCAATTTTCTTATAAAAGTACCTTTTCCAAGCCAAATGAAAGGCTTTTACGACCCCACTTCTTCTCCTTGCTTGCAAAACCGACCAAGAAGGCTAAGGACAGAAGGGATCACGTCCCCAACCTGTTGGTAAGCCTTTGATCTTCGTTCTTCATGATTTCATGGTGAAAATCATAAAACAATGTGTAATTCCTTCATTTCTTCACTCAATCTTCAATTCTAGCCGATCATTTCACTCCAAATCTTGAAGTCGAGCCTTGGAATAGTTGTAGAAGCTTCATCCACCATTATAGCCGTGTAGCTTGGAGCTTGGATATCATATTTGAGGCAGGTTTTATAACTCAAACCCTTAATCATTGATATTGCATCAATTCTCTATACTTTGTTGATTGTTTTCTTTAATTTGCTACACTCTTGTTTCTTTGCTGCAATTTCCATCAAGAACAGTTTCTGTTCTTGGTTGTTCAAAGGAAGGGGATGATGACATCATCCTAGATGCTTATTCAAAGAAAAGTACCAAGCCAAACGGTTTTGATAGCTACTCCAAATCGTTTTAATTTGATTGGTTATGCGGTTTCAGCAAACCGTTTAAGGGCAAACGGTTTGAAACCATTTGGGAGAAAACGGTTTCAAAACCATTTGAGATGGTTGACCAAGCGTTGACCGTTTGGGAAGTTTGTTCCTAATTATGTAGGCTGATAACCCACCAAATTTGAGGGATTAAATCCCAAGGAATCGAGAGTTGAAGGCTAATCAATTAGGCAATTGAATTGAATTAAGTGCTGATTTTCAATCTGATTAACTTGACCTTTTTGGGAAAACGGTTTCAAAACCATTTGAGATGGTTGACCAAGCGTTGACCGTTTGGGATTACTGTTCCTAATGATGTTGGTTAATGACTCACCAAATATTAGGGATTAAATCCAGAGGAATCGTGAGTTGAAGGCTAATCAATTAGGGAAACCTAATTGGATTAAGTGCTGATTTTCAATTTGAGTAATTCAACTTTTTGGGCAAACGGTTTCAAAACCGTTTGCGATGGTTGACCAAGTGTTGAACGTTTGGGATTACTGTTCCTAATGGTGTTGGTTAATGACTCACCAAGTTTGATGGATTAATTCCAAACAAGTCATGAGTTGAATCCTAATCAATTGGGAAAACCCTAATTGAGATTAGTGCTGAAATTCCAATGCGTTGATTTTGAGATTTTGGGTTGATTAGCCCAAACGGTTTCAAAACCGTTTGGGGATCACCCAAACGGTTTCAAAACCGTTTGGGGATCACCCAAGACCGTTTGGAGGTCTGGGGTCAAGTATGGTTGACCAATTGAAGGTCTAAAGGTACCAAATCACATTGCAATTAATTGTTGATGTGTTGATCAACTCGATAGACCAAACCTTGATGAAATTTCACTAGAATCCAAGGGTTGGATGGGCAAACGGTCTTCACCTGCTTGGCAAATGGCCTTCACCTGCTTGTCCAAACGGTCTTCACCTGCTTGGCCAAACGGTCTTCACCTAATTGGCCAAACGGTCTTCACCTACTTGGGCAAATGGTCTCAAACCGTTTGGAGACCTAGGTGGTTTCAAGGTCAAGTTGTGTTATGCAATTGAAGGTTCAAGTGGTCAATCCAATTAGATACCTAATGTAATTGAAGGTTCAATTGGTTAAACCAATAGAGAACCTAATGCAATTGAAGGTCCAATTGAATAACCTAATTGAGTACCTATTGCAATTGAAGATTCAATTGACCAATTCAATTGGATACCTTATGTAATGGAGGTCCAATGTGATTGAATATCTTGAGAATCAAGATGATGAATGATCCATTGATCCAATGCTGATTAGTAATGATAGTCAATGAAGGTACAAAGGTGGAAACCCAATTAGTATCTAAGTGGTTAGTGCCAATTAAGGGATGAACCGTAATTGTAACATCCCTGACCTGGGTTATGAGTTAACCCTAGGTGTTTTGCCTAAATATGTAATTAAATCCTTGTGATTAACTTTGGGCATGTAATTAAGTTTCTCAAAAACATATATTTTAGTTTTTGCTCCTTTTTATATAAAGTTGTAGCATTGTTTTGTAATATAGGGACCTATGTGCAAATTACCCAGTTAGAAGGGTTAACTTGCAATTTGCACATGTTGAGATGTTCCTCTGATGTTGAGACATCATGAGAATGATGATGGTAAGGTTTGAGGGATTTCCCAAGCTTGGGCACCAAGGTGCAGCTGTGGAAGCAATCCCGGTGCTTGAAAACCCTAAATTGGAGAAAAGTGCAATTTACCCAATTTGAGGGGTGCAACTTATAAAATACATCATCTAAAATATATTTTAAGACTCTTGTCATCATTTAGAGAAGAAATGATGAAAGGTCACTTCAATTGATTAATCAAGTTATAAAAAAAAACACCTTTGTGATTAAATAATCAAGGTGTATGTGCTATAGCCCTTTTATGTGTATGCTTAACTAATAGGTTGATCTTCTTTGCCCTCATTTATTGACCTTAGAAGAAGGTTTGTCCTTAGAATTAATATGAAGGGACTAGCATAGAAGGATGGAGGGACTAAGTTGAAAATATGGAGAACTTATGAGCTTATGTTGAAAATCTCACCCCAAGTATATATACTCTCCACTTCACTTAGCAAGGAAACCCTCCCTTCGTTCCTTTCACTGTTCTATTCACCCAAACCAACTAAAGAGGAGCTGTGGAGCTCAGGAGGACGACCAAGGAGGGCAAGGTAGGTTTGAATCCTCCCTTTTGCTTAAGTTCATGGTTAGAACTCGAATTCAAGGTCAAATTGATGGCTAGCTCACATAGCTCTACCTTTCTAGCCATCTTTTCTCGACTTTCCTTGGAAGGATCACCTTGGCCGACCTGTGGAAACTCAAGGACGCCATTAAAATCTTGGAGCTCGAAAGCTTGGAGCTCAAGGAGCAAGCTTTAGGCGGGTTTTATAACTCTAAACCTATGCTTTGTTATATACATCTCGTTTATGCTTTTAGATGATAGTTCTTCTCCTTCTCTACCTTCCTTTGCTACCTTGCAAGCAAATCCGTGAGAAATCCTTTCTGTTCTTGAGCTAGGAGATGAAGACGTTATTTCCAAAGTTAATCCACTACTTTTCACTTTACGAAACGGTCTCCACAAATTGCTCTCTCGATTTGCAAAACCGTGTAGTGAGCAAACGGTCTCAGGACCGTGTAAGGGCAAACGGTCTTCAAGACCATTAAGCCGCGTTGACCGAGCGTGGACCGTATAATATTTCTGTTCATAATTATGTAGGCTAATCACCCACAAAATTTGAGATGATCACTCCAAAGGAATCGTGAGATATGGGATTTTTAATCAACAACTTTAATTGAATTTACTCCTGATTTCCAATCTGTTGAAATCGCCCTTTTTGGGAAAACGGTCTCAAGACCGTGTATGAACGTTGACCAAGCATTGACCATATGCGATTACTGTTCAAAATAATGTTGATTAACAACTCACCAAATTTTATGGACTAATTCCAAACGAGCTAAGAGCTGAAGGATGATTACTAGGGCAAACCCTAATTGAAATCAGTACTGAAATCTCAATGAACTGATTAAGTGCTTTTGGGTTGATTAACCTAAACGGTCTCAAGACCATTTGGGGATCAATCAAACGGTCTCAAGACCGTGTGGGGAATCACCCAAGACCATGTGGAGGTCTGGGGTTAAGTATAGTTGACCAATTGAAAGTACAAAGATACCAAATTACATTGCAATTAAGTATTGATATGATAATCAACTCAATAGATCCAACCTTGAAGAATTTACACTAGAATACAAAAGTTGGATGGGCAAACGGTCTCAAGACCTTTTGGAACTCATCCAAACGGTCTCAAGACCGTGTGGTGACAACCCAAGACCGTTTGGAGGTCTAGGGTTAAGGTAATTTGATCAATTGAGGGCCCAATTGCAATAGGTTATTGAATTAATCAAAATACTGTTTTGAGACTCAATCAAGGTTCAACTCCTATCAAATCACATTAGGTTTTGATGAAATCTTGGGCAAACTGTCTCAAGACCGTGTGGCGTTCATCCACATGATCTCAAGACCGTTTGGGCCAAGTTTGGGCCCAATTGGAGCTCAATTGAAGGGTTCAACCTTGTGTTGATTCAAATTGTTGAGTCTTGATGGTTGAACGTTGATGGACCTTAATTGAACCAACTTCAACCCTAATTGGATAACAATTGAGGGTCAATTGAGTGACCAATTGGTTAAGCATAATCCTAATTAACTCAATCTATAAGTGGTTACCATAGCTTTGACCATTTGGAGGCTTCAACATTGATAATCATAAACGATTGAAATCTTTGAACCATGTTGGAGGTCCAAACGGTTTGAGACCAAGTGGACCAAACGGTCTCAAGACCGTTTGAGGCCTCACGGTCTCAAGACCGTTTGAGACCTCACGGTCTCAAGACCGTGTGAGGCCTCATGGTCTCAAGACTGTTTGGGGCCAAACGGTCCCAAGACCGTTTGGACTCAAACGATCTCAAGATCGAGAGACACCAAACGATCTCAAACCGTGTAAGCCCTCTCGGTCTTGAAGTCAAACTTGTTAAACGGTCTACACCCTCACACGGTTTGGGCAAACGACCTTGAAGGTCACACGGTCTTGGAGTCAACCCTAGCAAACAGTCAACTCTTCCAAACGGTCTCAAACCGTTTGGAGGTTGAAGGTTGAAACCGTTTGAGGTTTTCAAAGGTTGATTTCACTTAATCAATTGAAGGTGTAAATGGTTCAATGATGCTCTAATCTAAACCCTAATGATAACCTAGGATATTAAGGGATTAAGTGACTAATGAATTGAACCATGATGGTGATCAATGGGGTGAATTACCAAAATACCTTGATGGGTTCAATTGAGTAATACCTTGTTCAAATCAAACCCTAATCACATGATAGTGATGTTTTGGCTTATGTTAGCCCATGAGGACTTAACCCAACCTGATTTAGAGTGGTCTTATCACCATCTACTAGTATGAGGAGAGAGAAAGTATCTTAAGAGAGAGAAAGTACCTTAAGAGAGAGAAAGTACCCTCTTAGGGTGGAAACTCAAGTAAAGAACCTTCAATACACATGAATGTGCATGATTAGGGTATGATCCACCTATGTGAGATCATGGAAACCCTAATTATGATATATGATGAATCTTAAGCTAATCTGAGAGCATCAATGATGATGTTCCTCATACATGATGATGTTATGAGCTCAATTCACCATATGATGTGAATAGTAAACCCTAATTCAAGGGTAATGACATGTGATGTGAATAGTAAACCCTAATTCAAGGGTAATGACATGTGATGTGAATAGTAAACCCTAATTCAAGGGTAATGACATGTGATGTGAATAGTAAACCCTAATTCAAGGGTAATGACATGTGATGTGAATAGTAAACCCTAATTCAAGGGTAATGACATGTGATGTGAATAGTAAACCCTAATTCAAGGGTAATGACATGTGATGTGAATAGTAAACCCTAATTCAAAGGTGATGACATGTTATATGAGTATTAAACTCTATTTGATAAGAATCAAAGAACTTAGCTCTTATGACAATAGTGGAAATTATAATCATTGTTTTGAATTACCTTTATTAGTTGAATTAACCATGCATGTTCTGATATGGAGGTGATCAAATCCAGGTATGGATGATGATACTATATTCATTAAAGGCATATTGATAGCTTTATGAATAATTAAAGTATCTTGATGCCTTGTCAGTGGCATTCTATGATAATAATGGGCTGTGAGAGCCATGAATACCATCAAGGTCATGCTTTAGAGATGACTTGTGATGAGTATAATGAGAAATGATGATTGATGTGAGTTAGGCTTGTGACATTTAGTATTCTCCTTTTATAGCTGTTATGCTACTGTTATTGTTTGAAGAACAATGTGTGATGTTAAATGAATACCGAATGTACCTAACTAATCAAGTATAATGTAGAGCCCTGATCAAAGACCCATCATTGTCAGAGATCAAATGATGGTGAAACAGGTTTTCCTAAGGGAACTCCTGGATCACATACTATTGAGTATGTGGGGTATATGGATGTGTAGAACCTTACATCCTAGTGTAGGAATTTGATGTAGATATGTAATCCGTCAATCCTTCACTATAATCCCATACCGTATCAGTAGTAGGTAAACATGAAACCTCCTGATGACGAAGAAAACATAGATATCCGTATCAGTGGAGATAAACATGAAATCTCCTGATGACGAAGAGAGTACAAAACGCCACTGTGACTCTAAAATAGCGAAGGACCAGTTTACCCTGGTGAGCTATAATAGTAGAGACACAAGATGTCCTACAAGTGATCCTCTTACTGACTGAGGAAGGTGAAGGTCATGAGAATCCGACTCTCTTAATGACCTATGTATGATACTGATGTGACTTCTTAGCGATCAGTTGGAGTATGAGTGGTATGCCTCATCTCCACAGGGCATAATATTGTTTGTAAAACATAATCAACCGCGTAGTATACCTGTTAGAGATAACTATGAGTTAGTTGATTGATGATACACTGTAATAGTGCTTATATTCTTCATGTCTCATAAACGTTGAGCGCTTGTTTATAGCTGCAACTGCTATTGAATACTTTGAAAGCTTTACTGCTTAAGATATTCTTTGATGTTATAATAAAGCTTCTGGCGGAGAGTTATAACTCTCGCTGGGACATTTATGTAAAATTGTCTCACCCCGTAGACTTCAACTTTTAGGTGGACGTCGAAGACGGAGGAACCGGTCTACAGGTGACCAGTACCAGCAGCAGCAGCAACACCAGGAGCAGCAGTAAATCTCAGGTGGAGATTTAGCCTGCCATGTGGTGTAGTTAGAGTCAGTCCTATGTGTCCTATGTACTCTCAGGTCTTGGAGTCTTTTGTTATGAGTTCTTGAGATTTTGTATCTTGATGTATATAATTACTCAAGAAGTAATTATCATGAGATGTAAACAGTTTATCTCTTGTTATGAAAGAAGCTTTTAAGGATTCAAGCTCTTGTCTCGAAAATTTTTAATTTCCCGTGATTTTTGTCTTCCGCTGTTTATCGAATCGCTTCCGCAAAGTTTAAATCGTGATTATATCGTGGTTTGGAGATTAGAGCCCACAATTAGTGGTATCAGAGCTCTAGGTCAGTTGAGTCTACAGAGGCATAGGACTTAGGATGTCGAGTCTATCTTTAGTACTCCTTCCTTATCTAATAGAATCTTCTGCTCCTCAGGAGAAGAAGATACATAAGGATGGCTGAGCCTCATGATGAGTACGTGGCAGAGAGTAGTGCTAGTGCACCTCAAGGCGGTTCAAGGGTTCTAAGAATAGAACAGCCTGCGCCAGAGTCACCAAGAGAACCACCCCAGTTTGACCCAGCCGACATGGGTAACCCAGCTGTACAGACAATGTTCGGGCAGTTCATGACTGCCATGACACACATAACTGACATGATGCCCATACTTACACCTAGGGCACCTGTCCAACCTGAAGGACAAGGTATCAGTAAGACGTTCGAATGACTTCGTCGTGTCAGAGCTACTGAGTACTTTGGGACTACCGACCCCGCAGATGCTGATTTATGGCTGACAGAGTTGGAGAAGGCTTTCAGGATTCTTATTATCTCGGAAGCTGAGAAGGTTAGACATGCTGTCTATCTTCTCAAAGGCAGTGCTGGTCACTGGTGGAACATGGAAGAGAAGAAGAGACCTGGAGTAGAGTTCTCATGGGAAGAGTTTCGTCAGGAATTTATCAATAGATATTTTCCAAAGACCTTCCTAGATGAGAAGATCTCTCAGTTTGAGAGACTAAGGCAGGGTATGATGAACATTAGCGAGTATGAAGCTAAGTTCATGGAGTTGCTGCGGTTCTGTCTGCACATGGCTGCCACAGAAGAGGAAAGAATTAGGAGATTCGAGAAAGGTTTGAATGCTGATATGTCAACCTCTGTGTCTGCCTTAGAAAACCGAGAGAGATTCTCTACCTTCGTTGAGTCAGTCCGAAGGATAGAGAGATCTATGGTTGAGAAGAGGCAAACCCAGAAAAGATATCCACAGTTCCAGGGTTCTTCATCTAGGGATTTCAAGAAACCTAGATTCTCTGCACCTAACCCTCCACCACCCAGATCGAGTTCTCAAACTCAATGGTCACCAAGAAGAGGTAGAGGACAGAGTCAACCACTTCAAGGGACTCACAGTTCTGCATCGATGTCAGTTACTGGACCACCCCGACCACAACAACAGGAGAGGAGATGCTACAACTGTGGTATGGTGGGACACTTGATGAAGGATTTCCGTTCTAGGCCTGTCAGTGTGACACAGCCTCCGAGACAGAATCAACAAGGATCTCAGAGAATGCAATCTCAAGGAGCAGCTCGAGGACGTGGACAAGCGTCTCAAGCTGGATCATCAGCACCACCTCAACACCAGGAGACAGCGAGGTTCTATGCTATGAACCCACCAGATGCAGTGGTCAATCCACGGGTAGTGGCAGGTCAGATGGAACTTTTATATCCTGATATGTCTACATCCTGTGTTGTATCTGTTCTGATTGACCCGGGTGCTACGCACTCTTTCATCACTCATAGAGTGATTCGTAACTGTAATGTGACTGTTAGTCATAGGGCAGATAGTTTGTTGTTGGAGACTCGATTGAGTGGGTCTGCCGTTTTGCAGGAGGTATGCTCTCCTTGCATCCTCTTCTTTTCTGACCATCGCATTCAAGTGGATCTTATACCGCTTGATATGCAAGGATTTGATATAATCCTCGGGATGGATACCTTAGAAAGGTATAGAGTTGTTTTGGATTGTGAGTCCAAGTTGGCTGTGTTTGCGGATGAAAGCAACACATGGATCTTTCAAGGTGAAAGAAAGATTCTGCCCACCTGTCTTGTGTCATCTATGGTTGCTGATAAGCTGTTGAGGGAAGGATGTTATGCATTCTTAGCCCATGTGGTAGATGTTACCAAGGAAAGGTCCAATCCTGCTGAAGTTCCCATAGTCAGGGAATTCGAGGATGTGTTTCCTGAAGAACTTCCTGGTATACCACCACCTCGGGAGATTGATTTTGAAATCAATCTGATTCCAGATACGAAACCCATAGCCCAGACTCCGTATAGAATGGCGCCTGCCGAGATGGCAGAACTCAAGAAACAGCTTCAAGAGTTACTTGAGAAGGGCTTTATCTGACCAAGCACTTCACCTTGGGGTGCTCTGGTCTTGTTCGTTAAAAAGAAAGATGGGTCAATGCGGTTGTGCATCGGCTACAGACAACTCAATAAAGTAACAATAAAGAATAAGTACCCTCTGCCGAGGATTGATGATCTCTTTGACCAGTTGCGTGGTGCAACTGTCTTTTCCAAGATAGACTTGAGGTCTAGATATCATCAACTTCGTATTAAGGATAGTGACATATCCAAGTCTGCCTTTAGGACAAGGTATGGTCACTATGAGTTCACGGTTATGTCGTTTGGACTAACCAATGCACCAGCTGCATTTATGGAACTCATGAATAGAGTTTTTCGACCTTTCCTTGATCAGTGTGTTGTCGTCTTCATAGATGACATTCTGATCTATAGTAAGGATTCTCAGCAGCATGAGCAGCATCTTCGCCAAGCTTTGACCTTGCTAAGAGAACACAAGCTGTATGCTAAGTTTAGCAAGTGTGAGTTCTGGCTGCCGGAGGTATCTTTTCTTGGACATGTGATATCTGCCTCGGGAATTCGTGTTGACCCTACAAAGGTAGAATCTGTTCTACAATGGGAACAACCGAAGACACCGACGGAGATTCGAAGTTTCTTGGGGTTAGCTGGCTATTATCGAAGGTTCATTAAGAACTTTAGTTCTATAGCCTTACCTTTGACCAAGTTGACCCGGAAATATGTTCCTTTTTCTTGGAGTGATAAGTTTCAACAATCTTTCCAGTTGTTGAAGGAGAGGTTGACAAGTGCACATGTGCTTGTGCTACTTGAACAAGGAAAAGGATATGTAGTCTTCTGTGATGCTTCCAAGAATGGACTAGGATGTGTGTTGATGCAGGATAAACAAGTGATTTCTTTTGCTTCCCGACAGCTTAAGAAACACGAGGAGAATTATCCGACACACGATCTGGAGTTAGCTGCCATGGTTCATGCCTTGAAATTTTGGAGACATTATCTCTACGGATAAACATTCCAGATTTTCACAGACCACAAGAACCTTAAGTATATCTTCTCTCAGCACGAGCTTAACATGAGGCAACGTCATTGGATGGAGTTAATCAAGGACTACGATTGTACAATTGATTACCATCCGGGCAAGGCCAATGTTGTTGCAGATGCCTTGAGTAGTAAATCAACAACATCAACCATGAATAGAGCACAACTAAACTCTTTAGTATGCTCTAGGAGAGATATGCTTATCTCTTTAAGGCAAGACAATGTACAGTTGAAGGTGTCATTGTTAGCCGTGTTGTTAGCTAAGATGCATATTAAACCTACCCTAAGAGAGCATATTAAGGAAGCACAGCTAGGTGATGTTGCAGTTCAGCAGATTAGATCTGAGTATGGAAATGAGAAGCGAGATGGTTTCCATGACTCAGATGACCTGGTAGCCTGTTATAATGGAAGGATGATAGTGCCAGATGTGGATAACTTGAGGAAGTTAGTCCTGGAAGAAGCTCATTCTTCCATGTATGCTATGCATCCAGGGAGCACCAAGATGTATCGGAATTTGAAAGATCTATATTGGTGGCCTGGAATGAAGAAGGATGTTGCAGAATTTGTTCTGAGGTGTCCTGTGTGTCAGCAAGTTAAAGTTGAACACCAGAAACCTACAGGAACAATGCAACCTTTACCCATACCACAGTGGAAGTGGGACCATGTGACCATGGACTTTGTTGTTGGCCTACCCAGGACAAGCAAAGGACATGATTCCATTTGGGTAGTTGTTGATAGGTTGACTAAGACAACACATTTCTTACCTGTCAAAACAACCTATTCTGCTGAAAGGTTATCAGAATTATATGTTCAAGAGACAGTGCATTTGCACGGAGTTCCTGTCATAATAGTTTCTAACTGAGGTCCTCAGTTTACAAGTCATTTTTGGGAACAGTTACACAGAGCCTTAGGCACCAAGCTAAGGTTTAGTACGGCCTTTCATCCACAGACTGATGGACAGTCAGAAAGGACCATACAGACTTTAGAAGACCTTTTGAGAGCATGTGTTCTTCAGTTTACCGGGAGTTGGGATCTACACCTAAGCTTGATAGAGTTTGCCTATAACAATAGCTATCAGCATAGTATTGATATGGCACCTTATGAAGCCTTGTATGGTAGACGTTGTAGATCACCTCTGTGTTGGTTCGAGACTGGTGAGCGTCAGTTGTTAGGTCCTGATCTTGTGCAGCAGACCACAGAGAAGATTAAAGTAATACAACAAAAGGTTAAGACTGCACAGGATAGGCAGAAATCTTATGCTGACAAGCGTCGTAGACCCTTAGAGTTCCAGGTTGGAGATAGAGTATATCTCAAAGTCTCGCCTTGGAAAGGGGTCCTTCGTTTTGGAAGGAAAGGGAAGTTAGCTCCTAGATTTATGGGGCCTTATCCAATCATTGAACGGATTGGAAAGGTAGCATATAGACTAGAGCTGCCACCAGAGTTACAGAGGTTACACCCTGTGTTTCACATTTCTATGCTGAAGAAATGTCACCCAGACACTGAGTCAATTCTACAACCTATGGAGGTAGAATTGAATGAAGATGTATCTTATGAGGAGGGACCAATGTCAATCCTTGATAACAAAATTAAAAAGTTAAAGAAGAAAGATATAAGTCTTGTGAAAGTCCTCTGGAATCACCATGGTGTTGAAGAATCCACTTGGGAATTAGAGGATGAGATGAGAAGGAAGTATCCTGCCCTTTTCTCTTAGTATGTTTTATCGATTTCGGGGACGAAATCCTTGTAAGGGGTGGATAATTTGTAACATCCCTGACCTGGGTTATGAGTTAACCCTAGGTGTTTTGCCTAAATATGTAATTAAATCCTTGTGATTAACTTTGGGCATGTAATTAAGTTTCTCAGAAACATATATTTCAGTTTTTGCTCCTTTTTATATAAAGTTGTAGCATTGTTTTGTAATACAGGGACCTATGTGCAAATTACCCAGTTAGAAGGGTTAACTTGCAATTTGCAAATTTTGAGATGTTCTTCTGATGTTGAGACATCATGAGAATGATGATGGTAAGGTTTGAGGGATTTCCCAAGCTTGGGCACCAAGGTGCAGCTGTGGAAGCAATCCCGGTGCATGAAAACCCTAAATTGGAGAAAAGTGCAATTTACCCAATTTGAGGGGTGCAACTTGTAAAATACATCATCTAAAATATCTTTTAAGACTCTTGTCATCATTTAGAGAAGAAATGATGAAAGGTCACTTCAATTGATTAATCAAGTTATAAAAAAAAAACACCTTTAAGATTAAATAATCAAGGTGTATGTGCTATAGCCCTTTTATGTGTATGCTTAACTAATAGGTTGATCTTCTTTGATCTCATTTCTTGACCTTAGAAGAAGGTTTGTCCTTATAATTAATATGAAGGAATGAGCATAGAAGGATGGAGGGACTAAGTTGAAAATATGGAGAACTTATGAGCTTATGTTGAAAATCTCACCCCAAGTATATATACTCTCCACTTCACTTAGCAAGGAAACCCTCCCTTCGTTCCTTTCACTGTTCTATTCACCCAAACCGACTAAAGAGGAGCTGTGGAGCTCAGGAGGACGACCAAGGAGGGCAAGGTAGGTTTGAATCCTCCCTTTTGCTTAAGTTCATGGTTAGAACTCGAATTCAAGGTCAAATTGATGGCTAGCTCACATAGCTCTACCTTTCTAGCCATCTTTTCTCAACTTTCCTTGGAAGGATCACCTTGGCCGACCTGTGGAAACTCAAGGAAGCCATTAAAAGCTTGGAGCTCAAGGAGCAAGCTTTAGGCGGGTTTTATAACTTTGAACCTATGCTTTGTTATATACATCTCGTTTATGCTTTTAGATGATAGTTTTTCTCCTTCTCTAGCTTCCTTTGCTACCTTGCAAGCAAATCCGTGAGAAATCCTTGCTGTTCTTGAGCTAGGAGATGAAGACGTTATTTCCAAAGTAAATCAACTACTTTTCACTTTATGAAACGGTCTCCACAAATTGCTCTCTCGGTTTGCAAAACCGTGTAGTGAGCAAACGGTCTCAGGACCGTGTAAGGGAAAACGGTCTTCAAGACCGTTTAGCCGCATTGGCCGAGCGTGGACCGTATAAGATTTCTGTTCATAATTATGTAGGCTAATTACTCAGAAAATTTGAGATGATAACTCCAAAGGAATCATGAGATATGGGCTTTTTAATCAACAACTTTAATTGAATTTACTCCTGATTTCCAATCTGTTGAAATCTCTCTTTTTGGGAAAACGGTCTCAAGACCGTGTAAGAACGTTGACCAAGCGTTGACCGTATGAGATTACTGTTCAAAATAATGTTGATTAACAACTCACCAAATTTGATGGACTAATTCCAAACGAGCTAAGAGCTGAAGGATGATTACTAGGGCAAACCCTAATTGAAATCAGTACTGAAATCTCAATGAACTGATTAAGTGCTTTTGGGTTGATTAACCTAAACGGTCTCAAGACCATTTGGGGATCAATCAAACGGTCTCAAGACCGTGTGGGGAATCACCCAAGACCGTGTGGAGGTCTGGGGTCAAGTATAGTTGACCAATTGAAAGTACAAAGATACCAAATTACATTGCAATTAAGTATTGATATGATAATTAACTCAATAGATCCAACCTTGAAGAATTTACACTAGAATAAAAAAGTTGGATGGGCAAACGGTCTCAAGACCTTTTGGAACTCATCCAAACGGTCTCAAGACCGTGTGGTGACAACCCAAGACCGTTTGGAGGTCTAGGGTTAAGGTAATTTGATCAATTGAGGGCCCAATTGCAATAGGTTATTGAATTAATCAAAATACTGTTTTGAGACTCAATCAAGGTTCAACTCCTATCAAATCACATTAGATTTTGATGAAATCTTGGGCAAACGGTGTCAAGACCGTGTGGAGTTCATCCACACGATCTCAAGACCGTTTGGGCCAAGTTTGGGCCCAATTGGAGCTCAATTGAAGGGTTCAACCTTGTGTTGATTCAAATTGTTGAGTGTTGATGGTTGAACGTTGATGGACCTTAATTGAACCAACTTCAACCCTAATTGGATAAAAATTGAGGGTCAATTGAGTGACCAATTGGTTAAGAATAATCCTAATTAACTCAATCTATAAGTGGTTACCATAGCTTTGACCATTTGAAGGCTTCAACATTGATAATCATAAACGATTGAAATCTTTGAACCATGTTGGAGGTCCAAACGGTTTGAGACCAAGTGGACCAAACGGTCTCAAGACCGTTTGAGGCCTCACGGTCTCAAGACCATTTCAGACCTCACAGTCTCAAGACCGTTTGAGGTCACACGGTCTCAAGACCGTGTGAGGCCTCACGGTCTCAAGACCGTTTGGGGCCAAACGGTCCCAAGACCGTTTGGACTCAAACGATCTCAAGATCGAGAGACAGCAAACGGTCTCAAACCGTGTAAGCCCTCTCGGTCTTGAAGTCAAACTTGTTAAACGGTCTACACCCTCACACGGTTTGGGCAAACGACCTTGAAGGTCACACGGTCTTAGAGTCAACCCTAGCAAACGGTCAACTCTTCCAAACGGTCTCAAACCGTTTGGAGGTTGAAGGTTGAAACCGTTTGAGGTTTTCAAAGGTTGATTTCACTTAATCAATTGAAGGTGTAAATGGTTCAATGATGCTCTAATCCAAACCCTAATGATAACCTAGGATATTAAGGGATTAAGTGACTAATGAATTGAACCATGATGGTGATCAATGGGGTGAATTACCAAAATACCTTGATGGGTTCAATTGAGTAATACCTTGTTCAAATCAAACCCTAATCACATGATAGTGATGTTTTGGCTTATGTTAGCCCATGAGGACTTAACCCAACCTGATTTAGAGTGGTGTTATCACCATCTACTAGTATGAGGAGAGAGAAAGTATCTTAAGAGAGAGAAAGTACCTTAAGAGAGAGAAAGTACCCTCTTAGGGTGGAAACTCAAGTAAAGAACCTTCAATACACATGAATGTGCATGATTAGGGTATGATCCACCTATGTGAGATCATGGAAACCCTAATTATGATATATGATGAATCTTAAGCTAATCTGAGAGCATCAATGATGATGTTCCTCATACATGATGATGTTATGAGCTCAATTCACCATATGATGTGAATAGTAAACCCTAATTCAAGGGTAATGACATGTGATGTGAATAGTAAACCCTAATTCAAGGGTAATGACATGTGATGTGAATAGTAAACCCTAATTCAAGGGTAATGACATGTGATGTGAATAGTAAACCCTAATTCAAGGGTAATGACATGTGATGTGAATAGTAAACCCTAATTCAAGGGTAATGACATGTGATGTGAATAGTAAACCCTAATTCAAGGGTAATGACATGTGATGTGAATAGTAAACCCTAATTCAAAGGTGATGACATGTTATATGAGTATTAAACTCTATTTGATAAGAATCAAAGAACTTAGCTCTTATGACAAGAGTGGAAAGTATAATCATTGTTTTGAATTACCTTTATTAGTTGAATTAACCATGCAGGTTCTGATATGGAGGTGATCATATCCAAGTATGGATGATGATACTATATTCATTAAAGGCATATTGATAGCTTTATGAATAAGTAAAGTATCTTGATGCCTTGTCAGTGGAATTCTATGATAATAATGGGCTGTGAGAGCCATGAATACCATCAAGGTCATGCTTTAGAGATGACTTGTGATGAGTATAATGAGAAATGATGATTGATGTGAGTTAGGCTTGTGACATTTAGTATTCTCCTTTTATAGCTGTTATGCTACTGTTATTGTTTGAAGAACAATGTGTGATGTTAAATGAATATTGAATGTACCTAACTAATCAAGTATAATGTAGAGCCCTAATCATAGACCCATCATTGTCAGAGATCAAATGATGGTGAAATAGGTTTTCCTAAGGGAACTCCTGGATCACATACTATTGAGTATGTGGGGTATATGGATGTGTAGAACCTTACATCCTAGTGTAGGAATTTGATGTAGATATGTAATCTGTCAATCCTTCACTACAATCCCATACCGTATCAGTAGTAGGTAAACATGAAACCTCCTGATGACGAAGA
The DNA here is from genome assembly GCA_963693085.1 of Alisma plantago-aquatica. NCBI lineage: Eukaryota > Viridiplantae > Streptophyta > Magnoliopsida > Alismatales > Alismataceae > Alisma > Alisma plantago-aquatica. Next base: position 27,040,937 of record OY856410.1, read on the forward strand.
AAACATAGATATCCGTATCAGTGGAGATAAACATGAAATCTCCTGATGACGAAGAGAGTACAGAACGCCATTGTGACTCTAAAATAGCGAAGGACCAGTTTACCCTGGTGAGCTATAATAGTAGAGACACAAGATGTCCTATAAGTGATCCTCTTACTGACTGAGGAAGGTGAAGGTCATGAGAATCTGACTCTCTTAATGACCTATGTATGATACTGATGTGACTTCTTAGCGATCAGTTGGAGTATGAGTGGTATGCCTCATCTCCACAGGGCATAATATTGTTTGTAAAACATAATCAACCACGTAGTATACCTGTTAGAGATAACTACGAGTTAGTTGATTGATGATACAGTGTAATAGTGCTTATATTCTTCATGTCTCATAAACGTTGAGCGCTTGTTTATAGCTGCAACTGTTATTGAATACTTTGAAAGCTTTACTGCTTAAGATATTCTTTGATGTTATAATAAAGCTTCTGGCGGAGAGTTATAACTCTCGCTGGGACAATTATGTAAAATTGTCTCACCCCGTAGACTTCAACTTTTAGGTGGACGTCGAAGACGGAGGAACCGGTCTACAGGTGACCAGTCCCAGCAGCAGCAGCAACACCAGGAGCAGCAGTAAATCTCAGGTGGAGATTTATCCTGCCATGTGGTGTAGTTAGAGTCAGTCCTATGTGTCCTATGTACTCTCAGGTCTTGGAGTCTTTTGTTATGAGTTCTTGAGATTTTGTATCTTGATGTATATAATTACTCAAGAAGTAATTATCATGAGATGTAAACAGTTTATCGCTTGTTATGAAAGAAGCTTTTAAGGATTCAAGCTCTTGTCTCGAAAAGTTTTAATTTCCCGTGATTTTTTTCTTCCGCTGTTTATCGAATCGCTTCCGCTAAGTTTAAATCGTGATTATATCGTGGTTTGGAGATCAGAGCCCACAGTAATTTCTTATAGGATCAATGACTTGGTACACTATGATAATCATAGTTGTATGAACTCGATTGAAGGGTTGATATGACCTAATCAAGTTGAGATGATGATAGCATGAATTCATATAATAATATGATTCATGTGGTGTTTAAGGGTATGATCCTTAAGTAGAGAGATCATGAAACCCTAATCATGAACATAAACCCTAATTGACAAGGTCATTGAACTATAACCCTAGTTGAGGGTGTATCCTTATGAAACCCTAGTTGAGGGTGTATCCATGTAAAACCCTAGTTGAGGGTGATTCCATGAGAAACCCTGACTAAGTATTAACATCACATGATGTTCTAATACTATGTTGTGATGAGAGGCCCTGAGAAGGGTGAAGGTATATGAGACTCTAATGTGAAGTCATAATGCATAAAGCCCTAATCTTGGGAAATATGACAATGAATTATAACCCTAATTTTAATTAGGGTATAAAGAAATCTTAATGATGAAATAGAAGGAATGGCCTTATAAAGGTGAAACATTTCATGTGGTGGACTATATACAACCTAAGTATAAGCAATGTCTTTATCATTAGACAAGTCCATACCATTAAAGACAGTTGGACAATTCTAATGTGTGGTCTTTGCCTTATATGCTAAAGGTGAGAAATTAGTGAAGGAATGTATTAAGAAGGGAAATACCTTAATACAAGATAAGATGGTTAATTCAAGAGAGTATGATGTAGTCATACCATGATGAGGATGAGAAATGAACTCATACCTTGAATTAATGATCATCAATGCTATATGATGTGAGTAATGATCTTGAATAATCATTTATGATACCTTTGAATGCCTCAGAGGTATGGAATAATGAATTAAGGGTTAGACAGATAATGTAATCATGAAACCCTATTTAATGAGAAATGGGGAACCCTAACCCTAATTTGGGTAAAGGGAATGAGAAGCCCTATATGATAGTAAACCCTAATTCTTGGGAAAGGAATAATGGTGTTACTATTATATCACATGATGTGATGAATATCTTGTATGAATGTTATCATGTCTAAAACCATGTAGATATTATGACATGATGAACATATCCAGGTATGAGCTATGATGTTCATTTGATAAGTATTGATTGGCCATATGTGCCATTATGTTTTTGTTACTTAGAAAGAAGTAACAAGATAATTATGGGCTTGTAAGCCTTTGTAATAAGTTGTTGCCTAGTGAGAGGTGACAATATGTGTAATGGCCTTATGAGCCATGTGATATTTTGTTGCCTAGTGAGAGGTGACAAGATACTTAATGAGCCTTTTGAGCCATGTGAGATGCTTGAACAACAAGTATCATGTATACCTTGGTCTGAGGACCTTGTGGTATTAATTACCTGATAAGTGGTAACAATGTTCTGTGATGAACTAAGGGTTTGAATACCCAGATCCAGTAATCATGATAATGATGATGTGAAGGGATGAGAGTTCCCAGTAATGTGATCAGGGACTGAGATACCAATGTCTTATAAGAACTGAGAAGTACATTGCTGAATATAAGTACATGTTTCTTTGTAGCAGTTGTCTTAATAAGTTATGTTTGAGAACTTGACTGATGCTAAAAGAATATGATAATGTACTTAAATAATCAAGTGAAATCTATTCATGTAGTGCCCTGGCCATAGATCCATCATCGTCAGTAGCTGGTGATGGTGAAACGGGTTCTCTTGCGGGTTAATCCGGAGCGTATATTGTTGAATATGTGGGGTTTCACCTAGCCAAAAATAGGAGGATTAGAGTGCAACTTCGGTTGTAGACTCAAGGTGTGTATAAGAGCATGGTGAATAGGCCCATGGCTCAGTGTGATAGAGCATGAATGCGTTCATGGCTCAGGGAGCACGGTGAACTGGCCCGTGGCTCAGATATACTAGCGCCGAGACCTGTACCAAGGCGGGCTAGAGAAAGGGTAGCCTACAGGAGCTAACCCTGTGACTGAGGTCACTTAAGCAAGAGACTGTGCTCTTGCTTGTTTTCTTGCACCGACCGAGACATGGGAGGTCATGGAGTTCGGCTCTTCCATTGACCTTGTATGGCACCGGCTTTGGGTTTCGCAACCGAAGGTTGGATTTGAGCGGTACGGCTCACTTCCTCAGGGCATAAGTGTGATTGTAAAATGCAATCAGCCGTATAGCATGTTTGCTTAAGGATTGAATACGGAAATTCATTGTCTGATGTTGTATTTCTTTGTGCATTCCTTAGTGGATAAATGTTATTTATGTTTCTTTATATTCTCTGCAAAGTAGATAGATGAATTACTTATCTACCATGGGTAGAGGCAATGACTTCCTTGATAATAGGATATTATCTTATTCTGTTCTATGATGAATAATTCTGCCTGATAATGTAAAAGTAACTCCTGCACAGTTTTAATTTAATAAACTGCAATAACAATGTTTTGGCGGAGAGTTATATCTCTCACTGGGGCAATTTTCAATTGTCTCACCCCCGTGGGAAACATTTTTAGGTATGCATGGAAGGCAGAGCAAAAACCCTAGAACAGGGAAAGAGCAGCAGCAACAGCAACAGCAGGGACAACAATAAGATCTCAGGTGGAGATTTTGTGTGTCTAGTCATATAGATAGTAGTCCTATGTGTCGTCTCTGTACTCTCAGGTCGTCATAGTTTTAAATGTATCAATCTGATTTTTGGCTTAGTGCCTCGAAGTTTTTATACTGCCTGTGTATAATTGTTAACAGGGCAGTCAATGTTGTAATCCTTAAAAAGGAACGGTACCGGTTGTGTACTTGTGAACCATGATGAATTTGAAATACTTTGGTTCTTGGTTAAAGAGTTTTCCTATGAATGGATCTATTTGAAAAAGTTTTAATTTTTAGTGATTTTCAGTAATCCGCTGCAAATAATCCGCTTCCGCTTAAGTTAATCTTGTTTTTGCGATTTGGTCGTTTCAATTGTGGTATCAGAGCTCTAGGTTCGTTGAGTCTACAGAGACATAGGACTAAGGTAGTAGAGTATGTTCTGGTGTCATCCAGTGTATCTGATAGTGTCTTTTGCTCGTATAAGAGAAGAAGAACTTAAAGATGACTGGGTCACATGAGGAGGTTGCTGCTGAAAGAAGCAATGTTGCACTAAGAAGAGGTGCATGGGAGTAGGCAAGAGAGAGACAATTGCCTGAGAATCCCCTAGTTGATCCAACTATAATAAGAAAATCCTTCTTAAAAGTATTACTGTTGGAGAATTTAGGGCAAAAATAATGAATATAGTGGATCCAGCATTGGCAGTGTAACCTATGTTACCAGCCTCAATGATGATGTTTTAGATATCAACGGGATTTATACTCAACATCAGCAGGTTGAAGCAAAAGGAAATGATGAATTTCTGGACTTAAATTGAGTCTGTGCTCAACCTTAGCCTGTTGAATCAACCTTTGAGGCAGAGTTAGCCTGAGGCAGTGAATAATCCATGAATTATGAAAAGCTAAATAAGATACTGTCATTTAAATATGTCATCTTATGAATTCCTGGATTAACTGAGAAAGGAAATGATTGAACTTTCCTTGATTAGTCCTATGAGGACTTATGTTTTGCATGATAAAACATTACAAATGTTTTATGTTATTCTTACCTCTATAAGAAAAGATGAGGTATAAAAGAGATGCCTGAATGAAATTCAGGGATGTTAAGCTTTATGCTTGTAATAATATGAAAAGAAGGAGTATGATAACATACAAAGTGCATACCACTTAATCTCAGTATTTATATACCCTGGCCAGGTATACAACTATTGATGATAAAGTGAGTATGGAAACTCTTAGATTGTTGTCTTTTTATTACTCTAATCAAGTAGTAATTCTGAGACAATCTAATGAGTATCATGAAATCAGAAATCTAGAATGAATAAATGTGTCATATCCCATGCATGAGAAAGATAAGTCTGAGATAATCCCAGATGAGCATGTTGTATGAGAAACTAAAAATGTACTCCTCATAAAGATAAGAATAAGAATAAGGGAGATGAACCATGTTCAATAATGTTGCCCGCATAATACAGATCTTTCCCATAATGAGGAAATGGGAGATGTGATGAGATCATGAGATGATCATAAACATGCTAGATAACAATAAAGAAAGGGATAATGACATGCAATCATCCTTAAAAATTCCAATACTAAAGGCAAGGAACCTAGGATGAGATAAATAGTAAATGGTTCAAGAATAGTTGAAAATACATGACTTAATAAGAGGAATATGAATCCTTGTTTTCTTTCCTTTCAGGGACATGGCAATAAAGTGGGTCTTAGGACACTTGATGTGCATAAGATAAAGGAGTTCATGTATTGGATACTTAGAAAAGTATCGGTTATCTTGGACTTTAGTCTCAAGATGAGGACATATGAAACAATTAATGTTCCAAGATGAAAGGAAGAGATATATATGATGTGTTTCCAACACATGTGATAGATACCAAGGTGAAAGATTCTGGTTTTTGAGAGTTATCAGATGGGTTAGGTTGGCTACCTGGGGTGGTCAACTGTGAAATTAGTCTGGATGTATAAAACAATATGAACATCATATGTTAGGGGTTTATGCTCTGCATAAACATGATATTAATAAAGAATGCACGATGTTTCTCTGAACAAGAAAAGTGTTATTTGACCCAAAGTTGACTTTATAGTCAATGATGAGGAACAATGGAGCATGTGCCTTGTGTGTTGATTCTATGAGAATCTTGTACGGAAACACTTTGTGCTAATCAAGGTTTTATGGTGTCTCCATAATAAGGAGATGTTATGTGAAGACTAGATAGTGTGAAGAATAAAATACATCTGTCTTCCTTTATCTGGATTTCGAGGATGAAATCATTGTTAGGGGTTTATAATTTGTAACAACCCTGACCTGGGTTATACTTTAACCCTAGGTGTTTTGATTAATAAATGTGATTAAATACTTAATCTCATCTTATGAAAAGTAATTAGGCCTCAAGAGGAACTTATGTTGCAATTCTAGTCCTTTTTGAACATTGTTGAAATCAATGTTTGGTTTGTATTGGACTAAAGTGCAAATTACCCAAGTTGAGGGGTTTAAGTGCAATTGTGCATGATAATATGTTCCTCATGTGTTGAAGCATCATGAGAGTGAAAATTATGCTGAGGTATGGCTTATGGAAGCCTGAACACTAAGAAAGCACTGATAAAGCAATGTTTGTGCATAAAAACCTAGTTTTGGAGTAATGTGCAATTTACCTAAAACCAAGGGTTCAATATGCAATTTACCACTTCAATAAAGTCCATAATATTTCTTGGAATCATGTAGAGAAAATAAAATGAGAGGTACTTCTCATTTGAATTAAGATGGAGGAGAGAGAATCTTGATATTAAAATAATCAAGATTTAATCCTAAGTGAAACCCTAATCCAATTTAGGGCAAAAATGAATGTATTAATTAAAGGGACTTCAACCAAAATTAAAATGGTTGGATTCAGATGTGTGTGGATAAGCCTAAAGCCTTGCAAAGGCACGAGCATATCCTAAGGAGGTGAAATTCCACTCACCATTATTATAAGAAAAAGAATTTCCACTCAAATAAGGATATTCTTATTATAAGGGTTAAGGTGCTTAATTTCTTTTCTCTTAATTCATGGATAATGGAAGGGAGTTCGGCGGGGATAGAGATGCCCTTGCATGCAAGAAACCAAGGGCGAAGTGGTGGCAACAATTTTGGAATTAAAAGACTTTTATAAAGTATCCTCTCTCTCCTCAATTTTCTTATAAAAGTACCTTTTCCAAGCCAAATGAAAGGCTTTTACGACCCCACTTCTTCTCCTTGCTTGCAAAACCGACCAAGAAGGCTAAGGACAGCAGGGAGCACGTCCCCAACCTGTTGGTAAGCCTTTGATCTTCGTTCTTCATGATTTCATGGTGAAAATCATAAAACAATGTGTAATTCCTTCATTTCTTCACTCAATCTTCAATTCTAGCCGATCATTTCACTCCAAATCTTGAAGTCGAGCCTTGGAATAGTTGGAGAAGCTTCATCCACCATTAGATCCGTGTAGAGTGGAGCTTGGAGATCATATTTGAGGCGGGTTTTATAACTCAAACCCTTAATCATTGATATTGCATCAATTCTCTATACTTTGTTGATTGTTTTCTTTAATTTGCTACACTCTTATTTCTTTGCTGCAATTTCCATCAAGAACGGTTGCTGTTCTTGGTTTTTCGAAGGAAGGGGATTATGAAATCATCCTAGATGCTTATACAAAGAAAAGTACCAAGCCAAAAGGTTTTGATAGCTACTCCAAATCATTTTAATTTGATTGGTTATGCGGTTTCAGCAAACCATTTAAGGGCAAACGGTTTGAAACCGTTTGGGAGCAAACGGTTTCAAAACCATTTGAGATGGTTGACCAAGCGTTGACAGTTTGGGAATTGTGTTCCTAATTATGTAGGCTGATAACCCACCAAATTTGAGGGATTAAATCCCAAGGAATCGAGAGTTGAAGGCTAACCAATTAGGCAATCGAATTGAATTAAGTGCTGATTTTGAATCTGATTAACTTGACCTTTTTGGGAAAACGGTTTCAAAACCGTTTGTGATGGTTGACCAAGCGTTGACCGTTTGGGATTACTGTTCCTAATGATGTTGGTTAATGACTCACCAAATATTAGGGATTAAATACAGAGGAATCGTGAGTTGAAGGCTAATAAATTAGGGAAACCTAATTGGATTAAGTGCTGATTTTCAATTTGAGTAATTCGACTTTTTGGGAAAACGGTTTCAAAACCATTTGCGATGGTTGACCAAGCATTGACCGTTTGGGATTACTGTTCCTAATGGTGTTGGTTAATGACTCACCAAATTTGATGGATTAATTCCAAACGAGTCATGAGTTGAAGCCTAATCAATTGGGAAAACCCTAATTGAGATTAGTGCTGAAATTCCAATGAGTTGATTTTGAGATTTTGGGTTGATTAGCCCAAACGGTTTCAAAACCGTTTGGGGATCACCCAAGACCGTTTGGAGGTCTGGGGTCAAGTATGGTTGACCAATTGAAGGTCCAAAGGTACCAAATCACATTGCAATTAATTGCTGATGTGTTGATCAACTCGATAGACCAAACCTTGATGAAATTTCACTAGAATCCAAGGGTTGGATGGGAAAATGGTATTCACCTGCTTGGAAAATGGTCTTCACCTGCTTGGCCAAACGGTCTTCACCTGCTTGGCCAAACGGTCTTCACCTAATTGGCCAAACGGTCTTCACCTAATTGGCCAAACGGTCTTCACCTACTTGGGAAAATGGTCTCAAACCGTTTGGAGACCTAGGTGGTTTCAAGGTCAAGTTGTGTTATGTAATTGAAGGTTCAAGTGGTCAATCCAATTAGATACCTAATGTAATTGAAGGTTCAATTGGTTAACCCAATAGAGAACCTAATGCAATTGAAGGTCCAATTGAATAACCTAATTGAGTACCTATTGCAATTGAAGATTCAATTGACCAATTCAATTGGATACCTTATGTAATGGAGGTCCAATGTGATTGAATCTCTTGAGAATCAAGATGATGAATGATCCATTGATCCAATGCTGATTAGTAATGATAGTCAATGAAGGTACAAAGGTGGAAACCCTATTAGTATCTAAGTGGTTGGTGCCAATTAAGGGATGAACCCTAATTGCTTATAGTATCAATGACTTGGTACACTATGTTAATCATAGTTGTATGAACTCGATTGAAGGGTTGATATGACCTAATCAAGTTGAGATGATGATAGCATGAATTCATATAAGAATATGATTCATGTGGTGTTTAAGGGTATGATCCTTAAGTAGAGAGATCATGAAACCCTAATCATGAACATAAACCCTATTTGACAAGGTCATTGAACTCTAACCCTAGTTGAGGGTGTATCCTTATGAAACCCTAGTTGAGGGTGTATCCATGTAAAACCCTAGTTGAGGGTGATTCCATGAGAAACCCTAGTTGAGGGTGATTCCATGAGAAACCCTGACTAAATATTAACATCACATGATTTTCTAATACTATGTTGTGATGAGAGGCCCTGAGAAGGGTGAAGGTATATGAGACTCTAATGTGAAGTCATAATGCATAAAGCCCTAATGTTGGGAAATATGACAATGAATTATAACCCTAATTTTAATTAGGGTATAAAGAAATCTTAATGATGAAATAGAAGGAATGGCCTTATACAGGTGAAACATTTCATGTGGTGGACTATATACAACCTAAGTATAAGCAATGTCTTTATCATTAGACAAGTCCATACCATTAAAGATAGTTGGACAATTCTAATGTGTGGCCTTTGCCTTATATGCTAAAGGTGAGAGATTAGTGGAGGAATGTATTAAGAAGGGAAATACCTTAATACAAGATAAGATGGTTAATTCAAGAGAGTTTGAAATGATGTGAAAGTGATACATCAAAATATAATAGTTATCACATGTAGCACTTCAGGTTTTATATACCTTGATGTACTCCAAATCTTATATGTCCAAATATGAAACATATGAAGTGTGTTATGCAACTATTACAATGATATGTAATGAGTTGTTGCACTTTGATGAGTGTTAATTAATGTACCTTGAGAATGGGGTTAAGCCCAAATGATGAGTATGATGTAGTCAAACCATGATGAGGATGAGAAATGAACTCATACCTTGAATTAATGATCATCAATGCTATATGATGCGAGTAATGATCTTGAATAATCATTTATGATACCTTTGAATGCCTCAGAGGTATGGAATAATGAATTAAGGGTTAGACAGATAATGTAATCATGAAACCCTATTTAATAAGAAATGGGGAACCCTAACCCTAATTTGGGTAAAGGGAATGAGAAGCCCTATATGATAGTAAGCCCTAATTCCTGGGAAAGGAATAATGGTGTTACTATTATATCACATGATGTGATGAATATCTTGTATGACTGTTATCATGTCTAAAACCATGTAGATATTATGATATGATGAACATAGCCAGGTATGAGCTATGATGTTCATTTGATAAGTATTGATTGGCCATATGTGTCATTATGTTTTTGTTACTTAGAAAGAAGTAATAAGATAATTATGGGCTTGTAAGCCTTTGTAATAAGTTGTTGCCTAGTGAGAGGTGACAATATGTGTAATGGCTTTGTGAGCCATGTGATATTTTGTTGCCTAGTGAGAGGTGACAAGATACTTAATGGGCCTTTTGAGCCATGTGAGATGCTTGAACAACAAGTATCATGTATACCTTGGTCTGAGGACCTTGTGGTATTAATTACCTGATAAGTGGTAACAATGTTTTGTGATGAACTAAGGGTTTGAATACCCAGATCCAGTAATCATGATAATGATGATGTGAAGGGATGAGAGTTCCCAGTAATGTGATCAGGGACTGAGATCCCAATGTCTTATAAGAACTGAGAAGTACATTGCTGAATATAAGTACATGTTTCTTTGTAGCAGTTGTCTTAATAAGTTATGTTTGAGAACTTGACTGATGCTAAAAGAATATGATAATGTACTTAAATAATCAAGTGAAATCTATTCATGTAGTGCCCTGGCCATAGATCCATCATCGTCAGTAGCTGGTGATGGTGAAACGGGTTCTCCTGCGGGTTAATCCGGAGCGTATATTGTTGAATATGTGGGGTTTCTCCTAGCCAAAAATAGGAGGATTAGAGTGCAACTTCGGTTGTAGACTCAAGGTGTGTATAAGAGCATGGTGAATAGGCCCATGGCTCAGTGTGATAGAGCATGAATGCGTTCATGGCTCAGGGAGAACGGTGAACTGGCCCGTGGCTCAGATATACTAGCGTCGAGACCTGTACCAAGGCGGGCTAGAGAAAGGGTAGCCTACAGGAGCTAACCCTGTGACTGAGCTCACTTAAGCAAGAGACTGCGGTCCTGCTTGTTTTCTTGCACTGACCGAGACATGGGAGGTCATGGAGTCCGGCTCTTCCATTGACCTTGTATGGCACCGGCTTTGGGTTTCGCAACCGAAGGTTGGATTTGAGCGGTACGGCTCACTTCCTCAGGGCATAAGTGTGATTGTAAAATGTAATCAGCCGTATAGCATGTTTGCTTAAGGATTGAATACGGAAATTCATTGACTGATGTTGTATTTCTTTGTGCATTCCTTAGTGGATAAATGTTATTTATGTTTCTTTATATTCTCTGCAAAGTAGACAGATGAATTACTTATCTACCATGGGTAGAGGCAATGACTTCCTTGATAATAGGATATTATCTTATTCTGTTCTATGATGAATAATTCTACCTGATAATGTAAAAGTAACTCCTACACTATTTTAATTTCATAAACTGCAATAATAATGTTTTGGTGGAGAGTTATATCTCTCGCTGGGGCAATTTTCAATTGTCTCACCCCCGTGGGAAACATTTTTAGGTATGCATGGAAGGCAGAGCAGAAATCCTAGAACTGGGAAAGAGCAGCAACAACAGCAATAGCAGGGACAGCAATAAGATCTCAGGTGGAGATTTTGTCTATCTAGTCATATAGATAGTAGTCCTATGTGTCGTCTCTGTACTCTCAGGTCCTCGGTGTTTTAAATGTATCAATCTAATTTTTGGCTTAGTGCCTCGAAGTTTTTATGCTGCCTGTGTATAATTGTTAACAGGGCAGTCAATGTTGTAATCCTTAAAAAGGAACGGTACCGGTTGTGTACTTGTGAACTAGTATGAATTTGAAATACTTTGGTTCTTGGTTAAAGAGTTTTCCTATGAATGGATCTCTTTGAAAAAGTTTTAATTTTTAGTGATTTTTAGTAATCCGCTGCAAATAATCCGCTTCCGCTTATCAACTGCACCTTCTCGAGCATCATCTGCATATCATCCATCTTCACCAGGGACTTTTCACCAACATCATCCCAATACAAAGGTGAATGATAAGGTCTACCATAGAGAGCTTCAAAAGGTGGCATACCAATACTGGCTTGGTAGTTGTTGTTGTAAGAAAACTCAGCTAATGGCATATACTGATCCCATGCACCACCCCAATCCATCAAACAAGCATGTAGAAAGTCCTCCAGAATCTGAACGGTTCTCTCAGACTATCCATCAGTTTGCAGGTGGTAAGCATTACTAAAATGCAGATCAATGCCCATCTCTTCTTGAATCTGACCCCATAGACGAGAAGTGAATTTTGGGTCATGATAAAAAACTATTACAGAAGGCACACCATGCAGACGAACTATCCATTCCATATATAACTGAGCCATCTCAACAACTTTGTATGTGGTTTTGAAAGGTAAGAAATGAGCCTATTTTGTAAGTCGATCAATAAGCACCCAAACAACATCATAACCTTTCTTAGACTTAGGGAAACCAATAACGAAGTCCATTGTGATTTTCTCCCATTTCCATTCCAAAATTTTAAGAGGATGAAGAAGACCACTAGGCCATTGATGTTTGATCTTGACTTGCTAACATGTCAAGAACTTCATGAAGAACAAAGCTATATCATTCTTTATGTTCTTCCACCAGACGCTTCACTATAAGTCCTTGTACATTTTTGTTGTGCCAAGATGAATAGTGTACTTGGACCCATGAGCTTCACTCAGAACCTTCTATCTCAGATCACCCACATCAAGAATCTACAGCCTTTGTCTAAAGCGGACATCACCATCCACTTCGAGAGAAGTCAGATTGTGTTTTCTCAGTCAGGGCCTTCATCTCTTCCAGCTCAGAACTTTCCAACTGTGCAACAATGACTTCTGAGATCTTGGTCAGTGTAACAGTTAAACTAGCCATATGAACACACAACTTGTCTTCATCCACTGAATCGATAGGCTGAGGTTTCCAACTAGTCACATGTTCGAGATTTTCCCACACTGAACATCTCAAAGCAGCACAAACGACATCCTTCTTGCGACTTAACACATCAGCTATGACGTTTGCTTTACCGAGATGATGGGTGATGGTGAAGTCATAATATTTGAGATATTCCATCCACCTACGTTGTCGTAGATTCATATCTCTTTGAGTAAGTAGGTATCTCAGACTCTTATGGTTAGAGAAGACTTCAAACTTTTCACGATAAAGATAGTGTCGCCAGATTTTTAGAGCATGAACTATAGTAAAAAGCTCCAAATCATGTGTAGGCCAATTAGCTTCATTAGGTTTCAATTGGTGAGAAGCATAGGCGATCACCTTTCCGTCTTGGATCAAGACACACCCTAAGCCTTGTTTGGATGCATTGGTGTAGATGACATAGGGTATGCCCTCAACAGGAAAAGGAAGTACAAGAGTAGAAGTCAAACACTCCTTCAGCTTATTAAAATTGTTCTCACACTCAGGTGTCCATGAGAACTTGACCTCCTTTCGTGTCATCTTGGTCAAAGGCAAGGCCAATTCAGAGAAGCTCTTGATAAACCTATGATAGTAACAGACTAAACTGAGGAAACTACGAATCTCAGATGGTTCTTTGGACCCTTCCACTTTGTCACAGCTTCTACCTTTACAGGATCACCAACTATATGTCTGGTAGAAATCACGTGACCCAAAAACATAACTTCTTTTATCCAAAACTCACACTTTGAAAATTTTATGTAGAGTTAATTTTCTCGTAGTGTGTTGAGTACAATCGGCAGATGCTCGTGATGTTATTCTAATGTCTCAAAATAAACCAAAACATCATCAATAAACACCACCACGAACTTGTCAAGGTATGGGTAGAACACTCAGTTCATCAAGTCCATAAAGGTAGCATGGGCATTTGTCAAACTAAAAGGCATGACCATGAATTTGTAATACCCATAGCGAGTTCTGAATACCATCTTCAGGACTTCCTCATTCTTCACCCGCATCTGGTAGTAGCCACTTCACAGATCCATCTTTGAAAACATAGTGTTTGACTTTATCTAGTCAAACATGTCATCAATGTGAGGTAAAGGATAGTGATTATTTATCATCACTTGATTAAGCATATGATAATCCATGCAAATACGCAACGAACCATCCTTCTTCTTCACAAATAGGAAAGGGGATCCCCAAGGAGAAACACTGGGGTAGATGAAGCCCATGTCAAGAAGCTCTTCAAGCTACTTCTTCAGTTTGGCAAGCTCAGTAGGGGTCAAGCGGTAAGGTGGCTTCAATATTGGCAAAGTTATGGGTACAAGCTCGATGGAGAACTCCACCTCGTGAGTTGGTGGCAAACTGGGTAACTGCTCGGGAAAGACATTCGGGAAGTCCTTCACCACATCTATGTGGTCAAGAACAGGAGGTGTAGCATCAAGGACTATAGATGCTAAGAAAGCTCTACACCCTTGTGAGACAAGCTTTTCATCTTTGATGGTGGAGATAACAAATTTCCAATCCACTCACTTCCTAACCTTGACACACATTCTTCCCACAACAGGATGCAACAAACTAACCTTGGATACCTCACAAAACAAAACAACTTTGTACCTCTTTAGCCAATCCATTCCCATGATGACATTAAATGCAGTCATGTCGAGCAAGATGAAATCCAGGGGAAACATTATACTAGATATATAGAGGTCCATGGTTAGAGTTTGGAGATATGAAGAGAAGATCTTACCACTAGGGTTTTTTACATCTAATATATGATCCATATACTTAGATTCTATTTCTAACATAAAAGATGACATGATATAAAGGTATTGGATGAGACAAAATAAAATAGCACCTTTATAGGATACATATCAAGGTGCAAGGTACCTTCATTAAATTCATTATCTTCATCTTCTTCCTCAGCATTGAGAACAAACACTCTCCCATTTCACCTCTCCACTGGAGTTTGCTTGGGGTTCTGGTTGTTGTTGTTGTTGTTGTTATTGTTATTCTGTAGAGGCAGGTTCTATCTTGGCTATTGCGGCTGCTGGGCATTGTCCTATTGAGAATTATTTTGCTTAGCATTATTCTGTCCCTACTAGAAACAAGGGCAGAATGGTCAGATATGCCCAACTTGGCCACACTCATAGCAGGTCGGAGGAGGCCAGTTGTCTCTACGAGCAGGTTCATTATTGGTAGGACATCTCCCTAGAGGATGGTGGCAAGAGCACCTATTACACCGGTCACGTCTGCGATTCTCATTCGGGTTCAAGTTCTTCCTCTTGTTGTTGTTGTAACCATTACTGTGTCCAGAAGCTTGGAATCTTGGGTAGGATTTGATGGCCATGTCCTTATCCACCATCTACTGGAAGATGAGTGGAAGCTGCGGGATAAGATTTTGGCCCACCTGGTAGTTCAGGACCTCTAAGAACATCGTTGCCCTTCTTTTGGCTCCAAGGTTAGTGGCGTAACGCTCCAGCAGTAGGAACCGTTGGATGTTGTCAGCCACACACATGCCTCCCTACTTGAGGCTATATAACTTGGCCTCCTTCTTTCTCCGGAAGGCAGGGTAGATGTATTTCTCCCTAAAGAGCTTCAGGAACTGGTCCCACTCCATTGTAGAGGTGTTCTGGGTGTGGGCAACACCATTCCACCAGACGCGTGTTGGACTGTCCAACACATAAGTTGTGAACTGAACCTTATGGTGAGGAGGGCACGCCATTCCCTTAAAGGTCTGATCCAAAGCCAACTCACAGTTGTCAACTTTGTCCACCATGTTGGGTTCACTGTCACCCTTGAAGTAGGGTGGTTGCATCTTTATGAAGTCAGTGAGGGTGAACTCCCTTGGCTGGTTGGCGTTGGCATCCACTGTGTGGAGCTGCCCCATCATGGTGGAGGATAGCAACTGGCGCAACATTTCCAGCTCTTGCTTTGTCGTGTAGGCGGGGGTGCCCAGAGTACTATGGCTAGCATAAGTCACAAGAGTGTTCACCACATTGGAGTCATTAGAGTTTGACTCCTTTTCCTTATTCATGTTGTTCAGAGTGTCAAACCAGTCACCTCTCCCAAAGGTAGGTTTAACATATTAGGTTCCCAGGAGTATAGAATCATAGACGAGAAAAGAATAGAAGCATAGATGAGAAAAGAATATCTAGAATGCTATCGCCTAAAAGCATACTATTTTGGGCATTTCGTATCAGCTCAAGCTAGGCCGACATCATATGGGTACGGGAGTCTCATAAACCAAGCTAGTGGCATGGAGGAAAATATTTCCAACCCCCAAAACCTTGATCCTTTCTAGACACCTTTGCTTCAACTTCATGCCCTAATAGTTGCCTAAAGGCTCTGAAACCATGTTTTAAAGAGGTGAGATCACCTCCTTACTAAAATTTAAAGGAAATACAAAACATCCACACTTTTCACAAAAAGAGAGATTTTTGGATGTTTGCATAATAATCTAAATAAATAATCATGATCCAGATACATAATAAAATGTCAATAGCAGCGGAAATAAAAGTACTAAGCCTATTACATGGCTTTCATTGTTTACTACATGATTGTTCTCAAAAGAAAAAGATAAGAGAAAAGGATGCATGTATAGCAACCTAGAAATCCTTTCAGATAGCTTGAGATCTACTCCTGAGATGGCTTCCGTCAAACTTGTCCTTCTCCTAGCTCAACACCAGGACCTGGGGGTTGGGAAGACACCCAGCAAAAGGGAAAGGGAAGAAAAATATGTGTCACAAAAACTAGTCTAGGATAATAAGATAAGTAAAGAAAATAAAAATAGGCTAGGGTTCATCATAAGATGAAGATAACAAGAGTATGAGGCTATATTCAAAAGAAACTTCCCATTAACAATTATATTAAAAAGGAGGTGCATGTAAGATAATTATGTCTACCTAACTAAGTAGGGTTGAGGCACCTACCAGACCTCTAACCTATAGGTGAAGGGAGAATAAGACATTCCCAATCACCTACACAATAATATGGAGAGAATAAAAACATTCCCCAGGGCAATTAAATACATGCCCTCTGTGGGTGGTTGTATATAAGTACCACTACTTTAAATTAAATAGAACATAAATCTACATGCTAGAAAAGTAGTCATGGTAAGAGTAATCAAAATATTCAATAAGTATGGTAGTGGGGTATAATACCCAATCAAGATGAGATAATAATCTGATTTGAAGCATAAGTACATAGGTTTCAAGAATAGAGAATTAGATTCAATTAAGCCTCATTAGGGAAAAAGTAGGTTAAGGCATAAAATTTCCCAACTAAGGTGTTAGATGCACATACCTCTTCCTTCGAGTCCTAGAAACCACTTTTCAGAACCTTTAAATGAGATTAGGTTCCACTTTTCCTAACATCATTATCATGTTCATATATTAGAACTATATTCATTCATTAAAGACTTAAAACCCCAAAGTTATCAACTTTTCTACAAACCACCGATTTAGGTCATGAAACCATCACTAATATCTTAGTCAGGGTTTTCTTTTTTTGGTCGGTAAAAATTCATGTTACTATAACTTGTGCCAAAAACTTTGGGTACAGGAAAACTTGCGCCCCCTCATCCTTGTGCCTCTCGCACTAAAAAACCAAAACATGCTTCACGCAGGAAGCCATCCCTAAGAGTAACTGAACGAAATAAGAAGAAAATTACAAACACCCGGGACTGGATACAAGTGCATTCCTACTCATCAATCACCTCATATGCATTATCCTCACCTAGAAAGAATGAGAATTGTCAAGTGGGGCAGCAAGTGCATAATAGCTCCAGGCATCCAAATTGAAAACTCATACGATCAGACTCATGTAACTTCACAAGACAATTGCTTGTAAACCGAGAATTAGCTTAAGTAGATCAGTCCTGGGAGATGATCTTTCAATCCTCACCAGAATAACTCCAAATCCTATAGCTAATCATACTAGCTATGTTTATAACCAGGAAACAAGACCCCCCTATCCTGGCCAACAGGATTGGCAAAACGCTATCTTTGCTCCATCTTCTTCGCCACTAGCAATAAGTACACCTTCAAATTGTGGTAAGAATATATACCATTGATTACGTATGTCAAACCCATGTGTCAAGAGAATCAGAGTCTCCTTTTAGGTAGCAGGCACGCAAGCAGTAAGGACTTGATTAGTCCTCTGTCTTCTTCCTTCCGGATTTTTTCTTTTTCCTGGATCTTGGATGTCTAAGGATCATGGAGTCAGATCCCCAGTGGTCAGAATCAACCTCTGAGTTTGAGTCTCCCTGAGACATCTCACCATCTTCAAATAAGTTGACCTTTCTCTATTTATAATCAACAGAGAAGCCGCAACTTTCCCATATCATGTTAATCTTCCAAGAATCCGAACCTTCTTCTCCACCTCTCCTGTTGATCTCCAACTCCCAATCTAGGTTTAAACTACCTACATTGAAGACTGGAGAGGAACCGGGCATGTCAGGTTCCTTAAAGGAAGGGGAGAATGTCAACTGGCAATTTTCCGATGCAGCGTTGAGGACTGTATTTGTCACATGGAGTGCAATTTCATCCACTGCCGCAACATCATTATCTTGATCAGTACGATCCACCATTTTTTGTTCAATACTTGGTACTTGCTTGTCTTTGACAATGCATTGAGCACCTTGCTTCCCAAAGTGGAACTGGACCTCCTTCAAAGGAATCTCATGTCTGCTAACCAAGGGATGTAACCCCTGTTTGTGACTGAATTTTTTGCATCTTGAGCAATAAAGAGGTTTCGACAGAGCGTTAACCTTCAGCTGCTTTGGAGCTCTATCAACATCCACCAAGGTGGTCTTGGGAATTTTATCGGAGCAGGAAATTTCCACACATAGTGAAGCGGAATCCATACAGTCGGCTGTGAGAGATGATTCCACGAAGTCCAACGGTCTTCCAATGGTGATGGCCACGCTAACGATCCTGTCAAATGTCCACAAAACTCCTAGATTCTCCACCTCCAACCAGACTGGAATCTGAAAAAAAGGAGAGGGGATGAAGTGCAGACCTTGGTTCCCAAGCATGAGCAATAACGAGTGCTCTATCCATTGTCCATGGTGCTTCATCTAGGATTCACTCCCTCTCTGTGACCGACGGTAACTTCACAATGAACCCTTCATTCTCCTTGGCTATGATCTCAAAACTCCCACTAGACTTCCATTGTCTTCTGATCCAACCACTGAGTTGGCCTTTGAAAGGCTTCCTACTAGCAAATCGGACCGAGAAGTACTGGTTCCAGTCTGGGATCACCCCTTCCTGACTTGAAATCAAGCCACATTTAGCTCCATCTCTGGTAACTGGCTCGATAAATTTAACATTCGAGACATCAACAATCGTCCTTCCGAGACAACTTGCGTAGAGCCAATTCGCAAAAGAAGATGCCTCATCGTCTCCGGTGTTGTTCTTCAAGGGCCCTACCTGTGGGGACTTTGGGTTTGTCGAGGAAGAAGCTTCCAGGTCTGCGGATCTCTCTAGGGTTTGAGATGTATGGGGGATTCCTTGCACGCTCCCTTCTCCTTTGGCCACCCTTGAGCCTACTGGAGGAGTCGACGATGACTCATCGGCTGCCTTCCCACTGTTTCCACCTCTCCCGCATGGGATTCCATGGCCACCACACCCTCTCCCTCATTTGCCTCTCCTACGAGCTAGTTTTCTGATAAAAATAACATATAATTTTATATATTTTAGAGATATGGACTTTTAGACATATTTTAGTGATTTTTAATCATTTTAATCATTCCCAAAAACTTTTTTTTTGAAAAACTCAGAATCAAGCATCAAAATTATTTTTATTAGATAGAGGGGATTTTTTTGAGTTTGAACATATTTTATTTTTATTTTTGTACCTAGGAATTAATTATTATGAATTATTTAAAATGGACCAATAGAAAAATTCTAAAAATTTGAATTTCTTTTAAACAGTAGAGAAAGTGAGAGAGAGAGAGAGGGACCAGACCCACTACTTGGCCCAATCACTGTGGGACAAGTCAGCGGCCTGCCTCGCTGGCTACCGATATGGCACTGATCAAAGCGGGGTCAAGGTCGGGTCAAAGCAAAGCAAAAGACCACCATGCCCCTAGCACGAGATAGAGAAGGAAAGAAGAAAATGGCGAGGGAAAAAGCATAAATCGTCAAGGGGTTATCTTCCCCAATCCCCTAGATGCCATGGAAGGCATGCACCTTGGGCGTTTTTGGGCAAAATTGCTATACACGATGAAATTTGACGCACAATTAGTCAAAAGAAAGAATAAAGAAAAGCAAACTCACTGATACCTTGAATTTGACCGGAGATGGAGGAAGGTCAGTGAGAGTGTTTCCAAAAATCTATGGTCTTCAGTTGCTTGTCGGGGGTCAAACAGGTATGAATTGAGCAATTGGAAGGTGGGATGAGTTGCAAAGGTGATGGAGATGCTCGGGGTAGGGGTATTTATGGGTGAGGGGGTGTACTCTAGTGGTTTAGAATCCAGGGTGAGAGGGAAGCTTCGGGAAATTGAGGGATTCTTCAGATAATCATCAAATATCTTAAATGTTAGGTTAATTAGGTGTGGAATTGAGAGAGGAGTCCAACAAACCAAAAATCTTGCAATTTGGTTGAGTGTATAGAGAGATATTCAAATTTGAAAAATCGCAAAAAGCTTCCCTTTTTCCCAAACCAATCTGAGGTAGGAGATGACCCCGGACCATACGATGGGTCCTTGGGGCTCTCCTAGCCATCAGATCGTGTGTGTGCTATATTAGACACATGACATTTATTTTCTAAGTTGTATTATAATACGAATAAAGTGATATTGCATAAATTAAATATTTTCTCTTTCCTCAATTGGATGCCCAAACAACTTCCAAATTTGATAAAACTTGACATCCTCGCTATTTTCAAGGTGTATAATCTAAATATGGAATTAGTTTTACCTTTTGGGAATTTTTAATGGGTTAAATAATGCAAAACTCATTTTCTCTATCTTCCTTCATTTATGACTCTAAAGTTATCTAAATATGATGAAATTTCACCCATGTGTCCCAATTAATGTCTTAGATATGATTTTGCCATTAATTGATCATGTTGGTGCCATTTATTTAATTAATTATCAAAATGAAGGTTCTACACACTTTCTCTCTCCTTCTTTTACACATTATCCAAATATCATCCAAATTAGTTGAAAACTTGGCCAACTGCTTATTTTTATATCTAGATTACAAATTTGGAATTAGTTTTCCAATTTGAGGACATTATATATTTTATTTCTCTTTCTTGGCCTATTTCTTATTTTCCTTTCATAAAGGCTTTTATTTAATATTTTTATTAATTAAGTGCACAATTGCACTTCAAGCCCATTACTTAGATTTCTACTGAGGTATTTGTGCATAAAACCCTTTAATAAGAATAAAAGGGAAATATTTATCTATTAACCACCATAGTTCTACTAAATCAACACCAAAGACATATGGGACGAGAATGAAGAACAAATCTAATTTAAAAATAGTACAAAGAGGTACATAGTAGATTTCAGTATGTTACAAATATGGTATGTGTATATCGGGACACTGGTACAATGTTGACAGATGTTTCTGAGGTATTTAAGTATTATTGACTAAACACAACAGAGAAAGAAATTTGGATACGGTGAGAATACTGCATCATATGTGAAAATTGTTTAATTGTTTGATGTGGAAAATTGTTTAATTGTTTCCTACATATATTGAGTATTGGTTATATAATATATTTCATCAATTTGTATTATGCGGCTCAAAACTTTGGAATAACAAATATGGGATTTCTAATGCCATCATTTATTAGCGATATAGAGAGAGATCTGAGTGGCATCAAAGAATGCTTGACTACTTTGATGCTTCTAAAAACATGATCTTAGCTCCCTTCAACGTTAAGTAAGTTTTTGGCTTTGTTGTTTATATGTCTAACCTATATATGAATAAAATTTTGTTGTGATATTTAATTTTGTATTTTATTTGCCTTCTATTCACTCAGAGCTATGCACTGGAAAATGTCAGTGATTGTTCCCAAGACATGGAGGGTGTATGTCTTTGATCCTTCATGTGAAAAAAATGTGAGAACCTGTTACACTAAACGAGATTACTCAAAACATAAAACACAATCAATCACTAATTAATCACATACCCAAAAATATGTGTAAATTAAAACCGATTTCAACGTTAGCACCCACTCAGAAACATTTGCTTAAGAGCCCAACATGTTTCCTATATCCATACTATGCCAAGAATTTGATACAAATTGTTTTATTGCCTTAGCCACAACAAATATACACAAGAGAAAAATATTCATATATGCCACACAAGCAAGCATAAATATGCTAACAAAAGTCTGATTCATTTGAAACACCATATTCAAACTTTTCCTACCCGGATCTGAGAGTACAGGGATGACTCTAGGACACACTAGAAATCTAATCAACTTTATCAAAGATTCATTACTATAGATCCACTTTGTTGCCACATGTTTGTTTTCGTCACTTCTGATTACCTAAAAAAATGTGGTGAACCACACAAGTGAGACCCATGTCCCAGCAAGAGATATAACCTCCAACAACGTTTATTGATTACAAAAATTTTAAGTAATTAAATAATTAAGTAGCTTAATCAAATATAACAAATAAGATCAGCAGTACTGATGATTATCAAAATACATAAGGAGTAGATAATAACTATCATCATTAGCGATACTATCATCCTATATCTTGTTGATAATATAAACAATTCAGTAGCATATACATATCTAGCATCATGAGCAAGTCTAGTAACATGGCATAGCTAACAAGATGAGTATGTCTAATTGGTTGAACATATCAACATTATAAGAAGATCTAACCACACAAGAACAACTATCTGGATAAGCATGATCAGTAGTATATGCATCTTTAGTTAGAAAGGCATGGCTAGCATGCTAAACATAACTAACAACATGAGATAACCAGCATCATGATTGTAATCAGCATTAGCAGTATAATTATCAACAAAAGCATAGATACTATATGTATGCATCTACAATCTTAATCATATCCACAACCTAAGTATATTTACTATCTCTTAATTGCACTAAGCATCATCTTTATGTAAAGATAACAAACAAGAGTTATCATCCAATGTGAAATGTCATGTATAACCCTAAATAAATATGCTACACGGCTGTATTACATCTTTTATTATGCCCTGGGGAATTTGAATCATACCATTCAAAGTCCAACCGACCCCTGTGAAGGGCTATTCAGTTCCGTACAAGATCTAGGAGTGTCAGTATCCTAATATCTCTTCCCCTCGGTCATTACGAGTAAAAATGCAGTGACATATCAGTCAAAGCTGCCACCACAGTGACATATAGTCAAGCTGATAACCACTAGTCCGACCTTGGTACAGGTCACGACACTAGAAACTAGGGTATTCAAACCCAATCACTGAGGTACAACCGTAGTTGTCCTCTAATCACATCATGTTATAAGCACCAAGACACGATTGCAGCCGTTCTCAATCACATCAGATGTATGAGGCATGACCATAGCCAACCTCCACAATCTACATTGTAGATGACAAGGATATATCGTCAACCTGCCACCCCCACATACTCAACAGTATGTGCTCCAAGTTTCCATTAGGAATACTCGTTTCACCATCTAGCAAGTTCTAACACTGAAGATGGATCTATGGCACAGGGCACAACATGATTAGAGTTTCACTTGATTAGTTATGCCAATTGGATGAATTAAGGCTGCATCAAACAAGTGGACATACAAACCCTAATTCACTTCTAGCAAGCATATAAATATCACAACTTTGAAAAGATATAAAATGTGTGAAACATAATTTCTCATCTCATCATCACATGGTACTATTCACTTGCCACTCATGAGACCACACTAATCATCATACTATCACAAGATATAAATCATTTTCACAATATCACAGGGTATCAAACCTTATCAACATAAGAGGATTACACCTCATTCAGGGCTCAACCATGCCCAAAGGTCATTAAGACCATCATACTATCACAGGATATAAAATCCTTTTCACAATATCACAAGGTATCAACCCTTATCAACACAAGAGGATTACACCTCATTTAGGGCTCAACCATGCCCAAAGGTCATTAAGAACATCATATTATTCCCTACAAGATCATCATTATCTTTACATGCCTTATAACAAGGCTCAACAACATCACTTACATACAACACACATATTCATAATGCACATGTTTATCATAAGAATGTATCAACCATGTGGCTATGATAACCACCAATTAACATATCAAGGTTATGATCATATTAAGGAGGTTATTCCACCATCATTCCATCATATAAGAATATTAAACATGAATACTCATCTTTATCATAAACAAGATAAATTATATTAATGTTACTAATCAGCATTCATACCCAAACCCTAACTCACGACATCCCCATTGGATCATGGATGCTTAAGGTGACACATCACCATCACATTCCATACCATTCTCAAGTATGAACTAACATATATATCAAGGTGTAACCATCGGGTCATAGCATACTAGGGTTTCAACAACAGTAACAGAGTACTCCATGATTGTATTAGTCATTCAAGGACTAGTCATACCCAATTACCATCATTTAGTTATATTAAATCTAGGTATAACAACTATACCTCATTAGGGTTACATATCCACACAATATGGTTACCATTCATTCTATTCATGTGAGTGAATAGGTAAGACTACCTTGTTAAGGGTAACCATCCATTTGTTCCATCATCATTCAACCCATATCACTATACCACAATGTCACCCAGAACCATTGGATGTTTAAAAGGTAAGACAATGGGTTGTTTATATAAGTAAACACCTTGGATAAACCACCTGTGAAGTCCTTGATTTGTGCTCTAGAAAGAGTCACCATCTTCCCCTAGACATCCCTTGATTTACAACACACAAAAAGTTCCATTGAGAGTAGGGTAAAACCCACAATCGATTGTTCAGTTAAAACAAGCCATCCATTGTCAACAAGTAAGATCCTTAGGCTGATCATATAAAGGAAACCATTTAAATCCCATTATTATGACCAACATATTAGTATATTACATTAGACGTCATTACACCTTATTGGAGGAATAAACATTATATCTTGACCATTGGGTCAAGTTCATATGTTAAAACCATCAATTACAGTATAGGTTCGACCATTGCATCAAGTGACCCAAGCAACCATTGGTCTAAGGCTTAATTTATGCTACAAATACAATGCTTAACTCACCATAGGTTTTATAGACCTGATACACCATCATTAGTGATCATTAAATCACCATAGGTTGTTAGATCAACAGTATATTCATTAATCAACATCAAATATTAAGCTGATGTCATCATTGATTGATAACAACAATAGGGTACTTAATGGTTGATCATTATACTTCTAATTGATCCAAAACCTGACCTAAGGGGGTGAACATAGGTTTTCACCATCATATGAAACCTTTGATCACGAGCATCAGTTGTCATGAAGACAACACCATAGGGTTGTTGCAATGGTACCATCATCGGGTCATGGGTTTATAGAAGAAATCCGCTTAATACCCTAAAATTGACCATTTGTTGATAGGTGCTTAGCACCATAGGTTGTCAAGCCAACCTGATCCAAGTCATATTATACCTTAGGAATAACGTAAAAATGATCACAAGTTCATATAAAAACTGAAATCAGAATAGGGTACATTATAAAAATCAAAATCCAAGTCAAGCATACCTTTTTAGTGCATGGATCATCATTTTCAAGCAAGAACATGATCTTGGAAGCTTATGGTAAGCAATAAACGTGGAGAAAGTTATAAAACTTTCCTCTAATGAGAATATGGAACCCCACATAGAATAAAACTCGAGTAGGTAGGGTAGAAAATCCAAGAATAAGCTATGAATGCGTCCATCTAGCACCTTTCTTCATCAAATGAGTAAACCCTAAGCATAAGGAGCAAGAAAGGTAGGGTTTTAGAGATTTAGAGAAATTTCTACCATGGAACAACAAGGTTCCGACCTAGAGAAAGCTAGGAGGAAGGATAAAAAAGAAATAAATAGAGGAAAGAAGGGAATTCTTACTCTTTTAGGTCAAGATCACTTGAAGGAAGCTTTTCAACCCTAAAAAGAAGTCAACTGCAACCCTAGATCCTGTTTCCAAGAAGATCCCCACTTTCTTCTTCCTTGGATAGAAAAATTCATAGCATCATAGAGGTAGAATGAGGTTGGGAGAAGTAGGGAATTGGTGGAGAGAAAATGGCTCATTTTGGTGCTTGGGGATAAGTATATCAACTTTAAGATAAAGCAAAAAGAAAAAGTTGAAGTTCTAGTATCTATCCAAGTGTCCATGGCCTTAATTTATTAAGAATATACAAGGACACAGACAAGAAGGTCCCCCTCCATGTGTATTGACCTTCTTAGCTTTCCTTTGTCGAATTTTCTAGCCAATCAAATAATTCATTAGTTGATGGCTACTAAAGGTAGCTCATATGTGAAGGGGAAAACCCTAAAATATCCTTGGAGAAAACACCTTCAAACCAAGGTTTAAATAGGCACCCCATGCCTCAAAAAGCTCAATAATGATGAGAGAATATCCAAGGAACATAATGCAAGTGATAAATAGTAAAGAAAACCTCTCAATTGGGTAAATTGTAGAAAAGTCTAAAATGTGCATAAAATTGCATAACTTGCTCAAACAGTGTCCAAATTGGACCAAATTTGAAACTTAAGCTTGTCTTATGATTTAAAAGAATATCACAAGGTTATATTAAGGTTATAAGAATTAAATTATGATAATTAACCTTGCTCAACTCACTAAGCAAGTTTAGGGGCCTTACAACTATAAACCCCTAACAGGGATTTTGCCCCCGAAATCCAAGGTAAACAAAGATGGGTACTTCCTTTGAACCTCATCCTATTACCTTCACATGGTTACTTACATATCATGGTGATGTCACATCATTCATTCATATCTCATCATGGGTCAACACAAAAACCCCCCACATAAGAAAACATTTGCAAATATGGAACATAGAAACTTATTGTGCCACATGTACAAAGCTAATAGTAATGATCAACTTTAAATTCTAGCTATTACTCAAAAGTCATACTTACTAGCTTTTTACCAATCATGCCATGTGTCCCATACCATTCCTTGAAGAATAAAAAAAGGCAATGTATCCATCCTTTTTTTATACACTGACACTAGAACTCTTGTCAACCTTGTCCAGGGTGAAACAACAACACTATCTTCATCTTACTAGGATTTACACAGCCTACTTAGAAGACCTATAATGATCCCATAAAGAAATTTAATCAACCCCATCTCACTCTTTTTCAACTTGTCTCATAGCTATTGCAGTTTTGACAACTCTAAGGTTTTTTTTTGAAGAAATATTGACCATATTTTTGACCATATTTGAAATACTTTGACATGTCATCATTCAAAGATTTCTACAACTTGTAAGACATTACTTGAACACTCTGTTCATCCTATTCATAAATTTTATTGGTACATTGGTTAATCTAAAGGACATAACTCTAAACTCATCATGGTCATGTAGATTATGTCATCCATTATAACTCTTATGCATTGATATTTGATCATAGGTTTATCTTAAATGAACACGATATCACATATTTATTAACCAAAAAACCATCTATCCTTGATTGTGGTCTTTCCCAGCTATCACTGAACCATACACAACATTATAGAATCACTTTTGTTTTTCCTTCCTAACAACATTTAAAGGGACATCATCAACTCTCTCTCTCTAAGGGAGAGGAATACTTGTAATGTTCATTTAATAAACATCTTCAACCTTCACATATTTCTCATACTGTTGATACATCTTGGATACTAGGATTCATTACCCTGGGTATCCACCTCATGTTCTATAAGGAACTCACATCCTTATCTCATCTACTCTTACCAGCATAAAAAATTTCAAAACATATAAGAGGAGTCTTTCTAATTATTTCAAGGCTCAAAAGAAAAATCAAAACAAACTTTATGATCTTGGAACCATAGTCCAAACAACCTTGTGCTATAATAAGATATCCACCCTCATGTTTGCAGCAAATCCACATGTACTAAGTGGTAATGATCCACTTGAAAGTTGTGCCCTGGAAAGGAAAGACACAAAGTGAAACACACTTCCCATACCATAGTAGTATTTTTCAAGGGTCACTAGCAAAAAGGTAACCAATTTTATTTTCATTATGCAGGTTACAACTTCTTATGTATCATTTTATCTTTTTCATTCCGGGTTCCTTGCCATTAGCATAGGAATCATCATGATTAACATATCTCATTACTCCTTCCTTGATGAATATTTATCCCACTAGTCTATTTCCTCTTATTTTATTATGTTTTTCAACCACCTATCGATAGGTAAATCATCATATTCCACATTTTCTTCATTAAATCAGGATCATCTCCCTTAATTTCTTTCACATGACATGCTGATTTTTCATTAACACTTTCTTACACACATAGGTTGGTATGAGATTAACTCAGGTTCCACCTTATTTCTTTGTCATTTTTCCCATTCATCTTCTCATTTTGTACTTGTTATAGGAGTTCTCTCTATATTATGTGGATTTCATACCTTGATTCACTTTATAAGCATAGACTTGTTTGTCTTTTACTTTATTATCTTCTTGAATCACATCTTCAAGAACTCCTCTTTTCCTTATATGTATTCATATTTAGATTTCATTGGTGTTGTATCTTTCTCTTATATTTACCAAACATTCAAGTTTTGATAGATAATGATGCAATTCTCATCTTCTTTAAGGTAGGATCGAGATATTCACACCATGATTTATTATTCGTTATGCTCTTTAGATTGTCTCAAAATGACTACTTGATCAGAGTAATCAGAAATATAACAATCTAAGAGTTCCATACTTACTTTTTCTTCAATAATTGAATACATGGCTAGGGAACCCAAATACTGAGATTAGGTAGTATGCAATATTTTTATGTCAAATTCCTAACATAGACATCATCCTAGTCCTACGTCCTAGTGTCCTTGTAGACTCAGTGAACCTAAAGCTCTGATACCAACTTGTGAGAACATGTTACACTAAACAAGATTACTCAAAACATAGAACACAATCACCACTAATTAATCACATACCCAAAAATATGGGTAAATTAAAACCAATTTCAACATCAACACCCACTCAGAAACATTTGCATAAGAGCTCAACATCTTTCTTATATTCATACTATGCCAAGAATTTGATACAAATTGTTCTATTTCCTTAGCCACAACATATATACACAGGAGAACAATGTTCATATATGCCACACAAGCAAGCATTAATATGCTAATAAAAGTCTGATTCATTTGAAACACCATATACAAACTTTTCTTGCCTGGAAATGAGAGTATAGGGACGACTCTAGGACACACTAGACATCTAATCAACTTTATCAACAATTCATTACTATAGCTCCTCTTTGCTGCCACATATTTGTTTTCGTTACTTCTGATTACCTGAAAAAAAATGTGGCAAACCACAAGGGTGAGACCCATGTCCCAGCAAGAGATATAACCTCCAACAACATTTATTGATTACAACATTTTAAAGTAATTAAATAGTTAAGTAGTTTAATCAAATATAACAAATAAGATCAGTAGTACTGATGATTATCAAAATACATAAGGAGCAGATAATAACTATCATCATTAGCCATACTATCATCCTTTATCTTGTTGATAATATAAGCAATTCAGTAGCATAGGCATATCTAGCATCATGAGCAAGTCTAGTAACATGGCATAGCTAACAACATGAGTGTTACGACCCACTCCGAGTTTAACTAGTAAGTACAGTGATTAGTGCATCACCATGTTGATTAAGCTAAGATAAGTGTTCAAGATGCGATTAGTGCTTTGATTAAGTTGAGTCAATCTAGGTAGTATTTTTTCATGCTTTGAGGTTGTAGTAGATCTCGTGCTTGAAAGTTTGCAAAAGAAATCACTTGAATCGGACCTCCGAGGAAAAAGATATGACATTTTAAAGTTCCTTGGACCTAGACTACAATTTACCCATTAGTAGTTAACCCCTTTCCCTTATCTCTTACCTCCCGATCGGTGTAAAGCACCACTTGAGTGGTGCACTGTAGTAGGCCAATCGGCCAGCAGAGGAGAGGTGCGGGCGATTTAGGGATAGAGAGAGAGAGTCAGCAGCTGACGTCTTCCTTCTTCTTCTTCCTCTTTTCCTCACCCAACCGTAGTGCCCCGACCTGCTTGAGCAAGCACCGGCCAGCAGTAGCGCTGGCCAAGGGCCATTTTGGTGCAGCTAGCACCACAAAATCGACACCATCGAGTCCAGTTGTGAGGCCAGAATTGGGATCTGTAGTGCCCCAGCCCGCGAACGGCGACCCAGCCGAGCTCCTCTCCTTGTGTGCGTGTGGGAGTTGTTGTGTGAAGTAGGCCTGATTCTAGGGCAGTACAAGGTTGAAGATGACCCCGCAGATGCCCAAAAGCAAGCTTTGGGCAGATTTCAGTTGAATTTCGGCCATCTCAATCCTCTGTGAGTAGAATCTCACTCACTAAGAAGTACTAACTCCATGAAATGGACAATTTTGGTTAGATTTGTGTTTTTCACAAGTAACAACGATTACCCAAGTGTCGAGCAGTCTTGGCATCGCCCGACTTCTCGTTGCACGTTTTTCTTCTTCATGTTTGCATGACCCTAGTTATTTTAACTGATATGTATGATTTGCATTATTGGAACTATATGGTTGAATAAATCCTAATTTGCTCAGTATAGAGGTTAGAGACAGTAGTACACGACCCAGATTTGCAATAGTTGTACGTTTGGGTATAAACCCAAGTTGTACGATTCTAGTAATTAACTAATTGCACGTTTTTCAAAGAAAATGATGATGACCTGCAATGTTTCAATGGAAACCTGATTGCATGCTCCAAGTTATAGTTAATATGTGTGGTTAGTATTAACACAGATTGGAATGTTTCTCAAGGACATCATTAGAAATTCTCAGTTATTATTAATAAATCTTGCCATGTTAAGTAATTAAATCTTAATTAAGTTATGAGATGCACAACCCAGGATTAAGGTCGATGTGCACATTTTTCAAGAAAGTAAAAATAATTTACAGGTGCAAATGACGACTACTCGTATGTTAAGTAATCAACTCTTATCAGTGTATTAAAAAGTTCAATTGCATGATTTTAGTGTATAATGTGCCAAGTTGACATGTATTCTATTTAGTTAAGAATTTTAGTCTGCCTGCATGTATAGTATGTTGATTTCTCAGTATATTATAGTGTTTTGAATATACAGCTCTGCCAAGTTTAGAATGATATACATGATGTATTATAAACTTCAAATAAATAGACATGGTACCATAGAGATACCAGAGACAAGTATAAGTAAGAGAAAGATACAATATAGTAAGAGCTTTCCAAGAATAATAAAATAATAGACTTAGGATCCCTGAACACCATAGATTCCCTATGAGAGGTTTGCGCCATAGGGATGAAATGACCTAACCCTGACATTGTCCAGTATACGGGGGTCAGAACGTACTAACAGGTGGTACGGGGGACGAAGCTCTAGTGGAAGTTTCCTTAAAATACAA
This sequence comes from Alisma plantago-aquatica, assembly GCA_963693085.1. Taxonomy (NCBI): domain Eukaryota; kingdom Viridiplantae; phylum Streptophyta; class Magnoliopsida; order Alismatales; family Alismataceae; genus Alisma; species Alisma plantago-aquatica. The sequence goes on from OY856410.1 coordinate 27,072,332, forward strand.
TATGTAGTGTCCAACATCAACCAGAAATCCTGGTGGCACTAGAGTACAGAAAAGCCAATAGGTGGCTTGACACTCCGCCTATGTGCTCAGGTTGGAGGAGAAGTCCAATTTTTTTTTACGACCCAGAGGTGTGCTGAGGCTAGAGAGCCATTTGCATGTTGCAGACCAGCGACGTTGTCAGGCTTAGCATCCCGGGTGTGTCAGCTAAATCTTGTACGGTGAGAACGTATTTCGTTACAATTCTTCATATGTAGAGTACACTGCATATGATCAGGGCATAAGCTAAAATATGATAATATAAGTTTTAAAGAATTTCTTATAAGTAAGAAAGGCTAAGAAAGATTTGAGTATAGTTTCACAGCAGTTGTTCTTTAAATGTAATTTTGGCATTCTATGTTATTTAACTGTATTGCTTTAGATCTGCTCAATGTAGTAATTCTTGTATTCTATTTCAGTTTAATAAACATAAAATGAGTTATCTGTGATGGTTGGGTGAAATTCTATTCACTGAGCCAGTAGCTCATTAACCTACTAAAAATGTTTTTCAGGTCAACGTCAGCACGAGGAAGCTGAAGGATCTTATCACCCAGGCTCTTAGAAGGTAGTTCATAGTTAGAATAGAGGTCTCTTAGTCCTTTCCCCTCGGTCCTTGGGGCATGTGGTGTGGTAGAGAGAGAATGTAATGTAATATGTATTTTAGTTTTAAGTTATGTATTGTGCTTTATTTTACGCATGAAAAACGTATATGTTGTATAAATCTTCTTTACATACCTAGTAAAGTAAATAGTAGTTGCTTCCGCAATTTGGTAAGATTTCAGTTTATTCCAAGTTATAAGATTTTCCTTTGGGTTAATTTTAAGTGATTAAGAAAAGAAAAAGTTAAGGGTGGTTTACCAAGGTTGACTCTCCGGTCTTCGGGGTCATTAGATATGGCACGGGGATTGGGGCGTCACAACATTTGGTATCAGAGCCTAGGTTGAGTACGTAGTTACTCTAAGCCAAGGTCAGGGGGTGAAAAGAGACCAATAGGATTAGGATGTTTTCCTCTTTGAACTACAATTTTCTAGCGGATGTGTTCTGTTATGGACGTGAAGATGGAAGGAAGAGGATGTGGACATGGTGAGGAGCAAGCTGAGAGCCATTATGGCCCTGACCCTCGAGCAATGGCTCAAGGTGGAGAGGATAATGAGGCAACAAGGATGTATTGTATTTTTCTAGAGACAAAGGAAAAATAAAAGATGGATAGGAAGTCTTCATCTTCTAGTAAGGATCTGATGAGATCCTATGAGTTGGTGAAGAAGCTTGGTGGAACTAAATTTTCTGGAACAACAGATCTAGCTGCGGCGGAGGTGTGGCTTCAACAACTGGAAAAGGTCTTTCATTTAATGGAGTTATCAAAAGATAAGAAAATCAATCATGTAGTCTATTTACTCAAGGGAGATACTGAGCTGTGGTGGCGGGGAGTGAAAGATAAAAGGAGAAATGCTAAGATGACCTGGAAGGACTTCGTGGATGAGTTTCACCTTAATTATTTTCCTCCTACCTTCCTAAGTGATAAGATTAAACAGTTGGAGAATATCAGACAAAGAAATATGACAAATGGTGAATACGAGGCATATTTCATAAGGTTGGCAAATTTCTATCCGCAACTTGTACTTGATGATGTAGAAAAGTGCAGAATATTTCAAAAAGGATTAAGATCAGCGATTAGACACACCATGTCAGCCATTAGTCGAAGAGACCGAGAAAACTTTGGGGAATTTGGGGAATTTGGGGAAGCAGCAAGACATGTAGAAGAGTCAGTTAATCTTGATAAGCAGTCTAAGAGTAAGAAAAGATCTGGAGACTTTAATAGAGGGGGACATAGTAGTGGTGGATACAGAGCAGGTGGTGGTTTCTTTTCAAAGATAGGATGAGTACTTGGCTATTTTGGTAGACAAGGATCTAGTTTTTCATTAAGTGGAGGAAGGCCCAATTTCGGAAGATGGAATACACAGTCTACATGGACACCTCCAACTAGGTCTTCGGGATCTTCAGTGTCAGTGACAGGTCCGCCAAAGAAAGAGATACTGATGTGTGATATCTGTGGAAAGCTGCACTCCAGTCAGTGTTGGGGTGCAGATTTTCAGGGTTGTCACATCTGTAGATAGGTGGGACACTTTAGAAGGCAATGTCCCCAGTTTCAGCAAGTGGCAACACAGGGTTCACAGTCACAATACCAGAATGTTCCGAGACAGGCTCCAGCTGGAGGAGGAGTTCATCAGTAGGTTTAGGTTCCCGAGGAGGAGGAGCACCCAGTGGAAGGGAAGGACAATGAGGACATTGTGGGAGAGGAAGAGCTTCATGATGCTTCTTCTCTCTGACACGGCAAGAAGGTATTGTTTCTTCCCGAGTAATTACAGGAGAAATGTTTTTCTTTAATAGCATTTTAGTTAAAATTTTGATAGATCCGGGTGCTACTCACTCATTTATACAGAGTTCTTTAGCTTGTGGGCTTAACCTGTTAACCCAAGAGTTACCGTTTGAGTTGTTGTTGAGGGTTCTATTAGGTGAACTGACATTGTTGATAGAGTTTTGTCCCGGATGTTTATTGACCTTTGGTGGTTACACCATCGCGGTTAATCTTATATCCTTAGATATTAACTTTTTTCAAGTTATCTTGGGTATGGATTTCCTAGATACGTATCGAGTTCAGCTCGACTGTTGGAAAAGGAGGTTGTCTTTCAACATGGTGGATTTTCTTGTGTCTTTTCTGGAGACATGAAAGTTTTGCCTACGTGTATCATATCAGCCACTGTAGCTGATAAGATGTTGCAGAAAGGTTGTGAGGCGTTCTTGGCACATGTAGTAGATACCGGAGTAGAGAAGAACACATTCAGCCTATGGAATGTGCCAGTGGTCTGTGAGTTCCCAGATGTTTTCCCAGATGAGTTTCCAGGTCTACCTCTTGAAAGAGAGATAGACTTTGAGATCCAGGTGTTTCCAGGTAGTCACCCTATAACGCTTCCAGCCTAGAGAATGGCACCTACAGAGTTGAAGGAACTGAAGATCCAGTTATAGGAGTTAATGGATAAGGATTTCATTCGACCTAGTTCTTCGTCATGGGGAGCTCCAGTTTTGTTTGTGAAAAAGAAAGATGGTACTATGAGGTTATGTATAGACTACAAACAGTTAAATAAGATCACCATCAAGAATAAGTACCTATTGCCAAGGATTGATGATCTATTTGATCAATTGCGTGGAGCGATGATCTTTTCTAATATAGACTTGAGATCTGGATATCATCAGGTGAGGATAAAGGCTTCAGATATTCCTAAGTCGGCTTTCAGAACAAGATACGGGCATTATGAGTTTCTGGTCATGTCGTTTGGACTGACTAATGCCCCAACAACTTTCATGGATATGATGAACCAAATTTTCAAGCCATTCTTGGATCAGTTCATAGTGGTTTTCATAGATGACATTTTGATTTATTCCAGAGATGATGAGCAACATGAGCAGCATCTGAGGATAGCATTACAGTTGTTGAGACAACACCAGTTATATGCTAAGTTCAGTAAGTGTGATTTTTGGTTAGTTGAGGTGTCTTTTCTTGGACATGTCATCTCAGGAGATGGAGTAAGTGTTAACCCTAAGAAAGTTGAGTCTATTCTACAGTGGGAGTAGCCTAAAACTCGTACTGAGATCAGAAGCTTCTTAGGATTGGTAGGTTACTATAGGAGGTTCATCCAGAAATTCAATGTTGTAGTGTCACCTCTGACACACTTAACGAGAATGGATGCACCATTTGTCTGGTCAGACAACTGTGAGAAGAGTTTTCAGATCTTGAAGAAGAGGTTGATTACATCACCAATGTTGATCCTGCCTGAGGTAGATAAAGGATACACAGTGTTTTGTGATGCTTCAAGGAGAGGTTTAGGTTGTGTGTTGATGCAGGAAGGCAAAGTAGTAGCTTATGCATCTAGACAACTTAATAAGAATGAGAGAATTACCCGACACATGATCTGGAGTTAGTTGCAGTAGTTCCTGCTCTTAAGACATGGCGCCACTATCTTTATGGTGAGGCGTGCCAGGTGTTTATGGATCATAAGAGCTTGAAATATATCTTCACCCAGAAGGATATGAATCTTAGACAACAGAGATGGTTAGAATTGATCAAGGATTATGAAGTGATAATAGATTATCATCCTAGAAAGGCAAATGTGGTAGCAGATGCCCTGAGTAGGAAGTCAAGTTCAACAACTGATGTATTCTCTATGGCATGTTTTAGGAGAGACATGCTAGTAGAGATGCGTAAGTTGAACTTAGATTTAGGAGTGATAGAACATAGTGGTTTGATCGCACAGATGCAATTCAAGCCTACCTTTTATGATCAGATCAAGAAACTACAATAGAGTGATAGTGAGTTACAACAGATCATGCAGGACATGATAGGGGGGAAAAGACCAGAGTTTAGGTTTTCAGATGATGGTTTGTTGTATCAGCATGGTAGGTTGTGTGTACCTGGAGATAGTGATTTGAAAGAACATATTGTCGAGGAAGCGCATGCATCGATGTACGTTATGCATCCAGGAAACACTAAGATGTACATGAATCTTAAGGAGTTGTATTGGTGGTCAGGTATGAAGAAGGATGTAGCTGAGTACGTGGATAGGTGTAGTGTGTGCCAGCAGGTTAAGGCTAAGCATCAGAAACCTACAGGTACCTTGAAATACCTTCCTATACCATATGGAAGTGGGAACATATCATAATGGATTTTTTGGTAGGTTTACCTAGGACATCCAGAGGTTGTGACTCGATATGGGTAATTGTGGATAGACTAAGTCTGCTCACTTTCTTCCCGTTAAGTCAACCTTTAATGTCCCAAAATTGGCTAAGATATGCGTGGATGAGATAGTCAGGTTGCATGGTATCCCATTTCAATAATATCATATAGAGATCCTAAGTTCACATCTAGGTTTTGGAATCAGTTGCATCATGCTTTAGGCACAAAGATGAGATTCAGTACAACTTTTCACCCACAGATGGATGGTCAATCAGAGAGGACCATTCATACTCTTGAGGAGATGCTGAGAGAATGTGTCTTTCATTTCAGTGGAAGTTGGGAAGAACACTTGAGCCTTATAGAGTTTGCATACAACAATAGTCACCATTCCAGTCTTTGTATGGCCCCGTATGAAGCTCTGTATGGAAAAAAGTGTAGATCACCCGTATGTTGGTACGAGGTGGGTGAAAAAGAGATTCTTGGACCAGAGATAGTGGATTTGACTACAGAAAAGATTATAGTGATCATAGAATAGTTGAAAGCTACACAGGACACATAGAAGAGTTACGCGGAGAAGAGGCGTAGACCTCTTGATTTTGAGGTTGGTGATGAAGTGTATCTGAAAGTTTCACCATGGAAAGGAGTGTTGAGGTTTGGCAAGAGAGGCAAACCAACTCCTAGGTTTGGGCCCATATCCTATCATTGAGAGGATTGGACATGTAGCCTACAGGTTGGATTTTCCATCTGAGTTAGATAATTTACATGATGTGTTTCATGTATCGATGCTGAAGAAGTGTTACCCTGGTACAGAGAAGATAGTGGACCCAGAACCTGCACAACTCAAAAAAGATGTGTCCTATGTTGAAGGACCAATACAAATAGTTGATCAAAGGATTAACAAGCTCATGAATCGAGAGATACCACTAGTGAAAGTCCTGTGGAGGAACCACAACCTAGAGGAAGCCACATGGGAGCTTGGGTCAGAGATGTGTAACAAGTTTACTTTTCTCTTTTAGGAATTTCAGGACAAAATTCTTATAAGGGAGGGAGATTGTTATGACCCACTCCGAGTTTAACTAGTAAGTATAATGATTAGTGCATCACCATGTTGATTAATCTAAGATAAGTGTTCAAGATGCGATTAGCACTTTGATTAAGTTGAATCAATCTAGTTAGTATGTTTTCATGCTTTGAGGTTGTAGTGGATCTCACGCTTGAAAGTTTGCCAAAGAAATCACTTGAATCGGACCTTCGAGGACAAATATATGACATTTTAAAGTTCCTTGGACCTAGACTGCAATTTACCCATTAGTAGTTAACCCCTTTCCCTTATCCTTTACCTCTCGATCGGTGCAAAGCACCGCTTGAGAAGCACACAGTAGCAGGCCGATCAACCAGCAGAGGAGAGGTGCGGGTGATTTAGGGCTAGAGAGAGAGAGCCAGCAGCCGACGTCTTCCTTCTTCTTCTTCCTATTTTCCTCGCCCAACCGCAGCGCCCCGACCTGCTTAAGCAAGTGCCAACCAGACTTGCGGCACCGGCCAAGGGCCATTTTGGCATAGCTAGCACCATGAAATTGGCACCATTGAGTCTGGTCGTGAGGCCAAAACTGGGATCCGCAGCCCCCCAACTCGCGAACGGAGACCCAGCCGAGCTCCTCTCCTTCCAGTGTGCGTGTGGGAGCTGTTGTGTGAAGCAGGCCTGAATCCAGGGTAGTACAGAGGTTGAAGATGACCCCACAGACGCCTATAAGAAAGCTTTGGGTGGATTTCAGTTGAATTTTGGCCATCCCGATCCTCTATGAGTAGAATCTCACTCACTAAGTAGTACTAACTCCATGAAACAGACAATTTTGGTTAGATTTGTGTTTTTCGTGGGTAACAATGATTACCCCAGTGCCAGGCAGTCTTGGCATCAGCCGACTTCTCATTGCACATTTTTCTTCTTCACATTTGCATGATCCTAGTTATTTTAACTGATATGTATGATTTGCATTATTGGAACTATATGGTTGAATAAATCCTAAATTGCTCAGTATAGAGGTTGAAGACAGTAGCACACGACCCAGATTTGCAATAGTTGTACGTTTGGGTATAAACCCAGGTTGTACAATTCTAGTAATTAACTAATTGCACGTTTTTCAAAGAAAATGGTGATGACCTGCAATGTTTCAATGGAAACATGATTGCACGCTCCAAGTTATAGTTAATATGTGTGGTTAGTATTAACACGGATTGGCACATTTCTCAAGGACATCATTAGAAATTCTCATTTATTATTAATAAATTTTGCCATGATAAGCAATTAACTCTTAATTTAGTTATGAGATGCACAACCCAGGATTAGGGTCGATGTGCACATTTTTCAAGAAAGTACAAATAATTTACAAGTGCAAATGATGATTACTCGTATCTTAAGTAATTAACTCTTATCAGTGTGTTAAGAAGTTCAATTGCATGATTTTAGTGTATAAAATGCCAGTTTGACATGTATTATGTTTAGTTAAGAATTTTAGTCTGCCTGCATGTATAGTATGTTGATTTCTCATTATATTACAGTGTTTTGAATATACTGCTCTGCCAAGTTTAGAATGATATACATGATGTATTATAAACTTCAAATAAATAGACATGGTACCATCAAGATACCAGAGACAAGTATAAGTAAGAGAAAGATACAATATAGTAAGAGCTTTCCAAGAATCGTAAAATAATAGACTTAGGATCCCTGAACACTGTAGATTCCCTATGAGAGGTCTGTGTCGTAGGGATTAAATGACCTAACCTTGGTAGTGTCCAGTATATGGGGGTCGGAACGTACTAACATGTTGTACGGGGGACAAAGCCCTAGTGGAAGTCTCTTTAAAATATCGTATGTAGTGTCCAACATCAACCAGAAATCCTGGTGGCACTAGAGTACAGAAAAGCTAATAGGTGGCTTGCCACTCCGACTGTGTGCTCAGTTTAGAGGAGAAGTCCAGTTTTTTTTACGGCCCACAGGTGTGCCGAGGCCTGAGAGTCATTTTCCTATTGTAGACCAACGACGGTGTCAGGCTTAGCATCCTGGGTGTGTTAGCAAAGTCTTGTACGGTGAGTTCGTATTTCGTTACAATTCTTCATATGTAGTGTACACATGCATATGATCAAGGCATAAGCTAAAATATGATAATATAAGTTTTAAAGAATTTCTTATAAGTAAGAAAGGCTAAGAAAGATTTGAGTACAGTTTTAAAGCAGTTGTTCTTTAAATGTAATTTTGGCATTCTATGTTATTTAACTATATTGCTTTACATATGCTCAGTGTAGTAATTCTTATATTTTATTTCAGTTTAATAAACATAAAATGAGTTATCTACGATGGTTGGGTGAAATTCTATTCACCGAGTCAATAGCTCACTAACCTATTGAAAATGTTTTTTAGGTCAACGTCAGCATGAAGAAGCTGAAGGATCTTATCACCCATGCTATTAGAAGGTAGTTCATTGTTAGAATAGAGGTCTCTTAGTCCTTTCCCCTCGGTCCTTAGGGCATGTGGTGTGGTAGAGAGAGAATGTAATGTAATATGTAGTTTAGTTTTAAGTTATCTATTGTGCTTTATTTTGTGCATGAAAAATGGAATATGTTGTGTAAATCTACTTTACCTACCTAATAAAGTAAATAGTAGTTGCTTCCGTAGTTTAGTAAGATTTCAGTTTATTCCAAGTTATAAGATTTTACTTTAGGTTAATTTAAGTGATTAAGAAAAGAAAAAGTTAAGGGTGGTTTACCAAGGTTGACTCTCCGGTCTTTGAGGTCATTAGAGATGGAACGGGGATCGGGGCGTCACAATGAGCATGTCTAATTGGTTAAACATATCAACATTATAAGAAGATCTAACAACATAAGCACAACTATCTGGATAAGCATGATCAGTAGTATATCCATCTCTAGTTACAAAGGCATGGCTAGCATGCTAACCATAACTAACAACATGAGATAGCTAGCATCATGATTATAATCAGCAATAGCAGTATCATTATCAACAAAAGCATATCTACTATATGTATGCATCTACAATATTAAGCATATACACAACCTAAGTATATCTACTATCTCTTAATTGCACTAAGCATCATCTTTATGTAAAGATAACAAACAAGGGTTATCATCCAATGTGAAACGTCATGTATAACCCTAAACAAATATGCTACACGGCTGTATTACATCTTTTATTATGCCTTGGGGAATTTGAATTGTACCATTCAAAGTCCAACCGACCCCTGTGAAGGGCTATTTGGTTCCGTACAAATTCTTGGAGTGTCGGTATCCTAAGATGTCTTCCCCTCAGTCATTACGAGTAAAAATGCAGTGACATATCATTCAAAGTTGCCACCACAGTGACATATAGTCAAGCTGATAACCACTAGTCAGACCTTGGTACAAGTCACGACACTAGAAACCAGGGTATTCAAACCCAATCATTGAGGTACAACCGCAATTGTCCTCTAATCACATCATGTTATAATCATCAAGACACAACCACAACCATTCTCAATCACATCAGATCTATGAGGCATGACCATAGCCAACCTCCACAATCTGCATTGTGGATGACAAGGATATATCCTCAACCTACCACCCCCACATACTCAAAAGTATGCACTCTGAGTTTCCCTTAGGAATACTCATTTCAACATCCAGCAAGTTCTGACACTGAAGATGGCTCTACAGAACAGGGCACTACTTGATGAGAGTTGCACTTGATTAGTTATGCCAATTGGGTGAATTAATGCTGCATCAAACAAGTGGACATACAAACCCTAATTCACTTCTAGCAAGCATATAAATATCACAAATTTGAAAAGATATAAAAAGTGTGAAACATAATTTCTCATCTCATCATCACATGGTACTATTCACTTGCCATTCATGAGACCACACTAGTCATCATACTATCACAAGATATAAATCATTTTCACAATATCACAGGGTATCAACCCTTATCAACATAAGAGGATTACACCTCATTTAGGGTTCAACAATGCCCAAAGGTCATTAAGACCATAATACTATCACAAGATATAAAATCTTTTTCACAATATCACACGATATCAACCCTTATCAACACAAGATGATTACCCCTCATTTAGGGCTCAACCATACCCAAAGGTCATTAAGACCATCATATTATTCCCTACAAGATCATCATTATCTTTGCATGCCTTATAACAAGGCTCAACAACATCACTTACATACAACACACAAGATCAACACAATATCACATTAATGAGCTAGGAGATATTCATAAACAATCATAGCAGAGTTATAATAACATTAAGAACATTCCTTTATTACATCAACATGAAAGGAATCTAGATATGATTAACTCTCATCATATTCATAATGCATATGTTTAGCATACGAAAGTATCAACCATGTGGCTATGATAACCACCAATTAACATATCAAGGTTATGATCATATTAAGGAGGTTATTCAACCATCATTTCATCATATAAGAATGCTAAACATGAATACTCATCTTTATCTATTTGCATTAGAGTTAGGTTCACAATATAAATTATATTAATGTTACTAATCAACACTCATACCCAAACCCTAACTCACGACATCCCCATTGGATCATGGATGCATAAGGTGAAGCATCACCATCACATTCCATACCATTCTCAAGTATGAACCAACACATAAATCAATGTGTAACCATCGGGTTATAGCATACTAGGGTTTCAACAATAGTAACAGAGTACTCCATGATTGTATTAGTCATTCAAGGACTATTCATACCCAATTATCATCATTTAGTTATATTAAAGCTAGGTATAACAGATATACCTCATTAGCGTTACATATCCACACAATATGGTTATCATCCCTTCTATTAATATGAGTGAATAGGTAAGACTACCTTGTTAAGGGTAACCCTCCATTTTTTTCATAATCATTCAACCCATATCACTATACCACAATGTCACCCAGAACCATTGGATGTTTAAAAGGTAAGAAAATGGGTTGTTTATATAAGTAAACACCTTGGATAAACCACCTATGAAGTCCTTGATTTGTACTCTAGAAAGAGTCACCATCTACCTCTAGACATCCCTTGATTTACAACATACAAAAAGTTCCATTGAGAGTAGGATAAAACCCACAATCGACTGTTCAGTTAAAACAAGCCATCCATTGTCAACAAGTAAGCTCCTTAAGTTGATCATATAAAGGAAACCATATAAATCTCATTATTAGGACCAACATATTACATTAGACATCATTCCACCTTATTGGAGGAATAAACATTAGATCTTGACCATTGGGTCAAGTGCATATGTTATAACCATCAATTACAGTATAGGTTCGACCATTGCATCAAGTGATCCAAGAAACCATTGGTATAAGGCTTAATTGATGATAAAAATACAATGCTTAACTCACCATAGGTTGTAGAGACCTGATAAACCATCATTAGTGATCATTAAATCACCATATGTTGTTAGATCAACACTATATTCATTAATCAACATCAAATATTAAGTTGATATCATCATTGATTGATAACATCAGTAGGGTACTTAATGGTTGATCATTATACTTCTAATTGATCCAAACCCTGACCTAAGGGGTCGACCATAGGTTGTCACCGTCATATGACACCTTTGATCACGACCATCATTTGTCATGAAGACCACCATTGGGTTGTTGCAATGGTACCATCATCGGGTCATGGGTTTATAGAAGAAATCAACTTAAAACCCTAAAATTGACCATTGGTTGATAGGTGCTTAGCACCATAGGTTGTCAAACCAACATTATACAAGTCATATTATACCTTGGTAATAACATACACATGATCATAGGTTCATATCAAACTGAAATCAGAATAGGGAACATTATAAAAATTGAAATCCAAGTCAAGCATAGCTTTTTAGTGCATGGATCATCATTTTCAAGCAAGAACATGATCTAGGAAGCTTATGGTAAGCAATAAACATGGAGAAAGTTATAAAACTTGCCTCTAATGAGAAGATGAAACCCCACACAGAAGAAAACTTGAGAAGGTAGGGTAGAAAATCCAAGAATAAGTTATGAATTCGTCCATCTAGCACCTTTCTTCATCAAATGAGCAAACCCTAAGCATAAGGAGCAAGAAAGGTAGGGTTTTAGAGCTTTAGAGAAATTTCTACCATGGAACAGCAAGGTTCCGACCTGGAGAAAGATAGGAGGAAGGATAACAAAGAAATAAATGGAGGAAAGAAGGGAATTCTTACTCTTTTAGGTCAAGATCACTTGAAGGAAGCTTTTTCAACCCTAAAATGAAGTCAATTGCAACCCTAGATCCTTTTTCCAAGAAGATCCCCACTTTCTTCTTCCATGGACAGAAAAATTCGTAGCAGAATAGAGGGACAACGAGGTTGGTAGAAGGAGGGAATTAGTGGAGAGAAAATGGCTCGTTTTGGTGCTTGGGGATAAGTATATGAACTTTAAGATAAAGTAAAAAGGAAAAGTTAAAGTTCTAGTATCTATCCAAGTGTCCATGGCCTTAATTTATTAAGAATATAAAAGCACACACAACTAGGTCTGCCACCATGTGTATAGACATGCTTATCTTTCCTTTGTCGAATTTCCCAACCAATCAAATAATTGATTAGTTGATAGCTACTAAAGGTAGCTCATCCGTGAAGGGAAAAACCCTAAAATACCGTTGGAGAAAACACCTTCAAACCAAGGTTTAAATAGACGCCCCATGGCTCAACAAGCTTAAGAATGATGAGAGTATATCCAAGGAACATAATTCAAGTGATAAATTTCAAATAAAACCTCTCAATTGGGTAAATTGTAGAAAAGTCCAAATTGTGCATAAAATTGCATAACTTGCTCAAACAGTGTCCAAATTGGACCAACTTTGAAACTTAAGCTTGTCTTATGATTTCAAAGCATATCACAAGTTTATATTAGGGTTATAAGAATTCAATTATTATAATTAAGCTTGTTAAACTCATTAAGAAAGTTTAGGGGTCTTACAAAAAATGTCACCTAATGCGGGACACCCAATGAAATTGGCGATTCATGCATAAGTATAGTTTCTCAGTGCCCATTCTCATTCTTAATGTTTGTATCACTCATGACTATTTAATAATGCAACATATATGTTAATTTAACTTATAGGGATGTGAAAGAATTTAGTGATGGTGGAGGGAAGGTAGATAAGAAAAATGAAATCTATAACTTGGGCGAGTGTTGATGTATAGTCTTCTAATTCAAATTGCATAATATATGACCAACTCTACTTGATTACATTTATTAATGTAATTATAAATTTATAGGCCCCAATAGAAGATAATAGTTGGGCATGCACATTATACCTGATGTTGTATATGTAGGTGATTATCAATCACATGGAACAAATAAAATGTATAAAGAATGTAAGTTAGTAGTCATGGATCATATTTTAATAAAGTAGTCTCATTACAAACAACCAAATCTAATTACAAGTCTCATTCTCCTTGTAGTTTTTTGAGAAGATTGGACCCTATACATTAGAGCATCAAAAATGTGGATTTGAACAAAAAACTTGAGGGTTGATTGATTTTTTTGGTATTTTGAACTATGATCTCATATTTTTATATGTATTTTGTGAGTGTGAATTGAATGTTGATAACATTGTGACTTAAAATTTGAGATGGCAACTGATGTTGATATGTATTTTGTGAGTGTGAATTGAATGTTAAGTGCATAGGTGTGTGTGAATTTGAATGTGATATATGAGGAAAAGAATGATGTTTGTCTGTGCATATATGTATGAATTTATAGTGTGGTTGAGATGGAAACAATTGAGTTGTGAGTTCATGGATTTGTCTACAATTTGAACTAGAAAACATAATACAATGTAGCTTTGCATAATTTCATCTTTTTCTTGCAGGTGTACCGACCTATTGTTAAGCCGCAATGCTTGCCAGGAGCCTTCTATTTTTCAGAACTTTCAGTTCTGAAAAATAGCAGGCTGGACACCAGGTCTGTAGGTTATATAAAAAAACCTACACATTTATCATCAGTTATTTGTGAATAACTGACTATATATATTCCTCATCAATTATATACAAAATACTAACAATATACACCCAAAATTTCACTGTTCATTTACTAATAAAACTGACATCGGGTAATTTGGTGTAAGTTTTGTCATTATATAACCAATGAGGAAATATCAGAGAAGAATACAATACCATCAGTTGTTCTACAAACAACCTTCAAGAAAGGTTAGAGCAGACTACAATATTGTCGCCTGCCACAAGTTATGTCGTTGCTTCCTCCCTAATAAAGAACTGCTGAGATAAATCTTATTGCATCGATTTTCTCAATTGACAAAAAATGTTTGAGTTTTACCGTCACCCACTTGGTCGTGGGTTTGAAACCGATGCAAATAGATAAAAATAACCGACGCTATATCCACTTTATGTAGTAGTGTTTAATCATGCAAGGTCATGACTCGTCATACTATATAAATTCCATGCAATAAGATCACATTTTTTAGTCTTATGAGCACTAAGTAGATCAAGTTAGGATTGGATAAAGTACAACAATTCGACTTATTTGAGGTCATTAAGATATTTTGGATACCATTGGAGAATAAATCTTACAAGATTGTAGTCTTAAAATCAATATTTGCATCTAGATCACCTTAGGTGTTACATGTAGTCAATAGGGCACATGAGTATGTTACATGATAATTCATATAGAAATACTTTTGAGGGTCTTATTTGAAAGTTAACATAGAGGTTTGAACATCTACGACCACTTTTGCATAAGGGTTAAGGATACAAACATGCAATTCTCAAACATCACACTTTAGGTCATAATAGTGTACAAAAGGTAAGTCTCTTAGATCATGAGAGTTATTCTAGGCAAAGAAGAACAAAGTCTTATTCAAACATGGCATAAACAACATAAATTTTACTGATTTTGAAGTGGGGCAATCATATTATAGAAAAGTAGGATAAAGATTCCATCTTGATTAGACAACATCATGCATGTACATAAAAGAAGTTACTTTTAGGTCAAGATAGTCTTTATAGGTACATCAATATGATCCAAGGCACCATTCAAGTCTGAAGTATATTAAGTTACTAATTTAGATCTACCATCATGTTTTGGAACATAAAAGATTAAGATTTAGTACTTAGTAGCATTAAGCATCTTTGAAAGCTTACTTAGTAGCATTAAGCATCTTTGAAAGCTTCACAACAAGTTTTTGGGGGAAACAACAGAAGTACAAGTAGATTTTGGTTTTAAACTACTTCCAAATGATACATCTTGTTGAGTAGATAAAAAACCATATATTATATGCCATATTTGGTCAAATGGTGTCTGACATATGACTTTATGTATCTTTGCATTGAAACTATGGGAAACAAAACTAAGGAATTACCAAAAATCATGTGGTGAATAGAAGCCCTAGGATATAAGATCCATGGCTTAAGAGATTACCTGCATAGGTGAGTGATGATTATTTCAGGTTCAGGCCTAGCTTGGCAGTTGAATCGGGTCATCTGTGACCTCCAATCACTCCTAGCCAAATTGAGATCTACGACCCATGTTCTGTCATCATTGCATACTGCCATGCGGTTGTCACCTACCAATGTTACATGCTCAAGTGTTGAGGGAAAGGCTAGGACATCCTTCCATCCCTTGGATTCTTATCCAATATCTAGGGGATCCATCCCTCAGTCCCAACATCTTGCCCACTGGAGCTACGATCTTCAATGGTGACACATTGAAGCTACTTGTTGGAGCATGAGTAGTGACAATTACATGGGTCTCGGGGAAGATCATAACCCAGTCACACTGGTTTGATGTGGCTCACTAAAGCTATTGTTGACCTTGCAAAAGTTTTATGGAAACCATGGTCAAAATGCCTAAAAGCAAAGGTGGGGTTTCCGCATGAAGAAGAAGGGCAATGGAGAACTGAATTAGGGATCTACTTGTAACACCCCACTTTTTCCATACATACAATAACTAAGAGGACACATTTAACTTTGTAGGGGAATGTCACATCACAATACTCATTACAAATAAATCAATTAATTACCATTCATTATCTTAAAAAGATTCATACATTGTTCACTGGATAAGAAAACTACTACTGACTTCTTCATCAAATCTAAGATCTAACATTGAAACATGGAATAAATTAAACATATAAGAAAATATTCTAAATATTATGATCATATAAGGTATATGGCACTCCACCAGGTTGCACTTGAATTTATTATAATCATTATCTTTCTCTTATTCAGTCCTTATTTGTTAGAATACATGGGGACATCACGTCCCCATCCATGCAAAGGGAAAAAAATCACATTAGTAAATGATATTGAAACTTTATAGCATAAAAAATAACTAAATTTGATATGAATGAAAAGATGAGTTGAACATTAACTTAAGCATTCTTGAAATACCTTCTTGATATAAGTAAGAATTAAATAAGTGAAATATGCATCTCTTTATGGATTTTCCACTTAAGAGCACATAATGTTAGGAAAGCCCATGATTGGAGAGGAAATCCCATAATTGGTTGTATAAGCTCATAACTGGCTATGAAAGCCCATGTTTGGCTATAAAATCCCATAACAACCCATTGAGGTATGTGACATTAATAGCATATAAAACTTAACCAAATTACTATAATTGATTCTTAATATGAACATTAACATGGACTTGAGCTAGGATCTTAACATGATGGGATTTCTCCTTCTTAAAACTTGAACTTTGAATTCATTAATCATTAACCATAATGTCTAATCTTAGTGATCATGGTAACCGTAATACATAATATATAGCAGTCATCAAGAAATTGATATAATGGCATGATTTAGAACATTGAACTTAAAATCATAGTTTCGACTTAATGCATAGCATTCAAGCAACCATAAATAACTATGTAGAGTAGCATGACCCGTTTACCTAGAGCAAACTCCTAAAAGAAACCTTCCCTTGTCTTGGTTAAGCTCTAAACACCTATAAATAATCATTAAACATCATAAATTGATAATTCGTATTGATCCTAGATCAAATGGTTTATTAGGGTTTGAGTACTGAAGGATTAAATCTTTGATACATTAGGGATTGGGGTTAGGGTTACTGATCAAGTTTATTCAATTTGGAAAACATGGTTTAAATATTAATGATTTTGGTAATTAATCAATATGTTACTTAATATTAGGGTTTTAGGGTTCCATATGAAAACATCAAAATAGGAAGTCAAAATAAGGTTTGGAAGTTGCAAATTTGGATCTCCTATTGGAAAAAAAATCAATATTTATATTCTCATAATTTTCTGATCATAGATGCAACCACTATGATTTTTAGAAAATCTAGCCAATTCAAATCACCAAAAATCCACAGGGGCACTATTATCCAAAACAATGAATATTGGACAATGGCCCATGCTATCTAGCCTAATTGTGTGTTATCACGTGGCTTGGGGCTTCTAGTAGTAGATGTGCATGACACACCCAAAATCGATGGTATATTAACCTAAATTCCCTAAATCAAGATATACCAAACAGCAATCAAGGGCATAGTTGACCTACCCATCAGGGTTTGTTCACTAGTAAAATAGAAGAAGACAATGATGTTTAGTGGAAAAACCTAGATTAAACTTTGATCAAACAAAGTTGGTGTCAAAAATAGAGGTGGTCATCTCCATCTTCACCCTCTTCCAAATACAGAAAACCCAAGCATGGGTTGTGAGGTGACCAAGAACTCCAGTTGGAGTCCTGTCACGTCAAACCCCAGGGGAAGATTTGTGATGACTGAAAGAGCCAACCGCAAGAGACACTAAGATGATGGGGAGGTTTAAAACAAGCTGGCTAAAATACATGTGAAGAATTCCATAGAAAAATACTACTCAATGCATGAATTCATTTGTCGAAACCAAAGAATATCATGAGGAAACATAAAAGGGGCAATGGAATTTACTGGTTTTCCTACCACACTAGCATCACAAATGGCTTCCTGGACTTGAACAAGTGAATTTACTAGATTTAGGTGAGTTCAAAAATGGTGCCGAAGGTGGTGGTGAAGCTCCAAAAGGCAACAACTCCTTGCGCAAGTAAACACGAACACAACTGAGATCCAATAAATTGGAGGGATTACTATCTGGGCTCCGATAATGGTGTACCAAGGTGTATTTCTAGATGAGACACTGACTTGGTTGTGAATCCTAGAGGATATAGGAAACATGAGATTTAGGATTCCCTTTGTTGACTTGAGTATTATGGGGGGAGAAAACCTTATTGAGTTAGGTGTTAAAATACTTGCCTATGAGTAAGGAACATGGATAGAGAAAGATGCGAGTGAAATGAGGTGAGAAGAGAGATGATGTGGCTTATATTATCGCACTAACAAACTCACTTAGGGTTGAAATCCCTAAGTTTTTAACCAAAACAACGTGCAATAATACCACCCGCAAGCGGACGGGTCTTATCGCAGTATAGTTGAGGATCGAATCCCAAGGGACAACATTTTTAAGAATGTTTCTCTAGTCGAATCTAGTTGAATCAAGACTAATATTTAGAACAAGGTTGGTTGAATTGAGTTTAATTAAACTAAAAGAAAGGAAAGTAAAAGAGCAGGATTAACAGTTGATTAAAGATTAATGATGGAAATCGCTGGGATGGTCCCAGGTTTCACCACCACTACTCATGCAATCACATCCAAACATCAAACATCCAGGCAAGATATAACCATTCAAATAGAGCTGCTGCAGAACGACCCATACGGGCGTCAGGTTCGCTTAAGCATCACCTTAGGTATCAGATGTCTCATCACCATCCAGATCACATACTTACGGCTCTGAAGATACATAAATCCAAATGAAGTTGTGGGCCCCCTATACAGGCGTCAGGCACACAGAAGCGTCACCGTGGGCTAGATGGCTCGTCACCACACGGATCATATACCTACGACCTCAAGGAATCCCATTCTATTTCTAGTTTGGGAGTCAACCGCGTTAATCAACATTCAAAACCTACGCATTGAAGTTCTCACAACATAGGAAACGAACAAGATAAATGCAAGCAGGTGATCAATCTACAAGCACACATCGACAATTAACAACGATATGAAAGATTATATACATGCCATGGAATGTTTAACAAAAGGACATGAGAGCATGGGCAACGGGGCTAGTCCCCAGACCCCAATGAAAGTAAACTACTTGCTCATGGTGAGAGAAACAAGAAAAATAAGAGAAAGAGAAGATTCCGCCATGAGCATGGTGAAGAAGATGATCGCAGCTCGATGAAGAAATAGTCTTCTACACGATGTCGGGACAGATCTGGACGAGGAGGGAAGAACACCATGGTAGATGGGGCAAATCTTCTCTCTCCACCTTCTTCTTCTTCTCATAGTCCTCACTCATAGCAGGAGGAGCAGCTCGTGGACGAGATGGTGGTGTGGAAGTGGCGTAGACGCAGCAGATCTAGATCCAGATCTAGATCTAAACGAGGTGGCTTGCATATCTGAGTCTTCACTCTAGATCTGGGTGAACAGGCCTCAAAACCACCATGGGGGCAGGTTCTTGGCTATGGAGATCGTCTCCTTAGGCCCAAGACAGTCTTGCAGCCTAACGACGTCTGGAGATGATCATTTGACTGGCTGGGGTCGTGTTCTATTTATAGGCAGATTGGCACCAACTTAAAATCGCAACCTCAGTAATTTTGTAGTAGGTCGTGACTTTTTCAAATGATGTCGCGGTCATGGCTTTTTGCATGGTCGAGGCTTTTTGAATGATGTGGTCGCGGATTTTTGCACGGTTGAGGCTTTTTGAATTCTACGATCGCGGCTTTTTGCACGGTCGTGGTATTGGAAGCCTGGTCACGATTCTTTTCACGAGCGTGATCCTTTTTTTTCCAACCTGGTCGCGATCCCTTTCCTTCTGTTGTTGTGTCCTGTTGGATGATGGTGGTGTGAGCGAGGGCAGAGCATGGAGGTAGCTGGGTCATGGGCAGCTGTGCGGGGTTCGCTACTGGGTGCTGCACCTCGACCAGGTCTCCATGTGATAAGGTAGGAGGAGCTGCTCGCGATTGGGATGAGGGGGGAGGTGCAGGTGTAGCTGCACCACAGATCGTGGTCTTGGGGTGATGAGCCAGTCACGATCGGACCTCTGAGAGAGAGAAAGAGAGACCACGGGTCGCGGTTATACACTCTGCGATCGCGATTGGTGATGGAGACGGTGCAGAGGTGTTGTGATGTGATAGGTCAAGCAACTAGCAGTGTGAGGAAGTGGAGGCGGTTTTGGTTGATGCGGAAGGAAGGATCAGGTCACGATTAACAGAGCCGCGGTCACGGTTGCGGATGACGGTGGCGTTGAGGTTGCAAAAGACCATGGTGGCACCGATCGGATGATCGCGGCCAGGGTGAAGGGATACCGTGATTGCGGTCTTAGAGCAGACAAGGTCACGATCTTGTGGGCAGGGTGCAGGTCGTGGTCTTGAAGAAGAAGCAACATGTTGTAGAAGATCACGGGCGTGATTAGAGAGGTTGGTGAAGGTTGCGGTTATTACCGCGGACAGGTGTCCATGATCTTTTGGCTTGGTTTTGATCATGAGTAACTGCGGGTAGAGTCAAGGGAGGTTGCGATTATGAGGATAGCTATACGTGATCTCTACAATTGTGGTCGTGATTGTAGGGTTTGCTGGAGCCGCAACCTAGGAGAAGAAGTGGGCACTGTAGCCACGTAAAGGAAGAGAGGGGCCGTTGACTTGCTTTGACCAGGCCCAAACCAAGGGCTAAAATAGAGGAGTGGATTAGAACATGGGCCCAATGCCCAAATTAACCTATAAAAAATGATGTAAAAATACAATTAAATTTGTGATCAATTTGATTTAACAAAGATATGTCTCATATAAGAAGATATGGCCAATAAAAGCTCAATAAAGTAGTTAAGCCAAGTAAATGCACATATTAGAAGATAAAGCCAATAAATGCACGAATGCAACCGAAACTGGGCTAAACGAGATGATTGAACTAAGGTGAATAAACATTCATCAAAATACCTCGAACTTAAACGTTGCTCATCCTCGAGTAACAAAAAATCTAAAACACTCATCGGATGAATACTTTCAACTCGTGCGATTGCTTCATCTTCACATCACGATTGTTTCTTTTCTGCTCGGTATGACTAAGTGTCTCAACATCCTGAGATCACGAAACACATTTGCCATATCTTCGTTCTCGAGTTCATTTCCCAATATCACTTCCTCTCTACTTTTTCCAAAATCAAGCATGTCAGAGAGTTTTGTAAGAGTCTAGAGATACCCGCAGAACAACAAGTGTGCACCTGATATGACACTGGTATTTTTAGGATCAGGGAGGCATTCATTGTGCCTTTAGGTGGAAAAGGGAGTGAAGGGTGGTATGGAAGGAAGAAATAAATCTCTCCTCTATTCGACTCAATATTTTTATTATATGATTTGCAATTTCATTGATTGCATTTTTTTTGTGCGAATCTCTCCTCTATTCGACTCGAGATTGCATTTCTTTTTGTGTGCGCTTAGGCATCTTTTCTTGGTGATACACCCCTATTTTGTAGCGAGGGGTATGGAAGAAGCGAAAAGAGAGAGAGAGAGAGAGAGTGTGTGTGCCACCCCGAACTTAGGGTTTGGCACTATTTTGGTTATTTTTGTTTCTTTTTTATGGACGGAGGGGTAAGAAGATGATGGAAGAAGTGTAGAAAAGAGTTCAAATCAGAGTGCAAGTTGATTTACAATTGAGTGCACCGAGTAGTTCTCCTTATCATACTCTGCTCAAATAATGACTTGATGAGGATCCGGTGGAGATTCCATGCTATTGTTCCACTAGTCAGTTAGGAAGCACAACGTGTTTGATCCCTCTCAGTTCGAAAGATACTTGCCATATCTACTGATCATGATGTTAGGATTCATAAGCTTCACACGGTGATTTCTAATCATTGGCTAGTTTCAGAAATTGTTCTCCTTGAGGCTTCGTTTCGAATAAGGAGGGTATAATGATTCAAAACTGTGTGGAAAAATAAGATATTCGGCTAGGTAAAGGATTTGATTGAAACAAAAGCGTCACAACATCATCAAGTTTCTATACAAACTGCTATGAAAACTTTTGAAAATTTTGAAAATTTTTGAAAAATAATTGCTCAAAATTGCAACAAAATTTTAACGATGAAATCTTAAGTCTGAAACTGATAGGAGAGGGTGGAAAGTAAAGTACGTACCACCCACCCTCCACCCTAAACTTAGAAATTTACTCGTCCTGAGCAAACTCTAAATCTGAGATGGAGGGGAAAACTCATGCCGGTTGGTCCACCAGATGTGGTTGCATTCCTTTCGGCGACGCGTCCTCCATCTGAAATCTCAAAAATGGAAACTATCAGAACTTAAGACTGCATCTTGTAATGCATTGTCTACCAGGTGCAAAATTTTCTAAAAACAAAACTAAAAGTAAAATCTAAGTTAAAGATCAGGTTGCCTCCCGACAAGCGCCTTTGTTTTACGTCGATGGCTCGACGTGATTTCTTTATCTCTCTGGTAGGTATGTCGGTTTGGAAAAATTCATCAATTCATTAGTGCTAGTATCAGCTGTGGTGAAATATCTCTTCAAGCATTGGCCATTTACCACAAAATCACCTGACTTCTCACTCCATAAAGTAAATGCACCATGTGGGTAGATGCTCTTGACAATGTATGGTCCAGACCATCGAGAATGGAGTTTTCTTGGGAATAACTTTAGTCTCGAGTTGAACAGCAGAACTTGGTCTCCCACTTGAATGTCCTTCCTCTTCATATGACCATCATGCCAAAGTTTCGTGCATTCCTTGTAGATTCGTGCATTCTCATAAGCCGTCATCCGGAGTTCATCCAACTCTTGAAGTTGTAGAATCCTAGCTTCACCTGCTTTCTTCATGTCAAAATTTAGCTGTTTGATTGCCCACCATGCTTTATGTTCTAGTTCCACAGGCAGGTGACATGATTTTCAATAGATAAGTCTGAAGGGTGTTGTTCCAAGAGGAGTTTTGAACGCGGTTCGGTAGGCCCATAAGGCGTCATTGATTTTCACTGACCAATCCTTACGGTTGCGTCCTACTATCTTTTCTAGCATAACTTTGAGTTGACGGTTCGAAACCTCTACCTTCCCACTTGTTTGTGGGTGGTAGGGGAAGCTACCTTGTGCATTACCCCATATCTTCTCAACAACGCTTCAAGGCTTCTTTCCAGAAAATGAGAACCTCCGTCGGATATCACAGTTCGTGGGATTCCAAAATGGGGAAAGATAATATCTTTGAACATTTTAATGATGGGTTTTGAATTGCTAGTGATGGTTGGTATGGCCTCTACCCATTTAGAGACATAATCCACTGCAACTAGGATGTAGGAAAACCATGTGAGGATGGGAATGGACCCATGTAGTCCACTCCCCAAACATCAAAAATCTCGACTTCTTGCCATAGCTTAAGTGTCATCTCATCTCTTTTCATAATGTTTACCGTTCTCTGACACTTGTCACATGACAACACAAAGTTATAAGCATCTCTGGATATGGTTGGCCAAAAGAAACCGCATTGCAAAACCTTCAAAAAAAATTTCTTAGAACTCATATGGCCTCCGATTGGGCCTGAGTGGCATTGCTCTAAAATAAGTTGGGCTTCTTCCTTAGTGATACAACGTCTGTAGAGACCATCAGCACAAAACTTGAAGAGGTACGGTTCATCCCAGTGATATTTCCTCACATCATGCATGAATTTCTTTAGAGCATTGCCAGTACACTCAGGGTGGATGACACCAGCTGCAAGGTAGTTCATGTAGTCCGAGTACCAAGGAGTAGCTTCTGAGACTTTCATAAGCTGGTCATCTGGAAGAGAGTCATTAATTGGGATCTTCTCAGTTTCCAGCTTATGGATACGACTTAAGTGGTCTTCTACAACATTTTATGTGCCTCTCTTATCTCTAATCTCAAGATCAAATTCTTGCAATAGGAGAATCCATCTTATTAGCCTTGGTTTTACATCTTTCTTTTTTAGAAGATAACGAATAGCAGCGTGATCGGTGTAGAAAATCACCTTTGAACCAATGAGGTAGGATCTAAACTTATCAAAGGCATATAAGACTGCTAGGAGTTCCTTCTCAGTAGTTGCATAGTTCCTCTGAGCTTCGTCAAGGGTCTTCGATGCATAATAGATGACATGATGTTTCTTCTCTATACATTGGCCCAGGACGGCACCCACAACGTAATCACTAGCATCACACATAATTTCGAATGGGTGATCCCAATCTGGGGCTCAAATGATGGGTGTTATTGTAAGGGCGTGCTTTAGGTTGTTGAAACTCTTCATACATTCTTCATCAAAATGGAAATCTGCATCCTTTAGTAATAAGTTCGTCATGGGTTTGGTTATCTTGGAGAAATCCTTGATAAACCTTCTGTAGAAGCCCGCATGACCAAGAAAAGCACGAACGTCTCTTACATTGGTTGGGATAGTAAGTTTAGAAATCACTTCGATTTTTGCTTTGTCATCTTCGGATCCTCGTTTACTGACTCTATGGCCAAGGACAATGCCTTCTTTTACCATAAAGTGACATTTCTCCCAATTTCGCACAAGATGTGCTTCTTCACATCGTTTGAGGACCAGGGAGAGGTGCTTCAGGAATGAGTCGTATGAATCCCCATATACACAGAAATCATCCATAAAAACTTCCATAATGGTTTCGATTAAACCAGCAAATATGGTTGCCATGCAGTGTTGGAAGGTTGCAGGCGCATTACAGAGTCCAAATGGCATCCTTCTAAAGGTGTATGTTCCAAAGGAGCAGGTAAACATAGTTTTCTCTTGGTCATAGGGATGTATAGGGATTTGATAAAATACAGAGTAACCATCGAGATAGCAAAAATATTCATGATGAGCCAATCGCTCTAAGACTTGATCTAGGAAAGGCATAAGAAAATGATCCTTGCGTGTGGCCTTATTCAATTTTCTGTAATCGATGCACATCCTCCACCCGGTTACTGTTCGAGTGGGGATGAGTTCATTATCTTCATTCTGTATCACAGTAGTGCCACCTTTCTTTGAAACAACATGTACAAGACTCACCCACGGTGAGTCAGATATCGGATAGATGATTCTGGTAGTGAGCAACTTGATAACTTCACGGCAGACTACTTCCTTCATATTAGGATTCAACTTCCGTTGATGCTCAACGGTCAGCTTGTGGTCTTCCACCATAGGGATTTTGTGCATGCAAAGCGCTTGACTGACCCCAGTGAGATCGCTCATCTTGTAGCCGATAGCTTTGTTTCTTTCCTTTAATTCTTTCAGGAGTTTATCTTCTTGTTCGGTCGTTAGATCAGAATTTATAATAACTGGACAAACCTTGAGATCATCCAAAAACACGTACTTAAGTCCCTCGGGCAGGGGCTTCATTTCAGGGGCTTCTGGCTTCTCACATGGCTCTTCAGTTACATTCACAACTTTGAGTTCCTTGAACCTAGCTTCAGGATCTTCCTCTACAGAGTCGAGGTGAAGGATACAATCCTTAACTTGTTCACTGATGGAATTATCAGCAGATGGGTTTGTTAGAGCTACTTCTAAAGGATCGTTGTGTTCATACTCCTCTTGTGTGAGGAGCGACATTTGCTCAATGCAATCAATCAAATAGACTTCTTCATGCATGCTCGGTCTTTGCATGCTTTCAAAAACTTTGAACTCGAGGGTTCCTTTCCCTAGTCTGACCAATAAGGTCCCTGCTTCAACATCAATCAAAGCACTTACAGTGGCGAGGAATGGATGTCCAAAGATAAGAGGGTATCTGGCGTCTTCCTTTATGTCCATGATGACAAAGTCACATGGGACATAAGAGTCTTTTCCAACCTTGACAGGGACATCTTCAATGATTCCTAAGGGAAGGGTCATAGAGTTATCTGCAAGTTGTATGGTCATTCCAGTTGGGAGAAGTTATGCAAACCCTAACCTCTTACAAAGACTAAGTGGCATGATAGAGATGCTAGCACCGAGATCGGCCAATCCCTTCTTACATGAAGAGTCACCGATATGGCATGAAATCCCAAAGGATTCTGGGTCTTTCTATTTCTTGGGCATCTTGCTCTGGATGATATCAGAAGTGGTTGTTGCTAGCTTAACTGTCTCGTATTCTTCAGTTATGTACTTCCTAGTGAGGAGAGACTTTAAGTACTTAGTCCAGGCTAGTATCTCAGCCAACGCATCTAGAAAGGGTATATCAACATGAAGCTTCTTCATGGCTCCCTTGAACTTATTGAAATGGGTATCAAGCTTTGTCTACTTCAAACGAGCTGGGAAAGGAGGATGGGGCTTGTATACAGGCACATCCGGCTCTGGTGTTCCTTTTTCTGTAGTAGTTGATCTTTCAGATCCTTCCTTGTTTGTCTTATCATCATTCTCTAGCACTTTTAGTTGAGATTCAGATGTTGTAGAGTCTTAGATAGCCTCAGAGTCGTCCTCATCTACAATAATCATAGGTGACTTGATCGGAGGATCAGAATAGTCTTTTCCAGACCTGGTGGTGACAACCTTTAACTGCTTTGTGTGCTTAGGATTGTTCTCTGGTTGGCCAGCAAAGGCTCCAGCAGGTGGCTTTATGCTCGCTGCAAGTTGAGCTAGTTGAGATTCAATAGCCTTCTGATGGGCTTGCTGGTTAGCTATCATAGTCTACTGCGACTGCAGCATCTTCTCAATAGCTGACAATTTGTCATCAGGAGAGATGGGACTGGCTTGTTTCCCTTGTTGTTTCTGTTGATAGGGGACTTAGTTGGGGTTTTGAAACTGAGAATTGTTCTGATAATTGTTGTAGTTTCTATTCTGGTAGTTTCCTCTAAAGTTTTCTTGATTCCTGAAATTTGGTTGTTGGTTATAATGGAATCCTGGAGGGCCTCGTTGTTGAGTATTTGAACCAAGTTGTCGCGAGATTTCCTCTCCAGAAGGGTTTCCA
This sequence comes from Alisma plantago-aquatica, assembly GCA_963693085.1. NCBI lineage: Eukaryota > Viridiplantae > Streptophyta > Magnoliopsida > Alismatales > Alismataceae > Alisma > Alisma plantago-aquatica. Next base: position 27,099,085 of record OY856410.1, read on the forward strand.
TATTGAAAACTTGGATGGTTTCTATTCTGATTCGGATTATAGTACCCCTGACTAGGGATGGTGTTGACAGCATTCAGATTTTCCATTTGACCATTATCTCCTTGGGAACAGGTATTGCTCAAAACAACATCATAGAGAATGTTATAGGCTAGAGTAGAATGATCAATTCCTTTACATGCTTCACAGAAGAGTGAAGCTGACTTAACTTGCTCTTGTTGTCGAGGGGGGGAACGTCTTCTTTCATAAGCTGTGAGAGAAGATTCTAGATGGTCTTGCTTGGCAACTAGGAGTTTGAGAGATTCAGCGATAGACTTGTACTCGGGTGTTGCTTCAGCCATAGCTACCTTCAACACTCCTTTGGCAACAGGTCTACCCCAGTTGGCTTGGTTTTCAGCTCCAAGGGTGACAACCTTCCATGCGCTATCATAACTCTGACGCATGAAGTTTCCTCCAGATGAGGAATCCAAAAACCTCTTAATATCATCGTCCACACCTCTATAAAAGATTACAATGAGTTGATTCTTTGGAATTCCATGATGTGGACACTTGCGTAGAAGCTCTTTGTATCTTTCCCATGCTTCAGCTAGGGATTCTCCAGGGACCTGGGTGAATTGCGTTATTCGACCCCTAATTTCATAGGTGAGAGAAGGTGGATAAAACTTTTCCAGAAAAACATTTTGAAGTTGTTCCCAAGTGGTGATGGGTTCGCATTGCAAGGAGTTATACCAACTCATAGCTCTATCAGCAAGAGAGTACTTGAAGAGACGGAGTCTGATGGCATCATCTGTGACTCCATTTTGCTTTGTCATGGCACATAGATCTATAAACCTCAAGAGATGTTCTTGACTATCTTCTCCTTGCTTACCATAGAAAGGACTGTTTTGAAGCAAAGTGATCCAATATGCCCGTATCTCAAAGTTGGGAGCGTTGATGGGAGGAGGTTGCACTGGGTGATGAACATCAACAGCTTTAGGGATTGAGAACTCCCTAAGGTCCTTTTGTAACTCTGCTTGTTGAGCTGCTGCTTGGGCTGCTTGGATTTCTTCTTGAACTGCAACTCGGGCTTCTTGCATAAGTCTATCTCTTTGTGCATTAAGGGCTGGAGCTACCCTTCGAGCAATTTCCTCCTCTTGAGCCATTCTTGCCTGGTTCTCTCTGTATTGATGGCGAAAGGTTCTGTCTATCTCAGGGTCAAAGCTAGCAGAGAGTCTGGGACTGTCCGAGCGACGCATACACTAGACTTTGTGGGTACCTAGGATGGAAAGATCTTTTGCGAGTAAGATGGACGGAGTAGAACCAAATTCAAGTATATATGATCGATAGTATCAAAAGTAAAAGAAAAATCTATATTAGCCTCAATAGAACTAGATTTAACTAGATGATTCTATTGTCCCCGGCAACGGTGCCAGAATTTGACATGGCTTATATTATCGCACTAACAAACTCACTTAGGGTTGAAATCCCTAAGTTTTTAACCAAAACAACATGCAATAATACCACCCGTAAGCGGACGGGTCTTATCGCAGTATTGTTGAGGATCGAATCCCAAGGGACAACGTTTTTAAGAATCTTTCTCTAGTCGAATCTAGTTGAATCAAGACTAATATTTAGAACAAGGTTGGTTGAATTGAGTTTAATTAAACTAAAATAAAGGAAAGTAAAAGAGCAGGATTAAAGGTTGATTAAAGATTAATGATGGAAATCTCTGGGATGGTCTCGAGTTTTACCACCGCTACTCATGCAATCACATCCAAACATCAAACATCCAGGCAAGATATAACCATTCAAATAGAGCTCCTGCAGAACCCCCCATACGAGCATCAGGTTCGCGTAAGCATCACCTTAGGTATTAGATGTCTCGTCACCATCCAGATCACATACTTACGGCTCCAAAGATACAAAAATCCAAATGAAGTTGTGGGCCCCCTATACAGGCATCAGGCACACAGAAGCGTCACTGTGGGCTAGATGGCTCATCACCACACAGATCATACACTTATGACCTCAAGGAATCCCATTCTATTTCTAGTTTGGGAGTCAACCACGTTAATCGACATTCAAAACCTACACATTGAAGTTCTTGCAACATAGGAAACGAATAGGATAAATGCAAGTAGGTGATCAATCTACAAGCATACATCGACGATTAACAACGATATGAAAGATTATATACATGCCATGGAATGTTTAACAAAAGAACATGAGAGCATGGGCAGCGGGGCTAGTCCCCGCACCCCAGTGAAATTAAACTACTCACTCATGGTGAGAGAAACAAAAAAAACAAGAGAAAGAGAAGATTCTGCCATGAGCATGGTGAAGAAGATGATCACATCTCGATGGAGAAATGGTCTTCTACACGATGTCGGGACAGATCTGGACGAGGAGGGAAGAACACCATGGAAGACGGGGAAGATCTTCTCTCTCCACCTTCTTCTTCTTCTCATAGTCCTCGCTCACAATAGGAGGAGCAGCTCGTGGACGAGATGGTGGCATGGAAGTGGTGTAGACGCAGCAGATCTAGATCCAGATCTAGATCTGAACGAGGTGGCTTGCAGATCTGAGTCTTCACTCCAGATTTGGGTGAACAGGCCACAAAACCACCACGGGGGTAGGTTCTTGGCTATGGAGATCATCTCCTTAGGCCTAGGACAGTCCTGCAGCCTAACGACATCTGGAGATGATCATTTGATTGGCTGGGGTCATGTTCTATTTATAGGCAGATTGGCACCGACTTAAAATCGCGACCTCACTAATTTTGCAGCAGGTCGCGGCTTTTCGAATGATGCCGCGGTCGTGGATTTTTGCACGGTCAAGGATTTTTGAATGTTGTGGTCGTGGCTTTTTGCACGATCGAGGCTTTTTGAATGCTGCGGTCGCGGCTTTTTGCACGGTCGTGGTATTGGAAGCCTGGTCGCGATTCTTTTCACGGGCGTGATCCTTTTTTTCCAGCCTGTTCATGATCCCTTTTCTTCTGTTGTTGTGGCCTATTGGATGATGGTGGTGTGAGCGAGGGCAAAGCGTGGAGGTAGCTGGGTCATGGGTAGCTATGTGGGGTTCACTGCTGGGTGTTGCACCTCGACCAGGTCTCTAGGTGATAAGGTAGGAGGAGCTGCTCGCGATCGGGATGAGGAGGGGAGGTGCAGGTGTAGCTGCACCACAGATCATGGTCTTGGGGTGATGAGCCAGTCACGATCGGACCTCTGAGAGAGACAGAGAGAGACCACAGGTCATAGCTATACACTCTGCGATCGCGGTTGGTGATGGAGACGGTGCAGAGGTGTTGCGATGTGATAGGTCAAACAACTAGCAGCATGAGGAAGTGGAGGCGGTTTTGGTTGATGCGGAAGGAAGGATTAGGTCGTGATTAACAGAGCCACGGTTGCGGTTACGGATGATGGCGGCATTGAGGTTGCAGAAGACCACGGTGGCTCCGATTGGATGATCACGGCCAGGGTGAGGGGATATCGCGATCACGGTCTTAGAGCAGACGAGGTCACGATCTTGTGGGCAGGTTGCAGGTCGTGGTCTTGAAGAAGAAGCGACAGGTTGTAGAAGATCGCGGGTGTGATTAGAGAGGTTGGTGAAGGTCGCGGTTATTACCGCGGACAGGTGTCCGCGATCTTTTGGCTTGGTCACGATCATGAGCTACCGTGGGTAGAGTCGAGGGAGGTCGCGATTATGAGGACAGCTGTCCACGATCTCTGCAATCGTGGTCGCGATTGTAGGGTTTGCTGGAGCCGCAACCTAGGATAAGAAGTGGGCACTGTAGCCACGTAAAGGAAGAGAGGGGCCGTTGACTTGCTTTGACTAGGCCCAAACCAAGGGCTAAAATAGAGGAGTGGATTAGAACATGGGCCCAATGCCCAAATTGACCTGTAAAAATTGATGTAAAAATACAATTAAATTCATGATCAATTTGATTTAACCAAGATAAGTCTCATATAAGAAGATATGACCAATAAAAACTCAATAAAGCAGTTAAGCCAAGTAAATGCACACATTAGAAGATAAATCCAATAAATGCACGAATGCAACCGAAACTGGGCTAAACGAGATGATTGAACTAAGGTGAATAAACATTCATCAAGAGAGAGACTAGGGGAAGAAGTAGATGAAAATGTGAGTATTGTTGTCCTAGAAAAGCAAGGAATCAGATGATGAATATGGTCTCCACACACACAAATAACTCTATGACAGTTTGACCCAGATCGGTCCCCTCACGCAAGCCGCGCGACAGAACATTAATCCCACAGTTCATGTTAGATTAATAAATCAACTATTTTGATTAAAGGGTATATGGAAACTTTCTAAATTAATTAGAGGGATCAAATGAGATACTAGTGACTTCAAATTTGATACATAGGTTTAACAAGAAGTCCATAATCTCCCTATCTAGTTATATTTATGTTTTGGATATCTTTTCTCTATCAAGTCGATATATGTCATTGTCTTAATGTATATGTATTAATAGATGGTATAACTTTCCTTTTGTTGATTTCTTGGGTCAAATATAAGGCTTCAAGTGATTATCCACTCAAAGGTTAATCTTGTTATCTTTTATGTCTCTAGGAAAAGTTATCATTAGAGGAGAGAGAAAAAGAGAGAATAATAGTATCTATCCTTTATGTATATTGAATTCATTTAATCATAAGGAAAATAAAAAGAGGAAACATAATTTTTCTCTCTCTCTCTTTGTATCGTATTTCATATAAAGTATTTTTTTTTTTGAATAAATGAAACACTTTGCATTATGTAAATATGATTCATACATAGCTTTTTGGCAAAAGGAAACTACATCAAATACACTTAATTTACTTTGGTATCAACACCATACATGAAGTAATGCTATCTAAACTTTGGATCATCTTGGTAAATGGCACCCCACTAGGTCTTTTCTTCTTGAAGATTCCTTGAGCTATCCCTTGCACTTCTTGCTCCTAAGCTTTCTCCTTACCTTGCACTTAGAGGTGATATGATCTTCCATCTTAGGTTTAGTAAATACTAATCATGTCCTTGGGGTTGAAAACCCTAAACATCCTTGTTGCAGATGACCGGAGGGCAGACTTGTCATTTTGTCTAAGGTTATCTTCAACCTTTGTCACGTAAGAAGGCTGCTTGGGTAGTCAACCTGGATGGTTGACTCCAGACTTCCAGGCCATCGAGCAGTGGGAAAGGGTGGTGGCACCTCTGCCTGGTCCCTCTAGATTCATTGGTAGCATCAATCGCCCTGTTGCGTGGCTGGAGCAGAGAGGATGGCGGGGGGTCTCTCCGGCGGCGGCAACAACAAAAGAAGAGGGGGAAGGAGGGTACAAGCAGGGGAATTGGGGTAGGGGAGAGGATCTAAGAATCCATCCGAAACTCATGGAGCCAACCTTTATTTCATATAAAGTATTTAATATTTAGGGTAACTTGCATCAATGTTTAAGTTTTGAAATTATAGATGAAAATTTGCAGTTAAGACCCTAAGTTTATTTTATTTAAAATTTACAATGTTACAATCTACTCATTTTAAATAAATTTCAGCCTCAAATTTTCATCAGAGTGCTACCCACCTTAGAGCTTCACTTACCCCATTATTAAGTTTCCTAAATTTCCATAATGGCATAATTCAATATTTAGGACTTGCAATAAATCCTGAGAAGGAGCCCTTTGTTATTAAAGGCAGGAGAAGGGACAGGAAGAGTCTCTTCATTTCTTGTATACAGATGGAGAAGTTAAGGAGGACGGGTCATGTGGTGTTTCTTGTATCCTTGTTAGTCGAACAGGAGAAATCTATTTTAGATATTCATGTGTGAGGGAGTTTCCTGATATTTTCCCTAAGGACTTGCTTGGTCTCCCTCCTGATAGAGAATTGGAGTTCTCTATTGTTTTACTTATAAGTACTTCTCCCATCTCAAAGTCTCCATAAAGAATGGCCCCTGCTGAGTTAACTGAACTTAAGAAACAACTATAGGAGCTTTTGGACGTGGGCTTTATTCGCCTGGGTGCCTCCCCCTGGGGTGCTCCTGTCCTCTTTGTTAAGAAGAAGGATGGGTCACTACATATGTGAATAGATTATAGGATGCTCAATCAAGTGACTATCAAGAACATGTACCCTTTGCCCAGGATTGATGGTCTTTTTGACCAGCTAAGGGCTGCTAAGGTCTTCTCAAAGATTGACTTGAGGAGTGGCTACCACCAGTTGAAGATTCAAAGTACTAATATCGAGAAGACAACTTTCCGTACTAGATGTGGGAATTATGAATTATTGGGGATGCCTTTTGGCCTTACTAATGCTCCTACTATCTTTATGGATCTCAGGAACAAGATATTTCATCAATTCCTTAATTCTTTCATCATCATGTTCATTGAAGATATTCTAATCTATTTTGACAATGACTTTATCCATGAGGAACACCTACGTATTGTTGGTATATATGACCATAGAGCCATCCCACACGATTGCATGGAGTCAGATCTTAATTAATCAATTAATACAATTATTTGGTTAATTAATTAATTCCTAAATATTCTAATTAATCTATGAGCATTTTTATTAATGTGGTCTTTATGTATACCGATGGGTTTAGGAAACCCTTCCTCTTTTTGTCTCCTATTTAAAGGGGCTTGATGACTGATATCTTTATAAGTTATTGAGAGAGGTTTTTTAGTTTACGCTCATGTACGTAAACCCTAGCCATCACCATCCTCATGAGAGAAAGGAGAGCATCACGATGCTAGAATGTCGTCGCACAGAGACTACTCCTTCCCGTTGACTTAGGAAGTGTAAAGTGGAGTTCCAGTCCATCTGTGTGGACAAAGTAGAGACGCAGACACTGAGACTCCTATGTTCAGAGGACGTCAATGACCATCCATACGCACTATGAGTGGCGTACATCACCACACGAAAGGAGTGCCACCGGATCTTCCCGTGACACACTCAGCAAATGGGAGAGAAGTACCGTCCATGTAGGTCAGTAGCATTGCACACCATCATGCAGCAGGACATCGCCGGACTTGCTCCGTGATAAGGTATATCCCACAAACACTCTTTCTAAATACATTGTTGTTTACAAGATCCTATTTCGGTTTGTGTGAAAAAATATTTTTGTTGCTTCTTTCGTGCATGTTTTTCTCTACAAAACCCAACACGTATTACTCTGGATACGCTTAGGAAGCATAAGTTATATGCTAAGTCATCTAAGTGTGAGTTATGGCTTAGAGAAGTCTTGTTTCTGGGACATATCATCTCAGATGAGCTCATAACAGTTGATCCAGGTAAGGTGGAGTCAGTTAAGAACTGGTTTGTTCCTAAAACTCATATAGAAGTTTGTAGTTTCCTCGGTCTAGCAGGATAATAAAGACATTTTATTCAAGACTTTTCCATCATAGTGAGACCTCTTACATAGTTGACCAGGAAGGACTATAAGTTTTTCTGTGATGCTTGTGAGCGTAGTTTCCAAACCCTAAAAGACAAGTTGACATCTTCTCCATTACTAGTCCTTCCATCTGATGATCATGGCTTTGTAAATTTTAATGATGCTTCAAAGCATGGTCTGGGTTGTGTACTCATGCAAAACGATATAGTTATCCCCTATGGTTCCTGACAACTCAAAGTGCATGAAGAAAACTATCCAACGCATGACCTTGAGCTTGTTGCTATTGTTTACGCACTCAAGATGTGAAGGCATTACCTGTATAGCACAAGGTTTGAGATGTTTTCTAATCATAAGAGCCTTAAATATATCCTAACACAGAAGGACCTAAATATGAGGCAATGCAGGTGGCTCGAGTTCATCAAGGACTGCGATTTCTCTATCACCTATCATCTGGGAATAGCCAATGTAGTGATTGACGCTCTAAGCAGAAAAAGGGATGTTAGTTGTGCTTCCATCTTGATTGAGGAATGGAAGATGATGAATAAGATAATAGAGTGGAAACCATTGCTTATTGAGGTCGAGTTGAAGTTGGCACATATCATGATCAAGCCATATTAGACTTCTGATATACACAGTGCACAACAACGTAGCTCCGAATATCCACATATGTTAGAGCTTCTTGAGAGAGTTGGAACTAGACTCTCAAATGGTAAGGATCGTGAGATTTTGATGAATGGAAGATTATTGATACCTTATGACAATCTAAGATAAAAGATTCTCTTTGAATCCCACAACACTAAGTACACTATTCATCCAGGCTCTACAAAGATGTATCAAGATCTAAAGAAAACCTTCTGGTGAGAAGGAATGAAGAAATACATAGATACTTTCATATCTAGATGCCTGACATGTCAGCAGGTAAAGGCTTAACACCAAAAGTCAGGTGGTCTTCTACAACCCCTTGATGTTCTGAAGTGGAAGTGGGTGAAGATAACCATGGATTTTGTTATGGGTCTGCCCAAGACTAAGCAAGGACGTGATGCAGTATGGGTGGTGGTTGATTGTTTGATAAAAAGTGCACACTTTCTAACTTATAAAACCACTGCTAGTGTTTTTGAGATGGTTGGTTTGTATGTCCGGGAGATAGTACATCTTCATGGTGTTCCCCTCTCTATTGTTTCTCATGCGGACCCAAGATTTACTTCTAAGTTTTGGAAACAGGTTCAGAACAAGTTGGGAGCTTGACTTCATTTCAGTACTGCTTATCACCCTCAAAATGGATGGATAGTCTAAAAAGACCATTCAGACTTTAGAAGACATGCTTAGAGCATGCATGCTTGATTGGGGAGGATCTTGGTCAAAATTCCTACCTCTAGCTGAGTTTTCTTATAATAATAGTTTTGACAGCAGTATAGGCATGGCACCATAGGAAGCTCTTTATGGTTGGCCATGTAGGTCACCTTCGCTCTGGAGTGAGGTTGGTGAAAGAGGTCTAATCCAAAGTGGTGAGTTGATTTTTATATAGATCAGGTTGATCTTATCAAAAAGAGGATGAATATCGTACAAGACCGACAAAAGAAGTACGTTGATGCTCATAGGTCTAACACAGAATTTAATGTGGGTGATCATGTTTTCTTGAAAGTCAAACCTATCAAATCTATTTCTAGATCCAAAATCAAGGAAAAGTTGAGGCCTCAATACATTGGTCCTTTTTGTTGACCTAGAGGTTATACATTGTCCATATTTTGATAATGACTTAACCATTCCATTCATATGTATATAATATGTGTATTCAAGATTGAACTCATGTTTTAGGTGCATGAAAAGGACCAATTTACACAAGCCCGATCTTATCAAAGTTCAAGTCAAATGGAATGCAAGTGTGCTAATAAGAAAATCACTTCAAACGACCTTAGAAGATTTTTGTAATCACTTACTTGTATTGATGATATGACTTGTAACTAAGATGAGAAAAATAAGTGCAACACTTAATAACAAGTTTTAATCACTTATTTGCCCAATTAGAAAATCGATCACAAGTTGTTGATCGGTCAAGTTACAATCTCGATCGATCCCATGGATGGATTTTCTGAAAGTAGCAATCGGTCGAGTTGTGCATTCATAGAACTCGACTGAATGACCTTTTGACCAAATGCAATTTTGGCTAATCGGTCGAGTTTCCTGGAACAAACTCGACCGGTAGTTAGAAAATTGGGTTTGTCTTTTAGTCGATCAGTCGAGTTACCTTTATTGAAACTCGACCGAATGCACTATGCAGAAAATGTAGAAAAAGTGATTATAACCATTGGTGACTTGTTTGGACAAAAATAGATCCATTTCTTTATGCAAAAATGACTATATTTCGGCCCTAAGTGTTCCCCAACTCAAGGGAGCACCCTCAGCTATAAATAGAACCCCTTGGAGTTCATTTCAAGTTTTCTCATTCACTACATTCAAGTTTACTCCTTGAGCCCCTTTCTCTCTCTAGCTTACACTTCATTTTGTGATTGGTGAGTGAGTTAGGCTTATTGTAAGAGAGCTCCACCTCTATATATGTAAAGCTCTCAAATCTTCCACTACTTTTCTATCCCCTTCTCTCATGAAGAAAAGCTAAAGCAAGCTCCATCGAGTGAAGAAGGAGTTGTAGCTGGTCCTCTTCAAGATTGTTGAAGAGGTGGAGATCTTCTCCAAGTGAAGGAGAAGGCAGAGGCTGAAGATCTAAGAGGAGAAGCAAAGTCCTTCTGTTGGATCCTAGATGGGTGATTGGATGCTCTAGAGGGGGGTGAATAGAGTTGAATGCACTAAAACAAAATTCATTAGACCTTCAATATATATCACAAGATAAGGTTGCTAAATATAAAGTTTGAGTGCAACTAAAACATGCATAGAAAGGGAGAGAGAGAGATTGAACATACACCAAGTGACAAGCTATGTAGATTGGTTCCACACTTCAAACTATAAGTGAGTCAGTCCACTACCTAGAGAGGTCAACCTCTAGGATTCCTTAACCATTGCACTCTTATATTCATTCATAAGACTTACAACACATGACCACAAAAGAAATTACCCATCCAAGCACAAGGAGATATCCACCTTACCAAGGACTTACCCACTTTGCTTGAGTCTTCAGCCTTCACCAAGGTCTTACCCACTCAAGCGCCAATCTTCCGCCTTCAAGGAATTTGCTACTCCTCTTGGATTTTCAGCCATTCCCTTCACCTTCACTCAGAGAAGCTTCCACCAAGGACTTACCCACTTGAGCACGGAGCCTTCTGCCTTCACTAAGGGCTTACCCACTCTTGCTCCAAGTCTTCAGTCTTGATCTTCACCAAGGGACTCATTCCCTTGTTCTTCTTCACCTCTCTTAGCCAAGAGAGAGAACCTTCATCTTCATGGTTGAAATGAGAGATAGGGAGGTGGTGGAAGTGAGAGCCTCCCAAGATATACATGTAGGACTAGCTCTCTTACAGATTTCCTACTCACTCTAACAAATGTAGCAAGTGATTAAGCTTAGAGAGAGAGAGGAGGTTGTAGGAAGCACTCAACTATCAAATAGGAACCTCACATAGAGTTTTGCATTGAATGCTCAACCTTGAAAGGAAGCCCAAGGGGTCCTATTTATAGTTGGGGATGCCTCTTAGACTTTGGGAACACTTAAAAACAAAAACTATCTGTTTTGTAGCTTGAAACAGATATATTTTCAATTGTTGCAACTCCACAATGGCTAGAAACACTTTTCTAAACTTTTTCATGCAGTGCAATCGGTCGAGTTTCTATAAAGGTAACTCGATCGATCCCATTAAGAGACAAGACCAATTTAGGCCATCGGTCGAGTTTGTCTTGGGGTAACTCAACCGATTCACTTAAATCAATTTTGGTCTATAGAGGGATCGGTCGAGTTCTGTGAAATGTAAATTTGATTGATCAAAAGTCATTTTCAAGATCCAATCAGGATCGATCGAGTTTGCAACTCAACCGATGAACAACCTGATGTGAATGTCGGAAAATGGATTTTGAGTGCTTAAATATTTGATCTAAGTGATCCTGATTTTTTCTAAACTTAATTACAAGTCATATAATCATTATAAGTGATTTACAACATGATTCTAATGGATTTACATCATATTCCAAAAATGTGCATTTGTATTGACTTTGACTTGTCTTTTCTCCCATTTGATATGCGCAAGTTAGGGCATTTGGAGTGTGTCTTTACCTAATCTAAAATCACTCAATTAGAAGCATTAGTCACAAATAAATGGAATGGTTTAATCATCATAAAAACAAGGGTTTAGTCAATTTAGAATTTGAGTCAACATTCTCCCCCTTTTTGAAGATGGCAAACCATTCCATAAACATATTGAAAGCATTTAAGTAAATTCATATCTTTGGAGAAACCTAGGGGTTTAAATAGAATCGAGTTCATATGCTCCCCCTCAATTGATGCTAGTGGATTCTCATACTCCCTCTCAATTGATGCTATTTCTCATGCGTGGTTATCTTTCATAACATTTATAGAATACTACGTCTTCTACTCATATATGTTCTACACATATGTCTTCTCCCCTTTATCTTCTCCCCCCTTACATTGACATACTTCTTCACTTCATGTAAGACATGCCTTCTCCCTATTTTTTCAAAAGGAGACATACCTTTCTCCCCCTTTATCATTTCAAAAAGTGGGGGTATGAAGAAATAAGAAACACCACTTGTTAAGAGAAAGGAAATAACAAAAGTTATAAAAGGAGAGTAGAAGAGAACAGCTAGAGGCTTGTCCAAGCATAGAACGAAAAGCAAGTTAAAGTATGCACTTGAACAACCCAAAACGCAAGATAAAGTGTTGCAAGATGAAGGAATTTACCCAAAAAGTGTCAGGGCTCATGGCTTAGCGATGAGCCTTGCTCATAAGGTAGTTTCTGCATAAAAAACACTAGTCTTGCACCAAAAACTGAAACTAGAGAAAAATCTGTATGAAATCCAAAAATGCTCCAATTTCTACATATAATGTAGATCTATGTATCCTGCATCACAATGTTATGCAAGCAACTCAAGATAGTAGATATGTAATTCAAGGAACAAGCTTGAGCAAGTTTGAAACAAGATACAAGCATAGCATATAGTTGAATACCACTTGATGAACAGGGCTAGAACTACATGTATATAAACTACTAGTAGATGATATCACAAACCAACTAGTGCGGTCTAGATCATAGCAAGAGATACCAAAAGATACACAAGATAAAGCAAGCTATGAGTAGATGTAGAGATATATCCAAACAAGGAGATATGCAATTTTAAAAGCATGAAAGGATATAACTCACTAATAGGTATGCATCATTACCAAAAGATGATCACCACTAAGAACATCAAGGTTGTATCCAAACAAGATATGCAACTAGATATATGTACCAAGTTAGAGCACAATAAAAGCAATTTAATACAAAACTAAAAGATCCAAAGAGATCATCATCAAAACCTGCAAAAAAACTCAAAGCAAGTGATTGCAAGATATAGATATGCCAATTTAGAGTAATTAAAGAGATAGAGTTGTAAGCAAGATAGGAAATTTAAAGCATGGCAATATGCATATATAAAGGTAACAAGGGAGTGCCAAAGAATAAGGCTATTGGTTGAGAAAATCTAGTTGAGAGGGGAATTATCCTTCAATAAGACAAATGTATATTCTACGCAAAGTGTTGTCGGTCGAGTTTTGTGTATTGACAACTCGACCGATGACAGTCGTTGGCAACACCCATTGGTTTTGGTCGGTCGAGTTTCTAACAGAACAAACTCGACCAAAAAGGTTGTTGTCAAAAAGCACATATATTTCATAAAAACATATGGAAAGGCATGCTAAATATATAAACCATATCCAAAAATGTGTACACAAGTTAGTAATGCACTATAAAAGCATTTGAAACAATTTTTGAGCAAGAGTGTGAAGAGGAACACAAAATACCACTTTTAACTCAAAAACCATACATATAGTACACACTATCTTGACAAAAATAAGTTAGGATTGGTTATAAGAAAGAAAAACATTACCTTTGTGCTTACCATTATTTTTTCTACTTGTTGTCACCCTCTACACATCTCACCTTTCTTCTTTCATGTGGATTGATAAGTCAATTTGCAATTCAATAGCTCAAGTCAATCCATTTGCAAGTACCTACAAGAAGAAAGATGAAATGGTCCCCAATCATGTTTTTGGGTCCGGAGGGGTTAGCTTAGCAAACCAAGTTCTATTTCTCTTGGGTTCTTTCCTAAAAGGACAACAAGTAGAATAATGGCCAATATCATTGCAATAGTTGCATGTGCCCGTAGTCTTGTAACTAGAGGATTCTCCATGGAAGATTGGAGGCCATTTACCTTTGTTGTTCCTTTGACTACCATCATACCCTAAACCATGTCTACTAATTTGTTTAGTAGTATGGTATAGGATATCATTAAGATTCTTTTTACAAACTAAGAATCTTTGCAAAGAAGATCTTAAACTATGATTATCATGTATAAGAGAAGTAATAGTAGAAGACAAATGATGTATATTATCTCTAACATGCAAAAGATCATTTTCTAAGAAAAGAGCTTTAGTTAAATAAGAATCTCTATCAATATGAAGAGAAGCTACATTATTCTCTATACTAGTAGAACTAGAACATGATTCAAGTACATTGATTCTAGTAAGCAAGGATGCATTTTCTATTTCAAACAAAGTAATCTTAGAAAGATAAACACCTTTTTCAGATTCTCATCCTTGCAAAGCAAAATCTTTGTCCTTATTTTCAAATTTAAGAACATCAATATCATGCATGAGATCAACAATTAAGGTATGCTCTTCATTAGAACTAGACATAAGAGGTTGAGCTTCTAGAAATCTAATCTTATCAAGAAAACTAGAATTTTCAAGTTTAAGAGAGTCTACTTGGCTAAGACAACCATTTTTATCATCAAGCAAGCAAGTGTTAGCATGCTCAAGATCATCTAATTCTACATGCATATTATCAACAATTCTAGCAAGCTTTTTCTTTTTAGAAGAGTTAAGAGAGGCACGAGTAGCATTAATGATAGCAATTAAAGGTTCTTTATCTAAAGAGTTTAGATTTACCTCATTTGAGTATTCATGTTTTGTAGAAGCCATAAGAGCAAAATGGCATTCTCCTTCTTCACAAGAGTTTGAGCTTGATACTCCACTTGAATCTTTACTTGAGCTTGAGTTGGAGGAGTCACTTGAACTTGAGTGCCATTTCTCCTTCTTAATGTACTTGTCTTCTCTTTCCTTGTGATGATGTGTCTTCTTGCCTTGTAGACAATCTATCTTGAAGTGACCCTTCTTTCCACACTTAAGGCACCAGATGGAGGAGGAATTCTTTCCTTTATAGAACCTACCCTTGGAGTACATGGCATCTTCTTCAATATGAGAGTATGTAGTGGTGACATGGAATATTATCACACTAACTAACTCACCCAGTGCTGAAATCCTTGGGTTTTTACCAAAACCTTGTGCAATAATACCACCCGTAAGCGGACGGGTCTTATCACAATATAGTTGAGGATCGAATCCCAAGGGATAACATTTTTAAGAATCTTTTACTAGTCAAATCTAGTTGAATCAAGACTAATATTTAGAATAAGGTTGGTTGATTTGAGTTTAATTAAACTAAATGCAAGGAAAGTAAAGAGCAGGATTAAAAGTTTATTAAAGATTAATGATGGGAATCGCTAGGATGGTCTCGGGTTTCACCGCCACTGCACATGCAAACATATCTAAACATCAAACATCCTGGCTAGATATAACAATCCAAATAGAACTGATGTGAACCCTCCCTGAGGGATGTTTAGGTCTGCGTAAGCATCACCTTAGGCATCAGATGTCTCGTCACTATCCTGATCATACACTTACAGTTCCAAAGATACAGAAATCCAACTGAAGTTGTAGGCCCCCTATACATGCGTTAGGCACACAGAAGCATCACTGTGGGATAGATGGCTCATCCCCTCACGGATCATACACTTACGACCTCAAGGAATCCCATTCTATTTCTAGTTTGGCAGTCAACCGCGTTAATCGACATTCAAATCCTACATATTGAAGTTCGTGCAACATAGGAAACGAACAAGATAAATGCAAGCAGGTGATCAATCCACAAGCACACATCGACGATTAACAACGAAATGAAAAGTTATATACATGCCATGGAATGTTTAGCAAATGAACATATAAGCATGGGCAATGGGGTTAGTCCCCACACCCCAATGAAAGGGAACAACTCGCTCATGGTGAGAGAAAGAAAAAGAACAAGAGAGAGGGAAGATTCCTCCATGAGCATGGTGAAGAAGATGATCGCAGCTCGGTGAAGAGACAGTCTTCTACACGATGTCAGGTAGATCTTCTCTCTCAACCTTCCTTCTCTTCTCATCCTCCTTACTCACAGTAGGAGGGGTAGACAGTAAAGGCATAGGCGGGCATGAATGGTGTTGGATGAGTAGCAGCCATTGGATCTGGGTTTCCACCTCAGATCCTAGGCCAGTGAGGGGGATGGACGGTTGGATGGAGTCATTTGGATGGATGGGAGTGCAAGAGCTGATGGACTCTTGGCTATGGGGCTCGCCCTCCACCAGGGGTCGAGTGCTCTTAAGCAAAGCCCGATGGTGGCGTGGATAGCAGGCAATGGAAGGACGATGGCGTAGGGCGATGGAGCTCAGGGGTCGAGTGGCTATTGTAGTAGCCTGGAAGCACCCTTGGCCGTCGGTCTACCTCCCTCTAGGGGTCGAGCCAAGGAGTTTCCAACACCAAGTATGTCTAAGAGTTTTGTAAGAGTCCATAGGTACCCGCAGAACAACAAGTGTGCACCTGATCTGACACTTGTGTTTTTCAGGATAAGGGAGGCATTCATTGTGCCTTTAGGTGGAAAAGGGAGTGAAGGGTGGTATGGAAGGAAGAAGTAAATATCTCCTCTATTCGACTTGAGATTTTTATTATATGGTTGCAATTTAATTGATTACATTTTTTGTGTGTGAATCTCTCCTCTATTCGACTCGAGATTTCATTTTTGTGTGCACATTGGCATCTTTTCTTGGTGATACGCCCCCATTACATAGTGAGGGGTATGGAAGAAGTGAATAAAGAGAGAGAGGGTGTGCCACCCCGAACTTAGGGTTTGGCACTATATTGACTATTTTTGTTTCTTTTTGATGGACGGAGGGGTAAGAAGATGATGGAAGAAGTGTAGAAGAGAGTTCAAATTAGAATGCAACTTGCTTTACAATTCAGTGCACCAAGTTGTTCTCTTTATCTTACTCAACTCAAATAATGACTTGATGAGGATCCCGTGGAGATTCCATACTATTGTTCCACTAGTCAGTTAGGAAGCACAATGTGTTTGATCCCTCTCAGTTTGACAGATACTTGCCATTTTTACTGATCATGGTGTTAGGATTCATAAGCTTCACACGGTGATTTCTAACCATTGGCTAGTTTCAAAAATTGTCCCCCTTGAGGCTTCACTTCAGATAAGGAGGGTATAATGATTCAAAACTACATGGAAAAATGGGATAGCCGGCTAGGAAATGGTTTTGATTGAAATAAAAGCATCAAAACTGCATCACGTTTCTGTACATCTTCTTTGAAAATTTCAAAATTTTGAAAAATTTTGAAAATTTTGTTGAAAATTGCAATGATGAAATCTTATGTCTGAAACAGATAGGAGTGGGTGGAAAGTAAAGTACGTACCACCCACCCTCCACCCCGAACTTAGAAATTTGTTCGTCCTGAGCAAACTCTAAATCTGAGATGGAGGGGAAAACTCGTGTCGGTTGGTCCACCAGATGTGGTTGCATTCCTTTTGGCGACGCGTCCTCCATCTGAAATCTCAAAAATGGAAACTATCAGAACTTAAGACTGCATCTTGTGATGCATTTTTTACCAGGTGCGAAATTTCCTAAAAAGTAAAAAAAATAAGGAAAGGTTCTAATTCAAAATTAAGAGTAAAAACAAAATTATTGATTGGGTTGCCTCCCGACAAGCGCCTTTATTTTACTTTGATGGCTCGACGTGAATACTATCACCATGGTGGGACTCTGAGTGAAGGTTGAGATGGATTGACATGTTCTTTTGGTGGTTTCTTTCTCAGCCATTCATTTATCTTTGATTTGATATTAGCCTCTTGTATTCTTCCCCATAAAGTGTGAACATTGTCATAACACATAGGGAAACCACTTGAGTTTTGTTTCTCGATGCAAGGCAGAGAATAGTTGTAGGGAATCTGAATGGCATCATTGATAATGTAGTGTTGTTGGGGCTCGGAGGAGAAGTTCATTTTCTGATGCACTATCCCTTCTTCGTAAAAATTATGGTCACTGACGTCTATCAAATATTGATCTGGGGAATGTTCTTGGTAGAAACCACAATCCAAATCTTGTTGAGGAGGAAATATGAAATGAGCGATCTTCGTCTGCTTGGTTTTTGGTGCATTGAAGATGATAGTTGTTTCTAGATGAGATGGCTCATGTAAACCCATAGAAGGATTAGTATGTGTAACAACAGGGTCGGGAGGTATCTCCTCCATAGTTGGTGGTGTTCCTTTTGTCTCTACATAGATTGGTTCACTTTCTATCTCCTTTTCATCATGGTCCTCTTCTAAGGGAATATCAGATTTTAAGGAAAGGAATTGTTGTTGCATTTCAGTAAATTGATTAACACAGTCAACAAAATATGCATCTTCCTCTGTAGTGCATTCCTTTGCACTTTTGGATGCAAAGAAATCAAAAGATTTGTTCCCCACTCTTAGGGTCCAAATTCTAGCTTCAACATCAATTATAGATCTAGTAGTGGAGAGGAAAGGTATTCCAAAAAGGAGGGGATAGTGTGGATTCTCCTTGATGTCCATAACTATGAAATCACACGGGACATATAGGTCTCCAAGCCTTATAGGGATATCTTCTATGATGCCAACTGGCTTGATCATTGAGGAGTTAGCAAGCTTGATGGACATTCTAGTGGGTAGGAAGTTGGTGAGGCCTAGTTTGTTGCATAGGCTAAGAGGAATGATAGAGATCCTAGCTCCAAGATCAGCTAGACCTGGTCAGTTGATGGAATCACTTATCGAGCAGGAAATTCCAAAAGATCCAGGATCCTTATGCTTGTGAGGTATCCTATCCATTACTAAATCAGATGATGTTCTTGCTAGTTTCACTGTCTGATGATCTTCAATTCTTTATTTCTGACTAAGCAGGAGTTTGAAGAACTTTGACCATTGGGGCATCTCAGCCATGGCATCTAAGAGCGGAATATTGACATACAACTTTCTCATGATTTCTTTGAACTTGTTGAACCTAGTATCGAGCTGGGTAAAATTGAGTCGACTTGGAAATGGTATACGAGGTTTATACACTGGAACAACTAGCTCAGGTGAGTCTTCTGCATCAACAACAATAGGTTCCTCAGAACTTTCCTTGTTGGTCATATCATTCTGAGTCGCCACTGCACTATGCTCAGCACCTTGGACATTTGTCACAGTGACAGGAGTCGTGGGTTCTGGTAAGACCAAGCCTGAGTGAGTTGTCACAGCTTAAAGTTGTTCCACATGCTTCGGGTTGTCTTCTGGTTGCCCAGCTAAAGCTCTAGTAGGTGGCTTGAGACTAGTTGCAAGTTGAGCTAGTTGAGATTCAATAGCCTTCTGGTGGGCTTGTTGGTTAGCTATCAATGTTTGTTGCTACTGCAACATCTTCTCAATGGCCAACAGTTTGTCATCCAGAGAAATGGTACCGGCTTGATGTTGATAAGGGACCTGGTTTGGATCTTAGAACTGATTCCTGTACTGGAGATTACTTCTGAAGTTACCTTGGTTTCCAAAATTATGTTGTTCGTTATACTGGTATCCCGGCGGACCTCATTATTGATTGTTTGAACCAAGTTGATGTGAGTTTACCGCTCCAGAAGGATTTCCATATTGAAAACTGGGATGGTTCCTGTTGTGATTTGGATTGTAATAACCTTCACCGGGGATAGTGTTAACAACATTCAGACTTTCCATTTGACCATTATCTCCTTGTCCACTAACTTTGTCAAGAATAACATCATAGAGAACATTGCAGGATAAAGTAGAGTGATTGGTACCTTTACATGCTTCACAGAACAATGAAGCTGACTTGACTTGCTCTTGTTATTGAGGGGGTGAGCATCTTCTTTCATAAGAAGTGATAGACGATTCGTGGTGGTCTTACTTGGCAACTAGAAGTTTTATAGACCCAGCAATAGACTTATTCTCAAGAGTTGCTTCTACCATAGCAACCTTCAACACTCCTTTACCTACATGTCTACCCCATTTGGCTTGATTTTCAGCTCCAAGGGTGACGACCTTCCATGTGATGTCATAACTTTGACGCATGAAGTTTTCTCCAGATGAGGATTCTAAAAACTTCTTGATATCATCATTAACACCCCTATAAAAGATTTCTATGAGTTGATTCTTAGGAATGCCATGGTGTGGACACTTGCATAGAAGCTCTTTATATCTTTCCCATTCTTCAGCAAGAGTTTCACCAGGGACCTGAGTGAATTGTTTTATTTGTCCCCTAATTTCATAGGTGAGAGAGGGAGGATAAAACTTTTCTAGAAAAACATTTTGAAGTTGTTCCCAAGTAGTGATGGGTTCACATTGCAAGGAATTATACCAACTCACGGCTCTATCGACAAGAGAATATTTAAAGAGATGGAGTCTGATGGCATCATCTGTGACTCCATTCTGCTTTGTCATAGCACATAGATCTATAAACCTCAGAAGATGTTCTTGACTATCTTCTCCTTGTTTACCATAGAAAGGGCTATTCTGAAGCAGTGTAACCCAATGTGCTCTTATCTCAAAATTTGGAGCATAGATGGGAGGAGGTTGAACTGGGTGATGAACGTCAGTAGCTTTAGGGATCGAGAATTCTCTAAGGTCCTTTTATAACTCAGCTTGTTGAGTTGTTGCTTGGGATGCTTCAATTTCTTCTTGAACTACAGCTTGGGCTTCTTGCATAAGCCTATCTCTTTGCGCATTAAGGGCTTGAGCTACCCTTTGGGAAATTTCCTCCTCTTGATCCATCCTGGCTTGGTTTTCTCTACTCTGATGACGAAAGGTTCTTTCTATCTCAGGGTCAAAGCTAGCAGCAAGGTTAGAACTATTCGAGTGGTGCATGCACTAGTCTTTGAGGGTACCTAGGATGGAAAGATATTTCGGGAGTAAGATGGATGGAGTACAGTCAAATTCAAGTAGATGCTCGATAGTTATCAAAAGTAAAAGAAAAACCTAGATTAGTCTCAAAAGAACTAGATTTAACTAGATGATTCTGTTGTCCCCGGCAATGGTGCCAGAATTTGACGTGGAATATTATCGCACTAACAAACTCACCCAGGGCTGAAATCCCTGGGTTTTTACCAAAACCTTGTGCAATAATACCACCCGCAAGCGGACAGGTCTTATCGTAGTATAGTTGAGGATTGAATCCCAAGGGACAACATTTTTAAGAATCTTTTACTAGTCGAATCTAGTTGAATCAAGACTAATATTTAGAACAAGGTTGGTTGATTTGAGTTTAATTAAACTAAATGCAAGGAAAGTAAAGAGCATGATTAAAAGTTGATTAAAGATTAATGATGGGAATCGTTGGGATGGTCCCGGGTTTCACCGCCACTGCACATGCAAACATATCCAAACATCAAACATCCTGGCTAGATATAACCATCCAAATAGAACTATTGTGAACCCTCCCTGAGGGATGTTTAGGTCCGCGTAAGCATCAGATTTCTTGTCACCATCCGGATCATGCACTTACGGTTCCGAAGATACAAAAATCCAACTCAATTTTTGGGCCCCTATACAGGCGTTAGGCACATAGAAGTGTCACTGTGGGCTAGATAGCTCGTCCCCTCATGGATCATACACTTACGACCTCAAGGAATCCCATTCTATTTCTAGTTTGGGAGTCAACCGTGTAATCGACATTCAAATCCTACATATTGAAGTTCTCGCAACATAGAAAACGAACAAGATAAATGCAAGCAGGTGATCAATCCACAAGCACACATCGATGATTAACAAAAAAATGAAAAATTATATACATGACATGGAATGTTTAGTAAATGAACATGTAAGTATGGGCAGCGGGGCTAGTCCCCACACCCCAGTGAAAGGGAACTACTCGCTCATGGTGAGAGAAACAAAAAGAACAAGAGAGAGGGAAGATTCTGCCATGAGCATGGTGAAGAAGATGATCATAGCTCGGTGAAGAGACAGTCTTCTACACGATTTCGGGTAGATCTTCTCTCTCCACCTTCCTTCTCTTCTCGTCCTCCTTACTCACAGTAGGAGGGGTATACAGTAAAGGCATAGGCGGGCATGGATGGCATTGGATGAGTGGCAGCCATTGGATCTGGGTTTCCACCTCAGATCCTAGGCCAGTGAGGGGGACAGACGATTGGATGGAGTCATTTGGATGGATGGGAGCGTAAGAGCTGATGGACTCTTGGTTGTGGGACTCACCCTCTACCAGGGGTCGAGTGCTCTTAAGCATAGCCCGGTGGCGGTGTGGATAGCGGGCATTGGATGGACGATGGCACAGGGCGATGGAGCTCAGGGGTCGAGTGGCTATTGCAGTAGCCTGGCGGTACCCTTGGCCATCGATCTACCTCCCTCCAGGGTTCGAGCCAAGGAGTTGGCAGTCTGGCGGTGCGGGAAGCAAATAGATATTTGGCTGCTAGTTCATGGGTGTTTATAGGAGCAGGGTGGGGTGCTTGATGTTGTGTGTACCTCGGGTTGTAGTCTGATTGTGGTCGTTTGTTGTTGTGTAGCCACCCCAGGTCACGATCTGAGAGTGGCGGGTCGGGGTTGGAGTGCGAGGAGTGCCTGTGGTCTGTATGTGGCTATGCCCTAGCAGCGTAGGTAGCATCACGGGTCGAGGTTTCTTGGTAGGTCGTCTGCTGCTGTCGTCTGCGATTTGAGGTGTAGTGGTGACTGTAGCAGTCGCAATCATAGGTAGGGTTGAGAAAGAGGTGAAGGTGGAAGGAAGATGGCGATGTCCCCAGGTCGAAGTCAAAGAGGACAGGTGTTGATCGTGAGCATTGGTTTGTTGGGCACCGCAGGTCATGGTTGGGATGTAGGTGGATGGAGGGAGTAAAGGGGGAGATTGCAGTGTGATGTCAATGATCGCGGCTTGGAGGGGAGTCGTTTGTAGTCATTGGTGGTGAGAGATACCGCAATCATGATGGTTGTTCTGATGATGGCAGTAGCATGGTGCAACCGCGATCAAAGGATGGGCATGGTGTTTCGTTGTTGTCGCCTTTGTTGATCGCGTGTCCAGGTCGTGGTTCCTTGCAAGGGATCGTGGTTCTATAGTTGTTGCGGACCACAATGGTGATGGCGGGCGCGACCACAACTATCTGCTAGTACCTGAGGAAGAGTGTGATAGTGTTGGATGAAGGAGCAGGAAGGACCACAGTGTGGTGAAGACGTGGAGGTCGCTGTTAGGGTAGGCAGTAGAGGGGAGAAGAAGAGGTGATGCCGCGAGTGTGGGGGTGACTGTAGGCCGCGATTGCTAGAAGGATGATCGCGGTTTGCAGGTGCTTGCTGGGAACCGTGATCGTGGCAGAAGCGTGGGGGCCGTGATGATGGGAGAAGGTGGAGAACAGAAGGTGATGTCATGGGTCGAGGTTGGAAGACCGCGATGGGGGGGAAGTTGTACCGTGGAGACTGGGAATGATGCATGTGGAGGTGATCGTGGTTAGGAAAGCAGACCTCAGTCGGTGGTGGATCGGGGTTGTAGCTAGGAGGAGTCACAGTGCAATGTTGTTTAAGGGTAGAAGAAGGGATATGGGCTGAGAACTTGGACTCTTAGGCTTAATTAGACCTAAAAATAGGTGTATAAACCTAATTAAAACAAGGATAAATCTGATTAATCCAAGTCAACTTGCATATTGGAAGATAAAGCCAATAAGAGTGACTAATCATAGCAAAATAGGGCCCGAGATGGCAACTGTGACCATGATGAATGTGCATACATCAAGAGGCTTGTCCCGTAATAGCTTCAATTTGAGCCTTCATTTCAGCCTTCTTCATTCTCTTTAGCTCTTTGTCCTCTTATCTTTCAACTTCTTCTCTTTTGTCAAGTGTGACTTCATGGGCTTGTAGATTTCGAATGAGTTCTTAAATGGGGATATCATCAAGATACCTTACTTCTCCAATGTAAGTCACCTTGGGTTCCCATCTCTTGGGGAGAGTTCTAAGGATCTTATAGTTGATCTCTCCTCTACTCATAGGATGACCTATAACAACAAGACCATTCACAATGGTGTTGAGACTTGAGTACATGTTGGCTATCTTCTCCTCCTTTCCCATCTTGAAGTTTTCAAGCAGCCCATTGAGCATGTAGACTTTGCTTTCCTTAACTTGTTGAGTTCCCTCATAAGTGATGCATAGCTTTCTCCATACCTCACAGGACATCTCACAAGAAGAAATCCAGTTAAACTCAGTGGAGGTCATGGTGGCATAGAGGATGTTGATTTCTCTTGCATTGAAGGTGGCTTTTTTCATAGTAGCTTCATCCCATTCTTCTATTTTTGTCACTGGTAGCCTATATGGATGGCCCACCATTTGCCATAGCTCAAAACTATATCATTGGATGTAGAATCGTATCCTTCTTTTCCAATAGAGGAAGTTACCCCCATTAAAGATTGGAAGGTTGATGAAGTATCTCCCACTTTGGTAGTCACCCATCTTCTCCTACTTGCTGAAGTATGCTTGGAGAAACCATCTCTGATACCAATTTTTAGATCCTAGATGGGTGATTATATGCTCTAGAGGGGGGTGAATAGAGATGAATGCACTTAAACAAAATTCATTAGACCTCCAGATATATCACAAGATAAGGTTGCTAAATAGGAAGTTTGAGTGAAACTAAAACATGCATAGAAAGGGAGAGAGAGATTGAACATACACAAAGTGACAAGTTATGTAGAGTGGTTCCACACTTCAAACTAGAAATGAGTCAGTCCACAACCTAGAGATGTCAACATCTAGGATTTCTTAACCATTGCACTCTTATATTCATTCATAAGACTTACAACACATGACCACCAAAGGATTTACCCATCCAAGCACAAGGAGATATCCACCTTACCAAGGACTCACCCACTTTGCTTGAGTCTTCAACCTTCACCAAAGTCTTACCCACTCAAGCACAAGTCTTCTTCCTTCATGGACTTTACTACTCCTCTTGGATCTTCAGCCGTTGCCTTCACCTTCACTCAGAGAAGCTTCCACCAAGGACTTACCCACTTGAGAAAGGAGTCTTCTGCCTTCACCAAGGTCTTACCCACTTTTGCTCTAAGTCTTCATCCTTGATCTTCACCAAGGGACTCCTTCCCTTATTATTCTTCACCTCTCTTAGCCAAGAGAGAGAACCTTCATCTTCATGGTTGAAATGAGAGATAGGGAGGTGGTGGAAGTGAGAGCCTCACAAGATATACATGTAGGACTAGCTCTCTTACAAATTTCCTACTCACTCTAAAAAATGTAGAAAGTGATTAAGCTTAGAGAGAGAGAGGAGGTTGTAGGAAGCACTCAACTATAGAATAGAAACCTCACATAGAGTTTTGCATTGAATGCTCCACTTTGGAATGAAGCCCAAGGGGTCTTATTTATAGCTGGGGATGCCTCTTATCCTTTGGGAACACTTAAGTACAAAAACAAGCCATTTTGTGGCTTGCAATGGATATATTTTTTATTGTTGCAACTCCACAATGGCTAGAAACACTTTTCTGAACATTTTTGTATAGTGCAATCGATCGATTTATATAAAGGTAACTCAATCGATCCCATTAAGAGACAAGACCAATGTAGGCCAACGGCCGAGTTTGTCCTTGGGTAACTCGACTGATTCACTTAAATTAGTTTTAGTCTGTAGAGGGATCGGTTGAGTTCTATGAAATGCAAACTCGACCGATCAAAAGTCATTTTCAAGATCCAATCACGATCGGTCGAGTTTGCAACTTGAGTGATGAACATCCTAATGTGAATTTTGGAAAATTTATTTTGAGTGCTTAAATATTCGATCTAAGTGCTCCTCATTTTTTCTAAGCTTAATTACAAGTCATACAATCATTACAAGTGATTTACAACATGATTCTAATGATTTTACAACATATTCCAAAAATGTGCACTTGTATTGACTTTGACTTATCTTTTCTCCCATTTGATATGCGCAAGTTAGGGAATTTGGAGTGTGCCTTTACCTAATCTAAAATCACTCAAGTAGAAGCATTAGACACAATAAGTGGAATGGTTTAATCATCATCAAAACAAGGGTTTAGTCAATTTAGACCTTGAGTCAACATTCTCCCCCTTTTTGAAGATGACAAGCCATTCCATAAACGTATTGAAAGCATTTAAGTAAAGTCATACCTTTGGAGAAACCTAGAGGTTTCAATAGAATTGAGTTCATATGCTCCCCCTCAATTGATGTTAGTAGAGTTCACATACTCCTCCTCAATTGATGTTATTTCTCCTGCATGGTTAATTTTCATAACATTTATATAATACTATGCCTTCTACTCATATATGTTCTACACATATATGTCTTCTCCCCTTTACCTTCTCCTCCTTAAATGGACATACTTCTCCTTTTCATGTAAGACATGCCTTCTCCCTATTTTGTCAAAAGAAGACATACATTTCTTCCCCTTTGTAAGATATACCAAAAGATACACAAGATAAAGCAAGCTATGAGTTGATGTAGAGATATATCCAAACAAAGAGATATGCAATTTTAGAAGCATGAAAGGATATAACTCACTAATAGGTATGTGTCATTACCAAAAGATGATCACCACTAAGAACCTCAAGGTTGTATCCAAACAAGATATACAACTAGATATATGTAGCAAGTTAGAGCACAATCAAAGAAATTTAAGACAACCAAAAGATCCAAAGAGATCATCATCAAGCCTGCAAAACAACTCAAAGCAAGTGATTGAAAGATATAGATATGCCAATTTAGAGCAATTGGAGAGATAGAGTTGTAAGTAAGATAGGAATTTCAAAGCATGGTAATATTCATATATAAAGGTACCAAGGGAGTGCCAAAGAATAAGGCTATTAGTTGAGAAAATCTAGTTGAGAGGAAATTCTCATTCAATAAGCCAAATGTATATTCTTCACACAGTGTTGTTGTTCGAGTTTTGTGTATTGACAACTCGACCAATGATAGTTGTTGGCAACACCCATTGGTGTTGTTCAGTCAAGTTTCTAACAGGACAAACTCGAACGAAAAAGTTGCTATCAAAAAGCACATATATTTAAAAAAAACATATTTAAAGGCATACTAAATATATAAACCATATCCAAACATGTGTAAGCAAGTTAGTAATGCACTATAAAAGTATTTGAAATAGTTTTTGAGTAAGAGTGTGAAGAGGAACATAAAATATCACTTTTGACTAAAAAACCATATGTATAGTGCACACTATCTTGACAAAAACAAGCTAGGATTGGTTATAAGAAAAAACACATTACCTTTGTGCTTACCATTGCTTTTTCCACTTTTTGTCACCCTCTAAACATCTTACCTTTCTTCTTTCATGTGGATTGAGAAGTCAATTTGGAATTCAATAGCTCAAGTAAATCCATTTGCAAGTACCTACAAGAAGAAAGATGAAATGGTCCCCAATCATTTTTATGGGCCCGGAGGAGTTAGCTTAGAAACCCAAGTCCTATTTCTCTTGGGTGCTTTCCTAAAAGGACAACAAGTAGAACAATGGCCAATATCATTGCAATAGTTGAATGTTCCTATAGTCTTGGAACTAGAGGATTCTCCATGGAAGATTGGAGGTCATTTACCTTTGTTTTTCCTTTAACTACCATCATACCCTTAACCATGTCTACCAATTTGTTTAGTAGTATGGTATAGGATATCATTAAGATTCTTTTTACCAACTAAGAATCTTTGCAAAGAAGATCTCAAACTATGATTATCATGCATAAGAGAAGTAATAGTAGAAGACAAATGATTTATATTATCTTCAGCATGTAAAAGATCATTTTCTAAGCAAAGAGATTTAGTTAAATAAGAATCTCAACCAATATGAAGAGCAGCTACATTATTCTCTGTACTAGTAGAACTAGAACATGATTCAAGCACACTGATTTGAGCAAACAAGGAGTCATTTTCTATTTCAAACAAAGGAATCTTAGAAAGATAAACACCATTTTTAGATTCTAGTCCTTGCAAATCAAAATCTTTGTCCTTGTTTTTAGATTTAAGAACATCCAAAATAAACAATTAAGGTATGTTCTTCATTAGAACTAGGCATCAGAGGTTGAGCTTCTAGAAATCTAATCTTATCAACCAAACTATCATTTTCAAGTTTAAGAGAGTCAACTTGGCTAAGACAAGCATTTTTATCATCAAGCAAGCAAGTATTAGCAAATTCAAGATCATCTAATTCTACATTCATATTATCAACAATTCTAGAAAACTTTTTCCTATTTTTTTTAGAAGACTTGAGAGAGGAACGAGTAGCATGAATGATAGAAATTAAAGGTTCTTTATCTAAAGAGTTTAGATTTTCCTCATTTCAGTCTTCACATTTTGTAGAAGCCATAAGAGCAAAATGACATTCTCCTTCTTCACTAGAGCTTGAGCTTGATTCTCCACTTGAATCTTCACTTGAGCTTGAGTTGGAGGAGTCAGTTGAGCTTGAGTGCCATTTCTCCTTCTTCATGTACTTGTCTTCTCTTTCCTTGTGATGATGGGTCTTCTTGCCTTGTAGATAATATATCTTGAAGTGACCCTTCTCTCCAAACTTGAGGCACCGGATGGAGGAGGAATTTTTTCCTTTATAGAACCTACCCTTGGAGTACATGGAATCTTCTTCAACATGAGAGGATGGAGAGGCTTGTCCCATAATAGCTTCAATTTGAGCCTTCATTTCAGCCCTCTTCATTCTGTTTAGCTCTTTGTCCTCTTGTCTTTCAACTTCTTATCTTTTTTTAAGTGTGAGTTCATGGGCTTGTAGATTTCCAATGAGCTCTTTAATGGGGATATCATAGAGAGACATTACTTCTTCAATGGAAGTCACCTTGGGATCCCATCTCATGGGGAGAGTTCTAAGCATCTTAGAGTTGATCTCTCCTCTACTCATAGGATGACCTAGAACAACAAGACCACTCACAATGGTGTTGAGCCTTGAGTACATGTTGGCTATCTTCTGCTCCTTTCCCATTTGAAGTTTTCAAGTAGCCCACTGAGCATGTAGACTTTGCTTTCCTTCACTTGTTGAGTTCCCTCAGAAGTGATGCATAGCTTTCTCCATACCTCATAGGCCATCTCACAAGAAGAAATCCGGCTGAACTCGGTGGAGGTCATGCTGGCATACAGGATGTTGATTGCTCTTACATTCAAGGTGGCTTTCTTTATGGTATCTTCATCCCATTCTTATATCTTTGTCATCGATGGCTTGTATGGATGGTCTGCCATTTGTCATAGCTCAAGACTTGATCCTTGGATGTAGAATTGTAGTCTTCTTTTCCAATAGAGGACGTTACTCCCATCAAAGATTGGAAGGTTGATGAAGTATCGCCCACTTAGGTAGTCACCCATCTTCTCCTACTTGTTGAAGTATGTTTGGAGAAACCATCTCTGATACCAATTGTTAGATCCTAGATGGTTGATTGGATGCTCTAGAGTGGGGCAGTGAATAGAGCTGAATGCACTTAAACAAAATTCATTAGACCTTCAAAATATATCACAAGATAAGGTGGGTAAATAGGAAGTTTGAGTGCAACTAAAACATGCATAGAAAGGGAGAGAGAGATTGGGCATACACCAAGTGACAAGCTATGTACAGTGGTTCCACACTTCAAACTAGAAGTGAGTCAGTCCACGACCTAGAGAGGTCAACCTCAAGGATTTCTTAACCATTTCACTCTTATATTCATTCATAAGACTTACAACACATGAACACCAAAGGACTTACCCATCCAAGCACAAGGAGATATCCACCTTACCAAGGAGTTACCCACTTTGCTTGAGTCTTCACCCTTCACAAAGGTCATACCCACTCAAGCACAAGTCTTCCGCCTTTAAAGACTTTGCTACTCCTCATGGATCTTCAGCCTTTGCCTTCACCTTCACTCGGAGAAGCTTCCACCAAGGACTTACCCACTTGAGCAAGGAGTCTTCTACCTTCACCAAGGGCTTACTCACTCTTGCTCCAAGTCTTCAGCCTTGATCTTTTCCAAGGGACTCCTTCCGTTGTTCTTCTTCACCTCTCTTAGCCAAGAGAGAGAACCTTCATCTTCATTGTTTAAATTAGAGAAAGGGATGTGGTGGAAGTGAGAGCCTCACAAGATATACATGAGGATTATCTCTTTTACAGATTTCCTACTCACTCTAACAAATGTAGCAAGTGATTAAGCTTAGATAGAGAGAGAGAGAGAGGAGGCTGTAGGAAGCACTCAACTATAGAATAGGAACCTCACATAGAGTTTTGCATTGAATGCTCAACCTTAGAATGAAGCCCAAGGGGTCCTATTTATAGTTGGGGATGCCTCTTAGCCTTTGGGAACACCTAAGAATGAAAACTAGACATTTTGTGACTTGCAACGGATATATTTTTAGTTGTTGCAACTCCACAACGGCTAGAAACACTTTTCTGCACTTTTCCGTATTGTTCAATCAGTCGAGTTTCTATAAAGGTAACTCGACCGATCCCACTAAGAGACAAGTCCAATTTAGGCTATCGGTCGAGTTTGTTCTGGGGTAACTTGACCGATTCAATTAAATTAGTTTTGGTCTGTAGAGGAATTGATCAAGTTTTGTGAAATGTAAACTCGACTGATCAAAAGTCATTATCAAGATCCAATCAGGATCGGTCAAGTTTGCAACTCAACCGATGAACAACATGATGTGAATTTTGGAAAATGGCTTTTGAGTGCTTAAATATTCGATCTAAGTGCTCCTGATTTTTTTCTAAGATTAATTACAAGTCATATAATCATTACAAGTGATTTACAACATGATTCTAATGGATTTACATCATATTCCAAAAATGTGCACTTGTATTGACTTTGACTTATCTTTTCTCCCATTTGATATGTGCAAGTTAGGGCATTTGGAGTGTGTCTTTACCTAATCTGAACTCACTCAAGTAGAAGCATTAGACACAAATAAGTGGAATGTTTTATTCATCATCAAAATAAGGGTTTAGTCAATTTAGAATTTGAGTCAACATTCTCCCCCTTTTTGAAGATGACAAACCATTCCATAAATGTATTGAAAGCATTTCAGTTAAGTCATACCTTTGGAGAATCCTAGGGGCTTCAATAGAATTGAGTTCATATGCTCCCCCTCAATTGATGCTAGTGGAGTTCTCATACTCCCCCTCAATTGATGCTATTTCTCCTGTATGGTTAGCTTTCATAACATTTATAGAATAGTATATCTTCTACTCATATATGTTCTACACATATATGTCTTATCTCCTTTATCTTCTCCCCCTTACATGGACATACTTCTCCTCTTCATGTAAGACATGCCTTCTCCCTATTTTGTCAAAAGAAGACATACCTTTCTCCCCCTTTGTCATTTCAAAAAGTGGGGGTATGAAGAAATAAGAAACACCACTTGTTAAGAGAAAGGAGATAACAAAATTTATAAAAGGAGAGTAGAAGAGCATAGCTAGGGGCCTCTCGAAGCATAGAAAGAAAAGCAAGTTAAAGCATGCACTTGAACAACCCAAAATGCAAGATAAACTGCTGTAGAAAAATAATAAATCACAATTTAGACCCCCAAGATGATAAAATTTGCCCAAAAAGTGTCAGGGCTCATGGCATAGCGATGAGCCTTGCTCAGAATGTCGTATCTGCATCAAAAACACTACTCTTTCACAAAAATTGAAACTGGAGCAAAAGTTGTTTGAAATCCAAAAATGCTCCAATTTCTACATATAATGTACATCTATGTATCCTGCATCACAATGTTATGCAAGCAACTCAAGATAGTAGATATGCAATTCAGGGAACAAGCTTGAGCAAGTTTGAAACAAGATACAAGCATAGCATATAGTTGAATACCACTTGATGAATAGGGCTAAAACTACATGTATATGAACTACTAGTAGATGATATAACAAGTGAGGACTACTAGTAGAATCTAGATCATAGCAAGAGATACCAAAAAATACACAAGATAAAGCAAGCTATGAGTAGATGTAGAGATATATCCAAACAAAGAGATAAGCAATTTAGAAGCATGAAAGGATATAACTCACTAACAGGTATGCATAATTACCAAAAGATGATCACAACTAAGAACCTTAAGGTTGTATCCAAACAAGATATACAACTAGATATACGTAGCAAGTTAGAGCGCAACGGAAGCAATTTAAGACATAACCAAAAGACATGAAGATATCATCATTAAAACCTGCAAAATAACTCAAAGCAAGTGATTGCAAGAAATAGATATGACAATTTAGAGAAATTAGAGAGATAGAGTTGTATTAAAGCATGGCAATATGCATATATAAAGGTATGAAGGGAGTGCCAAAGAATAAGGCTATTGATTGGGAAAATCTAGTTTAGAGGGAAATTCTCATTCAATAAGCTAAATATATATTATGCGTACAGTGTTGTCGATCGAGTTCTGTGTGTTGACAACTCGACCAATGACAGTTGTTGGGACAAACTCGACCGAAAAAGTTGATCTCAAAAAGCACATATATTTTATAAAAACATATTTAAAGGCATGCTAAATATACAAACCATCCAAACATGTGTAAGCAAGTTAGTAATGCACTATATAAGCATTAGAAATAGTTTTTGATCAAGAGTTTGAAGAGGAACACAAAATACTACTTTTGACTAAAAACCATATGTATAGTGCACACTATCTTGATAAAAACAAGTTAGGATTGGTTATAAGCAAGAAAAACATTACCTTTGTGCTTACCATTGCATTTTCCACTTGTTGTCACCCTCTACACATCTCACCTTTCTTCTTTCATGTGGATTGAGAAATCAATTTGCAATTCAATTGCCCAAGTCAATCCATTAGCAAGTACCTACAAGAAGAAAGATGAAATGGTCCCCAATCATTTTTTTGGGTCCGGAGGGGTTACCTTAGCAACCCAAGTCCTATTTCTCTTGGGTGCTTTCCTAAAAGGACAACAAGTAGAATAATGGTCAATATAATTGCAATAGTTGCATGTACCCGTAGTCTTGGAACTAGAGGATTCTCCATGGAAGTTTGGAGGTCATTTACCTTTGTTGTTCCTTTGACTACCATCATATCCTAAACCATGTCTACCAATTTGTTTAGTAGTATGGTATATGATATCATTAAGATTCTTTTTACCGACTAAGAATCTTTGCAAAGAAGATCTCAAACTATGATTATCATGCATAAGAGAAGTAATAGCAGAAGGCAAATGATTTATATTATTTCTAGCATGCAAAAGATCATTTTCTAACCAAAGAGCTTTAGTTAAGTAAGAATCTCAATCAATATGAAGAGCAGCTACATTGTTCTCTCTACTAGTAGAACTAGAACATTATTCAAGCACATTAATTTTAACAAGCAAGGAGGCATTTTGTATTACAAACAAAACAATCTTAGAAAGATATACACCATTTTCAGATTCTAATCCTTGCAAAGAAAAATCTTTGTCCTTGTTTTCAGATTTAAGAACATCAACATCATGCATGAGAGAATCAACAATTAAGGCATGCTCTTCATTAGAATTAGGCATAAGAGGTTGAGCTTCTAGAAATCTAATCTTATCAAGTAAACTAGCATTTTCAAGTTTAAGAGAGTCTACTTGGCTAAGACAAGCATTTTTATCATCAAGCAAACAAGTAATAGCATGTTCAAGATCATCTAATTCTACATACATATTATCAACAATTCCAAGCTTTTTCCTTTTCTTTATAAAAGACTTAAGAGAGGCACAAGTAGCATTAATTATAGCAATTAAAGGTTCTTTATCTAAAGAGTTTATATTTTCCTCATTTGAGTCTTCACATTTTGTAGAAGCCATAAGAGAAAAATGAAAATTCTCCTTCTTCACTAGAGCTTGAGCTTGATTCTCCACTTGAATATTCACTTGAGCTTGAGTTAGAGGACTCACTTGAGCTTGAGTGCCATTTCTCCTTCTTCATGTACTTGTCTTCTCTTTTCTTGTGATGAAGGGTCTTCTTGCCTTTTAGACAATCTATCTTGAAGTGACCCTTCTTTCCACACTTGAGGCACTGGATGGAGGAGGAATTCTTTCCTTTATAGAACCTAACCTTGGAGTACATGGCATCTTCATCAACATGAGAGGATGGAGAGGCTTATCCCATAATAGCTTCAATTTGAGCCTTCATTTCAGCCTTCTTCATTCTCTTTAGCTCTTTGTCCTCTTGTCTTTCAACTTCTTCTCTTTTGTCAAGTGTGACTTCATGGGCTTGTAGATTTCCAATGAGCTCTTCAATGGGGATATCATCAAGAGACTTTACTTCTTCAATGGAATTCACCTTGTGTTCCCACATCTTGGGGAGAGTTATAAGGATCTTAGAGTTGATCTCTCCTCTACTCTTAGGTTGACCTAGAACAACAAGACCATTCACAATGGTGTTGAGCCTTGAGTACATGTTGGCTATCTTCTCCTCCTTTCCCATCTTGAAGTTTTCAAGCATCCCATTGAGCATGTAGACTTTGTTTTCCTTCACTTGTTGAGTTCCATCATAGGTGATTCATAGCTTTCTCCATACCTCATAGGCCGTCTCACAAGAAAAATCTGGTTGAACTTGGTGGTGGTCATGGTGGCATAGAGGATGTTGATTGCTCTTGCATTCAAGGTGGCTTTTTTCATGGTAGCTTCATCCCATTCTTCTATCTTTATCACCAGTAGCTTGTATGAATGGTCCACCATTTGCCATAGCTCAAGACTTAATCCTTGTATGTAGAATTGTATCCTTCTTTTCCAATATAGGAAGTTACTCCCATCAAAGATTGAAAGGTTGATGAAGTATCTCCCACTCTGGTAGTCACCCATCTTCTCTTACTAGTTTAAGTATGTTTAGAGAAACCAGCTCTGATACCAATTGTTGGATCCTAGATGGGTGATTGGATTCTCTAGAGGGGGGTTGAATATAGCTGAATGCACTTAAACAAAATTCATTAGACCTTCAAGATATATTACAAGATAAGGTTGCTAAATAGGAATTTTGAGTGCAACTAAAACATGCATAACAATGGAGAGAGAGACTGAACATACACCAAGTGACAAGCTATGTAGAGTGGTTCCATACTTCAAATTAGAAGTGAATCAGTCCACTAGCTAGAGAGGTCAACTTCTTGGATTTCTTAACCATTAAACTCTTATATTCATTCATAAGACTTACAACAAATGACCACCAAAGGACTTACCCATCCAAGCACAAGGAGGTATCCAACTTACCAAGGACTTACCCACTTTGCTTGAGTCTTCAGCCATCATTAAGGTCTTACCCACTCAAGCACAAGTCGTTCACCTTCAAGGGCTTTATTACTCGTCTTGGATCTTCAACCTTTTCCTTCACCTTCACTCGGAGAAACTTCCACCAAGGACTTACCCACTTGAGCAAGGAGTCTTCTGTCTTCACCAAGGGCTTACCCACTCTTGCTCCAAGTCTTCAGCCTTGATCTTCACCAAAGGACTCCTTCCCTTGTTCTTCTTCACCTCTCTTAGCTAAGAGAGAGAACCTTCATCTTTATGGTTGAAATGAGAGATAGGGAGGTGGTGGAAGTGATAGCCTCACAAGACATACACGTAGGACTATCTCTCTTACAGATTTCCTACTCACTCTAACATATGTAGCAAGTGATTAAGCTTAGATAGGGAGAGGTGTTGTAGGAAGCACTCAACTATAGAATAGGAACCTCACATAGAGTTTTCCATTGAATGCTCAACCTTGGAATGAAGCCCAAGGTGTCCTATTTATAGCTGGGGATGCCTCTTAGACTTTAAGAACACTTAAGAATGAAAACTAGCCATTTTGTGGATTGCAACATATATATTTTCAATTGTTGCAACTCCACAATGGCTAGAAATCTTTTCTGCACTTTTCCATACAGTGCAATCGGTCAAGTTTCTACAAAGGTAACTCGATCGATCCCACTAAGAGACAAGACCAATTTAGGCCATAGGTCGAGTTTATCCTAGGGTAACTCGACCAATTCACTTAAATCAGTTTTGGTCTATAGAGGGATCGATCAAATTCTGTGAAATGTAAACTCGACCGATCAAAAGTCATTTTCAAGATCCAATTAGGATCGATCGAGTTTGCAACTTGACTGATGAACACCTAATGTGAATTTTGGAAAATGGCTTTTGAGTGCTTGAATATTTGATCTAAGTGCTCCTGATTTTTTCTAAGTTTAATTACAAGTCATACAATCATTACAAGTGATTTACAACATGATTCTAATGGATTTACATCATATTCCAAAAATGTGCACTTGTATTGACTTTGACTTGTCTTTTCTCCCATTTGATATGCACAAGTTAGGGCATTTGGAGTGTTTCGTTACCTAATCTGAAATCACTCAAGTAGAAGCATTATACACAAATAAGTGGAATGGTTTAGTCATCATCAAAACAAGGGTTTAATCAATTCAGATCTTGAGTCAACATTCTCCCCCTTTTTGAAGATGGCAAACCATTCCATAAACGTATTGAAAGCATTTAAGTAAAGTCATACCTTTGGAGAAACCTAGGGTTTCAGTATAATTGAATTCATATGCTCCCCCTCAATTGATGCTAGTGGAGTTCTCATACTCCCCCTAAATTGATGCTATTTCTCATGCATGGTTAGCTTTCATAACATTTATAGAATATTATGTCTTCTACTCATATATGTTCTACACATATATGTCTTCTCCCATTTACCTTCTCCCCATTACATGGACATACTTCTGCTCTTCATGTAAGACATGCCTTCTCGCTGTTTTGTCAACAGAAGACATACCTTTCTTCCCCTTTGTCATTTCAAAAAGTGGGGGTATGAAGAAATAAGAAACACCACTTGTTAAGAGAAAGGAGATAACAAAAGTTATTAAAGGAGAGTAGAAGAGCACAACTAGGGTCTTTTCCAAGCATAGAAAGAAAAGCAAGTTAAAGAATGCACTTGAACAATCCAAAATGCAAGATAAAGTGTTGCATAAAATATAATAAATCATAATTTAGACCCTCAAGATGACATAATTTTCCCAAAAAGTGTCAGGGAACATGGCATAGCGATGAGCCTTTCTCAGAAGGTAGTTTCTCCATAAAAAAACTAGTCTTGCACCAAAAACTAAAACCAGAGCAAAAGCTGTATGAAATCCAAAAATGCTCCAATATTTACATATAATGTAGATATATGTATCCTACATCACAATGTTATGCAAGCAACTCAAGATAGTAGATATGAAATTCAAGGAACAAGCTTGAGAAAGTTTGAAACAAGATACAAGCATAGCATATAGTTGAATGCTACTTGATGAACGGGGCTAGATCTACATGTATATGAACTACTAGTAGATGGCATCACAAGTTAGGACACTAGTAGGATCTAGATCATAGCAAGAGATACCAAAAGATACAGAAGATAAAACAAGCTATGAGTAGATGTAGAGATATATCCAAACAAAGAGATTTGCAATTTGAGAAGCATGAAAGGATATAACTCACTAATAGGTATGCATCATTACCAAAAGATGATCACCACTAAGAACCTGAAGGTTGTATCCAAACAAGATATACAACTAGATATATGTATTAATTTAGAGTACAACGGAAGAAATTTAAGACACAACCAAAGGATTCAAAGAATCATCATCAAAACCTGCAAAACAACTCAACTGATGACAGTTGTTGGCAACACCCATTGGTGCTGGTCGGTTGAGTTTCTAATGGACAAACTCGAAAAAAAAGCTACTGTTAAAAAGCACATATATTTCATAAAAACCTATTTAAAGGCACGATAAATATACAAACCATATCCAAACATGTGTAAGCAAATTAGTAATGAACTATAAACGCATTCAAAATAGTTTTTGAGCAAGAGTGTGGAGAGGAACACAAAATACCACTTTTGACTCAAAAACCATATGCATAGTGCACACTATCTTGACAAAAACAAGTTAGGATTGGTTATAAGCAAGAAAAACATTACCTTTGTGCTTACCATTGCTTTTTCCACTTGTTGTCACCCTCTACACATCGCACCTTTCTTCTTTCATGTGGATTGAGAAGTCAATTTACAATTCAATAGCTCAAGTCAATCCATTTGCAAGTACCTACAATAAGAAAGATGAAATGGTACCCAATCATGTTTTTGGGTCTGGAGGGGTTACCTTAGCAACCCAAGTCCTATTTCTCTTGGGTGCTTTCCTAAAAGGACAACAAGTAGAATAATGGTCAATATCATTGCAATAGTTGCATGTGCATGTAATCTTGGAACTAGAGGATTCTCCATGGAAGATTGGAAGCCATTTACCTTTGTTGTTCCTTTGACTACCATCATACCCTAAACCATGTCTACCAATATGTTTAGTAGTATGGTATAGGATATCATTAAGATTCTTTTTACCAACTAAGAATCTTTGCAAAGAAGATCTCAAACTATGATTGTCATGCATAAGAGAAGTAATAGTAGAAGATAAATGATTTATATTATCTCTAGCATGCAAAAGATCTTTTTCTAAGCAAAGAGATTTAGCTAAATAAGAATCTCTATCAATACGAAGAGCAGCTACATTATTCTCTCTACTAGTAGAACTAGAACATGAATCAAGCACATTGATTTCAGCAAGCAAGGAGGCATTTTCTATTTCAAACAAAGCAATCTTAGAAAGATAAACACCATTTTCAATTTCTAATCCTTGCAAACCAAAATCTGTCCTTGTTTTCAAATTTAAGAACATCAATATCATGTATGAGTGAATCAACAATTATGGTATGCTCTTCATTATAACTAGGCATAAGAGGTTGAGCTTCTAGAAATCTAATCTTATCAAGCAAACTAGCATTTTCAAGTTTAAGAGAGTCTATTTGGCTAAGACAACCATTTTTATCATCAAGTAAGCAAGTATTAGCATGTTCAATATTATCTAATTCTAGAATCATATTATCAACAATTCTAGAAAGCTTTTTCCTTTTCTTTTTAGAATACTTAAGAGATGCATGAGTAGCATTAATGATAGCAATTAAAGGTTCTTTATCTAAAGAGTTTAGATTTGCCTCATTTGAGTCTTCACATTTTGTAGAAGCCATAAGAGAAAAATGACATTCTCCTTCTTCACTGGAGCTTGAGCTTGATTCTCCACTTGAATCTTCACTTGAGCTTGAGTTGGAGGTGTCACTTGAGCTTGAGTGTCACTTCTCCTTATTCATGTACTTGTCTTCTCTTTCCTTGTGATTATGGGTCTTCTTGCCTTGTAGACAATCTATCTTGAAGTGACCCTTCTTTCCATA
The DNA here is from genome assembly GCA_963693085.1 of Alisma plantago-aquatica. Lineage (NCBI taxonomy): Eukaryota > Viridiplantae > Streptophyta > Magnoliopsida > Alismatales > Alismataceae > Alisma > Alisma plantago-aquatica. The sequence goes on from OY856410.1 coordinate 27,137,953, forward strand.
CTTGAGGCACCAGATGGAGGAGGTATTCTTTCCTTTTTAGAACCTACCATTGGAGTACATGGCATCTTCTTCAACATGAGAGGATAGAGAGACTTGTCCCATAATATCTTCAATTTGAGCCTTAATTTCTACCTTCTTCATTCTCTTTAATTATCTCTTTGTCCTCTTGTCTTTCAACTTCTTCTCATTTGTCAAGTGTGACTTAATGGGCTTGTAGATTTCCAATGAGCTCTTCAATGGGGATATGATCAAGAGACCTTACTTCTTCTATGGAAGTCACCTTGGGTTCCCATCTCTTGGGAAGAGTTCTAATGATCATAGAGTTGATCTCTTATGATGGAGTGGACTTTTAGAATCCATATCTTGAGTTACAACAAGAGTTTCAAGTATTTTGGTAAAGTTGAGTGTTAATTGAGGTTGATATAATGATTTGGATCCATAAGTTATACCTATTTGGGGAATTTAATTGAATGATAAAATAGTTGATTTATGGCACCAAATTTCAATAGGAATTACCTTGAGTTGTATCAAAGTCATGGTTAAAGTTTCATAATATTATGGTGTTCCTAAAAGGAGATATTTAAGTTTGAAGTCGGCTCAATAATTAATATTTTGATGTACTTTAGAACAATGTTTCATACTTAGCAACTTAGGCTTTGATCAGCTTAGTGTCACGAGCTTGTTCATTGTAGGGCCACGATTGTACTAGGGAGAGCCACGGATAAGACCTTCGTTGCCCTATTGCGGAACCTCGGATATCCTAATTCAATGGCAGATTTGCCATCTTCAACCCATGTCAGTTATGGAGTCATGGAGGGTCAGCGGGTGGTTGCTTCGATGTGGACTATGGGATGAGTAGTGGTCTATCTCATGATCTCAGTTGAGTGGTTAACTTCACCTGATCGTGGGCTACCTGCACAACCCTCTTTTCGTGAATACCAGAACGGGAGTAGAGAGAGAGACCAAACTCTCCTATTACCCCTAGTCTCCTTTATAGTTTACAAAGCACAACGGTGAGCCTGTGGTGGTGGAGTGTCGGAGGCGCAGCCAGACTCCCAAGCAAATGGAGTCCCCGATGCCTACTCGCCTGCTTGCTCGCCATCGGGTTCAAGCACGATGGCGACAAGATCACTCTCACGTGAAGGGTTGCACATGACACCGATCCTTGGAGAAGAAGGAAGGGAAATCTAGGAGGCGTCGGACCAGCAGCGAACTCCAGTGGCAAGGCTCGATGGCGGCGGCTTCACAGACCTCACGCCGTCGTCACATAGATCAAGTTCATATGAGGTGGGAGATGAGGCGATTGAGATGCTATTATCCAATGGCAACCACCACTAAGGACTTGCCCATACTAGTGCCAACATGGAATTTAGAGCAGCGGCGACGCTGAAGCAAGGAGTAGCACGCACGGATGCACGATGCGGGAGAGAAGAGAATAGGTTGACTCGGCAGTGGGAAGTCCAGAGAAGCACCTGGTAGTAGAAGTTCGTGGTGAGGAACACGGGCTCCTGTCGACGTGAGGAAGGGAGAAGCTGCACGACGGCAGGCAGCAGCTCTGTTTCAGGTTCACGCAGATGGATCGTGTGAGAACGAGATCACGAGGAAAAAGAAAAGAGAAGAGCCTGAACCGGGACCAGCCCAACACATCAACTCAATCCGAACCAGCTCAAGTCAACCCAGAACCAGCTGGCCTAGTGCAGACCAGTACAAAGACCAGCCACAACACAGCAAAGGAGTTGTGCAGCCCTAGAGCCACGTGTCGGCGGGCTATTGGCCATTCAAAGGTAAAATCTCAAATATATGCATACCTTGTATAAATCATAGAAAATAGTACGCTTATCAGAAAAATACATATAATATACCAAAATTCTCAGAAAAATGCGTAGAACAAAATGAAATCTTTATATCAATCTTTTGATGCTTAAATATCAGAAATATCATGTAAGATGTGTAATGCTTGTTTAATGGATAATAAATAGCAAACGATGACATAAAATTATGGAAAAATGTCAATAAGTCTATAATCATGTTTATAATTCATATGATGCCAGTTATGATCATGTTGATCTACAAAATCATGTAATTTTATCCATATGGATAATTAGGGATGATAATCCTAAAGAACATGTAATAAATACATGCATGCTCAATAATGATGAAATTTACAGAATAGGCTCATATCAGTATCTGGAACCTCAGATTTAAATATGAGATCAGGATCATACCATTAATCCATGTTATATGTTGATGATTTCTCTTAATATGATATAGACCCCAATATGATTAATACATGTAACATTGGGTTAACATGTGCACATAATCATATTTAATTAAGTAATCAGATTATGTATACTAATCTGGAATATAAGATCAGTAATATAATCCCAAGAAGATAATACAAGTAATCATGAGAATACCATAATGAGATAAGCAAACCCTAATATGAACACGATTAAGGTTAAGATGAGATGTAAGATGATGAGAATCTGATGGTAGTATATGATCTTGTCTTAATCAGGTTTAACAAAGAAATAGATGACATGAGGAACATGTGGTGTAGAATATCTCTATGATCAAGGTACGCCATTACCTCTTACTTGGCTTATTATACAATATGCTTGTGTTATATGGTAATAAAGACTTGGCATATGGTATTGATTGAAATGATTGTTCTTGTATGATATGTTGCATGATTTTCCATACTTATTTCTATGAACACATGACACATAATATATATGTTCCATTATATCCAAGCACATCAACTCTTTGGTAGTAAAGTGCTAGAAAAGAAGTACTTCAACTCTTTGGTAGTAAAGTACTCAGAAGTGATCCAACTCTTTGGTAGTAGATCACATTGTGATATGATCCAACTCTTTGGTAGTGATCATAAAGGCCTTGATGCATTCAACTCTCAGGTAGTAAATGCATGGATGATATAATGGAAATTTATGCTTAAAATATGTGTTCTCTTTTGTTAATGAACATCTTCGTGCAAATATACACTTTTCTTATATTCTTCTATTACTGCCAAGTATTAGTTTTATGTTATTGCCAAGATATGATGAAAGGTATATAAAAGACAGGTAGGCGTACTCAGTGCAATATTCTTGAATATTGTGCTGACGTGTACCGCATGCAATCTTTTGTTTAGGTTGTGGACATATGCTCTTGAAGATCTAGGATAGTTGAGAGTTGTGTAGCGAGCTGATGTACAAGTGTACATGTTGTCTTAAGATCTTGTAGTTTAGTGGTAGTACATGTATATGTAGAAGTTTGCTATTCAATATGTAATATCGAATGTTGTAACAATTCATGTTGTAATTATATATTGAATGGTGAACATGTGTGTATGGTTTTATTATTGTTCATGTACATGTGCTACTGATTGCTTTCCTTCTGACTCCCTTGATTTTCTCTTTCTTAGCCTAGTGTGTGGTGCTCAAATTGGGATTCTTGCTAAGGTGAGGGTTTCAATTTGGATGTCACACATTAGATTAAGTTTTAGAAAATCTGAGGACGTCACAAGTGGTATCAGAGCATGAACAATAGCAAAGCCTAACATTTGCTCATTATGCAACTCAAAACTAGAAAACCTTGAACTTAATAATCTTTAGGGTTAGATTAGTCATCTTTTAGAGACTAGATCTGAGCTAGCCTCTAGGTTAGCACCTAGATCTTCGAGAACTAGGTCTATACTGGTGCTTGTTGAGTAGCAAGTCCTTAGATGTCGTTCTTTCCTTGGTGTGCAGTGATATGGGACGTTGCACTATTTGGAAATGACGTGCATCAAGGGAAGAGAAACCCTAGACATATGGCGCTCGTTGTCTAGAGTAGCTATGCTAGTCTACCCCTTGTTCTCACCCTTTTCACTAGTTTCATGACACTTTACTCTCTACTATGTGCGGGACACTCATTTTCAGGATTTGGTTTTTGATTCCAAACGGATCGAACCTCGATAGTTTTCTCTATCGCATGTTTTATCGGAGAAAAACTATATAATATTTTATTATGTATATGTATTACAAAAATGTGTTCCCACATATGTACGAGTAGGAGGTGGTCATGTAACCTAAGTGAAAGTGAATGACATCAGTCTAGAAGAGAGAGTAGTTCTAGATTAGATGTCTAGAGCCTTTTTGATATATATGATACATGGAATAGATGATATAAGTTTTGATGATATGATGTAAGTCTTATATATATGAGATAAGATGGTTATGATGATATATGTTTTTCTTTGAGGACTTAAGTTTAGGCTTGAGGTTTTGAGATAAGTTTTGATGTTGCAAGTAAATAGGCTTTTATGAGATAAGATATGTTACGTTAAGACAAGTTGTGAATCAACACGAGCCTCAATCTCTTTTACAGAGGAGGACCTCTAGTGTTAGGACCAGTTTTAGGGTTAACTCCAGAGAGAGTGAGACCCATTGGGAGAAGGTTATAAGAACCTAAACTCCAAGATGTGCGAATTCTGAGATATGTGATATGATATGTCCTAAACTAGACTACTCCTGAGTGATTGAGTTGAGTTACTTTATGCATGATTCCTATAGTTTTGTTAAACCTAGATGTCCTTGGGAGGACCAAACCCTAAAGACAGAGAGAGGCTGGTTATATATGCGAATAAGGAAATATGAGTGCCTGCCATCTGGGTGAGGGAGAGAGCCCAAGACCTTGGAGGAGGTAGCTATGTTTTTAGTTTCTGTGAAGCCTCATGCTCGGGTTGGTGGTTTCCCACATAGGAATCTAGTGGTGTATATAAGAGAGCTTTGGGTAAGATGTTTCATGGTTAGAGATCTATGAAGAGTATGTCATAACATGTTTTGGTTGTGCTTATGTGGCTAGAGCTTGTAGAGCTATCCCTAGTGTCAATGAGGTATGCCTGAGAACCCTAGACGGAGAGGGAAGATATGGTTTGTGCATATGAGATACTCATAAAGTTGAGTTAGCTCAGAGAGACTGAGCATGACACTACCCTCGTGGTATGGGTTAGAGGAACCTCTTTTGGGCTAGATAAAGTTTTGATATATGTTTCATAAGCCACTCATATAAGTTTGTTTAGCACAACCATGATATAATATATGTAAGGATGTGATTTAATCTTGATGATGTGATATATGGACATGATATGACGGAAACCTAGAGTTGGTTTAATAGATATCAATACATAAATGGTTAACCACATACATGAATAATAATGAGAATGTGATTTTGTTGGTTAATATTGTGATGAAATTACTAGCAAATGTTGCAATTTATTATGAATAATGAAATAAGATCATATGAATGAAACATGTTGCATAAGGTGTTAATCTTAGTGCTTAACAAAGATGGAAAATATAGTTTGATAGTTAGCACAACATAATGTTGATGATACCTTGACATAATCAGTCAACTTTAGTTAACTTCTTTGGAACATGATAGTATGATGGCAAATATTAATGCATGGCTAAAGATAAGGAAGCAAATCTAACATATGAGATATGTAATGACATAACCTAAGCTTCTAAACCCTTGTTTGAGCCTTCTGTGGAGTGAGGTTTCACCCTTGATGATTTTGAAACCTCTCAATAGTGCTTTGGATACATGGTTCTAGGTAACCTTTATGGATATGTTATGCATAGAATAGTGCCTACATGCGGATGAAGGCGAGATAATGTTTTCCCTAGAAGTATGAGTATGGCTTACTTTCGAAGACGAAAGTTTTTTTAAGATGTATATGATGTGACGAAGAGGGTTTTCTGGCTCAATTCCGAGGACGGGATTTCTTTTAAGATGTGTAGGATGTGATGGAGTGGACTTTTAGAATCCATATCTTGAGTTACAACAAGAATTTCAAGTATTTTGGTAAAGCTGAGTGTTAATTGAGGTTGATATAATGATTTGGATCCATAAGTTATACCTATTTGGGGAATTTAATTGAATGATAAAAGAGTTTATTTATGGCACCAAATTTCAATAGGAAGTACCTTGAGTTGTATCAAAGTCATGGTTAAAGTTTCGTAATATTCTGGTGTTCCTAAAAGGAGATATTTAAGTTTGAAGTGGGCTCAATAATTAATATTTTGATGTACTTTAGAACAATGTTTCATACTTAGCAACTTAGGCTTTGATCAGCTTAGTGTCACGAGCCTGTTCATTGTAGGGCCCCGATTGTACTAGGGAGAGCCACGGATAAGACCTTCGTTGCCCTATTGTGGAACCTTGGATATCCTAATTCAACGGCAGATTTGCCATCTTCAACCCATGTCAGTTATGGAGTCATGGAGGGTCAGCGAGTGGTTGCTTCGACGTGGACTATGGGATGAGTAGTGGTCTATCTCAGGATCTCAGTTGAGTGGTTATCTTCACCTGATCGTGGGCTACCTACACAACCCTCTTTTAGTGAATACAAGAACGGGAGTAGAGAGAGAGACCGGACTCTCCTTTTACCCCTAGTCTCCTTTACCATTTACAAAGCGCAGAGGTGAGCCTGTGGTGGTGGAGTGTCGGAGGTGCAGCCAGACTCCCAAGGAAATGGAGGCCCCGACACCTACTCGCCTACTTGCTCACCATCGGGTTCAAGCACAACGGCAACGAGATCACTCTCACGTGAAGGGCTGCACATGACACTGATCCCTGGAGAAGAAGGAAGGGAAATCTAGGAGGTGTCGGATCAGCAACAGATTTCTAGTGGCAAGGCTCGATGGCGGCGGCTTCACAGACCTCACGCTGTCATCGCGTAGATCAAGTTCACATGAGGTGGGAGACAAGGCGATTGAGATGCTGGTATCCGACGGCAACCACCACCGAGGACTTGCCCATACTGGTGCCAGCATGGAATTTAGAGCAACGACGACGTTGAAGCAAGGAGCCGCACGCACAGATGCACGATGCGGGAGAGAAGAGAATAGGTTAACTCGGCAGTGGGAAGTCCAGAGAAGCACCTGGCATTAGAAGGTCATGGTGAGGAGCACAGGCTCCTGTCGACGCGAGGAAGGGAGAAGTTGCATGACGGTGGGCAGCAGCTCTATTTCAGGTTCACGCGGATGGATCGTGTGAAAACGAGATCGCGAGGAAAAAGAAAAGAGAAGAGCCTGAACCGGGACCAGCCCAACACGTCAACCCAATCCGAACCAGCTCAAGTCAACCCAGAACCAGTCGGCCTAGTGCAAACTAGTAGAAATACTAGCCATAGCATAGAAAAGGAGCTGCGTAGCCCTAGAGCCATGTGTTGGCGGGCTATTGGCCATTCAAAGGTAAAATCTCAAACATATGCAGACCTTATATAAATCATAGAAAATAGTACGCTTATCAGAAAAATACATATAATATACCAAAATTCTCAGAAAAATGCGTAGAAAAACATGAAATCTTTATATCAGTCTTTTGATGCTTAAATATCAGCAATATCATGTAATATGTGTAATGCTTATTTAATGGATAATAAATAGCAAACGATGACATAAAATTATGGAAAAAATGTCAGTAAGTCTATAATCATGTTTATAATTCATATGATGCCAGTTATGGTCATGTTGATGTACGAAATCATGTAATTTGCTCCATATGGCTAATTAGGGCTAATAACCCTAAAGAACATGTAATAAATACATGCATGCTCAATAATGATGAAATTTACAGAATAGGCTCATATCAGTATTTGGAATCTCATATTTAAATATGAGATCAGGATGATACCATTAATCCATGTTATATGTTGATGTTTGCTCTTAATATGATATAGACCCTAATATGATTAATACATGTAACATTGGGTTAACATGTGCACATAATCATATGTAATTAAGTAATCAGATTATGTATACTAATCTGGAATATAAGATCAGTAATATAATCCCAAGAAGATAATACAGGTAATCATGAGAATACCATAATGAGATAAGAAAACCCTAATATGAACACGATTAAGGTTAAGATGAGATGTAAGATGATGAGAATCTGATGGTAGTATATGATCTTGTCTTAATCAGGTTTAACAAAGAAATATATGACATGAGGAACATGTGGTTTAGAATATCTCTATGATCAAGGTATGCCATTACCTCTTACTTGGCTTATTATACAATATGCTTGTGTTATATGGTAATAAAGACGTGGCATATGGTATTGATTGAAATGATTGTTCTTGTATGATATGTTGCATGATTTTCCATACTTATTGCTATGAACACATGACACATAATATATATGTTCCATTATATCCAAGCACTTCAACTCTTTGGTAGCAAAGTGCTGGAAAAGAAGTACTTCAACTCTTTGGTAGTAAAGTACTCAGAAGTGATCCAACTCTTTGGTAGTAGATCACATTGTGATATGATCCAACTCTTTGGTAGCGATCATAAAGGCCTTGATGCATTCAACTCTCAGGTAGTAAATGCATGGATGATATAATGGAAATTTATGCTTAAAATGTGTGTTCTCTTTTGTTAATGAACATCTTTGTGCAAATATACACTTTTCTTATATTCTTCTGTTACTGCCAAGTATTAGTTTTATGTTATTTCCAAGATATGATGAGAGGTATATAAAAGACACGTAGGCGTACTCAGTACAATATTCTTGAATATTGTGCTAACGTGTACCACATGTAATCTTTTGTTTAGGTTGTGGACATATGATCTTGAAGATCCAGGATAGTTGAGAGTTGTGTAGCGAGCCGATGTACAGGTGGACATGTTGTCTTAATATCATGTAGTTTAGTGGTAGTACATGTATATGTAGAAGTTTGCTATTCAATATGTAATATCAAATGTTGTAACAATTCATGTTGTAATTATATGTTGAATGGTGAACATGTGTGTATGGTTTTATTATTGTTCATGTACATGTGCTACTGATTGCTTTCCTTCTGACTCCCTTGATTTTCTCTTTCTTAGCCTAGTGTGTGGTGCTCAAATTGGGATTCTCGCTGAGGTGAGGGTTTCAATTTGGATGTCACACATTAGATTAAGTTTTAGAAAATCTGGGGACATCACAAGTGGTATCAGAGCATGAACAATAGCAAAGCCTAACATTTGCTCATTATGCAACTCAAAACTAGAAAACCCTGAACTTAGTCATCTTTAGTGTCGCGCCCCAATCTCACATTAACCACAAACCACGAAATTAGGGCACGACAGGTGGGATTAACACATAACCAACCACTCGTCGCTTTTAAAACAATCCAAGGCATTTAATTGATAACCAAGTTTAAGCTGTAAACAAGAACTAAACAAACTGCAGAAACTTCTCTATTAAACTGATAGAAGATACAAGCAAAGTCTACAGCATAATACATTGATTAACATAAAGAAAGCATAACATTAATTTACATATTTGTACACATTCTCTCTCTCACTCACACCTTGTCCCGAGGATCGAGGGGAATGGACTAAGAGACCTCTAACTAGACTAACAACAAACCTTCTATCGACTAAGCGTTAGGGTGAAACGATCCTTCTGATTCCTGATGTTGATGCTGAACTGAAAATGTTTTGAGTAGAGGGATGAGCCTACTCACTCAGTGAATAACATTTCACTTAGCTATCACTAAACAACTCGTCAGGTTTATAAACTGAAAATAAACATATATGCAGTTCAAACAGGGCAGTTCATTTGACATAGCAAATATACAGATAATAACCACATTTCTAAGCATCAACAGGTATTTCAGGTAAATAAACAGTTATATAAATTTACTGTGATCCTACACAATTACTTATTCATTTTTATTATGCCCTAATCATATGCAGTGTACTCTGCATATAAAGATCCGTAACAAGTTCATGCTACGACCCCACCGTACAAGACTTAGCGACACACCCGGGAAATGCTAAGTCTGACGCCAGCCCTGCTCTACTACAGGACCCCTAGCTCTCCGGCCAGAAACATAGGCTCTATGGCCTCAAGGCACTACTCTGAGTGCTCCAGACTCCTCCTTTAACCTGAGTACACCGGCGGAGAGTCTCACAGGGTTACCTTTGTGACACAAGCACGAATGGTGTTAGATAACCCCCATTTCTTTCTTTTTTCCCCAGTGCCATCGTGACACACGCACGATTGTTGTTAGACACTGCCTCTCTTTCCTCGTTTGTCCGTGACACAAGCACGGATGATGTTGCAACACGAGTTTCACCCCTAAGTAACAGACCTTCCTTTAGGGGTTCTATGGTGTTAGGGCACTTAGGTCTATTAATTAATTAACCGATAAACAATTAAACAGAAATATCATATAGCAACTGTAAGACATAGAATTTCCTCTTTTTCATCATTTACATCACGCAATTCAAGTTCCAATGAACTTATCATACTAAAAAGTACATGTTACACTGTTTAGGAGTCATATCAACTGATACTGAAGCAAATAAGCATTTAAAATGAGTTAAATAATGATTTCTAAATGAACTGCCACTCACCACTTGAAACTCGACCGATCACTATGGAACTCGGCCGAACACTTCCCAGGTTCTGAAACTCGGCCGACCAACCTCGGCCGACCAGCAGGAAACTCAGCCGATCCTCTGAGGAACTCGGCCGATCGAGACACTGCTTTATATACCTACAAAGAAACTCGGCCGATCAGGACCAAACTCGGCCGACAAAAATGATGTTCGCTTATCTAAATAAGAAACTCGGCCGATTCAAAACCCAAACTCGGCCGACCAAAAACTCTGTACGATTGCCCTAATATGGAACTCGGCCGACCGAATAGGAACTCGGCCGAACCGCGCACAGGCAGAAAACAAAACCGGGCTGCAGATGTCGATTTCTCTCGAATCGTCGGGCAAATCGCAAACAAACACCACAAAACTTTCGCAATAGATACACTCCACTAATCCGAACCTGAAGGAGAGGAAGAAACGAGCTAGGGCTGCTCCTTGCGCCCCAATCTCTTGGTCGTTTCCCCTGCAAACGCAGCTCCTGCTGCAAACCGGATCGAATTGACGGAGAAGATGATCAACGGAGGGAAGAGGACGAGCTACAGCAGCTGATCGGAGCAAAACGAAGCTCCGACGTCTCTCCCTTCACAGCTCCCTCTCTCTCTCTCTCTCTTTCTCACGCGGAAGAAGAACCCTGCTGCGTTCCTTTATTTCTGAGAAATGAAACGAGATAAGGAAGAGAGAAAGGATAAGGAGGAAAACTTAGGGGTCTAAATGCAAAGTTCAAAAACTACAAACGGGTCCCTATAAGCCCAAAAACATGCAACTTTTGACTCGAAGGTCGGATTCGAACGATTTCTCTGGCAACGCTTCAAGCGTAAGGTCCTACATGCTTTAGAAGCTAGAAAACACACTAAGCACATGTCTTATCCGTTTTAAACATTATTAACAAAAATAGGCTTAAACTTAGCACATCAGCTAATCACATGCTTAACAGCATACTTACGGGATAAGCTCGACGCGGGTCGTAACAATCTCCCTCCCTTATAAGAATTTCATCCTGAAATTCCTAGAAGAGAAAAGGAAACTTGCCACGCATCTCAGACTCTAGTTCCCATGTAGCTTCCTCAAGATTATGGTTTCTCCACAAAACCTTCACTAAAGGAATCTCACGGTTCTTAAGCTTTTTGATCCGATGATCAACTATCTGCACTGGTCCTTCAACATAGGACACATCTGTTTTAAGATGCGCCGGTTCTGGATCTAAAATCTTTTCTGTACCGGGATGACACTTTTTCAGCATAGACACATGGAAGACATCATGAAGATTTGCCAACTCAGACGGCAAATCCAACCTGTAAGCTACAGGTCCAATCCTCTCAACGATAGGATATGGACCCATATACCTAGGGGTCAACTTACCCCTTTTGCCAAACCTCAGTACTCCTTTCCACGGAGAAACCTTCAAATAAACCTCGTCACCAACCTCGAACTCAAGAGGTCGACGTCGTCTCTCTGCATAACTTTTCTGTCTATCCTGAGCAGCTTTCAACTGATCCCTGATCACAGATATCTTCTCTGTAGTTACATCAACTAGCTCAGGTCCAAGAATTTCCTTCTCACCCACCTCGTACCAACAAACTGGCGATCTATACTTCCTGCCATAAAGAGCTTCATATGGAACCATTCCAAGACTAGAATGGTAATTGTTATTATATGCAAACTCCATTAGGCTTAAGTGTTCTTCCTAGTTACCTCTGAACTGTAGCACGCATGCTCTCAGCATGTCTTCAAGGGTCTGAATGGTCCTCTCAGATTGACCATCTGTCTGTGGGTGAAATGTTGTACTGAACTTCAGCCTTGTGCCCAACGCACGATGCAACTGATTCCAGAATCTAGATGTAAACTTTGGATCTCTGTCAGAAATAATGGAAACTGGAATCCCGTGTAATCTGATTACCTCATTCACATAAATCTTGGCCAGCTTTGGAACATCAAAGGTCGACTTGACAAGAAGAAAGTGAGCAGACTTGGTTAGTCTATCCACGATCACCCATATCGAGTCTAAACCCTTAGGCGTCCTGGGTAATCCTACCACAAAGTCCATCGTGATGTGTTCCCATTTCCACTCTGGTATAGGAAGCGACTGCAAAGTACCAGCAGGTTTCTGATGCTCAGCCTTAACCTGCTGACACACTCCACACCTTGCCACGTATTCAGCCACATCCTTTTTCATGCCAGACCACCAGTACAGCTCTTTGAGGTTCCTGTACATCTTTGTCTTACCTGGATGCATAGCATACATAGAAGTATGCGCTTCTTCAAGAATTTGTTCTTTCAACTCACTGTTCCCAGGTACGCACAACCTATCATGAAGATACAACACACCATCGTCAGAAAACCTAAATTCCGACCTTTTACCTTCCGACATATCCTGCATAATCTGCCTCAACTCATTATCACTCTGTTGCAATTCCTTAATCTGATCGTAGAAAGTAGGTTTGACCTGCATCTGAGCAATCAACCCACTCTGTCCAGTCACATTCAAGTCTAAGTTCAACTTTCGCATATCTACAAGCAAGTCTCTTTTGAAACATGCCATAGAAAATGCATTGGCTATTGAACTTGACTTTCTACTCAAGGCATCAGCTACAACATTTGCCTTACCAGGATGGTAATCGATTGTCACATCATAGTCTTTAATCAGCTCAAGCCATCTGCGCTGTCTCAAATTCAAGTCTTTCTGAGTCAAGATATATTTCAGGCTCTTATGGTCTGTAAACACCTGACATGTCTCACCATACAAGCAGTGACGCCATGTCTTAAGAGCATGAACTATAGCAGCTAATTCCAAATCATGAACAGGGTAATTCTCTTCATTCTTCTTAAGCTGTCTAGATGCGTAAGCCACAACTTTGCCTTCTTGCATCAGTACACAGCCCAAACCTCTCCTAGAAACATCACAGAACACTGTATAGCCTTTTTCTGCTTCAGGCAAAACCAACACTGGTGTTGAAGTCAACCTTTTCTTCAAAATCTGAAAACTTCTCTCACAGTTATCAGACCAAACAAACGGTACATCCTTCCTCGTCAAGCGTGTCAAAGGTGATGCTAACACACTGAAGTTCTTTATGAACCTTCTGTAATAACCTGCCAAACCCAAGAAACTTCTGATCTCAGTAGGAGTCGTAGGCTGTTCCCACTGAAGCACAGATTCAACTTTCTTAGGATCCATGCTAACTCCATCTTTCGAGATAACATGTCCAAGAAATGCTACCTCGGCCAACCAGAATTCGCACTTGCTAAATTTAGCAAACAACTGGTGTTGTCTCAACAACTGCAACACTACTCTCAAGTGTTTCTCATGTTGTTCATCGTCTCTGGAGTAGATCAGAATATCATCTATAAAGACTACAATAAATTGATCTAGAAATGGTTTGAAAATCCGATTCATCATATCTATAAAGGTTGCTGGGGCATTGGTCAGCCCAAACGACATGACCAAAAACTCATAATGCCCATACCTGGTTCTGAAAGCTGTTTTGGGAATATCAGAAGCCTTTATTCTGAGCTGATGATATCCAGATCTCAAATCAATTTTAGAAAAGATCGTCGCTCCACGCAACTGATCAAACAGATCATCTATTCTCGGAAATGGATACTTGTTCTTTATAGTGATCTTGTTCAGTTGCCTGTAATCTATACAGAGACGCATGGTACCATCCTTTTTCTTAACAAACAGGACTGGAGCACCCCATGGTGAAGAACTGGGTCTAATGAAACCCTTATCTAGCAATTCCTGCAACTGCACCTTGAGTTCCTTCAACTCAGCAGGTGCCATTCTATAGGCTGGCAGTGCTACTAGATGACTACCTAGATATATCTGAATCTCAAAATCAACGTCTCTGATAGGAGGTAAGCCTGGTAACTCTTCTGGAAAAACATCAGAAAACTCACGAACCACAGGCACATCATAAACACTGGCGGTGCTCTTCTCTGCTCTGGTGTCAACCACATGAGCAAGGAACGCTTCACATCCTTTCTGTAGCATCTTATCAGCTACAGCAGCTGATACTATGCACGTAGGCAGAACTTTCCTGTCTCCAGCAAAGACACAAGAAAATTCACCTAATTGAAAGGTAGCTTCCTTCTTCCAACAATCGAGTTGCACTCGATATGTTTCAAGACAATCCATACCCAAGATGACTTGAAAGGTATTTACATCCAAGGGTATGAGATTAGCAGCAAAGGTGAAACCTCCAAAAGATAACAAGCATCCGGGACAAGACTCGGATAAAACTGTTGGTCCACCTAGTGGAACCCTCAACACTAACTCATCTACCAACTCTCGAGTTAACAGATTAAGTTTACTGACTAAAGAGCGTTGTATAAAAGAATGAGTAGCACCCGGATCTATCAAAACTGAGACTGGTATACTATTAAACAAAAGCATCTCTCCTGTAACAACTTGTGAAGAAATTATACCTTCCTGAGGTGTCAAAGAAAAGAAACGTGTTGAAGCTCTCCCTCTGCCACGCTGTCCTCTCTGACCACTCCTGCCACTAGACACTCCACCACCTCTAGATCCAGAAGCCACAGAAGAACTTGGAACATCATGGTATTGAGGCTGGAAAGCTTGCGATGCTGCTTGTCAAAGCTGAGGACATTCCTTTTCTAAATGTCCTACTTGTCCACATATAAAACAACCTCGAGGATTTGCACCCCAACACTGACCAGTATGTGGCCTTCCGCATTTGTCACATGGCAGTATCTCTTGCCTCTGAGGACCTGTCACTGACATTGACGACCCAGAAGACTGTCCACTATCGGCACTGCCCCATCTTCCTGGGTTGTATCCTCCTCTACTTCTAGAAGTAGTGACATCCTCAAATCTCTGCCTGCCGAAACAACTAAAACCATGCCCAAGTTTAGAAAAGAAACCTCTACCTCCACCTCTGTATCCACTACTGGATAGCCCTCTACTGAAATCTGCAGATCTCTTCTTAGACTCAGGCACCTTGTCAGCATTCACAGATTCTTCAACCTGTCTAGCAGCCTCGACAAACTCACCAAAGTTCTCTCTGTTCCTCCTACTAGTAGCAGAAACTGTATGCCGAATCTCTGGCCTTAGTCCTTCCTCAAACCCTCTACATCTCTCTATGTAATCGGGAACAAGCTGTGGACAGAAGTTCGCTAACCGTGTGAAAAGCGCTTCATACTCTGTAACTATCATGTTCCCCTACTTGATATTCTGTAATTGCCTGATTTTCTCATTAAGAAAAGTGGGAGGATAGAATTTGAGATGAAACTCCTCAGAGAAATCCTGCCAGGAAAGCTCTGTACCTCTCCTCTTTTCTTCCACACCACGCCACCACAACTCTGCATCGCCTGTTAAAAGGTAGACCGCATGATTGATCTTCTTATCTTCTGGAAGCTCCATCAGACGAAAGACCTTTTCTATCTGTCTAAACCACTCATCAGCTTCGGCAGGATCTGTAGTACCACTGAATTCTGTACCACCGAGCTTCTTTACAAGCTCATACGATCGCATCAGATCCTTACTGCTGGTAGAAGTAGAAGCTCGCCTATCAGCCTTGTACTTCTCCCTGGTCTCCAAAAACATCCTATACATACGAGATGCTTCATCCACGTGGTCACCACCACTTGGACCCAAGTACAAAGGATCGGGGCCAACATGGCTCTCAGCCTGATCATCACGATCAAAGCCTCTTTCTGCCATCTGCAATGATATAACAGAACATTTCCTGTTAGAAAACTACAGATAGAAGAAAGACACCTAAACCTTAATCCTATTGGTCTCTTATCGTCCCCTGACCTTGACTTAGAGTATTCATGTACTCAACCTATGCTCTGATACCAAAAATTGTCGCGCCCCAATCTCACATTAACCACAAACCATGAAATTAGGGGACGACAGGTGGGATTAACACATAACCAACCACTCGTCGCTTTTAAAACAATCCAAGGCATTTAATTGATAACCAAGTTTAAGTTGTAAACAAGAACTAAACAAACTGCAAAAACTTCTCTATTAAACTGATAGAAGATACAAGCAAAGTCTACAGCATAATACATTGATTAACATAAAGAAAGCATAACATTAATTTACATCTTTGTACACATTCTCTCTCTCACTCACACCTTGTCCCGAGGATCGAGGGGAATGGACTAAGAGACCTATAACTAGACTAACAACAAACCTTCTATCGACTAAGCGTTAGGGTGAAACGATCCTTCTGATTCCTAATGTTGATGCTGACCTGAAAATGTTTTGAGTAGAGGGATGAGCCTACTCGCTCAGTGAATAACATTTCACTTAGCTATCACTAAACAACTCGTCAGGTTTATAAACTAAAAATAAACATATATGCAGTTCAAACAGGGCAGTTCATTTGACATAGCAAATATACAGATAATAACCACATTTCTAAGCATCAACAGGTATTTTAGGTAAATAAACAGTTATATAAATTTACTGTGATCCTACACAATTACTTATTCATTTTTATTATGCCCTAATCATATGCAGTGTACTCTGCATATAAAGATCCGTAACAAGTTCATGCTACGACCCCACCGTACAAGACTTAGCGACACACCCGGGAAATGCTAAGTCTGACGCCAGCCCTGCTCTGCTACAGGACCCCTGGCTCTCCGGCCTGAAACATAGGCTCTACGGCCTCAAGGCACTACTCTGAGTGCTCCAGACTCCTCCTTTAACCTAAGTACACCGACGGAGAGTCTCACAGGGTTACCTTCGTGACACAAGCACGAATGGTGTTAGATAACCCCCATTTCTTTCTTTTTTCCCCAGTGCCATCGTGACACACGCACGATTGTTGTTAGACACTGCCTCTCTTTCCTCGTTTTTCCATGACACAAGCACGGATGATGTTGCAACATGAGTTTCACCCCTAAGTAACAGACCTTCCTTTAGGGGTTCTACGGTGTTAGGGCACTTAGGTCTATTAATCAATTAACCGATAAACAATTAAACAGAAATATCATATAGCAACTGTAAGACATAGAATTTCCTCTTTTTCATCATTTACATCACGCAATTCAAGTTCCAATGAACTTATCATACTAAAAAGTACATGTTACACTATTTAGGAGTCATATCAACTGATACTGAAGCAAATAAGCATTTAAAATGAGTTAAATAATGATTTCTAAATGAACTGCCACTCACCACTTGAAACTCGGCCGATCACTATGGAACTCGGCCGAACACTTCCCAAGTTCTGAAACTCGGCCGACCAACCTCGGCCGACCAGCAGGAAACTCGGCCGATCCTCTGAGGAACTCGGCCGATCGAGACACTGCTTTATATACCTACAAAGAAACTCGGCCGATCAGGACCAAACTCGGCCGACAAAAATGTTGTTCGCTTATCTAAATAAGAAACTCGGCCGATTCAAAACCCAAACTCGGCCGACCAAAAACTCTGTACGATTGCCCTAATATGGAACTCGTCCGACCGAATAGGAACTCGGCCGAACCGCGCACAGGCAGAAAACAAAATCGGGTTGCAGATGTCGATTTCTCTCGAATCGTCGGGCAAATCGCAAACAAACACCACAAAACTTTCGCAATAGATACACTCCACTAATCCGAACCTGAAGGAGAGGAAGAAACGAGCTAGGGCTTCTCCTTGCGCCCCAATCTCTTGGTTGTTTCCCCTGCAAACACAGCTCCTGCTGCAAACCGGATCGAATTGACGGAGAAGATGATCAACGGAGGGAAGAGGACGAGCTGCAGCAGCTGATCGGAGCAAAACGAAGCTCCGACGTCTCTCCCTTCACAGCTCCCTCTCTCTCTCTCTCTCTCTTTCTCTCTCTTTCTCACGCGGAAGAAGAACGCTGCTGCGTTCCTTTGTTTCTGAGAAATGAAATGAGATAAGGAAGAGAGAAAGGATAAGGAGGAAAACTTAGGGGTCTAAACGCAAAGTTCAAAAACTACAAACGGGTCCCTATAAGCCCAAAAACATGCAACTTTTGACTCGAAGGTCGGATTCGAACGATTTCTCTGGCAACGCTTCAAGCGTAAGGTCCTACACGCTTTAGAAGCTAGAAAACACACTAAGCACATGTCTTATCCGTTTTAAACATTATTAACAAAAATAGGATTAAACTTAGCACATCAGCTAATCACATGCTTAACAGCATACTTACGGGATAAGCTCGACGCGGGTCGTAACATTTAGGGTTAGATTAGTCATATTTTACAGACTAGATCTGACCTAGCCTCTAGGTTAGCACCTAGATGTCTGAGAACTAGGTCTATACTGGTGCTTGTTGAGTAGCAAGTCCTTAGATGTCGTTCTTTCCTTGTAGTGCAGCGGTATGGGACGTTGCACTATTTGGAAATGACGTGCATCAAGGGAAGAGAAACCCTAGACATATGGCACTCGTTGTCTAGAGTAGCTACGCTAGTCTACCCCTTGTTCTCACCCTTTTCACTAGTTTCATGACACTTTACTCTCTACTATGTGTGGGACACTCATTTTCAGGATTTGGTTTTTGATTCCAAATGGATCGAACCTCGATAGTTTTCTCTGACGCATGTTTTATCGGAGAAAAACTATATAATATTTTAGTATGTATATGTATTACAAAAATGTGTTCCCACACATGTACGAGTAGGAGGTGGTCATGTAACCTAAGTGAAAGTGAATGACATCAATCTAGAAGAGAGAGTAGTTCTAGATTAGATGTCTAGAGCCTTTTTGATATATATGATAGATGGAATAGATTATATAAGTTTTGATGATATGATGTAAGTATTATATAGATGACATAAGATGGTTATGATGATATATGTTTGTCTCTGAGGACTTAAGTTTAGGCTTGATGTTTTGAGATAAGTTTTGATGTTGCAAGTAAATAGGCTTTTATGAGATAAGATATGTTACGTTAAGACAAGTTGTGAATCAACACGAGCCTCAATCTCTTTTACAAAGGAGGACCTCTAGTGTTAGGACCAGTTTTAGGGTTAACTCCAGAGAGAGTGAGACCCATTGGGAGAAGGTTAGAATAACCTAAACTCCAAGATATGAGAATTCTGAGATATGTGATATGATATGTCCTAAACTAGACTACTCCTGAGTGATTGAGTTGAGTTACTTTATGCATGATTCCTATAGTTTTGTTAAACCCTAGATGTCCTTGGGAGGACCAAACCCTGAAGATAGAGAGAGGCCGGTTATATATGCGAATAAGGAAATATAAGTGTCTGCCATCTGGGTGAGGTAGAGAGCCCAAGACCTTAGAGGAGGTAGCTATGTTTTTAGTTTATGTGAAGCCTCATGCTCGGGTTGGTGGTTTCCCACATAGGAATCTAGTGGTGTATATAAGAGAGCTTTGGGTAAGATGTTTCATGGTTAGAGATCTATGAAGAGTATGTCATAACATGTTTTGGTTGTGCTTATGTGGCTAGAGCTTGTAGAGCTATCCCTAGTGCCAATGAGGTATACCTGAGAACCCTAGACGGAGAGGGAAGATATGGTTTGTGCATATGAGATACTCATAAAGTTGAGTTAGCTCAGAGAGACTGATCATGACACTACCCTCGTGGTATGGGTTAGAGGAACCTCTTTTGTGCTAGATAAAATTTTGATATATGTTTCATAAGCCACTCATATAAGTTTGTTTAGCACAACCATGATATAATATATGTAAGGATGTGATTTAATCTTGATGATGTGATATATGGACATGATATGAGGGAAACCTAGAGTTGGTTTAATAGATATAAATACATAAATGGTTAACCACATACATGAATAATAATGAGAATGTGATTTTGTTGGTTAATCTTGTGATGAAATCACTAGCAAATGTTGCAATTTATTATGAATAATGAAATAAGATCATATGAATGAAACATGTTGCACAAGGTGTTAATCTTAGTGCTTAACAAAGATGGAAAATATTGTTTGATAGTTAGCACAACATAATGTTGATGACACCTTGACATAATCAGTTAACTTTAGTTAACTTCTTTGTAACGTGATAGTATGATGGCGAATATTAATGCATTGCTAAAGATAAGGAAGCAAATCTAACATATGAGATATGTAATGACATAACCTAAGCTTCTAAACCCTTGTTTGAGCATTCTGTGGAGTGAGGTTTCACCCTTGATGCTTTTAAAACCTCCTAATAGTGCTTTGGATACATAGTTCTAGGTAACCTTTGTGGATATGTTAAGCATAGAATAGTGCCTACATGTGGATGAAGGCAAGATAATGTTTTCCCTGGAAGTATGAGTATTGCTTACTTTCGAGGATGAAAGTTCTTTTAAGATGTATATGATGTGATGAAGAGGGTTTTCTGGCTCAATTACGAGGATGGAATTTCTATTAAGATGTGTAGGATGTGATGGAGTGGACTTTTAGAATCCATATCTTGAGTTACAACAAGAGTTTCAAGTATTTTGGTAAAGTTGAGTGTTAATTGAGGTTGATATAATGATTTGGATCCATAAGTTATACCTATTTGGGGAATTTAATTGAATGATAAAAGAGTTGATTTATGGAACCAAATTTCAATAGGAAGTACCTTGAGTTGTATCAAAGTCATGGTTAAAGTTTCATAATATTTTGGTGTTCCTAAAAGGAGATATTTAAGTTTGAAGTCGGCTCAATAATTAATATTTTGATGTACTTTAGAACAATGTTTCATACTTAGCAACTTAGGCTTTGATCAGCTTAGTGTCATGAGCCTGTTCATTGTAGGGCCACGATTGTACTAGGGAGAGCCACGGATAAGACCTTCGTTTCCCTATTGTGGAACCTTGGATATCCTAATTCAACGACAAATTTGCCATCTTCAACCCATGTCAGTTATGGAGTCATGGAGGGTCAGCGAGTGGTTGCTTCGACGTGGACTATGGGATGAGTAGTGGTCTAACTCACGATCTTAGCTGAGTGGTTATCTTCACCTGATCGTGGGCTACCTGCACAAGCCTCTTTTCGTGAATACAAGAATGGGAGTAGAGAGAGAGATCGGACTCTCCTTTTACCCCTAGTCTCCTTTACAGTTTACAAAGCGCAGCGGTGAGCTTGTGGTAGTGGAGTGTCGGAGGCGCAGCCAGACTCCCAAGCAAATGGAGGCCCTGACGCCTACTCGCCTGCTTGCTCACCATCAGGTTCAAGCACAATGGTGACAAGATCACTCTCATGTGAAGGGCTGCATATGACACCGATCCCTGGAGAAGAAGGAAGGGAAATCTAGGAGGCGTCGGACCAGCAGCAGAACTCCAGCGGCAAGGCTTAATGGCGGCGACTTCACAGACCTCATGTCGTCGTCACGCAGATCAAGTTCACGTGAGGTGGGAGACCGGGTGATTGAGATGTTGTTCTCCGATCGCAACCACCACCGAGGACTTGCCCATACCGGTGCCAGCATGGAATTTAGAGCAGCGGCGACGCTGAAGCAAGGAGCCGCATGCACGGATGCACGATGCAGGAGAGAAGACAATAGGTTGACTCAGCAGTGGGAAGTCCAGAGAAGCACCTGGCAGTAGAAGGTCGTGGTGAGGAGCATGGGCTCCTATCGACACGAGGAAGCGAGAAGTTGCACGACGATGGGCAACAGCTCTGTTTCAGGTTCACGCAGATGGATCGTGTGAGAACGAGATCGCGAGGAAAAAGAAAAGAGAAGAGCCTGAACCGGGACCAACCCAACACATCAACCCAATCTGAACCAGCTCAAGTCAACCCAGAACTAGTCAGCCTAGTGTGAACTAGTAGAAAGACCAGCCGCAGCACAGCAAAGGAGTTGCGCAGCCCTAGAGCCACGTGTCGGCGGGCTATTGGCCATTCAAAGGTAAAATCTCAAATATATGCAGACCTTGTATAAATCATAGAAAATAGTACGCTTATCAGAAAAATACATATAATATACCAAAATTCTCAGAAAAATGCGTAGAACAACATGAAATCTTTATATCAGTCTTTTGATGCTTAAATATCAGCAATATCATGTAAGATGTGTAATGCTTTTTTAATGGATAATAAATGGCAAACGATGACATAAAATTTAATGAAAAATGTCAGTAAGTCTATAGTCATGTTTATAATTCATATGATGCCATTTATGGTCATGTTAATGTACGAAATTATGTAATTTTCTCCATATGGCTAATTAGGGCTAATAACCCTAAAGAACATGTAATAAATACATGCATGCTCAATAATGATGAAATTTACAAAATAGGCTCATATCAGTATCTGGAACCTCAGATTTAAATATGAGATCAGGATGATACCATTAATCCATGTTATATGTTGATGTTTTCTCTTAATATGATATAGACCCTAATATGATTAACACATGTAACATTGGGTTAACATGTGCACATAATCATATGTAATTAAGTAATCAGATTATGTATACTAATCTGGAATATAAGATCAGTAATATAATCCCAAGAAGATAATACAAGTAATCATGAGAATACCATAATGAGATAAGCAAACCCTAATATGAACACGATTAAGGTTAAGATGAGATGTAAGATGATGAAAATTTGATGGTAGTATATGATCTTTTCTTAATCAGGTTTAACAAAGAAATATATGACATGAGGAACATGTGGTTTAGAATATCTCTATGATCAAGGTACGCCATTACCTCTTACTTGGCTTATTATACAATATGCTTGTGTTATATGGTAATAAAGACTTGGCATATGGTATTGATTGAAATGATTGTTCTTGTATGATATGTTGCATGATTTTCCATACTTATTGCTATGAACACATGACACATAATATATATGTTCCATTATATCCAAGCACTTCAACTCTTTGGTAGTAAAGTGCTGGAAAAGAAGCACTTCAACTCTTTGGTAGTAAAGTACTCAGAAGTGATCCAACTCTTTGGTAGTAGATCACATTGTGATATGATCCAACTCTTTGGTAGTGATCATAAAGGCCTTGATGCATTCAACTCTCAGGTAGTATATGCATGGATGATATATTGGAAATTTATGCTTAAAATATGTATTCTCTTTTGTTAATGAACATCTTCGTGCAAATATACGCTTTTCTTATATTCTTCTGTTACTGCCAAGTATTAGTTTTATGTTATTGCCAAGATACGATGAGAGGTAAATAAAAGACACATAGGCGTACTCAGTACAATATTCTTGAATATTGTGTTGACGTGTACCGCATGTAATATTTTGTTTAGGTTGTGGACATATGCTCTTCAAGATCTAGGATAGTTGAGAGTTGTGTAGCGAGCTGATGTACAGGTGGACATGTTGTCTTAAGATCCTGTAGTTTAGTGGTAGTACATGTATATGTAGAAGTTTGCTATTAAATATGTAATATCAAATGTTGTAACAAATCATGTTGTAATTATATGTTGAATGGTGAACATGTGTGTATGGTTTTATTATTGTTCATGTACATGTGTTACTGATTGCTTTCCTTCTGACTCCCTTGATTTTCTCTTTCTTAGCCTAGTGTGTGGTGCTCAAATTGGGATTCTCGCTGAGGTGAGGGTTTCAATTTGGATGTCGCACATTAGATTAAGTTTTAGAAAATCCAGGGATGTCACATCTATCCTCTACTCATAGGATGACCTAGAATAGCAAGACCATTCACAATGGTGTTGAGCCTTGAGTACATGTTGGCTATCTTCTCCTCTTTTCCTATCTTGAAGTTTTCAAGCAGCCCATTGAGCATGTAGACTTTTCTTTCCTTCACTTGTTGAGTTTCCTCATAAGTGATGCATAACTTTCTCCAAACCTCATAGGTCATCTCACAAGAAGAAATCTAATTGAACTCAGTGGAGGTCATGGTGGCATAGAGGATGTTGATTGCTCTTTCATTCAAGGTGGCTTTCTTCATGGTAGCTTCATCCCATTCTTCTATTTTTGTCACTGGTAGCTTGTATGGATGGTCCACCATTTTCCATAGCTCAAGACTTGATCTTGGGATGTTGAATTGTAGCATTCTTTTCCAATAGAGTAAGTTACTCCCATCAAATATTGGAAGTTTGATGAAGTATCTCCCACTTTGATAGTCACACATCTTCTCCTACTTGTTGAAATATGCTTGGAGAAACCAGCTCTGATACCAATTGTTGGATCCTAGATGGGTGATTGGATGCTCTAGATGGGGGGTGAATAGAGTTGAATGCACTTAAACAAAATTCATTAGACCTTCAAGATATATCATAAGATAAGGTTGCTAAATAGGAAGTTTGAGTTCAACTAAAACATGCATAGTAAGGGAGAGAGAGATTGAACATACATCAAGTGACAAGCTATGTAGAGTGGTTCCACACTTCAAACTAGAAGTGAGTCAGTCCACTACCTAGAGAGGTCAACCTCTAGGATTTCTTAACCATTGCACTCTTATATTCATTCATAAGACTTACAACACAAGACCACCAAAGGAATTACCCATCCAAGCACAAGGCGATATCCACCTTACTAAGGACTTACCCACTTTGCTTGAGTCTTCAGCCTTCACTAAGGTCTTACCCACTCAAGCACAAGTCTTCCACCTACAAGGACTTTGCTACTCCTCTTGGATCTTTAGCCTTTTCCTTCACCTTCACTCGGAGAAGCTTCCACCAAGGACTTACCCACTTGAGTAAGGAGTCTTCTGCCTTCACTAAGGGCTTACCCACTCTTACTCCAAGTCTTCATCCTTAATCTTCACCAAGGTACTCGTTCACTTGTTCTTGTTCACCTCTCTTAGCCAAGAGAGAGAACCTTCATCTTCATGGTTGAAATGAGAGATAGGGAGGTGGTGGAAGTGAGAGCCTCATAAAATATACATGTAGGACTAGCTCTCTTATAGATTTCCTACTCACTCTAACAAAAGTAGCAAGTGATTAATCGTAGAGAGAGAGAGGAGGCTGTAGGAAGCACTCAAATATAGAATAGGGACCTCACATAGAGTTTCGCATTGAATGCTCAACCTTGGAATGAAGCCCAAGGGGTCCTATTTATAGTTGGGGATTCCTCTTAGCCTTTGAAAACACTTAAGAACAAAAACTAGCCATTTTGTGGTTCCAACAGATATATTTTTGATTTCTTGCAACTCCACAATGGCTAGAAACACTTCTCTGCACTTTTCCATACAGTGCAATCGGTCAAGTTTCTATAAAGGTAACTTGATCGATCCCACTAAGAGACAAGACCAATTTAAGCCATCAGTCGAGTTTGTCCTGGGGTAACTCAACCGATTCACTTAAATCTATTTTAGTTTGCAGAGGGATCAGTTGAGTTCTGTGAAATGTAAACTCGACCGATCAAAAGTCATTTTGAAGATCCAATCAGGATCGGTCGAGTTTGCAACTCGACCGATGAACAACCTGATGTGAAATTTGGAAAATGGCTTTTGAGTGCTTAAATATTCGATATAGGTGCTTCTGATTTTTCTAAGCTTAATTACAAGTCATACAATCATTACAAGTGAATTACAATATGATTCTAATGGATTTGCATCATATTCCAAAAACATGCACTTGTATTGACTTTGACTTGTCTTTTCTCCCATTTGATATGTGCAAGTTAAGGCATTTGGAGTGTGTCTTTACCTAATCTGAAATCACTCAAGTAGAAGCATTAGACACAAATAAGTGGAATGGTTTAGTCATCATCAAAACAAGGGTTTAGTCAATTTAGAACTTGAGTCAACATTCTCCCCCTTTTTGAAGATGACAAACCATTCCATAAACGTATTGAAAGCATTTAAGTAAAGTCATACCTTTGGAGAAACCTAGGGGTTTTAATATAATTGAGTTCATATGCTCCCCCTAAATTGATGCTAGTGGAGTCTCATACTCCCCCTCAATTGATGCTATTTCTCCTGTATGGTTAGCTTTCATAACATTTATACAATACTATGTCTTCTACTCATATATGTTCTACAAATATATGTCTTCTCCCCTTTACCTTTTCCCCTTACATGGACATATTTTTCCTCTTCATGTAAGACATGTCTTCTCCCTGTTTTATCAAAAGAAGACATACCTTTATCCCCCTTTGTCATTTCAAAAAGTGGGGGTATGAAGAAATAAGAAACACCACTTGTTAAGAGAAAGGAGATAACAAAAGTTATAAAAGGAGAGTAGAAGAGCACAACTATGGGCTTGTCCAAGCATAGAAAGAAAAGCAAGTTAAAGCATACACTTGAACAACCCAAAATGTAAGATAACGTGTTGTAGAAAAATAATTAATCAAATTTAGACCCTCAAGATGACGGAATATGCCCAAAAAGTGTCAAGGCTCATGGCGTAGTGATGAGCCTTTCTCAGAAGGTAGTTTTTGCATAAAAAACACTAGTCTTGCACCAAAACTAAAACTGGAGCAAAAGTTGTATGAAATCCAAAAATGCTCCAATTTCTACACATAATGTAGATCTATGTATCCTGCATCACAATGTTATGCAAGCAACTCAAGATAGTAGATATGAAATTCAAGGAACAAGCTTGAGTAAGTTTGAAACAAGATACAAGCATAACATATAGTTGAATACCACTTGATGAACAGGGCTAGAACTACATGTATATGAACTACTAGTAGATGATATCAAAAGTTAGGACTACTAGTAGGATCTAGATCATCACAAGATATACCAAAAGATACACAAGATAAAGCAATCTATGAGTAGATGTAGAGATATATCCAAACAAAGAGATATGAAATTTTAGAAGCATGAAAGGATATAACTCACTAACAAGTATACATCATTACCAAAAGATGATCACCACTACGAACCTCAAGATTGTATCCAAAGAAGATATACAACTAGATATATGTAGAAAGTTAGAGCACAATGGAAGCAATTTAAGACACAACCAAAAGATCCAAAGAGATCATCATCAAAACTTGCAAAATAACTCAAAGCAAGTAATTGCAAGATATAGATATGCCAATTTAGAGCAATTAGAGAGATAGAGTTGTAAGCAAGATAGGAAATTTAAAGCATGGCAATATGCATATATAAAGGTACCAAGGGAGTGCCAAAGAATAAGGAAATTGGTTGAGAAAATCTAGTTGAGAGGTAAATTCTCATTCAATAAGCCAAATGTATATTCTGCACACAGTGTTGTCAGTCGAGTTTTATGTATTGACAACTCGACTGATGACAGCTGTTGGCAACACCCATTAGTGCTGGTCGGTAGAGTTTCTAATAGGACAAACTTGACCAAAAACGCTACTGTCAAAAAGCACATATATTTCATAAAAACACATTTAAAGGCATGCTAAATATACAAACCATATCCAAACATGTGTAAGCAAGTTAGTAATGCACTATGAAACCATTTGAAATCATTTTTGAGCAAGAGTGCAAAGAGGAACACAAAATACCACTATTGACTCAAAAACCATATGTATAGTGCACACTATCTTGAAAAAACAAGTTATGATTGGTTATAAGCAAGAAAAACATTACCTTTATGCTTACCATTGCTTTTTCCACTTGTTGTCACCCTCTACACATCTCACCTTTATTCTTTCATGTGGATTGTGAAATCGATTTGCAATTCAATATCTCAAGTCAATCCATTTGCAAGTACCTACAAGAAGAAAGATGAAATGGTCCCCATTCATGTTTTTGGGTCGGGAGGGGTTAGCATAGAAACCCAAGTCCTATTTCTCTTTGTTGCTTTCCTAAAAGGACAACAAGTAGAATAATGGTCAATATCATTGCAATAGTTGCATGTGTTTGTAGTCTCAGAACTAGAGGATTCTCCATGGAAGATTAGAGGTCGTTTACCTTTGTTGTTCCTTTGACTACCATCATACCCTAAGCCATATCTACCAATTTGTTTAGTAGTATGGTATAGGATATCATTTAGATTCTTTTTACCAACTAAGAATCTTTGCAAAGAAGATCTCAAACTATGATTATCATGCATAAGAGAAGTAATAGTAGAAGACAAATGATTTATGATTTATATTATCTCTAGCATGCAAAAGACCATTTTCTAAGCAAAGAACTTTGGTGAAATAAGAATTTCTATCAATATGAAGAGCAACTACATTATTCTTTCTACTAGTAGAACTACAACATGATTCAAACACATTGATTTTAGCAAGCAAGGAGGCATTTCTGTTTCAAACAAAGCAATCTTAGAAAGATAAACACCATTTTCAGATTCTAATCCTCGCAAACCAAAATCTTTGTCCTTGTTTTCAGATTTAAGAACATCAATATCACGCATGAGAGAATCAAGAATTAAGGTATTCTCTTCATTAAAACTAGGCATAAGAGCTTGAGCTTCTAGAAATCTAATCTTATCAAGCAAAATAGCATTTTCAAATTTAAGAGAGTCTACTTGGCTAAGACAAGCATTTTTATCATCAAGCAAGAAAGTATTAGCATGTTCAAGATCATCTAATTCTACATGCATATTATCAATAATTCTAGCAAGCTTTTTCCTTTTCTTTTTAGAAGACTTAAGAGACGCACGAGTAGCATTAATGATAACAATTAAAGGTTCTTTATCTAAAGAGTTTAGATTTACCTCATTTGAGTCTTCACATTTTGTAGAAGCCATAAGAGCAAAATGACATTCTCCTTCTTCACTGGAGCTTGAGCTTGATTCTCCACTTGACTCTTTGCTTAAGCTTGAGTTGGAGGAGTCACTTGATCTTGAGTGCCATTTCTACTTCTTCATGTACTTGTATTCTCTTTCCTTATGATGATAGGTCTCCTTGCCTTGTAGACAATCTATCTTGAAGTGACCCTTCTTTCCACACTTGAGGCACCAGATGTAGGAGGAATTCTTTCAATTGTAGAACCTACCCTTGGAGTGCATGGCATCTTCTTCAACATGAGAGGATGGAGATGCTTGTCCCATAATAGCTTTAATTTGAGCCTTCATTTCAGCCTTATTCATTCTCTTTAGCTCTTTATCCTCTTATCTTTCAACTTCTTCTCTTTTGTCAAGTGTGACTTCATGGGCTTGTAAATTTCCAATGATCTCTTCAATGGGGATATGATCAAGAGACCTTACTTCTTCAATGGAAGTAACCTTGGGTTCCCATCTCTTAGGGAGAGTTCTAAGGATCTTAGAGTTGATCTCTCCTCTACTCATAGAATGACCTAGAACAGCAAGACCATTCACAATGGTGTTGAGCCTTGATTACATGTTGGTTATCTTCTCATCCTTTCCCATCTTGAAGTTTTCAAGAAGCCCTTTGATCATGTAGACTTTGCTTTCCTTCACTTGTTGAGTTCCCTCATAAGTTATGCATATCTTTCTCCATACATCATAGGCCCTCTCATAAGAAGAAATCTGGTTGAACTCAGTGGAGTTCATGGTGGCATAGAGGATGTTGATTGATCTTGCATTCAAGGTGGCTTTCTTCATGGTAGCTTCATCCCATTCTTCTATCTTTGTCACTGATAACTTGTATGGATGGTCCACCATTTGCCATAGCTCAAGACTTGATCCTTGGATGTAGAATTGTAGCCTTCTTTTCCAATAGAGGAAGTTACACCCATCAAAGATTGGAAGGTTGATGAAGTATCTCTCACTTTGGTAGTCACCCATCTTCTCCTACTTGTTGAAGTATGCTTGGAGAAACCAACTCTGGTACCAATTGTTGGATCCTAGATGGGTGATTGGATGCTCTAGTAGGGGGTTAATAGAGATGAATGCACTTAAACAAAATTCATTAGACCTTCAAGATATGTCACAAGATAAGGTTTCTAAATAGGAAGTTTGAGTGCAACTAAAACATGCATAGAAAGGGAGAGAGAGATTGGGCACACACCAAGTGACAAGCTATGTAGAGTGGTTCCACACTTCAAACTAGAAGTGAGTCAGTCCACTACCTAGAGAGGTCAACCTCTAGGATTTCTTAACCATTTCATTCTTATATTCATTCATAAGACTTACAACACATGAACACCAAAGGACTTACCCATCCAAGCACAAGGATATATCCACCTTACCAAGGACTTACCCACTTTTCTTGAGTCTTCACCCTTCACAAAGGTCATACCCACTCAAGCACAAGTCTTCCGCCTTCAAATACTTTGCTACTCCTCATGGATCTTTAGCCTTTTCCTTCACCTTCACTCGTAGCAGCTTCCACCAAGGACTTACCCACTTGAGCAAAGAGTCTTATACCTTCACCAAGGGCTTACTCACTCTTGCTCAAGTCTTCAGCCTTGATCTTTTCCAAGGGACTCCTTCTGTTGTTCTTCTTCACCTCTCTTAGCCAAGAGAGAGAACCTTCATCTTCATTGTTGAAATTAGAGAAAGGGAGGTGGTGGAAGTGAGAGCCCTACAATATATACATGAGGATTATCTCTCTTATAGATTTCCTACTCACTTTAACAAATGTAGCAAGTGATTAAGCTTAGAGAGAGAGAGGAGGTTGTAGGACACACTCAACTATAGAATAGGAACCTCACAAAGAGTTTTGCATTGAATGCTCAGCCTTGTAATGAAGCCCAAGGGGTCCTATTTATAGTTGGGGATGTCTCATAGCCTTTGGGAACACTTTAGAACACAAACTAGCCATTTTTTGGCTTACAACGGATATATTTTCGATTGTTGCAACTCCACAATGGCTATAAATACTTTTCTGCACTTTTATGTACATTGTAATCGGTCGAGTTTCTATAAAGGTAATTCGATCGATCCCACTAAGAGATAAGATCAATTTAGGCCATCAGTCGAGTTCGTCCCGGAGTAACTCGACCAATTCACTTAAATCAGTTTTGGTCTGCAGAGGGATCGGTCGCATTCTGTGAAATATAAACTTAACCGATCAAAAGTCATTTTCAAGATCCAATCAGGATCGGTCGAGTTTGCAACTCGACCGATGAACAACCTGATGTGAATTTTGGAAAATGGCTTTTGAGTGCTCAAATATTTGATCTAAGTTTTCTTGATTTTTTCTAAGCTTAATTACAAGTCATACGATCATTACAAGTGATTTACAATATGATTCTAATGGATTTACATCATATTCCGAAAACATGCACTTGTATTGACTTTGACTTGTCTTTTTTCCCATTTGATATGTGCAAGTTAGGGCATTTGGTGTGTGTCTTTACCTAATCTAAAATCACTCAAGTAGAAGCATTAGACACAAAGAAGTGGAATGGTTTATTCATCATTAAAACAAGGGTTTAGTCAATTTAGACCTTGAGTCAACATTGTCTCCCTTTTTGAAGATGACAAACCATTCCATAAATGTATTGAAAGCATTTATGTAAAGTCATACCTTTGGAGAAACCTAGGGGTTTCAATATAATTGAGTTCATATGCTCCCCCTCAATTGATTCTAGTAGTGTTCTCATACTCCCCCTCAATTGATTCTATTTCTCCTGCATGGTTAGCTTTCATAACATTTATAGAATATTATGTCTTCTACTCATATATATTTTGCACATATATGTCTTCTCCCCTTTACCTTCTCCCCCTTACATGGACATACTTCTCCTCTTCATGTAAGACATGCCTTCTCCCTATTTTGTCAAAAGAAGACATACCTTTCTCCCCCTTTGTCATTTTAAAAAGTTGGGGTATGAAGAAATAAGAAACTCCACTTAAGAGAAAGGAGATAACAAAATTTATAAAAGGAGAGTAGAAGAGCACATCTAAGGGATTGTCAATGCGTAGAAAGAAAAGCAAGTTAAAGCATGCACTTCAACAACCCAAAATGAAAGATAAAGTGCTACAGAAAAATAATAAATCATAATTTAGACCCTCAAGATGACGAAATTTTCCCAAAAAGTGTCAGGGCTCATGACGTAGTGATGAGTTTGCTCAAAAGGTAGTTTCTTTATAAAAAAACACTAGTCTTGCACCAAAAACTGAAACTGTAGCAAAAACTATATGAAATCCAAAAAGCACCAATTTCTACATATAATGTAGATCTTTGTATCTTACATCACAAAGTTATGCAAGCAACTTAATATAGTAGATATGCAATTCAAGGAACTAGCTTGAGCAAGTTTGAAACAAGATACAAGCATAGCATATAGTTGAATTCCACTTGATGAACAGGGCTAGAACTACATGTATATAAACTACTAGTAGATGATATCATAAGTTAAGACTACTAGTAGGATCTATATCATAGCAAGAGATACCAAAAGATACACAAGATAAAGCAAGCTATGAGTAGATGTAGAGATATATCCAAACAAAGAGATATGAAATTTTAGAAGCATGAAAGGATATAGCTCACTAATAGGTATGCATCATTACCAAAAGATGATCACCACTAAGAACCTCAAGGTTGTATACAAACAAGATATACAACTAGATATATGTAGCAAGTTAGAGAACAACGGAAGCAATTTAAGACACAACCAAAATTTACAAAGAGATCATCATCAAAACCTACAAAACAACTCAAAGCAAGTGATTGCAAGATATAGATATGCCAATTTAGAGCAATTAGAGAGATAGAGTTACAAGCAAGATAGGTAACTTAAATCATGGCAACATGCATATATAAAGGTACCAAGGGAGTGCCAAAGAATAAGGCTATTGGTTGAGAAAATCTAGTTGAGAGGGACATTCTCATTCAATAAGCCAAATGTATATTCTACGCATAGTGTTTTCGGTCGAGTTCTGTGTATTGACAACTCAATCGATGACAGTTGTTGGCAACACCCATTGGTGTTGGTCGGCCGAGTTTTTAACAAGATAAACTCGACCGAAAAAGTTGCTGTCAAAAATTCATATATTTCATAAAAATAGTTTTAAAGGCATGCTAAATACACAAACCATATCTAAACATTTGTAAGCAAGTTAGTAATGCACTATAAAAGCATTTGAAATAGTTTTTGAGCAAGAGGGTGAAGATGAACACAAAATACCACTTTTGACTCAAAAACCATATGCATAGTGCACGCTATCTTGACAAAAACAAGTTAGGATTGGTTATAAGCAAGAAAAACATTACCTTTGTGTTACCATTTCTTTTTCCACTTGTTGTCACCCTCCACACATCTCACCTTTCTTCTTTCATGTGGATTGAGAAGTCAATTTTCAATTCAATATCTCAAGTCAATCCATTTGTAAGTGCCTACAAGAAGAAAGATGAAACGGTCCTCAATCATGTTTTTGGCTCCGGAGGGGTTAGCTTAGCAACCCAAGTCCTATTTCTCTTGGGTTCTTTCCTAAAAGAATAACAAGTAGAACAATGGCCAATATCATTGCAATAGTTGCATCTTCCTGTAGTCTTAGAACTAGAGGATTCTCCTTGGAAGATTGGAGGTCATTTACCTTTGTTGTTCCTTTGACTACCATCATACCCTAAACCATGTCTACCAATTTGCTTAGTAGTACGGTATAGAATATCATTAAGATTCTTTTTACCAACTAAGAATCTTTGCAAAGAAGATATCAAACTATGATTATCATGCATAAGAGAAGTAATAGTAGAAGACAAATGATTTATATTATCTCTAGCATTCAAAAGATCATTTTCTAAGCAAAGAGCTTTAGTTAAATAAGAATTTCTATCAATATGAAGAGCAGCTACATTATTCTCTCTACTAGTAGAACTAGAACATGATTCAAGAAAATTGATTTTAGCAAGCAAGGAGGCATTTTTTGTTTCAAACAAAGCAATCTTAGAAAGATAAACACAATTTTGAGATTCTAATCCTTGCAAAGAAAAATCTTGGTCCCTATTTTCAGATTTAAGAACATCAATATCATACATGAGATAATCAACAATTAAGTTATGCTCTTCATCAATATATGTAGAGTGGGTCCACACTTCAAACTAGAAGTGAGTTAGTCCACTACCTAGAGAGGTCAACCTCTAGGAGTTCTTAACCATTGCACTGTTATATTCATTCATAAGACTTACAACACATGACCACCAAAGGACTTACCCATCCAAGAATAAGGAGATATCGACCTTACCTAGGACTTACCCTCTTTGCTTGAGTCTTTAGCCTACACCAAGGTCTTACCCACTCAAGCACAAGTCTTCTGCCTTTAAGGACTTTTCTACTCCTCTTGGATCTTCAGCCTTTGCCTTCACCTTCACTCAAAGAATCTTCCACCAATGACTTACCCACTTGAGCAAGGAGACTTCTATTTTCACAATGGGATTACCCATTCTTGCTCCAAGTCTTTATCCTTGATCTTCACCAAGGGACTCCTTCCCTTATTCTTCTTCACCTCTATTATCTAAGAGAGATAACCTTCATCTTCATGGTTCAAATGAGAGATAGTGAGGTGGTGGAAGTGAGATACTCACAAGATATACATGTAGGACTAGCTCACTTACAGATTTCCTACTCACTCTAACAAATGTAGCAAGTGATTAAGCTTAGAGAGAGAGGAAGCTATAGGAAGCACTCAACTATAGAATAGGAACCTCACATAGTGTTTTGCATTGAATGCTCAACCTTGGAATTAAGCCCAAGGGGTCCTATTTATAGCTGGGGATGCCTCTTAGCCTTTGGGAACACTTAAGAATGAGAACTAGCTATTTTGTGTCTTGCAACTTATATATTTTCGATTGTTGCAACTCCACTACTGCTAGAAACACTTTTATACACTTTTTCATACAGTGCAATCGGTCAAGTATCTATAAAGGTAACTCGACCAATCCCACTAAGAGGCAAGGCCAATTTAGTCCATCGGTCAAGTTTGTCCTGGGGTAACTCAATGGATTCACTTAAATCAGTTTTGGTCTGTAGAGGGATTGATCAAGTTTTGTGAAATGTAAACTCGACTGATCAAAAGTAATTTTCAAGATCCAATCAGGATCGGTTGAGTTTGCAACTCAACTGATGAACAGCCTGATGTGAATTTTGGAAAATGGCTTTTGAGTGCTTAGATATTTGATCTAAGTGTTCCTTGTTTTTTATAAGCTTAATTATAAGTCATACAATCATTACAAGTGATTTACAATATGATTCTAATGGATTTACATCATATTCCAAAAATGTGCACTTGTGTTGACTTTGACTTGTATTTTCTCCCATTTGATATGCGCAAGTTAGGGCATTTGGAGTTTGAATTTACCTAATCTGAAATCACTCAAGTAGAAGCATTAGACACAAATAAGTGGAATGGTTTAGTCATCATCAAAATAAGGGTTTAGTCAATTAAGACCTTGAGTCAACATTCTCCCCCTTTTTGAAGATGACAAACCATTCCATAAATGTATTGAAAGCATTTAAGTAAAGTCATACCTTTAGAGAAACCTAGGGGTTTCAATAGAATTGAGTTCATATGCTCCCCCTCAATTGATGCTAGTGGATTTCTCATACTCTGTCTCAATTGATGTTATTTCTCCTGCATGGTTAGCTTTCATAACATTTATAGAATACTATGTATTCTACTCATATATTTTGTACACATATATGTCTTCTCCCCTTTACCTTCTCCCCCTTACATGGACATACATCTCCTCTTCATGTAAGACATAACTTCCCCCTGTTTTGTCAAAAGAAGACATACCTTTCTCCCCCTTTGTCATTTTAAAAGTAGGGGTATGAAGAGATAAGAAACACCACTTGTTAAGAGAAAGGAGATAACAAAATTTATAAAAGAAGAGTAGAAGAGCATAGCTAGGGGCTTGTCCAAGCATAGAAAGGAAATCAAGTTAAAGCATGCACTTGAACAACCAAACATGCAAGATAAAGTGATGCAGAAAAATAATAAATCGCAATTTAGACCCTCAAGATGATAGAATTTTCCCATAAAGTGTCAGGGCTCATGGCATAGCGATGAGCCTTGCTAAGAAGGTAATTTCTGCATAAAAAAACTAGTCTTGCACCAAAAACTGAAATTGGAGCAAAAGTTGTATTAAATCCAAAATGCAGATCTATGTATCCTGCATCACAATGTTATGCAAGAAACTCAAGATAGTAGATATGCAATTCAAGGAACAAGCTTGAGCAAATTTGAAACAAGATACAAGCATAGTGTATAGTTGAAAACCACTTGATGAACAAGGATAGAACTATATGTATATGAACTACTAGTAGATGATATCACAAGTTAGGACTACTAGAAGGATCTAGATCATAGAAAGAGATACCAAAAGATACACAAGATAAAGCAAGCTATGAGTAGATGTAGAGATATATCCAAACAAAAAGATATGCCATTTTAGAAGCATGAAAGAATATAGCTCAGTAACAGGTATGCATCATTACCAAAACATGATCACCACTAAGAACCTCAAGGTTTTATCCAAACAAGATATACAACTAGATATATGTAGTAAGTTAGAGCACAACGGAAGCAATTCAAGACACAACCAAAAGATCCAAAGAGATCATCATCAAAACCTGCAAAACAACTCAAAGCAAGTGATTGCAAGATATAGATATGCCAATTTAGAGCAATTCGAGAGATAGAGTTATAAGCAAGATAGGAAATTTAAAGCATGGCAATATGCATATATAAAGGTATGAAGGGAGTGCCAAAGAATAAGTCTATTGGTTGAGAAAATCTAGTTGAGAGGGAAATTCTCATTCAATAAGCCAAATATATATTATGTGCACAGTGTTGTCGGTTGAGTTCTGTGTATTGACAACTCGAACGATGACAGTTGTTGGCAACAACCATTGGTGTTGGTCGGTCGAGTTTCTAATAGGACAAACTCGACTAAAACAATTATTGTCATAAAATACATATATATTTCATAAAAACATATTTGAAGGCATGCTAAATATACAAACCATATCAGAACATGTGTTAGCAAGTTAGTAATGCACTATAAAAACATTTGAAATAGTTTTTGAGCAAGAGTGTGAAGAGGAACACAAAATACCACTTTTGACTCAAAAACCATATGTATAGTGCACACTATCTTGACAAAAACAAGTTAGGATTGGTTATAAGCAAGAAAACATTAGCTTTGTGCTTACCATTGCTTTTTCCACTTGTTGTCACTCTCTACACAACTCATCTTTCTTCTTTCATGTGGATTGAGAAGTCAATTTGCAATTCAATAGCTCAAGTCAATCCATTTGTGAGTACCTACAAGAAGAAAGATGAAATGGTCCTCAATCATGTTTTTGGGTTCGGAGGGGTTAGCTTAGCAACCCAAGTCATATTTCTTTTGGGTTCTTTCCTAAAAGGACAACAAGTAGAATAATGGCCAATATCATTGCAATAGTTGCATGTGCTCGTAGTCTTGGAACTAGAGGCTTCTCCATGAAATATTGTAGGTCATTTACCTTTGTTGTTCCTTTGACTACCATCATACCCTAAACCATGTCTACCAATTTGTTTAGTAGTATGGTATAGGATATCATTAAGATTCTTTTTACCAACTAAGAACTTTTGCAAAGAAGATCTAAAACTATGATTATCATGCATAAGAGAAGTAATAGTAGAAGATAAATGATTTATATTATCTCTAGCATGCAAAAGATCATTTTCTAAGCAAAGAGATTTAGTTAAATAAAAATCTATATCAATATGAAGAGCAGCTACATTATTCTCTCTACTATTAGAACTAGAACATGATTCAAGCACATTGATTTTAGCAAGCAAGGAGGCATTTTATGTTTCAAACAAAGCAATCTTATAAAGATAAACACCATTTTCATATTCTAATCCTTGCAAAGAAAAATCTTTGTCCTTGTTTTTAGATTTAAGAACATCAATATCATGCATGAGAGAATCAACAATTAAGGCATGCTCTTCATTAGAACTAGGCATAAGAGGTTGAGCTTCTAGAAATCTAATCTTATCAAGCAAACTAGCATTTTCAAGTTTAAGAGAGTCTACTTGGCTAAAAGCATTTTTATCATCAAGCAAGCAAGTATTAGCATGTTAAATATCATCTAATTCTACATGCATATTATCAACAATTCTAGCAAGCTTTTTCCTTTTCTTTTTAGAAGACTTAAGAGAGGCATGAGTAGCATTAATGATAGAAATTAAAGATTCTTTATCTAAAGTGTTTAGATTTACCTCATTTGAGTCTTCACATTTTGCAGAATCCATAAGTGCAAAATGATATTCTCCTTCTTTACTAGAGCTTGAGCTTGATTCTCCACTAGAATCTTACCTTGAGCTTGAGTTGGAGGAGTCACTTGAGCTTGAGTGCCATTCCTCCTTCTTCATGTACTTGTCTTCTCTTTCCTTGTGATGATGGGTCTTATTTACTTATAGACAATCTATCTTGAAGTGACCCTTCTTTCCACACTTGAGGCACCGTATGGAGGAGGAATTCTTTCCTTTGTAGAACCTACTCCTAGAGCACATGGCATCTTCTTCAACATGAGAGGATGGAGAGGCTCGTCCCAAAATAGCTTCAATTTGAGCCTTCATTTCATCCTTCTTCATTCTCTTTAGCTCTTTGTCCTCTTGTCTTTCAACTTCTTCTCTTTGGTCAAGTGTGACTTAATGGGCTTTTAGATTTCCAATGATCTCTTCAATGGGGATATCATCAAGAGACCTTACTTTTTCAATGGAAGTCACATTAGGTTCCCATATCTTTGGGAGGGTTCTAAGGATATTAGAATTCATCTCTCCTCGACTCATAGGATGACCTAGAATAGCAAGACCATTCACAATGGTGTTGAGCCTTGAGTACATGTTGGATATCTACTCCTCCTTTCCCATCTTGAAATTTTCAAATAGCCCATTGAGCATGTAGACTTTTCTTTCTTTCACTTGTTGAGTTCTCTCATAAGTGATGCATAGCTTTCTCCATACCTCATAGGTCATCTCACAAGAAGAAATCTGATTGAACTCGGTGGTGGTCATGGTAGCATAGAGGATGTTGATTGCTCTTGCATTCAAGGTGGCTTTATTTATGGTAGCTTCATCCCATTCTTCTATCTTTATCACTGGTAGCTTGTATGTATGGTCCACCATTTGCCATAGCTCAAGACTTGATCCTTGGATGTAGAATTGTAGCCTTCTTTTCCACTAGAGGAAGTTACTCCCATCAAAGATTGGAAGGTTGATGAAGTATCTCCCACTTTGGTAGTCATCCATCTTCTCTTACTTGTTGAAGTATGCTTAGAAAAACCAACTCTGATACCAATTGTTTGATCCTAGATGGGTGATTGGATGCTCTAAGGGGGGTGAATAGAGTTGAATGCACTTAAACAAAATTTATTAGACCTTCAAGATATATCACATGATAAGGTTGATAAATAGGAAGTTTGAGTGCAACTAAAATATGCATAGCAAGGGAGAGAGAGACTGAACATACACTAAGTGACAAGCCATTTAGAGTGGTTCCACACTTTAAACTAGAAGTGAGTCAATCCACTACCTAGAGAGGTCAACCTCTCGTATTTCTTAACCATTGCACTCTTATATTCATTCATAAGACTTACAACACATAACCACCAAATGACTTACCCATCCAAGAACAAGGAGATATCCACCTTACCAAGGACTTACCCACTTTGCTTGAGTCTTCAGCCTTCACCAAGGTCTTACCCACTCAAGCATAAGTCTTCCGCCTTCAAGGACTTTGCTACTCCTCTTGGATCTTCATCCTTTGCCTTCACCTTCACTCAGAGAATCTTCCACCAAGGACTTACCCACTTGAGCAAGGAGTCTTCTGCCTTCACTAAGGGCTTACCCACTCTTGCTCCAAATCTTCAGCCGTAATCTTCAATAAGGGACTCCTTCCCTTGTTCTTCTTCACCTCTCTTAGCCAAGAGAGAGAACCTTCATCTTCATGGTTGAAATGATAGATAGGGAGGTGGTGGAAATGAAAGCCTCACAAGATATACATGTAGGACTAGAGCTCTTATAGATTTTCTACTCACTCTAACAAATGTAGCAAGTGATTAAGCTTAGAGAGAGAGAGGCAGTTGTAGGAAGCACTCAACTATAGAATAGGAACCTCACATAGAGTTTTGCATTGGATGCTCAACCTTGGAATTAAGCCCAAGGGGTCCTATTTATAGATGGGGATGCCTCTTAGCCTTTGGGAACACTTAAGAATGAAAACAAGCCATTTTTTGGCTTGCAACAGATATATTTTCGATTGTTGCAACTCCACAATGGCTAGAAACACTTTTCTGCACTTTTCTGTACAGTGCAATCGGTTGAGTTTCTATAAAGGTAACTCGAGCGATGCCACTAAGAGACAAGACCAATTTAGGCTATCGATCGAGTTTGTCCTAGGGTAACTCAACTGATTCACTTAAATTAGTTTTGGTCTGCCGAGAGATCGGTCAAGTTCTATGAAATGTAAACTCGACCGATCAAAAGTCATTTTCAAGATCCAATCAGGATCAGTCGAGTTTGCAACACGACCAATGAACAGCCTGATGTGAATTTTGGAAATTGACTTTTGAGT
This sequence comes from Alisma plantago-aquatica, assembly GCA_963693085.1. NCBI lineage: Eukaryota > Viridiplantae > Streptophyta > Magnoliopsida > Alismatales > Alismataceae > Alisma > Alisma plantago-aquatica. Next base: position 27,178,599 of record OY856410.1, read on the forward strand.
GCTTAAATATTCGATCTAAGTGCACCTAATTTTTTTCAAAGATTAATTAGAAGTCATACAATCATTACAAGTGATTTACAACATGATTCTAATGGATTTACATCATATTCCAAAAATGTGCACTTGTATTGACTTTGACTTGTCTTTTCTCCCATTTGATATGCACAAGTTAGGGCATTTGGAATGTGTCTTTACCTAATCTGAGATCACTCAAGTAGAAGCATTAGACACAAATAAGTGGAATTGTTTTGTCATCATCAAAATAAGAGTTTAGTCAATTTAGACCTTGAGTCAACATTCTCCCCCTTTTTGAAGATGACAAACCATTCCATAAACGTATTGAAAGCATTTAATTGAAGTCATACCTATGGCAAAACCTAGGGGTTTCAATAGAATTGAGTTCATATGCTACCCATCAATTGATGCTAGTGGAGTTCTCATATTCCCCCTCAATTGATGTTATTTCTCCTGCATAGTTAGTTTTCATAACATTTATAGAATACTATGTCTTCTACTCATATATGTTCTACACATATATTACTTCTCTCCTTTACCTTCTCCCCCTTACATGGACATACTTCTCCTCTTCATGTAAGACATGCCTTCTCCCTATTTTGTCAAAAGAAGACATACCTTTCTCCCCCTTTGTCATTTCAAAAAGTGGGGGTATGAGGAAATAAGAAACACCACTTGTTAAGAGAAAGGAGATAACAAAAGTTATAAAAGGAGAGTAGAAGAGGACATCTAGGGTCTTGTCCAAACATAGAAAGAAAAGTAAGTTAAAGCATGCACTTGAACAACCCAAAATGCAAGATAAACTGCTGCAAAAAAATAATAAATCACAATTTAGACCCTCAAGATGACAGAATTTTCCCAAAAAGTGCCAGGGCTCATGGCATGGTGATGAGCCTTTCTCAGAAGGTAGTTTCTGCATAAAAAACACTAGTCTTGCACAAAAAACTGAAATTGGAGCAAAAGTTGTATGAAATCCAAAAATGCTCTAATTTCTATGTATAATGTAGATCTATGTATCCTGCATCACAATGTTATGCAAGAAACTCAAGATAGTAGATATGCAATGCAGGGAACAAGTTTGAAACAAGATACAAGCATAACATATAGTTGAATACCACTTGATGAATAGGGCTAGAACTACATGCATATGAACTACTAGTAGATGATATCACAAGTTAGGACTGCTATTAGGATCTAGATCATATCAAGAGATATTCAAAAGATACACAAGATAAAGCAAGCTATGAGTAGATGTAGAGATATATCCAAACAAAGAGATATGCAATTTTAGAAGCATGAAAGGATATAACTCACTAACAGGTATGCATCATTACCAAAAGATGATTACGACTAAGAACCTCAAGGTTGTATCCAAACAAGATATACAACTAGATATATGTAACAAGTTAGAGCACTATGGAAGCAATTTAAGACACAACCAAAAGATCCAAAGAGATCATCATCTAAACCTGCAAAACAACTCAAAGCTAGTGATTGCAATATATATATATATATATATATATATATATATATATATATATATATATATATATATACATATATATATGCCAATTTAGAGAAATTAGAGAGATAGAGTTGTATTAAAGCATGGAAACATGCATATATAAAGGTACCAAGGGAGTGCCAAAGAATAAGGCTATTGGTTGAGTAAATCTAGTTGAGAGGGAAATTCTCATTCCATAAGCCAAATGTATATTCTACTCATAGTGCTGTCGGTCAAGTTTTGTCTATTGACAACTCGACTGATGACAGTTGTTGGCAACACCCATTGGTGCTGGTCGGTCAAGTTTCTAACAGGACAAACTCGACCGAAAAAGTTGCTATCAAATAGCACATATATTTTATAAAAACATATTTATAGGCATGCTAAATATACAAACCATCCCAATATGTGTAAGCAAGTTAGTCATGCACTGTAAAAGCATTTGAAATAGTTTTTGAGTAGGAGTGTGAAGAGGAACACAAAATACCACTTTTGACTCAAAACCCATATGTATAGTGCACACTATCTTAACAAAAACAAGTTAGGATTGGTTATAAGAAAGAAAATAATTACCTTTGTGCTTACCATTTCTTTTTCCACTTGTTGTCACCCTCTACACATCTCAACTTTCTTCTTTCATGTGGACTGAGTAGTCAATTTGCAATTCAATAGCTCACGTCAATCCATTTGCAAGTACCTACAAGAAGAAAGATGAAATGGACCCCAATCAGGTTTTTGGGTCTGGAGAGGTTAGCTTAGCAACCTGAGTCCAATTTCTGTTAGGTGCTTTCCTAAACAAACAACAAGAAGAATAATGGCCAATATCATTACAATAGTTTCATGTGCTCGTAGTATTGGAACTAGAGGATTCTCCATGAAAGATTTGAGGTTATTTACCATCGTTGTTCCTTTGACTACCATCATACCCTAAACCATGTCTACCAATTTGTTTAGTAGTATGGTATAGGATATCATTAAGATTCTTTTTACCAACTAAAAATCTTTGCAAAGAAGATCTCAAACTATGATTATCATGCATAAGAGAAGTAATAGTAGAAGACAAATGATTTATATTATCTCTATCATTCAAAAGATCATTTTCTAAGCAAAGAGATTTAGTTAAATAAGAATTTCTATTAATATGAAGAGTAGCTACATTATTCTCTCTACTACTAGAACTAGAACATGATTCAAGCACATTGATTTTAGTAAGGAGGCATTTTCTATTTCAAACAAAACAATCTTAGAAAGATAAACACCATTTTTAGATTCTAATCCTTGCAAAGCAAAATCTTTGTCCTTATTTTTAGATTTAAGAACATCAATATCATGCTTGAGAGAATCAAAAATTAAGGTATGCTCTTCATTAGAACTAGGCATAAGAGGTTGATCTTCTATAAATCTAATCTTATCAACCAAACTAGCATTTTCAAGTTTAAGAGAGTCTACTTGGCTAAGACAAGCATTTTTATCATCAAGCAAGAAAGTATTAGCATGTTCAAGATCATCTAATTCTACATGTATATTATCAACAATTCTAGCAAGCTTTTTCCTTTTCTTTTTAAAAGACTTAAGAGAGGCATGAGTAGCATTAATGATTGCAATTAAAGGTTATTTATCTAAAGAGTTTAGATTTACCTCATTTGAGTCTTCACATTTTGTTGAATCCATAAGAGCAAAATGAAATTCTCCTTCTTCACTAGAGCTTGAGCTTGATTCTCTACTTGAATTTTCACTTGAGCTTGAGTTGGAGGAGTCACTTGAGCTTTAGTGTAATTTCTCCTTATTCATGTACTTGTCTAATATTTCCTTGTGATTATGGGTCTTCTTGCCTTATAGACAGTCTATCTTGAAGTGACCCTTCTTTCCACACTAGAGGCACCGAATGGAGGAGGAATTCTTTCCTTTATAGAACCTACCCTTGGAGTACATGGCATCTTCTTCAACATGAGAGGATGGAGAGGCTTGTACCATAATAGCTTCAATTTGATCCTTCATTTCAGACTTCTTCATTCTCTTTAGCTCTTTGTCCTCTTTTCAACTTCTTCTCTTTTGTCAAATGTGACTTCATGGGCTTGTAGATTTCCCATAAGCTCTTCAATGTGGATATCATCAAGAGACCTTACTTCTTCAATGGAAGTTACCTTGGGTTCCCATCTCTTGGGGAGAATTCTAAGGATCTTGGAGTTGATCTCTCCTCTACTCATAGGATGACCTAGAACAACAAGACCATTCACAATGGTGTTGAGCCTTGAGTAAATGTTGGCTATCTTCTACTCCTTTCCCATCTTGAAGTTTTCAAGCAGCCCATTGAGCATGTAGACTTTGCTTTCCTTCACTTATTGAGTTCCCACATAAGTGATGCATAGCTTTTTCCATACATCATAGGCTGTCTCACAATAAAAATCTGGTTGAACTCAGTGGAGGTCATGGTGGCATAGAGGATGTTGATTGCTCTTACATTCAAGGTGTCATTCTTCATGGTTGCTTCATCCCATTCTTCTATCTTTGTCATCGGTTGCTTGTATGGATGGTCCATCATTTGCCATAGCTCAAGACTTGATCCTTGGATGTAGAATTGTAGCCTTCTTTTCCAATAGAGGAAGTTACTCCCATGAAAGATTGGAAGGTTGATGAAGTATCTCCCACTATGGTAGTCACCCACCTTCTCCTACTTGCTGAAGTATGCTTGGAGAAACCAACTATGATACCAATTGTTAGATCCTAGATGGGTGATTAGATGCTCTAGAGGGGGGGTGAATAGATTTGAATTAACTTAAACAAAATTCATTAGACCTTCAAGATATATCATAAGATAAGGTTGCTAAATAGAAAGTTTGAGTGCTACACCTAGTGACAAGATATGTAGAGTGGTTTCACACTTCAAACTAGAAGTGAGTTAGTCCACTACCTAGAGAGGTCAATCTCTAGAATTTCTTAACCATTGCACTCTTATATTCATTCATAAGTCTTACAACACATTACCACCAAATGACTTACCCATCCAAGCACAAGGAGATATCCACCTTACCTAGGACTTACCCACTTTGCTTGAGTCTTCAGCCTTCACCAAGGTCTTACCCACTCAAGCACAAGTCTTCCGCCTTCAAGGACTTTGCTACTCCTCTTGGATCTTCAGACTTTGCCTTCACCTTCACTCAGAGAAGCTTCCACCAAGGACTTACCCACTTGATCAAGGAGTCTTCTACCTTCACCAAGGGCTTACCCACTCTTGCTCTAAGTCTTCAGCCTTGATCTTCACCAAGGGACTCCTTCCCTTGTTCTTCTTCACCTCTCTTATCCAAGAGAGAGAACCTTCATCTTCATGGTTGAAATGAGAGATAGGGAGGTGGTGGAAGTGAGGGCCTCACAAGATATACATGCAGGACTAGCTCTCTTATAGATTTCCTACTCACTCTAACAAATGTAGCAAGTGATTAAGCTTAGAGAGAGAGAGGAGGTTGTAGGAAGCACTCAACTATAGAATAGGAACCTCACATAGAGTTTTGCATTGAATGCTAACCTTAGAATGAAGCCCAAGTGGTCCTATTTATAGCTGCGGATGCCTCTTAACCTTTGGGAACACTTAAGAACAAAAACTAGCCATTGTATGGCTTGCAACAGATATATTTTTGATCGTTGCAACTCCGCAATGGCTAGAAATACTTTTCTGCACTTTTCTATACAATGCAATCGGTCAAGTTTCTATAAAGGTAACTCAACCGATCCCACTAAGAGACAAGACCAATTTAGGCCATCGGTCGAGTTTGTCCTGGGGTAACTCGACCGATTCACTTAAATTAGTTTTAGTCTATAGAGGGATCGGTCGAGTTCTATGAAATGTAAACTCAACTGATCAAAAGTCATTTTTAAGATCCAATCGGGATCGGTCGAGTTTGCAACTCGACCGATGAACAGCCTAATGTGAATTTTTGAAAATGGATTTTGAGTGCTTAAATATTTGATCTAAGCGCTCTTGATTTTTTCTAAGATTAATTACAAGTCATACAATCATTACAAGTGATTTACAACATGATTCTACTGGATTTACATCATATTCCAAAAATGTGCACTTGTATTGACTTTGACTTGTCTTTTCTCACATTTGATATGTGCAAGTTAGGGTATTTGCAGTGTGTCTTTACCTAATCAGAAATCACTCAAGTAGAAGAATTAGACACAAATAAGTGGAACGGTTTAGTCATCATCAAAACAAGGGTTTAGTCAATTTAGACCTTGAGTCAACATTCTCCCCCTTTTTAAAGATGACAAACCATTCCATAAGCGTATTGAAAGCATTTCAGTAAAGTCATACCTTTGGAGAAACCTAGGGGTTTCAATAGAATTGAGTTCATTTGCTCCCCCTCAATTGATGCTAGTGGAGTTCTCATACTCCCCCTCAATTGATGATATTTCTCCTGCATAGTTAGCTTTCATAACATTTATAGAATACTCTGTCTTCTACTCATATATGTTCTACACATATATGTCATCTCCCATTTACCTTCTCCCCCTTACATGGACATACTTCTCCTCTTCATGTAATACATGCCTTCTCCCTATTTTGTCAAAAGAAGACATACCTTTCTCTCCCTTTGTCATTTCAGAAAGTGGGGTCATGTAGAAATAAGAAACACCACTTGTTAAGAGAAAGGAGATAATGAAAGTTATAAAAGGAGAGTAGAAGAGCACAACTAGGGGCTTGTCCAAGCATAGAAAGAAAACAAGTTAAAGCATGCACTTGAACAATCCAAAATGCAAGATAAAGTGATGCAGCAAAACAATAAATTGCAATTTAGACACTCAAGATGACAGAATTTGCCCAAAAATTGTTAGGGCTCATGGCATCGCGATGAGACTTTCTCAAAACGTAGTTTCTGCATAAAAAAACACTAGTCTTGCACCAAAAATTGAAATTGGAGCAAAATTTGTATCAAATCCAAAAATGCTCCAATTTCTACATATAATGTAGATCTATGCATCATGCATCACAATGTTATGCAAGGGACTCAAGATAGTAGATATGCAATTGAAGGAACAAGCTTGAGCAAGTTTGAAATAAGATACACGCATAGCATATAGTTGAATACCACTTGATGCACAGGACTAGAACTACATGTATATGAACTACAAGTAGATGATATCACAAGTTAGGGCTACTAATAGGATCTATATCATAGAAAGAGATACCAAAAGATACATAAGATAAAGCAAGCTATGAGTAGATGTAGAGATATATCCAAACAAAGAGATATGCAATTTTAGAAGCATGAAAGAATATAACTCACTAACATATATGCATCATTACCAAAAGATGATCACCACTAAGAACCTCAAGTTTGTATCCAAAAAAGATATACAACAAGATATATGTAGCAAGTTAGATCACAACGGAAGCAATTTAAGACACAACCAAAAGATCCAAAGATATCATCATCAAAACCTACAAAACAACTCAAAGCATGTGATTGCAAGATATAGATATGCCAATTTAGAGCAATTATAGAGATATAGTTGTAAGCAAGATAGAAATTTAAAGCATGGCAATATGCATATATAAAGGTACCAAGGGAGTGCCAAAGAATAACACTATTGGTTGAGAAAATCTAGTTGAGAGGGAAATTCTCATTCAATAAGCCAAATGTATATTTTGTGCACATTGTTGTCGGTCTAGTTCTATGTATTAACAACTCAACCGATGAGAGTTGTTGGCAACACCCATTGGTGTTGGTCGATCGAGTTTCTAATAGGACAAACTCAACTGAAAAAGTTGTTGTCAAAACATATATTTCATAAAACATATTTAAAGGCATGATAAATATACAAACCATATCCAAACATGTGTAAGCAAGTTAGTAATGCACTATAAAAGCATTTGAAATTTTTTTGAGTAAGAGTGTGAAGAGGAACACAAAATACCACTTTTGACTCAAAAATCATATGTATAGTGCACACTATCTTGACAAAAACAAGTTAGGATTGGTTATAAGCAAGAAAAACATTACCTTTGTTCTTACCATTGCTTTTTCCACTTGTTGTCACCCTCTACACATCTCACCTTTCTTCTTTCATGTGGATTGAGAAGTCAATTTGCAATTCAATAGCTCAAGTCAATCCATTTGCAAGTACCTACAAGAAGAAAGATGAAATGGTCCCCAATCATGTTTTTGGGTCTGGAGGGGTTAGCTTAGCCACCCAAGTCCTATTTCTCTTGGGTTCTTTCCTAAAAGGACAACAAGTAGAATAATAACCAATATCATTGCAATAGTTGCATGTGCCCGTAGTCTTGGAACTAGAGGATTCTCCATGGAAGATTTGAGGTCATTTACCTTTGTTGTTCCTTTGACTTCCATCATACCCTAAACCATGTCTACCAATTTGTTTAGTAGTATGGTATATGATATCATTAAGATTCTTTTTACTAACTAAGAATCTTTGCAAATAAGATCTCAAACTATAATTATCATGGATAAGATAAATAACAGTAGAAGACAAATGATTTATATTATCTCTAGAATGCAAAAGACCATTTTCTAAACAAAGAGCTTTAGTTAAGTAAGAATCTCTATCAATATGAAGAGCAGTTACATTATTTTCTCTACTAGTAGAACTACAACATTATTCAAGCACATTACTTTTAGCAAGCAAGGAGGTATTTTCTGTTTCAAATAAAGCAATCTTAGAAAGATAAACACCATTTTCATATTCTAATCCTTGCAAAGAAAAATCTGTGTCCTTATTTTTAGATTTAAGAACATCAGTATCATGCATGAGAGAATCAACAATTAAGGTATGCTCTTCATTAGAACTAGGCATAAGAGGTTGAGCTTCTATAAATCTAATCATATCAAGTAAACTAGCATTTTCAAGTTTAAGAGAGTCTACTTGACTAAGACAATCATTTTTATCATCAAGCAAGTATAATTATCATGTTCAAGATCATCTAATTCTACATGCATATTATCAACAATTCTAGAAAGCTTTTTCCTTTTCTTTTTAGAAGACTTAAGAGAGGCATGAATAGCATTAATGATAGCAATTAAAGGTTCTTTATCTAAAGAGTTTATATTTACCTCATTTGAGTCTTCACATTTTGTAGAAGCCATAAGAGCAAATTGACATTCTCTTTCTTCACTAGAGCTTGAGCTCGATTCTCCACTTGAATTTTCACTTGAGCTTGAGTTGAAGGAGTCACTTGAGCTTGAGTGCCATTTCTCCTTCTTCATGTACTTGTCTTCTCTTTTCTTGTGATGATGGGTCTTCTTGCCTTGTAGACAATCTATCTTGAAGTGACCCTTCTTTCCACACTTGAGGCACCGGATGGAGGAGAATTTCTTTCCTTTGTAGAACGTACCCTTAGAGTACATGGTATCTTCTTAAACATGAGATGATGGAGAGGCTTATCCCATAATAGCTTCCATTTGAGCCTTCATTTCAACCTTCTTCATTCTCTTTAGCTCTTTATCCTTTGTCTTTCAACTTCTTCTCTTTTGTCAAGTGTGACTTTATGAGCATGTACATTTCCAATGAGCTCTTCAATGGGTATATAATCAAGATACCTTACTTCTTCAATGGAAGTCACCTTGGGTTCCCATTTCTTGGGGAGAATTCTAAGGTTATTAGAGTTGATCTCTCCTCTACTCCTAGGATGACCTAGAACAACAAGACCATTCACAATGGTGTTGAGCCTTGAGTAAATGTTGGTTATCTTCTCCTCCTTTCCCATCTTGAAGTTTTCAAGCAGCCCATTGAGCATGTAGACTTTGCTTTCCTTCACTTGTTGAGTTCCCTCATAAGTGATGCATAGCTTTCTCAATACCTCATAAGCCATCTCACAAGAAGAAATCTGGTTGAACTTGGTGGAGGTCATGGTGGCATAGAGGATGTTGATTGGTCTTGCATTAAAGGTGGCTTTCTTCATGGTAGCTTCATCCCATTCTTCTATCTTTATCATTGGTAGCTTGTATGGATAGTCCACCATTTTCCAGAGATCAAGACGTGATCCTTATATGTAGAATTGTAGCCTTCTTTTCCAATAGAGGAAGTTACTCCCAATAAAGATTGGAAGGTTGATGAAGTATATCCCACTTTGGTAGTCACCCATCTTCTCCTACTTGTTGAATTATGCTTAGAGAAACCAACTCTTATACCAATTGTTGGATCCTAAATTGGTGATTTGATGCTCTAGAGGGGGGTGAATATAGCTGAATGCACTTAAACAAAATTCATTAGACCTTCAAGATATATCGCAAGATAAGGTTGCTAAATAGGAAGTTTGAGTGCAACTAAAACATGCATATCAAGGGAGAGAGAGATTGAACATACACAAAGTGACAAGCTATGTAGAGTAGTTCTACACTTCAAACTAGAAGTGAGTCAGTCCACCACCTAGAGAGATCAACTTCTAGGATTTCTTAACCATTGCACTCTTATATTCATTCATAAGACTTACAACACATGACCACCAAAGGACTTACCCATCCAAGAACAAGGAGATATCCACCTTACCAAGGACTTATCCACTTTGCTTGAGTCTTCAGCCTTCCCCAAGGTCTTACCCACTCAAGCACAATTCTTTCGCCTTCAAGGACAATGCTACTCCTCTTGGATCTTCAAGCTTTGCCTTCACCTTCACTCAAAGAAGCTTCCACCAAGCACTTACCCACTTGAGAAAGGAGTCTTTTGCCTTCACCAAGGGCTTACCCACTCTTGCTCCAAGTCTTCAGCCTTTATCTTCACCAAGGGACTCCTTCCCTTGTTCTTCTTCACCTCTCTTAGCTAAGAGAGAGAACCTTCATCTTCATGGTTGAAATGAGAGATAGGGAGGTGGTAGAAGTGATAGCCTCACATGATACATGTAGGACTAGCTCTCTTACAGATTTCCTACTCACTCTAACAAATGTAGTAAGTGATTAAGCTTAGAGAGAGAGAGGAGGTTGCAGGAAGCACTCAACTATAGAATAGGAACCTCACATAGAGTTTTGCATTGAATGCTCAACCTTGGAATGAAGCCCAAGGGGTCCTATTTATAGCTAGGGATGCCTCTTAGACTTTAGGAACACTTAATAATGAAAACTAGCCATTTTGTGGCTTGCAACGTATATATTTTTTATTATTGCAACTCCACAACGGCTAGAAACACTTTTCTGCATTTTTCTGTATAGTGCAATCGGTCGAGTTTCTATAAAGGTAACTCGACCAATCCCACTAAGAGACAAGACCAATTTAGGCCATCGGTCAAGTTTGTCCTAGGGTAACTCGATCAATTCACTTAAATCAGTTTTGGTCTGCAGAGGGATCGGTCGAGTTCTGTGAAATGTAAACTCGACCGATCAAAAGTCATTTTCAAGATCCAATCAGGATCAGTCGAGTTTGCAACTCGACCGATGAACAACCTGATGTGAATTTTGGAAAATGGCTTTTGAGTACTTAAATATTCAATCTAAGTGATCCTGCTGTTTTCTACGCTTAATTACTAGGCATGCAATCATTACAAGTGATTTACAGCATAATTCTAATGGATTTACATCATATTCCAAAAACGTGCACTTGTATTGACTTTGACTTATCTTTTCTCCCATTTGATATGCACAAGTTAGGGTATTTGGAGTGTGTCTTTACCTCATCTTAAATCACTCAAGTAGAAGAATTAGACACAAATAAGTGGAATGGTTTGGTCATCATCAAAACAATGGTTTAGTCAATTTAGACCTTGAGTCAACATTCTCCCCCTTTTTGAAGATGACAAACCATTCCATAAACGTATTGAAAGCATTTAATTAAAGTCATACATTTGGAGAAACCTAGGGGTTTCAATAAAATTGAGTTCATATGCTCCCCCTCAATTGATGCTATTTCTCCTGCATGGTTAGCTTTCATAACATTTATAGAATATTATGTCTTCTACTCATATATGTTCTACACATATATGTATTCTCCCCTTTACCTTCTCCCCCTTAAATGGACATACTTCTCCTCTTCATGTAAGACATGTGTAACAGCCTGAGTTTTATATCACATGGGTGGAAGCATTTTTTTTTCAACTGGGTGTGTCAAAAACATGATTATCATTGCAGTTAAAGTAAATGAAACACTTTTGCATATATTTGAAACTGATTCATACATAGTTCTTATCAAAAGAAAACTATATCATGTTCATCCATAAGATCTAATATACTTGGTAGCATAAATAAGCCAAATAAAAGATGTTTGAACTCTGGATCATCTAGGTAAATGTCACCTGATGCATGGGTTTTGAGTCACTTTTATAGGCTTATTTTATATATGTTTTATGCATGTATTTGTCATTTTCTTGATTATATTTGCATAATTCACTATATTTGGCCTTTAAACTCTTTTTGCATCAAATTATACTTCTTTTATCATATTTATATGATTTTATATAATCCCCAGACTTATACACATGTTTCGGCACTTTTTCAGGCAATTTTGCATTGTCCAGAGTCGATACTATCGACCCTGGTGTCGATAGTATCGACATTTTATCAGAAAGCAACCCCAAAACGCGATCTTGGAAGGAAAAACCTATATCATGGTAGATACCATCGACCTGGGGGTCGATACCATCGACAGCGTTGGGATATGGCGATTTTCAGCACTAAAACGGAGCGTTTTAATCCGACGGTTGAGCTTTTTCGGAGCCGTAAAGTGGTCCTATGACCTAAGAAGAGCACGGCCGGCACTAGGGGGATCTCATATCGTGTTGCACAACATCCAAGAAGGAGAGAGAGAGGAGATAAGAGATGAAGGCCGTCAACCGAGCAATCCGGGCACCTCCGACGGGCGATTTTGCTGCTGGAAGACTGCAAAACGCACATTTCTCGAGGAGGATCTCCAGGAACACCTTTGTATCAGGGGTTACATGAGTTTGATCCATGTTTCCCATGTTTTTCTTCTCTACTCCTATGTATTTTCCATTGTCAACCATGCGGGGCTAATCCCCTTAATCTTTAGGACCGGGAGTAGCCCGGGGAAGCATTGTATGACGTTTTTATCATAGTAATTCATAATTTGTCTCCTAAATCTGTGGTATGCTTTCGTTTTCTCAATTATATTGTTATGCTTAATCACCATAATGATAATCTAATGCCTTTAATTACTTTTAAAGAAGAATTAATGGTTGAAAAGAGATGAAATTCACATTAATTAACAAATCCCTTGAACAAGGTGATGTACGGTTAATGGTGGAAACCCAGAGGTTGATTCTAATGCACCTAGTTTAGGGTATAGGTTACTACGACGGTGGAACCGACCTAGACTTAGGTAGTGAATTGTGCCATGACAGTGGACAATTCTGACTACAGGCCACTACCTGGAGTGAGAGATGAACTTGAGTAGCTATATGGAAATTCATACAATGAAAACCTGCAGTGAAACCGCAATCCTAAAGATCTCCATTTGAATTGATTAAACTAAACCCTTAATCGATTGCTCTGTTTTATTTTATTTTCTTTTATTTTACAACAACTCTCAAACTCTTTTAATCGGTTTAGCTTATCGCAACCAGTTAGTAGTAGTCTACTAAAATTCACGTTTCCCTGAGTTCGACTCGGGCCTCACAAGGCCTATATTACATTGATACGTATACTTGCGTTTGCACGCACGGTTTACGCGTGTCAAGTTTTTGGTGCCATTGCCGGGGAATGAAGTGGCGGTCATGAAGCATACAAATCAACAAAGATAGGTTGGGAATGCAGATGTTGTTCAAGCACATCATCATGTGAAATATATATCTGTGATTTCTGAGGTAGAGCCCCCGGTGGTGGAGGTCTAGGACAAAAGCAAAATGATTTTTGATACGGAGGCTACACCAAGAATATCGTATCCTCGCAGTCATTATGGACTACGGGGCAGATGTTGTCCATTCAGAAAAATCCGCCAAGAGCACATCGCGGCCGCTCCCGCACCTAGACAAGAGGAGCAAGTGAAGGCCATGCGTCATGGTGAAGCTACAGTCACTGAGAGAGGGGAGCAGCCACAAGTCATGCCATCCACGGATGATGTGTCAAATCCTATCCTAGAAGGTGGTGTTGAAGCAAGCTTAGGGGAGGAGACCCCTAAAGTTCCATATGTGCCATCACACAAGCGAGCGAAGGACCCAAACGTGCCTTTCCCGGATAGTCTGAGGCTGAAGAAAGAGCACAGGCACTACAAGAAATTCTTGGAGATGTTTAGGAAGCTCCATATTAATATTCTGTTAGTGGAAATGATAGAACAGATTCCAGCATATGGAAGGTTTATCAAGGACATAATCACCAAGAAAAGGCGGATAAAAGACACTGACATTTGTGTTGTTGATGAAAAAGTGAGTTCTATAATCCAAGGACGGCTACCAAGGAAGAGGAAAGATCCAGGATGTTTCTACATCCCATGTTCCATAGGCGGCCAGTGTTTTCCACAAGCACAGTGTGACTCAGGGGCAAGCATTAATCTTATGCCACTTGCCACTTTTCAAAAGCTGGGATTGAAGAAGCCAACACAAACTTCTATGACAATTGAGTTGGCGGATGGATCCATTGTGAAGCCACAAGGTATATGCGAGGATGTGCTAGTTAAGGTCGACAAATTCATCTTCCCTGTTGACTTTGTGGTCATGGACATGCATGAGTTGGAAGGAGGTGAGATGCTATTGGGAAGGCCGTTCCAAGCTATGGCTGATGTAATCGCTGCCATTGGGTGAGGTTACTTGACACTTGGGATTGGTGATGATAGAGTTAAATTCAAATTACCACATGACTCATTGGAGACATCTCTTGACAACCCAGGTTAAAGGTATCTTTATGTCAAGCCTAGGACATTAAACAAGGGATCTTGTTGGGAGGCAACCCAACTTTTGATTCATTTTTATGTTTGGTTATGTTCTTTTATGTTTATGTACTTAGTTTTTGCTTAGGTTTTGATAATTTTTGTAAAAATAGTACCCTAACTCGTGTTTTGAAGTGTGCAGAAGGTTAAGGTCGATACTATCGACACCCATGTCGATAGTATCGAGTTTGGATCAGTAAACGTTGAAGAAAAGTTGATACCATCGACCCTAGGGTCGATAGTATCGACACTTTTGAGTTACCAGACATTTAGATGCGTCGATTTAGCAAAATTGCTGAGTCTGGGTCGATACCATCGACCTTGGTCGATGGTATCGACGCATGTAGGACAGCTACATAAAATAGGCCGTAAAAGGTATCGAAATGAGATTTTTTCGAACCGTTTTTTGCAGAGGAAAGATAGATGAAGCAAGTCACATCTTAGAACCACTAAGACACAAAAATGGGCTACAAAAAGGAGGGAGATAGAAAGTATCACTTGGTCCACTTGAGCATTTAACCATCCTTCTTCACCACACTTCAAAGCGAATGGTACCACTGTTCCACCTCTTAAGTGAGAATGTTGACTATGATGCCATAGTCATATTCAAGCTTGGGGGGGTGTTGGAACAGCCCTCTATCTTAGTTTTTACTTACTTATTCATGTTTCTTTTACTTTTGAAATATTAGTTGTATTTATTTCTAGATTTACCGCTTTTGTAGGATCCACATCTATCTAGTGTAATCTGAGGAGTAATAAATGCATGGTTTCAATTGGGAGTTTTACTCTTGGGTTGTGGGCACATGAAAAAATGAGCATATTGAGAACTTTTTGAGCTTATTCTTGTTAGTCATTGAGTTGCATAACTGAGGAATTGCTTGGGTGAGTCAGCTTCAGGATATGGGGACATGAATGACCATCTTTATTGTCCAAGGAAAAGTGATTGGCAAGGATGTTTGAGCCCAAACCGACCAAACACTAACGTGACCTTAGACTAAAGTTTAAGAGAAATCCTTCAGTTACCCTATACACAGGTCTTTAGAGAGGGACATATGATATTTTCGGAAGGTTCTGTCAATTAGTCTTGTGATCTGATCCACCGCAATTTCATTCACACTCCACCATAAGAAATGGGAGCACATTATTGTATTTCACTTTTTGATTGCATCTCATGTAGATAGGTCTTGCATTATATCTATTTTCACATATTTGTTTTGCATGAAAATGAAAAAAGATAGAGTAGTTATACATGCACATTATCCTTAGGTGCATGTCATTTAATTGCATAACTATCATTATGTAGTTGCATTTGCATCTTTTGAGCATATTGTACACCATGTATCTTATGTTACTCTAAAAACATTAAAGGTGGTGAGCTTGATCCATACCCTCCAAATAGAATGCTTCAAATGTATAATTTATGTAACAAGAAGTGAGCCCGACAAATGATTCATTGTCATCTATGAAAATAAGGGCTTGAAAAAAAATTGAAGAAAAATTGAAAAAAGAGAAGAAAAAAAAGAATTGAGAAGTAATAAAGAAGAAGAGGGAGAAAGGAACATGTTCTCACCTGAGAACTAAGAAGAATAAGCACATGGTGTAGTTTTCTTAGATATTCCATCTCACCTTGAGACGGAATGATAGTGCATGCATCATTCCACCAAAAATATAGCATTAGGACATTTTCACTTGCATTTTGCATCATGATACGTCATTAATTTTTGTATTGCATGATTGAATGTTATGTGCTTCCATCTCTTCCACAACCACCTATCCCATCCACCCGTTGCTCTAATCGGTAGGCCACCCATGATATTCTCCTCAATCATTAATATCAGGAGATCTGCTTCCATTTAGATGGTAGTTAGGAAATGAGCAACGTAGATAGGAGATCACAAGATGCATCAAGTATGGACCAAATGAGTTTATCATATTAACTGCTTTAATTGATAGTGTTTCACTGATTGGGGGACAGACATCTTTTACATAGGTCTTTGGTCGCCTGGATGGCAGTTAGTGTTCAGTGGTCAATGAGGGTCGGTTTGTGGAAATAAAGTGGGGATGATGTAGATTCATTTCATGTATTTATGTCCTATTGCTGACTTATCTCAACCAGATCCAAAGTTTTGTTGCTCGAGGACGAGCAAGGTTTAAGCTTAGGGGAGTTTGATGCATGGGTTTTGAGTCACTTTTATAGGCTTATTTTATACTTATTTTATGCATGTATTTGTCATTTTCTTGATTATATTTGCATAATTCACTATAGTTGGCCTTTAAACTCTTTTTGCATCAAATTATACTTCTTTTATCATATTTATATGATTTTATATAATCCCCGGACTTATACACATGTTTCGGCACTTTTTCAGGCAATTTTGCATTGTCTAGAGTCGATACTATCGACCCTGGTGTCGATAGTATCGACATTTTATCAGAAAGCAACCCCAAAATGCGATCTTGGAAGGAAAAACCTATATCATGGTCGATACCATCGACCTGGGGGTCGATACTATCGACAGCGCCGGGATCTGGTGATTTTCAGCACTAAAACGGAGCATTTTAATCCGACGGTTGAGCTTTTTCGGAGCCGTAAAGTGGTCCTATGACCTAAGAAGAGCATGGCCGGCCCTAGGGGGATCTCATATCGTGTTGCACAACATCCAAGAAGGAGAGAGAGAGGAGACAAGAGACGAAGGCCGTCAACCGAGCGATCCGGGCACTTCCGACGGGCGATTTTGCTGCCGGAAGACTGCAAAACGCACGTTTCTCGAGGAGGATCTCCAGGAACACCTTTGTATCAAGGGTTACACGAGTTTGCTCCATGTTTCCCATGTTTTTCTTCTCTACTCCTATGTATTTTCCATTGTCAACCATGCGGGGCTAATCCCCTTAATCTTTAGGACCGGGAGTAGCCCGGGGAAGCATTGTATGACGTTTTTATCATAGTAATTCATAATTTGTCTCCTAAATCTGTGGTATGCTTTCGTTTTATCAATTATATTGTTAAGCTTAATCACCATAATGATAATCTAATGCCTTTAATTACTTTGAAAGAAGAATTAATGGTTGAAAAGAGACAAAATTCACATTAATTAACAAATCCCTTGAACAAGGTGATGTACGGTTAATGGTGGAAACCCAGAGGTCGATTCTAATGCACCTAGTTTAGGGTATAGGTTACTACGACGGTGAAACCGACCTAGACTTAGGTAGTGAATTGTACCATGACAGTGGAAAATTTTGACTACAAGCCACTACCCGGATTGAGAGATGAACTTGAGTAGCTATATGGAAATTCATACAATGAAAACCCGCGGTGAAACCGCAATCCTAAAGATCTCCATTTGAATTGATTAAACTAAACCCTTAATCGATTGCTCTGTTTTATTTTATTTTCTTTTATTTTACAACAACTCTCAAACTCTTTTAATCGGTTTAGCTTATCGCAACCAGTTAGTAGTAGTCTACTAAAATTCACGTTTCCCTGAGTTCGACTCGGGCCTCACAAGGCCTATATTACATTGATACGTATACTTGCGTTTGCACGCATGGTTTATGTGTGTCATCACCCCACTAGGAAAGCTTGAAAACCTCTTAGGTCTTTGCTCACCCTTTTGTTCTTCAATTTCTCTAAAACATGCGGACATCGTGTCCCCAGCCATGCATTGGGAGAAATAGTCATTTGAGTAAGTGTCATGAGTATTCTAAAATATATATTTCTAAAGAACTGAAATTGGACATTATAAATATGAAACTAACATCAAGCTATGAATAAAATCTGAAACATAAAGTCTCTTATTTCTTAATCTGAATTCTTATCTTTCTACCTCACCTTATTCTGGAGTCATGTACTCTGGTACATGGATTTCATGACCTACACCAAGGTGCCTGGGTCATACTTATCCTATCTAGTTCCCTCTCATCATACTCATGGATGAGTTTACGGGCATCTCTAATCTAAGGTATCTTTTACTTATGATTTTTATCTGATTGTGGCCACCATTACACAATAAGTCCTCCTGAATTGGCGTATCTATGCCCTGAATTGGTATTGAAGTACCCTGAATTGGTACTACATGAATCTGAATGACACAGAGGTGTCTCTAAATTGGTGTAACTACACCCTGCTTGGTACCAAAGTACCTCTAAATTGGAGTAAAAACTCCTCTGAATTGGCAACAGATGCCTCTGAATCATCCCGGGACTACTGAATGAGGACTTATCATATAAGGTCTTATGTGAAGGTTTCGACTTATTTATATTAAGTCTAAACTTACTTGATTCTTAATCTGAAATGAAGATGAATATTGATTGCTTTACTGAATTTTGAACCTGAACTTATCATATATTAAAACTGAATACTGATAATTGAACTTATCTGAAACGAATTACTAAGTATTGAGTATGTATTGAATTCTAAATCTGAATCTGAATCTTTTATTCTTAAGTGATAAACTAAATGTGAATATGGATCTCAATTACTTCATAATTGAGATTGGGTATAAAACCCTTATCATGTATCTTTATTCAAAAAATTGGCTACTCGCACAATGAGTAGTCTAAGTCTCAAACTATATCTCATATTCTCAATATCTGGGTAAACCTTATTTTGAATCTCTAATTTGATAGTATGACTTCATTGGTACTAAATATAAGAAATGGGTCTCAAGGCTTGGGAAGGAGCATATGATATGAATATATAAATACTAAGGATACAAAAAGTAACTTAATAAAGTATGTGAGAGTAATTTAAGCATAGAATATCTATAAACATACCATCTGATAGGATGATTCAATCTCTACAAGAACTCATTATAATAGATCATTCCTTGAATCTTAATGTCTTCATATGAACTTATGTATTAAACCTTAAGTCTTACAATAGGAATCTTATGTCATTGTACCTTGAAACTTAAAAATAACTTAATGTAGCATAATCTTATATCTATCATCATTAACTCAAATTAAAATACACTCTAATAGGGCCATTATATTGAAAATAGATTATGTCTTAATACATTCAAATCTCACTTTGTATGTTGCCCATTCTATGAAATCTGATTAACTTCTTAGTTCTTAAATCTTTACATATATAAGGAATCTTGATAATGTGTTTCTACTTGAAATCTTAATACTCAATTATATGTATAAAAGTGAGGAACATTAATAGTATGTTCATACTTAAAATCTTAACACATGGCTATATCTTATTACCAGGGATGTATGTCAGTCTTAACTTGAATTTCTTGGCTTGTGGTCTTGAACATTTTTTTAGGGCAAATGGATCGATTCATTACTTGTAAGTAATACAAATCTACAATTTGAGGCAAAAATACAGCAAGAGCAAACAAAGATCAAGTTAATATCACTACAACCCATATCGGAAAGAAAGTAGAATGCTTCTACATTGATTCTTCTTCCTTGATGTTGTCTTAAGTAGCTTTCCACGAAGAATTCCTTTGACATGAGCATGTAGTAGTAATAGAGAGATTGGATCTGTGCGGTGCTCCGATGAATCATCACCTCAAAGGAAGCCATATAATCAAGTAATAAAACAAGCCACAACAACATGGAGATCTAGCCTTGGCTAGGAATCTCATCACTCTCCTTGAGAGAGGTCGCAGCAAGCACAAGCAAACAAATGCTGACAAGCAGTGAGCAAACAAATGCTAACAAGTAGTGGCTAGAATAGGCAGAGTAGCTTCCACTACACACTACGCCAACAAAAACAAGAAACTAGAAAACTGAGAAAGACAGATAAGGGGAAAAGGGGATGGGGAGCTAGAGTCGCTAGGAACAAGAAAGGAGGAGTGTCTATAAAAGATCCATTGACATACGATGCAATAACAAGCTGAGGAACGCTCGAGAGATCTCTGCACCACAGTCACTCCACCCTTTGTGAACACCGTCGGTAATTAGACCATAAGGATCGGATGTCGTCGTTGCTCAATAGAGATGGGGGGAGAGCAGATCTTGACATCGAATGCCTCCTTACTTACGATCCACGCAACCCCAAAGAGAAAAAAAGGGCCCGGGGGGAGCGGGGTGGCGTTGGCCGCCGCCCAACCTCCCTCCCCCGAGCTAGGGGACCTTGAGCCCTAGTCTCCCTGAGAATCACCTAGAGCGGATGGGAGCAGACAGGCCTGTGGTCTTGAACATTCATATAGAACAACATTAAGAAACATGAGAGTAATTTAACCTTCTATCCTTATTAATTCATTACCATCTCATGACACATCTCTAATTAATACATTGGGCCTATGAAATATCATAATCATAAAGTATAGAAAATCTTGCCTACATATCTGATTAGAACATTAGATATTAAGTTCTCATTTAAGATGCATAAGATGTACTAGATTTGATAAACTGAAATACTCATGGGAATGAACCACTTACCTCTTGTATTGAGGGTATATATAAGGAAGTCTTGATTCCAAGTTCCATAACTTTAATAACTTGGATATCATCATAGTTATATTAGTCCAAGTGTATGCTCCCTCTTTCTATTTCTAAATCTCAAAACCCCATCTTCCTAACTTTATATACCAACTTAGGGCTCTTATTTAGACTAAGTATATCTTTAGTCTAAAATCATCATAAAATCTTGGCATTGAAATTAAATAAAAACTCTTATTATATAGTTACTATAATATTTATACTCAAAAAAACATAAATCATCTTATGCACTAACATGAACATATACTTCATATAATGAGAATAATTCTCAAAACATAGTCACATATTCTAAACTTACTGACTCAATTAGGAAATCAAAGTAGAATACCATCACATTACTAATATCAGGCCTAATTATCCATACATGTATCACTTATTGTGTCAAGATAATCATATATTATTCTTACATAATGGCCACTCATGTACAAAACTAAAAACTAATATAATAACACAAGAAACTCCATTAAACCTTAGAAAAGTAATCATACAATGTAGTAAGGTCATGTATTAAAATATCAGATCATTTCATAATCAGATCATGGGTGAAATACCCAAAATGCTGTTATTAGGTTTAGCATCGAAATTGAAGTAGAAATATCAAGTAAGAAAGATCAGGCTTTGGAATCATACTAGGCATACCAAAATAATATTACTATAAATTATTCATAAATTTCTAAAGTCATTTGCTATTTTTAGTTGACCAAACATCAAAATCATATAGTTTTGAATACATTATATTTGATAAATATCAGATATCAAAATAATATTTTAGAAGTATGTTTAAGTGATATTACTCATCATGATATTTCTAAAGGTATCTTGTTTGATAAATCTAAGCTCCCAATCCCAAGATATGAATTTTTGAATATACCTATATTTAGATCAACATCAGTCATTGATTTGAGATCTAAGGGACTGTAGCATACGGCCCCTTCTCCTTGCTTTCTAAGTTGTAGATCTAGAAGGATCTGACTCATGGATCACTCATGAACCTGAATGAGGGGGAGGTCCCCTGTTCTACATGCACAGGCTGCCGTCATTGCACGTTTGCCTTCAGAAACCTTGACCTTCACGCTTAGGTCATCATTTTGCGGTCAGGCATCCACTACCTCCGCTCGACCCCCTGGCTTGGGTGGCGCCGTCGACGATCATAATAAATCCTAGATTGGAACTTTTAGTCTTCATCCTGCCACCTTCGCCAAGGCTTCTCTCCATGCTCTCTCTTCCTCTGGCTCTCAGTTTTATGTGAAACCCTAGGATCGAAGTCGTTGGCCCCTCATAAATCGAAATCCAAGGCTTTTATAGCCTTCCATGATTGAAATCAAGGTCAAGGCTCCCTTTTCGTGGGGGCTCTGTTACGCCCCCTACTCTAATGGGTGTGGCTCTTTAGTCTGATACAGACCAAAGTCGCCCCCCCCCCTTTATTTTCTTTTTCTTCTTCTTTTTGATAAAACTCCAAATATAAGAAATATTTATATAGCCCACCCTATAGCTCATTTTGACTTCAAATTTTGGGGTAAATAATATATTATCATCATCTTTGTATGAGTAATATTTTAAGTAAAAACTAGTTGTACAAACACTCCAAACATGTCTTTTAAATAAAAACATTATAATTACTAATTTAATTACCTAGGCCACTATATACATCAAAATCATATGAGATTTCTTCCACAATCTTATATTAGAATGATGCTTCCTATAAATATATCTTGAGTATTTATTATGACACCAAGATACTCCATACTCAAATTCGTACTCCAAGGACCCATGTGAAATCCTTAATTTGCCTTATTGGGCTGAATTTGGATCCCAGGGCCAATGGCCCTTCTATTGATTTCCAAAAGAGTTCATACGATTAATCATATCCTAAGTTACAACATTAAACTTTTGAATAGACATCATTCCTTAATTATAGGTTCCTTATGATACCCTCGATGATTATGACTTCACTTACTTAATATGTAGAACTCAACTAAGTCTAGGGCTCAAACCATCAACTACAGTCAATGTGTTTCCTTCATAGTTCAACTTTGTATTTCATCTCATATTATCAAATAAAATATCATATTCCTAGACTTTTAGGTTACTAGAAAATCACCCTGAGTGCGTAAAAGACCTCTCTGTATTCTTTTTCTATAGAATCCAAATATTATGAAAATTGGATAAACTTTATTGTAAACATAAATCCATCCCATATTGATGTCATCAATAACTTAATAATGTACTTTCTAGGTTCCAAAGATCAGGGTGTGACAACATGCCTTCTCCCTATTTTATAAAAAGAAGACATACCTTTATCCCCCCTTTGTCATTTGAAAAAGTGGGGGTATGGAGAAATAAGAAACACCACTTGTTAAGAGAAAGGAGATAACAAAAGTTATAAAAGGAGAGTAGAACAGCACAGTTAGGGGCTTGTCCAAGCATAGAAATAAAAGCAAGTTAAAGCATGTACTTGAACAACCCAAAATGCAAGATAAAGTGCTGCAGAAAAACAATATATTGTAATTTAGACCATCAAGATGATAGAATTTGCCCAAAAAGTGTCAGGGCTCATGGCATAGCGATGATCCTTGCTCAAAAGGTAGTTTCTTCATAAAAAACACTAGTCTTGCACCAAAAATTGAAACTGAAGCAAAAGTTGTATGGAATCCAAAAATGCTCCAATTTCTACATATAATGTAGATCTATGTATCATGCATCACAATGTAAGCAACTCAAGATAGTAGATATGCAATTCAAGGAACAAGCTTGAGCAAGTTTGAAACAAGATACAAGCATAGCATATAGCTGAATACCACTTGATGAACAGGGCTAGAACTACATGTATATGAACTACTAGTAGATGATATCACAAGTTAGGACTACTAGTAGTATCTAGATCATATCAAGAGATACCAAAAGATACACAAGATAAAGCAAGATATGAGTAGATGTAGAGATATATCCAAACAAAGAGATATGCAATTTTAGAAGCATGAAAGGATAAAACTCACTAACAGGTATGCATCATTACGAAAAGATGATCACCACTAAGAGCCTCAAGGTTGTATCCAAACAAGATATACAATTAAATATATGTATCAAGTTAGAGCAAAACAGAAGCAATTTAAGACACAACGAAAAGATCCAAAGAGATCATCATCAAAACCTACAAAACAACTCAAAGCAAGTGATTGCAAGATATAGATATGCCAATTTAGAGAAATTAGAGATATCGAGTTGTAAGCAAGATACGAAATTTAAAGCATGGAACTATGCATATATAAAGGTACCAAGGGAGTTCTAAAGAATAAGGCTATTGGTTGAGAAAATCTATTTGAGAGGGAAATTCTCATTCAATAAGCCAAATGTATATTCTGTGCACAGTGTTGTCGGTCAATTTCTGTGTATTGACAACTCAACCGATGATAGTTGTTGGCAACACCCATTGGTGTTGGTTGGTCAAGTTTCTAATAGGACAAACTCGATCAAAAAATTTGTTGTAAAAAAGCACATATATTTCACAAAAACATATATAAAGGCATGCTAAATACATAAACCATATCCAAACATGTGTAAGCAAGTTAGTAATGCACTATAAAAGCATTTGAAATAGTTTTATCAAGAGTGTGAAGAGGAACACAAAATACCACTTTTGACTCAAAAACCATATGTATAGTGCACACTATCTTGACAAAAACAAGTTAGGGTTGGTTATAAGCAAGAAAAACATTACCTTTGTGCTTACCATTGCTTTTTGCACTTGTTGTCACCCTCTACACATCTCACCTTTCTTATTTCATGTGGATTGAGAAGTCAATTTGCAATTCAATAGGTCAAGTCAATCCATTTTCAAGTACCTACAAGAAGAAAGATGAAATGGTCCCCAATCATGTTTTTGGGTCCAGAGGGGTTAGCTTAGCAACCCAAGTCCTATTTGTATTATGTGCTTTCCTAAAAGGACAACAAGTAGAATAATGTCCAATATCATTATAATAATTGCATGTGCCCATAGTCTTGGAACTATAGGATTCTCCTTGGAAGATTGGAGGTCATTTACCTTTGTTGTTCCTTTGACTACCATCATACCCTAAACCATGTCTACCGATTTGTTTAGTAGTATGGTATAGGATATCATTAAGATTCTTTTTACCAACTAAGAATCTTTGCAAAGAAGATCTCAAACTATGATTATCATGCATAAGAGAAGTAATAGTAGAAGACAAATTATTTATATTATCTCTAGCATGCAAAAGATCATTTTCTAAGCAAAGAGATTTAGTTAAATAAGAATCTCTATCAATATGAAGAGCATCTACATTATTCTCTATACAAGTAGAACTAGAACATGATTCAAGCACATTGATTTTAGCAAGCATGGAGGCATTCTCTATTTCAAACAAAGCAATCTTAGAAAGATAAACACCATTTTCAGATTCTAATCCTTGCAAAGCAAAATCTTTGTCCTTTTTTTAGATTTAAGAACATCAATATCATGCATGAGAAAATCAACAATTAAGGTATGTTGTTCATTAGAACTAGGCATAAGAGGTTGAGCTTCTAGAAATCTAATATTATCAATAAAAATAGCATTTTCAAGTTTAGGAGAGTCTACTTGGGTAAGACAAGCATTTTAATCATCAAGAAAGCAAGTATTAGCATGTTCAAGATCATCTAATTCTACATTCATATTATCAACAATTCTAGCAAGCTTTTTCCTTTTCTTTTTAGAAGACTTAAGAGAGGCACGAGTAGCATTAATGATAGCAACTAAAGGTTCTTTATCTAAAGAGTTTAGATTTACCTCATTTGAGTCATCAGTTTTTGTTGAATCCATAAGAGCAAAATAACATTCTCCTTCTTCACTAGAGCTTGAGCTTGATTCTCCTCTTGAATCTTCACTTGAGCTTGAGTTGGAGGAGTCACTTGATCTTGAGTGCCATTTCTCCTTCTTTATATACTTGTTTTCTCTTTCCTTGTGATGATGGGTCTTCTTGCCTTGTAGACAATCTATCTTGAAGTGACCCTTCTTTCCACACTTGAGGCACCGGATGGAGGAGGAATTCTTTCCTTTGTAGAACCTACCCTTGGAGTACATGGAATCTTCTTCAACATGAGAGGATGGATAGGCTTGTCCCATAATAGCTTCAATTTGAGCCTTCGTTTCAGCCTTCTTCATTCTCTTTAGCTCTTTGTCCTCTTGTCTTTCAACTTCTTCTCTTTTGTCAAGTGTGACTTCATGGGCTTGTAGATTTCCAATGAGCTCTTCAATGGGGATATCATCAACAGACCTCACTTCTTCAATGGAAGTCACCTTGGGTTCCCATCTCTTGGGGAGAGTTCTAAGGATCTTAGATTTGATCTCTCCTCTACTCATAGGATGACCTAGAATAGAAAGACCATTCACAATGTGATATGTGCAAGTTAGGGCATTTGCAGTGTGTCTTTACCTAATTTGAAATCACTCAAGTAGACGAATTGGACACAAATAAGTGGAATGGTTTAGTCATCATCAAAACAAGGGTTTAGTCAATTTATACCTTGAGTCAACATTATCCCCCTTTTTGAAGATGAAAAACCATTCCATAAACGCATTGAAAGCATTTAAGTAAAGTCATACCTTTGGAGAAACCTAGGGGTTTCAAAATAATTGAGTTCGTATGCTCCCCCTCAATTGATGATGGTGGAGTTCTCATACTCCCCCTCAATTGACGCTATTTCTCCTTCATTGTTAGCTTTCATAACATTTATAGAATACTATGTCTTCTACTCATATATGTTCTACACATATATGTCTTCTCCCCTTTACCTTCTCCCTCTTACATGGACATACTTCTCCTCTTCATGTAAGACATGCCTTCTCCCTATTTTCAAAAGAAGACATACCTTTCTCCCCTTTGTCATTTCAAAAAGTGGGGGTATGAAGAAATAAGAAACACCACTTGTTAAGAGAAAGGAGATAACAAAAGTTATAAAAGGAGAGTAGAAGAGCACATCTAGGGGCTTATCCAAATATAGAAAGAAAAGAAAGTTAAAGCATGTACTTGAACAACCCAAAATTCAAGATAAAATGTTGTAGAAAAATAATAAATCGCAATTTCGACCCTCAAGATGACGGAATTTGCCCAAAAAGTGTCAGGGATCATGGCATAGCGATGAGCCTTGTTCAGAAGGTAGTTTCTGCATTAAAAACTACTAGTCTTGCACCAAAAACTAAAACTGGAGCAAAAGTTGTATGAAATCCAAAAATGCTCCAATTTATACATATAATGTAGATCTATGTATCATGCATCACAATGTTATGGAAGCAACTCAAGATAGTAGATATGCAATTCAAGGAACAATCTTGAGCAAGTTTGAAACAAGATACAAGCATAACATATAGTTGAATACCACTTGATGAACATGGCAAGAACTACATGTATATGAACTACTAGTAGATGATATCACAAGTTAGGACTACTAGTAGGATCTAGATCATATCAAGAGATACCAAAAGATACACAAGATAAAGCAAGCTATGAGTAGATGTAGAGATATATCCAAACAAAGAGATATGCAATTTTAGAAGCATGAAAGGATATAACTCACTAACAAGTATGCATGATTACCAAAAGATGATCACCACTAAGAACCTCAAGGTTGTATCCAAACAAAATATACAACTAGATATATGTAGCAAGTTAGAGCACAACGGAAGAAATTTAAGACACAACCAAAAGATCCAAAGAGATCATCTTTAAAACCTGCAAAACAACTCAAAGCAAGTGATTGCAAGATATAGATATGCCAATTTAGAGCAATTAGAGAGATAGAGTTGTAAGCAATATAGGAAATTTAAAGCATGGCAATATGCATATATAAAGGTACCAATGGTGTTACAACCCCAATTTTCGGGTTCTTCTGGTGGGAAATGCAATTTCTCCTATTAAAGACATATGAACAAATAATTGTGTGATTTGATTTGAATGAATGGATTTCGTTTATAATAGCCTTTCTTGATTTTTTTTGTGCCTTATTGGCTATTGGCCCAATAATAAGAAAATTGGAATAAAATGAAAAAGAAATTCAATTAATAAAAGAATAATTAAGAAAAGGAGAAAGGAATGAGGTAGAAGCCTCTAGAAGGCTAGGAAGTATCCTCCAAAGGTGGATTTCGTAGCTTTGGGATTCCTTAGGTTCCAAGGATGTCCAAATTACAAAGATAATGGAATAGGAAAGAGAAAATACCAAATAAATAGGCTTTATTGAAGGAAAACTTGCCTGTGAATATAATGTCCTTTTCCTTTGGAATTTGGGACTCAAACTTGGTACACGAGTAGATAAACCCAATATGAAGTTTCCCCTAAATTTTGGTTGGAAAAGGATAAAGGGATAAAGAGTTACGATTTTTAGAAGATTCCTAAAGTGAATAGATAATCATTGAATCGTATTAATTGTCAGAACAAAAATAGGATATCTGGATATTCAGATTAAACGTGGACTATAGATCAGGAATTTGATGATTGGGACCAAGTCCCAGTCATGAGGGATAGTGGAATTGGGAAGATGAGTTTTGTTTCCAAGTTTGGTTGAGATCGAGAGGTTGTGCCTGGATGGGAGTTGTCCCATTGAATTTGGGAGATCTTTCCGAGTTTGATCATCCCAGGATTCCATAGGTTTTGTGGTGAAACCAGGGAAACCCCAAATCTCCAGAACTCAAGGAATGACCCTATATAAGGGGGGAGCAATGAACTGTGTGCGTTATCGTTGGATACTTGGTTGAGTTCGCAAGGAGGAATTGCGTTGCTTTGTGCAACCAATTGAGGGAAAAACATCTGTTAGGTACCTTGACCAAGCCGCACTCCCTGCCATAGGAGAGCTCCTTTGACCTGACGATCCGGTGTGCCTTCAAAAAATCTGGGAGTGCCACTGACTGTGGTTGGTCCTGGCAGAGCTGTGGCCGACTTCGCTTGGTCTCCGACACCCTAGAGCCCAGAGTCAACAACTTGGTTGACCGTGGCGGGGTACTGCTCGCGGGAGGCAAGCCTTCGTGAGGTTGAAGAAGAAATAGAGAAAAACACCCCTCTGCCCCCAGCCTTGCAAACAAAAGAGAAGGGTAGAAGGGACCTTCTTCCGGATCCACGAGTGGGTGAGCTGCGCCCAACGTGGCACTAGGTGGCGTGCTGCCATCGACCCAAATGTAACTATTTTGCAAAATTTGTAGAAAATAAATGGTAGCTCAGATTAATACATGTAATATATAAAAATTGATTAGGAGAACATGAGGAGTCTATAAAAAATGATATTGAAGCCTAATATTGTCTCTAATTCTAAAAATGTATTAAGTTACCCATGTTAATGCATTAAACCATGATAAAACCCTAATTATGATTGGAAACCGGATTTGATGTCTTGATTAGGTTATTTTGAGATATAGTACCATGTTGAGAATAAGAAAAAGAATTGAATATGATTAAGGCAATAATATGCTTGTTTTAGGGTCGTGTACTCGTGAACATACTATAATGAACTTAGAAACCCTAATTTAGGGTTAATGGTTTCTTATGTGGATTAACTCAAAATTCATTAGAGGGAAGAGATGTTAAGTTGGTCCTAAGCCTGTTAACAAGATTTTAATGAGAAATTTAGGGTTGCATCTAGTTTTATTGTTTAGGGTTTGTAGTTATAATGATGGAAAGATAAACCCTAATAAAACCCTAAAAAGGAGTAGGAAACCCTAGAAAGCAATTTCAAGTTGAATAGATAGATTCTTGATAAAGTGTGTAGTAAATAGAGTACATATGCTTTTTAGGATTCTTGATTGAACTACTTGCTTAGATTGCTTTCTTGGTTGGAATTACTATTGGCTTATGAAATCTACTGAACAGGTATATGGTTACTTTATGAATAATCGTCTTTAGTTTCATGGTGTTTCCCAAATATTTCTCGATTGATTGCAACCTAAACTATTGGATGTTCAATTATGCAATCCTATAAAGTCCCTATGAGTATCACAATTAAATATGAATGTGTTTCTTGAACCTACATGCCACCCTGATGTATCTTACAAGACCAAGCCCCAGAGGGAAGACCATTGGGCACCTCGAGAGGTGACCCCAGACCCAAAGCTCAGGATGGAGAAGGTGGCCTTATGTCCCTTACAAGGACAAAACCCTAAGAGAGGGTAATCCAGGGTTTAGGGCAAAAGCGGTTAAGAAGTCACGTTGAAAGAGTAATTTGGATTGTTAATCAATTACTGTCTATAATTAGGTTGTTAGAAACTATTTGTGATATTTTGTTTGTCCCCACATACCAATATAGCAATATATTGACCGATGTTTTGCTTGTCGACGTTTTAGGTGTTATCTGAAAAGGACAAATAGTAAAACAGAATCTGTGAAGATAATGTTAAGTAATCCAACAGAGGATTAGATAGATAGATTTCATTTGCAGATAGAAGTCATAGATCCTAAATTTTACAAGGTATGCAAAAAGCTTTATTTTATTCCAGCTTTTCAGTTTAGTAATAGTAGAATTCGATAATTATTTTTTATTAAATGTCAAACCATTGATCCTAAAATATTGGGATAACACCTCTGACCTCTTAGTCTCCCTTGATTGGGGGTTATCGGGAAGCGGGGTCGTTACATTTGGTATTAGAGCCAATGGTTTCTCATTTAATCCTTAATAATTATTAAATTTTACAAACTTTGTAGAACTCGAGGGAGTTATTAGAAGATTTTCTGATGATGAAGGTGTCTAGAAAAGGATCACGGTCTGGGGGCTGGCAATATTTTCCTCCACCCCACTAGTCGGTCATGAGGACTCCCGGATGTAGTATGATTGCCTGGCCAATGTATGAGGTTCTAACTCGAAATAAGATACCTTTACGAGTCTCTCATCTATTTCGTCCCTTCTCAACCCTAATTCAATTAAGGTTCTAAGGTTTAGGATTTTTCTCTCTCTTCCCCACCCTCTTGAGGCCAAGGTAAGTATGATAAGGATTAAGGAATCCTCCACCAAATTAATGAAAAGCATGTAAACAAGATGTCATGGACATAAGTTTAATAGTTTAAGCATAAACTAAAGATTAGTTACATGCTTAAGTTTGCATGACATGTGTTGTCGTTCCCTCAGGAGAGATCTAAGGTTAGACCCTTTTGTAGGAGGATGAAGAGAGAGTTAGCCTTGGAGGTAGAGGCCTCTAAGAAGAGGTAGATACCTGACACATCATCTGAGGATGATGCTAACCCTAACACTACATGAAGTTTGAGGAAGAGATGACATGATGAGTTAGATATCATAGTCAACCATGTACGTGGGTTGACATGCATATTGGTTTTTAGTACTAGTGGGAACTATGAAACTATGTGAGGTTGGTTGAGCTAGTGCCTTTTGGTGACCCAACCTTGGAAGGGGCGTGCCTGTTAGGGTGAAAGATAGCTTCTTCTTTAAAGAAGATAGTGGCGACCATATAGAAACCCTTATGGGCATATACGAGCATAGAAGAGCATGCACCTATGAAGGAGAGAACGTCAATAGCACTGGTAGTAGGTTGAGACTTAGGTCAGAAGAGTTATGCCTGACGGTTTAGGAGATGGACATGCAGAGCCTTGGATAATCTTAATCGAACGCAGGTTTGGATCATATGTTTCACCCATGTAGGTGTATGCATGTATCCTTAAGAGCTTGATCCATCTTCTATGAGAGAACCTCCAGTGGTAGGACCCATTGTAGGGTTTGCTCTAGAGAGAGAGGACAAGACTCGATGAAGAAGGTTGGAGACCTAGACTACGAGACATGAGGAATCATAAGAAGTTGGGTTGGATATGGCCTAGAATGGATGACCTAAGTGGATGTATGTCGTTGCCTCTTGCATGATCCTTGGAGGCATGTGGTACCTTGGTTGCCCTTAGAGGAACCAAACCCTAGAAAGAGGAAGATGCTTCTAGAGTCTATGTATAGATGTTATAGGTGCCTACCTTTTAGGTAGAGGAAGAGAGTTCTTTAGACCAAGGAGGTATGGTGACGAGTTGTGAGGCCTCACACCCAGTTGGTTGTTCTTGTGTAGGACTCTGAGGTGTTGTTCGCGTGGAAGAATGGTGGGAAGTGTATGCCCTACCTTGTGCATGTTTGGTTCGTGGTTGGGCAATTGATGCATACGAAGTGAACCTAGGGTTCCTAGACCTAAGAGGGGAGGTAGTAGTACCCAATGCACTAGATGCTCCCGAAGATGTTTGAGTTCCTACGGATTCGAGCATGGCACCCCTCAGGATGAGAGGAAAAGGAAACCCCCTTGGACTAAGGTATATGTTGTTGAACCTCTCACCTATGTTGGAGACATACGTAGGTATGATTGTGGTCCAATGTTGAGGAGTAGGAGCAAGTATGACATACTAAGGAACCCAGAGTGGCTTAGTGGGTTGTCTTCTTGCTACCTACATGCCTAAGTAGCATGATAGGGCTAAGCATGCACATGATGGTGTAAACCCTAGACGTAAGGACATTTGTGACCTTTGTTGCTATCAAGAGATAGTTTTCTCCCATCCTGGGGAGGGACCCTTCTGTAGGGTGAGTATCATCTTTTATTTAGGTTGGAGGTAACCTATAGAGGTCTCTCTTATAATAGTTTGATGAGCTAAGTGGAGAGAACATGGTATCAGCACGAATCTATAGACCCTTGTGTGACCATCTCTAAAGGGCATAAATATATGTTTCCATGGAGGTAACCTATATGGGGCCATACTGAGGTAGGTACTTCGCCATGATCCCTATGAAAGGATGTAAATTTGACCACATATGCCAGAGAGATGATGGATTTTCGGGTAAGGATTCAAGTTTGAGATGTACCATGATAGAATCCTAAGTTAACACTAGGGTCAGGTAGGGATAAGATCGATGGGAGTAGGAGTTATTTGTTCCCTAGATGCACAGGACCATAGGGTCAGGAGGTACCAACTATCTTTGGCCGAGGACCATGGGTTAGGAGATTGATCACCATCATGAGTTCATGGGACCCAAATGGCAAATTGAGGAAGGCACTCCCTGGATGCATAGGGTAAAGGGATGATCCCAAAAGTACCGGCACCCTACAGACCTTGAGGAGATGAATAAGGATTGTACGATGACCTAAGTGTGTTTGGTAACAATTTTCCATGGATGTAAACCTGATATCGAGATGTTCAGGATGTGGAGACATGTGATGCACATTTCATCTTAGTTTGGAAAAGTGTACTGGTGATGTGGGATGCACCATCTCTACTCGTGGAACGGGAAGAACTCTGTATTTGGACTGTAGCCAAATGCTTATTTCCTCTCATTATGGGAGTGAGAGATAGGGCAATACGCACACCATAAACTAAGGATAAAGATGATGTGAGTTAAAACATTGCTACGATGTATGAGGATAGAGATAGTAACATACCTTTGTGGAGAGTACGATGTATGGATGGTTTACAAGCACAAAGAGAACTAAGGTAGTCATCATGAGGGCATTTTATCAAGAGCAACATGGTATTTGTGAGTTATATAAGCTTGAGTTGGATAGCCAAGATGATGAGCTCTAAGTTTTCTTGACTTAGTTAGATCTAAATCTGAGATGCGGATGTTGAGTGGAGTATATCAAGGTTTATATCTTCACTGTTACCTAGCACATAAGGATGTAAGGTGGTACTGGATGCTCTTAGTCGAGGCACAGATATCTTGTTTATCCAGTAGAGAGGATAGAAGAGGTTTTGTTAGGTGAACTCTAAGTTTGTGTGACGTGTTTGGGCTAACACCCAGATGCAACCAGACCCATTGTCGAGAGGTGGTTGCTTGGTTAGCCATCCTAGAGTTTGACGAGATAGAAGAATGGTTGTAAGAACTTCAGATACACCTCTCGAAAAAGGAAGGTGATGGAACCCACTACTAGAGTGTTTTAGGATTTCTAAGGAGTCAACCTTGAGAAAATCATGACATGTAGAGGATCATGATTATAAGTTCACCATATACCGTGGTACCACTAAGATAGTCAGAGGTTGTAGTATTACTTTGAGTACCTGAGATGAAGAGTACATAGAGTTGCATGTGGCTTCTTGCCATGCATGCAAGGAGGTAAAGGATGAACATTTGTAACCCGGTGAGTTGCTATAGATAATGAAAATCCCCAAGAGGGAATGAGAGGGGATCACCATAGACATTGTGGTGAGTCTCCCCTGGACCAAGAGAGGTCTGGATGCAGTATGGGTTATGGTAGATTGCCTTACCAAGTTTGCCTAACCCCTTACCTAAGAGAGAGAGTGTTGTTAAAGTGACAGATTGGGTTGAACTATATGCATGAGAGAAAGATAGTTCAACTACACCAAGATCGAGTTCAATATCTGGAGCATGACCTCAAGATCACTTCCATTCAGTGGAAGTAGGTACATGAAGAACTCAATGTCAGCTTGAAGTTTAGCACAGCTTATCACCCCTAACTGATAGACAGTCAAGAGAGTATGATCCATACTAGAGGGTCTGATGAGAGCATGTGTGCTCGTTCGGGTGATACATGGGAGCAGTTCCTGCCCTAAGAGAGTTTGCTTGTGATGATAGTCACCATAGCTAGTATCAAGGTGTAGAATCTCTGTAAGGAAGGTTGTGTCGGTCACTTCTTCATTAGGATGATGTCGGTGAGAGGACCTTATAAGGTCAGAGAGACCACAGTGTGTGCAAATGAAGTCGCTTCGATTGTGCAATGGCTGAGAAAGCCCAGGGGCGACAAGAGTTGTGAGCTAATGTGAAGCAGACTTACATGCAGTGTACTATGGGAGGACATGTGTTATGAAAATCCGACCCCTCTGACCTATAGCTGAGAAAGATGAGTCCTTGATACATGGGTCCATTTGAGATGGATTGGTGGAGATGCTTATGTTTAGTCTTACCCCTCAGGATAACATGATGTGTGATGTGTTCCTTGTATCTGATCTAGAGCACTATGTGATGTACCTGAGCCATGTACTGAGCCATCAACCTATTGAGCTTATAGGGAGGCTAAAATATCCTGAGTCATCTATGAGGGTACATGTTACTAAGGTGAGAGAGAACTCAGATGTAAGAATATAAGATGATAAAGGTTCTTTGGAAGCATAATGGAGAGGATGAAGCCACATGGGTGCCGATGATGGACATGAGAAAGTTTTATCCTATTTGCTTGTTTGTTCGGTGGAATTTTGAGGGAAAAATTCCTATAAGAGGGGAAGGATGTTACAACCCCAATTTTTGGGTTCTTCTGGTGGGAAATGCAATTTCTCCTATTAAAGACATATGAACAAATAATTTTGTGATTTGATTTGAATGAATGGATTTCATTTATAATAGCCTTTCTTGTTTGTTTGGTGGGCCTTATTGGATATTGGGCCCAATAACAAGAAAAAGGAAATAAAAGGAAAAAGAAATTTAGTTAATAAAAGAATAATTAAGAAAAGGAGAAAGGAATGAGGTAGAAGCCTCTATAAGGCTAGGAATTATCCTCCAAAGGTGGATTTCGTAGCTTTGGGATTCCTTAGGTTCCA
Organism: Alisma plantago-aquatica; assembly: GCA_963693085.1. Taxonomy (NCBI): domain Eukaryota; kingdom Viridiplantae; phylum Streptophyta; class Magnoliopsida; order Alismatales; family Alismataceae; genus Alisma; species Alisma plantago-aquatica. Next base: position 27,213,900 of record OY856410.1, read on the forward strand.
AGGATGTCCAAATTACAAAGATAATGGAATAGGAAAGAGAAAATACCAAATAAATAGGCTTTATTTTAGGAAAACGTGCACATGAAGATAATGTCCTTTTCCTTTGGAATTTGGGACTCAAACTTGGTACACGAGTAGATAAACCCAATATGAAGTTTCCCCTAAAATTTGGTTGGAAAAGGATAAAGGGATAAAGAGTTACAATTTTTAGAAAATTCCTAAAGTGAATGGATAATCATTGAATCATATTAAATGTCACAATGAAAATAGGATATCTGGATATTTGGATTAAATGTGGATGGTTGAGATCGATAGGTTATGCCTGGATGGGAGTTGTCCCATTGAATTTGAGAGATCTTTCCGAGTTTGATCATACTAGGATTCTATAGGTTTCGTGGTGAAACAAGGGAAACCCCAAATCTCCAGAAGTCAAGGACCAACCCTATATAAGGGAGGAGCCATGAACCATGTGTATTATCACTGGGTACTTGGTTGAGTTTGCAAGGAGGAACCGCATTGCTCTGTGCAACCAATTGAGTGAAAAAAATTCATCAGGTACCTTGACCAGGATGCACTCCCCACCAGAGGAGAGCTCCTTCGACCCGGCGATCCAGTGCACCTTCGAAAAATCTGGGAGTGCCACTTACTTTGGTTGTTCCTGGCAGAGTTGTGGCCGACTTCGCTTGGTCTCTGACGCCCTAGAGCCTAGAGTCAACAACTTTGTTAACCATGGTCGGGTACTGCTCGCGGGAGGCAAGCCTTTGCAAGGTTGAAGAAGAAATAGAGGAAAAGACCCCTTTACCCTCAACCTTGCAAAAAAAAAGAGAAGGGTAGAAGAGAACTTTTGCCGGATCCACGAATGGGTGATCTATGCCCAGCATGGCACTAGGTGGCACACTGCCATTGGCCCAAAGGCAACTATTTTGCAAAATTCGTAGAAAATAAATGGTAGCTCGGACTAATACATGTAATATATGAAAATTGATCAGGAGATCATGAGGAGTCTATTAAAAATGATATGGAAGCCTGATATCATCTCTAATTCTAAAAGTGTATTAAGTTACCCATGTTAATGCATTAAACCATGATAAAACAATAATTATGATTAGAAATCGGATTTGATGTCTTGATTAGGTTATTTTGAGATATAGTACCCTGTTGAGAGTAAGAAAAAGAATTGAATCTGATTAAGACGATAACATGCTTGTTTTAGGGTCGTTTACTCATGAACATGCTATAATGAACTTAGAAACCCTACTTTAGGGTTAATTGTTTCTTATGTGGATTAACTCAAAATTCATTAGAGGGAAGAGATGTTAAGTTGGTCCTAAGCCTGTTAGGAAGATTTTAACAAGAAAGTTAGGGTTACATCCAGTTTTACTATTTAGGGTTTGTAGTTATAATGATGGAAAGATAAACCCTAATAAAACCATAAAAAAGAGTAGGAAACCCTAGGAAGCAATTTCAAGTCAAATAGATAGATTCTTGATATAGTGTGTAGTAAATAGAGTACATATGCTTTTTAGGATTCTTGATTGAACTACTTGTTTGGATTGCTTTCTTGGTTGGAATTACTATTGGCTTATGAAATGTACTGAAGAGGTATGTGGTTACTTTATGAATAATCGCCTTCAGTTTCACGATGTTACCCGAATGTTTCTCGATTGATTGCAACCTGAACTGTTGGATGTTCAATTATGCATTCCTATAAAGTCCCAATGAGTATCACAATTAAATATGAATGTGTTTCTCAAACCTACATGCCTCCCTAATGTATGTTGTAAGACCAAGCCCCAGAGGGAAGGTCTGATTTGGTCAAGCCTCGGAGGGAAGACCATTGGGCACCTCGAGAGGTGACCCCAGGAACCAAGCTCAGGATGGAGAAGGTGGCCTAATGTCCCTTGCAAGGACAAAACCCTAAGAGAGGGTAATTCAGGGTTTAGGGAAAAAGTAGTTGAGAAGTCACGTTGAAAGTGTAATTTGGATTGTTAATCAATTACTGGCTATAATTAGGTTGTTAGAAACTATTTGTGATATTTTGTTTGTCCCCACATACTAGTATAGAAATATACTAACCGACATTTTATTTGTCGGCATTTTAGGTGTTATTTGAAAAGGACAAACAGTAAAACAGAATATGTGAAGATACGTTAAGCAATCCAATGAAGGATTAGATAGATAGATTTCATCTGCGGATAGAAGTCATAGATCCTAAATTTTATAAGGTATGCAAAAAGCTTTATTTTATTCCAGATTTTTAGTTTAGTAATAGTAGAATTTGATAATTATTTTTGATTAAATGTCAAACCATTGATCCTAAAATATTGAGATAACGCCTCTGACCTCTTGGTCTCCCTTGATTGGGGGTTACCGGGAAGTGGGGTCGTTACAAAGGGAGTGCCAAAGAATAAGGCAATTGGTTGAGAAAATCTAGTTGAGAGAGAAATTATCATTCAATAAGCCAAATGTAAATTCTGTAGACAGTGTTATCGGTCGAGTTCTGTGTATTGACAACTCGATCGATGATAGTTGTTGGCAACACCCATTGGTGTTGGTCGGTTGAGTTTCTAACAGGACAAACTCGACCGAAAAAGTTACTGTCAAAAAGCACTTATATTTCATAAAAACATATTTAAAGACATGCTAAATATACAAACCATATCCAAACATGTGTAAGCAAGTTAGTAATGCACTATAAAAGCATTTGAAATAGTTTTTGAGCAAGAGTGTGAAGAGGAACACAAAATACCACTTTTGACTCAAAAACCATATGTATAGTGCACACTATCTTGACAAAAACAACTTAGGATTGGTTATAAGCAAGAAAAACATTACATTTGTGCTTACCATTGCTTTTTCCACTTGTTTTCACCCTCTACACATCTCACCTTTCTTCTTTCATGTGGATTGAGAAGTCAATTTGCAATTCAATAGCTTAAGTCAATCCATTTGCAATTACCTACAAGAAGAAAGATGAAATGGTCCCCAATCATGTTTTTTGGTCTGAAGGGGTTAGCTTAGCAACGCAAGTCCTATTTCTCTTGGGTGCTTTCCTAAAAGAACAACAAGTAGAATAATGTCCAATATCATTGCAATAGTTGCATGTTCCTGTAGTGTTGGAACTAGAGGATTCTCCATGTTTATTTAGTAGTATGGTATAGAATATCATTAAGATTCTTTTTACCAACTAAGAATCTTTACAAAGAAGATCTCAAACTATTATTATCATGCATAAGATAAGTAATAGTAGAAGACAAATGATTTATATTATCTCTAGCATGCAACAGATCATTTTCTAAGCAAAGATCTTTAGTTAAATAAGAATCTCTATCAATATGAAGAGCAGCTACATTATTCTCTCTACTAGTAGAACTAGAACATGATTCAAGCACATTGATTTTAGCAAGCAAGGAGGCATTTTCTATTTCAAACAAAGCAATCTTAGAAAGATAAACACCATTTTCATATTCTAATCCTTGCAAAGAAAAATCTTTGTCCTTATTTTCATATTTAAGAACATCAATATCATGCATTAGAGAATCAACAATTAAGGTATTCTCTTCATTATAACTAGGCATAAGAGATTGAGCTTCTAGAAATCTAATCTTATCAAGAAAACTAGCATTTTCAAGTTTAAGAGAGTCTACTTGGCTAAGACAAGCATTTTTATCATCAAGTAAGCAAGTATTAGCATGTTCAAGATCATCTAATTCTACATGCATATTATCAACAATTCTAGCAAGCTTTTTCCTCTTCTTTTTAGAAGACTTAAGAGATGCACGAGTAGCATTAATGATAGAAATTAAAGGTACTTTATCTAAAGAGTTTAGATTTACCTCATTTGAGTCTTCACGTTTTGTAGAAGTTGTAAGAGAAAAATGACATTCTCCTTCTTCACTAGAGCTTGAGCTTGATTATCCACTTGAATCTTCACGTGAGCTTGAGTTGGAGGAGTCACTTGAGCTTGAGTGACATTTCTCCTTCTTCATGTACTTATCTTCTCTTTCCTTGTGACGATGGGTCTTCTTGCCGTGTAGACAATCTATCTTGAAGTGACCCTTCTTTCCACACTTGAGGCACCAGATGGAGGAGGAATTCTTTCCTTTGTAGAACCTACCCTTGGGGTGCATGGCATCTTCTTCAACGTGAGAGGATGGAGAGGCTTGTCCCATTATAGCTTCAATTTGAGCCTTCATTTCAGCCTTCTTCATTCTCTTTAGCTCTTTGTCCTCTTGTTTTTCAACTTCTCTTTTATCAAGTGTTACTTCATGGGTTTGTAGATTTCCAATGAGCTCTTCAATGGGGATATCATCAAGAGATCTTACTTCTTTCAATGAAAGTCACCTTGGGTTCCCATCTCTTGGGGAGAGTTCTAAGGATCTTGAGTTGATCTCTCCTCTACTCATAGGATTACCTAGAACACCAAGACCATTCACAATGGTGTAGAGCCTTGAGTACATGTTGGCTATCTTCTCCTCATTTCCCATCTTGAAGTTTTCAAGCAGCCCATTGAGCATGTAGACTTTGCTTTCCTTCACTTGTTGAGTTCCCTCATAAGTGATACATAGCTTTCTCCATACCTCATAGGCTATCTCACAAGAAGAAATATGATTGAACTAGGTAGAGGTCATGGTGGCATAGAGGATACTGATTGCTCTTGCATTCAAGGTGGCTTTCTTCATAGTAGCTTCATCCCATTCTTCTATCTTTGTCATCAGTAGCTTGTATGGATGGTCCACCATTTGCCATAGCTCAATACTTTATCCTTGGATGTAGAATTTTAGCCTTCTTTTCCAATAGAGGAAGTTACTTCCATCAATGATTGGAAGGTTGATGAAGTATATCCCACTTTGGTAGTCACCCATCTTCTCCAACTTGTTGAAGTATGCTAGGAGAAACCAGCTCTGATACCAATTGTTAGATCCTAGACGGGTGATTGGATGCTCTAGAGGGGGTTAAATAAATCTGAATGCACTTAAACAAAATTAATTAGACCTTCAAGATATATCACAAGATAAGGTTGCTAAATAGAAAGTTTGAGTGCTACACCAAGTGACAAGCTATGAAAAGTGGTTCCACACTTCAAACTAGAAGTGAGTCAGTCCACTAACTAGAGAGGTCAAGCTCTAGAATTTCTTAACCAATGCACTCTTATATCCATTCATAATACTTACATCACATGACCACCAAATGACTTACCCATCCAAGCACAAGGAGATATCCACCTTACCAAGGACTTACCCACTTTACTTGGGTCTTCAGCCTTCACCAAGGTCTTACCCACTCAAGCACAAGTCTTCCACCTTCAAGGACTTTGCTACTCCTCTTGGATCTTCATACTTTGCCTTCACCTTCACTCAGAGAAGCTTCCACCAAGGACTTACCCACTTGATCAAGGAGTCTTATGCCTTCACCAAAAGCTTACCCACTCTTGCTCCAAGTCTTTAGCCTTGATCTTCACCAAGGGACTCCTTCCCTTGTTCTTCTTCACCTCTCTTAGCCAAGAGAAAGAACCTTCATCTTCATGGTTGAAATGAGAGATAGGAACGTGGTGGAAGTGAAAGCCTTACAAGATATACATGTAGGACTAGATCTCTTACAAATTTCCTACTCACTCTAAAAAATGTAGCAAGTGATTAAGCTTAGAGATAGAGAGGAGGCTGTAGGAAGCACTCAACTATAAAATAGGAACCTCACATAGAGTTTTGCATTGAATTCTCAACCTTGGAATGAAGCCCAAGGGGTCCTATTTATAGCTGGGGATGCTTCTTAGCCTTTGGGAACACTTAAGAACAAAAACTAGTCATTTTGTGGCTTGCAACAGATATATTTTCAGTTGTTGCAACTCCACAATGACTAGAAACACTTTTCGGTGCTTTTCTATACAGTACAATTGGTCAAGTTTCTATAAAGGTAACTCGACCGATCCCACTAAGAGACAAGACCAATTTAGGCCATCGGTTGAGTTTGTCCTGGGGTAACTCAACCGATTCGTTTAAATTAGTTTTGGTCTGTAGAGGGATCGGTTGAGTTCTGTGAAATGTAAACTTGACTGATCAAAAGTCATTTTCAAAATCCAATCACGATCGGTCGAGTTTGAAACTCGACCGATGAACAACCCAATGTGAATTTTGGAAACTAGCTTTTAAGTGCTTAAATATTTGATCTAAGTGCTCAGGATTTTTTCTAAGCTTAATTACAAGTATTACAATCATTACAAGTGATTTACACCATGATTCTAATGGATTTACATAATATTCCAAAAAAACATGCACTTGTATTGACTTTGACTTGTATTTTCTCCCATTTGATATGTGCAAGTTAGGGCATTTGGAGTGTGTCTTGACATAATCTGAAATCACTCAAGTAGAAGCATTAGACACAAATAAGTGGATTGGTTTATTCATCATCAAAACAAGGGTTTAGTCAATTTAGACCTTGAGTCAAGACCTTCAAGGCGAAAGACTTGAGCTTGAGTGGGTAAGACCTAGGTGAAGGATGGAGACCCAAGCTAAGTGGGTAAGTTTCTTGGTAAGGTGGAGATCTCCTTGTAATTGGATGGGTAAGTCCTTTGGTGGTATTTTGGTATAAATCTCTTTGGTGATATAATAGATAAAAGCACTTGCAAAGTCCTAGAGGTTGACCTCTCTAGGTAGTGGACTGACTCACTTCTAGTTTGAAGTTTGGAACCACTCTACATCCCTTTATCAAGTTCTTGCTATCAATCTCTCACATCCTTGTTTAGATAGGACTTCAAATTGCCATTTAGCTATTGCTCTAAATTGATATAATTTGAAGGTCTAATCTATTTTGTGAGAATTTGTATAGCTCTATTCACCCCCCCCCCCTCGAGCCCTTAGATCCAACAAGTGGTATCAGAGCTAAAGATATTTTCCAACAATCTCCCACGAGTCGAGAAGATGGGCAGAAACCTACTTGGTTCACTCAACCTAGAGGGAGGCTTCTCCATGTGTCCTTTGGTCTTTTACGGCACCAACTTCCTCTATTGGAAGAGGCGGATGCAGTTCTACATTCAAGGGATGAAGTTTGATATGTGGAAGGTGATGGTCATGCCTTACAAGGAGCCAACCAGAGCTGTTTCAACATGGAGTGAAGCTTCTCTCAAGGAGGCTCAACTAAATGCAAAGGCCATTAGATTCCACTACGTAGCCCTCACTCCCACGGAGTTCAACCTGATCTCATCATGGGATACTGTCTATGAGATTTGGGACAAGCTATGCATCACATATGAAGGCACAAAGCAAGTTAAGGAGGCAAAGATCTACATGTTGAACAGCCTCTTAGAGAACTTCAAGATGGGAAAGAAATAAGGCATTGCCGAGATGTATTCAAGGCTCAATGTCATCATCAGCGGGCTGGCTGCATTGGGCAACACTTTGGATAGAGGCATCATCAACTCTGAGATCTTGAAAACTCTTCCAAAGAGATGGGAGTCAAAGGTCACTTCCATTGAAGAAGTGAGTAGCCTTGGTGACATCCCAACTAAAGAATTTATTGGCAATCTTCAAACCCATGAACCTAGACTTGATAAGCAAGAAGAAGAAGCTAAGCAAGAAGAACAAGATAAGTAAGAAGAGAAGGGGGCCATGAAGATAAAAAATAGTGCTTTCAAAGCACAAGTGGAGGTTGTCATCCTTCAACAACAATTTGCTTGTCAGACTTCTCCCTCCTCCTCTAGTGAAGATGAAGGTCCTAGTGAGCATGAAGACAACTACATAAAGGGTAAGCACTTCAAGGGAAAGCAAGCCTCCTCCTCCTCTACTCCGATATGCTACAAGTGTGGTCAAAAGGGGCACTACAAGAGTGAATGCCCAAAGTCAAGAAAGTCTCACCACAAGATCAGCTCAAGGAAAGAATAGGATTACAAGAAGGAGAGCAAGCACAAGAGTAAGGACAAGAAGGAGAAGAGACACAAGAATGCAACTCATGCGGCTTTGGAAGCTTCATCTTCAAGTAGCTCTAGCTTTGAAGAAGATGGAGAGTGTCACCTTGCTCTCATGGCCTCTACAAGTGAATACCTTGGTGAGGTAAGTGAGGTATGTATGCATAAATTGCCTAAAGAAGCTAGTATTGACAGGCTTATTACTATCTGTTCTTCTTTTGCTAAATGTAAATCTAAGAGAAAATGGTTAGAAAAAATTATTGTTTCTCTTTATGTTAAGCTTGAGATTTTGGAATTGAATGAGAAAAGCAACCTTGAAAGTATTGATAATTTGCAAAGGCAATACCTTGATCTTGAACTCCACTACAATGGGGTTGAAGTTGAGAATGGTATCTACCTTAAGAACATTGAGAATCTTAAGAAAGAGAACCAAAATTTCCTAAAAGATCTTGAAATGCTTAAAACTAAAAATGATGAATTTAAGTTGCTTATTGATGCTTGTAGAGAAGATAGAGATATCTATCTCAAAGAGATTCAAATGCTAAAATCTTAAAATTCTAGATTGCTTAGTCAAATAAATGATCTATCCTCTAGACCCTTGTTGCCTAGTGTTAATGTTGATTCTATCTCTCTAGAAAAGGATTCATATCTTACTAAAGCTTTATGTCTTGAGGTTGATCTTGTGCATGTTAGGGATGACATATCCAGTTTGTCTTCTACTATTATTTCTTTGAATGATGATAACCATAGATTGAGAGCATCCCTACAGAAATTTCTCAAAGGGAAGAACTCCCTAAATGAAATCTTTGACCATTCTACTAAACAAAGTGGTACTAATGGTTTGGGATTTGTAGGGGGAGCCTCAAATGGAAAAAGTAAGGCCAAAGGTAAGAAAAAGAGCAAGGAGATCCCTTTCTTTGTAGGAGAATCTTTGGGCATTAAGAATCCTATGATTTGTTCTCATTGCAAATGTGATGATCATTATTCCACTTATTGTCCTTACAAGCCTAAGGGGACCAACCCAAAGATGAAATGGGTCCCCAAGCTAACTCTGGATCCCAAAGTTTGAGTTGGGAACCGACATTTTCATTTCTTGTAGGGAAAAGATAGATAGATTGTTGATAGTGGCTGCACAAAGCACATGACCGGTGACATAAGCCATTTCAACAATTTCACAAAGAAGAAAGGAGGATCTGTCACCTTTGGAGACAACAAGAAAGGTAAAGTCAAAGGTGAGGGTGATGTAGGTGAATCTGTATGCATCAAGAATGTTCTTTTTGTGGATGGCCTACATCACAATTTAATAAGTGTTATTCAACTTTGTGATAATGGTTACCTTGTACTATTTACTACTTTTGAATGTTTGATTCTAGATTCCCTCACATACCAAGTTATATATAAGGGAACTAGAAGTGGTAATCTTTATATTATTGTTCTTAACTCTATTGAGCCTATGGTTGGTAGATGCCTTGTAGCCAACTCGAATGATATTTCTCTTTGGTATCGTCAGCTTGGTCATGTAAATATACATCAATTAAAGAAGTTGAGCAAAAAGGACTTCGTCAAGGGACTTCCTAAATTGGATTTTCAAAAAGGATGAAGAATGCCAACCTTGTATACAAGGAAAGTAAACCAAGTCCTCCTTCAAATCCAAAGGAGTCCTTAGCACTGAGAGAGCTCTTGAGCTTCTTCATATAGATCTATTTAAACCAATGAGAACACAATCACTTCGTCATTCCAAGTATTGCCTTGTTATTGTTGATGATTTCTCTAGATATAATTAGACCTTCTTTCTCGTTTCAAAGAGTGGTATGCTTGATGTTTTCTCAAGTTTTTGCAAACGAGTTGAGAATAAAGCTTCGTGTTGGATTGTTTCCATCCTTAGTGACCATGGGGTAGAATTTGAAAATGGGATTTTTGAGCATTTTTGTCAAGAATCGGGTTGTGCACACAACTTTTCTTCACCTCGAACACCTCAACAAAATGGGGTTCTAGAGAGGATGAATAGGTCTCTACAGGAGATGGCTAGGACCATGCTTCTTGAGTATCATACTCCTAAGAATTTTTGGGTTGAAGCTGTCCATACCTCTTGTTTTGTGCAAAACTGTGTTTTCACTCATCCTTGACTTAAGAAAACCCCCTATGAGCTATGGCGTGGTAGGAAGCCTTCTATCGAGTATTTTCACATTTTCATATGTCCTTGTTTTATTTTGAATATGAAAGACTCTCTTGACAAGTTTGATCTGAAATCATATAAGGATTTCTTTCTTGGCTATAGCACTACTAGAAAGGCATATAGAGTTTATAATGTTGATCTTACTAAGGTAGAAGAATCTATTAATGTAAAGTTTATTGAGACTAACCCCTCTATTCCCAAAGATATTGTTTCAAATGATGATGTCGAAGAAGAAGTGATTATCCTTAAAGAACTCAACATCACCCAAAAGGGAAAAGAGGTGGCTGCTCAAGAAGAAGACAAAGATGATGAAAAGAAGGATCCAACTCCCCAGTTTGCAAAGAATCATCCTAAGGAGCTGATTTTAGGTGATCCATTTGAGAGAGTAAATACACAGGCTGGACTCAACAAAGAACAAGCTAAAAATGCCTTCATCTCACAACAAGAGCCTAAAGAAGTCAGGAAGCTCTTGGGTTGAAGAATGGATCCTCGCTATGCAAGAGGAGCTGGAACAATTTGAAAAGAACAAAGTTTGGACCCTTGTGCCAAGACCAATTGATAGAAAGATCATTGACACCAAATGAGTCTACCGCAACAAGCTAGATGAAAGTGGCAAAGTGGTAAGAAACAAAGCGAGGTTAGTGGCTCGAGGCTACAAATAATAGGATGGTATTGACTTTGATGAAACATATGCACTTGTAGCTAGACTTGAGTCCATTTGTATGTTGCTTGCTTTTGCTAGTCATAAAAACTTTCTTTTGTATCAAACAGATGTTAAAGTGCATTTTTGAATGGTACAATTGAGGAGGAAGTGTATGTTGCATAACCTCTGAGCTTTGAACATGATAGTCTACCTAACCATATTTATTTGTTGCAAAAAGCTCTCTATGGACTCAAACAAGCACCAAGGGCTTGGTATGAGAAATTAAAGAACTTTTTGTTAGATCATGGTTATATCATGGGCAAAGTGGATTCTACATTGTTTCTATAACACACTTCTAACAATTTTCTTATCATTCAAATATATGTTGATGGTATCATTTTTGGCGGAACTAACCTTGATCTTTGCAAAGAATTTAGTGATCTTATGCAGAGTGAATTCAAGATGAGTATGATGGGTGAACTCACATTCTTCCTCGGCTTTCAAATCAAGTAAACAAAGAATGGGAACTTCATCAACCAAGGCAAGTACACAAGTGAACTACTTAAGTGCTTTGGGATGGAGAACACCAAGTCGATGGACACACCCATGTCAAACATCACCAAACTTGATAAAGATGAAGAAGGTGAGAAGGTAGATGAGAAGCTCTATAGAGGTATGATTGGAAGTTTACTTTACTTAACTGCCTCTAGACCTGACATAATGTTTAGTGTTGGCTTGTGTGCTATATTTCAATTAAATCCTAAGAAATCTCATCTTATAGCTATTAAGAGGATTCTAAGGTACTTAACCAAAACCCAAAATTTTAGACTATGGTATCCCAAGTCAAGGGACTTTACTCTTACTACCTATAGTGATGTCGATTATGCAGGCTGCTTGATTGATAGAAAGTGCACAAGTGGGACTTGTTTCCTCCTAGGACCATGCTTGGTGTCTTACTTTCCCAAGAAATAGATAACCATGGCATTATCAACCACTGAGGCTAAGTACATTGCAGCCGGGAGTTGTTGTGCCCATGTCCTATGGATAAAGAAAATGCTCCAAAACTTTAACATTCATTTTCATGCTTCTCCTATCTATTGTGATAATACAAGTGAAATTAACTTGTCTTACAATCCTATATTGCATAGTAGAGATAAACATATAGAGGTTCGCCATCACTTTCTCCGTGATCACATTGCCAAGAAGGATATTTATATCACACATGTGGACACGGAAAACCAATTGGCGGACATTTTCACTAAGCCTCTAGCTAGACAGCAATTTAACTTTATTAGACCAAAATTGCTTATAACTACTTTGAATGAATTTGATATGACTTCTAGGTAGTAGTCATCTATCATATATGTTTTGCATCTATCTTGATCATCTTTACTTGCTAATGTGCTTAAAATCATTTTTTCATGTTCATTTTTCCTTGTTTCTCTCTTGTTTTTGGGTATTTTTAGTAAACGCGTGTTTTATCGCAAAATAATACCCAATGATGAGTGATATGTGCCTAAGTATGTTCAATATACATAATGGACTTGAAAAATAAATTTAATTAGCACTCATATGGCTCTAAATTAATTTTGATGGTTTTAGGTCAGGTTGACCATCGGTCGAGTTTCCCCAGGACAAACTCGACCGATCCATGGCCAAGAGCTTTTTTAAAAAAGGCCAATCGGTCGAGTTTCCACTTCAGAGAACTCGATCGATCACCGGGCTGAAGATAACTTAAGTTGGGTTCGACCGACTATTCTCCCTCACAACTAGAGAAAAGTCAACCAATTCCACTCCCTCTAGCCCTAAGCTCTCAACCCTCGATCTTCCCTTCCCTCACCTAGCCCTAATCCAACCTAGGGAGACCTTCCCCCTAGCTTAACCTAGGTGTGTGAACGTTTTTGGTGGTGTGTTTGGTGTTGTTGATCTTTTCTTCTTCTCCATTTTTCCTCCACGGCTTCAAATAGAAGAAAGAGAACCATCCCTAGCAATGCACCATCCTCCTCCTCATCTTCCCGCTTGGTTCTTTTTGATGAGACCCTCTTTGTCTCAAATGAGGCTGTAAATCGGTATAATGATCTTCTTCCATGGAGTCATTTTCCTTTTAGAGCCCTTTTTTAGCCTAGTCCTAGATGTCAAGCTATTATCGATCAAGTGGTTAAGTTGCTTTCTGTTTATCACCTATCTGCCTTGGGTGTCGAGCATGAGTGCTTTCACAATTCCATGTCTAGCATGAAAGCCATTCACGAACTCTACGCAAATTTACATTGGAATTATGACACTCTTGTACCTCCTCCTAATACTCAAGTTATCCTTACTTCTATGATAGCCGGGAAGAAATTCCAAATCTCAGAGGATATCCTAAATATCTTCTTTTTAGGAGTCAATGAGAATGATACATGGCGTAAGGATTATGGTGAGTACTTTGACTTGCTTGACCCCGAAGGTTTCTACAAGTAATATGATACCACACTTCCTGACATCCATTGTTATTTGAAGAAACCTGAGGTTGCCTATAAGAATAAGAGCACCCTATCCTCCTCCTCCTTAGATCTCAAGAAGTGTATATTAGCCCTAGTGGTCAATTGCAACATCCACCCAAAGAAAAACCAAACGGATATTGTAGAGAACATTACAGTGATAATGTACTACATCTTAGAGAATGTTAGAGGCAAGTGGTCTAGATACATCCTCCACCACATGACTTCTTTGACTTTGGAAAGAACACCCGTGGCACCCATCCTCCATATCATGCCCTGATATGTGGTCTTTTCCAGTTCGCCACTGAGAAATCACTCCTCTCTGACTTCCACTACATACATGTCAGGAAGGGAGTGTGTATCAATGAGATCACTATTTAGAAATATGTGCCTATCCTTTCCTCCACCACATCTGGTGCTTCACCCTCTACCTCTGCCTCAGTTGCACCTACCTCTACCTCTACCCAAGCTCCTCCACCTCCTCAGCCTACCTGACCTAGTCGTGCCTCGTTCTGTGTGTCCAATGAAGCCCTCGTGGGTTATATGATACACCAACAGGCATACAACCTCCAGGTCTAGCAGCATATGTACCAGGATTTATGCTCAATCATGTCTAACATGAACTTATCATGTGCACACCCATACCCCACCTACCAGCCATACCCCGGTAGTGATTATACATCCTATGCATACAATCACTTCTACCATGCCCCTCCACCTACACATGAGCCTTCCGCTACTACTCCCACACCCTCTACTGCTGGTGGATCTACTCCAGTCATCCTGCCTCTACCTGTTGGCCCCTTAGCCACTCTGCTTGCCAGTCTTGGCGATTCTGCTCCTTTCTTCCCTTAGGCCAATGAGCTTTATGCTCTTGGTATGACTTGGGATGAGCAGAATGCTCATTATCCCATTCGTCACTTCAGACCTTCTATGGATGAAGAGATGCCAGACATGGCTGATGATGAGACTGTTGATGCTGATGAGGATGTCGGTGCTGCATCTAATGATGGTGATGGTTCTGGTTGACTCCGGTGATGAAGGTGATGTTGTTGCACCTTCAGACAGAGATGATGGCTACGAGCCTGATGCCGAGGATGATGACGCTATGGATGATGTAGATATAGACGACCTAGATATCTAGATGTTCTTAGTTTTTAGTCTAGTTTGCTGATCATATATATCTTTCTAGGCTATTTTGTATTAGAAACATCTGCGCACATGATCTGAGTTGTACTATTTTATCCTTAGCGTTCATTTCTTTTAACTTGTAGTTGTTTTTATCAGAACTTGCATTCTGGGTTAATCCATTTTCTGTGCACTCTTACTCTTTGATCTATTATATCTTATGAGTTGGTGCCATATTTCACCATATTTTTATTATGACTTAGCATGTTTGGTTCTCTCATCTCTATTTGATGTTTATTTTTTTGAGATTGCATGTTCAGATATCTACTTGGTTGTGTTTGGAGAAGACCTGCTTATATGCTCCTCTACCCCCCTTCCTTTTTGATAATGTCAAAAGGGGGAGAGAAATTCAATATCTTGAAACTCAACCATATTGCTATTATTGCTTATGTGATCCTTTTCTTTCTCATTACATGCTTTATTATATGACTTACTAAAGTACCATATAGTATAGACATGTTATATTGCTTTGTGTAGATAGACTAACTAGCAGGTTACAGTAAGCATAGATTGAGGGGGAGCAATTCACAATGTTCAAATCTTGAATCACCCACAATTCACAAGGCAAAGGTATAATTTCAATATCCTTTTCAATATGCTTGAGGAATGGTTTGTCATTGTCAAAAATGGGGAGAATGTTGACCTAGAGGTTATACATTGTCCATATTTTGATAATGACTTAACCATTCCATTCATATGTATCTAATATGTGTATTCAAGATTAATCTCAGGTTATAGGTACATGAAAAGGACCAATTTACACAAGCCCTAGCTTGTCAAAGTTCAAGTCAAATGCAATACAAGTGTGCTAATAAGGAAATCACTTCAAACAACCTTAGAAAATTTTTGTAATCACTTGTATTGATGATATGACTTGTAACTAAGATGAGAAAAATATGTGGGACACCTAATACCAAGTTTTAATCACTTATTTGGCCAATTAGAAAATTGATGACAGGCTGTTGATCTATCGAGTTACTATCTCGACCAATCCCATGGATGGATTTTCTAAAAATAACAATCGGTCAAGTTGTGCATTCATAGAACTCGATCGAATGACATTCTGACCAGATGCAATTTTGGTTGATCGGTCGAGTTTCCCAGAACAAACTTGAGTGATAGTTTGAAAATTGGGTTTGTCTTTTAGTCGATCAGTCGAGTTACCTTTATTGAAACTTGACCGAATGCATTGTACGGAAAACACAAAAAAAGTTATTATAACTGTTGGTGACTTATTTGGACAAAAATAGATTCGTTGCCTTGTGCAAAAATGGCTATATTTCGGCCCTAAGTGTTCCCCAACTCAAGGGAGCACCCCCATCTATAAATAGAACCCCTTGGAGTTCATTCCAAGTTTTCTCATTCACTACATTCAAGGTCCTTGCTATAGTTGAGTGTATTACTACTCCTTGAGGCCCTTTCTCTCTCTAGTTTACACTTCATTTCATGATTTATGAGTGAGTTAGGCTTATTGTAAGAGAGCTCCACCTCTGTATATGTAAAGCTCTCAAATCTTCCACTACTTCCCTATCCCCTTCTCTCGTGAAGAAAAGCTAAACAAGCTCCATCAAGTGAAGAAGGAGTTATAGCTGGTCCTCTTCAAGGTTATTGAAGAGGTGGTGATCTTCTCCAAGTGAAGGAGAAGGCAAAGGCTGAATATCCAAGAGGAGAAGGAAAGTCCTTCAAGGAGGAAGACTTGAGCTTGAGTGGGTAAGACCTAGGTGAAGTATGAAGACTCAAGATAAGTGGGTAAGTTCCTTGATAAGGTGGAGATCTCCTTGTTATTGGATGGGTAAGTCCTTTGGTGGTATTTTTCTGTAAATCTCTTTGGTAAAATAATAGAGAAAAGCACTTGCAAAGTCCTAGAGGTTGACCTCTCTAGGTAGTGGACTGACTCACTTCTAGTTTGAAGTGTGGAACCACTCTACATCCCTTTGTCAAGTGCTTGCTATCAATCTCTCTCATCCTTGCTATGCTTGTTTAGATAGGACTTCAAATTTCCATTTAGCTATTGCTCCAAATTGATATAATTTAAAGGTCTAATCTGTTTTCTGAGAATTTGTGTAGCTCTATTCACTCCCCCCCTCTAGAGCCCTTAGATCCAACACTTTTAAGATCCTTGATAGGGTTGGGGAAAGTGCTTATAGGTTAGCACTACCACCAGCATATGAACAAATACATAATGTATTTCATGCTTCCTTGTTGAGGTTATACATCAAGGATATATCTCATGTCTTAGCTCATGAGCTTATCGAGATCAGGGAGGATCTTTCTTATGAAGAGTTTCCCTTGAGGATTCTAGATGTTCATACCAAGAAGTTAAAGAACAAGTATATTGTTCTAGTTAAAGTTTTATGGAGGGATCATAATCTTGAAGAACCTACTTGGGAGCTTAGATAAGAAATGATAAAGAAATATCGAGAGCTTTTCAATCCCTGAAGTTTTGAGGATGGAACTTTTATAAGGATGGGGGGACTGTAACATCCTCATCTTTCTTTAGGTATGTAAATTCAAGTATTACAAACTTTTACTCCTTTATTGGTTGAAAATACCTTGGGATGTTATTTATGCATTTTAGGGTATAATAAATGATGCAATGAACTAATATTAAAAAGGTTATGATGGTTTAAGCATCATGGCCATTTTGGTAGGATAATTTTATTCATATGATCTAGATAGGTTTTATGAGGGTTTGAACCAAATTAAATTACTTAGGACTTTTT
This sequence comes from Alisma plantago-aquatica, assembly GCA_963693085.1. Lineage (NCBI taxonomy): Eukaryota > Viridiplantae > Streptophyta > Magnoliopsida > Alismatales > Alismataceae > Alisma > Alisma plantago-aquatica. The sequence continues at coordinate 27,231,013 of OY856410.1, forward strand.
GTTGAGAAATTGGAAAATTTGAGCTCATAATAATTCTCTAGAGTTTAATAGAGAACCATGGTCAAAATTTGGAAGCTTCTTGACTTTGTTTGACCCCTCAAACCATTTTTTTGCAAGTTTTTATATGGTTGGGACCTATATAACCTTGATTTTTTATTTTAAATCAGGTCAATTTCCTAAGATTTGTGAATGTATTCAATGTCATGGTAATTACATTAATATTTGTATGGTTTTCCTCCCAAAGTCCCTGTGTCATGCACCCCCTTTCTATTTCTCACTTATGCATGGATCTCTGGTCACCGTTGGATGAAAATCCAAGAGTCAGCGGGTCGTCATCATGGTCCCACCCCAGCCAGGATTCTGAGCAGTCTGTCTCGCTCCTCTCCTCCATGTTTATCTTATGATCTAGTGTGATTCAATTAGGGATTTAGGTCTCAATGCGATCAGGACTTTGAACTTAACCCATCTATATATAGTTTCAAACCCTATTTTTCTCTAGACGCAAAACACACAATCTCAGCCATCTTCTTGCTCTCTCCATGAGTTACATATGGGGAAGACGACCCTTGAAAGAGCCATCTTGGATCTCTGAATCTTCTCCCAACACCGTAGGATCGGTCCTGGCCTTCAATTCGGTCCACAGTTTGTTGAGAACATGTCACGGAACCAGTTTTCATCTTCGTCGACGGCGGCATGGTCCTGGTTGTACCAGTCTCTATTACCAAATTACCCATAAGGTAAGCATCCTTACCCTTTGAACCTTCCTCTGATGTTGTTAGTTTCTTGTGAGTGGTCTCTGACTACTGGGTCGACAAGCCCCCTCTTCACCTAAGATGGGGGGGGGGAGTTTTGGGGTCGTTTGATACTGGCCTTCGTCCCAATTTTTTGCTTCCCGGTTGATAGTTGTTTGTGGCAAAGACAATGTCACCCTCAGACCTGAGTTCCTCACAATTTTCCCTGGCTTTCAGTCTCAAGTCCTCCTCCTTACTTTCTTCAGGTGGCAGACCACTACCAAAGGAGCTTGAGGTGGTTTTCATTCCCTGGTTGCTAGTCTGCTGGCCACCAATGGATGGGCATCATCCCAATTTTTGCACATTGCAATGTTATGGGTTTTCAATCAGAGGGGAGTCAGCTAGAAGGATTGGCGATGTGTACTCCATGGATAAAAGGAGAGGTATCGGGGGTCGGGGTGAAAGGGGAGGGATAGGGGTATTTTAGCTTTATTTTGTGCCCCATATGCTATAGTTGATCTTAGGGATTTTGGGAGTATTTGAGGAAGTTTTTAGTAGGTTACGAGTTTCCTACAATACCCTTGTAATGCATATGCCAGAAAAAATAGTGCAATGGGCATATCCTCCTTTTTAAAATTTGATTTTATCCAAGCCTAGATTTTTAGACAAAGGATTTATCTAACCCCTGATTGGCCAACGCAAGATAATCAATATCTTTTTATTGTTATATCCGATGGGGTCAAGTGATGTATGATTTTTGATCAATTTTTTGAGATCAAGACAATGGGCTATGTTAGGAGTCAATATTTTGAGTCTAGTTTCATGGATATTGAAACTTAGCCTGATTAGGGTTTGGGTTTTAATGATAAGAAAATATTAAGGTCCTGAAGTCAAGAACTTAGGAGCAAGTGTTCCTACTAAACTAAGTAAGTGGTCCATGCCTTGGGTTTAAATTACTGCATTCATACAGTTTGCTCCTTTAATCATGTTTAGAGTTCATGTTACATATGTTATCATGTGAGCACTTAATTGTTTTAAGAGGTACTTATGTATTCACATCTTGTTAAGATTTACTGCATTAAGATTTATGTTTAAGATCAGTAATGTGATTATGGGTAACAACCCTATGTGAGATAAGATCAGATTTAGAACACATAATTAGGCCCTACTCATGAATGCTTATGGAAGGTTGGTGCTTTATGATCCCCCTTCGCTTTATGGGTTCAAGCCCAATCATGTTCACTTTTAGTGTGTTCAAATGACTATTCACTTTCAGTGTGTTTGGTATATTATGTTCCTGTTCACTTTTAGTGTGTTCAAATGACTGCTCATTTTCAATGTGTTCAGTACGTTTATGGTTCATTGAGTAGGTTCCCTAATAAGAAAGTACTCAAGTTAAGAATGCATCCTTAATCCACATTTAATGTTTATGCAATTTCATAACTATTTTAAGATCATTTAAGTTATGTTCATTGACTCTTATTAAATCCAACCACTTACATAAGTTTTTGAATGTATGGCTATGGGTGGATGCTCATAGGTGGAGGGTAGTGTCAGTAGCATCTGTAGCATATGTTGCAGCAGGAGGTGCAATTCATGAAGCTCTTGGATCCTACTCTGGTTGAGTGCCATTCTAGAGTGTTCCTCTAGTCTATCTTTATATTCATGTTATGTTAGGTTTTTCCTTTTATGTTATTAGGATGTTGGACATTCTATTTCTTTCTCTTATGAATGTATTGCGATACTACAAGTGGGTGTTTTAAATTTCTATGGACCTTGCTTAATTAATGATACTATGTCACGATTTTTCATGATCTCCCATGTATGAAAATGCTTCCACTATGCTTGGATTATGTATGTTTTGGAGGTTGTGACAATACCACCCCATTTTTTGCATACGTACAATAACTAAGAAGAAGCATTTAACTTTGAAGGGGATGTCACATCATGATACTCATTGCAAATAAATAAATAAATCACCATACCCTATCTTAAAAAGATTCAAACATTGTTCATCGGATATGAAAACCACTACTGACCTCTTAATCAAATCTAAGATCTAATATATAAACATTTAATAACTTAGACATAAAAGGAATTATTCTAAATATTAGGATCATCCTTGAATTACTCTTATTTAGTCCTTATTTGCTCTTATTCCTGGTGACATTGTGTCCTCAACCACGCAAAGGGAAAAACAATCACATCAATAAATCGTACTGGCAATTTATAGCATAAACAAAATAATTATACTTGACATGATGGAAAAGATGACTCATTAACTTAAGCATTCTTGAAATAAGACATAACTAAGAATTGAATAAGTAAAATATGCATATCTCTATGATTTACTCACTTAATAACACATAATTCTATAAAAGCCCATGATTGTCTAGGAAATCCCATAATTGTCTATAAAGTCCCATAACTGGCTATGAAAGTCCATGTTTGGTTATAAAATCCCATAACAATCCCTAGGGGTCCTTGATTGAGAGAGCATATAAAAACTTAATCAAATTCTTATAAAATGATTCTTAATATGAACATTAGCATAGTCTTGAATTTAAATCTTAACATGATGGGATATCTCCCTCCTCAAAACTTGAACTTTAAATTCAATAATCATTAATGATAATGTCTAATCTTAGTGATCATGGTAACCATAAGACATAAGATACAGTAGGCATCAAGAAATTGATATAATGAACATGATTTAGAAGATTGAACTTGAAATCATAATTCCTACTTTACACATAACATTCAAACAACTATAAATAATTGTGTATAACCATATGATCAGTTTACTTGAAGCAAATTTCCTAAGTCTAAGATTCCATTTTCTTGATTAGGTTCTTAACACCTATAAATAATCATTGAACATCATAAATCAATACTTCGTATTGATCTTAGATCGAATTAAGGTTGATTAGGGTTTGAGTCCATTAGGGCTAGATTTATGATGCATCAAGGATTAGGGTTAGGTTTACTACTTAGATTAATATTTTTTGGAAAACATGGTATAAATATTATCAATTTAGGTTAATTAATCAACATGTTACTCAATATTAGGGTTTTTGGGTTCATATGAAAACATCAAAGGAAAAATAGGGTTTGAAAGATCCATATTCAGATTCCTTGTTTAAAAACCTTTCCAACTCATATATTCTAATATTTTTATTATCATGGATGCTATTAATATGATTTTTGGAAAATCTATCCAATCTAAAATCACCAAAAATCCACGTGGGCACTATTATCTAAAAAAACATATATTGGACCCAGGCTCATGCTATCATGGCCCAATCATGTGTTGCCATGTGGCATGGGCTTCCAGTAGTAGACGTGTATGACATTCCTAAAATCAATGGTACAAAGATGTAAATGCCCCCCTACAAATTGAGATATACAAAATCAAAATTGAGGGCATAACCAACCATTCCCACCATGTTTTGTTTGCCGATAAAATAGAACAAGATGATGATGTTCAGTAGAAAAATCCTAGATCAATCTTCGATCAAATACAACTAGTGTCAAAAACAAAGGTCATCATCTCCATCTTCACCTCTTCCAAACATGGAAATTCCAATCATGGGCTATGAGGCAGTTATGAACCCCAATTGGAATTCTGCCATGTCAAACCTTGAGTGAAGACCTGGTATGACCAAAAGAGCCAACTTCATGCCACACTAAGATGATGGGAAAGTTCCAAACGAGCTGATAAAACCATCTATGAGTAATTCCATAGAAAACTACTACCCTATGTCTGAATTCTTTTGTCAAAGACAAAGAACTACATGAAGAAAGGAAAAAAAGGGAAATTGAATTTCTCACTTGCCTTGTCACAAAAGCTTCACGAACGACTTTCTAGACTTGAACGAGTGGATTAACCAGCTTGAGGTGATTCCAGTTATGGTGTCAAAGGCAGTGGAAAATCTCTAAGACAATGACTTCTTGAGCAGGTACACATGGACACAAATGGGATCCAAGAAACTGGACTATTTGGGCTTTAAGGATGGTGTATTGAGGTGTATATATAGATGAGGTTGTTGGGTTTTATGGGAGACAGAGAACACAGTAGAAATAAAAAAAATTCTTCTCCCAAACCCAGAATAAAGGAATCGCGTCAACGTCTATACAATAGGAAGGATGGTTTGTAGAGTCATACCTTGTCTCGAGGCTTGCTCAGAGACGTTACCTCGCGGCTTGCGCGGTCTTCACCTCCGATCTTAGACGGTGTCTGTGAAGATCTTGGTCTCACCGGGACTGTCAGTATTGACAGTTGTCCTCTGAGCGGCAGAAGTCTCCCGCCTCTGAAGTAGTCCACACGGACCACCTGGAACTCCGATCGCCTTATCGCACAAGGCACTGGAAGGATTCATACCCTCCTGTCGGCGTACTAGTCACCGACACACTCTCCTGCCACCAGTCACTTTTCTGCAGTTTCCTTTCCCTTATTGTACCTCCCTTATCGAGTAGTACTTGCTCAGGCTCTCTTGGTTACCACAACTAGAGAGAACGATAACTTTGCAGAGCAACTGGTGTTCTGAGTTGTTGTTCCTAAGAAGCCCCCAATACCCCTATATATATAGGAGGGTCATGGGATAGGGTTCTCTACCCCGGGCAATGCGGGATTAAAGCAGGAGTAGAAGGGTTTGAGATTTTCCACAAAACAACCAACTGCGCCAGCTGAACCGATCATTTCAAGCATGAACTGATCGGTTGGGAACCTGAGCCGATCGGTTCACACCTGAGTCAATCGGTTGGGACACCTGAGCCGATTGGTTCAAGCATGAGCCGATCGGTTCGTGGTCCTGGTCCAACTCGAATTGACTTTCATGTTTGCTTCCAACTAATCAAATATTAGTCCTTGTACAAATCAAATTTGTACAAATGAAACAAATATATATTTGCAAAAAGAGTCTTCTGACTTTCCAAACGATCTCAGTTGGTCACATGAATCCGACAGGTTCAACAATTGAGTCGATCGTTTCATTGACACATGAGTTGATCGACTCACCACTTTGAGTCGATCGGTTCACCAACCTGAGCTGATCGGTTCAACCCTGTGAGCCGATCAGTTGGGGCAGTAGATTGTGCAAATTAGTCAATTGTAGTTCCAATCAATCCGATACTCTAATCAATCAGTCCAACACCTTGAACACTATGATTTTGAGCTATTAATTGATTAAGTGTTTAATTGGACTACTAAATTCCTTTAGTAATCAATCTAAACATCATATGTGGATAAACTCCTCTTCCATGTTAAATCCTATGTGTGTGACCCTGCAGGCCCATTTCACGTTGGCAGTGAAAGTTCATAATACTTATGACTTCACAAGCAAAGAGCGGTTCCTAGTCGCATATCAGTGCTACCCAAGTGAAAAGGAAAGTTGGAGAACAACTTTCAATCCTATAATCCGTGAATGGTGTTACAGTGAATGTATAATTCCTTTGTCACTGATATCTCGAATGAACTCAAGGCATGGAACAGTCATCCTATCAACATGTATTACTTTCTTGATCTCAGAGTAGATTGGAGGAGATATGTATGACATCAATATCACATACTGATTCACACATGCGTGCGCACACCTATCTCAATCCTACTCATCAAGTGGCCATGGATATCAAAATCCCTTAGGAGGAACAAATTCCATATCTATCACTCACCCCTCAAAATCCCCATGTGTCAAATCCATCCAATCATCACCTTTATAACAACCCATGTTTTAGGATTGCATTTGATGATGTCAAAGTGTACCCAATGACATGTGTTGAGTGTAGTGATTTCAGGTCAAAGAATCACTCACCACCATCACTATGAGAACTGACTGTGACTACCATGTCATGGTTCCATGTGTCAAACTCACGGTGGGTCTGTCCGGTACACTTGTTCTCTAACAAGTACCTATGTGTTTGGTTTGATATCTCCATATCATGACTAACGAGATTTTGTCATCAACCAACACCACAATCTAGTCTTGTGTGTCATTGTTGTCTATCTACCTTCCACAATGACATCTGACTAGGGACATAATAAGAATGTACAAACTCTTAGCATCTGTATGATCCCATCATTCAGGTCCTGAACCTGAAAGCATACGTCATCGAGTACTGTCATTCTCTAGACATTCAATCTATTCTATCATTATCTCATATGACTGAACCAGAAATAATTGGAAGCTTGCCTTTGATGCTTATCAAATCAATCTTAATGTATCCCACCAATCATCCCATAATTGGCTCTCAGGGCATACATACCAACATACTCCCACTTGCACTGTGAGCCAATCACCCTTGAATCATATTCATAGTGATCTTCAAACATGTCCCACATGTTACTATGCTCTAGTGCTTACATAGTGAGTTATGGAAACACCTTGCCAGAGTCGATATTAACTGCATGTCTCTCATATCTTCACTATATGTCACACGTATGAGATGGAGTTGTCGTAATATGCGATCTAATATTCCTTTGCTAACCTTTAGCCACATTGCATGACCAAGTACTCCTTACTTGTAATCAAAGATCAGGATATCTATAAGTTCATCTCATGAACTTCTAGATCCATATAGTATCCACTAATGTTCTCTAACACACGGATACTCGACCTTTCCTTTTAAATGGCTTTATTGGAATGTTTCCATTTATCAACAAACATTCACTTTTATATATCCCATATATATTTTGCGATTAATTTTCTGACCTTTTTCAAAAGTTTGCATCAGTGTAACTTTTACAGTGAACCCTTCCTTATTTCCATAGAACTAGTACTTCTCAAGTACTTATCAAGTTCTTATGTTATTCCAGTAACTCTTACTGGAACTAGACAGACATCCACTCGTCATGTCCCACATACGAGTTATTAGGATGAGCACATCATATTGTCATGTCCTACATTCAAGATGATGAATGCATTTTATTCTTACTATGTCCATACATGCAAGATAATGGGATGATTACATACATGATAGATCCATGTCTATTCTTAGTGTTCCCATTCTTCATAAGAATTGGACACTTGGCCTTGGGATACCAACTCCACATAACATGGACAAGTTTTCTCCCACTGAATCTGTACACACTGAACCCTTCAGTATAGATTGCCAATGTATGCTTTTTCTTTTTCAAGTCAAGAGGTTTTCGAGAACTGTCTATATATCTCTATTCCTATCATATAGGAAACGTCTCTATCTTCCTTAAAGATAATTTCCACAAAGAATTCCATTCTAGAACATCTCATTCCTCATCGACATGTGGAACAAATACGCTCCCACTAAATCACAGATCCCTTCTTTATCTTTGTCATATCAGTCAAACCCTTTGACTATATTATCAAAGTAAAGATCCAACTCTAAGTTTTTTGTACTCAATCAATCACATTGATTAGTCCATTGTAACTTATAGACTTCATTTGCATTAATGGATTCATAAACCTTATAGGTTGTGTCACGTACACATCCTTGTTTTATTCCTCATAGGAATGTGGTTTTAGTATCCGTATGTCAAATCTCTTAGTCATTAAGTTTCAATCAAAAATCATCATCCTTCTCAAAATGTTATCCATGTGTCTTAACGCTTAAGACTCATTCTCACTTATGGATTTCATCCCAATGGGTGCTACCATCAAGGTCATACCTTATGGTTCACATGGAAATCATTTAGGATGTAATGGTCATAAACCATAACTCAATTTGGTTCCTCATATTCATCTAGATAGTTGATTCATCACATGACCAACTCATCACATAGATAATCGAGGTGTATCTGTCAAGGATATAAGAATTCATAACTCCTTATGATTCTTAATGTCCTTTATTAGTGTGGGGTATTCTTTATTTTAGAAGAAATTAGTTATTTGATAATTATCCTCTAACTCCTTAGAGTATGATTCCTTCTTTATTTAGACATCACCATGCCTTAATCACGAGCTTACTATGATACACTATCATAATCACTCGTAAGGATCTCAAACATTTGGTTCAAGTACTTCATTCATTGATCTCATCAAGAATTAACACTTTACCAAATTCGTACTTCATCTGTGATATTCTTGAACACTTCAAGATATTCATATTTGGTATTTCTCTAAACATTGTTTGAAGTACTAGCATTGTAACGCATGGGCCCACTGCCCAAGGCTCTAGTAGAGTTTTAGGAATGACGACTGGCCCCACAAACCACCACTAGCCTTAACTGTGCACTTTGTCCACAATGACGCGCAAGCCAGGATCAACTTCCCGACAGGTCACCCATCCTAGTACTACTCCAAACTGAGCACGCTTAACTATGGAGTTCTTTAGAGATGGGCTCCCAGAAAAGGAGGTGCAACTTGGTGATATAGGTAGTCCAATCATTCCTTTTAAGATCATGTTATCTGAGGCCTCAAATCCTGGGATGTTACAATCTCCCCCACTTAGTCTCTTGACGTCCTCATCAAGGCTCAACTATAAGGCCTCATAATCTGACCCCATTTCAGTGCAGACCCACTATGGCCCATGGACACCCAGCTCCCGATCACGGAATACCAGCGCAAGGGAGGCTACGTCTACCATGGACAGCCCTTTCCTACATGCCTGGACCGCACGGCTCAAGACTGGCATGCCATGTCCATGTGGGCCCCACACCTACTGGAGGGAAATTGTCTCTGATACCATTTGTAATGCACGGGCCCACTGCCCAAGGCTCTAGTAGAGTTTTAGGAATGACGACTGGCCCCACAAACCACCACTGGCCCACTGCCCAAGGCTCTAGTAGAGTTTTAGGAATGACGACTGGCCCCACAAACCACCACTGACGCGCAAGCCAGGATCAACTTCCAGACAGGTCACCCATCCTAGTACTACTCCAAGCTGAGCACGCTTAACTATGGAGTTCTTTAGAGATGGGCTCCCAGAAAAGGAGGTGCACCTTGGTGATATGGGTAGTCCAATCATTCCTTTTAAGATCATGTTATCCATGGCCACAAATCCTGGGATGTTACAATCTCCCCCACTTAGGCTCTTGACGTCCTCGTCAAGGCTCAACTATAACGCCTCATAATCTGACCCCATTTCAGTGCAAACCCACTATGGCCCATGGACACCCAGCTCCCAATCACGGAATACCAGCGCAAGGGTGGCTACATCTACCATGGACAGCCCTTTCCGCCCAAGGCTCTAGTAGAGTTTTAGGAATGACGACTGGCCCCACAAACCACCACTAGCCTTAACTGCGCACTTTGTCCACACTGACGCGCAAGCCAGGATCAACTTCCTGACAGGTCACCCATCCTAGTACTACTCCAAGCTGAGCACGCTTAACTATGGAGTTCTTTAGAGATGGGCTCCCGGAAAAGGAGGTGCACCTTGGTGATATGGGTAGTCCAATCATTCCTTTTAAGATCATGTTATCCGAGACCTTAAATCCTGGGATGTTACAAGCATTAACTCTAATAGGTATGTAAATACATCACATGTATTATACCTAATAGGGTAATCATTCTCCCACTACCACTAGTGAAGATTGTTTAATCATGTCTCTTATTGGTTCTCTAACCAAAAGAGTCTAGACTTATCCATCATATGGAAACAAGAAGTGAATTTCTCATGATTTATGATGATTTGATTGTTTGAGTTATCAATAACTTTTAGGTATCATTTTATCTTATGCATACCAAGTACCACAAGATAAACAAGGCATTGCCACAAAGATTGAAACGTCAACTTTATTAATTGCCATCATTGTCATACAATATGCAAAAATTAAGGTGTTTCTGTCCATTGAAAAATATGAAATAGCAGTTCGTAACTCTATTACATGCCTTCAAGGATGAAAATAAACTAAAGTACTCCTATCTATGGCGGCAACACTTGCCTCATTTATTGGGTGCTTTACACTTTATATCTTGGTATCATATACCTCAAAAGTGTTATAAGATTATTTCATGACACCTTCAAGTGGAGACGTCTGTCGCCTCCTTCTTCTTTAGTTCTTCCAGATAGAGTGGACAATTCCTTTTCCAATGTCTTGGCTTTTGACAATGGTGGCAATTGCCTCTCTTGGTCACGCCTCCCTTGGCCTTGAGAATTGAAGACGACTTGGGCTTCTAGCTAGCATCAGAACCCTTCTTAGCTTTTCCCTTGCACTTGCCCTTGGACTTGCCTTTCTTTCTGTTGATCAACATCATAGACTTAGGCTTGTCCTTCTTCTTCTATGCCTCGACTGTCCTCAACATGCCTAACAACTCTGTCAACGGCTTGTCAAAGTTGTTCATGTTGTAATTCATCAAAAACTGACTGTAGGATTCTAGAAACGATTGCAGTATCACGTCAGTAGCCAATTCTTGGCTCATGGGAAATCCCAGTCTCGTCAGGTTCTCCACACACCCAATCATCTTGACCATGTGAGGACCAACTGGATCTCCTTCTGTCATGACACACTTGAATAGCACCCTGGAGACATCATATCTCTCTTTTCGTGCTTGATCTTCATACATGTTCTTGAGATGTTGAATCATCTCAATGACACCCATGTTCTCATGTTGTCTCTGCAACTCATGGTTCATAGAACACAACATCAAGCACTTTGCATCAATGGCATCTTCAGAATTCTTCTTATAAGCATCCATTTCTACCTTTGGTGCGGTAGGAGTAGGTTCCTCTAGAGCTAGAGTATCCAGGACATAGAGCTTTCACTCTTGAGTGAGAACAATTCTCAATGTCCTAAACTAGTCGTGGAAGTTAGTCCCATTCAGCTTGTCCTTTTCAAGGACCGATCGCAATGAAAAGTGATTGTTGTTTGTTGTCATTTGTACTACAAAAGGAAATATATGCAATTTAGTCCAAAACTCAATTTTGACTTATTTGATTGATTTGAAGGGTTGATGATATAATTATGACTTTAATTAATTATCACTCCCACTATTTTTGTTCAAATTGATAGCCCTCACCATCAATTCGGAAGATTGCAGCATACAATCTTCTAGTGGGTCAAGATCCTGGAATCCTCTAAGTCATGGACCAGCTAGGGCTGTCACCCACAACTTAGATCTTCCTGGTAGGCAACTTTTGCCAATTGCATCATATGCAACTCTTGAAAGATGTCAGATACAACTCCTTGCCATGATCACCTACATGCCTCAAGGTGCTAGATCCAATCTAGGTCACCTTGTTAAGTTTGACCCAAAGCCAACACGATGAATATGCACCCTGCTAGGGTAGACCCACATATCCATTCTTCATGCTTCCATGAGATAGACGGTGCACCACGCTAGGGCATGCCCACACTTGGCCGATCAAGCTTTTCATGTATGTCGCATTTGGAAGGAATCTAAAACTTTAATATTTAATGAGGGATTTGGTTTTTATAGGTACATATACATATCCAATCACCACAATACATAGTATGTATCATATACATGCTATATCCCACAGAAAACATGTGAAGTGATAAAAGTGATGATTATGGTCGTCCTAATGTGATTCCTCGAGCCAAGAGGAATCATGGTCATCTAGGTCCACATCACATGCAACATGTACAAGATGAACTCTGTGCTTTGCCATTCTAGGTTTGATCAACTCATCTCTATGATTGATCGGCTCGCCATCAGGCCGGTCGGTTGGGTGCCACCAGTCGATCAACTGGAACCTCCAGCCGATCAGTTCACTGGTCATCGTGCATCTCCTCAGGGCCGCCACTCGCTCGTCTTGTTCCCTCGAACTGGTCGTATGGAAGGCCAACCAATCAGTTCATGCCTTGAACCGATCATCTCAGTTGTCTTCAGGTTATCCGTCGTTCTTTGACATAACATGAAATAATAGATCTATCCTATTTTACATTTGAATTGAGAAACCCCGAGTTACATTCGGGGGGAGCAAAGATAGGAAAGAGATCTCGAGTTATCTCGAGTTACATCACGAATAAGGAGATAGGGAATTGGTGCACAGACCGAGATGCAAGCAACCACATTCAACCAAACACACATACATAGGGTTTATTGGCCATAACCACGCTATACATCCACCACAAAATTCATTTAAGGATGACGCGCATCGAGTGCATTCATATTACATATCATATATGTATATTGGGATTTGTGGATTTAGGATTGGACATGCATAAAGCCAATTGTATTCGCATCGTATGCAATGAATAAATGCGACAAACCAAAATCGATCACATCGATAATCCTAAAGTATAGAGCAGTTAACCTGGCTTTGATACCACTATTGGGTTTTATGGGAGACAGAGAACGTAGCGGAAACAAAAAAATTTCTTCTACCAAACCCAGAATAAAGGAATCACGTCAACGTCTATACAATAGGAAGGATGGTTTGGAGAGACATACCTTATCCCAAGGCTTGCTCACCGATGTTACCTCGCGGCTTCCACGGTCTTCACCTTCGGTCTTGGACGGTGTCTGTGCAGCTCCTCGTCTCACCGGGACTGTCGGGATTGATAGCTATCCTTCGAGCGGCAGAAGTCTTCCGTCTCTGATGTAGTCCACACAAACCATCTGGAACTTCGATCGCCTTGTCGCACAAGGCACCGGAAGGAGTCGTACCCTCATGTCAGTGTACTAGTCACCGACACACCCTCCTGTCACCAGTCACTTTTCTATAGTTGTCTTTCCCTTGTTGTGCCTCCCTTATCGGGTAGCACTTGCTCGGGCTCTCCTAGTTACCAAAACCAGAGAGAACGACAACTTTGCAGAGCAGCTGGTATTCTGAGTTGTTGTTCCTAAGAAGCCCCCAATACCCCTATATATAGGAGGGTAATGGGATAGGGTTCTCTACCCCAGGAAATGCGGGATTAAAGCAGGAATAGAAGGGTTCGAGATTTTCCACAAAACAACCAACTGCGCCAGCTGAACCGATCATTTCAAGCATGAACCGATCGGTTGGGGACCTGAGTCGATCAGTTCACACCTGAGTTGATTGGTTGGGACACCTGAGCCGATCGGTTCAAGCATGAGTCGATCGGTTCGTGGTCCTGGTCCAACTCAAATTGACTTTCATGTTTGTTTCCAACTAATCAAATATTAGTTCTTGTCCAAATCAAATTTGTACAAGTGAAACAAATATATATTTGCAAAAAGAGTCTTCTGACTTTCCAAATGATCTCGGTTGGTCACATGAATCTGACCGATTCAACAATTGAGTCGATCGTTTCATTGACACATGAGCCGATCGACTCACCACTTTGAGTCGATCAGTTCATCAACCTGAGCCGATCGGTTCAACCCTGTGAGCCGATCGGTTGGGGTAGTAGACTGTGCAAATTAGTCAATTGCAGTTCCAATCAATCGGATACTCTAATCAATCAGTCCAACACCTTGAACACTATGATTTTGAGCTATCAATTGATTAAGTGTTTAATTAAACTACTAAACTCCTTTAGTAATCAATATAAACATCATATGTGGATAAACTCCTCTTCCATGTTAAATCCTATGTGTGTGACCCTACAGGCCCCATCTCACATTGGCAGTGAAAGTCCATAATACTTATGACTTCACAAGCAAAGAGAGGTGCCTAGTCACACATCAGTGCTACCCAAGTGAAAAGGAAAGTTGGACAACAACTTTCAATCCTACAATCTGTGAATGGCGTTACAACGAATGTATAATTCCTTTATCACTGATATCCTGAATGAACTCAAGGCAAGGAACAATCATCCTGTCAACGTTCATTCACTTTATTGATCTCAGTTTAGATTAGAGGATATATGTATGACATCAATATCACATATTGATTCACACATGCGTGTGCACACCTATCTCAATCCTACTCATCAAGTGGCCATGGATATCAAACTCCCTCAAGAGGAACAAATTCCATATCTATCACTCAACCCTCAAAAGCCCCATGTGTCAAAGCCATCCAATCATCACCTTTATAACAACCCATGTTTCAGGACTGCGTTTGATGATGTCAAAGTGTACCCAACAACATGTGTTGAGTGTAGTGATTTCAGGTCAAAGAATCACACTCACCACCATCAGTGTGAGAACTAACTGTGACTACAATGTCATGGTTCCATGTGTCAAACTCACGGTGGGTCTATTCGGTACACTTGTTCTCTAACAAGTACCTATGTGTTTGGTTTGATATCTACATATCATGACTAATGAGATTCTGCCGTCAACCAACACCACAATCTAGTCTTGTATGTCATTGCTATCTATCTACCTTCCACAATGACATCCGACTAGGGACATAATAAGAATGTACAAACTCTTAGCATCTGTATGATCCCATCATTCAGGTCCTAAACCTGAAAGCATACGTCATCGAGTACTGTCATTCTCTAGACATTCAATCTATTCTATCATTATCTCATATGATTGAACCAGAAATAATTGGAAGCTTGCCTTTGATGCTTATCAAATCAATCTTAATGTATCCCACCAATCATCCCATGATTGTCTCTCAGGGCATACATACCAATAGACTCCCACTTACACTGCGAGCCAATCACCCTTGAATCATATTCATAGTGATCTTCAAACATGTCCCACATGTTACTATGCTCTAGTTCTTACATAGTGAGTTATTGCAACACCTTGCCAGAGTCAGTATTAACAGCATGTCTCTCATCTCTTCGTTGTACGTCACATGTATGAGATGGAGTTGTCGTAATATGCGATCTAATATTCCTTTGCTAACCTTTAGCCACATTTCATGACCAAGTACTCCTTACTTGTCATCAAAGATCCGAATATCTATAAGTTCATCTCATGAACTTCCAGATCCATATAGTATCCACTAATGTTCTCTAACACACGGATACTCGACCTTTCCTTTTAAATGACTTTATTGGAACATTTCCATTTATCAACAAACATTCATTTTTATATATCCCATATATATTTTGTGATTAATTTTCTATCCTTTTTTGGAAGTTCGCATCGGTGTAACTTTTACAGTGAACCCTTCCTTATTTCCATAGAACTAGTACTTATCAAGTTCTTATGGTATTCCAGTAACTCTTACTAGAACTAGACAGACATCCACTCATCATGTCCCACATACGAGTTATCAAGATGAGCACATCATATTGTCATGTCCTACATTCAAGATGATGAATGCATTTTATTCTTGCTATGTCCATACATGCAAGATAATGGGATGATTACATACATGATAGATCTATGTCTATTCTTAGTGTTCCCATTCTTCATAAGAATCGGACACTTGGCCTTGGGATACCAACTCCACGTAACATGGACAAGTTTTCTCCCACTGAATTTGTGCACACTGAACCCTTCAGTATAGATTGCAAATGTATGCCTTTTCTTTTTTAGGTCAAGAGGTTCTCGAGAACTATTTATATATCTCTATTCCTATCATATAGGAAACGTCTCTGTCTTCCTTAAAGATAATTTCCACAAATAATTCCATTCTAGAACATCTCATTCCTCATCGACATGTGGAATGCAAATACGCTCCCACAAAATCACAGATCCCTTCTTTATCTTTGTCATATCAATCAAACCCTTTGACTTTATTATCAAAGTAAAGATACAACTCTGAGTTTCTTGTACTCAATCAATCACATTGATTAGTCCATTATAACTTATATACTTCATTTGCATTAATGGATTCATAAACCTTATAGGTTGGGTCATGTATACATCCTTGTTTTATTCCTCATAGGAATGTGGTTTTAGTATCTGTATGCCAAATCTCTTAGTCATTAAGTTGCAATCAATGAGCATCATCCTTCTCAAAATGTTATCCATGTGTCTTAATTCTTAAGACTCATTCGCACTTATGGATTTCATCCCAATGAGTGCTACCATCAAGGTCATACCTTATGGTTCACATGGAAGTCATTTAGGATGTAATAGTCATAAACCATAACTCAAAATCCAGTTCCTCGTATTCATCTAGATAGTTGATTCATCACATGACCAAATCATCACATAGATAATCGAGGTGTATCTGTCAAGGATATAAGAACTCATAACTCCTTGTGATTCTTAATGTCCTTTATTAGTGTGGGGTATTCTTTATTTAAGAAGAAATAAGTTATTTGATCATCATCCTCTAACTCCTTAGAGTATGATTCCTTCTTTATTTAGACATCACCATGCCTTAATCACGAGCTTACTATTATACACTATCATAATCACTCGTAAGGATCTCAAACATTTGGTTCAAGTATTTCATTCATTGATCTCATCAAGAATTAACACTTTACCAAATCCATACTTCATCTATGATATTCTTGAACACTTCAAGATATTCATATTTGGTATTTCTCTAAACACTGTTTGAAGTACTAGCATTAACTCTAATAGGTATGTAAATACATCACATGTATTATACCTAATAGGATAATCATTCTCCCACTACCACTAGTGAAGATTGTTTAATCATATCTAAGAGATTCATGTCTCATACTGGTTCTCTAACCAGAAGAGTCTAGACTTATCCATCATATGGAAACTAGAAGTGAATTTCTCATGATTTATGCTGATTTGATTGTTTGAGTTATCAATAACTTTTAGGTATCATTTTATCTTATGCATACAAAGTACTACAAGATAAACAAGGCATTGCCACAAAGATTGAAACATCAACTTTATTAATTGCCATCATTGTCATACAATATGCAAAAATTAAGGTGTTTTTGTCCATTGACAAATATGAAATAGCAGTTTGTAACTCTATTACATGCCTTCAAGGCTGAAAATAAACTAAAGTACTCCTATCTATGATGGCAACACTTGCCCCATTTATTGGGTGCTTTACACTTTATATCTTGGTATCATATACCTCAAAAGTGTTATAAGTTTATTTCATGACACCTTCAGGTGGAGACGTCTGTCGCCTCCTTCTTCTTTAGTTCTTCCAGATAGAGTGGACAATTCCTTTTCCAATGTCCTGGCTTTTGACAATGGTGGCAATTGCCTCTCTTGGTCACGCCTCCCTTGGCCTTGAGAGTTGAGAAAAACTTAGGCTGTTGGTTAGCCGATCGGTTCGTGGTCCTGGTCCAACTCAAATTGACTTTCATGTTTGTTTCCAACTAATCAAATATTAGTCCTCGTCCAAATCAAATTTGTACAAGTGAAACAAATATATATTTGCAAAAAGAGTCTTCTGACTTTCCAAACGATCTCGGTTGGTCACACAAATCTGATTGATTCAATAGTTGAGCCGATCGTTTCATTGACACATGAGCTGATCGACTCACCACTTTGAACCGATCGGTTCACCAACCTGAGTCGATCGGTTCAACCCTGTGAGTCGATCGGTTGGGGCAGTAGACTGTGCAAATTAGTCAATTGTAGTTCCAATCAATCTGATACTCTAATCAATCAGTCCAACACTTTGAACACTATGATTTTAAGCTATCAATTGATTAAGTGTTTAATTGAACTACTAAACTCCCTTAGTAATCAATCTAAACATCATATGTGGATAAACTCCTCTTCTAGGTTAAAACCTATGTGTGTGACCCTACAGGCCCATTTCACATTGGCAGTGAAAGTCCATAGTACTTATGACTTCACAAGCAAAGAACGGTGCCTAGTCGCACATCAGTGCTACCCAAGTGAAAAGGAAAGTTGGAGAACAACTTTCAATCCTACAATCCATGAATGGTGTTACAGTGAATGTATAATTCATTTGTCACTAATATCCCAAATGAACTCAAGGCATGGAACAGTCATCTTGTCAAATTTCATTCACTTTCTTGATCTTAGAGTAGATTGGAGGAGATATGTATGACATCAATATCACATACTAATTCACATATGTGTGTGCATGCCTATCTCAATCCTACTCATCAAGTGGCCATGGATATCAAACTCCCTCAGGAGGAACAAATTCCATATCTATCACTCACCCCTCAAAAGCCCCATGTGTCAAAGCCATCCAATCATCACCTTTATAACAACCCATGTTTTAGTATTGCATTTGATGATGTCAAAGTGTACCCAACGACATATGTTGAGTGTAGTGATTTTAGGTCAAAGAATCACACTCACCACCATCACTGTGAGAACTGACTGTGACTACCATGTCATGGTTCCATGTGTCAAACTCACGGTGGGTCTGTCCGGTACACTTGTTCTCTAACAAGTACCTATGTGTTTGGTTTGATATCTCCATATCATGGCTAACGAGATTTTGTCATCAACCAACACCACAATCTGGTCTTGTGTGTCATTGATGTCTATCTACCTTCCACAATGACATCCGACTAGGGACATAATAAGAATGTACAAACTCTTAGCTTCCGGATGATCCCATCGTTCAGGTCCTGAACATGAAAGCATACGTCATTGAGTACTGTCATTCTCTAGACATTCAATATGTTCTATCATTATCTCATATGACTGAACCAGAAAGAATTGGAAGCTTGCCTTTGATGCTTATCAAATCAATCTTAATGTATCCCACCAATCATCCCATGATTGGCTCTCAGGGCATACATACCAACAGACTCCCACTTGCACTACGAGCCAATCACCCTTGAATCATATTCATAGTGATCTTCAAACATGTCCCACAAGTTACTATGCTCTAGTGCTTACATAGTGAGTTATGGCAACACCTTGCCAGAGTCGGTATTAACTGCATGTCTCTCATCTCTTCATTGTACGTCACACGTATGAGATGGATTTGCCATAATATGCGATCTAATATTCCTTTGCTAACCTTTAGCCACATTGCATGACCAAGTACTCCTTACTTGTCATCAAAGATCGGAATATCTATAAGTTCATCTCATGAACTTCCAGATCCATATAGTATCCACTAATGTTCTCTAACACACAGATACTCGGCCTTTCCTTTTAAACGACTTTATTGGAATGTTTCTATTTATCAACAAACTTTCACTTTTATATATCCCATATATATTTTGCGATTAATTTTCTATCCTTTTTTGGAAGTTCGCATCAGTGTAACTTTTACAGTGAACCCTTCCTTATTTCCATAGAACTAGTACTTCACAAGTACTTATCAAGTTCTTATGGTATTCCAGTAACTCTTACTGGAACTAGACAAACATCCACTCATCATGTCCCACATATGAGTTATTAGGATGAGCACATCATATTGTCATGTCCTACATTCAAGATGATGAATGCATTTTATTCTTGCTATGTCCATACATGCAAGATAATGGGATGACTACATACATGATAGATCCATGTCTATTCTTAGTGTTCCCATTCTTCATAAGAATTGTACACTTGGACTTGGGATACCAACTCCACGTAACATGGACAAGTTTTCTCCCACTGAATCTGTGCACACTGAACCCTTCAGTATAGATTGCCAATGTATGCTTTTTCTTTTTCGGGTCAAGAGGTTTTCGAGAACTATCTATATATCTCTATTCCTATCATATAGGAAACGTCTCTATCTTCCTTAAAGATAATTTCCACAAAGAATTTCATTCTAGAACATCTCATTCCTCATTGACATGTGGAATGCAAATATGCTCCCACTAAATCACATATCCCTTCTTTATCTTTGTCATACCAGTCAAACCCTTTGACTATATTATCAAAGTAAAGATCCAACTCTGAGTTGATTGTACTCAATCAATCACATTGATTATTCCATTGTAACTTATAGACTTAATTTGCATTAATGGATTCATAAATCTTATAGTTTGTGCCACGTACACATCCTTGTTTTATTCCTCATTGGAATGTGGTTTTAGTATCCGTTTGCCAAATTGCTTATTCATTAAGTTGCAATCAACAAGTATCATCCTTCTCAAAATGTTATCCATGTGTCTTAATGCTTAAGACTCATTCGCACTTATGGATTTCATCCCAATGGGTGCTACCATCAAGGTCATACTTTATGGTTCACATGGAAGTCATTTAGGATGTAATGGTCATAAACCATAACTCAAAATCGTGTTCCTCATATTCATCTAGATAGTTGATTTATCACATGACCAACTCATCACATAGATAATCGAGGTGTATCTGTCAAGGATATAAGAACTCATAACTCCTTGTGATTCTTAATGTCCTTTATTAGTGTGGGGTATTCTTTATTTAAGAAGAAATTAGTTATTAGATAATCATCCTCTAACTCCTTAGAGTATGATTCCTTCTTTATTTATACATCACCATGCCTTAATCATGATCTTACTATGATACACTATCATAATCACTTGTAAGGATCTCAAACATTTGGTTCAAGTATTTCATTCATTGATCTCATCAAGAATTAACACTTTACCAAATTCGTACTTCATCTATGATATTCTTGAACACTTCATGATATTCATATTTGGTATTTCTGTAAACATTGTTTGAAGTACTAGCATTAACTTTAATAGGTATGTAAATACATCACATGTATTATACCTAATAGGATAATCATTCTCCCACTACCACTAGTGAAGATTGTTTAATCATGTCTAAGAGATTCATGTCTCTTACTGGTTCTCTAACCAAAATTGTCTAGACTTATCCATCATATGGAAACTAGAAGTGAATTTCTCATGATTTATGCTGATTTGATTGTTTGAGTTATCAATAACTTGTAGGTATCATTTTATCTTATGCATACCAAGTACCACAAGATAAATAAGGCATTGCCACAAAGATTGAAACATCAACTTTATTAATTTCCATCATTGTCATACAATATGCAAAAATTAAGGTGTCTCTGTCCATTGACAAATATGAAATAGCAGTTCATAACTCTATTACATGCCTTCAAGGCTTAAAATAAACTAAAGTACTCCTATCTATGGTGGCAACACTTGACCCATTTATTGGGTGCTTTACACTTTATATCTTGGTATCATATACCTCAAAAGTGTTATAAGTTTATTTCATGACACCTTCATGTGGAGACATCTGTCGCCTCCTTCTTCTTTAGTTCTTCCAGATAGAGTGGACAATTCCTTTTCCAATGTCCTGGCTTTTGACAATGGTGGCAATTGCCTCTCTTGGTCACACCTCCCTTGGCCTTGAGAGTTGAAGATGACTGTAACATATCGGATCTTGTACCCTACCCTGGAACTTTGATCTTTTAGATTTGACCAAACATGGTTTGAGGTTAGACTTATAATAGGTTTTGTCTGACTAATGTGAGCTAATGCATGTATTATCACCCTAATAAACCTAATTGAATGAGTAATTAAAATAATGGGCCACAAATGGGCCATATGACATATCTCATAAAAATAAATCCCAAATATAAAATCAAAGTTTAAAATCATGTTCTTTGGGCCCTAATTACCTTGGGAGTCAAGTTTCACATTATTCACATAATAATAATTCATTTAATTCAAATTGGAAAAGAAGATGCATGTTTTCCCCAAAATATCAAATAAAACAATAAATGAATCTAAAAGAGGAAAATAATAATATATTCGTAATTTACATAATAAATATAGCCTTTGGGTGAGTTTTCATCCAATTTGGAGAAAGTTTGCTTAAAAGGTCAAACCAGGAGAGAGAAAGTGTGTAGAACCTTCAAAATATTATTTAAATACTCAAACAACTCCAATATGTAAAATTGATGGCAAATTCGTAATCAACATATTAAATATGACTTGTGGGTCAAGTTTTATAATATATGGATAATCCTAAAGCCATTAATGAAGAAGGAAAGAAAAAATGATATTTTATTTATTTAAACCATTAAAAGTTTCCAAAATGCAAAACTAAGTGCATAATCGGAATCTACATGGCTTAATTGGCCTCAATGCAAAATTCCACTTAATTTGGATAATGTTTGAGCCCTCAAAAGAGGAGAGAGAAAAAGGGAAATTAATTTAATAAAACTTTAGTTTTAATCATATTATCTCCCTATCACGCCTGCTTTCTCTTTTTTCCCAATTTCAAATTGATTTTGGACCGTTGATCTGCCATCTAACGACTCTAAGGTCGTCTCCTAGCTCGGGTCGGAGTAGGAGTACAGGCCACATTTTTGGCTATTTTGTATTGTAGATATCTCGCTCAAATCTCAACCTTTTTGCACAATTTCTTCTCCGTTGGGTTCCTGGAAAGCTTTTGCACGTTTCCATATCCCACTCGGGATCTATCATCAAGTATTCGAGTTTTTCCCAATTCCTTCTCTCCAAGCTTTTCGGTCCAACCCCTTCTTGCCGCACCCCTCAACCACACCTATAAATACTCATACCCCAAGTTGTCCCAACGCATGTGCGATGATTCTCTTCAGTCAATTGAATGAGTTCATGCGCATGTGCATGCCGGCGACCGGTTTTTGGATCTTACCTTGTGGCACTTATATCTCCCTCTCCTTGCCACCTTCGACCGAAATGAAGGTATGAATAGCTTCATCTTTGCTCAAGCTTTCTTCCTGTATCTTCATCACTGAGTTTGGTCATGTGTTTTGTATTCACCCAAATTGGGCTGGAGCTGCTCGGCGCCATGTCTATGACCGAGCTTGGGGACGATCCCCTGATAAATTTACCGTTTTGCCCTCTCAAGTTCCTTCTTTCATTATTTTCTTGCGTGGGGGCTCCTTGGTAATTCACCTTCTTGTTTTCTTTTGTTGGCATGGGTCTCACTGACTTTGACTAGGTGACATGGCTGCACCTGATTGGTCCAAGTCACGCGGGCCCGATCCTCTCTCTTCCCCTCTTTCTCGCTTATTTGGAATTTCCTAATTTTGTGATTGGTCAACTTTCTAAAATACATAACTAATTGTCTGTGTGACCAAAAATTACAAATAAATACTCGTTGGATTCAGAAAAATGTAAGCTTTCTTTTGGTATTGGTT
Source organism: Alisma plantago-aquatica (assembly GCA_963693085.1). NCBI lineage: Eukaryota > Viridiplantae > Streptophyta > Magnoliopsida > Alismatales > Alismataceae > Alisma > Alisma plantago-aquatica. The sequence continues at coordinate 27,254,463 of OY856410.1, forward strand.
TTGTCGCCTGAATATAATGTTTTAAATAGGTGTTTTCAATGGATCTATTTAATAATGAATTAACTTGTATAAATCATAACTAAATATATATAAGTCAGAAAAATATAATAAAATATGTTTTGGAATCCTAATAATCTAATCTAAAATATGGTATGGTTTTGATAACCTAACTCACATATGATAAAAAGGTGATTTTTAGGGTTTTGTATAATTAATGGAAACCTAACCCTAATCACATATATATGCTAATAGGTGCTTTGAATGCCTAGTCTTGGACCTAGATGTGACTTTGGATCATTTGAATCTGATGTTGAGGTATGTTGTATCTCCTATTCATCCATATTGAGAAATTCACCTACTTTATCATTCTTTTGACTTTTGCCTACACATATGTCTATTCTCTTGATATCATGGTTTGTGTGAACTATCTTGCTTGTTGTGGACTTGGACATTTTCTTGATATCTCACTTGTGCCTTGGTGCATGTTGGTCCCTTATATTAATATGTGCCACTTTGAAGTAGATGTTATATGTTTGTGTTGTCCATTGTGTGATGGCAACCTTTGTATCATCTTCTGACTAAACTATTTACTTGCCTCTATATTTACATGCAATGTGATTCAGTAGCACTAGAGTAGTGTAAATTACTTTGGTTTTGGGGCAGTAATCCCCTATTGTTTATTAAGGAGGGTGGTAATCCATACTCAGTTTTATATATTTGGGAGATTGGCAACATTCCTTTCTCTATCAGGTTCAAGTTTGTGCTTGGCCGCCTTTGTGTTTATATTGTTCTAGGGCTATGCTTATCTCACATGCATGCAGGTTGATGATGATATGTGCTTTGTTTCCCACCATGGTAGTGGATGTTTATATTGATAGCACATTCTTATTATTTGTTGGTTATGGCAAGTATCCCTTTTGTTATGATCTTTTCTCTTGATACCCGATTGGGTGGTCCTTATCTCTTACATGGGAAGCCTTTTATTATGATGTCCCTTATTCTTTATAAATTGCTCAATTTTCTTTTTAGTATGCACACACCAGCCTTTGCTGATGTTTCCTATTGTTTCTCTTTTGCTGGGGTATGCTTCCAACCCTAGGTGGAGGACTTGGATGACAAGGTTTGATGACTTGGACTTAGAATATGAAGTTAAAGCTTGGAGACAATCTTGAGGTGGTTTAGATTTCCTCTACATGGATCCTTGTGATGTAAGTTTGTAACCCTTTGTTTTATAATTGAATATAGTCATGTTTTTATTCCGCTGCTATTCTTTGGTCTTTTGTTACCATTATATAAAGATTTGAAAATTTTACACCCACTCCAACATACCTTCTGAGTGTGTTGGGACTGGAGGTTTTATTGTTCAAATTTTTTGTAGAGAGGTGTTTTCACTTCTTTACAGCATGGTATCAGAGCCCATGGTAGTCGGAATCTAACTATTTCAATTTTGTCTCCCTCTAGAACCCTTGACTTAGTTAGTTACCTCTAAGTGAGATGTTGATCCTAGATTTGATCAATGATGATATTTTATGCAGTAAGGTTTGGTTTAAGGATGAGAATATGTTTGGATATCTAATTATGGAAATATTGTGACTTGGTTTCTCACTTTGATTTTGGGCCCTAATTTCAGTTTTAATCGCAAAAGTTTTTCACAACAAATTATTTTCAATATAATACTACATGTATAAAAGAAAATGTTTTCCCTGGATTTTATCAATGTTTTCTTGAACTAAATCACAATGAAGAGAAACTCTAGTTTGAGAAGAATCTAATCCTAGTTTGTGACTAGGATTGATATAATGGTGTAGTTGACCTACCCAATGACTTTTAGATGTTCATGTAGGGTTGATAGGTTAGAGACACGAGGACCTAAAACTCAACCCTAGATGGTGACTGAATAGTTGGATACATGAGAAACATAAATCTCTAAAACTTTCTTAACTTTGAGACGTGGGTAGCTCTATAAAAAAAGTTACTTAGTTAGACTTGTTAGGTTGAACCCTTTAAGGGGTGGAGAGTAGTTGGTTGTTTGATGTTTGGATCAATAGATTTTGAGGACAAAATCCTTTTTAAGGGGTGGAGTGTTGTAACATACCAGATCTTGGACCCTACCCTGGAACTTTGATCTTTTAGATTTGACCAAACATGGTTTGAGGTTAGACTTATAATAAGTTTTGTATGACAAATGTGAACTAATGCATGTATTATCACCCTAATAAACCTAATTGAACGAGTAATTAAAATAATGGGCCACTAATGGGCCATATGACATATATCATAAAAATAAATCCCAAAAGTAAAATCATGTTCTTTGGGCCCCAATTACCTTGGGAGTCAAGTTTCACATTATTCACATAATAATAATTCATTTAATTCAAATTGGAAAAGAAGATGTGTGTTTTCCCTAAAATATCAAATAAAATAATAAATGACGCTAAAAGAGGAAAATAATCATATATTCGTAATTTACATAATAAATATAGCCTTTGGGTGAGTTTTCATCCAATTTGGAGAAAGTTTGCTTAAAAGGTAAAATCAGGAAAGAGAAAGTGTGTAGAACCTTCGAAATATTAATTAAATACTCAAACAAATATGATATATACAATTGATGGCAAATTCGTAATCAACATGTTAAATATGACTTGTGGGTCAAGTTTTATAATATTTGGATAATCCTAAAGCCATTAATGAAGAAGGAAAGAGAAAATGATATTTGATTTATTTAAACCATTAAAATTTTCCAAAAGGCAAAACTAAGTGCATAATCAGAATCTACATGGCTTAATTGGCCTCAATGCAAAATTCCACTTAATTTGGATAATGTTTGAGCCCTCAAAAGAGGAGAGAGAAAAAGGAAAATTAATTTAATAAAACTTTAGTTTTAATCATATTATCTCCTTGTCACGCATGCTTTCTTTTTTTCCCAATTTTGGATTTCTTTTGGACTGTTGATCTGCGATCTAACGACTCTGAGGTTGTCTCCTAGCTCAGGTCAGAGTAGGAGTATAGGCCACGTTTTTGGTGATTTTGTATTGTAGATATCTCACTCAAATCTCAACCTTTTTGCACAATTTCTTCGTCGTTGGGTTCCTGGAAAGATTCCACACGTTTCCATATCTCACTCGGGATATATCATCAAGTATTCGAGTTTTTTCCAATTCCTTCTCTCCAAGCTTTTCGTTCCAACCCCTTCTTGCCGCACCCCTCAACCACACATATAAATACTCATACCCCAAGCTATCCCAATGCATGTGCGATGATTCTCTTCAGTCAATTGAATGAGTTCTTGCGCCTGTGCATGTTGGCGATCAGTTTTTGGATCTTACCTTGCAACACTTATATCTCCCTCTCCTTGCCACCTTTGACCGAATTGAATGTATGAATAGCTTCATCTTTGCTCAAGCTTTCTTCCTATATCTTCATCACTGAGTTTGGTCATGTGTTTTGTATTTGTCCAAATCAGGCTGGAGCTGCTCGGCGCCATGTCTGCGACCGAGCTTGGGGACGATCCCCTGATAAATTTACCATTTTGCCCTCCCAAGTTCCTTCTTTCATTATTTTCTCGCGTGGGGGCTCCTTGGTAATTCGCCTTCTAGTTTTCTTTTGTTGGCACGGGTCTCGCTGACTTTAACCAAGAGACATGGTTGTGCCTAATTGGTCCAAGTCACGCGGGCCCGATCCTCTCTCTTCCCCTCTTTCTCGCTTATTTGGAATTTCCTAATTTTGTGAATGGTCAACTTTCTAAAATACATAACTAATTGTCTGTGTGACCAAAAATTACAAATAAATACTCGTTGGATTCAGAAAAATGTAAGCTTGCTTTTGGTATTAGTTTTGTCACCTAAATATAATGTTTTAAATAGGTGTTTTCTATGGATCTATTTAATAATGAATTAACTTATATAAATCATAACTAAATATATATAAGTTAGAAAAATATAATAAAATATGTTTTGGAATCCTAATAATCTAATCTAAAATATGGTATAGTTTTGATAACCTAACTCACATATGATAAAAAGTGATTTTTAGGGTTTTGTATAATTAATGGAAACCTAACCCTAATCACATATATATGCTAATAGGTGCTTTGGATGCCTAGGCTTGGACCTATATGTGACTTTGGATCATTTGAATCTAATGTTGAGGTATGTTGTATCTCCTATTTATCCATATTGAGCAATTCACCTACTTTATCATTCTTTTGACTTTTGCCTACACATATGTCTATTCTCTTGATATCATGGTTCGTGTGAACTATCTTCTTGTTGTGGACTTGGATATTTTCTTGATATCTCACTTGTGCCTTGGTGCATGTCGGTCCCTTATATGAATATGTGCCACTTTGAAGTGGATGATATATGTTTTTGTTGTCCATTGTGTGATGGCAACCTTTGTATCATCTTCTGACTAAACTATTTACTTGCCTCTATATTTACATGCAATGTGATTCAGTAGCACTAGAGTAGTGTAAATTACTTTGGTTTTGGGGCAGTAATCCCCTATTTTTTATTAAGGAGGGTGGTAGTATACCACTTCTCTATACCCGAGTGTGCAGTAATCCATACTCAATTTTATATATTTGGGGGATTGGCAGTATTCCTTTCTCTATCATGTTCAAGTTTGTGCTTGGTCGCATTTGTGTTTATATTGTTCTAGGGCTATGCTTATCTCACATGCATGCAGTTTGATGATGATATGTGCTTTGTTTCCCACCATGGTAGTGGATGTTTATATTGATAGCACATTCTTATTATTTGTTGGTTATGGCAAGTATCCCTTTTGTTATGATCTTTTCTCTTGATACCCGATTGGGTGGTCCTTATCTCTTGCATGGGAAGCCTTTTATTATGATGTCCCTTATTCTTTATAAATTGCTCAATTTTCTTTTTAGTATGCACATACCAGCCTTTGTTGATGTTTCCTATTATTTCTCTTTTGATGGGGTATGCTTCCAACCCTAGGTGGAGGACTTGGATGACAAGGTTTGATGACCTGGAGTTAGAATATGAAGTTAAAGCTTGGAGACAATCTTGAGGTGGTTTATATTTCCTCTACATGGATCCTTGTGATGTAAGTTTGTAACCATTTGTTTTATAATTGAATATAGTCATGTTTTTATTCCACCGCTATACTTTGGTCTTTTGTTACCATTATATAAATATTTGAAAATTTTACACCCACTCCAACATACCTTCTGAGTGTGTTGGGACTGGAGGTTTTATTTTTCAAATTTTTAGTAGAGAGGTGCTTTCACTTCTTTACAATGACTTGGGCTGTGGGCTAGCATCGGAACCCTTCTTAGCTTTGCCCTTGTGCTTGCCCTTAGACTTGCCTTTCTTTTCATTGATCAACATCACAGACTTAGGCTTGTCCTTCTTCATTTGTGCCTCGGCTGTCCTCAACATGCCAAACAACTCTATCAACGGCTTGTCAAAGTTGTTCATGTTGTAATTCATCACAAACTGACAGTAGGATTCTGGCAACGATTGCAGTATCACATTAGTAGCCAACTCTTGGCTCAGGGGAAATCCCAGTCTCATCAGGTTCTCCACATACCCAATCATCTTGTGTGTGTGAGGACCAACTGGATCTCCTTTTGTCATGACACCCTTGAATAGCACCCTGGAGACATCATATCTCTCTTGTCGTGCTTGATCTTCATACATGTTCTTGAGATGCTGAATCATCTCAATGACACCCATGTTCTCATGTTGTCTCTACAACTCGTTGTTCATGGATCACAACATCAAGCACTTTGCATCAATGGCATCTTCAAAATGATTCTTATAAGCATCCCTTTCTGCCTTTGGTGCGGTAGGAGCAGGTTCCTCTGGAGCTGGAGTATCCAGGACATAGAGCTTTCACTCTTGAGTGAGAACAATTCTCAATGTCCTAATCCAGTCGTGGAAGTTAGTCCCATTCAGCTTGTCCTTTTCAAGGACCGATCGCAATGAAAAGTGATTGTTGTTTGTTGTCATTTGTACTACAGAAGGAAATATATGCAATTTATCCCAAAACTCAATTTTAACTTATTTGATTGATTTGAAGGGTTGATGATATAATTAGGACTTTAATTAATTATCACTCCCACTATTTTTGTTCAAATTGATAGCCCTCACCATCAATTTGGAAGATTACAACGTACAATCTTCTAGTGGGTCAAGATTCGGGAATCCTCTGAGTCATGGACCAGCTAGGGCTGTCACCCACAACTTAGATCTTCCAGGTAGGCAACTTTTGCCAATTGCATCATATGCAACTCTTAAAAGATGTCATATGCAACTCCTTGCCATTATCACCTCCATGCCTCAAGGTGCTAGATCCTATCTAGGTCACCTTTTTAAGTCTGACCCAAAGCCAACATGATGAATATACACCCTGCTAGGGAAGACCCACATATCCATCCTTCACACTTCCACGAGATAGACGGTGCACCACGCTAGGGCGTGCCCACACTTGGCCGATCAAGCTTTTCACGTGTGTCGCATTTGGAAGGCATCTAAAACTTTAATATTTAATGAGGGATTTGGTTTTTATAGGTACATATACATATCCAATCACCACAATACATAGTATGTATCATATACATGCTATATCCCATAGAAAACATGTGAAATGATAAAAGCGATGATTATGGCCATCCTATTGTGATTCCTCGAGCCAAGAGGAATCACGGTCATCTAGGTCCACATCACATGCAACCTGTACAAGATGAACTTTGTGCTTTGCCATTCTGGGTTTGATCAACTCATCTCCATGATTGATCGGCTCGCCATCAGGCCGGTCGGTTGGGTGCCACCAGCCGATCGACTGGCGCCTCCAGCCGATCAGTTCACTAGTCTTCGTGCATCTCCTCAGGGCCGCCACCCACTGTAACAGACTGCAATCTAGGGTCTTCCTTGCAATTTGCCCACTTTTGAGCTTTTCTTTTCTTTCTAGTCCTTTTGGACGTTTTTCATAAATTTCACCATCTTTTGAATCCTTTTTGGCCTCCAAGTGCAATTTGAGCTTTATGGATGGTGAAATCAATATTTACCCTCATTTATAATAATGAAGGGGTGTTTGCACAAATAACCCACTTAATGTGATAATTGAGGACTAATTATGCAAATTTCCCATTAATGGGAAATACTGAGTGGATAATGTTAATTTAGTGTTAATGAGCTTTTTGGATAAGAAATTAATACTAAAGTGTAATGTAGTTCATTAATAAGTATAATAACCTCTTTACTTTCTCTCTCCTAAAATATAAAAATAACACTTGAAAAGAGAATATAAAAGTGAGATATTTCTCTTAAAGTTAATATGTAATTAATATCTCGAATCTCACTCAAGGATTTCAATTAAAAAGATGTCCATATCATTTCACCTCTTTTAAATACATTAACATATGTTTTAATGGAAAATATAAATTAAGGGCCTTATTGGATATAAATATGAAATCTAATTATATGGCATCATTCTAAATGCTAATTAGAACCTATGGTCCAAATTTGGTGGCTTTTGGACATCCTTTGACCATTCAATTTATCATTTGAAGATCTAAAATTTCACTTACATTATTGCTTTGTTAATAATTATACTTATATGCCTTTTCCGCTTAACCCTCCTCCTGCAACGCCCGCATGTCTATGGGTCTTCTCCATCATGAGGCATGCGGTCGTGGTAACAGCTGACGATTCTCTGCTCCTTCCTCTTCGGCTTCCTCCTCCTCCCTATTTCCTTCCCATCCTCTCCTCATGCTAAACCCAGCCGCCTCCTTACTTTCTTCTTCTCCTTCCTCTTCTCCCTTCCCGCCACCTACAGGGACTGTCGCAGGTCATCTCCTCGTGCCCACCTACAGTCGCCCCATGAGACGCCTCTATGCTCCGCCATCGGGTCAGTCACCACCACTCATGTCGACAACTGTCATTGCCTAACCCCTCCCGCCATATCTGGCTCCAGCCTACTCCAAGATGCAAGTCTGCAACATCCTCTTATCTCTCCTTCGTTTGCTCCTCCCCCACCTATGCCCAACAGTGGCAGGAGGTGCCATGCGGACCGCCGACAGTGCCGAGTGCTTCCATGAACCTTGCACTGCTATCTCAACCCCAACCTTAGCCACTTCCACCCTCTCCGTTGACTCTAGTGTCCACTATAGTCTCCTTCCCTCTACTCTTACACCCACACCATCATAGTATCAGCAATCGACCTTTGCAGCTGCAGATCTCGACAGGGACATAACATCGACCAAGGCCACGAGAGTCTCTTCTCTTCAACCTCCACAACCCCTTCTAATAGAATGAATTCTCCAGTGGCAACACTCAGCCAAGCAACATCCCGAGCATCATCGTGACCTACAGATCCAAATCATGTCCATATTGCCTTACGTATTTCTCCATCTTGAGCGCAACAACCACGACGACCTCCTCTTCAGCCTGACTCCCCACCACAACAGTGATAGAAGGCATCATTACATATCACGTAGACTGATGTTAGCTGACCTACAACCCTCATGGTGCCATCTCTACCTCATCACTGTAGTATAAATGGTTCCCTCTTCTTCAGTCTCGCAACCTCACAAGCACGCCCTTACCATCACATATTCCAACCTCTTCCACAAACCCTAACTTCTACAGGCTTTTTCCTCTTAGTTATAGCCACCATGCCAAGCTTATACTTCTATCCATGGATTCATGCAAGCTCATCCTTCTCTGCCCAGCCCTAGAGAGGTCAACGGACTCAAACCATGGCAGGCTGGATGACATGCCTATGGTGTCCTTGCTACATCCACGAGGCCTCAAAGAGATGATCAGATTTGAGTGGATTTTCTGAGTTTGGAGACACTCAAGTTCCATTGTTTTGATCAGCTGGAATCAAACTAAACACCATATATTAGTTCTATTGCGGCCATCATGGTAAGTTCTCCTCATATGATACTGATTTGAAGGATGGAGATATTAACAAATAAGTAGTAAATTACTTGGTCGACTACCCTAGTTTTATTATATTAATGTACAAGCATCAATAAGCAATATTGTATGGAATACGAGAAAGGCTAACAGTATCACGTTGCTTACTAATATTATGTTGAGATATGAGACTTAATCTTATCAATAACTTTGAGGTAGCCAATATGATGTATATGGTTTTATCTACTCTAGTTACTTAAATGATTATTCATCTAGTATCCAGTAATTTAATTGTTATAATAATGAGAAACCTAACAATGTTGTACATGTGTTTATTAAATCACATATTAGACATTACTCAATCTTATAAGAATATGAGACTTGGTGATGATAATAAGTAATACCACAATAGATTACCCAAATACTAATGTATTTTAGCATATTGATATGGGGATGAAATCAACTCAATATCTAGACTACTAGTAGAGGATAATATATAGTTTTAACAGTTTTAGAACAACACCTAATGTTTCTATATGTGACTTAGAATTAAATAATAGGAAAACATTATTTATAATAATACTTATGTGGAGTATGATGCAATATACATACTTGTTTACCCATATATACAATAAGAGATGTTTATGTTTTCACACATGCTTGTAAGCAAGACTAAAATCATAGATTCTTGGAATAAGAGCAATTCAATAAACATAGCTAAAATCGAGGGATCCATATTAATGCTAATATGTATATGTAATACATATTTATACTTATGTGGCTAAATATAGATGTTAGAGCTAAATCATATACCTAAGGTAAGCATGTTAAACACGATTAAGACTAAAATCCCTAATACACCTTTAGGCAACTAGAATCAGATTAAAATGCACTATGAAAATGGATAACATGAATGTACCCACTTGTTCACTTGATTTTATCTAATGTATATAATGTGTTCCTAGGGTGAGTGCTCAACTTTGGGGACCAAGTATAACAATTGAACAAGACATTAATTATGAAGATCAGGTATGTGGATCCTATTTATATATGTGAATCCTATCAAAGATGAATTTGAATGTTTATTGTGCAAATAATCCTATTCTTCAGTTGGGCTCTTATCCAACCCCACATTCCTAATGTGCTAGCCTTGATATCCTTTTATGGCCTTTATTGGCTCTTTAATTGTTTGATGCTTTTGTTGCCATTGTGGCTCATCTATTTGGAATTACTTGAATCTTGCTATGGCTTATGTTGGCTCAATTATTTTATTTACTTAATGGGCTTTATTCCCAATGCAATGTTGCAAATTTGATTTTCACTACTGCCAAGTGAACTATTAAGCATGATGTATTTTAGGCCAAATGACAATGTAGTGTACATGTGTACAAACCACCCATAGGGCACTGAGGTTTTAGTCCTCCTGCCGGGCACTGGGGTTTTAGTCCCCCTGCCACTTTATTTAGGCACTGGGGTTTTAGTCCCCCTGCCACTTTATATAGGCACTGGGGTTTTAGTCCCCCTGCCACTTGGTGAGGTCCGGTAGGTGCCTCACCCTACATTGAGATGATTTTGTGTCTTAATATATTCATGCTTTGTGATTATTATTGTGGTGATTGATTATGGCAGTCTTCTCTCTCTTATTCTTATACTTGCCTCATTTCTTTTAAAATCTCTTAGTGTAGAGAAACTCTTATACTACAATGCTCTAGATTATTTAATTGTCCTATTTCTCTTGAATAACACATACATTTTTATCTTTCTCTTGCTGGATGACCCCAACCATCCAGTCTAGGATCAGAGTGCGCTTGGAAGCTTGGTGAACCTGCCTAAGGCTAAGGAGATCTTGCACATCTAGATCGCTTGGACTAGTTGCATAAACTTTTGTTATGTTGTATGTGGAGACAAGTTGTATTAGTTTAAGTCTTCTTCTACCTAGATCCTATGCTTGAATAAAGTTGTACACCCATTTGGGAAATTTTTATAATGTACTCTTTATACCTTTTGAATAAATTCAAGTTTCCGCTGCCACACATTTGATGTATTTGTTTATCATGTTTAATAGTAGAGACTATGTCTTTACACCCGCTCGTCTTGTTCCCTTGAACCGGTCATATGGAAGGCTAACTGATCAGTTCATGCCTTGAACTGGTCGTCTCAGCTGTCTACCATTCTTTGACATAACAGGAAATAAAAGATCTATCCTATTTTACATTTGAATTGAGAAACCCTGAGTTACATTTGGGGGGAGCAAAGATAGGAAAGAGATCTCGAGTTATCTTGAGTTACATCAGGAATAAGGAGGTAGGGAATCGGTGCGCAGACCGAGATGCAAGCAATCACATTCAACCAAGCACACATACATAGGGTTTATTGGTCATAACCACGCTATACATCCACCAAAAAACTCGTTTAAGGGCGACGCACATCGAGTGCATTCATATTACATATCATATATGTATATTGGGATTTGTGGATTTAGGATTGGACATGCATAAAGCCAATTTTATTCGCATCGTATGCAATAAATAAAGGCGACAAACCAAAATCGATCACATCAATAATCCTAAAGTATAGAGTAGTTAACTTGGCTCTGATACCACTGTTGGGTTTTATGGGAGACAGAGAACGCAGCAGAAATAAAATAATTTCTTTTCCCAAACCCAGAATAAAGGAATCACGTCAACGTCTATAAAATAGGAAGTATGGTTTGTAGAGACATACCTTGTCCCGACGCTTGCTCGGCGACGTTACCTCGCGGCTTGCACAGTCTTCACCTCCGGTCTTGGATGATGTCTGTGCAACTCCTGGTCTCACCGGGACTATCAGGATTGACAGCTGTCCTCCGAGCGGCAGAAGTCTCCTGCCTCAGAAGTAGTCCATACGGACCACCTAGAACTCCGATCGCCTTGTCGCACAAGGCACTAGAAGGAGTCATACCCTCTTGTCGGCGTACTAGTCACCGACACACTCTCTTACCACCAGTCACTTTTCTGCAGTTGTCTTTCCCTTGTTGTGCCTCCCTTATCGGGTAGCACTTGCTCGGGATCTCCTGGTTACCACAACCAGAGAGAACGACAACTTTGCAGAGCAACTGGTGTTCTGAGTTATTGTTCTTGAGAAGCCCCCAATACCCCTATATATATAAGAGGGTCATGGGACAGGGTTCTCTACCCCAGGCAATGCGGGATTAAAGCAGGAGTAGAAGGGTTTGAGATTTTCCACAAAACAACCAACTGCGCTAGCTGAACCGATTATTTCAAGCATGAACTGATCGGTTGGGGACCTGAGCGGATCGTTTCACACCTGAGCCGATCAGTTAGGACACCTGAGCTGATCGGTTCAAGCATGAGCAGATCGGTTTGTGGTCCTGGTCCAACTCGAATTGACTTTCATGTTTGCTTCCAACTAATCAAATATTAGTCCTTGTCCAAATCAAATTTGTACAAGTGAAACAAATATATATTTGCAAAAAGAGTCTTCTGACTTTCCAAACGATCTCGGTTGGTCACACGAATCTGATCGATTCAACAATTGAGTCGATTGTTTCATTGACACATGAGCCGATCGACTCACCACTTTGAGCCGATCGGTTCACCAACCTGAGCCGATCGGTTCAATCCTATGAGGGCAGTAGACTATGCAAATTAGTCAATTATAGTTCCAATCAATCCGATACTCTAATCAATCAGTCCAACACCTTGAACACTATGATTTTGAGCTATCAATTGATTACATGTTTAATTGAACTACTAAACTCCTTTAGTAATCAATATAAACATCATATGTGGATAAACTCCTCTTCCAGGTTAAATCCTATGTGTGTGACCCTGCAGGCCCATTTCATGTTGGCAGTGAAAGTCCATAATACTTATGACTTCACAAGCAAAGAGCGGTGCCTAGTCACACATCAGTGCTACCCAAGTGAAAAGGAAAGTTGGAGAACAACTTTCAATCCTACAATTTGTGAATGGTGTTACGGTGAATATATAATTCCTTTGTCACTGATATCTCGAATGAACTCAAGGCATGGAACAATCATCCTATCAATGTTCATTCACTTTCTTGATCTCAGAGTAGATTGGAGGATATATGTATGACATCAATATCACATACTGATTCACACATGTGTGCGCACGCATATCTTAATCCTACTCATCAAGTGGCCATAGATATCAAACTCCCTCAGGAGGAACAAATTCCATATCTATCACTCACCCCTCAAAAGCCCCATGTGTCAAAGCCATCCAATCATCACCTTTATAACAACCCATGTTTCAGGACTGCGTTTGATGATGTCAAAGTGTACCCAATGACATGTGTTAAGTGTAGTGATTTTAGGTCAAAGAATCACACTCACCACCATCACTATGAGAACTGACTGTGACTACCATGTCATGGTTCCATGTGTCAAACTCACGGTGGGTCTGTCTGGTACACTTGTTCTCTAACAAGTACCTATGTGTTTGGTTTGATATCTCCATATCATGACTAACAAGATTCTGTCATCAACCAACACCACAATCTAGTATTGTGTGTCATTGCTGTCTATCTACCTTCCACAATGACATCCGACTAGGGACATAATAAGAATGTACAAACTCTTAGCATCCGTATGATCCCATCGTTCAGGTCATGAACCTGAAAGCATACATCATTGAGTATTATCATTCTCTAGACATTCAATTTGTTCTATCATTATATCATATGAATAAACCAAAAAGAATTGGAAGCTTACCTTTGATGCTTATCAAATCAATCTTAATATATCCCACCAATCATCCCGTGATTGGCTCTTAGGGCATACATACCAACAGAGGCACCCTGACTTGGTCATGAATCCTATAGGAGATAGAAAATAGGGTCTGTGGGATCCCCTTCATCGACTAGGGTGTTGGGGGAGAAACCTTATCAAGTTAGATGTCAAAATGCTTGCCTATGAGTGAGGATCATGGATAGAAGATGATACAGGTGAAAGGAGGTGGAAGAGAGAGAGATCGGGGGAAGAAACCGAGAAAGATGTGAGTACTACAGTCTTGGAAAAAAAGAACAAGGTGAGAGAGATGGCCTCCTCACACAGAGATGATTTCGTGAGAGTCCAACTCTAATTAATATCCTCAACCAAGATGTGTGATAGAGCGTTAATCTAAGAACCTTAGGTTAGATTACTAAAACAAGTATATTTTGATTTAAAACTATATAGAAATATCAAAATTCTTAGAGAGGTCAAAAGAAGTCCTAATCACTTCAAATTTGAGCCACATGATACAAGCAGTCTACAATCTCCCTACTAGGTTAGCTTTATATTTTGAATATCTTTTGTCTATTAATTCCATATAAATAATTATCTTAATTTATGTGTATTAAAAGATGGAATACCTTTTCTTTTGTTGATTTCTTGAGTCAAATTTGAGGTTTTGAGTTATCATCCACCCAAAGGTTAATCTTGTTGTCTTTTATGTCTCTTGGAGAAGTTATCTTTATAGGAGAGATAAAAAGAGAGAACAATGTTATTTATCCTTTATGTATTTTGAATTCATTTGATCATAAGGAAAAGTAAATGAGGAAATATATTTCATTTTCTCTCTCTTTATATTGTATTTCATTTAAATTATCCAATATTTGGGGTAACTTGCATCAATATTTAAGTTTTAAAATTTATAGCTAAAACTCTGCACTTGTTGAGATTCCCATTTCCCTTGCGACCTCATCGATCTGGCGATGAGGGCTAGTAGGCGTGAACGTCTTCCTCCCTTAGCTTAGGGTTTCCCCTTGCAGGTTCAAGCGAGCAGGTTTTGCTCTTGGTTCTGTCTTCAGTATGGTGACTGAGTTGGTAGAGAGGTATGCTGGATTACGGCTGACAGAGGAGGAGGAGGATCCCATCGACGTTCAGGCAGTAGGAAGGGGCGAAGAGGAGGACGATCACACAGCATTGGCACTGGTGGGCAGGCTTCTTACGGACAGATGTTTCAACTTCCAAGTGATGGAGAGGACGATGGCACAGGCGTGGAGTCTTCATGAATCAGTGGAGTTTAAACAACTAGAGGGAGGTGCTTTCGTGATGCAGTTCACCCACTGGTCGGACAAACAACGAGTTATTGAGGATGCTCCATGGAACTTTGATGTTTGTTTGCTTCTTTTCAAAGAGGTTGACAAGGAGGAACAACCAGGGCGGTTGAGGATCGACAGATCACCCTTCTGGGTTTGTCTCTACGGTGTCTCTCTAGGGTATAGGGCAGACGACACCATCAGGAAGATAGCGGCTCGAATCGGAGAGGTTATGGCCACCGACAGAGACAATATGGGGTGGAACTCCTCCCTACGAGTCCAGATCTTGTTGGACGCCACAAAGCCGCTCAAAAGATCATTGAAGATCAGGGTGGAGAGTGGGAATATAGTGGAGGTGGAGATAAAGTATGAGAGGTTGTCGACGTTCTATTTTGTTTGTGGGTGCCTCAGCCACATTGACAAGGACTACCAAACCTACGAAGAGGATGATGATCAGCAGAACCAGTGGGGAAACTGGATGAGAGCTTCCCTATGGAAACAACGACGGCAGGTTGGGAGAAATGTAGAAGGAAGAGGAGGGGTGAAGAAGACGCTCACATTTAAGGTGAGCTCGTCAGAGCAAAGGAAGGGGTCGGGAGAGACAGGCGATAACGCTAGTGTTGTGGGGGGACTCGACTTCGGGGAAGGAGGTGGTGGGGTGGGGGAAGGTGGGAAGGGGGGCGCGGTGGTAGTCGGGATGTGGGAAGGAAGGGGGGTCTATGGGTGGGAAAGGAAGGTGATGACGAGGGAGGACAGGTGGGAGAAGAGGTCGATGGGGGTCTGGCCAAAGCTAGCAGAACAAATGGGATGGAGAAGGGGAAATGGAAGGAGGAAGGATGTGTGAAGGGATCGGAGAGGGTGGGGAAGGACGGTAGAGCAACTCCACTCACAAGGGAGGAGATACTAGGCTTGTGGGGCACCTATTGCAGCCAAGAGAAGGCCTCGATGGTGGGGGAGAGGATGGAGAGCCATGGGACACGAGAGGAACAACCTGAATGACACATCACGAGTAGCGATAATCAGCAGGTAGCTAATAGAACCTCCAATGACAACAGTGGCCAAGACAACTAAGGAAACACAAAGAAGACCATTGACGGCTGGGGAACTCAGGGACTTGAAGGAAATAGAGCTGGTTTGCAGATGAATCTTGGTCATTATGTTGATGAATATTTGCCCCAAAGTAAAGGGGAAAGAAGAGCCATAACTAGGGCACAAAGGCGAAAAGAAGCTGGGGCAAAGAGGAAGCAGGGCTCCAAATTGGGACAAGGAAAAAAGAAACACCAGCCATGGGTTTATAGAATGAGTAGGGGAGCTCGATTGGGTATCCCAGAGGAAGAGGTGGTGTGGGAAAGTGCAACTGGGAAGCGGGACAGAAGTGGGGAACTTTGTGACATGGAACTGGATGACCAATCACCATAGCCTACAGGAGAAAAAAGACAGAGGAGGAATCCTGATATTATGTCTGTTGTAGAAGAGGGTGCCATAACCCAAGTAGCGGCGACTGGCGGAGACCAGTCCCATGAAGGCCAATGAAAATCTTTAGTTGGAACTGTCAGGGGTTGGGTGACCCTGACACGTGCAAAGCTCTCTGGGCCTGGGTCTGGAGGGAGCGCCCCAATATAGTTTTCGTCATGGAAACTATGATTGTGGACAAGCAACTTGAAGACGTCAAAAGGAGTTGTGGGTTTACTGAAGGGTTGTGCATCTCTCGCACTGGTAGGGCAGGGGGGCTTGGTTTCTGGTGGAAGGATTTAGAGGTGGATATTCTGAGCTATTCTAACAGGCATGTCTCGGCTTTGGTTAAAGATGGGTCAACAGGCTGTACTTGGAAAGCTATCGGGATCTATGGATGGGCAGATCAGTAGAATAAGACAAGGACTTGGGAGCTCATGAGGAGACTGAAAAATGAGGCAAATAAACCGGTCATTTTCTTTGGGGACTTCAATGAGATAGTTTCCAACACAGAAAAGGAGGGAGGTCCGCCAAAGGATGAAAAGTTTATTCAGAATTTCAGAGATATCATTGACAAATGCAACTTGATTGAGGTGGGCTTTGAGGGTAACATCTTCACGTGGAAAAGGGGGCTGACGGAAAGAACCTTAGTAAAGGAGAGGCTAGACAGATTCCTTCTGGAGCTTGAATGGAGAAATATGTATAAGTTATGTAGAGTTTTCCACCTTCCCATTTACGAGTCGGATCATGCACCAATCATTCTAAAAGCAGATAACAAGGGCAGCAAGAAGAGAAGGGGTAATGGCCAATTCAGATTTGAACCCATGTGGGTGAATGAGGGTGAATGTGCTGAAATCATTAAGGGGGTCTGGGATCACGAAGGAGGGACTGATCTAAACACAAAACTGCTGATCTGTAAAGAGAAATTGAGAGAGTGGGCTGCAGTGAAGCTTGGGGCTAGATAGAAGAGGATTAAAGAATTGGAGGATGATATGAAAAGACTTCAATCGCTTCCCCCAGATCATACAAATCTCAAGGAAGCAGATGAAAAGTCTAAGGAATTGCAATATTGGCTTCAAAGAAATGAAGAGTATTGGGCTGCCAGGGCGAGGGTGAAGGAACTGAAAGAAGGGGATAGAAATACTGCTTACTTCCACCAAAAGGCTACTAATAGGAGAAGAAGGAACTGGATTGAAGGGCTTGAGGATGAGCAAGGTCTGATGAGACATCATGAAGGGGAGATCAACGACATAATTGTAAACTACTTTACTCATCTGTTCCAGTCTAGTAATCCTTCGGGATTTGAGGAGGCCGTGAAGGGGATTCAGGAGGTGATATATGGAGAACAGATAGAAGAGTTAGAGAGAGACATTACTGATGAGGAAATTGGGGTGGCACTGGAGTAGATGCATCCCAACAAAGCACCAGGACCGGATGGCATGAAGGTGATGTTCTATCAGAAGTTTTGGTGAATGGTGGGAAAAGATGTGGCAAACTACATTAAGGGGTGGTGGAAGGGCGAATGATATCTGGTGGCTGTAAATGACACGTTAGTGGTGCTTATCCCAAAGACTGAAAAGCCAAAAATAGTGGGTGAGTATCGACCTATTAGCTTGTGCAATGTGGTGTACAAGATAGCTTCCAAGGTGCTGACAAATAGATTAAAACTGCTTATGAACATCATTGTTTTTGAAAATCAAAGTGCTTTCGTCCCGGGGAGAATGATCACAGACAATGCCATCATAGCCTATGAGGTGTTCCACTCTATTAAGAGAGACAAAGGGAAGAAGAAGGACATCCTTGCTTTGAAACTAGACATGTCCAAAGCCTATGATCAACTTGAGTGGGGTTTTCTTGACGTTGTCATGGAGAAGATGGGGTTTGGGAGGAAATGGAGGGACAAGATCCAAGAATGTATTACATTTGTCCAGCATACCTTTGCCATAAACGGAGATAGGACCAAGAGCATGATACCTACACGCGGACTTCACCAGGGTGACCCTCTTTCCCCATATCTTTTTATTTTGTGTGCTGAAGCTTTTTCCACCTTGATTAGCACTGCTGTCTGAGGCTCCCAACTACAAGGCATTAAGTTGAGTAGGGGAGCACCTTGTATCTCACATCTTTTCTTTGCAGACGATAGTATTCTTTTTGCTAGAGCAACCACTGCAGAATGCCTGAAGACAGCTGAAATCATCAGCCAGTACGAACAGGCATCAGGTTAGAAAATTAATTTCTTAAAGACAGAGGTTGTTTTCAACAAAGGAGTACGGGGCACAAAAAGAGAGGAGCTGTGAGATCTCTTGGGAGTATGTGTAGTGGATTGACATGCTTGCTATCTGGGCCTCCCCACAATGGTGGGAAGATAAAAAAAGTAGGTGTTCAGTTTCATAAAAGAAAGAATATGGAGGAAGCTTCAAGGCTGGTCAGAGAAACTATTGTCGAAGGTAGGAAGGGAGGTCCTCATCAAGGCAGTAGCACAATCCATCCCTACCTACGTCATGAGCGTTTTCCAGCTGTCGGTGGGTACTATGGAGGAAATACAGAGTATGGTGGCTAGATTCTGGTAGGGAGCAAAGGAGAAGGAGAGGAAGTTATCATGGATGAGTTGGGAAAGGTTGTGCAAACCAAAAGGGCAGGGGGGTCTTGGTTTCAGGGACTTTCACACCTTTAACCAAGCCCTTCTGGCAAGGCAAGCTTGGAGGATGGTTTGCCACCTGAAGGTTCTAGTTACAAAGGTGCTTAAAGCGAGAAATTTCCCAAGGACGTCCTTTTGGGAAGAGAGAAGGGGTTACAATCTGAGCCATGTATGGAGAAGACTATGGGGAGAAAAGGTGGTGCTGAAGGAGGGTGTCCAGTGGAGAGTGGGGGACGAAATGACATAGATATATGGGAGGACCGGTGGGTTCCAAAGGAAACGGACACGCTTGGAAGGTTCAAACATGAAGGCAGTCCAGAACACTACAAAGTGAGGGAGCTCATGACGGAGGATGGGACATGATGGGATGTAGGCAAAGTGCGGGAGTGTGTTTCAGACAGCATTGCTAAGAAGATATGTGCAATTCCAATCAGCAGTAGAAAGCCCAAGGATTCGTTGATGTGGTGGCCGTCCAAGAAGGGGGGGTTTACTGTCAGGTCCGCTTACTGGATGGGGTTGTTTGGGGTGGAGGAGGCATTGAAATACAATGACCAGGAAGGAGATGGGATATGGAAGAGGGTATGGCAAGTTGGGTGGAGTCCAAAGACTGCTCATTTCTTGTGGAGAATATGTACGGGTGGCCTTGCTACTAGGGGACAGCTTTTTGACCATCACTGTATTGAGGACGGAACATGTATGCTTTGTATGTCCAAAAAGGAGACCATACCTCACATGCTCTTCCGGTGCCCGAACGCGACGGAGGTCTGGGACCAAACTTCAAGGGAGATCCAACAATGGGTTGAGGACAGGAAGGATGGGGAGATCCAATCATCCATGTCGGCTGCTTTACAAGAGATGACACCAGCCGAGGGGGAGATGATAGTGGAAGCCATGGTGGCAATCTGGAGAGGATGCTGCATGAGAGTCTTCCAAAGTGGAGCAGTGAACACCAGCGTGCTTCTACACTGTGCACTGGCCACGATGAGGAGCAGGGTGGATGGAGATGGGCGAGATGTGAAGGATGCTACTCAGGCAGACACGACACGGCAGCACCACATAGGTGAAGATAGCATGGCACCTTGCAGCACTGCTGGAACAAGATGGATGACACCGGAATAGGGCAATATTAAGATCAATGTTGATGGCTCTTGCGGGGAAGAGGGGGCGGAGGGCATCAGCATTGTGGCCAGGGATGAGGGGGGATCGGTGGTGGGGATGATGGGGGAAAGGGTGAGGACAGGGGACGACATCGCCTTGATAGAAGCTCTGGAGGTAAGGGCAGCACTGACATGGTCAAGGGAGAAAGGTTTGGACAGGGTGGAAATTGAATCTGACGCCAAGGCAATCATCCAAGCATGCAACAGCTGCTGCTTAAGGAAAGACTACATTGGCTCCATTGTCGACGACATTCTTTTCTTGAAGCAGTTCTTTTCGTTTTGTAAACTTAGCTATGTTAGCCGTAGATGCAACAAGGTTGCCCACGAGGTATCTAATTCAGCCCGTAGCGGCCAAGTAGATAGGTTTTCCTTTTCTCAACATTTTCCTTTGAACATTATGTCTTTTGTAATTAGTGATTTAGCTAGCTAATAGACGACGGGGAGCCTCAATCATAGGGCTTCCCGTCCTTCCTAAAAAAAAGGCCCTGCTCTACACTAGGGAACCCAAAAGACCAAGAAATGTGAGGGAAAGAGAAGTAAAAGAAGATTTATAGAGGGTTTATTGGGGTCAAGGTGGCAGGAAACGTATCTCAAAGGATTTCTTGATTCACAAAAAGGGTATTTATCTCATTGCATGTTGACTTCTTGGATCATTGTCAGAACAAACTAAAATAAAAGATGGGATAAACATTTTTTATAATATTATATTGAATAAACTTTTTTAATTAAAACTTCTAAATAAAAGGGAAGAAAGTCCCCACAATTTCATAGGATATGCATTTATTGTATGATCATGTTGCATGTAGTAATTTGTATCTTTCCTTTCTTTAGCACATGTTGCAGTGTATCTTATATTATTACTATGAAAACCATTATTTTTAGTGAAATTCACTTGGGTTCTTGAGTTTGTTATGTGCATATCATGATAATGACTTGTGGAGCCGCCTCTTTGTATGAATCTATCTTATTGTGATTTTTTGGATAACACCTTGTCTATGATTTTTCTACCCCCAAACTTCTTGATATGGAAGCTGGGGACTAGCCATACTGAAATGTATGTCAATTTGGATATCATTGTGAATGTTTATGTATAAATGATTTTTTTTGGAAATTTGTGACACATATCTTTTAATATATGGTGTTGTCTTTTTTAGGACTAATAAACAAGTTTAGTAAGCATGAATTATGGGGGAGATTGTTAACTCAATTTATATACCCCCTAAGATCCAAAGATAAAAGAATTCATTCGTGTCTTCTCAATATTTTTAGGAATGTTTTCCATCTAAAGAAGTGGGGACATGTTGACTTCATAGTTATACATTTTCCATATATTTATGATGACTTCACCATTCAATTCATATGTTATTCATATATTTTTATATAAATAGACACAATCCAAACAATCTAGTTCACAAACCATAGATTGGTGAATATCAAGTAATACAACTCAAAGTTAAGAAATTGAATAATATCTAGATTCTCTCTTAATTGTTGTAAATAATTTGTCATATTTGTATGAATTATAATTAATCTCAATGGTGTAAAATCATGTGATCAAAACAAATTCTTAATGCATTTGGATGGTTTTAGAAATGTAAGACAACAAGCTCCATAGATGATTTTCCCTTATGGAAATACGGCTCATGACATTGTGCTTGGAGTTTCTAGATCCTCCTGTAAGAAAATTTTGTGTGAAGAAATATATCAAGAAATCAGGTAATTAGCTCATTCAATGAACATTGCTAGTCTAATTCCCAAAAAAAAAATCTTGACCAAACACACTATGTTGTACCTTTCACAAAAGCATTATGGTCACTGAGAGAATTACAAAGTGATAATAGATCCATTGAAGACCCTATAAACTAGTAGAATTCAATCTAACATATCTACTAGTTTATAACACCCTCAACTATAAAAAGGGCATATTAGGGTTCATCCCAAGGTTATTACCTATGTTCCTATGCTATAGTTGAGAGAATGTGCCTCTAGAGCCACTAATTATTTCTTGAGCTTGATCAATTACTACAATAATTAGAGTGAATGAAGAATCTAGTAACAAAGCTAGTCCTACTTGTTACATGTAAAGACCTCCATCCTTCTCCCAATCTCTCTCAAAGATGATGATTTATATATCATCCTTGGCTAAGGAAGGTCAAGCTAAAGGGTAGTTGGCCAAATGTAAGGGAGGTGAGTCCCTTTGTAAGTTTATTGGATCTTGGTTTTGGAAAGGGAAGCTAGTTAGCCCATAATTTGATAGGGTCTCTCTCTCAATATAATCTCTTCTTATGGAATATATGATGATTTTTAAGGTTGTAAATCCTACAAATTGACCTATGTAGGTAGTGGACCTATGGTTTTGGGAAACAAAACCACTCTACATGCTTGCCTTCAGTTTTGGTTGTTTTAATCTCTCTTTAACTTATATACCTACTTGCAATATTTATGTGATATAAATTGAAGGTTTGACACATATGTTTTTAGTTTTAATAGCTCAAGTCACCCTCTCTTGAGCCCATAGACCCAACATGGCTATTTTAGGTCTTCAAGGGTTTTTTTTATTTTAGAGATCGAACTTTTGAAAAGAACCCCACCATATGAAGTAGCAAAAGAATATGATAAGAAACTATCTAAATTGCCGTTCATATCACTCCAAAAAAGGATACATATGTGAGGCCCATGGAAGCCTCCTTTTGGATAAATTCCTACCATAATGTAATTTATTCACACCCATATAATTAATAGCCAAATAAAGTTTACCTTTTTTCCTGAAATTATTTCATCTAACCAGTACTCATGAGAAAGTCTAAACTTGTTTGATTATGATGGTGCTCTCTTCTAAGTTATTATGCACATGTGATAAGGGAGCTTCTATTCTTATATGATTTTGATTAACTATGGCATTGTGTGTGTTGTGTGGTGGGGAGGGTCCCTAGGGAAACAAGGTCACTAGTGTGATTGGAATGATCAATTATTGATGATTCTCTAGCAACACACAGAAGTATATTGAATGTATGCATGATATAGATGTCCATTCAAAAATATTTTACAAGGAAATTAGATGCATTTATCTTTTCAGAATATGTATGGGGATGTGAGTGCATTTAGCACACTTGGTTTCACTAGATTTTACATCTGCAAATTGAAATGTTTTCTTTGTGAAACTTATAAAACAAATCTGATCCCAAGATGTTTAGACATAATCATGCATCTCACATTTTGGTCTCCATCATAATAAAGCTAGACACCAAAATCCAATTCTGATTGGTATGTTAGGTAAACAACAAAAAAGTTAATTAATACGGGATGAAAACCTTCTTTTTGTAGAACTCTAGAATTAATTCCACCCCCCTCCTCCCACCCTAAAGTATCATAGATTGGAAAACTGCACTCTTCATGATGCCGACTTATACAAAAGAACTACCAAAAAAAGTTGAAACAACTTAGTATGGGATAAATGGGGTTTCAATCTCTTTTTAACTTATATTCCTACTTGCAATATTTATGTGATAGAAGTTGAAGGTCTCACACATCTGGTTTTAGTTTTAATAGCTCAAGTCACTCCCTTTTGAGCCCATAGACGCAACATGGCTATTTTAGGTCTTTAAGGGATTTTTTTTTATTTTATAGATCAACCTTCTGAAAGAACCCCACCATATGAAGTAGTGAAAGACTATGATAAGAAACAATGTACATTGCCTTTTATATCACTCTAAAAAATGATACATATGTGAGGCCCATGGAAGCTTCCTTTGGATAAATTCCTTCCATATTTTAATTTATTCACATCCACATAATCAATAACCAAATAAATTGTACTTTTTCCCTCAAATTATTTCATCTAACCAATACTCATGAGAAAGTCTAAACTTGTTTGATTATGATGGTTTTCTAGTCTAATTTGATATGCATTTGTGACAAGGGAGCTTCTAATCTTATAAGATTTTGATTAACTATTGCATTGTGTGTGTGTGTGGTGGGGAAGGGTCCCTAGGGCAGAAAGGTCACTACTTTGATTGGAACGATTCATTATTGATGATTTTTTAGCAACCCACAAAAATATATCGAATGTATGCACGATGACATGTCTGTTCAAAAACATTTTACAAAGAAATTAACATGCGTTTATCTTTCAAAATATGGTATGGGGATGTGAATGCATATGGCACACTTGGTTTCACTAGATTTTACCATATTGCATTGTATCAGGGAATCCATATCTGCAAGTCGAAACATTTGTTTTGTGAAACTGATAAAATGAAGTTGGTAGACCCTATTTGGTTCGGGACCTAATCCGGATTCCGCCATGTCTTCTAGTGCCACGTCAACATGATCTGGTCTGGGTTGCCGTAGATGAGTGTTTGGTTCAACATCCCGGAGTGTCCCTGTTTTGGGGTTCCATTGTCCTGAAATCTGGACCAAGTCAGTCCTGCCAACAGCAAGATTTCATAAATTCAGTCTGAATTTAGCTCTGTCTTTTGTGTTATTTTGTTTGATATGCCAGACTGGAAAACACAAGTTATGAGGCTAGTCCAGTTTAATGAGTGTTTGCAATGAGATTGGGTTGCCAAACAAAAATAGTATGGACTCTAGATAAACTAATCTGGATATATGGACTAACCCGGACTAACTCGGTCTGGATTTTGTAATCTCGATCTTGAACCAAACATGGGTAAGATGTTTAGACATAATCATGTATCTCACATTTTGGTAACACTAGTACAGAAATGTCTTATAACATCATATTTATAGGCGTCGGTTGTATACACGAAACCGACGCCTTAACCCTACAATGTCGGTTTAATATATAAACTGACATCTATCTGTGAAGAGCGGACAGACATGAGTATCACTTTTTATTTAGCGTCGGTTCCTCATTAAGCAACTGACGCCTAAAATTGCCCGCCAAATCTAATTTTTCCAGTGCAAAAAATTACCTCCAAAATTTCACATACGACGTCAGTTTTTTACCAAACAACCGACGACTAAAAGGGTTTTCAAGAGATAGAAATTGGGCCAACTTTTGTCGTCGGTTTTAGTAGTCGAACCGACGCTGATGTGTTTTCGCGCGCTGTCCCTGCAAAAAAAAATTCCCCCAAACTGCCCAATTGGCATCAGTTTTAAGTGGCAACCGACGAGTAGTTTTCTATAGGTGTCCGTTTTTATTATAACTGACGCCAAGTATCTAACCTTAATCGCAAAAATAGACTCTCCCAGTCTCTGTTTCACTGTGATTTCCTCCCCCCCCCCCCCCCCCGCTTAGGGCTCTGGCGACTTTCCTCTTACCCACTACTTGCCGCAACTACTTGCTGCCGCCAGTGCGTTAAAGCTCACCATCACCTCCACATCATCTCTAGCTCACCACCATTCTCCAACTACTCGCCACCACCTATGCTCACCACTGCTATTCTCCAGCTGCTCACCGCCGCCTCTGCTCGCCGCCACCATTCTACAGCTGCTCACCGCCGCCTCTGCTCACCACCGCCGTTCTCCAACTGCTCGCCGCCGCCTCTGCTCGCTGCCACCATTCTACAGCTGCTCACTGCTGCCTTTGCTCACCACCGTCGTTCTCTAGCTGCTCGCCACCGTCGTTCTCCAGTCGCTGCCGCCTCTGTTCACCACTGTCGTTCTCTAGCTACTCGCCACTGCCGTTCTCCAGCTGCTCTCCACCATTATTCCCCAGGTATATTTTGTCCATATATCTTTGTCTTGAATACAACAAATGCATTATGTGATCCAATGTATTGTATGAATTTTTTTCTTCAGTCAAATGATCAGGTCATTTACTTGGTGAGTTTTATTGATTTCTACTGATTTGTGGTTACTCTGTGATATATATATTTTCATTGAGGTTAATCACTAATGTATATGTTTCAAGATTGTGTAGTTGATTAATATTGGTTAATGATGCATGAATGAACTAACTCAAATAGAAGAATGAATTAAATTAAATAAAGTTACATAAAACTTAGGATATAAACTTAATTAATTAGAATTGTACTTAATTAATTAGATTGTGTACTTAGTTAATTAATTAGATTTGTACTTAGTTTCTCTAAGATTGTGTTAATGATGCAAAGAACTGACGACTAATATTGGGTTAATGATGCAAAGAACTGACGATTAATATTGGTTAATGATGCATTAATGAACTTAATTAATTAGATTTCTACTTAGTTTCTCTAAGATTGTGTAGTTGATTAATATTGATTAATCAGGGTTAATGATGCATGAATGAATTTAATTAATTGATAGTGCTTTCTATCTTTATTTATTTATTTCTTTCTTTCTTTCCGATGATGATGATGACGATGATGATGATGACGACGACGACGATGATGATGATGATGACAACGACGATGACGACGACGACGATGATGATGATGATGATGCTCCATTCGTCACCACTGGCCACCGCCTGCACCTCCAATGCCGACCACCTTCACCTCCAGCCCGGCCACCTCCACCTCTGGCCGCCGCCACCACAGCCTGCTCGATCCACCAGTGCGGTGAGTGGTTAATTAATCAATACTAGATTTGAACTTAGGATTAATGATGCCACCATATAGTTGATTACTATTGAATAATTAGGATTAATGATGCATTAATGAACTTAACTAATTAGATTTGTACTTAGTTTCTCTAAGATTGTGTTAATGATGGAAAGAACTGACGACTAATATTATGTCAATGATGCAAATAATTGACGATTAATATTGGTTAATGATGCATTAATGAACTTAACTAATTAGATTTCTACTTAGTTTCTCTAAGATTGTGTAGTTGATTAATATTGATTAATCAGGGTTAATGATGCATGAATGAATTTAATTAACTGATAGTACCTTCTTTCTTTATTTCTTTCTTTCTTTCTTTCTTTCTTTCTGATGATGATGATGATGATGATGAGGACGACGACGACGATGATGATGATGACAACGACGATGATGATGACGACGACGACGATGATGATGATGATGCTCCAGTCGCCACCACTGGCCACCGCCTGCACCTCTAGCGTTGATCACCTTCACCTCCAGCCCGACCACCTCCACCTCCGGCCGCCGCCACCACAGCATGCTCGATCCACCAGTGTGGTGAGTGGTTAATTAATCAGTACTAGATTTGAACTTAGGATTAATGATGCCACCATATAGTTGATTACTATTGAATAATTAGGGTTAATGATGCATTAATGAACTTAATTAATTAGATTTGTACTTAGTTTCTCTAAGATTGTGTAGTTGATTAATATTGATTAATCGGGGTTAATTATGCATGAATGAGGGTAAGTGGTATGGTGGGAGGAGGGTAGGGGTGGGGTAGGGTGGAGGGCCAGGGGAGGGTGAGGGGTGTGGTAGGGTGGGAGGAGGATAGGGGTGGGGTAGGGTGGAGGGCCAGTGGAGGGTGAGGGGTGTGGTAGGGTGGGAGGAGGATAGGGGTGGGGTAGGGTGGAGGGCCAGGGGAGGGGGAGGGTGAGGAGAAAGGGTGGTGTGAGGAGGGTAGGGGTGGGATATGTGGGATCATTAATTGAAAATAATGAAAGGAGAGGGCATACTCATCGTGCCAAACTTTTTTTTGTTCTCAGTGTAGAACCATCTTCATTTCAATGTATTTGTGTGAATAAAGTTCCGCATCAGTATCATTAGTTTGATTATGTGTCTTATTTCAAGACACAATTTTTCAAATAAAAGATAAACCATTCCTTCAATTTCACTGTATATCTGAAGATTATGCAAAGTTGTATGACGTGCTTATCATTTTCTTTTCAATATAAACCATTAGTACTTATATTTTTCAGTCTCTGTCTACTACTTTTTTTGAAAATATATAACATCGTTATATATACTTACAGTTGTTAGTACTTATATTTTTTAGTATCTGTCCTCCCACAACAGTCACTATGAACTGGACCTCTATGCCAATGTTAACGTTCCCTAATGAAGAACAATTGAACATCATCCTAGATGATCGTTCCTTAAACCAACTAACCATACCCGAACATTGGCATTTTCTAAATGGAAGATACTACATGCCTGGTGAAGTGACCCTAAATTTTGGCAATTCTTCACATGTTATCGAGGTTGAGTATGATTTGGCGGGAAATCTTGTATCAAAATCCGATTGGCGTGATTGGATTATAAAGATGCTAGTGGGCCGTAGCGACAAGCTTTTTCTCCGTCCAATTGGCCATAATACCATCAAAGTTTGGATAACCAACATCAACAATGAGACACCCAATCATCTATGGTGGTATGAGCGTACGATGGACAATATCAGCTCGGACGAATCTGAGGATGAGGCCCTTATCAATTCAGATTTGTCTAAATATAGTGAGGAGCTCCGTGACATAGCACAATCATCAAAAAGACCACGGTAGGTCCAATTAACAAATATAATTGTCCTGTCTTATTTTGTGTTTACACTTTTTATCTTAAAGTAATCAATCCTCATAGCTACTTTCTTTTCTGAACTTTAGGAGAAGATCACCACAATGAAAAGGCCTCGAAGTTACTGATGCGGGACCATGTTGGTGTAGTATTTAGTTGTCTATCTATCTAGACTTGTCTATATTAATAGACGCATGATGTTCATTTTTCTGAATTTGCTTCTTAGTTACTTATGGAAGCTGCATATGATGGGTATATACTACTTAATTCATCAACTGACATTCTATTTTGTAAGGGTTTGTAATGCTACAACCTTTCTTTTATTTTTGTATTTGATGACATGTGAAACTTTTATATATACATGTCTGAATGAATTTTCTACATGTGTCTAAATGTGTGAATGTAAAGATGAAGACATGAATGTTTCTACATGTGTCTGAATGTGAAAAGAGATGAAATGAATAGAACTGTAGGTTGCTAAATGTGTGTGAAAATGGAGGAAATTTGAAATGGAACTACTAGTTTCTACATGTGTGTGATGAAAAATAATATGAATTAAATGTACTTATACATGTGTGTGAATCGCATATATATAATATTGTCCATCGATCTTGTTAATTTTGCAGGTTTGTGGCCTGTTGTTGGCTGATATCAATGGATGTTGTAAACCTACAGTTCAGAACAGAACTGTAGGTTCTACATCCTACTGACCAGCCATACAGCAGGTCGACAAACTGATAAGAAAAAAAACCCAGAATATAAGTGTCGATTATTTGAATAAAACCGACAACAAAGAGATACGACGTTGTTTGTTAGCCAAAAACCAACGTCTTTATCCCTTCCTGACGTCGGTTGTCGGCAAGAACCGACGCCTATTGTGGCCAGGTACCACAACCGTGTTGACAGGGATATGGGCATCAGTTTTTGTTTACTAACTGACATCTGTAATCATACTATAGTGTCGGTTTTCATTAATAACTGACGCCTATAGTTCCATTGCTGGCAGGTTTTCGGTGGCGGAAAGCGTTTCGGCGTCAGTTATGGAACTGACACCGAATGGGTCGATCTTTAGCGGTGCCTACTTGGGTGTCGCTTGGAAACCGACACTAAAGGCCTTAATTAATCGATGCCAAAGTCTTGTTCTGTAGTAGTGTATACATCAGAATAAAGCCAGACACCAAAATCCAATTCTGATTGGCATGGTATGTAAATAAAAAAAAGTTGAAATAATTAATACGTGATGAAAGCCTTCTTTCTGTAGAACCCTAGAATCAATTCCACCCCTCCCACCCCAAAGTAGCATAGATTGGCAAACTGCACTCTTCATAATGTCGACTTATACAAAAGAACTACCAAAAAAAGTTGAAACAACTTAATATGGGATGAACGAGGTTCTTTCCCCAAGAAGGCATTGTTTTTAAAACTGAACCGGACCGGTCGGTCCAACCGGTGAACCAGTAGTTGACCGGTCTGGAAGCCTAAAAAACTGATTATGTGTCTTTTTTCGGTCCAATCGGTCAGAAATACGGTCCAACCGGTCGGACCAAACGAGATTGAACCAGTGGTTCAAACAGAAGAGAAAATAGAAGGTAGAAGAGATATAAGAATTTACATAATACATATATGTATATACATATGGCATATATGTATGTATGTATTTACATAGAAAATATACACATAAGGTAGAATACATATATATGTATATATGTAAAATATATGTATATTTGTATATATGCATATATATGTATGTATGTATGCATACATCTACATAATAATATATATATGTATACATATATATACAATGTATATATATATTCATATATATATATATATATATATATATATATATATATATATATATATAGTCAGGCTAGAATACACTCTAGTGTACAAATCGCACGGATACACTCAAGTGTGTTGTGCATATCAAGACTATTTTTTACAAAATGTTAACCATTGATCTTCATTGTCATACTATAATTAGGCTACATACAAATTTTGAGTCCATTTGGGTGAGTGAAAGACTCATCTGAGGGCTCAAAATTTTTATGTGAGTTATTCACAAGATGATTAAGAAGATCAACGGATTAGATTTTTGAAAAAAATATTGCATCATGAAAAACTACTTGAGTGTATTTAGCTCCGAATAAGTGTATTCTGCTCCGAATACACTTGCGTATATTCTAGCTTGACTCTCTCTCTCTCTCTCTCTCTCTCTCTATATATATATATATATATATATATATATATATATATATATATATATATATATAGAGAGAGAGAGAGAGAGAGAGAGAGTTGGGTTACAATACACTCGAGTGTATTGGGGCTCTTGTACACCTCAGTTTTTAGGCGTTGGATCTTGATCCGGCAAAAGGCAGAATCTACCCACTTACCCTGTTAACGGTACCGTCAACATGGTGGGCTCCCCTCCGTTTCACGCCCACCCACTCTCACTTGCCACCCCAACTACCCTCTCTCTCCCATCTCCTTTTTGGCCAGTGACTTCTCTGTCATCCTCCTCTCTCCGCCGATGACTCTCCTGCACGGGACTCTTCCCGCTGATAAAGAACATCATTCTGACGGTCTCATCCTCCACCTACTCTGCTCTCCTCCTCCCCGTCGATGACTGCTCGGTGCTCCTCCTCTCTCCTCCTCCCCGCCGGTGACTGGTCTCACCTCCTTCGCTCTCCTGCGTGGGACTCCGATGACCATTAGGGCTCGTCTCCTATCTTTAGGGCTCTTCATCTGTGCTCAACCGCAGCAGCTAGCAATCCAGGCCCTCCACAGCTGGGCATTGCAGTAGAGCCACTTCCACTGGGTGGGCATTGTAGGAGAGCCAGCCTCTACGGTCTTCTTGCCCCTTTCTGAGGTACAAATATTGCAAAATATTTATCACCAAGGTCTTCTCCCAGTCCGGTGTTCAGTCAAGGTCATTGGATGGATAGATAGATTCGAACGGAAAGACGCCCAAACTTTGAGCGCAAGTCTCGGCTGAAAAAAAATCAGTCATACATAGAGTTTAGTTTGGTTATATGTTGTGGGGTGTAATTTAATGAGTTCGTAATGTAAAAATGTACATTAAACACGTTGAGTTGAGCATAGAATACAAAAATATAAACAATGGTAATAAGCAAATCGAGTATGGAAACACTTAGCAGTGTGTGTGGTAGCTTTTAACTGTTAAGTTAAGCACATATATAATCAGCTAACAATGAAGAAAAAGAGTATTCATAGTTGACCAATTAGAAGAAGAAAAAATATTCGTAGTTGACCAATTAGAAAAAGAATATAGTGTAACCGTAGTATGTAGCCACTAGATTGGCTTTGTCGATTGTCAGTCCACTCCCACTTGTGTAGTTAGTCACCAAACAAACAACTCCCCACTTGTGTAGTTATTCACAAAACAAACAACTCCCACTTGAAAGGCATTCATCAATTATCTTTTCACAAAGATGTCTACAACAATGATGTCCATTCCTATATGCTTCTTTTATGTTTAAGGTATATGTGTTTTAATCACTTAGATATGCTTGGAATCAAAGATTACATTGTTTTTGCCATAGTGAATTCTCATCTTAAAGATGAAACTCAGATGTCCAAATCTAGAAATGAAATCCCTCAACCATGTTCCCATCCCAAAAGCAATTGTGGCACAAACCTCTATTTAAATGACCCAATGTTTTGATGTATATTTTGATTTATTATTCAAGGATTTTGTGACTGAATTTATTAATCTATATAGTGATGGATTTCTCTGATGACGTTGATGGCATGATGGGCATAGATTGGCTAGCTTATGAGCCACCAATTGATAGAGATGAGGCACCAATTGATAGAGATGAGGACACATGTGCAATGGTATGTAAATATTGTAAAATTTTAAATATCAAATATGTGTATTTTGTGACAGTGTAAGGGATTTGTTTGTAAGAATTTTTCTCTCATATTTTCTTAGGTTGATGAACCAATTAAACCTGATGATGATGATGATAATGGGGCCGATGATGAAAGGGTTGAAGTGGAATCTAATCCAGATCCATATATAGGCTTGCAGTTTGATTCTATTGAAAAGGCGGAAGAATTTTATAATCGATATGCTTACAAGGTGGGATTCAACATTCGTAAGGGGAGTCAGTATGTTTCTGCTAAAACAAAACAGGTTACTGGTAGAGTGTTTGTATGTTCATTGGAAGGTTTGCAAAAAATAAAGAACAAAGATGATGATGGTGTAAATGGTACTCCAAAAAAAGATATGACATCTGCACGAACAGGTTGTAAGGCTCGAATGCGAGTGAAGTAAGAAGAGGGCACAAAGTGGGTGGTTACAAGTTTTGAGAAAGAGCACAACCATGAACTCACTCAAAGTCCATCCAAGAAGCAGTTTCACCAGTCACATCGACATATGTCAGCAGAGGTTCGAGATTTAGTTCGTGCTATGCATGACCAGAATATTTCTACTGCTCAAATTATGTCTCTCATGGCTAGTCAGCATGGTGGCATTCGTAATGTGAGTTTTATTAGAAAGGACCTGAGCAATGAGCTTGTATCCTTAAGAAGGAAATATATAGGTGTTGATGTTTCCTCCACTTTGGAGCATTTCATAAAAATGCAAGCAATTAATCTGTTATTTTATTATGCACTTCAACTTGACGAGGAAGGTTGTACGCACAATATCTTCTAGGTGGATGCTAAGTCAAGGATGGCATATCAAACATTTAGTGATGTGATTACTTTTGACACCACATATATGACTAACAAGTACATCATGCCATTTGCACCATTCATAGGTGTGAATCACCACAAGCAGTCAACTTTATTTGGGTGTGCATTGCTACGTGATGAGACAACTGATTCTTTTATTTGGGTATTCCAAAAATTTTTAAATGCCATGTTTGGAAAACACCCTAAGGAAATACTAACTGATCAAGATCCAGCAATGAGGAAGGCGATTCACATATTTTTTTCTAATGTAGTTCATTGTTGCTATCAATGGCAT
This sequence comes from Alisma plantago-aquatica, assembly GCA_963693085.1. Taxonomy (NCBI): domain Eukaryota; kingdom Viridiplantae; phylum Streptophyta; class Magnoliopsida; order Alismatales; family Alismataceae; genus Alisma; species Alisma plantago-aquatica. The sequence continues at coordinate 27,288,038 of OY856410.1, forward strand.
ATAATGAGGAAAGCACCTGAGTTCCTTGGTGTAATATATGGGATAGTTGTTGGTTTTGCTGAAGAATTTCATTCTTGCATAAACATGCTTGACACCATTGAAGATTTTGAGGATAGGTGGAATAGAATGATATGCACATTCAACTTAGGTGACAATATACATTTGCGTCACTTGTGGAGTATTAGAGATCAATGGATTCCTGTTTACTTCAGGGGTACTTTTTTTGCCAACATGTCAACCGCACAACGGAGTGAGAGCATGAATTCTATTTTTAAAGACCATGTCAACAATCATTTACCACTTTTTAAATTTGTTGAAGCATATGAAAAGGTGGTTGACGATCGATATGGCAAAGAAGATGAGGAGGACTATAGAACTAAAAGTGGAGCACTCACTCTTTGGTCTAATGCCCCAATTGAGAAGCATGCAAGAAATGTATACACAAGAACAGTTTACAAAGACTTCCGTATGCAAATGAAGAAGACAACTAGCTATGACATAGAAGAGGTGATCAAACACTCCTTATATCACATTATATATATTTCTGAAGAGGAGAATCACTCATGGCAAGGAAGTCCTACAAGGTGCCCTTGAAAAGAGAATCGATGAAATATCTTGTGATTGTAGGCATTTTCAGTTTACTGGCATATTGTGTTGTCATTCTCTCAAGGTACTATTATTTCTCAATTATCATAAGATTCCACCATCATATGTCTTGGAGCGTTGGACAATTAATGCAAAAATAAACCACAAAGTTGATTATGCTCAAGAAACTCAAGTAGAGATAGGTGATAGTACCATGTTGAGTAGGTATAATAGCTTGTGTAGATCAGCCCTGCGATTGGTTGGTTTAGCTTCTAAAGAAAAGGATACTTACATGATGGTGCAAAAGACCATTTGTAACATCCCAGGATTTGAGGCCTCAGATAACATGATCTTAAAAGGAATGATTGGACTACCCTTATCACCAAGGTGCACCTCCTTTTCTGGGAGCCCATCACTAAAGAACTCCATAGTTAAGCGTGCTCAACTTGGAGTAGTACTAGGATGGGTGACCAATCGGGAAGTTGCTCCTGGCTTGCGCGTGAGTGGACAAAAAGCGTGCAGTTAAGGCTAGTGGTGGTTTGTGGGGCCAATCATCATTCCTGAAACTCTACTAGAGCCTTGGGCAGTGGGCCCGGGCGTTACAAATGGTATCAGAGCCATAACCCCTCCAGTAGGTGGGGCCCACATGGGCATGTGGCATGCCAGTCTTGAGCCGTACGGTCCAGGCAAGTTGGAAAGGGCTATCCGTAGAGACGAGATGGAGCCGCCCTTGCGCTGGTAGCCGTGGACGGGAGCTGGGTGTCCATGGGCCATTGTGGGTCTGTACTGAAATGGGGCCAGGCAAGTTGGAAAGGGCTATCCGTAGAGACGAGATGGAGCCGCCCTTGCGCTGGTAGCCGTGGACGGGAGTTGGGTGTCCATGGGTCATTGTGGGTCTGTACTGAAATGGGGTCAGATTATGAGGCCTTATAGTTGAGCCTTGACGAGGACGTCAAGAGTCTAAGTGGGGGATATTGTAACATCCCAGGATTAGAAGCCTCAGATATAACACTCTTAAAAGGAATGAGTGGACTACCCATATCACCAAGGTGCACCTCCTTTTCCGGGAGCCCATCACTACAGAACTCCATAGTTAAGCGTGCTCAGCTTGGAGTAGTACTAGGATGGGTGACCAGTCGGGAAGTTGATCCTAGCTTGGGCATTAGTGTGGACAAAGTGCACAGTTAATGCTAGTGGTGGTTTGTGGGACCAGTCGTCATTCCTGAAACTCTACTAAAGCCATGGGCAGTGGGCCCAGACGTTACAAATGGTATCAGAGCCATAACCCCTCTAGTAGGTGGGGCCCACATGGGCATGTGGCATGCCAGTCTTGAGCCGTGTGGTCCAAGCAAGTTGGAAAGGGCTATCCGTAGAGACGAGATGGAGCCACCCTTGCGCTGGTAGTCGTGGACGGGAGCTGGGTGTCCATGGGCCATTGTGGGTCTGCACTGAAATGGGGTCAGATTATGAGGCCATATAGTTGAGCCTTGACGAGGACGTCAAGAGTCTAAGTGGGGGAGATTGTAACATCCCAGGATTTGAGGCCTCGGATAACATGATCTTAAAAGGAATGATTGGACTACCCATATCACCAAGGTGCACCTCCTTTTTTGGGAGCCCATCACTAAGCTGAGCATGCTTAACTATGGAGTTCTTTAGTGATGGGCTCCCAGAAAAGGAGGTGCACCTTGGTGATATGGGTAGTCCAATCATTCCTTTTAAGATCATGTTATCCGAGGCCTCAAATCCTGGGATGTTACACCATTGAAAATTCATATGCTGACGTTTTGAATATGCAACAGAAAGTGGATTCAGTTTCTACAGATGAAAGGATACCATCATCCCAAACCTATATTCCTACTCAGGCAAGTCAATATGTGCCACTGCTTCTAGAATCACAACATCAAATCAATGCAAACGATCCAATAACATCACAGTGTAAAGGAACTAGAAAACCACAAAGGTTCAAACCACCTGCTGAAATGAAAGAAAAAAAGTAAAGAACATGTAGTACGTGCAATGCAAAAGGAGATAACAGTCAGACATGCAAACAAGGGGTATTATTCCCTACTAATTTAATTCATTTATTACAAATATGGTAGATCCTCACAAATAGTTTTTTTGATCTTTTTTTGCTTGGTGGGCAGGAAAACAAGGAGGCATCAACCTCATATGGGATCGAAGAAGATGATGAAGAGTCAAGCGAAGACTAATTCGATAGTATCTTAAAAACTATTTCAATGTGTCTGCCCTTAAACTGTGTGTAGCTGCCTCACTTGAAGAGGTTGAAGAGTCAAGCGAAGACTAATTCAGCAATGTTATTACTATGTGTCCAAGTGCATTTCTGTACACTTGAGCTGTGTGATCATATTTATAAACAATGTTAAACAATGTGCATTTGTGTACACTTGAGTTGTATCCAAGTGCATTTATGGAAATGTTATTTAAACAATGCTTACTGTGTGCTTGTTCCAATGTGTTGTGTTCTTTGAAAAAATGATTCGATGCTTGTTGTGTGATTCTTTGAATGTGTTGTGTTATTTGTTGTTGTTGGTTCAGTCCTGTTGTCACGTTCATACCTTGTTGATGTTAGTATATTGTGGTTGGTTTTGTGTATTCATAGGCTTGATTTTTTGGTCATGTTGTGTTGGATCTCAGATTCTCAATTAAATAGTTGTGACACATTTCTTGGATAGTATATCAACATGGGAAAGATAGTGTTCAGGTACATTCTCACTGGGTTTGATGTCAATTGTTATTTCAGTTATTATTTGGTACATTGTGGTGACAAAAAGAAACTAGCAAGAAAGAATTAGAAAACATGTATTGTTGATAACCAATATTCTAATGTGCATATTTCTGTACATTACTAGGAAAGGTTGGACATTAATATCATTTATTCAGCTCGTTCAATCCTATCAGATGTTGTTTAATTTCTGTACATTACTAGGAGTTATGTATAACTTCTGTATGATACAGATGGAGACATGTTAATGTTCATTTAGTTTAAACAACCTGTACATTACTCTGTATAACATGGTGTTCTCTAAAACAACCTGTATATTTAGTTTAAACAACATGTACATTACTCTGTATAACATGGTGTATAATTTTTGTACATTACTAGGAGTTATGTATAACATGATGTTCTCTAAAACAACATGTATAGTGCCCATTACTCAACAAAAATATGGCGTACAATTGCAGAATTAGATGCTACACAAATTAGAACACAAGAACACCCACTGGACGTCATATATTTGCTGAATGATGGTTAGTATTCATGTTATTAATATCAATCCATACACATTTTCTAATATCAGTCCATACACCCAAATATGAACTTAATCAACTGAGCAACATAGCACAATAACAGAGCATGCTAATGTCATGATTCCGTGTGAGCAACAGAGCAACAGAGCAACATCTCCAAACACAGATAATAATATTTGGATGTCATCCAACATGGATTGAAGAAGAACACATTGATTCATTTATAAAATGTACCAATTCATTCATTCATGATATTACAAACTGACCCCATACATAGATGGTCCGACACATAGATGATTGGATACATAGATGATTGGATACATAGATGATCCCATACATTTATGATCCCATACATAGATCTTGATCAACACAACTCACAGAACACACATAACTCATAGTTCTCGCAGAACTATTTACAGATCAATAGAATACAACACACCACTAATAAAATCAAGCAACAATGATATTTCCGAGTTGCCCTGAATTCTTTGTTCTTGCTCTTGTCCAATTTTTCTTCAAGTTGTACGTTTTTTTCTATCAAACCTTCAACTTTGGCTACTGCATCCACCCACTGAAAAAAATCACAATGTGGGAAACCCCGCTTATTGAATTTCGGACAACCAAAGAATTTCCTCCCAAAATTCTTCTCAGTCTTAACTGTTCGAATTTTAACCTGCTCACCACAATCACATTGTATCTCCTATGCCTCCGTAAGATCAAATTGGCTGTTGGAGTAACTACCGCTCTGTGAAGACACCATTGCGAGATCGTCAGGAAGGGGGGCAGAAGAAAGGTTGGGTCTGCGTCTATGCCTCAGCGATGATGTTCTGTAGCCTGCGTCTAGGGCTGGGCGAATGAATCTTCTGCAGCCTGTGGGTCAGTTGTTGTAGCTGTGCGGCTAGAAGCTACCAGTGTGCGGTGTGCGGTTGCTGCTGTTCGTCTACGGCGTGCGGCTGCAGGTCTCCGACTGCTACGGGCGGGTCTCCAGCTGGTGGCGTGCGGCTGCTTGCTGGCGTCTGCTGCTAGGAGCGGCTAGGAGGTAGCAGATAGGGAAAATGAAGAAGCGAAGGAAGGAAAAGGAAGAAGCGGAGAGGAAGGAGAAGCGGAGAGGAAGAAGGAGCAGAGAGATGATCAGAACAGAAGAGAGAGGAGAAGGGCAGAGGAAATAGGGGAGAATGGACGGAAGAGAGAGGAGACGGGCGAAGAAAATGAGAGGACATGTTGCGTTTATGTCGTTAGTCTGGGCATAAGCCCGGTTCTTTTGAAGTTGCCTTTAGATCAAGATCCAACGCCTAAAAACTAAGGTGTACAAGAGCCCCAATACACTCGAGTGTTTTGTCGCTCAACTCTCTCTCTCTCTCTCTCTATATATATATATATATACATATATATATATACACAATGTATATATATTCAAATATATATATATATGTATGTATATATATATATATATATATGAATGTATACATCTATACAATATATATGTATACATATATATTTATATATATACACACACACACACACACACACACACACACATATATATATATATATATATATATATATATATATATATATATATATATATATATATATATATAGTCAGGCTAGAATACACTTGAGTATATTCTAGCCTGACTCTCTCTCTCTCTCTTTATATATATATATATATATATATATATATATATATATATATATATATATATATGATGTTCAGAACAAAGAAAAAAACAGTTAAGTTGCTCCCGTCCGCTTCGGCGATCCGAAGGGCGACTAGGGTTCGTGTTCCCCAGCTCGGGGGAGGGGGCTTTGTCGGCGGCCAGCGCCACTTCGCTCCTCCAGGGCCTCTTCCGAGCCCGATCTGTGTGGATCGCCCTTAGGTTGGTGGTCGTTCTTCACCCTTGCAGTCTTCTCTTCTCGTCTCTGCGGTGCTAGCGCTGTGCCCTTGGCGGGGGGGGGGGGGCTTTTGTGGCCCTTGCCACAGCCCCGTTTTGGGCTCTTAGCGGTCATGAAGAGGTAAGATCTGGTGGGCGTCTTCTCGGCTAGAGTAATCGACAAGTTTGGGTCTCTCTTTTGTATGTTTTAGCTTGGGAGCTAGTTTCTGGCAGGTTATCTGCCTTGTTTCGCCGTATATCGGTGTTTTTGTTCCTTTTGAATAAGGATTGCTACTCCTTCCTCTGTGAAGGTGGTGGATTTCTGGATTTCCCCCGGTAATTCAACCTTGTAAGGGTACAGCTAAATCTCATCTTTACTTTGGATTGATCTTATGACTCAGTTGTATGGCTTCGTTTGAGTTGATATACGAGCAGAATACCGTCTTGTTCCAGCCCCTCTACCACTACTTAACGCTCCAGTTGAAGGAATTCTTCATAAAAAGCTGCTTAAGACAGTCTCAAGGAAAAAAAATCAATGCAGAAATATCTCTCTCGTTCCAATATGAGTTGTAGTGCCCTTGGGTTACTAAACATGACGTTTGTTTGTTATGTTTGTATCTTTCTTCCCAATTGTAGATGCCGTATGGCTAACAAATAATGAATCGATCTATTTGCTCTCTCTCTCTCTCTCTCTCTCTCTCTATATATATATATATATATATATATATATATATATATATATATATATGTCCGGTTCAACCAGTTTAACCGGTCCGACCACTAATTGCCTTTTATCATGGTGACCGGTTCGGTTTTTCCGGTTCAAATTTTTTTATATCATTCTGACATCATTTCTGGTTCAATTATTCCGGTTGAACCCGACACCGGTTCGGTAATGAAAACATTGCAAAAAGGGACTAATTAAGACAGGACCCGACTAGTGACGACGCTCCATGGGCCTGCCGCCCTGGCCCTCAAGACTAGAGGAGCGTCCCCCATGTTACTATCCACTAACCGGGCCTGGGGTCGAGTCCAGTCTCCCAGCTTGGAACGTGGGGTGGAATCCAGGCGCGTTAAGATGTGTTGTCTCTCGGAATCGCAACCAGTGACCACCGACCGTGTGCGGAGCCCTCATCCTTTTGTCTTCCACGACCAAATAAGGGAGGCCCGGCGGAACACCATACCGTGTGTGGAGCGGGCCACTCCTTCCACAGTCCCCCTCTTCTTCCGTTCTCCCCCACTTCTCCGCTCCAAGGCACACCAGTTCAAAAATTTTCAAATCGCTCCGACGACCGTTGGCCTCCAATCACTGCTCATCTCCGTCGTCGCGCAATGGATCCGCACCCTACGCCGTTCCCAGGTAATGAGAGCTCCTAGTTTCCTTCGTCTCCGGCGAGTTGGTGTAGTACGAACATCACTCTTCCTGTGTGAAGTCCTCGTATGTTGTTTCTAATGAGAAAAGGGTTTTTGTGTTGTATTTCAGGGAAAACCCGCAGGTCGGTCGCCACGTCCGGGAAGTCGAGGCCCGAGCAAGGGAAGAGCGGCGCTAGGGAACCCAACATCATCGCCGCTCGTTACAAGTGAGTTTTTTTAATCTTCCATTTATCAATGCCGGGCAATACAGAGTTCCTTCTAGTTCATACCGGGCTTTATTCTCCTTCCTTTTTTATCCCTTCCCGATCCACGCAGTTTGTCTTTCCACCTCGTCGACGAGATTGGGATCGAGCCCCCGTTTTGGCATTTCTGATTGTGCGATAAAAACCGTCCCTTTTTTTGTTCATGACTGTGTGCTTTTTTCCGGTCTCTATCCAGTCAAGTGCCGCAGAGGCGCGTTTTCGGTACGATCAGGAGCACAAATGCAAAGGTAGAAGACACCACCACCAACCCGTTCCAGAAGACGCAGCAGACGGCGTCGAAATCCGTCACCAGGACAACACGGAAGACGGCATTCGTCGTACACACCGCCAGTCTGAAGAAGCAATACACTGACAACTCCCCGAAGGACGCGAGGCAGCAAGCGGCTGGATCTGCGGATGCTAAGAAGAAGGCTATGTCGGTGAGCTTCCGGGAGCCGCTGCCGGGTAAAAGTGACGGCTGCTCACCGATGGAGTCAAAGGAACATGGCGCCGTTAAGAAGCATGCAACGGTTAGCTTCCGCGAGCCGCTGACGGGAAAGGGCATCAAAGGAGATTCCCCTACAGAGACGAAGAAGCAGGCTGGGTCATCTGAAAGGAAGAGGAATTCTCTGACGAAAGATGCGGGGTCATCTGAAAGGAAGAGGAATTCGCTGACCAAAGACGCGGGCTCTTCAGGGAAGAAGAGGGCAGGCCGTGTGGCTAAGCAAGCTGGGTCTTTTCCGGATGTCAAGGTGCCGGTTGTAGTGGCCGCACGGGTTCGTCAGCCTTTGATACCTGGGAAGAGGAGGAGCGTGGGGTCTGCTACTATGTCCGGAGTGGAGGAGGAGCCCCAGACGCCGGCTCCGGTCGTGGCGGCGGCTAAGGAAGCTGCTCAGCAGGCTTCTGCTACACCTTATCTCAGCGCTCGGGATTGCAGCAAGTGCCGCCTCGACAGGCTCGAGACGGCGTCGTATTGGATCACGCAGATTAAGCTCGCGGAGTCCACTGGAAAGCACTTCGTGGCTGCTGAATTCTTCCGGCTTGCCTACCAGTGCAATGCCGAGGCAAGTCTTTTGTTCTTCTGTCTTTGAGTTTTAGAATTTTGATTTCTGACTAACTTGTAGTTGAAGTAATAACGGGTTTTTTCTTCTGTCACAGCCGTTTAGGAGGCTTAAGTCTGAGCTTAGTAGCTACGTTGAGCGCCATCTCACTGTATCCAAAGCCTGGCCGGATGTTTGCCGGCTCTACGGCTTGCTGGAAGACGAACCTGCCGCTAACTTTGGACCCACTCCTGCTGTCGAAGAACTCACAAAGACCATGGAGGCAGCTAGTGGGAGTGGACATGAAGATGTCGCTGCCTTATTGGCTTTGGAAGGAGAGGTAATGGAGAAGTCTGAAACTTCCAGCGCAATTGCATCACTGGAATCAAGTACCGGATGTGAAGTGGACTCTGAGGATTGTTGTGAATGTTGCTTGGTGCCTGGAGTTGGAACTGTTTCTGCTTATTCACTTGTTAAAGTTGCCGCTGATGAAACCCATGTCCAAGGGAGAGATGGCTTGACGGGAAACTCTCCACTACGTTCTTCTGTAAAAGGTGACATCTACTGTGACGCGACTTCTTCATCTAGTGATTATCAGATGGAGGAGGAGTTCTCTGGTAAGGCTACTGATGCCCAATTATGCTCTACAGAGGATTCAATTGATATCGCCACTGAATGCCATGAAGAATCTGATGAGAACATAAAGACATTGCAATTAGGTATGTATCCTTAAGTTGGTTGGTACACGAGGTTATGGTTACTTTACAGCCAATTCTTTTACATGCTTTTCAATTTTACTGGCTTTTCACACATGCAGGAGAAACTGACGCCGTTGCTGTATCCACAGGAGATGCCTGTCTTTGAGAAGTGCGCTCCAAGGCTTAACCGAGATGCATATTTTTAGGATTTTTGGTGTCTTTTCTTTTCTTTTGAAAAGATGTTATAAGTGCCTTTTACCAGTCTTGCTGCGTGTGATTGGGATGTCACAGGTGAGTTACTTCTCCAATATATGATGCTTGATGCTTGTTAGTTTTCATTTGACTAATTTGAGGTGCTTGTTAGCTTTCATTTGAGTAATATCATGCATTAGTGAGGTGAGGGTTCGGTCAAAAAACTTATTATTCTTACTAGTATATACAATTATTTTCTAAAACTTAATCTCAACTATGTTGAGATCGGCTAATAGATCCTTCTTTTTTCTGATCAATTGTGTTATCGCCATGAGTCATATTCTGATCCCATCAATAAGGATTCGGAATCACTCCTTTTAAACTCTTTTTAAAATGATTTAGGGCTGCCTTTTTTTTTAACTGTCTGACTCAATAGCATTAAATTTGAATAGAAACTGCTAGTCTGTGTTGCACATGTCCTTACCATTTTAAGAGACTCTCACACAACTTGTTTTCAACAATTGCCACCCTGACTCTTTTCCTCATATAGTTGTTACTTAAGTGGTGTTTCCTCGTTTTTTCACACATCTATCTCAGCATGCGTATTTCAGCCATGTTAATTTGTCGAGGCAATGCTTCTTCACCGCTAAACAGTCACTCCCATATACCATGATTGGGGCATATAATTGTTCTATGATACCTACTTTTTGATTTGATAAGAATCTTCCGAGTTGTACTCGATTCACAATCATACTGCTGTAATGAAAAAGTTGTCATATTTTGGTCCATCCATTCCTTCCAACTTGGCCCCATCATTCACAATTTTGGTACTAGTTGAAATTTTAGTACATATACTTTCCTTTGCTTTTTTTAATCTTCATCCATAAAATTCCGAAGCATTTCACATGGAAAAGGTGATTTGGATTTGAAATTAAATCTGAAAAGGTCATGTAACTTATGCTTAATCTTGAGCCTTTATGTTTTAGCACTTCCATAGTCAGGTGAACACGGCAGACCTTACAGTAAGTAACTTCACATCTGAGCCTGAACTTGGTAAAACACAATGTTGACCAATATTTGTCATGATTTAAACAAATTGAGAAGAATTGGATCTAGTTTGTATTGCCATACAGGGACCAAAACCCAAAAAGTATTAGAATGCGAATTTTTCCGATATCACAAGCTAACTGTGATCTAGATCATTGTGATCAAAACTTTTTGTCTTGAGCTCTAACTATACTGGACCCTACTAGATCATTGCGATCAATACTTAGTTGTCATTAAAAATTCTAGCCTAAGGAAGAAGCATCTCTTGCTGTCATAACTATAAGAATTTATCCACCTCTTATGTTGGATAGATTTTATTGTTTTGGCTTTTTTAGCTATATTGCTGTTATAAAGGTTGCTGCGTTACATTTATATCTTTTCTTAATCCCTAGAGATCAGCCGGCTTATTGATTTATGATGTAGTGCACAATCTAGTTATATAAACCTGTTCATCAGCTAGTTGTATATATAAATTTGAATGATAGATGCTTGTGTCATTACCACTACTAAGCACCGTGTCTTCTTTTTGCAGATTGGTTAGCTGGTGTGGGAGGCCATGTTGTGATGAATGACCGATATTTGGATGGTCATTTGTTATTGGATGGCTTGGTCCAGATTATTTACTAGTGTTTGTCTCCTACTATGTTATGCACCCGTGTGTTCCTGTAATTTTATGTGGATTAAGGCACCATACCTTTGTGCCTGATGTGATTGCTTTATATCTCTGTTAACTACTGTTGTGAATAGACGAATGTGCTTTCTTTCATGCAAGAGCTTTATTTCTACCCTCTATGGGGATGGATAGCCCTTTTTGCTGTCCTTGGTTATTGGAAAGCTAGTTGTTTTTAGTTAGCATCAAAGTAAACTGATGTAGCAATTTCAGTTATTGAGACACAATGCTCTAAAAGTAATTTTCTTTCATGCATATTTGCAAATTTTAGAAATTTGAATCTAAGCCAATTATATAAAATCAGACTCTGAAGATTTACGTATACCATGGATGTCAATACAGAGGAATCAAGATAGAGTATTTATGAGGCTTGCTGTTTTGATGTCGTGTGGAATAGCTCCAGATTTTCGTGACGGGGACCAAGAATAACTTCTAATCTTGTGTACTTGTTTACATGGTAATTAAGAAGTAAGATATGAGTGAAGAAGAAGTAACCAATTGATAACCGTTCATTTAGGGCATGTTTGGTTCATGGTATCTGGGTGGATTCGCATGAATGCAGTATTGTTAGAGTCCCGGTATAACTAGTTTCAGATTTTATAAAAATCTGCAGAACGGAATTTTATGTTTGGTTCAGTGGTATAGTTTTGATCGGCTGTAGAACGGATGCCGCTAAATTGCACAGAGCTGCCTCGAAAAGTGAGGAGCAGCCAGCTGGATACCGGCGCCCAGTACTTTTGAGATGGATGGCTTCATCCAGCGCTTTCTGTACCGACCGAAAATGCAGGAGAATGCTCTTTTGTCCAGTCCAGTAAATCAAACATAACTTTTTCGCAGGTGGATCACCGAGTGCAACCCAATCCGTCCAGATCCAAGTAAACAAACGTGCCCTTGGTTGTTCTCCTTTGATGCATGCATAAGAAACGGTGGACGCTACGAGGTAGGTGAGCGACTGATTTGGTAGCCACTCGAATCAATGGGTTCTATTTGACATGATTAAATTTCTAATGAAGAATAGATATTGCTGTTCTACAATAGATGTTTTCCTTGAAAAGATTGGGACGTTTGATCTAATTCTAGTGTTCATCTTAAAAATAAAATTAGTGGGATTTTAGCTGACGATATTTATGTTATCACTAAGTGGGATGCTAACTAACCGTAGTAGCCAACATAGGCTTTCTTCCATGGAGCTCAGTATGTTTGGAAGCTTGAAAAGCCCCTCACTCGTTGCTCTAGTGAAAACTCCAAAACCCACAATCGTCGCGTCACACCGCCAGTTTGAAGAAGCAATGCACCGAAAACTTCCCCGAAGACTTGAGGCAGCTAGCTGCCGGCTGTGAGGAGGGTAAAGAGAAGGCTGTCTGTGAGCTTCCTGGCTGCTGACTGCAAAGGGGGTAAGGGGAGACTTCTATAAAATCTAATATATTAAAAAAACAGTGAAAAATGTCATATGTACGCTATAACACAATACTATTAGATCCTAACAAATCTGATTTTTTTTTACTACCAAATCTGATTCGTCAGCCGTTCGTGGCTGGGAAGAAGAGCGTGGCGTCTGCAACCATGGCCTGGGCAATTATCCCATTTGGGACGCACACTGATAAGTTAAACTCAATTAGAAAACTTCAACTTTAGAATCACATAAAAAGATATTATAAAATTTTAAATATTAATGTTTTGATTAATTTTAGTAATAAATATTTTAATTATTTTAGACTTATGAATTAAGGGAATTAATATTTTTATGAATTCGAGTAGTGGCAATCGAAGTTGTGTTGAAAATTTCAAAGGGAACGGAGGTATCATTTGAGAGAAATAAATTTCATCAAATTAATGAGATTAATTGTAAAAGCGGGTAATTAAATAAGATTGAGACCGCTCAAACCAATGGGTGAGTCGCCCCTTGCTAACTTGACTTGTCAAACTGTGTTAAAATCGCTGACACCCATGGGTCGACCTGTTTAAGTCGGGTTTGGGTGGTGAAATTTGCTATCCATTCGAAATTACCTAAACCCATACACACCCATTTATTTAACGAGTTTTGTGGGTGGCCCGCGGGGTCTATCGGGTGACTCACTTAACTGAATTACTTATACAAAAATAAATATAATGATACACTAGTACTTCGAATAAATAAGATGATCTAATTTCTAACCATCAATTGTTAAAGAGTTCCAATCCAAACTCGAAGTTGCACAACAAGAGTTGATATGAGAGAGAGAAATTGGGAAAATAAACTCCACATCTAGTACATTATCTACGTGTTCTATCAAACTTAATCTAGAGTCATAGTACAAGTTACAAACTCCAGTTTATTGATCATAATCATATATTAGAGGATTTTATTTATACATTAGAAATTTTTACCTAAAAGTATATATGTGCTTGAATGGTTGTAAGAATATAACATACTTTTTATTTGATAGGGACCATGTACAATAGTTGTTTGTTGTTGTGCTATATTTTATGTAAAAACACTAGCAAATGGTCTTCTTTTACTGCAACTTACTAAACAATTGTTTATCAAATACATATTATATGGGGCACCGACGGGTGGCCAGCAACCCACTGGGTCGGGTTTGAATTTGTCTTTCTTCGACCCGTTTAGAATTGCATCTTTTTGACCTACACTCACGAGACCTAAATCTACAACGACCCAACCCAAATCTAACCCACCCACCCATTTGACAGGTCTACCGCCGACCGTAACTGACGACCCTACGTCCTCTGTTACAGAAGCAAGACCAACGTCCTCTGTTACAGAAGCAAGACCACCAGTCCTACCCCTCCCTCTAAACCTCTAACTCTCTCGCATTCAACCCCCTGAGTTCGGTTCAAAAACCATCATCACTTAATTTGGGGCAAAACAAACTGAAACAACAAGAGGTCATTAATGGCTGGTGACCCAAAAGGGTAACAGTTGGTGAGCCCCAAACAATGCATCACACCGTGTTGGGCCAAGTCAGGAGAGTCATGAGTTTCACCTCGACCCACTAAATCCAAACCCTAGGTCCTCTGATCCCATGTAAACCCCTATCATCCCGTCGGCTAGCCATAATTGTATATGAACTACTTGACCAAGACCCTACCACTCCCATAGAACCTGATCTTCTTTGAACCAAACCAACCACCTCCACAGTTTCCCAAGATCGAACGCGCTTCGTAGTCCAATCGAACCTCTTCTTTGACCAACCTCGAGGCAGCCGATGATTTCTAAAATTTGCTAGAACACACTGCCGTTGTTACCGCCTTCTTCACACTCACTGTGATCCTTCAGACCCCTCGTCCCTCCTATTTCGATCCTCTGATCCCTGAGCAACTATCAACAATCCTACAACCCCAAAAACCAGACTATTTGAACTATGTTCTCCAAACCCGGATGCCGCTCTCGCAGCCAACCTGGCTGACTGTGACAGAACCACACATTCCCGATGATCATGCGACAACAACTCGCGAGTCTCTAGAACCTTGGAGCAAGAAGGACGACCAATTCCCGTGCGTCGAAGGTACAAGACACAACCCCTTCCTTTTTGGTTTCCTGCAGTAGACTAATGAGTATGCTAGAATTATGGGAACCAAATAGATCAATGCCAACCAATCAAAATGCATAGTGTGACACTGATATACAATGGCCTCATTTGATACACATGTATATATGTATGACCTAGATAATTGTATAAGACAAAATGATGCACCATTAGGAATTAAAGAAGATCATTGGATAAATCTTTATTTTCTGAATAGCTCGATATTCTAATTTAATACCAACCTTGCTGACCCATATTTCCCTTCTTGGGGTCTATGTGTTGTTTCCCCCTGGGAATTCATGAACAGAAGGACTGCCCCACGTTTAAGATTCTAATGTTGAGATTGGAGACTAAATGGAAAAGGAGCATAAGGCTAAGTGTCCTTTGTGGTCCTCTTTTCTTTAGTACTTTAAGCATTGCAGTCCCTAAAGAACAAAACTCTTTGTCATATGTATTTTTTGAGAGAAAAATACTTGAGTTTTCAATTGATGATATTTAAATTACTTTCTTATCATACATGGAACTTGGTGTGAAACTATGTTTTCACGATACCCATAATTGAGGTTCGAGGAAGTAGTCATCATGTTGACCACAACCTCCTCGATTGCACATATAGTAGCTTTCTTTTTCTTCTTGATAGGACAATCCTTGTTCTAATGACCAACCTATCAACAAGTCCAACAAGGTTTATTCTTTAGTTTTTGCTAAATCTTAGCCTTAGCTTTATGTATATTTTATTTTTCTATCTTTATTATTAATAGTGGTAAGATCGATAGTAGGTTTGACATCTACTGGTACCTTATCCACTTCCTCTTTCAAGCATCCCCCCCTTATTTTGATATCTAGAATAAGTGCACTCAGAGTTATGTCATCCTTCTTGTGCTTGAGATTTATGCCAAAAGACTCCCAAGACATAAGGAACTTTACAATGATATAAATAAAAATTAGTTTATAAGGTAATTCCATACTCACTTCAGAGAGGTTATGACACAAGATTTGGAAATCATGTACCTGATCAGAAACATATTTACCATCTACCATCTGGAAGTTAACAAATTTAGAGACATAATACTTTTTAACACCACGATTCTCTATTTTATATTTCTTGTTTAATACATCCCATTGAATCTTGCTAGTTGTTATAAGAGGTTTAGATTATACATCACACAACTTATTAGTCAATGCTAAGAAGATACATCCTCTACACAACTGATCATCCTCCTTCTAGATTGCAACTTTCTTAACATTATCAAGATCTTTTTCATAAGAGTTAGGTTTATCTTGTATAGGATAATCAAGTAATCCTATCATCATAATCTAAATTTCCATATGGTTCTTCCAGATGCAAAGTTAGTGCAGGAATTATTTTGGCATATCGAATGTGTCAACCTTGAGACGGTAAAAATCACAACCAACCATTTTAACTCACAATAGAATGATTTTTTAAGATTCTTGGATTCTAGAACATCATTACTAGAAATAACAACCAATTGTAATTTAATTAACATGTTTGTAGACCAAGTTAAGAATCAAATAGTAAACATAAGAACAAATAGAACAAGAGAAATAAATAAAATTTGAGGCAAAAAACTCAAATTAGATCACTCTCTTCAAGAACAAATATACTACTTGATGAAATTAATGTTGAATTATTTTCTTGATACCCAATATTCTTTCACTCTCAATCTAGTCATGAACCTATAGAATGATGTTGTCTCACTTGCACATAGATGATGGACAAAAATACCACTGGCTTAACTCAACATTCGTTAGGTACCACCACCCAACATTTTGTGTCAAGGGAATGAGGGACATAGAAGATATCTTAAAGAATTGAACTCCACAAAAGATGCACACATGGACTAGTTAGGCAACAATGACAAAGAAGAAAAACATGAACAACAAACTTTGTTGTCTTAAATCTATGTTTAACTCTAAGGATGATGCCTTATTTATAGCACTTCCATACACAATCCTACTCCTACTTTGATGCAATCATATGATCACTCTTATATACATAAAAGGAATAAGAGGAGTCTCTTTTCAATTATATAAGTATTAATTAAATAATTAATTAAGTAGTTATTTGTTTGTGCAAAAAAAGAAAGATGGAACAAAATTTCCATGAACCACAAACCACATGCTCGAGCCCAGCCCAACAAGGCACGACAAGGTGAGGTGTGGCACGACGGGGCGTGATGTGGATCACACATGTACGTGTCTGTCTTGTGGTCATCATGACCAACACAACCACAAGGGTGAGCACACCCTTCCCTAGAGCTCTTAGACACTAGTATAACATGCACTCCTACATATATGAAGTACAAAAACTTTAACGTGGCAATGTGGGAATAAAATGCCTTCCCATTTGCACAAAAAACAAAATCCACTTTTTCCTCCACATTCCATATATACTAACTGCACCTACGTTTGGCTTAAACCCATGCTAAATAATATTAGCTAGGCTCATATCACTAACAATTCACTGGTCCAAGTTTGCTGATGGAAGCCATGCTCATGGGAGAGATGGCTTCATGAGGACTTCTATAAAAGCTGACTACTATTGTGACACTACTTATTCATCTGGTGATTATCAGATGGATGAGCTTTTTGATAAGGCCATTGACATGCTATTCTACATATGATCTAGTGGATTATAGGACTGAGTGCCATGAAGAATCTGATGATAACATAACAACCTAGAAATGACGTATGTATCCATAAGTTGGTACAAGATATTTCTATTACTTTATCTAATCAATTTACAAGCTCTTCAATTTTATAGGCCCTAAGACATGGTCATGTATCTCCAAGACATGTCTATCTTTGAGATGCACTCAAAGGTTTTCCTAGTTGTGTATTTTTACCATTTTTTGTTTATTTTCTTTTGTGAACAAGTGATAAATACCTTTAACAAATCTTGTTATGTCTGATTGGGCTATCATAAGTGAGTTCCTTATCCAATATGCTACTTATTAGTTTTAGATTTTTATAATTTCCATAAAAGTTATTTCCAGTGAGTTATAATCCTTGATAAGCCTCTCTTAATTTTCAAATTGCCCATAATTCTTGAAAATTATTTAAAAATATTTAAGAAAAACATACTCCTAGTTAGATGACTAGGTAGTGAGTGAGGTGATGGTTCTGTCAAAAAGTTACCATTTTACTTGTATATAAACTTTCTTCAAACATCATTGTCATGATTATCATCTAATGCTCAATCTCAATCATATTGTGTTATTACTACTACTGCTAAGCACAATTTATACTTTTTGCAGATTCTAGCTGGTCTAGGAGGATCTATCATGACAAATGACCAATATTTGTAGGCTTTTTTGTTATTGGAATTTTTGTTATAGATGATTTTAAATTCTATTTGTCTCCTACCATGATATGCACGTGTGTTGCTCCAATAATTGTTTCCTATTATTTAAGGACCTTTATTCCTAATGTGGTTACTTTATTTTTTATTCACTATTGTCGTGAATATATGAATGTGATTTATTTCATTCAAGAGATTTATTTATAGACTCTATGGAAATGGATATCCCTTTTACAATCCTTGGGACACCATAAAGCACATTTTTTGTTAGCATCAAAGTAGCAATTTCAGTTAATGAGATATAATGCATTGAAAATTGTAATTTTACTGTGTATTTGAACTTATAAATTTGAATCTAAGACAACTATAGACATTTTCATTTTAAAAATTTACGATGAAATCAGATTTTAAAGATTTACATATGTCGTGGGTGTCAATATTTAGGAACTAAGAAGAATAAATATTAGGATTTCTATTTGATGTCTTATGGAACAACTCTAGATTTTTAGGACTAGGCTCAAGAATACACGATTTTAAACTTAAGAACTTGTTTAGATGGTAACTTAAAAGTAATATATGATTGGAGTGAAGTAAACAATTGATAATCATTCATATAATTATTTTCCTTCTATACAAGTATATGAAATGGTGGTCACAATGAAGTAGGTGAGATGTTAATTTTGAGTCATTCTTGAATAAGTGGGCCCCTTCGACATGATTAACTTTCTAATGAAGAACTGGTACTGTTGTTCTATGGTGGATGATTTTTAGGGCTTCATGGATGCAACATGCATAGTGGAAGCAAAAAACATTTTGACATCCACTTTCCCATGAGAAAATCTCGTCAACAACAATATACTGGGAAGGAAGGGATGTGAAGTATACCTCAATCATGGAGTATATCCTATGATGGTTCTCACCCTAATACATATGGAGGGGAATGTTGTAGACATTCTCCCAATGTATCCACAAAGGCATCTACATATTTATATCATCCACGCAAATGATCTAGAACTCCACATCAATCTTCTTGTTGGAAACATGCTAGCATTGATATTCTCTCCCCCTCACAAAAGTTCTCACCAAAACCCTAGTTGTCATGATCCTTTATATATAGGAGATGTAGGGAAGCATGTTTTCTAATAATCCCTAGGAAATGAAAAGGCAAAGATCACATTTTAGCAGTTCACTTATAGGCAGCTGGTCAATCATCTGTCTTAGTCCAGTCGACAGACTGATCTGAGTGGACTGCTTTCTAACGACCCACCTGAGACATCCAGTCGACTTAGTAGCCACTCTAGTCAGACAACTAGTGTAAGGATCCATTCCATAGATTAAAACCTAATTGATTTCACATGGACAAATTGTTAGAAAAAACCTAACTAAACAATAACAACCAACAAAACTAGTCAAAAAATCCTATATAAAAGAATCCATATAGAGATTCAAATACAAAGAGCGACCATACAAACTTTTTAAATGATATATAAAAGTGTATCTCTACACATATAAATCATGCCACACAAAGTTATGTTATACAATCAATTGAAACCTCTCTTTATTTATTTCATCAAAGTACTACAAGTTGTTTTCATGATTATGAAACTATAGCAAAATAATAAGGCCAATTCAATTTGTAACTCATGATATAAAGAAACACAAAGAGAAACATCTTAAAGATACATCATAAACTACCCACCCAGCTCAAGAAAGTGAGAGTACATGGACACTCTAGACTTAACTATCTTATTTCTTGTTAAACCTTGATCATCACATCCTTTTTGATATGTCAGCAAACCTTAAAGATGTGGATAACCACATGAGTGAGACCCCAAGTCCCAACAATATGATATAGGAAAATATAGCATACTTATTGCTGACAAAAACATGAGGATTATATTACAAGGATCTAATGAATCAACAATTAGTTATCTCTATATGCATCAAGTACTTATTCTCTTCACATGGATATGTACTCAACAAGTAGGAAAGGAATATAAAATAAATATACATGGGCCATATGTTTACAAAGAAAAAGTAGAAAACATATATGGTGCTCGCTAATAAATAAATGAATATAATTGCACATCCATGTGATTCATAAGGTATATCTAAATACATATAATGTATGACTAAGTTACACATTCTAATATGCCCTGGGTAGAGGTGTACCACTCAAAATACTAGCTGACCACTACAAAGTCATATAAGTCACAATTGGTCCCATATAAGATCTATGGATTACAAAACTCCATTGAATCCTTCACACACCTCGACTAGAGAAACAATAACTAAAGTTAGAGCATTCACGTGTTGGTCTACCTTGGAATTGCTCAATGTAGAATTCACCAAACTCAGGCCCGTCCTGGGTACACAAGTTGTGATGCCATAAAAACATTGCATAAACCCAATAAACTCAAAGGCAATCACAACTTCTCTCCAACACATATCAGTGGACCACCAGTCTGAACTGAGTCCCCACAAAATATAACTTAACGACAATAGGATATCCACTCCTGAGTGTCATCATACATTCACTAATATATGGATCCAATCATCTTCTAACAACTCTTGGTTGCTAAAAGATTAGCTTGTTTCACTGTTCCCCATCACCCCGGGGGAACATATCTATGAACTCAGTGATCTACGTGATTAGAGTTACACTTGATAAATATAGCCAGTTACACACATTTCAATTTATTAAACTCTTATAAATTATGCAAAGAGATATAACTGATATATCAAGTCTGAAAGCTCCAAGATATGAAATAAATTCAATATGAAACCATCAGATTAGGGTACAAGTAACCATCTTCAACACTTACAAGGCCCAACATATAAATCTAGATCACAACAAGGCCTAACATATTAATGTCGGCCACACTGAGGCCCAGCATATTAATCTCAATCACAACAAGGCCCAACATATCATGTCATGGAACACCAACCTTAATTAAGGTGTATCAAGGGGTTTTTCTCCCAATACTATTTCCTTCCAATGTGCATATAGTATCACAAAAGACATAACATTAATCAATAAATATAAATTCTTATAATAATCATATAGGGTAAGACATGATTATAGTACATGATTTAATCATCACAAGTCACGTGTAAGGGTATCACGAGGAACCTTCATAGTGTATTGTCTTTAGGAGCATTATTTCAACTCAAGCAATCCTCATTACATGTATCTTTAAGATCATACTTGGTCACAACAAAGTGCACATCATCAATTTTTCCCATTTAAATCATTTCACCATTTCATCCATCATCTTATATCTCATACATGATCAATCCTATACCAACGTTGACTAATGGGCCCTTCCATAATCCCAATGATGACATACCCATGTTGTTACACTCAAGGTGTGAACCTCAAGGCATCAAGCCTACATGTACATATATCAAATGACCAAGATACATCTTATAGGTCATATTTTATCACATGCTTATTCAATCCCTTAATATTATATAGAAAGGAGAGGTGAAAGACATAGGTAATCATATGCACTCCATTAGTATCCATTTTTCATAGAAAATTTTCATCCATTTTAAAAGTCACATGGACTAAGTAACCTCTCTGCCGCTTCATATTCATTTGTTAATTACCCCCTTGATGCATTACATGTACGATAATTAATTATGCTTCTTGATTCATAATTAGTTTTATTTATTTATTTGTGAATTTATTAAGTATTCAAGACTTTAGGAGATATAATACAACTTACTATGTATCCCTAGGTAATCATTAGAACAAAAACCACCACTATTGGCCATGAAAGGCTAATCATACATGACATGAGAGAATCATTTCCTTATATTAGGAATATGAAGACCATATGAAAATTTTAATTTCACCTAATATTACTATGACACACCATCGTACCAAACTTCAACTTAAAGTTCAAAAGTATGTGGGATTTTCTTTGAATACAAGATTACACATAAAAGGTTCTCTCTTATGCATAGATGAGCCACCTGGAGATTATAGGTCTGACTCAAATCAAATTTCTGCAACATAACAGTTCTATAAGAGCCTTCATATAATTATGTTTAAGAATAATAAGTATATTGGTTTCCACATCATATAGCACCAAGATACCATAGAGACATCATTTTTAGTAACATTTCACATGTATTTCAAATTTCTCATAAAAATGTGTAGGTGGACATGTGATTAAAATCAGGGATAAATTTTATGGGATCAAGAATAATATCAAGTTTTGTATTTCATTTATCTTATCATGAATAGTTCTCAAGAAATCATCTTTTAGCATGTCAAGTCATCATATAGCAATATTAGTGCGTAATAGAGCAAGTTTCGGGATTTGCATGTACAAGTAAGGAAACAAATGCTAACAAAAGCTATATGAATCGCCTCTCTTGGTGATGATCATGAGGTTCAAATAAGAGGGCCCGATCCTAGATAATTCCTCAAACAAACCAAAAACCAAATTTCCAAGAAATACCTAGCTTTCTTTAGAACAAAGAGAGGAAAAAGGAAAGTTCTTTAGCTAGATTAGGTAGGTTACTCCATGAAAATCCATTGGCTCAACCAAAGGAAGAAGATGAGGTGTTGAATAGAAAGCACACCTCCAAGAAGTCTCATTTCCATGCCAAAGATCACCTCTTCAACTCCAAGATGACTCTTCTATGGAGGATCCAGAGAAAATAAGGGTATAAGAAGAGAAAAGAAGGAACTTTAGCTAGATGAGCAAGTTACCACCATGAAAAACCATGAACTTCAACCAAGGAGAAAATAGGTGCAAGGAACAGAAGGAAGAAGGGATTATGATATATGATCTTATGTTTTTGATGTAAGAAACAAGATTGGGAAGCTACAAAACACCAAGGGGTTTCTTGATCTTTGACATGCATACACATGCATCCACATGGAAGCCCCATCCATGGTCATCACCTTCCTTGGAGGTCTTCAAAACCATCCAATCTCTTCCTCATGTTCTAACAGAAATGATGGGTGTCAAATGGATGTTTTTACAAAAAGGGAGGGGTATATATAAGGATGGGTGGTCAAAAAGTCTAAAGATCCTTCTACTAGAAAACTCAACGATCAACATAACTAGATCCTACATCAGTTTATAAAGACATATCTTTCGTGGTTCTCTAAGATATAGAACTTCAATTAGTAGGTGACCTAGTGATGCTATAAATTCACACACACTTAGGAGTTCTATTGGTTCACACACCCATGTTCTTCATCGGTCGCCATGCCCCCAAATTCTTATTGGTTGTCATAGCCTGGCTTCTCATTGGTAGGCTTGTCTATATACATGTCCTAGATTTCCATTGGTAGTCAACTGCCATGAAACCAATTGGTTGAGTGTATGAATTCCATTGGTTTAAAGTCCAAGATTTCTGGTCAGTTGACGAGGCTTATTGTTCCTCCTAAACCACCATACTAGCTATGTTAGGGTTAGAAACCCTAGTATGCAAACCCATACATAACAAGTCAACGTTCACCAAATTAAGCAAAACTATGAAAGAAGGCATTTAGTTAGATAAAATATATTCAATTTTATATTGAGGTCCTTAATAGGAAAAAATTATATATTAGTCCACACTTTCACTTGAAATTGCAAATCAAGGAAAACAATGTTCAATTAAAGTAAGATTAGAATCATAACTTCACCAATTAATTTCAAGGCTCACATAGGTGTGAGTATGAAGAAAAGTTGTTATTTAATTAGATATATTTCATATAATGTGCAATCAATGCCTCATACTTCTTTAAATTTACTATTAAGTCCACATCTTGCAAGGAAACTTGAAATTAGGGCAACCAAAGTGCGAATCGAAACATCTATTAATATATCTTGATAAAATTGGTATCAAAACTTAACAAAGCACACAATTATGATAATAAAGAAATATTATTGAAAGAATAGGGTTAAGTTAGGTTCATGGTCTAACAACCATAAACCCCTCAAGGATTTCTCCCTTAAAATCCCAGGCTAGGGTAGAATACAACAACAAGCAACCTATATCCCTCATCTAAAAGCACATATGCACGACTTATGTTACATTAGTTCATGATTATCAGGAAGCCTCTTATGGGTTGTTGGGTACATTCTCTATTATTGATGATGCCTGGTATAATCATGTGTTGTTTTCACACTATCGGTTGCCTCTATGATTCAGGTCATGATCTAGATCCTCCACTTTTGAAAGATTAAGTTGCGCTTGTAACTCCTATGCCGCTCTTTTTATTAATTCTATAACTTCTAATCTGGAGCTCCATATTTGACATGCATAATACCATCTTAAAGCTCTTAGTAATTAATATCGAGTACAAATTCCAGATTCTGCAAATTACATTTGATGTTGTTTCTATTTGGCTTAATTAAGGTAGAATTACTTATAGTCACCCGATCTTTAGTAAGTTGGGTTTTGTCAAAGTTTGTAATCATCTTTTCAGCTTACGAGTGACTCCTTTTGTAAGGACCCTGACCTGCGTTTAGGGTTTACCCTGTTTGTTTTGCTTAACCTTGGTGGTTTGATGCTTGCTAATCACCTTTGAGTGGTGATTAGGGTTTTTGTTGTGCTTTGTTGAGAGTTCGAGGGGCTACTTGCAAATAACCCAAGTCTAGGGTTTTGTGTGCAAGATGGTCATCTTTTGAGATGTTTTCCCTCTTTACTTCCTCTAGGGTTGAGAGGAAGGCTTGGGCTTGTTGTTTGAAGTTCTTTGGGCCTGAGTTGAGCTTGTTTGGGCCTTGAGGTGCTTTCTTTGGGCTTGGTTGAGCTTTGTGTCGACCAAATCTTGCCTTGTGTCATCCAAGGTGAGTTTGTGTCGACCTAGGGTGAGTGTGTGTCGTCCAAGGAAGTCTTGTGTCGTCCAACACAGAGGTGTGTTGCCCAATAGCTTGGTTGTGTCGCCCAGCAGGAGCTGATGCTTGTGTCTCCCATGTTGCTTGGCCTTGCTTGGTGGACACTTAGTGCATGGCTTGGACAAGTGTCCCATGCCTTGCTAGTTTCTTGGCTTGAACCCTAGGACAAGTGTCCCTTGTGTGGATGACACATAGCATGGTTTTACCTTGGTTTCTCATCCCCTTCCTTCTATATATATAGATCTTCTCCTTGCCTTAGTCTCCTTTGATCTTTTGGTCTCTCCTCCACCTTGAGTGCATGATATCCCTCTCCATCTTACTTGTGTTGGCCGATACACTCCCTTGGAGTTGAAGTGGTGGCCGATACACCTTCCTGGAGAAGCCTGGTGGACGATAGCTTTGGACCTTTGAGTGTTTCTTCTACCTTGGAGCTTGGAGCTTAAAGGCGGGTTGCATAATTTCTAACCCTAACTTCTTTACCTTCTGTTCTTGTCCTTGTTCTTAAGTTAGTAGCTTAGACTTGTATCTTGCTTGAGTTTCCTTTGGTGGCCGATATACCCTTAGGGTTTAGGGTTTCTAGTGATCTAGGGTTTGAGTTCCCTTGAGTTGGAGGTTGATGGTGACCTAGGGTTGGGCGATATCCCTTTGTTGTTGGGTGTGTTGGACGATATCCTCTTTGATGGATGACATGGCACCTTTGCCTTGGAGTTGGACGATAGGGTGCTCTCTATGTTGGATGATAGGGTACCTTGAGTTGGATGACATGGAGTGTTCTTAGGGTTGGCCGATACCCTGCCCATGTGTTGGGTGATAGAGTGAGCTAAGCTTTGGTTGGCCGATATGTTTGTATACCTTGGTGCACGATAGATGAGCTATGTTCTTGTCCTTCTCTTGGACGTTAGGCTTTATTCCTTGTGGTGGACGACAAGGCTTTCTTTGGTAGATGGTGGAGTTGCACGTTATGGCAGAAGTGTAACGGCCGATAGCCCTGACGGGCGTTGCATCTTGGTGTGTCGGCCGATAGGCCTAGGCTGTGACGCGCGATAGGATGTGGTTTGTGACGGGCGTCATGCCCTCCCTTCCTAGAAGTATGCTGGCCGTTAGGCCTTGTGTTGTTGCACGATATGTGGGAGTGCTTCCCTCTCTCCTTTCTTTCTTTCTCTCCTTCTCTCTCCTAGCAGTTGTGAGGTTGTTAGATAGGTGCTAGCCTAGGATTTTGGGCAAGGTGGTGAGCTGTGACGGGCATTGCCCGATGGGGTGTGTCACGCAACACTCCCTGATGCACGACACCCATGTCACCCGGTTCTTTTGTGACGGGGCGTTGCAGGCAGAAGGTTGGGTGCAACGCAGCGTTGCTGCCTCCCCATGCCTAGCCAAGTTAACTAGCTTTAAGTGAGGGTTGTGAGATCTTAGAAGAGGGTAGGTAGTCCTTTTAGTGATGGTTTTAAGTGTAACAATAACGACAGTGTTGCCTTGATTAATGATAACAATGACATGGTAGTACTAATGATAGCCATGATGATAATAACAAAGATGTTAATCGTGTAGATGATGGTGATGCCTTGCTAGTGAGTGAAAGTAATAATAATGATCATGTTGGTAATAATGTGGCTAAGTGACAGTTACATTAGATAGTTTGCTTAATGACATAGCAAGGAAAATGATAGTAGATGATGATGTTGATAATGGTAATGATGGTAACAAGAGTAGTAATGACATGATAATGATATAAGTCTTATGCTTAATGGTTAATGATAGATGGTAATGGTATTAATGGTTTCTTAATGATAAAGATAATAATGAGGATAGTTGATGGTGATGGTAATGACAATTGGTAGCAATAGTGTTTGCTCTGTATACTCAACATGCTTTTTATTATAAAGTGAATACCTTGGTTGTTTGTATAATCTTGAGATAAGGGTAAGCATGTATATGGTCTGATAATGATGTGCTTAATACACTTGAACAACATATAGTGTAATAATGATAAGTAGAGTATATCGAATGATAGTTCATGATAATGAGCATATTCCTTATGTTGAAACTATGGTTATTATGTATCCTAACCATGGAGGTAATGTGTAGCCATGAATGGGCTATGTGAGATATATGACGAGTAACATTACTTGATAATTGTTCTATGAGATTATATATGTGATGTGTTTGTCCCATGATGATGATGTGAGCCTTGGAAAGGCAGTGACAGTACATGATGAGGGATTGAGATCCCATGGTATGTGATGATCCTTGAGATGGATCTGGATGGTTGGCAAGAGGCCAAGTGGTAACATGTGATGTTGGATCCTTGTGATGGATCAGGTTGATGTGGTTTCAATAATAATATAGGGTTCTTTACTTTCTGTTATATCTTGCATGTTATATAACTTGGTTGAATCCTGCAATCCATCTAAAAGACACTAATTAATTACAGTGGAATTATATCATGTAGTTTGCCCTGGTCATAGATCCATCATCGTCAGGACTTGGTGATGGTGAAACGGGTTCTCCTACGGGTTAACCTGGAAGCGCATATTGTTGAATATGTGTAGGTTGCTCCTAGCCTGAAAATAAGGAGGTAAGAGTGTAACTTCGGTTACAGACTCAGATACGTATATAGAGCATGGTGAACAGGCCCATGGCTCAGGAAATGTGATGTGTAGAGCATGAGTACGTTCATGGCTCAGAGCACGGTGAAGAGGCTCGTGGCTCAAGTTGTACTAGCGCCGATACATGTACCAAGGCAGGCTAGAGTGAGGGTAGCCTATGGAGCTGACCCTGTGGCTTAGACCACTTCAGCATTAGACTACGGTCATGCTTGTGTTGTGCTTGTGTACTGACCACGAGGTGGGAGGTCGTGGTGTCCGACTCTTCCATTGACCTTGTATGGCACCAATCTTAGGATTCGCAGCCAGAGGTTGGATTTGAATGGTACGATTCGAATCCTCGGGGCATAATAATACGTAATACAGCCGTTTAGTATTTACTACTTAAGATAAACACGAAACATTGGTTGAGGCCTTGTTTGTGTATTTAATTCTGGTATATCTGCAGGTACTTCCATATTCACCAGGTATGTGGCAATATGTCGTATCTTGATAACCAGGTTATGTGGTCATATGTCTTGTTTTGATAATCATGTTACACAGTGATATATCTTATCTTGTCGATCTTGTCCCTTTGAGAAATATCTGGTTATATGCTTTTGTACAGCTGGTAAGCTTGTCGATAAGAATAGCTTTGCCCTATATATATAGACTGCTCTTGTTATACCTGTTTTTAGTTATCTGCTGTTATAGCTTAATCTTCTGAGGTTCTGTAGTTGCGGTGGGAAGTTATGTTTCCCGCTGGGGCAATTGTTCAATTGTCTCACTCCACTGGTTTTCAGGTGGTCGAGGTAGACGTGGTCGTGGTGTTGCGGCCGAGCAGCCTGAAGAGCAGTAGAAGGCAAGTGTTGGACATGCTGCTGTTTTGGATGTTTTGTAGTAGAGTCTAGAGTCATCCCTGTACTTTCAGGTCCTTGGCAGTGTTTTGACGTTGTTTCACGATGAACGATCGATGATGTTTGTATATCCTACTGTTGTCCGGATGCGGGCCTCGATGTACATGAACAGGTGGTGAACCCATGTGATGGATGGACAACTATTTTAGTAAGCTGTGAACACGTATCAGATCTCGTGTATGTATATATGACATGTTTCTGTGCAGGATGAGGACTGGAAAGTAATAGTTTCATAGTTTATCAGTTTTTCGCAATCGGTTTTAATTAACCCGTATTTTCATAATCTGTGGTTATGGTGATTTCCGCATGTTTTCGTGTAACACCTCGTTATCTGTATGATAATGGGATGTGTTGCCACAAGTTTGGTATCAGAGCCTTAGGTTCGCTGAGTCTATAGGGATTTAGGACTAGGTTGAGTTGTTCTTATGAGTGTCCAGGTTTTCTTACAATATCTTCTGCACTCAACGGAAGAAAAGTCAAGATGTTTGGAAACCATGAAGAGCACTCTGCTGAGTATAGTGATGCTGCATCGGTTGATGGAGCAGATGGACAGGCACATGAAGATCGGGTGCCTGAGGTTCCCCAATTTAACCCAGCCATACTTGAACATCCTGCCTACCAACAGCTTATGGGGCAGTTAATGGCTACGATGAATCTCATGGTTGAGCGATTACCCGTGCCTCCTCCGCGAGAACAAGTTCCCCATGGAGAAGCATCGGGTATTGGGAAGACCTTCAAGCGGCTTCGCCGAGTTGGAGCTTCGGAGTATGCTGGAACAGCTGATCCAACAGATGCAGATCTGTGGCTGACAAGTCTTGAGAAGGCTTTCCGGATCCTTGACATCCCCGAAGCGGACAAGGTAAAGCATGATGTCTACCTTCTGAAGGGTAGTGCTGGTCACTGGTGGACCATCGAGGAAGAGAAGCGGCCTGGCGAGGTGATCTGTTGGGAAGTGTTTCGATGCGAGTTCGTCGCCAGATACTTTCCAAAGACGTATCTGGATGAGAAGGTGAGTCAGTTCGAGAACCTGAGACAAGGAATGGTGAACATCACCGAGTATGAAGCTAAGTTTATGGATCTGTTGAGGTTTTGTCCTCACATGGTGACAACAGATGAGGAACGGATCAGACGTTTCGAGAAGGGTTTGAGTGCTGAGTTGAAGACCCCGGTGTCTGCGTTGGAGAACCGAGAGTGGTTTTCTACGTTCGTGGAATCAGTTCGACGGATCGAGAGGACAGTAAGGGAGAAAAGAGAGTCTATGTCTCTTAAAAGACCTGCTCAGTTACAAGGACGAAGGTTTGGTGGCTTTAAGAAGCCTAGGTTTTCAGCACCGTTAGTGATGAGAAGTTCATGTGTACCATCTCAGTGGTCTCCGAGTAAGGGGAAAGGTTATGTTTCTTCACCGTCTAAGGTGCACAGTTCAGCTTCAGTGGTAGTAACAGGACCAGCTAGGTCATGGTTTGAGGACAAAGCATGTCATCTTTGTGGACAAGTCGGGCATTTCAAGCTTAATTGCCCGAATAGAGATGTTGAAGTGACGCAACAACTGAGGCAGAGCTTTCAGAGGTCAGAAAGACCACATCCCAGTGGTAGCAGAGGACGAGGATGCGGTCAAGCATCTCAAGCTGGATCGTCTGCTCAAGGAAGCAGAGGTCGTGGACAGCAAGCAACAGCTCGATTCTATGCCATGAGTCAGCTGGAGGCGATAGTCAACCCGCAAGTGGTGACAAGTCAGATGGAGTTATTTCATTCTGATATGTCTTCTTCTTGCTTTGTATCTGTTCTGGTTGACCCGGGTACTACACACTCTTTTATCGCCTATAGTATGCTTGAAAACTGTCATTTACCTATTAGCTATAAGAAGGATAGCTTGTTGTTAGAAACCCCTCTTGATGGTTCCTCTTTTCTTCGAGAAGAGTGTCCATCTTGTGTTTTGTCTTTTTTGGGACATCGTATCCAAGTGGATCTTATACCACTTGATATGCATGATTTCGATGTTATCCTTGGGATGGATACCTTAGATAGGTATAAGGTTGTCTTGGACTGTGGTTCCAAGCAGGCAGTGTTTGATGTTGCTGGAGAGAAGTGGATCTTCCAGGGAGATAGGAAGATTCTTCCGACGTGTTTGGTATCAGCTATGGTGGCAGATAAGTTGTTACGACAAGGATGTGAGGCGTTCCTAGCTCACGTGGTGGATACCGTTGTGGTTACCAAGGCGAAAGGTCCTAGTCTTGAGGAGGTGTTAGTGGTTCGAGAGTTTGTAGATGTGTTTCCTGAGGAGTTTCCTGGTGTTCCTCCACCCCGAGAGATTGATTTCGAGATCAATCTGGTTCCTGGAACACAGCCAGTTGCACAGTCAGCGTATAGGATGGCTCCAGTAGAGATGGTAGAGTTGAAGAAGTAGTTGCAAGAGTTGTTGGAGAAAGGTTTTATCTGACCAAGTACGTCGCCGTGGGGTGCTCCCGTGTTGTTCGTGAAGAAGAAGGATGGTTCGATGCGGTCGTGTATAGATTACCGGTAGTTGAATAAAGTCACGATCAAGAATAAGTACCCGTTGCCGAGGATAGATGATCTGTTCGATCAGTTGCGTGGTGCTACAGTGTTTTCGAAGATCGATCTACGGTCTGGATATCACCAGTTGATGATAAAGGCGGATGACATACCAAAGTCAGCTTTTAGGATGAGGTATGGTCACTTCGAGTTCATGGTTATGCCGTTTGGGTTAACCAATGCACCTGCAGCTTTCATGGATCTGATGAACAGAGCGTTCCGTCCGTTCTTAGATCAGTTTGTTGTAGTCTTTATAGATGACATCTTGATATACAGTCGGGACAGGCAAGAGCATGAACAACATCTTCGTCAAGCGTTGACTCTTCTTCGTCAACATCAGTTGTATGTCAAGTTCAGTAAGTGTGAGTTCTGGTTAGATGAAGTGACTTTCTTGGGTCATGTGATATCTACTGAAGGAGTCAAAGTAGATCCAAAAAAGGTGGAATCTGTTGCGGATTGGGAACAGCCGAAGATGCCGACAGAAGTTCGTAGTTTCCTTGGTTTGGCAGGATACTACCGGAGGTTTATCAAGGACTTCAGTGTGATCGCGTTGCCGATGACGAGATTGACCAGGAAGGATGTACCTTTTGTTTGGGATGATCGATGTCAGCAAGCTTTCCAGAGTTTGAAGGAGAAGCTGACCAGTGCTCCAGTGTTGATCTTGCCAGAGCCTGGGAAAGGCTATGTTGTTTTCTGTGATGCTTCCAAGAAAGGCCTAGGTTGTGTGTTGATGCAGGAAGATCATGTGGTTTCTTTTGCTTCGCGGCAGCTCAAGAAGCATGAGGAGAACTATCCGACTCATGACTTGGAGTTGGCAGCAGTGGTTCATGCGTTAAAGATTTGGAGACACTATCTGTATGGGGAAGTGTGTCAGATCTTTACGGATCATAAGAATATGAAGTACATCTTTACGCAGCAAGAGTTGAACATGCGACAACGACGATGGATGGAGTTGATCAATGATTACGACTGCACTATAGAGTATCATCCTGGTAAGGCGAAGGTGGTAGCTGATGCGCTTAGCAGGAAGTCTTCTTCCCTTTCTTCAAAGAAGCCACAGTTGAGTTCTCTGGTATGCCATAGGCGAGATATGTTTGTTTCTCTGCGACAGATGAATGTGCAAATGGAAGTTTCTCTGTTATCTGGTCTTTTCGCACAGATGCAAGTTAAGCCTACGTTGAGACAACAGATCAAGGATGCACAACAGACAGATGATGCGGTACAGTTGATCAGATCAAAGTTCGGCAGCGACAAGCGTGATGGGTTTCATGAGTCCAAGGATGGACTAGTTTGCTATCGTGATAGGATGGTGGTTCCAGATGTTGACGATCTGAGGAAGTTGGTGCTTGAGGAAGCACATACGTCGATGTATGCTATGCATCCAGGTGTCGCCAAGATGTATCATAGTCTGAAGGACTTGTATTGGTGGTCCGGTTTGAAGAGAGATGTAGTTGAGTTCGTGGCTAGATGTGCGGTTTGTCAGCAAGTGAAGGCTGAGCATCATAAACTGGCAGGTACGTTGCAACCTTTGCCGATACCACAGTGGAAATGGGATCATATAACCATGGATTTTGTAGTTGGTCTACCCCTGACAACTGGAAATCATGATTCCATTTGGGTGATAGTGGACAGATTGACTAAGTCTTCCCATTTTCTACCAGTGAAGACGACGTATACAGCTGAGAAACTTGCCAGAGTATATGTTGATGAGATAGTACGTTTGCATGGTGTGCCAGCAACGATAGTTTCCGATAGAGGTCCTCAGTTTACGAGTCATTTTTGGGAACAATTGCACAGAGCGTTGGGAACACAGTTAAGGTTCAGTACAGCTTTTCACCCACAGACAGATGGACAATCTGAGAGGACTATTCAGATTTTGGAAGATCTTCTTCGAGCTTGTGTTCTACAGTTTCTAGGAAACTGGGATGTACATCTGAGTTTGATAGAGTTTGCCTACAACAACAGTTATCAGCGGAGCATTGACATGGCTCCTTATGAAGCTTTGTATGGAAGGAAGTGCAGATCTCCTTTATGTTGGTATGAGTCTGGTGAGTATCATCTTTTGGGTCCTGAGTTAGTTCAGCAGACGACAGATAAGATCAAAGTGATATAGCAACAGTTGAAAGTGGCACAGGACAGGCAGAAGTCTTATGCAGACAATCGCCGACGACCTTTGGAGTTTTAGGTGGGAGACAAAGTGTATCTTAAAGTCTCGCCGTGGAAAGGTGTGCTAAGGTTTGGACGAAAGGGTAAGTTAGCTCCCAGGTATATGGGGCCTTACTTAGTCAGAGCATGATTTGGCAAGGTAGCTTATGAGTTAGAGTTGCCTCCAGAGTTGCACAGGTTGCATCCAGTGTTTCATGTCAGTATGCTGAAGAAAAGTCATCCGGATTCAGGTACAGTTATACAGCCCGTTGAGGTTGAGCTTGATGCAGATGTGACCTACGAGGAAGGTGCTGTGGCGATCCTTGACAGAAGGATCAAGAAGCTGAAGAGAAAAGACCTGGTTCTTATGAAAGTTCTTTGGCAGCGTCGTGGCGTTGAGGAAGCCACGTGGGAGCTTGAGGAAGAGATGAGGAGGAAGTATCCCTCGCTTTTCTCTTCGGATTTCAGGGACGAAATCCCTTAAAGGGGGTTAGCTTGTAAGGACCCTGACCTACGTTTAGGGTTTACCCTGTTTGTTTTGCTTAACCTTGGTGGTTTGATGCTTGCTAATCACCTTTGAGTGGTGATTAGGGTTTTTGTTGTGCTTTGTTGAGAGTTTGAGGGGATACTTGCAAATAACCCAAGTCTAGGGTTTTGTGTGCAACATGGTCATCTTTTGAGATGTTTTCCCTCTTTACTTCCTCTAGGGTTGAGAGGAAGGCTTGGGCTTGTTGTTTGAAGTTCTTTGGGCCTGAGTTGAGCTTGTTTGGGCCTTGAGGTGCTTTCTTTGGGCTTGGTTGAGCTTTGTGTCGGCCAAATCTTGCTTTGTGTCATCCAAGGTGAGTTTGTGTCAACTTAGGGTGAGTGTGTGTCGTCCAAGGAAGTCTTGTGTCATCCAACATAGAGGTGTGTCACCCAGTAGATTGGTTGTGTCGCCCAGCAGGAGCTGATGCTTGTGTCGCCCATGTTGCTTGGCCTTGCTTGGTGGACACTTGGTGCATGGCTTGGACAAGTGTCCCATGCCTTGCTAGTGTGTTGGCTTGAACCCTAGGACAAGTGTCCCTTGGGCGGACGACACATAGCATGGTTGTACCTTGGTTTCTCCTCCCCTTCCTTCTATATATATAGCTCTTCTCCTTGCCTTAGTCTCCTTTGATCTTTTGGTCTCTCCTCCACCTTGAGTGCACGATATACCTCTCCATCTTGCTTGTGTTGGCTGATACACTCTCTTGGAGTTGAAGTGGTAGCTGATACACCTTCCTAGAGAAGCCTGGTGGACGATAGCTTTTGACCTTGGAGTGTTTCTTCTACCTTGGAGCTTGGAGCTTAAAGGCGGGTTGCATAATTTCTAACCCTAACTTCTTTACCTTATGTTCTTGTCCTTGTTCTTAAGTTAGTAGCTTAGACTTGTATCTTGCTTGAGTTTCCTTTGGTGGCCGATATACCCTTAGGGTTTAGGGTTTCTAGTGATCTAGGGTTTGGGTTCCCTTGAGTTGGAGGTTGATGATGACCTAGGGTTGGGCGATATCCCTTTGTTGTTGGGTGTGTTGGACGATATCCTCTTTGATGGATGACATGGCACCTTTACCTTGGAGTTGGACGATAGGGTGCTCTCTATGTTGGACGATAGGGTACCTTGAATTGGATGACATGGAGTGTTCTTAGGGTTGGCCGATACCCTGCCCATGTGTTGGGCGATAGAGTGAGCTAAGCTTTGGTTGGCCGATATGTTTGTATACCTTGGTGCACGATAGATGAGCTATGTTCTTGTCCTTCTCTTGGACGTTAGGCTTTAGTCCTTGTGGTGGACGACAAGGCTTTCTTTGGTAGATGGTGGAGTTGCACGTTATGGCAGAAGTGTAACGGTCAATAGCCCTGACGGGCGTTGCATCTTGGTGTGTCGGCCGATAGGCCTAGGCTGTAACGCGCAATAGGATGTGGTTTGTGACAGGCGTCACGCCCTCCCTTCCTAGAAGTATGTTGGCCGTTAGGCCTTGTGTTGTTGCACGATATGTGGGAGTGCTTCCCTCTCTCCTTTCTTTCTTTCTCTCCTTCTCTCTCATAGCAGTTGTGAGGTTGTTAGATAGGTGCTAGCCTAGGATGTCGGGCAAGGTGGTGAGCTGTGATGGGCGTTGCCCAACGGGGTGTGTCGCACAACACTCCCTGACGCACGACACCCATGTCGCCCGGTTCTTTTGTGACGGGGCGTTGCGGGCAGAAGGTTGGGTGCAACGCAGCGTTGCTGCCTCCCCATGCCTAGCCAAGTTAACTAGCTTTAAGTGAGGGTTGTGAGATCTTAGGAGAGGGTAGGTAGTCCTTTTAGTGACGGTTTTAAGTGTAACAATAACGACAGTGTTTCCTTGATTAATGATAACAATGACATGGTAGTACTAATGATATCCATGATGATAATAACAAAGATGTTAATCGTGTAGATGATGGTGATGTCTTGCTAGTGAGTGAAAGTAATAATAATGATCATGTTGGTAATAATGTGGCTAAGTGACAGTTACATTAGATAGTTTGCTTAATGACATAGCAAGGAAAATGATAGTAGATGATGATACTGATAATGGTAATGATGGTAACAAGAGTAGTAATGACATGATAATGATATAAGTCGTATGCTTAATGGTTAATGATAATGATAGATGGTAATGGTATTAATGGTTGCTTAATGATAAAGATAATAATGATGATAGTTGATGGTGATGGTCATGACAATTGGTAGCAATAGTGTTTGCTCTATATACTCAACATGCTTTTTATTATAAAGTGAATACCTTGGTTGTTTGTATAATCTTGAGATAAGGGTAAGCATGTATATGGTCTGATAATGATGTGCTTAATACACTTGAACAACAAATAGTGTAATAATGATAAGTAGAGTATCTCGAATGATAGTTCATGATAATGAGCATATTCCTTATGTTGAAACTATGGTTATTATGTATCCTAACCATGGAGGTAATGTGTAGCCATGAATGGGCTATGCGACATATATGACGAGTAACATTACTTGATAATTGTTCTATGAGATTATATATGTGATGTTTTTGTCCCATGATGATGATGTGAGCCTTGGAAAGGCAGTGGCAGTACATGATGAGGGATTGAGATCCCATGGTATGTGATGATCCTTGAGATGGATCTGGATGGTTGGCAAGAGGCCAAGTGGTAACATGTGATGTTGGATCCTTGTGATGGATCAGGTTGATGTGGTTTCAATAATAATATAGGGTTCTTTACTTTCTATTATATCTTGCATGTTATATAACTTGGTTGAATCCTGCAATCCATCTAAAAGACACTAATTAATTACAGTGGAATTATATCATGTAGTTTGCCCTGGCCATAGATCCATCATCGTCAGGACTTGGTGATGGTGAAACGGGTTCTCCTACGGGTTAACCTGCTAGCGCATATTGTTGAATATGTGTAAGTTGCTCCTAGCCTGAAAATAAGGAGGTAAGAGTGTAACTTCAGTTACAGACTCAGATACATATATAGAGCATGGTGAACAGGCCCATGGCTCAGGATATGTGATGTGTAGAGCATGAGTACGTTCATGGCTCATAGCACGGTGAACATGCCCGTGGCTCAAGTTGTACTAGCGCCGAGACATGTACCAAGGCGGGCTACAGTGAGGGTAGCCTATGGAGCTGACCCTGTGGCTTAGACCACTTTAGCATTAGACTACGGTCATGCTTGTGTTGTGCTCGTGTACTGACCACGAGGTGGGAGGTCGTGGAGTCTGGCTCTTCCATTGACCTTGTATGGCACCAGTCTTAGACTTCATAGCCAGAGGTTGGATTTGAATGGTACGATTTAAATCCTCGGGGCATAATAATACGTAATACAGCCGTTTAGTATTTACTGCTTAAGATAAACACGAAACATTGGTTGAGGCCTTGTTTGTGTATTTAATTCTGGTATATCTGCAGGTACTTCCATATTCACCAGGTATGTGGCAATATGTCGTATCTTGATAATCAGGTTATGTGGTCATATGTCTTGTTTTGATAATCATGTTACACAGTGATATATCTTATCTTGTCAATCTTGTCCCTTTTAGAAATATCTGGTTATATGCTTTTATACAGCTGGTAAGCTTGTCGATAAGAATAGCTTTGCCCTATATATATAGACTGCTCTTGTTATACCTGTTTTTAGTTATCTGCTGTTATAGCTTAATCTTCTGAGGTTCTGTAGTTGCGGTGGGAAGTTATGTTTCCCGCTGGGACAATTGTTCAATTGTCTCACTCCGCTGGTTTTCAGGTGGTCAAGGTAGACGTGGTCGTGGTCGTGGTGTTGTGGCCGAGCAGCCTGAAGAGAAGTAGAAGGCAAGTGTTGGACATGCTGCTGTTTTGGATGTTTTGTAGTAGAGTCTAGAGTCATCCATGTACTCTCAGGTCCTTGGCAGTGTTTTGACGTTGTTTCACGATGAACGATCGATGATGTTTGTATATCCTACTGTTGTCCGGATGCGGGCCTCGATGTACATGAACAGGTGGTGAACCCATGTGATGGATGGACAGCTATTTCAGTAAGCTGTGAACACGTATCAGATCTCGTGTATGTATATATGACATGTTTCTGTGCAGGATGAGGACTGGAAAGTAATAGTTTCATAGTTTATCAGTTTTCCATAATCGGTTTTAGTTAACCCATATTTTCATAATCTGTGGTTATGGTGATTTCCGCACGTTTTCACGTAACACCTCGTTATCTGTATGATAATGGGATGTGTTGCCACACCTTTCATTTATACTTAATTCAAACAAGATATATGATGAAATTTGTATATATTAGTAGACGTGGTCGTGGTCGTGGTGTTGCGGCCGAGCAGCCTGAAGAGCAGTAGAAGGCAAGTGTTGGACATGCTGCTATTTTGGATGTTTTGTAGTAGAGTCTAGAGTCATCCATGTACTCTCAGGTCCTTGGCAGTGTTTTGACGTTGTTTCACGATGAACGATCGATGATGTTTGTATATCCTACTGTTGTCCGGATGCGGGCCTCGATGTACATGAACAGGTGGTGAACCCATGTGATGGATGGACAGCTATTTCAGTAAGCTGTGAACACGTATCAGATCTCGTGTATGTATATATGACATGTTTCTGTGCAGGATGAGGACTGGAAAGTAATAGTTTCATAGTTTATCAGTTTTCCGTAATCGGTTTTAGTTAACCCATATTTTCATAATCTGTGGTTATGGTGATTTCCGCACGTTTTCACGTAACACCTCGTTATCTGTATGATAATAGGATGTGTTGCCACACCTTTCATTTATACTTAATTCAAACAAGATATATGATGAAATTTGTATATATTTAGAACTGTAATCAAGATGCAAGAAGTTATTTTGGGTTTGTTCGATCATTACACAATTAGAAAAATGTACTTTCTTTAATCTTTCTAGTCTGTGGATTTCTTATTGACTAAGTAACCAATATTTTATATTATAAGATCCAACTATTTGAATTTAGAAAATAAAACCATGATCCCTGGTATAACTCACGTGCTCAGTACATTCTAGGGGATTCCCTGAGTGTTCATGTAGATCTAGAGCCTTTATTCTGAAAGGCTAAGCTGTGCTCTTAACTCTGGTGCTTCTCCCTTATTAATTCCATAACTTTGGACTCAAGGATCCGTTCTCGGTGTGCCCAGTACCACTAGAAAGAGTATAGGGAAAATTCTTAACTTGAGGTTTTGTATTGTGCTATTTGGTTCTTATTTATAGTCACTCGAACTATAGTGAGTTGGGGATTTTTTAGAGTTTGTAATCATCTTTTAGGCTTAAAGTTCACTCATTTGACTTGTATTCAACTGATCATTGTGTCAAATGTTAATATTTGCTATTATATTATTAATAATTTGATCTATGTAGTTATTTGAGGAATATTTGATCATTATACAATAAGAAATACACTTATTTCAAAATTTCTGGTGTGAAGATTTCTTAGTGATGAATTAACCATTCTTTTATATCATTAAGATTCACTTTTTAGATCTGGAAACCAAAACCATCACCTATGGTGCAACTTGTGTGATCTTTACTATCTGGGGGATTCCTCAAGATCTGACATCTAGATCTAGAGCCTCCACTTCCAATAGACTATGTTGGAGCTCTTAGCTCTAATATTTTACCCTTATAATTTACAACTTAAAATTGACTCCTCTAACTTGTATTAATCTAATCATGTCATTATTTATGATTATTAGATATTCTAGAACTAATATCATTTTCTAATTAGATATTTAGGTTTATATAATATTTACACAATTAGAAATGTACCTATTTGAATGTATTTAGTAGAATATTCTTAGTGTTTAAGTAGACATTATTTTTTATCATAAGATCTACATGTTTGGAATTTGAAAATAAAGACCATGATCCCTAGTTAATCATATTCTATTTACACATTAACAGATGCATTGACAATTCAGGTCATGATCTAGAGCCTCCACTTTTTAAAGACTATGTTGTGTTCATAACTCTTTTATCACTCCCTTTGTTAATTCCATATCTTTTTATCTGGAGATCCATCTCTATATTACCATTTTAAAGCTCTCGGTGATTAATACCCAGTAGAAAATCCATATTCTATAAATTAGGTTTGATGTTGTGCTTATTGGTCTCATTTATTATAGAATTATGTCTAGTCACCCAAGATAGTAGAATTACTTATATTAGCTATTATATTACTCAGATTTTTATCTAAGTAGTGATTTGATGAAATATAGATCATTATACAACAAAAAGTATACTTATTTCAAATGTTTCCGGTATGAGGATTTCATAGTGATGAAGTAACCATCCTTTTATATCACAAGATCCAACTGTTTGGATCCAGAAACCAATACTATGACATCTAGTACAATTATGTATTCATTGCATGATGGGGGATGGCTCATGCATTGACATCTAGATCTAGAGCCT
This sequence comes from Alisma plantago-aquatica, assembly GCA_963693085.1. Taxonomy (NCBI): domain Eukaryota; kingdom Viridiplantae; phylum Streptophyta; class Magnoliopsida; order Alismatales; family Alismataceae; genus Alisma; species Alisma plantago-aquatica. Next base: position 27,327,867 of record OY856410.1, read on the forward strand.
CCACTTTTGATAGACTATGTTGGTGCTCTTAGCTCTAGTATTTACCCTTATCATTTATAACTTAAAGTTGACTCCTCTGACTTGTATTAATCTAATCATGCCAATATGTATGATTGTTAGATATTATATAACCAGTATCATTTTTTAAGTAGTTACTTAGGTCTATTTTATGTTTTCAAAATTAGAAATGTACATATTTTATATCTTTCTAGACTAAGGATTTCTTAGTGTCTAAGCAACAATTATTTATTATCATAAGATCCAAATGTTTGGAACTCAGAAACAACATCATGATCCCATGTTAATCGTATTCTATTTACACACTATCAGATGCCTTGGCCATTCATGTCATGATCTAGATCCTCCACTTTTGAAAGACTAAATTGTGCTCATAACTCATGTGTTGCTAACTTTATTATTTCCATAGCTTTTGATCAGGAACTCCATCTCTGGTGTGCATAATACCATCTTAAAGTTATCATAATTAAACTAGTAACAAAATCTGTATTATGTAATTTAGGTTGGATGTTGTTTCCATTTGGCACATTTAAGGTAGAATTAGTTATACTCAATCGATCTATAGTAAGCTGGGTTTCTTTAGAGTCTGTGATCATCTTTAAGGCTTAGGGGGGGATCCTTTGACTTATACTTAATCAATCAAGATATATGATGAAATTTTGTTATATTGTAGAATTTTTTTTTGAAAATCAGTTGCTATCACATTGATAATAACCATACAACATCTACAAAGAAGAACAGTCCACCGCTCAAGAGCAAAGAAAGGAAAATTACATCAACATTTAGCAAATGGGATTGGATATAAATAAAATGCTTCAGACTGGATTCCTCCCCGATGAGCTCGCCATAGGAGCTTTTAACCAGAATCAATCCACAATCCTGGGTGATCTCTACGCAGTAGAGGACTCTTCCATCAATCCAAGAGTAAACAAGACCATAATTCTTGTGATCACCTTCTGACCTCTGTGGACAAAAAAACCAAAAAGTATCCAATAGAGAAACTGACAACCACATAAGAAAGGGGGGAAACCCCAATCATGGTCGAAGTACAGGGATAAACCCCGAGCCAGACCACCTCCACATCGGAAGGAAAAAAACCTTATTCCAAAGGACTGAAATAGATGCCATTAAGGCGTAGAAACCTGACAGATAAACTGCCCTAAACTAAGGAAAACTAAACACAGAAAGTAGTAAACGTGAACCACAGTGAGAGGGGGAAAGCTCGACTCCAACAGATCTGTTAGCAGGGGAGAAACCATGTACATCACACCTACAGACAGCTAGCGTCTGGGGAGAGGTCACAACCGCTCCTAGCCCACCAAAACGATGTTCGACACAGCAACACACCCAGACCAGGTTTGGTGCTCCACACGGACGACACGAGAGAAGAGGGAAAGGGATGGATAAACCGGTAGTCTTTGACCCTCTCCAGATCAGTGGAGAAGTGAGACGAAGAAGACGCCCAGGGGAGCAGGGTGGCGTCCGACCGCCGCCGAGGCCCCCTCCCCCGAGTCCGCCAGTCGCACGCCCTAAATCACCCTCTCGATCGCCAGAGTGGAAACCTCTTTGCCTTGTCAATTATATTGTAGAATTCATATTGATATATAAGAATTTATTTGGGGTATATTCAATTGTTACACAATTAGAAGAATGTACTTTTTTTAGAATTTTTCTGGTTTGAGGATTTTAGTGACTAAGCAACCATTCTTTTATGTTATATGATCCAACTATTTGGATCTAGAAACTAAAAGCACGATCCCCTAGTATAACTCACACACTCTGTACTATTAGGGGATGCTTACAAAGTTCGTATCTAATATGTAGCCTCTACTTCCAAAAGACTAAGTTTCACTCTTAACTCTGGTGTTTCTCCCTTATGAATTCCATGACCTTTTACTTAGAGCTTCATTCTTGACGTGTGTGGTACTGTTGTAAATCTCTAAATAAGTACTACTCAAATTAGAGGACAAAATTTTAATTTGAGGTTTTGTAGTGTGCTATTTGGTTCTTACTTATAGTCACATAAATTGTAGTAAGTTCATCTTTTTTAGAGTTCATCTTTTCAAGTTAAAGTTCACTCATTTGCTTGTATTTAATCTGGTCATACTGGCAGATCTTATTACTAGCTATTATATTACTCATATTGTGATCTAGATAGTGATTTGTGGAATACCAATCATTATACAATAAGAATATACTTATATCAAATGTTTTTGGTATGAGGAACTCAAAAGAAACATCATGATACCTTTTACAATCGCATGCTATTTACACACTATTAGACGCCTCTGGCATTCAGGTCATGATCTAAAGCTTCCACTTTTGAAATACTAAGTTGTGCTCGTAACTCCTATGTCACTCCCTTTATTAATTGTATAGGTTTTTATGAGAAGATCCACCTTCAAGATGCATAGTACAGTCATAAATCTCTCGGTAACTAATACCTAGTAAAAATGTCAGGTTCTATAGATAAGGTTTGATGTTGTTGCTATTTAGCTCATTTAAGGTAAAATTACTTCTAATCAGCCTATGTATAGTAAGTTGAGTTACTTTAGAGTATGTGTTTAGATTTTAGTCTTAAGGGTGACTCCATTGACTTATACTTAATTGTATCAATATATATGATGAAATTTTAATATATTGCATAATTGATATCGAGATCCATGAAATTATTCAACGTCTGTTTGATCATTACACGATCATAAAATGTACTTTTTTGGATTTTTTTGGTCTGAGGATTTATTATTGACTAAGTAACCATTCTTATACATTATAATATCCGATTGTTTGGATCTGAAAACTAAAACCATGATCCCTATATAAGTCACGTGATACATACGTGCTAAGGAATTCCCTGAGAGTTCATGTCTTGATCTAGAGACCCCTACTTTTGAAAAACAAAGTTGCACTCTTAACTCTAATGTTTTTCTCTAATTAATTCCATCATTTTTGACTAAGAGCTCCCTCTCTGTGTGCCTGGTACCGTTTGAAAGATCTTAATGAGTACTACTGAAATCAGAGGACAAATTTTTAATTTGAGGTTTTGTAATGTGCTATTTGGTTCTTACATATAATTACATGAATTGTAGTGAGTTGGGATTCTTTATAGTCTGTAATCATCTTTTAGTTTAAAGTTCACTCATTTACTTATATTTAATCTGGTTATGTTGGCATATGTTATTACTAGCTATTATATTACTTATATTGTGATCTAGGCAATGATTTGAGGAATTTTCAATCCTTATACATAAGAAATATACTTATTTCAAATGTTTATTGTTTGATGAACTAAGAAGCAACATCATGATCCCATATATAAATATATGCTATTTACACACTATCAGATGCTTCACCATTTAGGTCATGATCTAGAGCCTTCATTTTTGAAAGACTAAGTTACAACGGTAATTCTTGTATCACTCCCTTTATTAATTCCATAGATTTTTATTTGGAGAACCAACTATGACGTGCATAGTATTGTCTTAAGTCTCTTGGTAAAAAAAACCTAGTAAAAAATCCAGATTCTATAAACTAGGTTTGATGTTGTTTCTATTTGGCTCATTTAATGTAGAATTGCTTCTAGTCACCCGATCTATAGCAAGTTGGGTTTCTTTAGACTCTGTATCTTTTAGGGTTAAGGGTAACTCCTTTGACTTATACTTAATTGAATCAAGAGATCTGATCAAAAATTTTATATATTGTAAAATTGATATCAAGATCCAGGTAATTATTCGAGGTCTATTCGATCATTGCAAGATTTAAAAAATGTACTTTTTTGGAATATTTCTATTTTGAGGATTTCTTAGTGATTATATAACCATTATTTTATGTTATAAGATATGACTATTTGGATGGAGTAACTAAAACCATGATCCTTGGTATAACTTACATGCTCTTTACATGCTAGGAATGCCCAGAGAGTTCATGTCTAGATCTAGATAATACTTCTAAGTGACCAAGCTGCGCTCATAACTCTGGTGTTTTTTCCTTATTAATTCCATAACTTTTGAGTTGGAGCTCTATTCTTAGAGTGCCTGAATTGTTGGAAACATAACAATGAGTAATATTCAAATTAGAGACCATTGTCACAGAACTATTTACTACCCAAAAAAGAACTCTGAATGACTACAGAGTTAGTGGCAATTAGACTTGGGCATCCGTCCCTAGCATGGTATTATCAGTGTGTGAATGAAGAAGCATAAAATCTTAGCATACATGAAAATATAACAACATAAAATCATCAACATAATATCAACATTCAACAAAAAAATTATTGGGCAACATGGTTTATTACATGATTCCAATTACATATTAAAAAGCACATTTCTACAAGTCTGGACATGTACACTCGGGATCTTACAAAAAGTACACCAGAACATAGCTTATCAAACCATCAACTCCTATCCATCTATGAACCTAAAACATAGGTGAAACAAGTGGGAAAACACATGAGGTGTTGAGTACATTGCAGGAAGATACATATATATAAGCTTTGCATAATTTGAAAATATTGCACAAGTAAAGAACACAAGTAAACAAGTTAAGTGCTTCGCTAAACAAGAGCCCATGTTTTATGTCAATTTACTCCAATTATACTAACAACATCATATATCATTCGGCCTTTGACCAACTTCCAATGGCAAGAGTCCATACGGGTGCTTAAGATTAGCTAAACCTTTTCTACATGAGGGATCTCAAGGTCATTTCCAAGAGCTAACCCTTTTATTGACATGGTCTACCCTATCTTGAAAACTCAAGTAGGATGCCCAACCTCATGTCCTTACCCCAATAATATAGGCATGTGCATAAGGTTTGTATAATGGAGTTCTGTATTACATTTTTAAGTTGTGAAATCGGTGAGACAAACATCAAGTACAATAACAAAATACTACATGGTAAAATTTTAACAAGTGAACAAGCATACATATGTATCATAATTCAAGCAGAAAGACATAGTCATATAATTATTAAAACTCGTACCTAATTCAAAGAGTTCACAACTTAACTTAGCCTTGACCATCTAGCCTAAAGAGACACCTAATTAAGCATAATATTGCATACAAGTATTAGATTCTCCTCATTCACCCTAACTAGATCCATTTTAGGGTTTTAATCTAGTTAGGTTACAATCTTATTAGTATGTTTGATGATCTTTTACTAATTTAGAGGCCATCACGTAGGGGTAGTTCAAGTTTTATGTTATTTTTATTTTCCTTTCATTTTATGATCAGTAAATGATTCATATCACTTTTGCACATTTTAGGGTCAAAAGACAAGGGTTCATCAAGTCAAGGGGTCCAAGAATGGAACCTAATTTAGATAAGCAAAATAAGGACTAAGAGACATGTTCCAAATGTAGGTGGATATCCCTTAGACTCTAGGCATCATAACCAAACATAGGTTCCAACACATTCTACATATATGAAACCATCAACATAGTTCACCTATACCGTTAGGGAACATATGGACTAAGTGGAACAACCACATACATGGTATCATAAGGGATAAAGTATTCCCTTAAGAGAGGAGGATAATAGAAAAGGACCCACATATGAATTAAGGCACAAGAACCACAATTCAAGTCACCTAGGTCATGCTAGGCAACTAGGGATTCAAACATCATCATTGTGCAAGAGGGTTGTTCATAGGCACTAGAGTCACAAATATCACTAGATTATAGATTTTCAAGTATATGAGAGGATTCTATGCAAAAAAATGGGACAAAGTCACCATTTGATTCAACTATATTCATGCATCAACACAAGTGGGTCATAATCAAGCATTGAGTACCATGTGGAACAAGATAAGAGGAATTGGTGAAACATAGGATGATAAAATTGTCATGAGGTGTGACTATCGCTCATTTGGGACTAACATGAAGACTTGAGTCATTTTCCATCACGTTGAAACATCAAACTTAGTATCTTAACATTGAAGTGCACTCTAGTCCAAATACAATCCAAGGATCATAATAGGGCTCCCAAAAGGAATCAAGGTCGATTTTTTAATAAGAGTTCATCATAAGTTACTGATTGGATTTAAAATCATCAATTGGATAATTATTTCATCAATATTTAACATGATAGTCCATTGAGTAGGCTAAGAAGATCACAAGATGGCATTGTTTGGCAAAACATGATAAGTAGTAGCATAATTAGGTCATGGAACCATTCTTGGGTTGTAGAATTTCTTGAGAGGATTAAAATGGTATTTCATATTGCATAGATTGGCCAACGAATGAGGGAAATGTCTATTTTTGAAGTATATATATCAAAACTATATGAATTTGAAGTTTAGGCATTACCCTTCGATTAATGCCATGACCGCAACTGCTGATTTGGGATCGAGAGGCTTATGCACGTGCCTAGCTGGGTGCTACTTTGAGGTGCTCACAGTCGCAAAATACCGCCTACTACTAGGTGGAGTTCGATAGTGGCTACGGGCCTCTCTTCATCGTTGCCCATATACTTAAGAGTGGAGGGAGAGTGTCCAAGCTATGTATGGTCTTTGAATGTCCCATGCAAGATAGAGAGAGGAATGATGGGATAATGTCATGTTGTGTCGTCCTTGGTTCTACTGTGCCCTAGCAACCTGACGACCCAAAGAGCTAGTTGCACTGGTCATGACCACCAAAATAGCTAGCTTCTCTTTGGAGCAAAGAAAGGCTGATCCAAAAGTATCCAAAAAGTCCTACCAAGGTGCCAATCAAGACCAGATAATACCCATGGATCCAAGGGCATAACCACTAAAGTTGAGGGGGTTATAATTAGGAAGCCCCAAACCTCAACTTGGTGGCGACAACCATGGCTAAATGAGAGAGGAAGGGGGTGAGTGAGAGCTCTTTAGGCCACGAGAAAAGGTAAAAGGAGGGGGGAATTCCATAGGAAGGAGAAGGAGAAATAACAAAAGTATTGATTGATGAAATGGTTGAGAAATAAGGCATGTTACTGGCATCAAAGATGGAGTAGGTGGCTGCTGCGATAATTGCACCTGGATCCTATACGGAGGTAGGAGATGGTTGCAAGCTGTAGGATCTATGTGGCCTCACAATATGATGCCCCAGAAAGGAGGGTGACTCCCTTTACTTATACTATATCAAATGCTTCTACCATTCATGTCATGATTTGGAGCCTCAACTTTTGAAATACGAAGTTGCACTTGTAACCCCTGTGTCGATCCCTCTATTAATTGCATAGCTTTTCATATGGAGCTCGACCTCTGAATTTCATAGTACCGTATTAAAGCTATTAGTAATTAATACCCATTAAAAACTAAGTTTTGTACAATAGGTTTGATGTTGTTGTTATTTGTCTCATTTAAAGTAGAATTACTTCTAGTCACCATAACTATAGTAAGTTGGGTTTCTTTAGAGTCTGTAATCATCTTTAATCTTAAGGATGACTCCTTTGAATTATACTTAATTGTATCAAGATATATGATGGAATTTTTATGTGACACCCTGTCACACTAAAAAAGATTACTCAAAACAAAACACACAATGAACTATTAGTCAACCACAAAGCCATAAAGCGAGAAAATTAAAATTGATTTTCAACATTACCATCTTGTTCAGAAACACTTACATAAAGGCCAAACAACTTACATATCATCACATACCATATTATGTATATACATATATGTCCAATGGACTCATCCACAACCTGTCTACAAAAGAGATGTTCCACATATATATGCCATATACAAAACATAGGCAAACTCCCAAAACTCAAGTTGTTATACATATCAGCCACAAAACATCCCATGCCTGTGCCTGAGAGTACATGGATGACTCTAGGACTCTACAACTAGTATTCAACCTTCTGATTCTATTTCTCCCCAAGTTGCTCTTCCTCAACATCATGATCCTGACCACATTGTTGATGACCACCTAAAAAGATGTGGTGACCCACGAGGTGAGACCCATGTCTAGCGAGAGATATAACTCTCAACCAACATTTTTTTATTATAGCTATTACTACTAAATAGTTTAAGCATGTTAAACTAACTTGGTAGGTTTAGCAGATTGAGCATATTAATACACCACACTAGTTAAATAATAGGCATAGCAGCAGGCATGACTAGAAAGTATATGAAGGAACATGTAAGACTATCATCTAGTAAACAATTAATTTCTCTTAATGCATTACATAACAACTAAGCATTATAAGAAATAAGACAAGGGTTAACAACCAATGTGAATTGTGTTTAACCTTAAGAAGATATACTACATGGTTGGATTACATCTTTTATTAAGCCCTGAGGAGTTGAGGTATACCACTCAAACTCCAACTAACCACTGGTAATTTGAAATCAGTGCCATACAAGATATAGGAGAGTTAGACTCCTATGATCTTATCTGTCCTCAGTCAGTACAAGTCAACCAAAATGATATATATGGTCCAACTACAAAACAACCTAGTACTCCCTTAGTAGTAGGTCACGACACTAGTAACCAGGGTATACAAACCCTATCATCTGAGGTACAACCACAATTTTCCTCAATCATATAGATAAATATCTGAGATACAACCACATCTATTCTCCTATCGAGGAAAACCTTGGGATCAGGATGACAAGGACACACAGTCTCATGCACCTCACATACTCAATAGTATGCTCTTCGAGTTTCCCTTAAGAATACTCATTTCCAATGGAATGGATCTATGGTACAAGGCACTACATGATTAGGGTTTCATTTGATTTTTTAATGACAATTGGGTATATTTTAACTGCATCAATCATGTTACATACAAACCCTAAAAGATTTTTACAAAAACATGGGCAGATTGCAACTTTAGAAGATATAAAACATATGAAGATAATGTTTATCACAGAATCACATGGTACCATTTCATTGCCATACATGAGGTCACACTCATCGTCATACCATCACATGATACAAGTCCTTTGTGACAATGTGGAATTTTGCATAAGTATGAATTAATTCCAATTTTGCCCTCATTATACTCACTCATGGTCCCAATTCATTTTTCTTGATTTAATAATGACCTTGAAATATGATAATTTTGACTATAGCTTGTGGTTGACTTCCTAGATAGACTTAGGTCTAGATCATTCATCAACCTTGGATACCATGCTAACAAAATCTTGATATGTTTCTCGAATACGCTTGAATATTGTTGCTCGAAATTGAATATAGATGAGTGATCTCCCCTAAGGTCTAAATAGGAATCTAAACCCTAGCTTCAAAATTCTGGACCTATAACTTTTGATTCTTAAAATCTCAACTCTTGATACTGATATATAATATTGTGACTCACGATTATCAAATCTCAATAATGATAAAAATCCTATGATCACACTATTTGGATATTGAGATATATGACTAATGACTTTAAAATCCCAAATCTTGAAATTTTAAAATGATGACTATATTGACTCTCTCGATTTATGACTTAGGGTTTAGCTCTCATTAGGACTAGGGTGGGACCTTCCCATTGATTTTGAGCTCAAAATAATGATATTGAAAGTATGATGTTGTCTCAAAATCTTGAAATGTCAAATCTCAAATCATGGATGTATAACCCCACCTAGGCCAACGTAGAAACTAAGACCCTGAGATTTTGGGATTGAAAGTTACCTTGTACACTTGATTCAAAGACTCTATTTGTTTGACCTAAAATATGATCTCTCCAAATTTGTGACGAATTGGATGCTTTCCATATTTGATACTCATATGATGACTTTGGACAATATGTGCTGATCTTGATACGCAATTGCTTGATGATGAAATGGTGTTAGTACCAAGTTGATTATTATATGGAACATGGAATCCCAATTATGATGATTATACTTTGAGGATATAATTTTGATTATATAGTTGAGAATGTTCTAATATTTGAAGATATGATCTGGATTTAGGTAGTCCCAATTTTTGAGGTTGCTTTGAATTTTGGGGACAAAATTCCTTTTTAAGGAGGGAAGGACGTGGCAATGTGGAATTTTGCATAAGTATGAATTAATTCCAATTTTTTCCTCATTATACTCACTCACGGTCCCAATTCATTTTTCTTGGTTTCATAATCAATATTGGTACTCAAATGTGAAATATAGCAATCAATGTGAATTTTATTCACTTTAAAACCCCACATATTTGATTTATTTGTTACTTTATCCAATGAAGTAAATTGATCCTTTCAAAAAGATCTACACAATGGACTAGGGTTCAGGGTCTAATTCCATCTTTTGTTCTTTGTTTTCGCAAAAGATGCATACTTTGATCATTTAGAGTATAGTTGATTTATGATTTTGATGCGAACTTGGATCTTGATTACTCAATCTACACTATGATCCTTAAATCAATACCTATGATGTATACTTGAACTAAGTGAAGGTCCTACTCTCCCTATTGTTCATAAATGACTCCCTATTTGTACATATGTGCTTAGTTTGGACCTTAATGATGAACTTTGCCCTAGATTGCTAATCTTGCTTCTAATGGACACCCACCTAATCTTGTTATATGTTTCTTATGACCTAATGTTGCTGATCTAAATCATCTTTTAGATCTAGACCTCTTGACTCGATGAATCATGATCTAGGGTGCTTTATTGTGAGTCTTTTAACCCTAGAATGCATGTAAATGCCTTAAATCTTAATATGATCATAGAAAGTGCATGGAACGTCATAATGACATGAAACTCGAACCACACCATCATGATGACCCTAGATAAGTATAAAATCATTTAATGAACTAATAAGAAATTTTGAACCTATCTTGGCCAACACCCTAAAATGAATCTAATTAGGGTTAATGATGAGAATCCGATGTATACATATAATCTTGTTGTTAATCATGTTGGCTTATGATCTAGATGGTGATGGATGAGTTAAGAATCTCTGAATTAGGTACAAGCCTTATCTAGTTATATGACTAGCTTTCTTGTTTGAAATAATATGTATTGTATGCTTGTTTATTTACTTTCCCAATATTGCCATGTAGTACTACTATGTCTTTCTCGATGTTTGCCTCGTCAGTTTTATAACTTGAACACATATATATATAAAACTCCATTATAATATTGTTGATAAAGGGTTAGCTCTTGGCTATGGCCTTGAGGTCCCTCTTGTATAAAAGGGTTAGCTAATTTTGTAACCCTTACAGACCCTTCTGACGGGAAGATGGTCAGAGGCCTTAAACATGCTTGATATTGTTGATATAATGGAGTGAAAGGACATAAAACATGGTTTCACATTTTGTTAAACAGTTAACATGTTTATTCTTCTTCATTTCATCTTGAAATCTTTTCAAATTATGCAAAGCTTATATATATGTATCTTTTTGCCTCGTACTCAGCACCTCGTGTGTTGACCCATTTCTCGTATGTTGTTTTTAGGTTTAGAGATGGCTAGAAAGTTGATGGGCTTGGTGAGCTATGATAGGTGTACTTATTGTAAGATCCAGATTTAGTGCACATGAATGACTTGTACCTTGACTCTGGAAATATGTAACTGAATACATGGATATAATGCATTTTGTATAATTTGTACTTGTTGAATGTCGAGACTATGTTGGTGCCTTTATCTTGTTATCTGTTAATGTGTGCTAAGCTTTACGCTTCCGCATGTTGCCTTTGGTATACGTTTGGTTCATGGTACTGGGATTCCAGTTCCGTGACATCCTTGTCACGTCTTGCAGAGGATAACACCTCACTAATTGTACGATCATGTCCAAGGTCATAAGACCATTCACATTGTTCCCTTTAAGAACGTGATTATCTTTCCATGCCTCATCAAGGCTCACCATTCCGTCACCATACATGTGACACATAGGTTCTACATCACATTTCATTTAAGAACCATGAAGTTATTAAATTAGGGTTACAACAACATAGAGAGATAAAGTACTCCATCATTATACTAATCACATAAGAAGCTATGTATCATCATCACTTGTATTAGGGTTAGGTTCAAAGAGGATAGTTGGATTAACATTTCCAAACAACACTTTGCAATAACCTTAGATTTTTATGCATACGAGGGAAGAGGTAAGACTATTAGATCATGCATAACCAAGCACCAATGAATTAGGGTTCGAAAACAACCCTTAAAGATAAGCCCTAATTCTCAACATCACCATCATATTGTGCAAGCATAAGAATCAACAATCACCAATCATAAGTCAGGAAACATAGATATCATGAGGTCATAAATTCTCATCAACCACTAAGGGTCAGATATGTGATCGACCGCCAAGAATCAATAAGGTTGGCGACCACTAAGGTTAGGAAACTTCATCAAACACTTCCATCATCAAGGAAGGATTCGTGCAATCTAGATCACCTCCAAGAAGGAAGCAAACCCTAGGTCAAGGAAGCAATAAAGAGATGTTCTTCAAGCTATAACTCATGCAATACCATGGAACACCATGGGTTTGACCAAGAAGAGAAAGAAGAAGGGAAGAACAACAAGGAAAATGTAGGCAAAAATGGGGATCTCACTTACCAAGATCAAGAATATGAGCAAGACAACACCAAATGATCACAAGAAGGGTAGATCCAAACCCTAGATCAAACACACAAGGTAGATCGAACAAGATCATCCAACTTGAGTTCCTTCTTATCCACCAAAAAAGGGATGACTAGCTCCAAGAAACCAAGGAATAATAGAGAGGAAACTAGGTGTGTAAAGAGGTTGTTTGCATGCAAAGAGAGATGTATTTATAACATAGGGTTGGAGAGAGAGAAAAGGGGGTTAGGTGTCATGATAAGCATGCCATGTGTCCAAGGAATATCGTCCATACAAGCACCAAACTCATCCATGCAAATAGGGTGACCATAAAAAGAAAAAAAATGACCAAACTTGTCTAGAAAAGCAAATGACCGCCAAGATCTTTGGCGGCCAACTTGTTTAGAAACTTCATCGATCGCCAACCCTAAATGTTGGTGACCAAGATAAGTTAGAAACCTCATTGACCACCACCCTAGATATAAAAATAGAAAATAATCAACCTCTAATCTCAAAACTAATCTTGTTAAAACTAGGGGCTCAATACCCAAGGTTAAACATTAACTTAGGGCATCCATGCAAACCCTAATCTCAACATGAGATGTTAACACATCAAACCAAGGTGTAACAAGGTGCCCCAAAGCACCACTACATACATCGTGATATGAAAAAAATTTAAGGCACAACAAGAATGTGACAAATTGCAAGAAAAAATCTAGAAGAGGGCAAATTACAATTAGGTCCAAAACAAGCACATATATGCATAACTAGCTCAAACAGTGTCCAAACTGGACCAAACTTGAAACATAATCTTGTTACATGATATCAAAGCACATAATGGGGTTTGAATAAGGTTTTAATCATATAATTATGATAAGAAAGAATGTTCAACCAAAAAGCAAGGTTAGGGGCTTACATTTTATATATTATAGAATGATATCGAGATCTAAGAAGTTATTCAGGGTCTATTTGATCATTACACGATTTGAAAATGTAGTTTTTGGAATCTACATGGTCTGAGGATATTTAAGTGAGTAAGTAACCATTCTTTTATGTTATAAGGTTCAACTATTTGGATTTGGGAACTAAAATGATCTCTATATAACTCAAACACTATGCACTTGCTAGGACATGCCCTCAGAGTTCTTATCTAGATCTAGAGCCAATAATTCCAGGAGTCTAAGATACACTCTTAACTCAGGTGTTTTACTTTATTAATTCCATTAGTATTGACTCAGATCTCCTTTCTCAACATTCCCGGTATCATTGGAAAGCCCTGAAAGAGTATTAATCAAATTAAAGGACCAATTCTTAATTTGAGGTTTTGTATTGTGCTATTTTGTTCTTACTTATAATTACTCAAAGTTTAGTGAGTTGGGATTTTTTAGCTTCTGTAATCATCGTTTTAGCTTGAAGTTCACTAGTTTGACTTGTATTAATTCTACTCATGCTGACAAATCTTAATATTAGCAATTATATTACTTATATTGTGATCTACATAATGATTTTAGGAATGTTTGATCATTATACAACAAGAAATACTTATTTTGAATGTTTCTAGTCTAAGGATTTCTTAGTGACAAAGTAACCATCCTTTTAAATCATAAGATCCATATGTTTGAATCTAGAAACCAAAATGATGATCTCTGGTGCAACCTATGTCCTCTTTACATGCCATAGAATACCTTAGTCATTGGCATCTAGATCTAGAGCCTCCACTTCTGACAAATGATGTTGGCCCTCCTAGCTCTAGTGTTTTACTCTTACCATTTGCAGCTTAAAGTTGACTCTTTTTATTTATACAAATCTAGTCATGTCATTAGGTGTGATTATTAGATACTCTTGAACTTATGTCATTTTTAAGTAGTTATTTAGGTATGTTTGATCTGTGCACAATTAGAAATGTACCAACTTTGAATTTTCTAGACCAAAGATTTCTTAGTGGCTAAGCAGCCTTTTTTATCATAAGATCCACATGTTTAGAAATTAGAAACAACATCATGACCCTTGGTATAATCATATGCTACTTACATTCTATAATATGCCTCTTCCATTTGGGTCATGATATAGAGCCTCGATTTTTGAAATACTAAGTTGTTCTCGTAAATCCTATGTTTCTCCCTTTTTTAATTACATAGTTTTTTATGTGGAGATCCACCTTCGAGGTGCATGGTACCATCTTAAATCTCTCTGTAAGTAATACTCAATAAAAGCCAAATTCTGTAAATTAGGTATGACGTTGTTGCTATCTTGACTCATTTAAGGTAGAAATTACTTTTAGTCACCCTACAACGTCTCAATTTTCACAACTAATTCACAATTTATAATATGGTTTTTCTAAATAAATATAACTGAAGGGCTTAATTATAAATTCCATGAAATAATATTTCTTATATAAAATGAAGTAAGAAAAACAAAAAGGAAACTCAAAATACTTTTGTTTTCTTATATGCCATAATGTGTTGCAGTTAACCCTATAGGATGTATATTAGTTTCCACTTTCCTTTTTCCCTCTCGTATCCTTGAGGATGTTAAAAATAAATAAAAGAACAAGATAAATCAATTAGAATATGAAAATATGGAATAGAAAACTTGGGAAATAAGTTTCCCTTTTCCTTTTAATAGCTTTTAACGTAAAAAATATTATTGAAAATCTATCTCTCCTCCTCCTTGGATTACAAAAAGGAATCATAACTGCCCCTATGCACTAATTTCAAACACATGAGGTAAGTTACTCACTTGGACAAATGATAAATGGCTTCATCTTTTCTTTTGTATACATATGAAGCAAATAACATTATCTTTTCTCTCTCTCTCCAAGACATCTTCCCAAACTATTGAGTGGGTAATAAGTGTTCATCTTGAATTTTGACTTAAAGGATCACAAAGGAAAGCCTTTTCACATTATCTCCTCCTTTATTGCATAAAAATCAATTTAAATGGCCAATATAGAAATTGTGGGAAAAAGATATGCCAAACATGAATTTTATTGTCTAGGAAGGATCTAGACTACTTAACTAATGTGTGGTCCAAATTTGGCACCATTTTGACTTTTTTGTCCCTCTAATTCAAATAGGAAAGTTTCTATGTAAGTTTTATTAGGATTTAATCACAAAATCATTTGATGTTATATATACACCTAAGATCTATATTTCTATTATTATCATGTGCTTCTTTCTCTTACATTCCTTTTTCTCACATGCATTTGACAACTAGCATTTAATCTAGATCTGATCCAATGTCATTGTAGTCACCGTCTTCCCCAAATTGTCTCCATTTTGAAACCATTTTGGCATGCTTTTCTCTGCAACCTCTCTGCCCTTCGTTTCTTGATCTTTCTTGGATTTTTCTTCTCTATTGAATTTGTAATGCCTTGCTAAATCCATCAAGCCTTTACTCTCTTTCCTTCCCTCTTCGTGATGGAAACACCCAATCAGGGATCTCACCCCACTCGCCACCATGAAGTACCCACCACCACCACAAAAACACCCACCCCTATTTAAGGGTGCCAAAAGCTCTACTGAACCTCATACCCTCCTTCTCCACCATCAATTGCATCCCAGGAACCCTTAGCCTCCTTGACGTACTGGCCTTCTTCTCTGACGACCACCATCTCACCACAACCTTCTCTACCCTCTTCTGTGTAATTGGTGCTTCAGTGAGCATCACACTCACCCCTTCGATGTTTCCTAATTGTCATCTTTCCCTAGTTTTCCCTGAGTCACTGTACCCTATAACCTCATATTAGGACCTTGCCAACTCTCACCACTGCACCTTCCACAATGGATCTCTGATCATGGGATTGCCTCCAATGTTTCCCCCTCAATTCCACAATCATTTTCCAACCTTTATGGAGTTCTCTTCCAATCTCTGGTGATGACTTTATTTCTCAAGCTTTTCCCTTGTTTTCCACCTATTTCTAGAAAACACCAATGATTCTCCTATTATTTTCCTCACACAATGATACCTTCATCTTGTGTTACATCTCACTAAGGTTTCTTCTCATTTTCATGCTACTGTCGGGGTGTTTCCTCTGGTTCCCTTTCTTGGTCTGTGCCCTGCCATGGATTAAGAGCTTCTCAAGCTCTAGCATGCCCATGGGCCCGAGCTTAGGCTTGTTGACTTTGTCTGGGCATGGGGAACTCACATGTGATCTCAGTTCCCTGTGAGCCACTGCTCTTCTTTAGATTTGATCAAAGTTCTCACCTCCTAGACGTGCCTCACACCATTTCTAAAGGGAGACAAGCCATGACAGAAAATGACCTTGGTAATCGTACTATGTTAATTGAGAAATTGACTTTCTATGGGTAGTTTAACCATTTCACGTACACCCTTGTATTTCCAGCTGTGAGATTATTTGAATGATTGAATGACAAGTTTTCCACCACTCTTTTGTTGGGAAATATGGTATAGAGAAGACATTAGAATTTAAAATTTTATTACAGTATTCCCCATAAACAGTAGATCACATCAATAACTATAATAGAAGAAGGATGGTTTATGGGATAAACCTATACTGGAGAAAGTCTAGTGACAATCCTCATAGTTGTAGATGAGAAACTCTGAACCTTAGTTGCACTAGGGAATGCCTGACTATTGTGCCTTCTCGTCTGCACCACATATTGCGGCTACAAATGTCATCTTCTTTAACAGCTCCTCTTGTCACAGACTGCTGGTTGATGTTGTCCTCCAAGCAGCAAATAATGGCTTCCCACCTCTATGGTAGTCCACACAGACCACCTAGAACTCCTATCATCCTGTTGGACCAGATAGGAAGGAGTTGTCCCTCTCCGTTAGTGTACTAGTTACTGACTTTTTCTCCCACAAAGACAACTCTCAATTGTTCTCTCCGGTGGCTATCCCTCTCTATTCGGGTAGGACTTTCCTGGGCTCTCATGGTTACCACAACCAGAGAGCACAACAATTGTCAGAGGAAGTGATTCTCAATTTATAGTGGTGTAGTTGTACTTTGGGAAGCCCCCAATACCCCTCTATATATAGGAGGGGTTAGGGTCAGGGTTCCCAGTCCCCAAACAATGCGGGACTAAAGCCAGAGTGGAAAGGAGAAGTAGATCTTGAACTTTGCAAGTTTTTTTGGAAATTGTACAACTTGTGACACCCAAAACAGTTGCTTCACAGTTTCCATTTGTGTATGAAATTGGCAAATCAATTCCCATCAATGTTAGACATTGATTTCCTTGTGCAATAAGTATTTCTCAAGAGAAATGGATTGAGAAACAACTAGAACCTTCCCCGACCGAGATGGACCATCTCGCCCATGCAAGATAGCCATCTCGGTTCACCCAGACGATCATATGGTGACCCGAGTCGAGCCGATTTGGCCGGGTCGGTTTGCTCCATTGCCAATTGCAATTCACAACCAGGCCTGACACCCAAACGCCCGTCTCAACTCTTGAGACGGTCGTTTGGCACTTCCAGACGGTTGTCTCAACACTTGAGATGGTCGTTTGGCAGTGCTATCGGCCTATTTGTTTCCTAAATAAAATTCCTGAACACTTTATCACTTAATTCAACTATCATTCGAGATCTGAATTCCTCTTCTAGGTCAAGACCTATGTGTGTGACCCTATAGGTCCCATATCACATTGGCAATGAATGTCCATAACAACTTATGACATCACAAGCAAAGAGTGGTGCCTAGTAGCATATCATTACTACCCAAGTATTGAACTATAGTCATGGATCAGTCACCCACATTATTATTCAATCTTGTTTCTTGAACCAAGAGCAGACTGTCTGAGATATATATAAGCTTAATATCACATATTGACTCACATGCGCATGGCCATGCTTTTATCAGTCTCATTAATCAAGAGGCCTAGGACATCACACACCAGTAGGAGGGAAAAATCCCATGTCTATCACTCACAGTAAATCCCCATGTGTTAAAGCCAACCAATCATCACCATTATAACAACCCATGTTTTAGAACTATGTTTGATGAAGTCAAAGTGTACCCAACGACATGTGTTGAGTGAAGTGATTTTAGGTCTAAGAACTACAACCACCACCATCACTATGAGAGCTAACTATGGCTTCCATGATGATGGCTTCCATGTGTTAGTCTCACAGTGGGTCTGTCTGATACATTATTATCTAACATGTATCTATGTGATTGGTTTGATATCACCATATCATGACCAATGAGACTCAGTCATCAGCCAAGTCACACTCTGATCTTATGTGTTATTGTTGTCTATCAACCTTCCACGATAACAACTGATCAGGGACAAAATGAGAATATATATATATATATATATATATATATATATATATATATATATATATATATATATATATATATATATATATACTCTTAACATCTGTATGGTCTCATTTCTCGAGTCCTCAACCTGAAGACATATGTCATTGAGTAATATTACTCTCTAGATATTTTTTATGTTATTTCATTATCTCATACTGAACAAATAGAATAAATTGGAAGCTTGCCTTTTATTAATAATCAAATCATTTTTACATGATATACCATTACAATCATCATATGATTGGCTCTCTGGGCATACATAACCAACAAACTCCCACTTGCACTTTGATCCAATCATCCACGAATCTTATTATGAGTGACCTTACATGACCATCATGCTTCTGCTGTGAAAGTTATTTAGTAAAAGGATCAACAACTGTAAGGAGAGTGATATCACCTCCTTATTAAAATATGGTAAACAAAACACCATTGGAAAGCAGCGGAATAAAAAAATAACTGACTATATTCAATTTCATAAAAGGTTTACAAAAATACATCAAATTCTCCCATTAGGGTTTACAATAAGATACAGCAAAAGGATCTAGATAGAGGGAAGTCTAGACTACTTCAAATATTGTCTCCAAACAACATCTCCATCAATCGAGTCCAAGCTAAAAGCTATATACTCCTTGTCTTGTTCATCACCTTGCTCATCACCTGGGTGGTTGGGAAAGCACCCAACAAAAGGGAGAGAAAAACAAGGTATGTGACAAATAATGAATAAGTACAAGAGAAAAGGAAATCATATGAAACATAAATATATTGAATCATCATAAGATGAGAGGTCCAAGAGAATGAGGCACATAACAAAATAGATTCTTACCATTACAAAACATATAAGAAGTAGCATGCATGATATTAATTGGACTACATTAACTAAGTAGGGTTGAGGCACCTACCGAACCTCAACCTATAGGTGAGGGGAGAATTCATACATTCCCAGTCACCTATCAAATTTTATAGGGGAGGAATAACACATTCCCCAGGGCGATTATTTACATACCCTCTGTGGGTGGTTGTACATAAGTACCACTACTATAGTTAAATAGACAAATAAACCATCATGCTCAAGAAATAGTAAAGTGGCAAGATAAATCATCATATAATTACAACTTGGTGGTGGGGTTCCAAGACCCAAGAATAATGTTCTAAAACTGATTTATGAAGCAAGTATAGCAAAATATTCAAGAGTATATGAAATAGGGTTTAATAAAGCCTCATTATAGAAAAATAGGTTAAGGCACAATTATTCCCAACTTAAGGTGTAAATGCACATACATAAATCGGGATTGCACATACATAGCACATACCTTTCATTATGATTCATATTACCCACTTTCATCACTTGATTGAGTCCATGATCAATTTTTCCTATTTTCAATTCATATGCATGTATTAGAATGATATATATGCATTAAGGTAGAGAAAACCCATATTTTTACTTCTTTAGAAAAACCTCGATTTCAACTCTGAAACATCACCATATACTTATTTATGTTCTTCTGATTAAGAAAACATATTTTTATATTAATTTTGGAGTTATGATGATTATGATGTAATTTTTATGGATTTTATGCATTAAATTCGTTTTACAAAATCACCCATCGTCAAACCATGAAATAAGACCTTGAAAATATTTTTATTAGATAGATATTAATTTTCCAATTCCAAAACATATTTATTTGTCAAATTTGGATAAGCGGTTTAGAAGATATGAATTTTGCAATACTGACCAATAGGAAATTGCCACATCATCAAACTGATCGAGATAATTAAAGAGAGAGGGAGAGGGAGAAAACACCATTCGACCAAGATCAGGTTTGAAGTTGCATAGGTAACCAAACTAGAGCTTCTAGAGAAGGTAAAATAGCAAGAAATCAAAACCTTAGAAGAGCATGGTAAAAAGAGATGGAAATCGTCGATTTTCAACATAAAAGCATGAGTTTTAAGCATGTAATGAGCAATATATGAGAAGGGTGTTAACCAAACTTGCCTATAGGAAGGTAATAAGGTTCAAACAGAAATTATTCCGAGATTAGAAGGTCTGGTTGCTCGAAGCCAAGCTCCTTTCTTGAGCAAAGATCACCTTCTCCACTTTAGAGGTGCAAACCCTAGCAAAAGTGCAAGGAGATGACATGTTTTAGGGTTTTAGGTGGAGTTTTACCATGTATGGTCATGGTTCCGACCTAGAAGAAGGTGTAAGGAGGACTATCAGTATGAAAATAGGGAATTAATGGAGGAAACTTACTAGTTTTGGTCGAAATTACTAAGGAGGAGCTTTAGAAACCCTAATGGAGCAATTTGGAAGCCCTAGGAGCCTTCTTCACCAAGGTAGGCTCCCTCAATTACCTTGGGGCAGAAACTTCATGGCCAAATATAGAAGGAACTATTATCTAAGCTAGAGGAAAGAACAGGAGAGAAAGAGTTTTCTAATTGTGAGTTGGGAAGGGGTATACATGGCTATATATAGAAAGAGGTGAAGCATGAGGAGTCTTAAGGGACTTTCCATGTGTCTTTAGCCTAGGGATTGATGGCCATGCAAGAGGATAGCTCATAGAGGCTTCATGCATATCAAAATTCGGTTCTAAGAGCCCATAGATTATTCTAGGCCATCCCCACCGTTTTTCAAGAAAGAAATAACATCATTGGTTGATAGCTTTTAAGGATAAGCATCTTTATAAAGAGGGTAATCCCTATAATGCCCTTGGAAAGAAATACCATCAAACCCAGGCGAAACTAGGTTATCCAATGGTTTAAAATATCATTAATGGTAAGGGAATATATAAGGATTAAAATTCAGTTGATATTTTGCAAATAAAACCTCCCAATTGGGTAAATTGCATAAAAGTCCATAATGTACCTAAAATTGCATAACTTGCACAAACAACATTCAAATCAAACCAAATTTGAAAATTAGCCTCATTTTATGTTTTCAAATCATATAAAAAATTTATATTAAGGTTTATAGCACTTAATTATGGTAATTAAGCTTTCACTGAGGTATTTGTGCATAAACCCTTATATTGGTACAATTAGTGAATAAATGTTCACTAAACCACTATAAATTCCACTAATTAAATAGAAAGGCCAAAAAGAATAGAAATGAAAGGAAAAGATAGGAAATAGGGTCAAAAGACAAAATTTTAGAATTCGATATGTTACAACACTCCACCCCTTAAAGAGGATTTCGTCCCCGAAATCACAAGCAAGAAGGGAAGGGTGAGTGTGCAACATCTCATCACAAAACTTTAGGTTATTTCTCCAACCTTAACGTCTACCAAACAAGTCATCAACATATACTCCACAAGCATGTTGACATTGGTTTAGGTTCTCAAGGTTCACCTAGGTTCCATTATTTAGATATTCTTTTTAGGATATTTAACATTATTTACATTTTTGGCTTATTAACATTATATTCATTATGATATCACATTATAACCATTATTTTAATTATGGCATGTCATAATCACTTTATTACCAAGGAAGTTATATTTCATTATCATCCATGAAACATCGTATGTATATATATATATATATAAATATTTCTCATTTATCTTACTAAGAATTTTAGCAAAACTATGGGTTACTCAATTCCCTCAATATACTTGATCATTATCCTTAATATTTTGAACTTCGACTTCATTATCCTTATACTATCACCACATTAATTTATAATGAATTATTTTGCATGAAATATACAATTTGTCTTTAAATCTTTATTCAACACAAATTATGTCACATCAATTACATAGATTTATATTAAACGTTATCTCATTACCACATTATCTTTATTTCTCACATTAATGTCATCATTAATCATTTTCTCATATTTATTTATATTATTGATTTGTACATTTATGTGAATCCCATCACTTCATATTCACATTGAATCCACTACATGTATTTCAATGATCAAGGTAAAACATTACATATTAGGTGGCCAATCACATGTATATTAGATAATAAAGTAACATGCACTTCATATTGATGACTTGATTAATATGTGATTAGATGATTATATATATATCATTTATGTGTATCAAGGTATGTTAACTGATTGTAGCACTTAATGTCATTAATGTATCATGAAAGGCATTAAGGTTGTATATGTTAGGGTTAGATGATTGCAACTTAGAGTTTAGGTCACATGACCATTATTTCTCACTTATTCATGCATTAGGTTACAATTACCATTCTCATCATATCATTAGGGTTTATAAGTTCATGACATGATCAACCTCTTACATATTGACAATTAGCATTGATATTCATATTATGTGCATTGGATGTACATTAGGGTTCAAGCACATGCATTATTCCTTAGATGATAGTTATATGTTAATTTGGATATAAAGAAACATGTGGTTACAACTATAACTTGTTTGGTCAAAACTAAGGATTCAAGCACACTAACTTCTGAATTAGGGAGTTAGGGTTTCTAAAGTCAGAGTAGCTATATTTCAGTATGTTACATGACTCCATTCCCTTGGAAAGGATTTCATCCTCAAAATCTAACTACCCAAACATCATCAAACAAACTACTCTCCACCTCGTAAAAGGTTTGACCCACCAAGCCAAACTAATCTAGAGGTAAAAGGGTGAGTCTAACTAGACCATATACAAGATACATCATGCTTCACTGCGCACTCTGATTGCTTACTAAACACCAAACTTCAAAGTCTAGGTTCTAGGGATAACTATCCAAATATGTGGTTATATGGGTCATAAGGGAACTATATTGGGTATCCATCCTCAAACAAGTCATAATACACTTAAAACTTAGGGTTCCAAAAGATATACAACATAGATGTCTAAGGTCACTATTGCCTAAAAGCAAACTATTTCGGACAATCCATTTCAGCTTAGGCCAGGCCGGTATCATATGGATCTGGGAGTCCTCGTAAACCAAGCAAGTGGCGCGGAGGAAAATATTGCCAGCCCCCAAAACCTGATCCTTTCTAGACACCTTTGCTTCAACTTCATGCCCTAATAGTTGCCTAAAGGCAAACCTAAACAACATTAAGTTATGCACATTTTAGTTATGAGTATTTTAGGGTTTTATTCATCATGATACTAATGTGGAACTATAGGATCCTAAATCAACCTTTCATCATTTATAGATCAACTGTAGGGCAACGATGTCACCTAAAGGAACTATGTAAGGTAGGGATTATAATTAGGGAGATATAACTAAAATAGTCAGATTCCGACTACCATGGGCTCTGATACCATGTTGTAAGGAGAGTGATATCACCTCCTTATTAAAATATGGTAAACAAAACACCATTGGAAAGCAACAGAATAAAAAAATAACTGACTATATTCAATTTCATAAAAGGTTTACAAAAATACATCAAATTCTCCCATTAGGGTTTACAATAAGATACAACAAAAGGATCTAGATAGAGGGAAGTCTAGACTACTTCAAATCTTGTCTCCAAACAACATCTCCATCAACTGAGTCCAAGCTAAAAGCTATATACTCCTTGTCTTGTTCATCACCTTGCTCGTCACCTAGGTGGTTGGGAAAGCACCCAACAAAAGGGAGAGGAAAACAAGGTATGTGTCAAATAATGAATAAGTACAAGAGAAAAGGAAATCATATGAAACATAAATATATTGAATCATCATAAGATGAGAGGGCCAAGAGAATGAGGCACATAACAAAATAGATTCTTACCATTACAAAATATATAAGAAGTAGCATGCATGATATTAATTGGACTACATTAACTAAGTAGGGTTGAGGCACCTACTGAACCTCAACCTATAGGTGAGGGGAGAATTCATACATTCCCAGTCACCTATCAAATTTTATAGGGGAGGAATAACACATTCCCCAAGGGGAGAATAAGACATTCCCCAGGGTGATTATTTACATACCCTCTGTGGGTGGTTGTACATAAGTACCACTACTATAGTTAAATAGACAAATAAACCATCATGCTCAAGAAATAGTAAAGTGGCAAGATAAATCATCATATAATTACAACTTGGTGGTGGGGTTCCAAGACCCAAGAATAATGTTCTGAAACTTATTTATGAGGCAAGTATAGCAAAATATTCAAGAGTATATGAAATAAGGTTTAATAAGGCCTCATTATAGAAAAATAGGTTAAGGCACAATTATTCCCAACTTAAGGTGTAAATACACATACATAAATAGGGATTTCACATACATAGCACATACATTTCATTGTGATTCATATTACCCACTTTCATCACTTGATTGAGTCCAAGATCAATTTTTCCTATTTTCAATTCGTATGCATGTATTAGAATGATATATATGCATTAAGGTAGAGAAAACCCATATTTTTACTCCTTTAGAAAAACCTCGATTTAGACTATGAAAACATCACCATATACTTATTTAGGTTCTTCTGATTAAGAAAACATATTTTTATGTTAATTTTGGAGTTATGATGATTAAGATGTAATTTTTATGGATTTTATGCATTAAATTCGTTTTACAAAATCACCCATCGTCAAACCATGAAATCAGACCTTGAAACTATTTTTATTAGATAGATATTAATTTTCCAATTCCAAAACATATTTATTTGTCAAATTTGGATAAGCGGTTTAGAAGATATGAATTTTGCAATACTGACCAATAGGAAATTGCCACATCATCAAACCGATCGAGATAATTAAAGAGAGAGGGAGAGGGAGAAAACACCATTCGACCAAGATCAGATTTGAAGTTGCATAGGTAACCAAACTAGAGCTTCTGGAGATGGTAAAACAGCAAGAAATCAAAACCTTAGAAGAGCATGGTAAAAAGAGATGGAAATCGTCGATTTTCAACATAAAAGCATGAGTTTTAAGCATGTACTAAGCAATATATGAGAAGGGTGTTAACCAAACTTGCCTCTAGGAAGGTAATAAGGTTCAAACAGAAAGGATTCCGAGATTAGAAGGTCTGGTTGCTCCAAGCCAAGCTCCTTTCTTGAGCAAAGATCACCTTCACCACTTTAGAGGTGCAAACCCTAGCAAAAGAGCAAGGAGATGACATGTTTTAGGGTTTTAAGTGGAGTTTTACCATGTATGGTCATGGTTCCGACCTAGAAGAAGGTGTAAGGAAGACTATCAGTATGAAAATAGGGAATTAAGGGAGGAAACTTACTTGTTTTGGTCGAAATTACCAAGGAGGAGCTTTAGAAACCCTAATGGAGCAATTTGGAAGCCCTAGGAGCCTTCTTCACCAAGGTAGGCTCCCTCTATTACCTTGGGGCAGAAACTTCGTGGCCAAATACAGAAGTAACTATTATCTAAGCTAGAGGAAAGAACATGAGAGCAAGAGTTTTCGAATTGTGAGTTGGGAAGGGGTATACATGGCTATATATAGAAAGAGGTGAAGCATGAGGAGTCTTAAGGGACTTTCCATGTGTCTTTAGTCTAGGGATTGATGACCATGCAAGAGGATAGCTCATAGAGGCTTCATGCATATCAAAATTCGGTTCTAAGAGCCCATATAATATTCTAGGCCATCCCCACCGTTTTTCAAGAAAGAAATAACCTCATTGGTTGATAGCTTTTAAGGATAAGCATCTTTATAAAGAGGGTAATCCCTATAATGCCCTTGGAAAGAAATACCATCAAACCAAGGTGAAACTAGGTTCTCCAATGGTTTAAAATCTCATTAATGGTAAGAGAATATCTAAGTATTAAAATTCAGTTGATATTTTGCAAAGAAAACCTCCCAATTGGGTAAATTGCATAAAAGTCCAGAATGTACCTAAAATTGCATAACTTGCACAAACAACATCCAAATCAAACCAAATTTGAAACTTAGCCTCATTTTATGTTTTCAAATCATATAAAAAATTTATATTAAGGTTTATAGCACTTAATTATGGTAATTAAGCTTTCACTGAGGTATTTGTGCATAAACCCTTATATTTGTGCTTATATTGGTTACCCCAACTGTAGTGAGTTGGGCTTTTTTAGAGTCTGTAATCAGCTTTTTGGCTTAAAGCTCTCTCATTTAACTTGTATTTTAGTCTGATCATTCTGGTAGATGTTATTATTAGTTGTTATATTACTTATGTTGTGATCTAAGTTGTGATTTCAGGAGTGTTAGATCATTATACAATAAGAAATGTACTAATTTTAAATGTTTCTAGTCTGAGGATTCTTAGTGGTGAAGTAACTATCCTTTTATACCATAAGATCCACCTATTTGGATCTAGAAACCAAAAACATGAAATTGGTGCAACCCATGGTCTCTTTACATGTCAGAGGATGCCTCAGTCATTAATATCTAGATCTAGAGCCTCCACTTACGATATACTATGTTGGTGCTCTTATCTCTGGTGTTTTACCCTTATGATTTGTGGCTTAAGGTTGAATCCTCTAACTTGTATTAATCTAATCATGCCATAGGTGTGATTATTAGATATTTTAGATCTAATATCATTTTCTAAGTAGTTATTTAGGTCTTTTAGATATTTATGCAATTAGAAATGTACTTATTTTGAATCTTTTTGGACTGAATATTTCTTAGCAGTTAAGCAACCATTATTTTTTCATCATAAGATCCACATGTTTGGAACTCAAAAACAACATCATGTTCCTTGATATAATCATATGATATTTACATAGTAGATGCCTCATCCATTCGAGTCATGATCTAGAGCCTCGACTTTTGAAAGTCTAAGTTGCACTCATAACTCCTATGTCTCTCCATGTATTAATTCCATAGCTTTTGATATAGAGCTCCATTTTTTATGTGCATAGTATGGTACACTTTTGTCTGTGATGAGTACATATTAAAAAAATCCAAATTATGTAAATTAGGTTTGATTTTGTTGCTACTTGGTTCATTTAAGGTAAAATTACTTCTAGTCACCCGGTGTATAGTAAGTTATGTTTCTTTGGAGTTTGTAATTATCTTTTAGGCTTAAGGATGAATACTTGGAATTATACTTAATCAACCCAACATATATAGTGTTTTCATATATTTTAGATTTGATATAAAGATCTAGGAATTTATTTGGGGTATGTTCGATCATTACATGATTTTACAAATATATGATTGTGGAATCTTTCTAGTCTAGGTATTTCTTAGCGACTAAGTAACCATTCTTGTATGTTATAAGATCCAACTCTTTGAATCTAGAAACTAAAAACATGATCCATGGTATAACTCGCATGTTGTTTACATACTAAGGGATTCCTTGAGAGTTCATTTCTAAATCTAGATCCACAACATCCGAAAGACTAAGTTGTTGTTACAACCCCAATTCTGCATATGTTTTCATAATTGAAATGTAACGATTTTATGAATATGTACTTCACTTAAAAGGTTGTATACTTTGCTTCAAAGGATGGATTTATTTGCAATTATCCCTTTTATAGGAATTTTGTGGTTCCTATTATTATGTTAATCCAATAATGGATATAAAAGAGAAGAAAAGAAGAAAAAGTCCAAAAAATGGAGAAAGATACAAGATAATGGATATTAAGAAAAATATTTATGAGAAATACATGGAAATCTTTAGAAAGTGGCATTTAATGGCCACAATTGAGTAAATTTTGTTTATATGTGATTTCTAATGAAATAAATAGGAAAAGAGGAAAAAGAAATAAAAGATAAAGAGAAATCCTTGAAGAGAAATCTTTTAATAAAAGAATAAATAAGATAATGAGAAATAATGGATGTAGATGCATCTAGAAGGATAATAAGTATCCACTAAAAAGGATTTCGAAATCTTAGTATTTCTTGGTGTCCAAGGAGTCCTAATGGAGAAGAAGGAAGGGAAAATACAAATAATACAAAATTAGAGGATAATGTGATTAATGACTTTTTGATATTATCAAAAAGAGATATTATTTGCTTTAAGAAAGTAGAATTTCGTGGCCAATGGATTAAATTCCAAGCACAAGGAACATAAAAGAGGTAAAATTAGGATTCCTTAATAACCAAGGATCATGAATAGAAAAGGACATCTTCAAAATAATTAAAAGAGAGAAGTCATATCTCAAATAAGGAAAGTATGGTGGCCATGGTTGATGAGGGACTTGTTTTCCTCATAGATAGGTGAGCTAGGGCATTGCTATCTATCCCTATATAAGGGAGGGACCCATAGCCTCAAGTTTGCCTTGTCTCCCACTCTTTTCCAACCATGCACCCGCTCAAACCCTAACCAAGGGGGTAATGCAACCCCTGGAGCAAAGAGGAGATGATGCAAGGGTTTTGAGTCGCTTTTATAGGCTAGTTTTGCATTCATTTTGTGTGTTTATTGGTCATATTTGTGATTAATATCGCATGATTCATTTCTTTTACCCTATAATCTCATTATGCATCAAAATTTACCTTGTTTCATCGTACTTTGTATAAATGATCATGTTTCTGGGATTTGATTAGTGTTTTTCTCATTATTCCAGGTAATTTGAATATTTGAAGGCGTCGATACCATCGACAGGTGGTCGATGCCATCGACATGGCCACAGCACATAGCCGGTGAAGAAGATCAACAAGTCGATACCATCAATGAGTCTGGTCAATGGTATTGAGCTACCATCAGAGAGAGCACTAAGAAGAGAAGAGGCGTCGGTACCTTGTGCGGGTCGATACCATCGACACCCCATCGATGGTATCGACACCGTCAGATCAGGAAAATATGCAAATCACTTTCAATCGAACGATCGTGATATTTTTGTCAGTCGTAAGTGATCCCTATACCTAAAAAAGATGGCCCAAGCTGTACTATCACGCCCATAGCCACCGCACGAGTCTTGAAAGAGAAGAGAGCAAAGAACGGAGCCCAGAGCTACGCCCCAGACGTTTCCAGAGCCGTAGATGGATGATTCTCTTACTGGAAGGTTGAAGAACATGTGTCTCACACCGAGGATGATCTGGACCTCCTTTGTTCAGGGGTTACATCATCTCCATCCACGTTTCCCCTATGTTTCCTTCTTCTTTCACAGTGTTTTTCATTGAGATGAACATGCAGGGCTAATCCCCTTTGTCTTTAGGATCGGGAGTAGCATGGGCAATCGTTGTATGACTCTTCTTACATATTTTATCATAATTTGTCCCTCAAATCCGTGGTATGATATCATTTTCTCAATTTCTATTATTGTGCTTGATCACCATAATGGTAAATTAATACCCTTAATTGCTTTCGACGAAGAATTAACGGTTGATAAGAGGCGGTAATCACATTAACTAATAAATCCTTTGGAAAAAGTGATGTATGGTTAATGGTGGGGACCCAGAGATAAGTTTTTCATGCACCTAATTTACGGTATAGGTTACTACTGGCATGGAACCGACCTAGATTAAGGCAGTGAATTGCATCGTGGAAGCGAGAAATTTTGACTACGAGCCACTACCCAGAATATGAGATGAATTGGGATGATTGTGTAGGAATTAGTACAACGAGAACCCGCGGTAAAACCACAATCCTAGAGATTCCATTTTAATTGATTAAACTAACCATTTAATCGATTGCTTTATTTTCTTTTTCAAAACAACTTTCAACTTTTATAATTGGTCTAGCTGATTGCGAACAGTTATTAGTAGTCTACCAAAAATTACATGTCTCTGTGTTCGACTCGGGCCTCACAAGGCCTATATTACAATGACGCATATACTTGCGTTTTACGCACGGTAAATTTGTGTCAAGTTTTAGCACTGTTACCGGGGACACGAGCCACTCTAGGCAACCTTTTCTTTTATTAGCAATTTTATTTTTGAGATTAATTGTCTATCTTTCATAGTCTTTATTCATTTAGTGTTGTACTTACTCAATTTTTCACTTTTCAGGTACTAGTGCATGGTGAAGACGCGTAGTACATACTACACACAGTCGACACCTGAGGTTCCGCCTTCGAGATCGGGTGGTGAAGAGGAGCATATCCATAATCAACCTAAGGACATAAGCACATATTCTGAACCTAAAGCAATGGCTGAGGAACAGAAAATATGGGACAAGATCAAGGCTACTTCTTCATCTGTGTCAAAAGGGCCGATCAAAAGGTAGGCTATCAATATTCCTACATATAAGATTGATTTGGCACTGATTAACCTAGTCAAGTCTAATGCATTTCATGGTCTGAAGAATGAAGATCTAGTGGCCCACATCAGCCAATTTGTGGAAAACTGTGATATGATAAAGATTGATAGGTTTCCACAAGAGGCACTGTACTTGAAGCTTTTTCCCAGTTCTTTAGCGGGAAATGCATGAGAATGGCTGCATAACCTCAACGATGAGTACGTTAAGACTTGGGACCAAATGATAGAAGTTTTCTTCGAGAGATTTTTCCCGTCTGAGAAGACGAATGACTGATGAATGCATATTCATCATGGAATTCAATTATCACTTTGGGACAAATTCAACTCTACATATACTATTTCACTCATTAAATATCAATATGAATCATAATGTGCAAAAATACTTGATTGATTCAATTATCAAGGTCTTAACCAAATTTATGTTGACTTAATGCAGGTCTTGATGAAGCTGAACATTCAGCTGGGGCCCATCCTCACTCACCCTTGGTTCTGTCCAATCAATCTAACCAAGCAAATCCATCCATCCGGTTTGATCCCATTCAGTCTCAAGACCGTTTGAGCCCATTCGGTCTCAAGACCATTTGAGCCCATTCGGTCTCGAGACCGATAGACCAGAAGAGACCGATTGGAGGCATAACCCAGCCATGAGGGATCGAGCAGTATAAGGCCTTGAAGCAAATCCATGGCCACGACCGTTTTGGACGACCACGGCTGTGATCCACTGTCCTCACCATGACTGTGTGGTGAAGCCACGACCGTGAGGTGAAGCCACGACCGTGTTCTCCTCGCCATGTCTGTGCACATCGCCGAACAGTGCCAAGCCTCCAACCGCCATGACCGTGTTTGACACACCACGGCCGTCGCGCACCACCAGCATCGACCATCTTTCACCCGCCACGCCCGTGTGGGGCAGCACAGCCGTGTGACAGTGGCATCACCACGACCATGGTGCCTCGCCACGGCCGTGGTGTGTCGTCTTCTACCTCTGCACCTCCGCCAAACAACACTTTTCTTCTTCAAATACGTCCGATCTCGGAGGCACCTTGCTCCTAGAACTCCACCCTATCCAGCAGTGGCTCCGAATCCACCACTCCTACTGCTGTAGCACCACGCCGCCACCAACCAAACGATCCCAGACCGTTTAACCAATCGAGCAGCCAAGACTGTTTAGTCTTTTTCCTGGAAAATTGTTTCATTAAGCTGAAGACTGTATGCAGCAAAGAAACGAAGATCGTTTGGAAGTCCACTCCTGCAAAACTGGTTACTCTTTTACACAGGTCTGTTTTCTCCATGAAGACCGTTTGCTCAACGAAGACCATTTGCTCCACGAAGACCATTTTCTTGATTCAACATGAAGACTGTTTAGAGGATATGTCACAGACCGTGTGGCCTCAGACACCAAGACCGTTTGGTCTATCCATCCGACTTGCAGAGACCGAATGGGCAGTCACACCTACAAGACCGTTTAGAGATATGAGCTACAGACCGAATGAGCAAAATCGAGAGAGGCAAGACCGTAAGGCCGGAAACTGTTTGGTACCAAAGTCATAAGATTGTTTGATAGCAAACGGTCTACAGACCGTTTGGAGGGTGTATTACCAAACCGTTTGGGCACACTACTTAGTAAACCATTTGAGAAAGAAAATATCTCCTAAACTATTTGGGCCAGTCTTATGCCTATAAATAGGACCCCAAAGGTCCTCATTTGGGCATCAGTTCTGGGACGCCGATAGGCTGCCAATACACAGGTCTGATCCAAATCCAGTGTCGTCCACGTCAGTTTCATTCCACCTACTGCCTGTGTTGCAACCAAGGAGGCTGAGGAGAGAAGGAAGATGGGGTGAGGGAGACTATCCGGTCTGTCTTGGCAACTCCCGTTCGCGTCCAGATCTACTCCGACACGACGTAGAAGGCCGTATCTTCTTCATCGAGCTGCGACTACCTTCTGCACCGAGTTCATGGTGGAATTCTCTCTCTTTCTCATTCTTCTTGTTTCTCGCATCATGAGTGAGTAGTACCTTTTCTCTAGGGTGCGGGGACTAGCCCCGCTGCCCATGAAAATCATGTTCTTTTGTTAAACTCTCCATGGAAATGTATATAACTTTCCATTTCGTTGTTAGTTGGTATGTTTGTAGGTGATTATCTACTTGCTTTCATCTTGTTCTTTCCTATATAGAGAAACCTTCTATATGTGGGACGGAATGGTAGTTTATAAGGTTCGAATCTTTGACGAGAACTTCTGAGAAGATTCCTTGATGTTGTAAGTGTATGATCCGTTAGGGGACGAGACATCTAACCTACAGTGATGCTTCTGTGGTCTAAACATCCCTTAGGGAGGACCACAACCTTAGTTGGATTTTGTATCGTCTTTGTTTATCGTCGATGTTAGTTTGTAGATCTATCTCCTGCTTGCTTATCGATTAATGTGATTGACTCCCAAACTAGAAATAGAATGGGATTTCTTCGGAGCCGTAAGTAAGTGATCCGGTTGGTGACGAGACATATGATGCCTAAGGTGATGCTTACGCAAACCTAACGCCCTAACGGGGGGTTCTACAGCAGCTCCATTTGGATTGATATATCTTGCCTGGATTGTTTGTGATTGAATGTGTTTGTGTGTGTAGCAGTGGTGAAACCCGATACCACCCCAGCGATTCCATATCATTGATCTAAATCCAACTTTAATTCAGCTTTTACTTTCTTGCAGTTAGTCTAATTAACCTCAAATCAACCAATCACTTTAAATATTAGCCTTAACTTGAACTAAACTAGACTGACAAATATTCTTAACAATGTTGTCCTTTGGGTTCGATCCTTAACTATACTGTGATAAGACTCATCCACTTGTGGGTGGTATTATTGCACTTTGGTTTTGGTAAAAGCTCGGGGATTTCAACCCCGAGTGAGTTTGTTAGTGCGATAAAATCCCACGTCAAATTCTGGTGCCGTTGCCGGGGACAACGAAATCAGTTAATCAAATCTAGTTCTTTTAAGACTAATTTAGGATTTTGCTTTTTCTTTTGACACAATCGATCATCTTCTTGAATTTGACTCTACTTTTTGAATCTCATTTTCAAAATCGTTTCTATTCCAGGTACAACCCAAGGCATAGTGTATGCACCGTTCAAATAGCCCCAGACTCACAGCGAGCTTTGATCCCGAGATAGACAAAACTTTTCATCGTCAAATCTGAGAAAACAAGCAAGGATGGCTTAGGAAGAGGAAGTATCCCGAAGAGTGGCTCAAGCCATCAATGCACAAAGAGAGAGGCTCATGCAAGGAGCCAGGGCTGCGGTTCAGTAGGAAATCCTAGCAGCATAAGTAGCAGCGCAAGCAGCTGAACTACAAAAGGATCTTAGAGAGTTCTCAATCTCGAAAGTTGTAAATGTTCATAATCTAGTACAACCTCCTCCTATCAACGCTACTAATTTTGAGATAAGAGCGCATTGGATCACCCTGCTTTAGAATAACCCTTTCTATGGCAAGCAAGGAGAAGATAGCCAAGAACATCTTCTGAGATTTATTGATCTATGTGCCATGATAAAAAAAATGTGATGCCATTCGACTCCGTCTCTTCAAGTACTCCCTTGCTGATAGAGCCATAAGTTGGTACAATTCGCTGCAAAGTGAAATACCCATCACCACCTGGAAAAAACTCCAAAATATGTTTCTAGAAAAGTTCTACCCTCCATCTCTGACCTATGAAATTAGAGGGTGGATAACAAATTTCACTCAAGTTCTTGGAGAAACCCTTACTGAAGCTTGGGATAGATACAAAGAGCTTCTACATAAGTGTCCACACCACAGAATTCCCAAGAACCAACTCATTGAGATTTTCTATAGGGGTGTGGATGATGACATTAAGAGATTCCTCAATTCCTCATCTAGAGGAAATTTCATGCGTCAAAGTTATGACAGCGCATGGAGAGTCATCACCCTGGGAGCAGAAAATCAAGCCAATTGGGGTAGATCTGTAGGTAAAGGAGTTTTGAAAGTAGCTATGGCCGAAGCTACTCCCGAGTACAAGTCTATCGCTGAAACCTTGAAACTCTTAGTTGCCAAGCAAGACCATATTGAATCATCTCTTGCTGCTATTGGAAGAGGACGTTCACCCACTCGACAACCGAAACATGTCAAGTCCGCTTCCCTGTTCTATGAAGCATGTAAGAGCATCGATCATTCCACTTTATCATGCAATGTTTTCTATGATTTTGTTCTGAGCAATGTATGTGGCCAAGGAGATAATGGTCAGATGGAAAATCTTAATGCTATCAACACCATTCTTGGTCAAAGTTATTACAATCCGAATCAGAATAGGAATCACCCCGGTTTTCAATATGGAAACCCCTCTGGAGCAGTAAACTCGCATCAATTTGGTTCAAACAATCAACCAAGAGGCCCACCAAGGTTCCAGTATAATCAACAACAAAACTTTGGGAATCAAGGAAATTTCAAGGGGAACTTTCAGAGTAGGAACTACAATAATTATCAAAATAACTCTCAGTATCAGAATCTTAATCAACAGCAAGGACAGCAAGCAGGTCCAGTTTCTCATGATGACAAGCTATTAGCCATTGAAAAAATGTTGCAAACTCAGCAAACCATGATAGCTAACCAAGAAGCTCAGCAGAAGGCTATTGAATCTCAACTAGCTCAACTGGTAGCTAGCATAAAACCACCTGTTGGAGTCTTTGATGGCCAACCCGAGAACAATCCTAAGCATCTTGAACAGTTGAAGGCAGTCACCACTAGGTCAGGAAAAGACTATTCAGATCCCCCTGAAAAGACACTTGTGGTTATTACAGATGAGGATGAACCGATGAGTGCCCAAGACTCGACAACACAAGAGACTCAATCAAAGGATGATAAGTCAGAAAAAGGAAATTTTGAGAAGCTTGTTCAAGAAGATGAAGAAACTGAAACACCGGAACCTGATATTCATGTATATAAGCCTCGTATACCTTTCCCAGCTCGTCTAAGGCAAACAAAGCTTGATACCAGATTCAATAAGTTTAAAGAAGCTATGAAGAAGCTTCATGTTGATATACGCTTTTTAGATGCTCTGGCCGAGATACCAACATGGACAAAGTACTTAAAGTCACTCCTCACCAAGAAGTATGTAACTAAAGAGTATGA
Organism: Alisma plantago-aquatica; assembly: GCA_963693085.1. Classification (NCBI taxonomy): domain Eukaryota; kingdom Viridiplantae; phylum Streptophyta; class Magnoliopsida; order Alismatales; family Alismataceae; genus Alisma; species Alisma plantago-aquatica. Next base: position 27,363,800 of record OY856410.1, read on the forward strand.
GACAGTAAAACTGGTAACAACTACATCTGATATCATATTGAGCAAGATGCCCAAGAAACAAAAAGACTCGGGATCCTTTGGAATTTCATGTCACATTGGCGACTCATCATGCCAGAAAGGTTTGGCAGATCTCGATGCAAGCATCTATATTATGCCACTTAGCCTGTGCAAGAGACTAGGGTTCACAAAATTTCTTCCTACTGACATGACTATACATCTTGCAGACAATTCAATAAAACGTCCATTAGGAATCCTCGAAGATGTCCCAATCAAGGTAGGCAAGGACACATATGTTCCATGCGACTTTGTCATTATGGACATAAAGGAAGACGCCAGATATCCTCTCATCTTTGGTCATCCATTCCTCGCCACTGCAAGAGCCCTGATTGATGTTGAAGATGGTACCATACTGCTCAGATTAGGCAAAGAAACTCTCGAATTTAAAGTTTTTTAAAGTATGAGAAGACCAAGTATGCAAGAAGAAGTCTATTTGATTGACTGCATTGAACAAATGTCACTTCTGACCCAAGAGCATCATGAATCAGACGACCCTTTAGAAGTTTCTCTAATAAACCCATCAGTTGATGAACCGATTGACGAACAAGTAAAGGATTGCATCGAATCCCTCGATTCTACTAAAGAAGATGTTGAAGCCACTAGTGAAGAACTCAAGGTTATGGAAACTACAGAAGAAACATGCGAAAAACCAGAGGCTCCCGAAATGAAGCCCCTGCCCGAAGGACTGAAGTACGTGTTTTTAGACAATCTCAAAGTTTGCCCAATTATTTTAAATTCCGATCTAACAGTCGAACAAGAAGATAAACTCCTGAAGGAATTAAGGGAAAGAAAGAAAGCCATCAGTTATAAAATGAGTGACCTCACTGGGGTCATTCAAGCATTGTGTATGCACAAGATCCCTATGATGGAAAATCACAAGCCTACTATCGAGCATCAACGGAAATTGAATCCAAATATGAAGGAAGTGGTATGTCGCGAGGTCATTAAACTGCTCTCATCTAGAATAATCTATCCAATATCAGATTTGCCATGGGTAAGTCATGTGCATGTTGTCCCGAAGAAATGTGGAACAACTGTTATATAGAATGAAAACAATGAACTCATCCCCACTCAAATAGTCACAGGATGGAGGATGTGTATAGATTATAGAAAATTAAACAAGGCAACTCGAAAAGATCATTTTCCAATGCCTTTCCTTGATCAAGTCCTAGAAAGGTTGGCTCACCAAGAATATTTTTGTTATCTTGACGGTTACTTTGGATTCTATCAAATACCCATACATCCATATGACCAAGAGAAAACAAATTTTACCTACCCATTCAGAACATACGCATTTAAAAGAATGTCGTTTGGTCTCTGTAATGCACCCACAACTTTCCAACGTTACATGGCTGTTATATTCGTTGGTCTTACTGAAACAATTATGGAGGTTTTCATGGTTGATTTTTCTATATACGGAGATTCATTCGATTCATGTCTAAAGCACCTCTCCCTTGTCCTCAAATGTTGTGAAGAAGCACATCTCGTGCTGAATTGGGAAAAGTGCCATTTTATGGTAAAGGAAGGCATTGTCCTCAGCCATAGGGTCAGCAATAGAGGAATTGAAGTAGATAAAGCTAAGATAGAAGTAATTTCTAAACTGGCTATTCCAACGAATGTAAAAGAAGTTTGTTCTTTCCTAGGTCATGTAGGATTTTACAGAAGATTCATATAGGACTTCTCAAAGATAACCAAGCCAATGATGAATTTGTTACTAAAGGATGCTAAATTCAATTTCAATGAAGAATGTGTCAAAAGCATCAACACACTGAAGCATGCCCTTACGACCACCCCCATCATTAGAGCTCTCGACTGGGACCACCCTTTTGAAATTATGTGCGACGCCAGTGACTATGATGTGGGCATTGTTTTAGGGTAATATATAGAGAAGAAACACTATGTGATCTATTATGCATCAAAAACTCTTGATGAAGCTCAGAGGAATTATGCAACTACAGAGAAAGAACTTCTATTAGTCATGTATGCCTTTGACAAGTTTAGATCCTACCTAATTGGTTCGAAGGTCATTGTCTACACAGACCACACTGCCATTCGTTACCTTCTGGAAAAGAAAGATGCAAAACCCAGGTTGATTAGATGGATCCTCCTATTACAAGAATTTGATTTAGAGATAAGAGATATAAAGGGTACAGAGAATGTTGTAGAAGACCACCTCAGTCGCATCCACACTCTGGATACTGAGAAAATTCCGATCAATGATTCCCTGCCAGATGATCAACTAATGAAGGTCTCAGAAGCTTTACCATGGTACTCCGATTTTGTAAACTACCTTGCTACATGGGTTATCCATCCCCAATGCACTGGGAATGCACTGAAGAAGTTCATGCATGATGTGAAGCAATATCACTGGGATGAGTCATATCTCTTTAAACTATGTGCTGATGGTCTGTATAGACGATGTATCACCAAAGAAGAAGCTCAACTTATTTTGGAACAATGTCATTCGGGACCAGTGGGAGGACATATGAGTTGTAAAAAGACTACCTTGAAGGTTTTGCAATGTGGATTCTTCTGGCCGACCATATCCAAGGATTCCTACGACTTTGTCTGATCATGTGACAAATGTCAAAGAACAGGTAATATAACAAAGAGAGATGAGATGTTGCTAAATCTATGGCCAAGCCAGGATTCTGCAACTCCAAGAGCTGGATGAACTCAGGATGACAGCTTATGAGAATGCATGAATCTACAAAGAACGCACAAAACTTTGGCACGATGGACATCTGAAAAGAAAAGACATACAAGTGGGAGACCAAGTTCTGCTATTCAACTCAAGGTTGAAGTTATTCCTAGGAAAACTCCGCTCACGCTGGTCTGGACCATACATCATCAAGAGCATCTCCCCACATGGTGCCTTCTCATTATGGAGTGAAAAGTCAGGTGAATTTGTAACAAATGGTCACCGCTTAAAGAGATATTTCACCTCAACTGACATAGGCACTAAAGCAACGTTGGAACTCACCAATCCAAAGGATCCACTGTGAAGTTGAGGGACTCAGTCGAGCCATCGACATAAAACAAAGGCGCTTGTCGGGAGGCAACCTAATCAATAAATTTGTTTTACTTCCCTTTTCAAATTAGAATGTTTCTTCAATTTTGTTTTTACCTTCTAGTTAATTTTTCATTAAATAAAATTATCATCGCAAGATGCTATTTTAAGATCTAATTGCTCTTTACCTTTGAGATTTTCAGATAAAAGGATGTGCACTGATTGGAACGCAACCACATCTGGTGGTCATTCTGGCATAATTTTCCCCTCCATCTTGGATTTAGGGTTTTCTCGGGATGAGAAAATCTCTAAGTTCGGGGTGGAGGGTGGATGGTACGTACCTCACTTTCTACCTACACCCATCCTTTTCATACTTAAGTTTTCACTATCACATTCTTGATTAAAAAAATTCAAAATTTTCAACATTCTTTAATGTTTCTCAAAGAAATTAAACAGATACTTGATGAATTTTTGACACTTCCTTTTTCATTAAAAGCCACTCTCTAACCTGCTATGCATTTTAAATCATTATATCCTCCTTATTCGAAATTACACGAGTGTGAATGATGGAGCCAAGTTGGACGGAGTAGATATACCAAAATGTGACAAATTTCATTACTTAGGTTCTATTATTCAAATAGACGGGGATGTCCAAAATGATGTTTGTCACTGGATCACTGCAGGATGGTTGAAATGGAGGAGTGCAACTGGAGTTTTATGCGATCAGAAGATCCCTCTCAGGTTAAAAAGTAAGTTTTATAGAACAGCTATACGACCAACCATGCTCTATGGGAGTGAATGTTAGGCGGTGAAGAAACAAGGTCTCAACAAGATGAACGTGGCTGAAATGCGTATGCTGAGATGGATGTGTGGGAAAACAAGAAAAGAACGTTTGAGAAATGACTATATCAGGAATAAAGTGGGGGTGGCGAGCATTGAGCACAAGTTGCGTGAGGGCCGACTCAGATGGTACGGACATGTGCAACGCAGACCTACTAGTGCGCCTATACGAAGCAATGCTATTGAGCCAAACACTATAAATAGAAGAAGAGGAAGGCCTAAATTAACATGGGATGAGCTTATAAAGAGAGATTTTGAATCTCTACATCTCAATCAGAATATGACCCATGATAGAGCTGAATGGAAACGAAGGATCCATGTAGCCGACCCCAACATAGTTGGGATTGAGGCTTAGATGATGATGATGATGATGATCATTGATGACGATGATGATGATGATGATGATGATGATGATGATGATGATGATGATGATGATGATGATGATGATGATGATGATGATGATGATGATGATGATGATGATGATGATGATGATGATGATGATGATGATGATGATGATGATGATGATGATGATGATGATGATGATGATGATGATGATGATGATGATGATGATGATGATGATGATGATGATGATGATGATGATGATGATATCCTCCTTATTCGAAGTGAATCCTCAAAAGGACCACTTTTTGAAACAAAGCCTCTTGATTGAAATCATCTTGTGAAGCTTATGATTCCTAACATCATGATTCTTATGCAAAAATGATAAGTGTCTGTCAAACTGATAGGGACCAAACGTGTCATGCTTCCTAACTGACTAGTGGAACAATAACATGGAATCTCTACTGGATCCTCATCAAGTCATTATTTGAGTAGAGTATGATAAAGAGACCAACCCGGTGCACTGAATTGTAAATCAAGTTTCATTCTGATCTGAACTCTCTTCTACACTTCTTCTATCATCTTCGTACCCCTCCATCCATAAAAAAGAAACAAAATAGCCAAAATAGTGCCAAACCCTAAGTTCGGGGTGGCACGCCACTTCCCTCTTTATCTGCTTCTTCCATACCCCTAACAAATAAATAGGGGCGTACCACCAAAAATGCAATCTCGAGTCGAATAGAGGAGAGATTTGCAAACAAAAAGATGCCAAAGTGCACACAAAAAGAAATGAAATCTCGAGTTGAATAGAGGAGAGATTCACACAAAAAATACAATAAATGAAATTGCAAACCATAAAATAAAAATCTCGAGTCAAATAGAGGAGAGATCAAATGCATACTTGTTGTTCCACAGGCGTCTCTGGACCCTTACAAAACTCTTTTACATGCTTGTTGTTGGAAAAAGTGATTTTGGAAAATGAACTCAGGTACGAAGATATGGTAATATGTGTTTACTGGTCTTAGGAAGTTGAGATACTGAGTCATATTGAGCAGAAAGAAAATATTTGTGATGTGAAGATGAAGTAATCACATGAATTGAAAGTATTCATTTGGCGATTGTTTTAGATTCTGTGTTACTCGAGGATGAGCAACGTTTTAGTTCAGGGTATTTTGATGAATGCATATTCATCATGGAATTCAATTATCACTTTGGGACAAATTCAACTCTACATATACTATTTCACTCATTAAATATCAATATGAATCATAATGTGCAAAACTACTTGATTGATTCGATTATCAAGGTCTTAACCAAATTTATGTTGACTTAAAGCAGGTCTTTATGAAGCTGAACATTCAGTTGGGGCCCATCCTCACTCACCCTTGGTTCTGTCCAATCGATCTAACCAAGCGAATCCATCCATTCGGTTTGAGCCCATTCGGTCTCAAGACCGTTTGAGCCCATTCGGTCTCAATACCGTTTGAGCCCATTCAGTCTCAAGAGCATTTGAGCCCATTCGATCTCAAGACCATTTGACCCATTCGGTCTCAAGACCGATAGACTAGAAGAGGTTGATTGGAGGCATAACCCAGCCGCGAGAGATCAAGCAGTGCAAGGCCTTGAAGCAAAGCCACGGCCACGACCATTTTGGACGACCACGGCCCTGGTCCACTATCCTCACCACGACCGTGTAGTGAAGCCACGGCCGTGAGGTGAAGCCACGACCGTGTTCTCCTCGCCACGACCGTGGCGCATCGCTGAACAGTGCCAAGCCTCCAACCGCCACGACCGTGTTTGACACACCACGGCTGTGGCGCACCACCAACATCAACCATCTTTCACCTGCCACACCCATGTGAGGCAGCACGGCCGTGTGACAGTGGCATCACCACGACCATGGTGTGTCATCTTCTACCTCTCCACCTCCGCCAAGAAGCACTTCTCTTCTTCAAATACATCTGATCTCGACGACGCCTTGCTCCTAGAACTCCACCCTATCCAGCAGCGGCTCCGAATCCACCACTCCTACTGCTGCAGCACCACGCCGCCACCAACCATATGATCCCAGACCATTTAGCCAATCGAGCAGCCAAGACCGTTTAGTCTTTTTCCTGGTTAACCATTTCATTAAGTTGAAGACTGTATGCAGCAAAGAAACGAAGATCGTTTGGAAGTCCACTCCTGTAAAACCGTTTACTCTTTTACACAGGACCGTTTGCTCCACGAAGACTGTTTGCCCCACGAAGACCGTTTGCTTGAGTCAACATGAAGACCGTTTAGAGGAGATGTCACAGACCGTGTGGCCTCAGACACCAAGACCGTTTGTTCTATCCATCTGACTTGCAGAGATCGAATGGGAAGTCACACCTACAAGACTGTTTAGAGATATGAGCTACAGACTGAATGAGAAAAACTGAGAAAGGCAAGATCGTAAGGCCGGAAACTGTTTGCTACCAAAGTCACAAGATCGTTAAATAGCAAATGGTTTACAGACCATTTGATAGCAAACGGTCTACAGACCGTTTGGAGGGTGTATTACCAAACCGTTTGGGCACACTACTTAGTAAACCGTTTGAGAAAGAAAATATCTCCTAAACTGTTTGGGCCAGTCCTGTGCCTATAAATAGGACCCCAAAGGTTCTCATTTGGGCATCGGTTCTGGGACGCCGACAGGCTACTTGTACACAGGTCTGATCCAAATCCAGTGTCATCCACGCCAGTTTCATTCCACCTACTGCCCATATTGTAACCAAGGAGGCTGAGGAGAGAAGGAAGACGGGGCGAGGGAGATTGTCCAGTCTGTCTTGGCAACTCCCGTTCACGTCCAGATCTGCTCCGAAATGACGTAGAAGGTCGTATCTTCTTCATCGAGCTATGACTACCTTCTGCACCGAGTTCATGGCAGAATTCTCTCTCTTTCTCATTCTTCTTGTTTCTCGCATCATGAGCGAGTAGTACCTTTTCACTGGGGTGTGGGGACTAACCCCGTTGCCCATGAAAATCATGTTCTTTTGTTAAAATCTCCATTGCAATGTATATAATTTTCCATTTCGTTGTTAGTTGGTATGTTTGTAGGTGATTATCTACTTCTTTCATCTTGTTCTTTCCTATATAGTGAAACCTTCTATATGTGGGACGGAATGGCGGTTTACAAGGTTCGACTCTTTGACGAGAACATCTGAGAAGATTCCTTGAGGTTGTAAGTGTATGATCCATTAGGGGATGAGACATCTAACCTATGGTGATGCTTCTGTGGTCTAAACATCCCTCAAGGAGGACCACATCCTTAGTTGGATTTTGTATCATCTTTGTTTATCGTTGATGTTAGTTTGTAGATCTATCTCCTACTTGCTTATCGATTAATGTGGTTGACTCCCAAACTAGAAATAGAATGGGATTTCTTCGGAGCCATAAGTAAGTGATCCGGTTGGTGACAAGACATCTAATGCCTAAGGTGATGCTTACGCGAACCTATCGCCCTAACGGGGGGTTCTGCAGTAGCTCCATTTGGATTGATATATCTTGCCTGGATTGTTTGTGATTGAATGTGTTTGCATGTGTAGCAGTGGTGAAACCCGATACCACCCCAGTGATTCCATATCATTGATCTAAATCCAACTTTAATTCAGATTTTACTTTCTTGCAATTAGTCTAATTAACCTCAAATTAACCTATCATTTTAAATATTTGCCTTAACTCGAACTATAATAGACTGATAAAAATTCTTAAAAACGTTGTCCTTCGGGTTCAATCCTTAACTATACTGCGATAAGACTCGTCTGCTTGCGGGTGGTATTATTGCACTTTGGTTTTGGTAAAAGCTCGGGGATTTCAACCCCGAGTGAGTTTGTTAGTGTGATAAAATCCCACGTCAATGACCTCGTAAGAAAGATTCATAATTTCAGTCAAAAGTCCGGTGAGACCTATTCTGAGACATGGGAGTGCTTTCAGATCATGCTAAGGAAGTGCCCACATCACGGGCTGGACAAGGAAAAGAAAGTAAATATTTTCTACTTTTCTCTCAATGAACATGACCGAAGTAACTTGGATTCAACGGGCTCGGGCTTCTTTTTGAATAACACAGACACAAGGTGTTGGGAGATCTTGAAAAACATGGCCAGGAAGCAGTCAAGGGGTGATAGAGACGCATCGGAACAAGCGAGAGTTGTAGGGGAATCCAAGGCAATTAAAGAATTAAATGAAAAGATGGACGTGATAGCAAAGAGACTGCTAGCAAAAGAGGATGAAGGATCTGATGATGAGGCACAGGTTAAATTCATGCGCCAACAACAAGGGTACATGAACAATGATTATTCTTGGAGGAAGGATAAGAAGTTCTCATGGAAGGACCCTAATAATTTTCTGTAGGATCCGGATGCCAAACCACAACCCATTGCGGAGGAGAAGAGCAATGAGTTGCTCAATCAAGTGATAAAGCAGAACCAAGAGATGATGAGCACATTCAGCCAACAAATTAAGTCACAAGGAGACTTTATGAACCAATTTGGTCAGACTTTACAAAGCCATGGAGCACATATGAGGATTCTTGAAATGTCCATTGTGCAGATGGAAGCAGAAATCACAAGTTTAAAGAAACTGGCACAGCAGGGGTTTCCAGGAAATACAAATGTTCCAGGAGGGAACCATCAAGCAAAGGAAATTTTGTTGAGAAGTGGAAAGAAAATTTTAAACTCTAAGGCCGATGAACCAAGCACACCTTAGGCAGAAGTTATATGTGAGGCCATAGAAGATGTCATAGTCACTGAGACAGTGGAGGATGATATAGAGAAAATCACAGAGGAGTCCATTGCAGAGAAAGAAACTGAGAAGAGGACGCCTTATGTGCCACAACATCAGAGGGCACAGACCGTCCCGCTACCTTACCCAAATAGTTTGAAAGCAAAGAAAGTGGATGAACAGTTCAAGAAGTTCCTAGATAGCTTTAGGAAACTTTCGGTCAATATTCTGTTGCTAGAGTCTATCGAGGAGATACCTTCTTATGGTAAGTTCTTGAAGGATATAATCACCAAAAAAAGGAAGATTCCTGACACAGAGGTGGTAGTGCTTGAGGAGCAGGTTAGAACCTTTATTCTGGGTAAATTGCCACCAAAGCGACAAGATCCAAGTTGTTTAAATATTTCATGCTATATTGTGAAGGTAAAATTTGGTGAAGCATTGTGTGATTCTGAGGAAAGTATCAACTTGATGTCCCTTTCTACATTCAAAAAGGTCAGTCTCAAAGAATCTCGACAAAGTAACATGACAATTCAACTTGCAGACAATTCTATAGTACGACCATATGGTATTTGTGAGGATGTCTTAGTCAAAGTTGATCGGTTTGTGCATCCAGCTGATTTTATTGTCATGGAGATGCAAGATGAGCAAGGAAATGAGTTGCTTTTAGGAATACCCTTCCAGACCACTGCTGATATGATACTGGAGATGGGTAGAGGTCAGTTGACAATGGGTATAGCTGATGATAGATTCGAGACACTCAAGCTGCCAAATTCAAAGCAGCCACAAGAGAAGGAACAATGTCATAAAGTGAGGCACTTTGATCATAAAATATCTCTTTGCTTAGGGAAGCTATTTCTTGATATGGCTCATGCTATGACAAAGGTAGATAAGGGAACAATTGCAGTGGACATCATGGAACAAACAAAGGTGGTTTCTCTTGTTAAAGTTGTGGGTTATCCCAATGATGAAGAAGAGGAAGTCCCACCGTCTACTGAGGATGATGCTATAGCAGTCTTCATGCTTGACTCATACCCACAACTACCCCTGGAAGCTTGTTTGTTTAACATCATGGATGATTGGATGAGAAGCATGTCATTACAAGAATGCATGAAGATGCTCCAACTTCTTCCTTGCTACTATGCCAAGCACTATGAAGAACTAGGATCGTTGCCACCACCACTTCAATCTTCTTTGGTCAGCCCGCCAGAGCTAGAGCTTAAGTCGTTGCCCCCTCACTTGAAGTATGCATTCTTAGCAGCTGATGCAAAGCTATCGGTGATAATTTTAGCATATTTGAGTGTCTCAGAGGAAGAACAGTTGATGATAGTTTTCAAGAACGACCGTGGTGCATTTGGGTGGTCGGTTTCTGACATCAAGGGGATCTCCCCCACACTTTGCCAACACAAGATCCGGCTCACTGAAGGAGCCAAACCTGTGATTCAACCGCAACATCACCTCAACCTCATCATGATGGAGGTTGTCAAAAAGGAGGCGATCAAGCTTCTCTCCGCGAACATCATCTATGCTATTTCAGATTCTACATGGGTGAGCCCAACACAGGTAGTCCCCAAAAAAGGGGGATAACGGTAACTCAAAATCTCTTGAATGAGCCTGTCACCACCCGATTGGTAACTGGGTGGCGTGTTTGCATTGATTACCGCCGTTTAAATTCCGCCACGTTAAAGGATCATTTTCCTCTCCCATTCATTGATCAAATTTTAGAGTGGTTGGTTGGCCGCTCTCACTTTTTCTTTTTAGGCGGCTATTTTGGCTATAATCAGATTTCTATAGACCCTAAGGATCAAGAGAAGTCTACCTTCACTTGCCCTTATGGGACTTTCGCATATCGTCGAATGTCGTTCGGTTTGTGCAACACACCAGCCTCTTTTCAGCGATGCATGCTTGCTATCTTCTCGGATATGGTGGAGTGTTGTTTAGAGGTTTTTATGGACGATTTTTCCATCTACGGTGTGTCGTTTGATGAGTGCTTGTATAATCTTAACAAGGTTTTACAAAGATGTGAGGACACACATTTAGTCCTCAATTGGGAAAAATGCCACATGATGGTTAGCAAAGGAATAGTGCTTGGGCACAAGGTGTCTAGCAAGGGACTGGAGGTAGATCCAGTGAAGATTGAGTTCATTTCCAAACTACCTCCACCGAATTCAGGGAAAGGGGTACGGAGCTTCCTTGGTCATGTGGGGTTTTATCGCCGATTTATTAAGGATTTTTCTAAAATCGCTAAGCCATTATCGAAATTACTTGAGAAGGATGCAGTTTTTGATTTTAATGATAAATGCATGCATGCCTTCAAAGATCTCAAGGAAAAGTTGATTTCTGCGCCGGTTGTTCAAACGCCAGATTGGACCAAGCCCTTTGACCTTATGTGTGATGCGTCAAATTTTGCCGTGGGGGCCATTCTTGGGCAGCATCTTGAGAAGAAACCCACAATTATTTTCTATGTGTCTAAGACTTTGAATGATGCTCAACTCAATTATACCACCACTGAGAAAGAATTGCTTGCCGTGGTTTTTGCTTTCAAAAAATTTAGGCAATATTTGGTGGGGTCTAAAGTTGTGGTATGGACAGACCATGCTGCTATAAAATACTTAATGGAAAAGAAAGATGCCAAGCCTAGACTCATTAGGTGTATCTTACTCTTACAAGAATTTGACATAAAAATTAAGGACAAGGCGGGCATTGAGAATGTGGTTGTGGACCACTTGTCTCGGTTAGAGCGGGTAGATGAGAGAGATACCAACATACCCATTACCAAGACCTTTCCGGATGATAAAATCCTTTCTATTCAATCTAAGGATCCTTGGTTTTTGCATATCGTGAATTATCTCGCATGTAAAGAAATCTCGGATGATTGGACCTATCAAGAGAAAAAGAGGTTTTTCCATTCTTTAAGATATTATTTTTGGGATGACCCTATTTTGTTGAGACAATGCAGGGATGGAATGTTATCCAGGTGTGTACCCGAGAGTGACTATGATAGTGTGCTTAGTCACTATCATATGTTGCCTACCGGCGGACATCATGTGAGTGCAAGGACGGCGACGAAGGTACTAGAGAGTGGCCCTTATTGGCCTACACTTTTCTAGGATGCCTATGACTATGTGAGGAGATGTGATTCATGCCAAAGGGTAGGTAACATCTCAAAATAGCAAGAGATGCCCCTCCATGTATTTCAAGAAGTTGAGGTATTCGATTTATGGGGCATTGATTTCATGGGACCCTTTGTGTCCTCTAATTCAAATTTATATATATTGCTTGCTGTTGATTATGTATCGAAGTGGGTAGAGGCAATACCCACAAGGACTAATGATGTTGTGGTAGTGTGCATGTTCATGAAGGAGCATATTTTTTGTAGGTTTGGTGTGCCCCAGATGATCATTAGTGATGGAGGCACCCACTTCACGAATAGGAAATTTGCTGCATTATTGAGAAAATATGGGGTTAGGCATAATGTAGGTACCCCATATCACCCGCAGACGCAAGGCCAGGTGGAGGTGTCCAATAGGGAGATCAAGAAGATATTGGAGCACACAGTGGCCTCTTTAAGGAAGAATTGGAGTGCATTATTACCGGACTCACTATGGGCATATAAGACCGCATTTAAGACACCTATAGGCACTACGCCTTTTCGATTGGCTTACGAACGGGCCTGTCACTTGCCGATGGAATTAGAGCACAAGGCGCACTGGGCGCTAAGGAAGATGAACTTGAGTATAGATGATGCGGGGAGGAAGTGAATGCTAGAACTCAATGAGTTGGACGAGCTAAGAATGAATGCATATGAGAAATCAAGGATCTATAAGGAGCGGACAAAGAAAATACATGATCGCCACATCCACTTGCGAGTGTTCAAGAAGGGTGAGAGTGTCCTATTGTTCAATTCAAGGTTGAAGTTACATCTCGAGAAATTGAAATATCGATGGAGTGGACCTTTTGTGATAGAGGAGGTGCGACCCCATGGTGCTATCATGGTGATAGATGGTGAAAGAACATTCTTGGTGAATGGTCAAAGGTTGAAGCATTATTTTGGGGAAGACTACACAAGGAAAGTGACTGATATCAAATTTATGGCACTAAATGATGACTGAGGAGCATAATTGTGTCTAGCCCAAGACGTTAAATGAGGCGCTTGTTTGGAGGTAACCCAACCTTGGTAGTGAAAATATTTGTTTCTTTTAATTTTTTGCATTCTTCGGTAGTTTTTATTAATTTCACACTTAGTCTTTAAAAATGATACCCTGATAGGTTTGCTAAGTGTGCAGGTCTGAGTGGATGTCGATACCATCCACACTGTGTCTATGGTAGCGACGAGGGTGGCGAGCAACACTTGGTGAAATTTTGCTCTGTCGATAGTATCGACGGCCTCGTCGATAGTATCGACCACCCAACAGGGGAATCGAAGAAATCAAGGATTCGCGAGATCTCTGGAGATATTCAGATGATTTCTTGATAGAGAAATCGATGCCATCGACCCAGCTTCAGGGGAATTCACCACTAAGGCCTCGTGAGGGCAAAGGATACATACAGAAGTTGATGCCATCGACCGTCATGTCGATGGTATCGACGGGCCACGTCAGCAATCCACGAGATGCCATCAACAAAGCGTGCCAAATCGGCAATCGATCTGTGGGATGGGTCGATAGTATCGACGAGTCACCGATCTGGGCCCCCACATCCAGCAATCGACGACCGTCGATATCCTCGAAGACACAAATTGTGCTACAGGAGTCGATACCATCGACCCTCTGTCGATGGTATCGACGGGGCACCAGGGGCGCTGAGCTCACTTATAAAAGGAGGGGATGTGTTCATTTTTCTTCACACCTTCAGAGAACCCTCCCTCAAACTTCAACCTTGATCATTGACGAACAACCAAAGGCGCAAGAAGCTTCACCGAGTTCTTCTATCGTGGAGAACGTCTTCTTTGACCTTCCCTGAGCTCTTTTTCTCTCTTCCCTATTCATCATGGTGAGGACCGCAGGATTGTGATCCTCACGAGCTACCCCAATGGAGATTGAGACCTTTGTCCCACCACTGCCAAGCTCCGTTCCCCATCCGTGGCTTTCTCATCCATCAGCGGAAGTAAAGAAGATATATGACGAAATGATGAAGAGGACGATCGAGCCCACTCGTTATGGCGATCGGGCCATGATCCAAGATTTAGGGTTTGAGGACAACTTCAACTATGTCCTCCATGGACAGGTGGGGAGGACAAGCTGGATAGATGGCCAAGTAACCCACCACGTGGAAGGTCATCCTTTCTTCGGCGAGTGGCGTACTTACAAAGAACTCATGGTGGAGTTCATGGCGTCCTTAGATATATGTGTCGTGCCCAATGATGTCATCGCCACCGACAGTGAGTGGATCAAGGGTCGAGTCTCTTTTCGGCTTTTCAACCGCAACTACAACCTCACGCTCGAGAAGTTCAATTCCATCTACAACTGGTGGCATTCTCCTAAACAGTATAGACGGTCGGACAATCAGGCCGACTATGATGCCATGTTTGCATAGTTGGTAACCGCTCCGTTGGGCAAGACGATAAGCTACCACAACGCCGCCGTCGCTGATTTCGAGCACCCCTTCATGCGGGTTCTCCACCGCATGTTGTGCATTACCTTCTTTGCTCGAGGTGAACTGTCGCTGAGCGAATTCCAGGAGAAAGACCTTTTCTTTCTTTACAAGCTTCTGACGAGAGAGAAACTCAATTGGGGCACATTTTTCTTGACGCGCATAATGGCAGTGAAGAGGAGCACTAGACGAGCCCCTATTCATTTTGGGGGACTTATCATGCCACTAGCCATCCACCTTGGGCTAGACCTTTCCTCTCTCTCTCCACTGGTTAGTAAGAACTCTATCAATCTACTCCATCTTCATCACTCCAACCTCCTTACAGTTCATGACAATGCGGTATATGCTCATTGCCACATCAACAAGGAGTACCAGAAGCACGCACTCCTAGACCCCGTCTTCAACCTCCAGGTTGGTCAGCACTTCTGGTGGCCTATCATAGCCATTGAGGATTCATAGGAAGAAGTTGAGATGGGAAACAACGACGACGATGCGGGCGATGACGATGAGGAGGAAGAGGAGACTTTCACTCCTCCTCAGTCACGAGTAGCTCCTAGGAAGAGTCCATGCTTCTATCCAGGCACTTCATCTTCCTCTCAGCCTCTTCCACTACAGCCCTCTCAGGGAGGATAGGATGTCTATTCAATGCAGGGCGTGTATTCCATGCTCCAGGACATCCAACAGATGCAACAACAACATACTATGTCTTTCGCCAGTATTCAGGAAACTACAAACCAGTTGTATGAAAATCAACAAGCTATATATGAGAATGAGCACCTCCTCCTTGCCAACAAAGAGCACATTCACAATCGGTTACATAGGATGGAGATGCAGCAGCATCCCTTCTACGACCACTATTGGAGTAGGGATTACTTTGGAGGCTACCCACAGCCACCACCGATACCCCCATCTGACCTTTCATTTCAGGGGATGGGATCCAAGTGTCCAGTAGTACCCGCCATATCCACCACCAGAGCAGTAGCAGGGTATCACTATTCCACCTTCTGAGTTTGTTCTTGACTATGCAGCCATAGTTGAATTCAAGCTTGGGGGGGATATGGAACACTTTCTATCTTAGTTTTATTTTCATCTTCTTTTATTTGTCATCTTCTTTTAGTTGTGTAATTTTGTTTATTTATGACTTTCTAGGATCCACGTTCTATCAAGTGTAATCAGTGGATGTCTAAATGAAAATTGCATTGTCATCTCAATGTTTTACATATGGGGCTAAGGTGTGAAATTTGAGCATTAATTGAAAAAAAATTCAAGAAACTGTAATTTGGCTTGTTTGAACTTGAGCACGTAGCTTATGAAAATAATTGGGTAGGTCAACTTTAAAATATATGATCATAACTGTACATCCTTATGGTTCAAGAAATGAGGACGGATATGGATGTTGAGCCTAAACTGACCAAACGGTAATGAGACTTTAATCTGAAGTGAGAGAGATATACCCTTTGATTGATTGGTACACATGTCAGTAAGGAGGGACATATAATCTTTTCCAATGGTTCTATAAATTAGTCTTGTGATCTATCCACCTCATTTTATTCATACTCCACCATAAGAATTGGGAGCACTTTATAGTTTTTCATTTCTTGATTGCATGTCATTTAGATAAGATTGCATTATAACTAGATTTTGCATCTTTTGCATAAAAAATGTGTTGTATTTTAGGCATGCATGCACACATTTTAGAGTGCATGTCATTGTAGTTGCATAATTACTTTCATATAGTTGCATTTTGCATACTCTTGAGCATATAGGACATTATGTGCCTTACTTCTTCTGAAAAATAAGAAAAAGTAGGGAACTTGTTTTATACTCTTTGAAAAGTAAATTACAATGCATCAGTTTTAGTAGTTATGTGAATAATCCCAAGAAAAAAATATTGTGAATTTCTCCTTAGTCAATTGAGAAAAATAAGGGCTTAAAAAAAGGAAAATAAAAAAAGTAAGTAAGAATCAGAGAGAGAAAGGAACTTGTTTCACCTGTATAATAGGAAGAACAAGCACATGATGTAGTTTTGTAGACATTTCATCTCACATTGAGACGGAATAGTAGAGAATGCATCATTGCACCTAAAATGTAGGCATTAGGTCATTTTCATATGCATATGCATCATTTAGGTCATTTTTTTATTTTTGCATGTTAAACTATATTGTGCTCCTTTTTCTTCCACAGCCGCCCATTCCATCTACATGTTGCTCAAAACAGTAGGCCAGCTATGATTATCTCCTCATTCTTGTATATCAGGAGATCTGCTTCCATGTAGATGGTAGTTAGGACATGAGAAATGTAGATAGGAGATCACAAGATGCACCAAGCCTGAATCGGAGGATTTTATTATATTAACTGTCTTATTTGATAGTGTTCGTTGATCTTGGGGTGGGTATCTCTTATGGATGATCATTGTCACCTTTGGGGTAGTTATCGTTCCGTGGTTAGTGAGGGCCGGTATGTGCATGCCATGTGGGAATCATACTGTGATATCTTTTATGCTAGTATGTTCTTTAGTTGACCCTCGCAATTATATTCTATAGTTTTGTTACTCGAGGATGAGAAAAGTTCAAGCTTAGGGGAGTTTGATGCAAGGGTTTTGAGTCGCTTTTATAGGCTAGTTTTACATTCATGTTGTGTGTTTATTGGTCATATTTGTGGTTAATATCGCATGATTCATTTCTTTTAGCCTATAATCTCATTATGCATTAAAATTTACCTTGTTTCATCGTACTTTGTATAAATGATCATGTTTCAGGGATGTGATTAGTGTTTTTCTCATTATTCTAGGCAATTTGAATATCTGAAGGCGTTGATACCATCGACAGGTGGTCAATGCCATCGACATGGCCACAACACATAGCCGGTGAAGAAGATCAACAAGTCGATACCATCGACGAGTCTGGTCGATGGTATCAAGCTACTATAAGAGAGAACACCAAGAAGCGAAGAGGCGCCAGTACCTTGCGCGGGTCGATACCATCGACACCCCGTCGATGGTATCGACGTCGTCGGATTAGGAAAATCTGCAAATCGCTTTCAATCGAATGGCCGTGATATTTTTGTCAGCTGTAAGTGATCCCTATACCTAAAAAAGATGGCCCAAGTCGTACTATCATGCCCATAGCCGCCGCACGAGTCTCAGAAGAGAAGAGAGCAAAGAACGGAGCCCAGAGCTATGCCCCAGACGTTTCTAGATCCGTAGACGGATGATTCTCTTACTGGAAGGTTGAAGAACGTGTGTCTCACACTGAGGATTAGCCGAACCTCCTTCGTTTAGGGGTTACGTCATCTCCATCCACGTTTCCCCTATGTTTCCTTCTTCTTTCACGGTGTTTTTCATTGAGATGAACATGTGGGGCTAATCCCCTTTGTCTTTAGGATCGGGAGTAGCCCGGACAATCATTGTATGACTCTTCTTAAATAGTTTATCATAATTTTTCCCTCAAATCCGTGGTATGATATCGTTTTCTCAATTTCTATCATTGTTCTTGATCACCATAATGGTAAATTTAATACCCTTAATTGCTATCGACGAAGAATTAATGGTTGAAAAGAGGTGGTATTCACATTAACTAATAAATTCTTTGGAAAAGGTGATGTACGGTTAATGGTGGGAACCCAAAGATAAGTTTTTCATGCACCTAATTTAGGGTATAGTTTACTACTAGTGTAGAACCGACCTAGATTAAGGTAGTGAATTGCATCGCGGAAGCGAGCAATTTTGACTACGGGCCACTACCCGGAATATGAGACGAAATGGGATGATTGTGTAGGAATTAGTACAACGAGAACCCGCAGTGAAACCGCAATCCTAGAGATTCCATTTTAATTGATTAAACTAACGATTTAATTGATTGCTTTATTTTCTTTTATTTTTATTTTATTTTTCAAAACAACTTTCAACTTTTATAATTGGTCTAGTTGATCACGAACAGTTATTAGTAGTCTACCAAAAATTATGTGTCCATGTGTTCGACTCGAGCCTCACAAGGCCTATATTACATTGACGTGTATACTTGCATTTTACACATGGTAAAGTCATGTCAGGAGCCATGGACGGGATTAAGATGGAAGCATGATGCTCCCACTATGCCATAAGGAAGCTCGACGGTCATCCCTTCACCCTAGCCATGCGCAACTGTGGCAGGATGGCTGCAGGACCGATCACAAGTTGTAGATCCGGCAAGCTTGAGCCAGCCACTCTGGCCGTGAGCGGAGGGTGTCCCTAGGTGCGTGGAGGCACGAAGAAGGTGGGCGAGTGATCCTTGGTGGCCGTCGGGGTCTAGGATGGAGAGGTTGGGCCGCGTCTGACCCTTGTTGCGGTGGCAGCAGAAGGTTGTGTGAGGAAGAAGATGACCAAAGTCGTCTGGATAGAAATGCCCTCCCAGGGCTTGAAGAGATGGATCATCGCACGGGGACAAAAGAGTCTTTTTGATATGTTTTTAAGTGGGCTGTGTTGTGTTGGAGGATGATGCATGGGATTGCTGACGTGTCAGTTAAGTAGGACATCAGGTTATCATGAGTTAGGAATTGGTCTACCCACGTGGAGTGCCATGTGACTCTTTAGCACACCATGAGTTAAGGAGTGGGCTACCTATGGGTAGTGCCATGCGACTCAACCCTAGAAATTGATTCACCTGTTAGGTAGGATCATGAGGGGTTTAATGGGGATCTACTATACAGAAGGTAGCATCCAAGTTCACTGCAGGGGAAGCATAGAGGCTAGGGTATGTATGGATTGAGCAGTTATGTTTAAAACGTAAGGTTGTTTGTTAAATCATAATTCATTGCAATATGTTGTTACTGTTAATTGCATGATTATTGTTTCCCCCACATACCGGCATATTCATTTATGCTAATCGACATTTTGTTTGTCGGCGTTTTAGGTAGCATTGAAAAGGACAAACAGTAAAGGGGCATATTGTGAAATTAAGAAATAAAGTGCTAGGAGGATTAGTTAGAATAGAGTCCAGATGTGGATAGAAGTTAGATATCCAAGTCTTTGAAAAGGGTATGCAAAGATTTATTTTATTCCAGCTTTCAATATAGTCAGGGTAGAATTTAATAATTGTTACTAATTATTTGTCGAACCTTTGATCTGAGAAATTGGAATAACAACTCTGACCTCTTGGTCTCCCTTAATTGGGGGTTACCGGGAGGCGGGGTCATTACATTTGGTATCATAGCATTGGTTCCTCATTTAATCTTTAGTAATTATTAAATTTTACAAATTCCATAGAACTGAGGGAGTTATTAGAGGATTTTCTGAAAGACAGAGGTGTCTTGAAAAGGATCACATCTGGGGGCTCGTAAGATTTTCCTCCGCACCGCTAGTCAGAATACGAGGACTCTCGGATCTGTGTGACTGTCTGGCCAATGTATTAGGACCTGACTCGAAATAAGATACCTTTAGGACTCTCTCATCTATTTTCATCCCTTCTCAACCCTAATTCTGTTAGGATTCTGAGGTTTAGGGTTTTTCTCTCTCTTCCTCACCCTCTTGAGGTCAAGGTATATATAATAAGGTTAAGGAATCCTCCACCAAATTAATTAAAAGCATGTAAATAAGATGCCATAGACATAAGCTTAATAGTTTAAGCGTAAACTAAAGAATTGTTGCATGCTTAGGTCGTATGGCATATGTTGTCATGCCCTCAGGAGAAACCTGAGGCTAGACCTTCTTGTCAGGAGGATGAGTAGAGAGAGTTAGTCTTGGAGGTAGAGACCTCAATTATAAGTAGAGACATGGCGCATCCTATAAGGATAATGCTAACCCTAACCCTAAGTGGTGGTTAGAGAGAGAGAGATGGAAGGATGAGATGGAAGTTTTCAATCCCTATGATAGTTTGAGCCATGTGAGGTTGGCTGGCCTAGTACCTTGGTGACCCAACCCTGGGAAGGGTTGTGCGTGTTAAGGTGAAGGATAACTCCTTCATTGATGAGGTTAGTGATGACCATATAGAAACCCTATGGGTTGATATGAGCAGGGCATAGTATGCATCTTGAGTATGTCAGTAGTGTTGGTAGTAGGTTAAAACCCTAGCCAGGAGAGTATGATGGATAGCTTAGGAGATATTCATAAAGAGCTATGGATAATCTTTAGTAAACATAGGTTTGATCAATCATGTTTGTATAAGAGCTTGATCTACCTTCTTAGAGAGAGAACCTCTAGTGGTAAGGTTGAACCCGAGCAAGAAGGATGGAAGCTTAGACTCCAGGATATGAGGAACCCTAAGAAGTTGCATATGTTACGGCCTAAGTGGATGGTTTTGGTTGCCTCATGCATGATCCCTGGAGGCTTATGGTATCTTGGTTGCCTTTAAAGGAATCAAACCCTATGAAGAAGGATGAAGCTGGTACCTATGAGTAGAGGACATAAGTGTTGACCTTCTAAGGATAGGAAGAAGAGTTCCTTAGACCCTGAGGAGGCTTGGTAACAAGTTGTGAGGCCTTACACCTAGTTGGTTTCCCTTGAGAAGGACTCCACTCTGAGGTGTTGATCAAGTGGAATGATAATAGGAAGTGCATGCCATACTTTGAACATGCTTGGTGCGTAGTTCCAGGGTTGAGCATGTAGTAGGACATCAAAAAGGTGAACCTAGAGTTCCTGGACCTAAGAGGGGAAGTAGTAGTGTTGGGTGTACTTGATGTTCATGATGAGAATTGAGTTTCCATAGATTTGAGCATGGCACTCCTCATGATTAGAGGAATGGGAAACCCCTTGTATTAAGGTGTATGTTTGATGAACCTCTCACATATAGGTTGGTAGCATATGATGGTCCTATATAAAGGAATAGAAACAAGTAGGACTTATCATGGAGGCCTAGCATGGTTTAGTAAGTAGTCTGATGGGTAGCTATGTGCCTTAGTAGCTTGTTTGGGGTAAACATGCTCATGTGGATGTAAAACCTGGACATAAGGATGTTTGTGACCTTTGTTTCTATCAAGAGATAGTTTTGTCCCATCCTGGGAGAGGGACCCTTCTGTAGGGTATATACCAACTTGTGTTGGGCGAGGTCACTCAAAGAGGTCTCGTAGGATCTTGAGAAGCTAAGTGGAGAGTATATAGTATGAGAATGAACCTACAGACCCATAGATAATTATCTCTAAGTGCATGTGGATGTGTTACCATGGAGGTAACCAGTATAGGGCCTGACCAAGGTAGGTAGGTCGCCATGACCCCTATGAAAGGATGTAAGTCAGACCCGGAATGCAGAGAGAGATGATGGAGACTTGGGTAAGGTTCTAAGTTGGACACATACTATGTTAGGATCCTAAGTCTATCCTAGGGTCAGGTAGGGATAAGACCGATGGGAGTAGGAGTTGCCTAATTCCCTAGTTGCATGTGACCATAGAGTTAGGAGGTAACAACTATCATTGTCTGAGGGCCATGGGTTAGGAGATTGATCACCTTCATGAACTCATGGGACCCAAAGGGCATATGAGGAGGGAACTCTCTAGATGAATAAGGGAAGAGGGATGATCCCAAAAGTGTCAGCACCCTACAGACCTAGAGGAGATGACCAAGGATGGTATGATGACTCGAGTGAGTTCGAGATCCATTTTTCATGGAGGTAACTTTGATATCAAGATGATCATGATGTAGAGAGATGTGTTGCACATTTCAACCTAGATTGGAAGGTGTACTGGCAAGGTGGGATGCACCATCTCTACTCTTGGAATGGGAAGAACTTTGTGTTTGGACATCCGCCAAATGCTGATTTCCTCTCATTATGGGGGTGAGAGATAGGGTAGCACACATGCCATACACTAAGGATAAAGATGATGTGAGTTGAAATGCTGCTATGAGATATGAGGATAGAGATACCTTTATGGAGTGTATGATATGTGGATGGTTTATAAACATCAAGAGAACTAAGGTAGTCATCTTATGAGGATGTTTTTATCATGAGCTATGTGGAATTTATGAGTTATACAAGGTTGAGTTCAATAACCAAGAGGATGATCTCTAAGTTTTCTTGATGAAGATAGACTTAGAGTTCGAGATGAGATAGTAAGTGGAATACATGGAAGTGTATGTCTTCAACATTACCTAACACATAAGGATGTGAAGTGGTAATGGATGCTCTTGTGGAGAGGCAGCTATCTAGTTTAACTAGTGGACAGGATGGAAGAGGTAGTTAGGTGAACCCTAAGTTTGTGAGATATGTTTGGCTAACACTCAGTTGTAACAAGATTCGTTGATTGAGTTAGTGGTTACTTAGTTATCCAGCCTAGGGCTTGTCATGAAGGAAGGATGGTTGTAGAACCTCAGATGCACTTCTATGGAAAAGGAGGTGAGGAAACCCCAACTAGAGTGTTTTAGGGTTTCTAAGGAATCAACCTTGAAGAATCATGACATATAGGAGATCATAATTTTAAGTTCACCATACACCGTAGTACTACTAAGATAATAAGTGGTATTAGTACTTTGGATGCATAAGAAGTGTATGGAGTTGCATGTGGCTTGTTTCCATGCATGTCAGGAGGTGAAGGATGAACACCAATAACCCATTGAGTTGATATAGAGGATAAAAGTCCCTGAGAGGGAATGGGAGTTTATCACTATGGATGTCGTGGTAAGTCTCCCATGGACCAATGAAGGTCAAGGTGCAATATGGGTTATGGTAGATCGCCTTACCTAGATGACATAGTCTAAGAGAAAGAGAAGAGTATTGTCGGGAGACAGATCCGGTTGAACTACATGTAAGAGAGACGGTTCAAATACACCATGATGCGAGTTCAAAGGTTCTTGAATATGACCTAAAGGTCTTCCATGAGGTGGAAGTAGATACATGAAGAACTCGATATTAGTACAGTTTATCACCCCTAACTAATGGTCAGTATGATCCAGACCAGAGGGTCTGATGAGAGCATGTGTGCTCATTCAGGGTGATACATGAAGACAGTTCTTGTCATATGTAAGATGTGATGATAACCACCATAGCCAGTATTGGGATGTAAAGAAGCTCTGTAAGATAGGTTGTGTCGGTCACCACTTCATTAAGATGATGTTGGTGAAGGGATCTCATGAAGGTCAGAAAAGACCACAGTGTGTGCAGATGAAATCACTTTGATCATGCAATGGCTAGAAAAGAGAGCCCAAGGATGACATGAGTCGTGAGCTTATGCAAAGTAGACTGACATGCAGTTCACTGTGGGAGAATATGTGATATGAAAATCCGACCCCTCTAAGCTATAGATGAGAAAGCTGAGTCCCTGATACATGGGTCCATTTGAGATGGATTGGTGGAGATGGTTATGTTTAGCCTTACCCCTCAGGATAATGTGATGTGTGATGAGTTCCATGTGTCCAATTTAGAGCACTATGTAAGGTACCCGAGCCATGTGTTGAGCAATGAACCTAGTAAGCCCTAAGGGAGGCTGAAATGTCCTGAGTCGCCTATGAGATTATAGATGCCAAGGTGAAAGAAACTCAGAGAAAGGAATATGTGATGATAAAGCTTCTTTGGAAGCACCATGGATAGGGTAAAGAACCATAGGGGCCAAAGATGGACATAGAAAAGTCTTATCCTGAATTGTTTATATGCTTGATAGAATTTTGAGGACAAAATTCTTATAAGAGGGGAAGGATGTTACAACCCCAATTTTGCATATGTTTTCATAATTGAAATGTAATGATTTTATGAATATGTACTTCACTGAAAAGGTTGTATACTTTGCTTCAAAGGATGGATTTATTTGCAATTATCCCTTTAATAGGAATTTCGTGGTTCCTATTATTATGTTAATCCAATAATGGATATAAAAGAGAAGAAAAGAAGAAAAAGTCCAAATAATGGAGAAAGATACAATATAATGGATATTAAGAAAAATATTTATGAGAAATACATGGAAATATCTAGAAAGTGGCATTAATGGCCACAATTGAGTAAATTTTGTTTATATGTGATTTCTAATGAAAGAAATAGGAAAAGAGGAAAAAGAAATAAAAGATAAAGAGAAGTCCTTGAAGAGAAATCTTTTAATAAAAGAATAAGTAAGATAATGAGAAATAATGGATGTAGATGCATCTAGAAGGATAATAAGTATCCACTAAAAAGGATTTCGAAATCTTAGGATTTCTTGGGGTCCAAGGAGTCCCAATGGAGAATAAGGAAGGGAAAATACAAATAATACAAAATAAGAGGATAATGTGATTAATGACTTTTTGATATTATCAAAAAGATATATTATTTTCTTTAAGAAAGTAGAATTTTGTGGCCAATGGATTAAAAGCCAAGAACAAGGAACATAAAAGAGGTAAAACTCGGATTCCTTGATAACCAAGGATCATGAATAGAAAAGAACGTCTTTTAATAATTAAAAGAGAGAAGTTATATCTCAAACAAGGAAAGTATGATGGCCATGGTTGATGAGGGACTTGTTTTCCTCATGGATACGTGAGCTAGGGCATTACTATCTATCCCTATATAAGGGACGGACCCATAGCCTCGAGTTTGCCTTGTCTCCCACTCTTCTCCAACCATGCACCCGCTCAAACCCTAACCAAGGTGGGTAATGCAACCCCTGGAGCAAAGAGGAGACATGGACGGGATTAAGATGGAAGCATGATACTGCCACGATGCCATAAGGAAGCTCAGCGGTCATCCCTTCACCCTAGCCATGTGCAACTGTGACAGGATGGTTGTAGGACTGGTCACAAAGTTGCAGATCCGACAAGCTTGAGCCAGCCACTCTGGCCATGAATGGAGGGCATCCCTATGTGTGTGGAGGCACGACGGAGGTGGGCGAGTGATCCCTGGTGGCCGTCGAGGTCTGGGAAGGAGAGGTCGGGCCGTGCCTGACCCTTGCTACGGCGGCAGCAGAAGGTTGCACGAGGAAGAAGACGACCAAAGTCGTCTGGACGGAAATGCCCACATGGGGCTTGAAGAGCCAGATCATCGCACGGGGGCAAAAGAGTCTTTCCAATATGTTTTTAAGTGGGCTGTATTGCGCTGGAGAACGATGCATGGGATTGCTAACGTGTCAGCATCCCATTGGTCCAAGTAAGTATTTCTTGCAAAATTTGTATCTTTTTATTGGTAGATCGGAATGGTACATATAATATATGTATTTTACTCATAAAAATGCAAGGAATACGTTAAAATAGATTTAGAAGCAAATTACTATTGCAATTTGAAAAGTAGTGGAAGTTATCACTTTAATGCATTAATGATTAAGAAACCCTAATTTAAGATGATTAATGTATCAAGAAGGGTTATATGGATGATTAAAGTTGATATTAACCTGTTGATTATAAAAAGATGCATTAGATATAAAAGGATGAACTTTATGCATAATTATATTAAAAATAGGGTTCCATTGACTGGCCTAAATCTCATGTCCAAAGGGCGTGGATTACAGTAGTCAGACTTTTAAAGAGATAACCCGACTCTCAGGCCCCCGCAACGATAAACAAGGTTTGATGTAGCGATCAGGGTCAAACACAGGGACAAGGTTGGTCGTGTTAAGAATGCGGAATCAACACTCTTATACCCCAACCGAAAAGGGTGTAAAGAGATGTTCCCTAAGGAACGGTATCACAAGAACGAGAACAGCAAAACAAATAAGAAAAGGAATTGAACTGTAAACAAGTGAATGGGGAAAACCTGGGTTGGGTTCACCAAATAAAGCACCTCACCAACATGTAATACTATCTCTCTCTCTTGCATACTAATATCAAGATTACAAGCAACCATTCAAATGTCTATTCCACTCTCTCTCGAGATGAGGATAGATCTAAGTCTAAAAGAAGTCTCTCTCTCTCGAGATGACAACTCAAAAACCTTGTAGCAAAACAACTAGTTAAAGCTTTAGCATTACAACACTCTCATGCAATCATATCACTCCATTGTTGGGTTTTAGGGGAGGCAGAGAAGGCAGCGGAAACAAAATTTTCCTCCCCAAACCCAGAACAAGGAAACGCGTCAACGTCTATACAATAGGAAAGGATGGTTTGTGGAATCATGCCTTGTCCCGAGGCTTGCTCGGCGACAATACCTCACGCCTTGCGCGGTCTTCACCTCTGGTCTTAGACGGTGTCTGTGCAGCTCCTGGTCGCACCGGGACAGACGACTCCTGGTCTCACCGGGACTGTCGGAATTGACAATTGTCCTTCGAGCGGCAGAAACCTCCCGCCTCTGAAGTAGTCCACACGGACCACCTGGAACTCCAATCTCCTTGTCTCACAAGGAATTGGAAGGAGTCACACCCTCCTGTCTGCGTACTAGTCGCCAACACACTCTCCTGCCACCAATTGCTTTCTACAGTTGTCTTTCCCTTTATGTACCTCCCTTATCAGGTAGCACTTGCTCGGACTCTCTCTTGGTTACCAAAACCAGAGAGAAAGACAACTTCACAGAGCAACTGGTTGCACTGAGTTGTTCTTTGAGAAGCCCCCAATACCCCTATATATAGGAGGGTCATGGGACAGGGTTCTCCATCCCGAGAAATGCAGGACTAAAAGTAGGAGTAGAAGGGTTCAAGATTTTCCACAAAACAACCAACTCGCAACCTGAACCGATCGTTTCATTTCTGAAATGGTCGGTTGGGGACCTGAGCCGGTCGGTTGACACCTCAACCGGTCGGTTCATTTCTGAACCGGTTGGTTCGTGGTCCTGGTCAGTTCCCGATTGACTTTCCATCTTTTGTTTCTAATTGGTATCAAATACCAATCCTTGTTCCAATCAAATTGGGCAAGTGAAACGAAAGAAAATTTCTCACCAATCCTACTTTCCCAACTTGCTCGGTTGCATCAGTTGAACCGATCGTTTCAACACTTGAAGCGATTGTTTCATCCTGTCCTTGAGCCGATCGACTCACTACCTGAGCCGACCGGTTCACCAAGCTCAGCCGATCGGTTCATCACATGAGCCGATCGGTTGGGAGTGCAAATTGTATAGAATCAGTCAATTGCAGTTTCAATCAATTCGATACTCCAATCAATGCGTCCAACACCTTGAACATTATGATACTAAGCTATCAATTGATTGAGTATTTAATTGAACTACTAAACTCCTTTAGCAATCAATCTAAACATTTTTTGTGGACAAAACTCCTCTTCCAGGTTAAATCCTATGTGTGTGACCCTGCAGGTTCTTTTCACGTTGGCAGTGAAAGTCCATAACACTTATGACTTCACAAGCAAAGAGTGATGCCTAGTCACACATCAGTGCTACCCAAGTGAAATAGAAAGTTGGAGAACAACGTTCAATCCTACAATCTGTGAATGGTGTTACAGTGAATGTATAATTCCTTTGTCACTGATATCCCGAATGAACTCGAGGCATGGAACAGTCATCCTGTCAACGTTCATTCACTTTCTTGATCTCAGAGTAGATTGGAAGAGATATGTATGACATCAATATCACATACTGATTCACACATGTGTGCGCACGCCTTTTCCAATCCTACTCATCAAGTGGCCTTGGATATCAAACTCCCTCAGGAGGGACAAATCCCATATCTATCACTCACCCCTCAAAATCCCCATGTGTCAAAGCCACCCAATCATCACCTTTATAACAACCCATGTTTCAGGACTGCGTTTGATGATGTCAAAGTGTGCCCAACAACATGTGTTGAGTGTAGTGATTTCAGGTCAAAGAATCACACTCACCACCATCATTGTGAGTATTGACTGTGACTACCATGTCATGGTTCCATGTGTCAAACTCACGGTGGGTCTGTCTGGTACACTTGTTCTCTAACAAGTACCTATGTGTTTGGTTTGATATCTCTATATCATGACTAATGAGATTATGTCATCAACCAACACCACAATCTAGTCGTGTGTGTCATTGTTGTCTATCTACCTTCCACAATGACATCCGACTAGGGACATAACAAGAATGTACAAACTCTTAGCATCTGTATGATCTCATCATCCAGGTCCTCAACTTGAAAGCATACGTCATTGAGTACTGTCATTCTCTAGACATTCAATCTATTCTATCACTATCTCATATGACTAAACCAGAAAGAATTGGAAGCTTGCCTTTGATGTTTATCAAATCAATCTTAATGTATCCCACCAATCATCCCATGATTGGCTCTCAGGGCATACGTACCAACATCCATGACATGGGATAAAATAGATATTACTCTCTCGAGATATCAACAATCAAACATCACAAGATGGTAGCTAAGCATACAAGTGAAGCATTAAAAATAGGTGCATGGAGATAATCTTGATAAGAATTTGTATATTCAAAAGAAAGAGACAATATACATGTTGGAAGAGCCTTAGTGGCTGCTCCCAACCCAAGTTAAGGTGTTAGCCACTCATGCTTGCGGACATGTTACATACAGACAGATCCATGAGGTCCACAAAGAGGGGAAGAGGTACGGCAGGATGAAGTGATAGATCTGGAAGAGAAGAACATGATACTACACACTACTTCTTTAGATCTGGATCTACCGCATGGATGGCCTTCACCTATCAAAGAAGGGGTAGATGGTAGTCTTCTCTCTCCTCGGCTTTCCCTCCTAGAGGTCCAAGACTGATGGATGGATGGATGGTCGGAGATGAGTCTAAAATGCAACAACACTTTGTGGCCCTGGGATCTGATCTGTATGATCTAATCCTTTGACAAGATAGGTGGGGGCACTATTTATAGGCGCCTTCCACTTACTTAGAACTTTGGTCACGGTCTTTCCTTTAAGTGAAGGCAAGACCGTGGTCGCGGTCTCCGCTTTATTCCTCCTTGGTCGCGATCTTTCTTGGCCACAATCTTTCTTGGTAGCAATCTTTCTTGGACGTGATCCTCCCCAAAACCTTGGTCACGGTCTTTGAGTGCCCGCGGTCACGATCTTTAGAATAGTCGCGGTCACGGCATTGATTCACCACGGTCACGATCTTTGAGTGACTGCGGTCGCGGTCTTTAGTATCACTGTGGTCGCAGTGTTGGCGTGACGCAAACCACGGGTGTTGTGAGAGGAGTGAGTGAGGAGAGGAACCGCGGTCACGTTCTCAGAATGATCGCAGTCGTGGTCTTTTAAATAACCGCGGTCGAGGTCTTTTGAATAACCAAGATCGCGGTCTCCAAGATCACAGTGGTAGTTATGTTGATTCCTAAAATCATTAAACAAGGCTTTAGTCAAAAAGATGGAGAAATTATGTGAAAAGTTAACTAAAGTTATACTAAAAGTGGTGTAAAATATATATAGAAAGTACGTAAAGTACGGTGTTATCAACTCCCCCAAACTTAGAATCAAGCCTGTCCTCAGGCTAAGTGCAGGTCTGAGTACTCAGAGAGATAAAAGATGAACAAGCTTAAAAGACAACATAATAGCACGACTGAAATATCTCATTCTTGCATCAAGATTATTGTTGTATGTATTCAATCCCTTAGGTCTCAATCTCCCCCTTTAAACCTGGAGAAGCATAACCTCATCTCATTTGTCATAACCTTCTATTGTAAAAGGCTTCTCCTTCTCAACTCATCACCCCTCCCTTAGCTAATATCCATACTAGTGCCACATCTTTTCGAAAGGTAGCTTTCACACCCATCTTTATTTTCAGCGGGCCCTATGCTAATGTGTATAGGTAGGCTTGAAGCTTTAAGGTGTTTCCTCTTCCTCCTAAACTCCTCACCCACAACTGTCGTAAGAACAGTGTTTCCCTCATTGGGCTTCTGACTTTAAGTTAGGTGTTATGTGAAGTTCCATTTAGGATTGGAGGTGTGTAAGCTTGGCTTCAAGTTTCCACTTACAGGCACGACATATCTGCATTCATGAGTGCAGCAATATACCATCCAAGGAGAAACTTTTGGCATCTTTTAGGGCACATCTCTCATATTCTTTTCTTTATTTTATTTTTGGCTTTTTATCTCTCCTTTCAGGCTTGGGGTTGAGGATTTTGGTTGGTTTTCTAGGCGGCCAAGCCTCTTTTTGGATATTTTCTTTGAATAGGGAAGCTTTTTCCTATTTACAGAGAGTAGGATTTTCTAGATGCGAGCATCAGGTCGGGATGGTTGTTTAGGAGTATGACTAATGTTCTCTTAGTTTGCAGGGGTTCATGAGTTAAGGTTGTTACATTTACAACGTCTTATTGCAAGAATGAGATATAGCAGTGTTGCTATGACTGTTGTTTTACTCATGCATTCTTGTGTAGGTTGCTCATATCCTTCTCTCTTAGAGGGTTGGAGCACTACTTTTGAAAATTTTAGCGAGAGAAAGAGAGCTTCTAAAAGGTTAGTTGTAATGAAATTTTTAAAATTTCAAAATTTTTGACGGTGTAATAAAAGGGAAAGTGAAATGAAAAGGGAATAATTGAAAAGGGGAAGCACCAGTACCTCTGTGGCCCGTTTATGACTCCTCCCCCAAACTTATCATGCACCCCATCTTGGGGTGTCAAAATTTGAGTAAGAAGTATAAACAAGCCTTCTTTGTTTGTTTATTTGGCGGGGAAGGCCCACTTGGACTCCAGGAGCATGATGGCGTAGATACCCCTAAGTGTGTGATATTGCTCGTACTGCATGTTCTCCACCTTGAGGCTGGTAGTTGCGATAGCTACCATCCACGATAGGCAGAAGAACCCACAATCATTGGATAGGGGTATTTGTTGAGGGCTTTTGTGGCAATACTGAGTTTTCTTGAAGTCCTTGACTTTTGTCATTGTATACCCTCTACAGTGATGTTGTATCATCTCAATGATGGCTTCAACACATGTATTTGCCTTTTCTTTAGTAGGAGACTTTGTTGTCATCATGTTAGTTGTTTTCTTGAGTGAGAAGGCTGCATTGGAGCTATTATACAGAACTGCAGTCCTTTTCAGTAGGTTGACGTGCAGCAAGATCCAGTGGTTGTCCTGAAGAATCGGTAAGAAAGTGTGCTCAAGCGTGGCCGCTTGAAGCCGTCATTGTAGCCGCTCTATTTCTCTTGTCTTCTTATCCTTGAGGATGTCGTCTACCAGTAGGAAATATGCCATGTGTGAGTTTGGCGTTGAGTCCCCTAATAACACCTGGTAGGCTGACATCGTATTCACAGAGAGGTACCCTCCTATTTTCAACGTTTCTCGAAGGTCATCCTTTAGTATGCAGATGCCATCCCGTTCGAAGATGACATCTCCTGGAGAATTGTCTTCTTTCAGAGAACTCATAATTATTGTGAGTTCTTCCATCGACAGACTGAAGCAGCTCCATCTGTCAAAGTTCTTGAAAGAAGGCACAATTTCTCCTACTGGCCCATCTGGTCCATCGTTCCCCAGGTCTTCTTCAGCTTCTACTTCTGCGGGCTGTTCTTCTACAGGAGGAACTACATGAGCGTCTGTTACTGAAGGTTGTTGTTCTTCTTCTGCTTGCTTCACAGCTTCTTCAGTCTCTGCAGTCTAGCCCGCTTTCCAAGCTGTAGCTCTAGCCGGTTCAGACGGGTCGACCCACATGGTCTTGAGCTGTTCCCTCCAAGATATCTTCTCGGGTAGTGGGATGTCCATGTGGATCTTGTGGGGCACGGTATCTGCAGCCATCGCTGGATCCTTGAAGAACCGGCGATCGTAGATAACCTCCATGACATACATGCCCCGTAGTCCATGTAGGTCTTCCATATTCAGATCTTCTAGGGGGATGCTCTTGTTGATGGCTTCCATCATGCACAGAATGATGAAGGCACAATCCCCCGAACCACCTGCCTCCTGGGGAACCTTCTTGTTGATGGAGAACAGCTTTCAAGACCCTTGAAACTTTGTGCTCGCCTCTTTGATGGCTCGTTGGAGGCATATCAGAATCATCAAGGCATCCCTGGAATCCTTCCTTTTATATATAAAGAAGGTGTTGTCCATCTCATTTGTGCAGCAGTTGAGCACCGTCATCTTTCATTTGTTTAGATCAATGACTATAAGTGTCCAATGCTTTGCATTCCTGATGGGCAACACCATGGTCTTCATATATTTTCTCCGGACCGCCGCCTATAGTTCCAACACTTCTGCCGCCATGTAAGCTTCTTTGTATAACAGCCCGGCCAGATGTTTGGTGCCGTTGAAAATCGGTTGTGGCTTGTCTACATGCATGAACTCTTCCAGGAGGGTGGCGCAAAGTACCTTGAACATTCTTTTGTGTACTTGCACCTTTTCCAAGAAAACCCTTTGGAAGTCGTCTCTGGATAGACGTACACCCTTGTTGATGTACACTATATCTGACCTGGGTAGATCATCATTGAGGACATCTGCCAGGACATGGACATCTCTATAAGATATCCGTGACACGGCTGTCATGTCCATGTCCTTCATCTTTCATGGTAGAGGAGGAGTTGTTGTAGGTATCTCTGTTCTATCTTCAGCTTGTCTCTCCTTAGTGGGCTCATCTATAAAGAAGGTTGCTAGCCCACCATCCTCGTCCTCGGATGTTGCCTCTAGTGCAATCGGTGTCGAGGCTTCTCATATTGTCAGCATAGCCCTTACCACCTGGTTAGTAGCTTTATTCATAGATTGCAGCGTGGTTGTTGGTCCAACTTCCTCTGAGGAGGCTTCTACAGCGGCATTGTCTTTGGAGTGACTCTCCTCAGACGCATGTCCCAACTTGGCTTCTGCCATCATTTTTAGAGTGGCCTCCATATTCCCATCGTAGATGTAGTCGTGGTGCTCTTCATGAGGTGGGAAGAGGAGGAAGTCATTAGGTTCATCAAGCCCAACTCCCAGCTCAGCTATCAGTTTGTCTATCTCTACTGCTCCGGATGAGCTGAGCTCTATGACCACCTCCTCCCGATGGGCAGCTACTATCTACTCTTCTATGGTCGGAGTGTGTGCTGGAGGGGAGAGGTGATGTGCCACCTCAGCGATTTCATCCATCACCTCCTCTGGATCGCAGTTGAGGTCGAACCCCCTTGATTGTGATGTATAATTCTCATTCTGGGGGCTCAACCTTCCCATTGGTTGGGTTCCTTGGTGCTCGGCCACGGGAGAAGGCTTCTTGCTTGTGCTCCCATTCTTCGTTGCACCGACTCCTGGTGTGCCAGCTCCTATGCCTGGTCCCCCCACGTTGTCGTCGTGGCTGGAGGGGCTGGCCAGGGAGCATGCTGGGCTGGCAGGGCGCTTTGTCTTCTTTTTCTCCTGCCAGGCTTCGAGTTCTTCACGCTCTTGCTCGAGCTTCTGGTAGTATTCTTGCACGCTCTGTTGTTCTTCTTCTAGGGCAGCCATTGCCTCTTCATAATCCTTATGCATTTGTTCATTGTCGGTGCGGATGGATTGCCCCTCCTTCCGCAGGATCGTCATCTCCTCCTGCATCTTCTTCAGTATCCCATCATTATCCACTGGTTACTTAAAACCTCTTAGATGAAATCCGGGAATATTATCATCCTTTCATCAAATGTTTGTACCTGTGTTGTTATGGATGACAAAGATGTAGAAATTTTTTCATTTATAGCATTGGTTTGATGCATGTGTCCCCATATTGCATCAAACCTTGTACCTAAAGCACCCCCAAAAGAGGGTGCTTGTCATTATTGCTGATGCAACTGCTGCTCTGTGCGTGCCGTCGACGAAATCAGCATGGCTGACTGCTTCGGTGATGGCGGTGGGGGCATCTCCCCTGATTTCTCTATTGCCACCTCCGGTACGACCTGGGAGCCTTATCTATCTGGCCCCGCCTCCGGTACGTCTGCTGGATGTGGGGCTTCTGGACGAGGTTCACCCTCTTCTACCTCTGGTATGGCTGGGGAGCCTTATCCTTCTAGATCTGCCTCTGGCATGCTGGTGGGCTACGGCACCTCTTCTGTAGCCTCATTCTTCTCTGCCTCTCCCTCTACTGCAATTATTTCCTCTTATGGCCTTAGAGAGGTGGGGTCCACAGCTCTTGCGTCCACCAGTTGTTCTACGGCCTTCTCTTTCTCAGTTGGCTTGATGGTGGTGTCTAGTTTCTTCTTCTCCACCGCCAGTATCTTCCTTATCTCCTGGTTCTTCTTTATTTTTAGTGTTGGGACACTGCCTTCCCTTGTTGTGGGTGTTGGTTCTGTCAGTATGCTGGCGTGCAGTGTCCTGAAGCTCATTTTCTCGACGTCGTCGAGAGTCGATCGTAGCTTATGGGTGTCATAAAACACCATCTCAGGGAGAGGGAGTGTCTTCTTTAATCCTTTATGCTTGAAGAATGCTTTCTCCCCCTTTAGTTCCAGGATTCCCATGCTGGCGAGGGACTTTATGTGTATGCTCTGCTGTCCCTCCATTTCTTCTTATCTTTAAACTTCTCCTTCTTCCAGCAGGTAATCGGCGATCATTGTTATTTGACCGCCCATACAGAAAGCAGATTTTCTCTTTAATTCACTGCCTACTGCCGCCGATAGCCTTCTGATTAGGATTCTTCCTATATTAATCGATTGCTTGTTGATAATGGACCATATAAGGAAGTGATCCCCTTTGTTGACTGTCCCGGTCTTCGATCTGGCATCTATAGTGAAGGTGGTGATCTACTGTATTATTTTAATTAAGCATGAGTGATTCAAGAGGATTTGGAGCTCTTAAGGTTGTGCTTTTCCTCCCTAGTTAACTCTTCCCACATCTTGTTGTTTTCGTATGCAGCAATCTCTCTTTCTCCTGGAGCAGCTGAACAAACCTTAGCTTCTTCTTCCATTGCAGTGAATATCCTGTTCAGGTCTACCTCCGTCACCATGTGGATTTCGCCCCCTAGCCGTACTTGGAGCATGAAGTATCCACCTCCCGCTACTCATGCCTCACTATCGGAGGCGATCTTCATCAGGGAAGACAAGAATTCTAGGGTCAACCTCCTGTAGGACCTTACTTCGGGCGTGCAGATGGTGTGTAAATTAGCGCCCTCCAGGAACTTCACCGTCCTGTCATAAATCCCCAGCTTCTTGAAGTCCTCCACATTGAAGTAATGTGTCGGACTGCATTCTCTATTTGCAGACATCCAGTCGTAAGCAGACTGGTGCACTTTGTCCCAGGGCACAAACAGTGGCTCCCCTTTCTATGCAGAGGTTTCTTACATAGCTTCTCCTGCCCTTGCCTTCTTGCTGGGCATGGGTTCCTTCAGCGCAGCTTTCTGCTTTTTCCGTGCGTTGGGCTCCCCGACTCTTCTGGTTGGTACTCGGAGGTCTCTGTCTCCTCCGTTTGTTCAGTTTCTTCTAGGGACTCTTCTTGTGGTATCCCCTCCAGAATCCTCTAATACTGCTCCAATCTTAGTTGTATCTCCAGGCGTTTGGGCACTGGTATAGAGGTGTTCTTCTTCAGTTGTTCTGTCAAGCCCTGCACTATCATTTCTACCTCCTTCAGGGAAGTAGCCTTCTTGAAAAGGGGGTCGCTGGTTGCTAGAGAAGACATTTTGCAAAATTTAAAACACTAAAGGAGTTTAGGTCTTAGTAAGGTTTACTGAAGATCACCTCTATTATTCTTGGCACTATTATCATCAGATTATAGGTTATCATCCTTAACTGAAAACTTAGGGTTCAAATTTTATTAAGTGGACAATAAGAACCGCTATCGCAGTTTTTAATCACGGTCGCGGTTATTGTCACCTCAGAGCAAGACGCGGTCGTGGCCTTTTTGAAAAGATTGTGGTCGCGGCCTTTTTGAAAAGATCGCGGTCGCAATTTCCTGAAGAAAGACCGCAGTCGTGATTATTATCACGGTCGCGATAGTAATCGTGATCCCAACTATAATCGCGGTCGTGGTGTCTCTTCAGAAAAGCCTAAACTAGCAAGTTTTTAGGGGTTGGGTGACCACCACGGTCATGGTTCTAGGGTTTTCCATCTTGTGTCAGTTAAAATGATCGCGATCGCGGTTCATCTTCCCCATTCGTTCAATTTTTTAGACCATTGCTCTTCGTCCTTTCAAGCATCCATTATTCCATTTTTAGGGTTTTAGGTTTTCTTTTTCTTTTTTAGGGATGAAAAGATATAGAACCGTGCATTTGGAAACAAAGCATCGGTGGGGCGATCACCGGCTGAACTACGGGAGCGGATCGCCGTAGCAACGATGGAAAAGTTCACGATCAAGGAAAAAGTTTGTCGACGTGAAGCATAGAGAAAATGAGCAGTTACCTTATCGATGGGTGTGGCTGTGATGGCGGCGATGATTGCGGTCGGCAAATGGTGGACTCACGGCG
The DNA here is from genome assembly GCA_963693085.1 of Alisma plantago-aquatica. Taxonomy (NCBI): domain Eukaryota; kingdom Viridiplantae; phylum Streptophyta; class Magnoliopsida; order Alismatales; family Alismataceae; genus Alisma; species Alisma plantago-aquatica. The sequence continues at coordinate 27,400,430 of OY856410.1, forward strand.
GTAGGCTGTGGGTCTCGAATCGGCATGAAGGTCTTAGGGTTTGGACGATAGCAATGAGAGTGTAAAGAATCTAAAATTCAGTTTCTTAAAGGTTTTTATAGGCATCCGGATCGCGACCCAACTAATCGAGTGAAAAGATCACGGTCGCGGCTTTTACCGCAGTTGCGGTTCAGCTTGAAGGAGCCGCGGTCGCGGTTTTTGCCGCGGTCGTAGTTTTTGCTACGGTCGTAATTTTTCCTTGAAGAAACCGTGGTCGCGGCTCTTTCGATCAAAGAGGGTGATCGCGGTCGTGATTATTCAGATCGAAAGGGAAGACCGCGGTCGTGGGTTTGCTTAAGCACAAGCAAAGCCGCTGTCGCAATTATAGTCGTGATCGCGATTAAACAAGAGTCAGTTTTCTATGGAGATTAAACTTAAACTAATTAAATTCAAAATGAAAATGAAATTTCTCAGAAAAGGAAGAAAAACTTAAACTAAAGGAGAGAAGGTAAGAGAAAACAAAGATAAAGAGAAGAAAGAGATGAAAATTTGGGTTGCCTCCCAAGAAGCGCTTGCTTTAAAGTCTATTAGCTAGACTGCATAATTTTTTCACTCTTTGGGTCCTTCAGTTGGATGAGGCAACTCTTGATTCTTCTCATCATTGGGCTGGGCTGGTTCATCCAGGTTGATCTCTGATCTTCTTACAAAGGCTTCATCCTCATAGAATCTTTTCACCCTGTGGCCATTGACCTTGAAGATCCCAGTCTTCTCTCCTTGAATCTCCGTCATTCCTAATGGATACATTTTTACCATAGAGAATGGGCCTGACCATCTCGTTCTGAGCTTCCCAGGGAAAAGACGAATGCTAGAGTTGAAGAGAAGGACCTTGTCTCCTTCATGGACATCCTTGTTTTTCAGGTGGGTATCATGCCACACCTTTGTCTTTGTCTGTAGATTCTTGCATTTTGTAGGCATGCGGTCTTAATTCTTCCAATTCTTGCAGTTGTAAGTAGCATCCTTGACCAGCTTTCTCCATATCCATATTTAGAAATTTTATGGCCCAGAGGGCTTTGTGCTCGAGTTCTAGAGGTAGATGGCAGGATTTCCCATATAGGAGACGATAGGGTGTAGTTCCAATGGGGGTTTTGAAGGTGGTTCTATATGCCCAAAGGGCATCATCCAACTTCATTGCCCAATCTTTTCTCATTCTGCTAACAGTTTTTCTAGACTTTGCTTCAGTTGTCTGTTTGACACTTCCACCTGCCCTGAAGTTTGCAGGTGGTAGGGTGTAGCACCCTTGTTCCTGACTTTGTACTTTTTCAGTAGTTTTTTGAACTGTTTTTCACCAAAGTGGGATCCTCCATCACTTATAACGGTCTGTGGTACACTAAATCTTGGGAAAATTGTCTTCTCAAATAGCCTTATAACAACCTTGGAGTCACATGTCGGGGTGGCAACAACCTCCACCCATTTTGAAACATAATCTACAACAACGAGAATGTATTTGTACCCTTTGGATGGTAGGAATGGTCTCATGTTGTCGATCCCCCATACGTCAAAAATTTCAACTTCTACCCACTTTGCCATAGGCATTTCATTTCTTTTTCTGATATTCCATGTCATCTGACATTCCTTGTAGGTTCTTACATATGTTGCGGCATCCTTGAACAACGAAGGCCAGTAGAAGCCTGATTGTAGGACCTTGGCTGCTGTCTTGCCACTCCCTATATGTCCTCCGTAGGGTGAGGAATTGCATTCCCTCAGAATATCAAACACTTCTTCTTCAGCAACACATCTTCTGTATAGATTATCTGAGCATCTTTTCAAGAGCATGGGATCATCCCAGTAGTAATTCTTTATATTGGATAAGAGTTTCTTTTTCTGGTGGTAGGTTATTTCTGGTGGTAACTCCCCGCAAGCAAGTTAATTGCAAATGTCCGCAAACCATGGTAAGTTCTATTCTTTGACTTCTATCATGAGAAAAGCCTCATCTGCGTAGTTATCATTAATAGGTGTCTCATTCTTGTCTTCGACGATAATCCTTGACAAATGGTCGGCAACTACGTTTTTCGCCCCTTTCTTATCAATGATCTCGTGATCAAACTCTTGGAGTAACAAAGCCCATCTTAGCAACCTAGGCTTAGTGTCCTTTTTCTGCATTAGGTATCTTATAGCTCCGTGGTCAGTATAAACCTTTACTTTTGCTCCAATCAGATAAGACCTAAATTTTTCGAAAGCAAAAACAATAGCTAGCATTTGTTTCTCTAGTGGTAGTGTAATTTACTTGTGCCTCATCTAGAGTGTGGCTGGCGTAGCAGATGACATGATGTTTCTTGTCCTTCTTCTGCCCTAGGACTGCCCCCATGACATAGTCACTAGCATCGCACATTAGCTCGAAGGGTAGCTCCCAATTCGGAGCTTGGAGAATAGGTGGAGTTACGAGGGCTTCCTTCAAGGTCTGAAAAGCTTTCAAACAATCATCTGTCGGATCAAATTATGCATCCTTAATCAGTAGATTTGAGAGGGGTTTTGATATCCTTCAAAAAGTCCTTGATGAATCTTCTATAATAACCAGCGTGACCAAGAAAAATTCACACTCCTGTCACAGATTTAGGTGGAGGTAGTCTAGAGATAGCCTCGACCTTGGTGACATCTACTTCAATTCCTCTCTTTGAGACTTTGTAGCCCAGGACTATGCCTTCTTACACCATAAAATGGCATTTCTCCTAGTTGAGGACTAAGTTCTTCTCTTCACAACGTTGTAGGACTAACGATAGGTTTTTCAAATAACCATCGAAATCTTTTCCATAGATAGAAAAATTGTCCATAAAGACCTCCATAATGTCCTCCAGAAAGTCTGAGAACATCGAGATCATGCAATGTTGGAATGTTGCAGGAGCATTGCATATCCGAACGGCATTCGTCAGAAGGCATAGGTACCATATAGATAGGTGAAGGTAGTTTTCTCCTGATAATCAGGTAGGATGGGAACTTGGTAAAATCTAGAATAACCATCCAAGAAGCAAAAATATTTGTGATGCGCAAGTCTTTCTAGCACTTGGTCGATAAAGGGAAGAGGGTAGTGATCTTTCTTCATTGCCTGATTAAGCTTTTGATAATCGATACACATTCTCCACCTGGTGACAATCCAGATGGCTACTTCATCTCCTTTATCACCTTTTACAACTGTCATTCCCCCTTTCTTTGGCACAACATGAATCGGGCTCACCCAATTGCTGTCATTGATCAGGTATGTAATGCCTACATCTCTTAGCTTGATGACTTCCTTCTTCACCACTTCTTTTAACATTTGATTCAGCTTCCTCTGGGGTTGAACCTGGGGTTTTGCTTACTCTTCTAGATTTATGCAGTGCATACATGGAGCAGGGTTAAGTCCCTTGATATCATCTATTGAATAGCCTATAGCTTGCCTATGGAGCCTTAGCTCCTTAAGAAGTCTTTCCATTTGCTCTTCGGTCAGACTGGCATTGACTATGACAAGATTCCTTTCTTTAGGATCAAGAAACTCATACTTCAGACCTTCTGTTAATTTTTTAAGTTCTGGTTTGGGTTTTGGTACTTTCTCCTCTTCCTTTGTCAATTCTAGAGAAGCATACTTGACTGTCTTGACAACTTCCTCTTCGTCGCTCAAATCCCCTTCATCTTGATTCAGGTATTTGAGGATCTCAGCAACCTTGGGGTCATCGATTTCCAAATCTTCTTTGTTTAACGCCCTCATAAGAGGGTCTACCACTGTTGTGTCTTCTTCTACTTCTTCGCAATATTGGTTGTAGCTATCCACGAAGTAAGCAGATTCGAGCAGGGATGGTCCTTTCATTGCGTCTTTCACCTTGAAATCTATGTTATCATTTTCGAACCTCAGAGTTATGATGCCTTCATCGACATCAATCAGTGCCCTCCCGGTCTCCAAGAAAGGACATCCGAAAATAATAGGGCATTTAGGGTCTTCAATAGTGTCAATGATAACAATATCACATGGGATGAAGAATCCCCCCACGCGAATCAGAACATCTTCGACTACTCCCACTGGCCTCTTGAAGGTGTGGTCCGCCAACTCGATTCTCATATTAGTCCTGACCATATCAGTCAGTCCTAATCATTGCACGAGGCTTAAAGGCATTGACTGATGCTAGCCCCCAAGTCGGCAAGACCTTTCCTTTCGATTTTATCCCCTACAGCAAAAGGTATAGTAAAGGCTCCAGGGTCCTTCTTCTTGGTAGGTAGTTCCACTTTTATGAAAGCTATTGACATACTAGCAAGGTGCACAGTTTCAATCCTTCCTCTTCTTTTCTTCGTGACTAGATCTTTGAAGAACTTGGCATATGTTGGTATTTCTTCTAAGGCAACCAGAAATGGCACCTCCAGGTGGAGCTTTTTCACCGACTCCATAAACTTCTCATACCTCTTTTTGAGGTGTGCCTTTATAAGTTTGTACGGAAAAGGTAATCTCGACAAGTATTGACTTCTTTTGGCAAATATTTCCTCCTCAGGTTCTAGTTCTCTAACTTGAAAGTGTTGGTTCTCTCCCTTGGTTGGGTTCTCTGTAACATTCTCTGGCTCTGGTTCTTCAGGTCTTGTCTCCTCAGGGTGCTCTATTGTATTTCCCGATCTAAGGATTGCCATCTTGGCAGACTCAGTGTTAGAAGGAATCTTCCCTGAAGGGATTTTCACGAGCTTAGCCAACTGAGCGAGCTGCTGGTCTATCTAGTGTTGGTGTGTTTGCATGTCTGCCATTTGGACCTGCATAGTATTCAAAACGCCAGAGTTGGATAGTGCACTTTGTGCAAGTTGATTGTTTATCGTGTCCTGTCTCTTGATGAAATCGAATAGTTGGCCCACTAAGTCAGGCTGACTAGTACTCCTTGTCTGACTCTGTCCTTGAGCTTGCCCTTGTCCTTGACTTGTGTTAGCATCTTGGTGGTTTTAATACTTACCTTGACTTTGATAATTGGTTTTGTTTGTCTGGAAAGTGCTTATCTTGGTGTATTTTCCTTGTCCTCTCTTCTTCTCAAAACCTGGTGGTTGCTTGGGTGGATTATTCAATTGATGCAAATTTTCTGCAACATCTTTGTTGCCATAACTGAATCCTGAGTGATCCGGTCTCTTAAAGTTAACCTAAGAGACATTTTTAGCTTCCTCCTCCTCAGACTCGCTTTCACTTGATTCTTCGGGTCGGGTGTATATGCAGTTGTCTATCCCGTACCCACCTTCACCACAGGTGACACATTTCATCATCTTCTCAATTTGCTTCTTTCCTTTCCCTTATGATTCCTTTAGCTGTTTGACATCTGTGGCTATCTTTTGTATTTGAGATGTGATTGCTTCGAGAGCCCTTGATTCAACTGATGACCCTTCATTGGTGGCTTTCTTAGCACACCCTCTGTCGATCCAATCATAATCAGTCCTAGCTTGCAACTCAGCCATGTTTTCTATGATCTTTTTAGATCTACTAGGCTTTTTACCGAGAAAGTTGCTTCCAGCCGCCGCATTTAGCGAGACTCTCTCTTCAGGAGTTAGACCATTGTAGAATGTTATTATTAAGAATCCCTTCTTGTAATTGTGGTGAGGGCAGTCTCTCTGGTACTCCTGATACCTTACCTAGGCTTCATGCAAATTCTCACTTGGTTTCTGCATGAAAGATGTGATCTTCTGCCTGTTACGAACAGTATTCTCTATAGGGTAGAACGTGTTCACAAAAGCATCTGACAATGCGTTCCATCCATTCAAAGCTTGATGTGGTAGTCTAAGGTACCAGGATAGTGCCTTGTCATCTAAAGAGAAGATGAAACCCTTGCAGTAAATAACTTCTTGCAGAACTCCCCGCATCTTGATGGTGTCACAGATATTCTTAAAAGCATCGAGGTGATGATAAGGGTTATCGTTCTTTGAATTCCCTCAAAAACTTTTGTTCTGGATCATAGATATTACAGCTGGCTTCAGTTCGAAGTTCGCTGCATTGAACCTTGGGATAACCACAGGACATCTTGAGTTGTTGGCTTTTATAGCTGCCAACTCCCGAAGAGTCTTTTCTTTCTCTTCGTCATCTTCGCTGGCGCTGTCACTGCGATTTCACTCTTGGTGGTTTCTTTTGTGCCTGCAGCAATGACAACTCTCCTCATGGTGATGATCATCTGCAGGTTGTTCTTGCTCTTCATAGAGATGATCGTCATTATAACGGCCATCTTCATCGGTTCCTGTCAGAGGTGGGTGTTGTCCAATCCTCATGTTTCACTCGTCTACTGAAAGGGGACCTTCCACGCAAGGCGGCATGATGAACGGGAGTTAAGTCAAACGAATCACTTCTTCCTAGGTACCTAAATAGGTCGTATAGTTGACTTAGGAAACCGGAATGGTAGAACAAACTATTCTGCATGAATTCAGGTTAGAAAGCTAAAAATCACTGTGCTGTCAAGATTATTTCTAAGCTTGAGGCACACGAGTATAGTAAGTGGACTCGGATTCTTAACAGTTTCATTTTGCCTTGTCCCCGACAACGATGCCAAAAAGTTGACCGGCCTAAATCTCACGTCCAAAGGGTGTGGATTATAGTAGTCAGATTTTTAAAGAGATAATTGGACTCTCAGGCCCCCTCAATGATAAACGGGGTCTGATGTAGCGATCAGGGTTGAACATAGGGACAAGGTTGGTCATGTTAAGAATGCGGAATCAACACTCTTATACCCCATCCAAAAAGGGTGTAAAGAGATGTTCCCTAAGGAACGGTATCACAAGAACGAGAACAGCAAAACAAATAAGAAAAGGAATTGAAGTGTAAACAAGTGAATGGGGAAAACCCAGGTTGGGGTTCACCAACTAAAGCACCTCACCAAAATGTAATACTATCTCTCTCTCTTGCATACTAATATCAAGTTTACAAGCAACCATTCAAACATCTATTCCACTATCTCTCTCGATATGAGGATAGATCTAAGTCTAAAAGAAGTCTCTCTCTCAAGATGACAACTCAAAAACCTCGTAGCAAAACAACTGGTTAAAGCTTTAGCATTCCAACACTCTCGTGCAATCATACCACTCCATGACACGGGATAAAAGTGATATTACTCTCTCGAGATATCAACAATCAAACATCACAAGATGGTAGCTATGCATACAAGTGAAGCATTAAAAATAGGTGTGTGGAGATAATCTTGATAAGAATATGTATATTCAAAAGAAAGAGACAATTTACATGCTGGGAGAGCCTTAGTGGATGCTCCCAACCCAAGTTAAGGTGTTAGCCACTCATGCTTGTAGACAACATGACGGTGTTACATACAGACATATCCATGAGGTCCACAAAGAGGGGAAGCGATACAATGGGATGAAGTGATAGATCTGGAAGAGAAGAACGTGATACTACACACTACTTCTTCAGATCTGGATCTACCGCATGGATGGCCTTCTCCTCTCAAAGAAGGGGTGGACGACAGTCTTCTCTCTCCTTAGCTTTCACTCCTGGAGGTCCAAGACTGATGGATGGATGGTCAGAGATGACTCTGAAACGCAGTAGCACTTCGTGGCCTTGGGATCTGATCTGTATGATCTGATCCTTTGATAAGACAGGTGGGGTGCTATTTATAGGTGCCTTCCACCGACTTAGAACCACAGTCGCGGTCTTTCCTTTAAGTGAAGGCAAGACCGTGGTGCGGTCTCTGCTTTATTCCTCCTTGGCCGCGATCTTTCTTGGCCGCGATCCTCCTCAAACCCTCGGTCGTGGTCTTTGAGTGGCCACGGTCGTGATCTTTAGAATAGACGTTGTTGCGGTGTTGAGTCACCGCGGTCACGCTCTTTGAGTGACCACGATTGCGGTTTTTAGTATCACTGCGGTCGCGGTGTTGGCGTGACGCAAACTGCAGGTGTTGTGAGAGGAGTGAGTGAGGAGAGGAACCGTGGCCGCGGTCTCAAGATGATTGCGGTCGCGGTCTTTTGAATAACCACGGTCGAGGTCTTTTGAATAATCGCGGTCATGGTTATGTTGATTCCTAAAATCATTAAACAAGGATTTAGTCAAAAAGATGGAGAAATTATGTGAAAAGTTAACTAAAGTTATACTAAAAGTGGTGTAAAATATATATAGAAAGTACGTAAAGTACGGTGTTATCATCCATGTACATAAATGAGCTTTAATGGGCCTTAAAACCCTAATGTTAGTAATTATGATTCTTAATGGCTTTATTGTTTGAATCTACGAATAAGGCTGAGATATGATGATTCTAAGCTAATTCGAGTATGAAAGATGCTAATTGTGGATAAATACCCTTAATATGGTAATTAGGGTTTTCTAATGGATAAATGTGGAATTAGCAATAAATAGAGTTCATATGTGAATTAGACTGCAATAAATTATGAGTTGTTAATCTGGAAGAAATCAAAGGGGATAATTGGCATTAATGATCGTGTCATGACTTAAAAGGATAAAGATGGTAGTTTTAGTGTAAAAGAGGCATAATAGACTTAATTGACATTCAATTGTGCTTATGATGTCGGAATTAGGGTTTGTGATCTAAAAGGGGCATTAAAAGTGATAAAAGCTTTATGAAGACTAAAACCCTAATAAAACCATAAAGTGGGCCTAGAAATCCTAAGGTAGAATCTTGAGAATGTTTTGGATAAAACAATGACACTTGGATGTTATGCATTAATTTTAGGATATTGTCGATTGCTTGTTTGATTATTATTGAATATTATTGCTTGGACATCAAGTTGCTCTGGATTAGGTATGTGGTTATACTTATGGTTAAATCGCTTTAGTTTCGCGGCGATTCCTGGATGTTTTATCAGTTGACTAAAAATAATTGCTTGAATGACTTTTATTTCATGCAACTATAAAGTGACTATGATTATCACCATAAATATATATACATGACTGGATTAGATCCTGGTCCTCCTCTGTGGCTTTGCTAATTATGAAAGGGGTAACCTGGTATAGGGCCTAATTGTTAAGTAGGACATCAGGTTATCATGAGTTAGGAATTGGGCTACCCACATGTAGTGCCATGTGACTCTTTAGCACACCATGAGTTAAGGATTGGGCTACCTATGGGTAGTGCCATGTGACTCAACCCTATAAATTGATTCACCTATTAGGTAGGATCATGAGGGGTTTAATGGGGATCTACTATACGGAAGGTAGCATCCAGGTCCACTGTAGGGATAGCTCAGAGGCTAGGGTATGTATGGATTGAGAAATTACGTTTAAAATGTAAGGTTGTTTGTTAAATCATAATTGATTGCAATATGTTATTACTGTTAATTGCATGATTATTGTTTCCCCCACATACTAGCATAATTCATTTATGCTGACCGACATTTTGTTTGTCGGCGTTTTAGGTACCATTGAAAAGGACAAACAGTAAAGGGGCATATTGTGAAATTAAGAAATAAAGTGCAAGGAGGATTAGTTATAATAGAGTCCACATGTGGATAGAAGTTAGATATCCATGTCTTTGAATAAGGTATGCAAAGTTTTATTTTATTCCATCTTTCAGTATAGTCATGGTAGAATTTAATAATTATTACTGATTATTTGTAGAACCTTTGATCCGGGATATTGGGATAACGGCTCTGACCTCTTGGTCTCCCTTAATTGGGGGTTACTGGGAGGCGGGGTCGTTACAGTTGTTCTCTTAACTATGGTATTTCTCCCTTATTAATTCCATGACCTTTGACTCAACACTCTATTCTCAGTGTTCCTGGTACCATTGGAAAGCTCTCAATGAGTAATACATGAATTAGAGACCAAGTTTTTATTTTGAGGTTTGTATTGTACTATTCATTTCTTACCTATAGTCACCAAAGTTGTAGTGAGTTGGGATTTTTTGGAGTATGTAATTATCTTTATGGATTGAAGTTCACTCATTTTGATTTATATTTAAATTGGTCATGCTGGAAGATGTTATTATTAGCTATTGTACTACTTATATTGTTATCTGGGTAGTGATTTGAGGAATGTTCGATCATTATACAATAAGAAATGTACTTATTTCAAATGTATTTGGTCTGAGGATTTCTTAGTGATGATGTAACCATCCATTTATATCATAAAATCCACTTGTTTGGATTTAGAAACCAAAACCACGACCTCTGGTGCAACCTATGTGCTCTTTGCATACTATGGAATGCCTCGGGCATTGACATCAAGATCTAGAGCCTCCACTTCCTACACACTATGTTGGAATTGTTATCTCTAGTGTTTTAACCTTATCATTTGCAACTGAAAGTTGACTCTTACGACTTGTATTAATTTGATCATGACATTAGGTGTGATATTAGATACTCTAAAACTAAAATCATTTTCTTAGTATTTATTTAGGTTTATTCAACCTTTAGACAATTAGATGTGTACTTATTTTGAATCTTTCAAGGCCGAATATTTTAGCGGCTAAGCAACCATTATTTTTTATCTCAAGATCCACATATTCGAAACTCAAAAATAATGTCATGGTCCTAGTTATGATTGTATTCTATACACACTCTATCAGTTGCATCGGCCATTCGGGTCATTATCAAGATCTTCCACTATTGAAAGACTAGTTGTGTTGGTAACTCATGTGTCTCTCCCTTTATTAATTCCATAAATTTTGATTTAGAGCTCCAACTTTGATGTGCATAATACCATCTTAAATATCTCAGTAATAATACCCACTAAAAATCCATATTTTGTAAATTAGGTTTGATGTTGTTGCTACTTGGTTCATTTCAGGTAGATTTACTTCTAGTCACCCAATGTATAGTACGTTGGGTTTCTTTAGAGTCTGTAATCATGTTTTAGGCTTAAGGATGACTCCTTTTACTTGTACTTAATTGGATCAAGATATATGTCATAATTTTTCTATATTGTACAACTAATATCGAGATCTAGGTAGTTAATTTGGGTTTGTTCGATCGTGACACAGTTAAAAAAATGTACCTTTTTTGCAATCAATCTGGTCTGAGGATTTCTTAGTGACCAAGTAATCATTCTTTTATGTTAACAGATCCAACTATTTGGATCTGGAAACTAAAACAATGATCCATGGTATAACTCACACACTTTGTACATGCTAGGGGATGACTTCAGAGTTCATGTCTAGATCTAGAGTTTCTACTTTCGAAGGACTAAGATGATCTCTTAACTGTGGTGTTTTCCCTTACTAATTTTATAAATTTTGACTCAGAAGTCTATTCTCAACATTCCTGGTACTGTTGGATAACACTTAATGAGGCTACTCAAATTAGAGGCCAAATTCTTAATTTGAGGTTCGCATTGTGCTATTTAGTTCTAACTTAGTCACTCAAACTGTAGTGAGTTGCCTTTTTATGATGAGATTTTCTTTTTGGCTTATACTTCACTCATTTTATTTTTATTTAATCAGGTCATGCTTGAAGCTATTATCATGAGCCATTATGTTATCTATATTGTGATCTCGGTAGTGAATTGTGCAATGTTCAGTTATTATACAATAACGATTGTACTTATTTCAAACGTTTCTGGTCTGAGGATCTCTTTGTGACAAATTCACCATCCTTTTATATCATAAGATCCACCTATTTGGATCTAGAAACCCAAATTGTGACCTCTAGTGCAACCCATATGTTCTTTACATGTCGGGGGATGCCTTGAGATTGACATCTAGATATAGAGGCTCCATTTCTGATATACTATATTGGCACTCTTAGCTTTAGTGTTTTACCCTTATCATTTGTGGATTAAAGTTGACTTTTTTGACTTGTATTAACTTGATCATGTTATTTGGTGTGATTATTACATATTCTAGAATTAATATGTTTTTCGATTAGTTATTTAGATATATCTGATATTTAAGATGTACTTATTTTGAATCTTTCTAGACCAAAGATTTCTTAGTGGCTAAGCAATCATTTTTTTATCATAAGATCCACATGATTGGAACTCGGGAACAATATCATGATCCCTGGTATAATCCCATGTTATTTACACACATTCAAATTCCTCTGCCATTCCAGTCATGATCTAGAGCCTCCACTTTTGAAAAACTAAGTTGCAGTCATAAATCCTATGTTGCCCCCTTTATTAATTCCTTAGGTTTTGACGTGCATAGTATCGTCTTAAGGAGCTTAGTGATTAATACCCAATAAAAGGCCAGATTGTGTAAATTAGGTTGAAGTTGTTGCTACTTGGTTCATTTAAGATAGAATTACTTCTTGTCACCTGATCTATAGTAAGTTGGATTTCATTAGAGTCAGTAATCATCTATTAAACTTAAGGATGACTCATTTGACTTATACTTAATCGGATCAAGATATATGATGAATTTTTTTATATATTTTAGAACTGATATCGAGATCCTTGTAGTTATTTGGAGTATGTTCGATCATTACACAATTAGAAAATTGTACCTTTTTGCAATCTTTCTAGTGTAAGTATTTCTTAGTGATTAAGTAACCATTCTTTAATGTTATAATATCCAACTATTTGGATTTGGAAATTAAAACCATGATCACTAGTATAAATCACTCGCTTTATACATATAGTAGGGAATGCCTTCAGAGTTTATGTCTAGATCTAGATCCTCTACTTCAGAAAGACTAAGTTGCACTCTTAACTCTGGTGTTTTTCCTTTATTAATTTCATAACTTTTGAGATGGATCTTTGCTCTCTATGTGCCTGATACCTTTTAGAAATCTCTCAATGATTACTACTAAAATTAGAGGTTGGTTTTATATTATGCTATTTGGTTCTTACTTATAGTCACTCAAACTATAGTGAGTTGGGTGTTTTAGAGTCCTTAGTCATGTTCACTCATTTGACTTTTATTTAATGTGGTCATCCTGGAAGATGTTATTATTATCTATATAAGAAAGGGACTCCATGAAGTTTCAGCATAAAGGTGACAGAGGAAATTGATCAAGTAACAACCATATAATTCATGTGACAACCCTTCAAACCGAAAAATAGAAATGGGGCAAAATAGAAAGGAAGGAAATGCAAACTACATAAACGGTATTCATATAGTTGGCATAGTTGTGTGACTAACAAGGTAAAGTTGTATTGATTGACAATAATTAAAAAAATATCAAATGACAAAAATACATGTGGTAGGGCCTACATCATGCTTCCTAACTAGCAGCAATTTGAATCACTAACTTAACAATCATTTCTACTTTAGAGTTTTAATGCTACAAGCTCACTCCCATTGGTACCCAAATGAACATTTTTTGAGGCTTTGATCCCTCAACCTCTCATTCACATATTAAGATACTAGCCTACTCAGACGATCTTACTTGTCCTACAAATAAACTTTGTTGCATAACATTAAATATTTGATGATTTATAAAGGATGCACCATTTAAAGATAAAAGTTGAATTTCAATGGACGTGAAACTGTGGAACCATGGAAGACTATGGAGCAGTACAAGAAGAGTAAAATATTTACAAAGGAAGATGAAGAGAAGGGGGAAGAGGAGAATAGGTGGAGCCATAAGAAGGGGATAAGAAATGCCATCTAGCAAAATAAAAGAGGTGAAGATAGAAAGGAAAGCACCAAGGAGAAGAAATAGGGGTGGAGCAAGAGGTGTGAGGGGATAACCTTTCACTAACAGTGGCCCTGGTCCATACTTCTTTGCGGTGGTACTTGCTCCTTGCAGCGTTGCATGTGGTGGTCCAACTGGCTGCTCCTTGCGGCCGCCCTACTTTTTGTTCCTTATGGAGGTTGGACGGACTGCTCCTTGCTACGGTTGGGTTGGATATTCTTTACATCCAGAGCTACTCCTAGCCACGGGCCTGGTGCTCTGCTCATGACATCAAGGAGAGGAACCGGGTAGGGAGAAGTGAGTTGGCAATTAGGAAAGGAGAGGAGTAAAGGCCCTGCCTCCCGATAACCCCCAATTAAGGGAGATCAGGAGATCAGAGCCATTATCCCAATTAACAGGATCAAAGGTTTGACAAATAATCAATAACAATTATCAAATTTTACCAACTAAACTGAAAATTGGTATAAAATAAACTTTGCATACCTTTTAAAACCTTTGGTAAACTACTCTATCCACTGCCTGGATTCATTCTATCTAATCCTTCTTGCACTTTATTTCTTATTTCCACAATGTCACTTTACTGTTTGTTCTTTCAATTGTTGTACCTAAAACGCCGAAAAACAAAATGTCAGTCAGCATATAGGAATATGCTGGTATGTGGGAACAACCAAAATCTCACAAATATGGTTAACAATTTAATTATCACAATCAGGGTAATTAGCAAACCAATTTACATTTTCATTGTGTCATTCTCCACCACTTTTGCCCTAATCCTAGAATACCCCTCTAGGGTTTCTCTTTTGCCAATGACTTAAGGCCACCTTCTCAATCTCGAGCTTGGTGCTTGGGGGTCACCTCTCATGGTGCCCCATAGTCATCAAACATAGATCACCTTCTCATTCTCGAGCTTGGTGTCTGGGGTCACCTCTCATGGTGCCCATTGGTCTACCCTCTTGGGCCTGACCTTTATGGCATCTTCCATCAGGGTGGCATGTAGGTACGAGAATCCTCATGTATTTACAATTGTGATAACCATAGTGACTTTATAATTGCAGTATGAACATCCAAACTGTTTAGTCTCAATCAATGTGATTAACCATCCCGGAAACCTTCGGGAAAACTAATGTGATTAATCGTAATTAACCACATACATGTTAGGCTGAATTGAGATAGAATAGTCCAATCAATCAAGACATCCAATCAAGCAAGTACAAGAGTCCTGAAATTACATCCAATTCCTTTTTATCAAAATCTATTCAAACCATCTTGCTACTTAAGGTTTCTATTCCTTTTTAGGATTTCTACCTCTTTTAGGGTTTACTTTGCAATTAGGTTTTTTACTTCATTTTACTCTTTTAAACCCTAATTTCTCATCTATCCTTCATAAAGTTATTAAGGTTACCCTTTTAACAACATATAACCTTAATTTTAGAAACAACACAAATAATCATCAATTACGTCCATTAAGCCTCTTTTACATTAAAGCTGCCATTTTTATCCCTTTTATTCCATGAGAAGATCATTATACTCATTTATCATCAATTCATAATTCATTATGGTCTAATTCACATATGAATTCTAATTGTCATTAATTCTACCTTTATTCATTAGAAAACCCTAATTTCTACATTAAAGGTATTTATCCACAATTAGAAACCCTTATACTCAAAATAACTTAGAATTATCAAATATTAACTTTATTCACGATTTTGAATAATTAAAACCATTATGAGTCACATTTACTAATATTAGGGTTTCAAGGTCCATTAAGGCATATTTATGCACATGCATTCTAAATTAAACTAATTACATGCAAAGTTCATCCTTTTTATTCTTAATGTACCTTTTTATAATTAACAGGTTAATATCAACTTTAATCATCCATTAAACCCTACTAAAAACATCAATCATCTCGAAATAGGGTTTTTTAATCATTAAAGCATTAAAGTTGGTAACTTTCATTACTTTTCAAATTGCAAGAGGAATTTTCTTCTACAACTATTTTTAATGGATTCCTCTCATTTTTCTGAGCAATATTCATGTATTATACGTTTCCATAGGGGCTACCAATAATTAACTACAGATTTTGTAAAATATCTACCTCTTGGCCAATGGAAGAGCGCCATGTGTCCTTCCTATTTTCTTTTCTAGCGATCAAGGTCTTTGATCCGGCATTTACCCTTTTTGTCCCTGCTCTCCTTCTCGCACGCCATGGGTAAAAGAGACTTTTCTCTCTATTCACCTTCAACCTCGCGATCCAGCTCCAGACCCCGGTCAACCTCGTCGTTGACTATGGGATGTCATCCACCAGTGAGCAAGCTAGGGGGCTTGAAAGTTCTGGCGCCACTGTCCGGTTTTGAACGTCTCTATAATTGCACACCCACATCGTGCCTCTGCTCCCAACTGGTTGCTGAAACTCCGGCAAGGTCGACCATAGGATGAAGGGGAAGGTCGAGGTGAATTGCTCAATCGAAAACGTCAAACGCTTTGTCAGCGCTCTCCGAGGATGTCAGGGTGGGTTTCATGGATGTGGGTACCCCTGAGCACCATCCCATATATATAGGGTTGGCGACAGAGTCCGGTGATTTGGGGATTTCTTGGCGTATCAATGAAACCGCCCATAAAATGGGTTGGATGGCTACGGAACAGTCTCCCAAACATAATGGAAAGCTTTCCCAATCTCCTCGTACACCCAGTTGTGAGAAAATCTATGATAACCAGACTCCTCTAGTTTCCAATCCTACTGGAGGTAGAAGAGGACCCATGTGCCCTTGGATCTTAATCCAACGACTACCTTGGTGCGCACCTGATCAGTTTATTCAAGAAAATAGGTGTGACATTTAATGATTACTCATTCACTTTATGGATTTTCAAAAATCCATATCTCTTAAACCATTCATCCAAATAATCCCAAATTGTGAGGGAAACTTAGTAATGGATTAATCTATCATCATGCCAAATTTGGGATCATTATCTAAAGAAATCGAGTCCCTTTCTTTAGTTGCAAGTTATTACTCAATTATGTATATTTCTCAACTATTTTCTCTTTCCTTTGCCATTAAATTATTATTCTGAGTTCCTTGAACCTCAAGGAACATTAATGGATCTAAATCCCATATTGGGAATATCCCTTAGCCTTTTACTTATCTTTTATCCATTTTCTTATTATCTTACTTATCTCCTTATTCTTTTTAAGGATTTCTCTTTATCTTTCATTTCCTTTTTCCCCTTTTCATATTTCTTTTCTTAGAAACGAATTTTATTCAATTGTGGCCATTAATGCCACTTTCTAGATATTTCCAAGTATTTCTTATAAATACTTTGCTTAATACTCATTATCTTGTATCTTTTTCTAATAGTTGGACTTTTCTTCTCTTTTATATCCATTATTGGATTAATATAATAATGAGAATCACGAAATTCCTATCCAAAGGAATATTTGTAAGGAAACCCATCCTTTGAATCAAAGCTTACAACCTTTTTAGTTAAGCCCAAATTCACAAAATCATTATATTTCAATTATGAAAATACATGCAAAATTGAGGTTGTAACATCCTTCCCCTCTTATAGGAATTTTTCCCCCAAAATTCCACCAGGCACACAAGCAAAAAGGATAAGCCTTTCCTATGTCCATCATGGCTCCCATGTGGCCTCACCCTTTTCCATGGTGCTTCCCAAGAACTTTCATCATCTCATATTCTTCCATCTGAGTTCTCTCTCACCTTGGTATATTGTACCCTCATAGGTGACTCAGGACATTTTAGCCTCTCATAAAGATAAATAGGTTCATGGCTCAGCACATGGCTTGGGTACCTCACATAGTGCTCTAGATCATACTCATGGAACACATTACACATCATATTATCCTGAGGGGTAGACCAAACACAACCATCTCCACCAATCCATCTCAAATGGACCCATATATCTGGGACTCAGCTTTCTCAACTGTAGCTTAGAGGGGTCGGATTTTCACATCACATATTCTCCCACAGTGAACTGCATGTCAGTCTTTCTTTGCATCAGCTCACGATTCATGTCGCCCCTGGGCTTTCTTTTAGCCATTGCATGATCAAAGCGACTTCATATGCACACACTGTGGTTCTTTTCTGACCTTTCACCAACATCATCTCAATGAAGTGGTGATCGATACAACCTCCCTTACAGATCTTCTTTACATCCCGATACTAGCTATGGTGGTTATCATCACATCTTACAGAGGAAAAAAACTGTCTCTAGGTATCACCCTGAATGAGCACACATGCTCTCATCAGACCCCTTTAGTCTGGATCATACTAGCCATTAGTTAGGGGTTATAAACAATACTAACATTGAGTTCTTCATGTATCTACTTTCACCTCATGGGAGTGAATCTTTGGGTTATACTCAAGAACTTTTGAACTCACATCATGGTGTAGTTGAACCATTTTCCTCATATGTAGTTCAACCAGATCCATCTCTTGACAATATCCTTCTTTCTCATGTCATCTAGATAAGGCGATATACCATAACCCATATTGTGTCTTGACCTTCCTTGGTCTTGGGGAGACTTACCACAACACCCCTAGTGGTGAACTCCCATTCCCTCTTGGGGACTCTTTAACCTCTATATCAACTCATTGGGTTACTGGTGTTCGTCCTTCACCTCCTGGCTTGCATGGTGACAAGCCACGTGCAACTTCATCTTAAGCATCTCAAGTAATGTTGTCACTTACTATCTTCATAGTACCATGGTGTATGGTGATCTTATAATCATGATCTCCTGTATATCATGATTCCTCAAGATTGATTCCTCAGAAACCCCAAACCACTCTAATCAGGGTTTTATTGCCTTCTTTTCATGAGAAGTGTATCTAAGGTTCTACCACCCTCCTTTTATTGCATCCAGGCCTAGGCTGTCTATCCAAACAACCACTAACTTGTTCAACAGATCTCGTTACATCTGAGTGTTATCCAAACATATCTCCTTTTTCAAACTTAGGGATAACCTAGCAACCTCTTCTAGCCTTTAACTAAACTAGGCATCTATATCTCAACCAGAGCATCCATTACCACTTCACATCCTTAGGTGTTAGGTAATGTTGAAGACATACACCTCCATGCATTCCACTTATCATCTCATCTCGGACCCTAAGTCTATCTTCATCAAGAACACTCTAAGCTCATCCTCATGATGATAAAACTCAACCTTGAACAACTTGCACATAGCTCATGATAAAAGCATCCTCATAAGATGACTACCTTAGTTCTCTTGATGTTTGTAAACCATCTACATATCATTTACTCCACAAAGGTTTGTTATCATCTCTATCACCATATCTCATAGCAACGTTCCAACTCACATCATCTTTATCCTTGGTGTATGGCATGCGTACTGTCCTATCTCTCACTCCCATAACAAGAGGAAATAAGCATTTGGCGGCCGTCCAAACACAAAGTTCTCCCTATTCTAAGAGTAGAGATGGTACATCCCACATTGCCAGTACACTTTCAAATCGAAGTTGAAATGTGCAACTTATTATCTTGATATCAAAGTTACTTCCATGGAAACTAGTTTAGAACCTACTTGGGTCACCACACAATCCTTGGTCATATCCTCTAGGTCTATAGGGTGCCGACACTTTTGGGGTCATACCTCTTCCCTTATGCATCCAGAGAGTGCCCTACTCTTCCACCCTTTGGGTCACATGAGTTCATGAAGGTGATCAATCTCCTAACCCATGGCCCTCTGACAATGATAGTTGTTACCTCCCGACCCTATGGTCATGTGCAACTAGGGAATTAGGCAACTCTTACTTCCATCGGTCTTATCCCTACATGACCCTAGGATAGACTTAGGATTCTAATATAGTACATATCCAACTCAGAACTCTACCCAAGTCTCCATCATCTCTCTCTGCATTCCTGAGCTGACTTTCATCCTTTCACAGGGGTCATGGCGACCTGCCTACCTAGGTCAGGCCCCACACCAGTAACACATCCACATGCACATAGAGATGGTTAACTATGGGTCTACAGGTTCATTCTCATAACATGTACTTTTCACTTAGCTTCTCAAGATCCTATGTGACCTCTTAAGGTTACCTCAAAACCTATAAAACTAGTATACACCCTACCTAAGGGTCCCTCTCCCAGGATGGGAGGAAGCTACAACTCTTGACAACAAGGTCACAAAACATCCTTAGGGTTTATATTCACATGAGCATGCTTAACCCAATAACTACTAAGGCATAAGCAGACCTCCTACTAAACCATGCTAGGTCATACTTGTTCTCATCCTCAACATTGGATCAAGATCATACCTTCTCATGTCATAAACTTAGCTGTGAGGGGTTCATCAAACATACCTTAACTCAAGGGGTTCCTTCTCATCTAACCATGAGGAGTACCATGCTCGAATCTATAGGAACTCAAATCTCATCATGATCATCAGGCACACCACTTCCCCTCTTAGGCCTAAGAACCCTAGGTTCATTTCTTTATGCCACAGCTGTCCAACTGCATGCTCAACCTTTAACCACGAACCAAGCATGTCCAAGGTATGTCATGCGCTTCCCATGATCCTTTTATTCGAGAAAAACTTCAGAGTTGAGTCCTCCTCAAGGACAGTCAACAAGGTACAAGGCCTCACAACCTGTTACCAAACCTCTTCATGGTTAAAGGAACTCTTCTTCTCATCTATACCTTAGGTACAGAGGTACCATGTTATATCCCCAATTTTTGGGTTCAATTGGTGAGAAATGTAATTTCTCATATTAAAGATATTTGAACAAATAATGATATAATTTGCTTCAAATAAATGGATTCCTTTCACAATAGCCTTGATTGGTTGCTTTGTGGGCTGTATTGGCTATTGGGCCCAATAACAAGGAAATAACAAGAAAATTCAATTAGTAAATGAGTAATTGAATATTTGAGAAAAGAAAAAGATGGAAACCTCTAGAGGGCAAATCCAAAGAGGATTTCGTGCCTCTTGGGTTCCTTGGGTACCAAGGAGACCAAGGTTGCAAAAAGAAGGTAATTAGAAAAGAAAAGGGTGATTAAGTATTTCTTTATTAATAAAGAAATTGAAAATGATGATAAAATGTGGAAAATGAGTGGAAAGAGGCATAAATGAGTTTACTTGGTGATAATTCGTATCCATGAGATTTCTAATGATAAAAGGAATACCCATGAGGAAAATAAAAGGGAAATAAAGAGAAATCCTCAAAAAGAAATAATTGAATGAGAAATAAACAAGATAATGTGAAATAATGCATTTAGTTGTATCTAGAAGGATAATAAGTATCCTTAAAAAGTAATTTCGAAATAATAAAGTTTCTTGGGATCCAAGGAGTCCCAATGAAGAAAGATGAAAGAGAAAATACCAAAATTTCAAAATAAGAGGATAATATAATGCATTATTAAGGAATTATGTGGTGTTGCAATAAAGAGGGTATTTGTTTCTATTAAAAGAAAATAGAAACTCTAATAGATTAAAGAGTAAGAATAAAGGAAATAAGAAAGAGGAATTTCGAATTTTCTATATACTCAAATATTAGAAAATATCAAAAGGTTTAAGGAGAGAGAAAAGGATTTCTTCTCCTTGAAGAAATAGGAGTCCTTATGAGAGTGGGACTTGTCCTCACTTAGAGGGCCATGTTAGGGCACGTATGAACTCCCCTATAAAAAAGGGATAGACTCCTGGTTCGAGCTTAAGTAGAAATCCGCGTCTCTTTCTCCTCTTCTTCTTTCTTTGCATTTGAAACCCTAACCGGAAGCTTAGCGCTACCCCTGGGGCAACGAAGGATCTTGGAGCCATCACAATGGAGGTAGGGTGTTCCACGTCGTCCAAGGGAACCGCAGCCACCATCCTCATGCTCCAGTCTTCGCGCAAGGCCTGCAGCACAACCTGCAATACCGGTCATGGATCACGAGCGGCCCAGCTCGAGACGACGGCCCTAGTCATGCACGAAGGACTCCCTAGGTGCGTGAGGGTAGGGCGGAGGTAGTGAGAGCCTCATCGGGGGTCAGCGGGGTGCAGAGAAGGAAGGAGAGGCGGCGCGGTCGGCTGCTAGGGCGGCGGCCAGCCGCTGGCGCAAGGTTGAAGAAGGTCGGGTGACCTTGGATGGAAATACCCCTCTGGGGTGTGAAGGAGCGCCCACTTACGCAGGGGCAAGATAGTCAAATCGTTATGTTTCCCGAATTGGCAAGCTAACGTTGCATGGACGAAGACACGTGGCCTCTATTTATTGGTCCAGTAAGTGATTTAATAAAAAATTCATATTTATTTAATTGTAGCTCGGATTAAAACAAGTTATATATGAATTTTGATCAGGAGAACACAAGGAATCCAAAAAAATAGATTTATAGTCTGAATATGATCATAGTTCGAAATATAGTGTCAATTACCATCTTTAATGAATTAAAGATTAAGGAACCCTATTTTGATATGATTAATGTGTTTAATAGGGTTTAATGGATCTTTAGAATTGATATTAATCTGTTAAATGTAAAAAGGAACAATGAGTTCAAAAAGGAAGAACTTTGCACATGATTAGTCTAATTTAGAGTTTATATGTTTGAAATTGGAAAAGTACATAAAGTTATCATCTTTAATGATTTAACTAAGGAAAAACCATTAGATTTGATGATAGATGGATAATTCAAGCTGATATTAACCTGTTGTTAATAAAAGTGAAAATAGGATTTAAAAAGATAATCTTTTTATATAGTTGGTTTAATTTAGGGTTTTATGTACATGAATATGCCTTAATGGGATTAGAAACCCTAATTTATGTTGATATGAATGCTAATGGTTTTAATTGTACAAATCGAATAATAAAATAGAGATATGATTATTCGAAGATAAATTGAGTACCAAAGATCTTTAATGTGAATTATTTGGATAATTAGTGTTTCCTATTGTATAAAAGTGGAAATAGTGATAAAATAAGGTTCATATATGTGAGTTGAACTATAATGAGATATGATTTGTCAATTTGAAAGAAACCGAAGATGATAATTAGCCTTAATGTTTTGGATATGACCTAAAAGGATAAAGATAATAGTTTTAGTGTAAAAGAAACATATTTGACTTAATTGACATTCAATTGTGCCTATGATGCAGAAATTAAGGATTGTGAACTAAAAGAGCATTAAAAATGATAAATGCATAATGAAGGCTAAAAACCTAATAAAACCCTAAGGTTGGCCTAGAAATTATAAGGTGGAATCCAAGATTGATCTTGTGGATGTTTTGAATAAAACAATGACACTTGAATGTTATCATTATTTTTAGGATATTGTTGATTACTTATTAATTGTGTTGGATGTTAATGCATGGACATCAAGTTACTATGGATCAGGTATGTGGTTACGATTATGAATAACCGCTATAGTTTCCCGATGGATTCCCGAATGTTTAATTGCATTGAATGCAACTAAAATGTTGGATGTTTATTTATTTCATGCAACTATAAAGTGACTATGATTATCACCATAAATGTGCAAATATAACTGGCTAGATCCGGGTCCACCTCTATTACTTTGAAAAGGCCAAAAAAAAGGGTAATCCTATAGCAAGGTCTAGGTTACCGTGAGTTAGAGACTCTTTAGCAAAACCCAAGTTAAGGAGTGGTCTACTTACGAGTAGTGCCATGTGACTCAACCCTAGAAACTGATTCACTTATAGGTGGATCATGAGGGGTTTAATGGGGACAACACAGAGGATAGGGTACCCTTGGATCGCGGAGTTATATCTAAAATGTAATATTGGTTGTTAAATAAGTAATTGAATGATTACATTGTTATCATAGTTGCATGTTTATTATTTTCCCCCACATACCAGCTACGGCTGACCGACG
The DNA here is from genome assembly GCA_963693085.1 of Alisma plantago-aquatica. Taxonomy (NCBI): domain Eukaryota; kingdom Viridiplantae; phylum Streptophyta; class Magnoliopsida; order Alismatales; family Alismataceae; genus Alisma; species Alisma plantago-aquatica. The sequence continues at coordinate 27,423,763 of OY856410.1, forward strand.
TTTTGTTTGTCGGCGTTTTAGGTACAATGAAAAGAAAAAACAGTAAAGTGGCACATGTGATACTAAAAGAGAATTAAAGTACAAAGGAGGATTAGATAGATTAGTATCGGCATGGATAGAAGTTAGAGATCCAAGTTTTCAAAAGGTATGTAAAGAAAAATTTTATTACGATTTTCAGTATAGTCTGTTAGAATTCAATAATTGTTTATGGTTATATGTCGAACCTTTGATCCGGGATTAATGGGTGCGGCTTCGACCTCTCGGTCTCCCTTAATTGGGGGTTATCGGGAGGTGGGGTCGTAACATTTGGTATCAGAGCCTGGGTTCCTCAATTAACCATTAATAATTATTAAATTTTACAAACTCCATAGAACCCAAGGGAGTTATTAGAGGAGTATCCGAAAGACGGAGGTGTCTAGAAAGGGATCACGACCGGGGGCTGGCAAGATTTTCCTCCGCACCGCTAGTCGGAATATGAGGACTCCCGGACCCGTGAGACCGCCTGGCTAAAGGCTTAGGGTATGAATCGAAATAAGATACCTTTAGGACTTCTCATCTTATTCATCCCTTCTCATCACAAAATTTTGATAAGGACATAAAGGATTAGGGTTTCCTTTCTTCTCCTCACCCTCTTGAGGTATGGGTAAGGTTAATAAGGTCTAAGGAATCCTCCATTAAATTAATGAAAAGCATGTAAATAAGATGTCATGGACATAAGCTTAATAGATTAAGCGCAAACTAAGTGTTTTTTCCTACCTACATGTTATTATTGTCTAGTAATATCACAGGTGAAACACATGGATGCCTTGTTCTTATACTTTGCTCTTATTTGTTTCTTTTATTGGGGTTCTTTTCTTTTATGCCCCATTTGGTAATAATTTACTTTTCTAGGGGAAGCCTTTTATATTTGATGTCCTTTACTTCATATATTGCTCAATTTCCTTTTTAGTATGCACATACCAGCCTTTGTTTATCTATTTTTCTCCTCTTATTGGGGTATGCTTCCAACCCTAGGTGAAGGACTTGGATGATATGGCATGAAGACTTGGACTTAGCTTAAAGAGTTAAAGCTTGGAGAAAAACTTATTATGGTTTATATTTCCTTATACTTAGATCCATATGTTTTATCTTACATGTAAACCCTTTGTGGGATATTATAACGTACTTTTGTAATCTTTTGTGAAGAATTGAATATAGTCATTATTTTATCCGCTGCTATACTCTTTGGTCTTTTGAATACCATTATTTGAAATTTGAAAATTTTGCACCTATTTTAGCGTACTAATAATGAGTGTGTTTGGAATGGATGTTTTATTCTTTAAAATTTTTAGTAGGGAGTGGATCCCCTCTGGGTCCCACTCTTTACAACAATGCTTAGGGTTCCAACCACCCGTCACACACATGTTGCGACTTCAAGAACATGGTCAAGTCTTGGCTCAAAACCAAAAGCATTTCAACCAAAAACAAACATGGGTCGTGACCAACACATAGACATGAGTCTTGACCTCAAGCACTAAAAGTGTCTTGACCTCAAGCACTAAAAGTGTCTTGACCCTCAACCTATTGATATTAGGTCGTGGTCGCGACACTAGGACATGCGTCTCGACCCAAACCAAACCAAGGGACTAGTGTCCACCAAAGTCATGCTACCACAAAGGCAACTAAACCACCTTTAAAATAGGAATAATGAAGATCAATACAGATGATTTACACGTTCAAAATAAGACATAAAACCAAGGGAAGCCATCATCCACAAGAAGAGAAACTTTGCACAAAATCGGCCACCAAAGTCCCTAAAACGATGTGTCATTAAACCACCATGAAAGAACCTCAAGCAAGAGAGAGAAACCACGTTCATCACCACTAAAATAGAATCTAAAATCCATAGAACATTGAGGTACACTGGGATCATGCATGTGACCAAAACCAAGATCAAAAGATAGCAAGAAACTACCATTCCACATCCACCTCCAAAATCGGGTACCTTAGATTAGGATTTCGAATTTCTAAGAAAACCAAACATGTTAACCACCATCATCCAAGATCTAAAACATGGTATTATCTACTAGCATGATAGGGGTACGTTTTAGAGAGAGAAACAACAATATGCATGTATGAAATGTGCGATAGTAGAGAGGATAAAGTGTTATATAACCCACCTATTTTGAAGAGAAACAAGCTCCAAACTCAAACTCCAAAAGAGAGAAGGAATCTCCAACAAGGATCACCACATTGACCACAAGATCACCTCCAAAAAGAAAAAACACCGTGGTCAAAGGTAGCTCAAGAAAAAGAGCAAGAAAACCCTAGGTCGAACCAAAGAAGAAAGGGGGGAAAGAGAAGAAAACATCCTCCCACTAGTTACCACCATGGATAGTCCATAGTCTAAGGCCTTTGTGAAGAGGAGTTTCTTTAAAGGTGATCACTAGGGTAGAATCCTAGTCTACAGCCAAGGAAAGAGGAATAAGAAGATGGAGGTTTCAAAGGAAAACGTGATCAAGATGGTAAAACTACTCACTAAGGGAAGAAATCACCACAAGGAGGGAGATCTAGCTTTAAGCCACCACATGTAAAGTCGAACCACATTCAAAGCACCAAGGACAACACCTTCTTGCTCCAACACGATCCAAGAACGAGCAAAAGAGACAGGGAGAAGATATATGACCGAAAATATCACTTGCATGGAGAGAAGAGGGTTTATATAGCAAAGGAGGAGAGAAGTAGGGTGAGAAATGAGGTGTCAACAAGATAGGGCTCCAAAGGGACACTTGTCCAGCCAAGAAACCAACATGCAACCACTTAGACCTTGCATTCACGAGATGGTGACACAACCTATGATGGGTCTCTACCATCTTTGGTCCCCAACATATGTCATCCATCATGACACACCAAGGACACACCACATGGTCGAGACAAAGCACCAAAACATCGCCTGATCGAGACAAAAGGATCACCACAAACACTAGGTCGAGACACTTCACTAGAAGACAACTGTCTCGACCCAAGAAAAACCAAGACCACCATGGTTGAGACAACAACACCTAGAGAAGGTGTCTCTATCATGACAATAACCAAAACGCACCCAAGTTCACGACATAGGTTGAGACAACCAACAAGGTACATATGGTCGAGACATTCAAAACCCTAGAAACCCTAATCACCCTCAGTGATGCCACCACTCAACCAAGGCTCCCCAAAGCATCACACTCGCTCTCATGAAGCCAAGACAGAGAAGGTACACTCTAGAGGTGACAAACTTCAATATAACCCTCAAAATTGGTTAAATTGCAATTTCACCCAAAACAAGCACAAAAGGCACAAACATCATCCAAACAAGCTCAAACTGGATACTTAAGCTTTTCACAAGGTATAAAAACATCTCAAAGGATTAGAACAAGGTTATAAGCATTTAATAAAGTCAAAACAAATAGGGTTAACCCAAAACACAGGTCAAGGGTCTTACATCATCCTTCTCATATTACGACTTCAAAGCACCAATCTATGTCAGAACTCAATTTCCTCATAGTTATGGTTTTATAAAATCAAGCCAAATCTAAATAGTGGAAACATGTAATAAAATACATGATAAATAAGATCTATTTAGATTAATAGAAATGATAAATATAAAGTAATGAATCATCATCATCATTGATACATTAGGGCTCAATTTCCTCGTAGTGATTATTATAAGTTAACTATATCATGATGACATTTATATCCCAAACAAGAAAAATATAATCCACACATGTCCTCTAATGTGTGTATATCCTCATTGATTTTCAATCTATTTGTAGGTAAAAAGTTGTGGATTCGATTGAGTGCCCCTACTATATACAATCTATCCTAGAATATTTATGTAAAATATGAACATTAATTTGAGACACTATATGGCATAATTTCATGGTCTAAATATCTCATTCACATATACATAAGACAGAGTAAGAAAATGTTTCTTTTTAAATTACAGGTAGAGTTGTATTTGTCAATTTTGCAACCAATCCCCAAATTGCACCACGTCACCTAATAGTATGGGGAAAGACAACCACATAATCTTAGCCATGTGATCACACTTGTGTTCAAGAAAGATAAATGTTGCAATAACCAGGATAATCTTTTATGGCTAAACTTCACATATTGGCAAATGCCAAAGTGAGATACATATTTAGGTGCATATTTCTTTCATTGCAGGCCAGCAATACAATTATTTGAGGGTTTATACATCTTTATTCTTCTTAGATGCATCACAAACATAGAAATATGTGTATCCTCAAGCATTTTCCTCCTCAACACAAGTCTATTATTAACACATAATGTGTTTGATAAGCATAATAAATCTCATTATCAAAAGAAAGTGAATTCCTTCCTACATCCTTCTTGCACCTGCATATTTGTGCCAAGTATTTCCCTATTTTGCTGACCCAATGCTAGTTTCACCTAGCATTGTTCTAGTAAATCACATGAATATGTTAGATCCATGTTCTCACTCATCTCTCTAATAGATAACAACATGTACCTTTTAATACAATCCATGAATTCATATCTATATAGGTGGAGAAAAATAAACATATATAGGAAAATAATTTAGTGACAGACAATAAAGTGGTTAGGCACCCTGGCATTGCTTCAAGAAACCTTTTTTCTTGTAATAAAATCTAAATACTCTACAAATAATTGTTAACCAAGAAATATTACACTATGGAGAGAAAGAAATCAAATTGAAAAGAAGCCCACAAAATGCAAAAAATGGAAAAATTCTCCTTTCTTATTGATCGTAGTGTTATTTTTTATTAAGTACGCAAGTCATTCATTCCAACTCAAAACCATAGAAGAAACAACCTCATTACCAAAAAGAAACAAAAACCAACATTGCCTCGTTTCACCTCAACACCATCGAGGGTAACTACATAATGATCTAGATTCATATTCCCTCCTGGGCACTGTGGAGTTCTTCTCATTGGATGGAATCCAAAGACATACCAACATAATGATATTACCATTTATAGATATTGTATCAATACCACTCTAACAAACTCTAAGGCCAACAACATATGGACCTTCACTGTCGTATAGGGGAGTGTAGTCAAAACAAAACATTATTCACTAATGAACTTGAAAACATAGCTAACCACTTTCCCACTTCACCACAAATCATTGGAGATGACTTCAACTACTAGAGATATATCTAAAAAGAAACTCTTACACACTTTCCTTCCAACTACAACTTAACAAAAACAACAATAACTTCAAAAACTTCATTCAAAAATATCACACGATCGACCTCTAAGGTACTAATATTTAATAAGCTTGGAAACATAGAAATCAATCGAGCCAAACTTGGCAAGTTCCTATGCTGACAAACATGGGGTACAACTTATTGATTATCAATAGTTAGGGACATTAATCGTCCCATATTTGATCACTTCCCTATTATTCTAGACATAACATATGAGAAATGGGGACCTTGGACTCACACCCAACATTGAATATTTTGTCATGGACCACTGGTACAACTACTCCTTTCATGCCAAACCAAGATTTCACATATGCAAAAACCTAAAAATATTAGAACAAACTCATTGTGTGGAATAAAAATATGTTTGGCAACATAACACATAAAGTATAACAAAAAGTGAAGAACTTATATATGCCAAAAGTTTATCACAGATGAACCACACTTGTGTTCATGTTCTATAAGTAGATATATAGTCATTGGATAATAAAATGGAAACCATAAGCTAAAGTCAGATGGCTCGAAGAAAGAGATAAAAGCACACACAAAAAAAAGAAGATATACAACAAAGAAAAGATCCAGTCTCACATTCATAGTATAAACATCAGTAATGTGATAGAGAACTCCCAATCACTGATTACACCATTTCTAGAAAACAAGATCAAAATCTCTATGATAAATACGGGTGTTGACAAATCACCAGGACCCGATGAATTCAGTCTAGACTTCTGCATTAGGTTGGAATTCTAAAGCAGACATATGTTTCTTTCATATAAAACAACTCAATAACCCCTCATCAGTTAGCCACTTTAGACTCATCAGTCGATTTAATGCATCATACCATATTGTTTCCAAAACACTAACCATCCAGCTTAAATATTTACTTCATAAGATTATAGTGTTGGGTTTTAGGTGAGGGAGAAGGTAGTGAAAATAAAAAAAAAATCTCTCACCACAAAACCATAACCAAAGATCGCATCAACGACTATGAAATAGGAAGGATGGTTTTAGCGAGGTGTACCTGGTCATGAGGTTTTCTCAGTGACAATACCTCATAGCTAGTGTGGTATTCAACCACCTAGTCTTCAACGACATCTGTGCAGCTCCTGGTCCTGACCCAGACTATGGTTGACAATCGTCCTCCTGAGCGGCAGAAACTTCCTGCCTCTATAGGTAGTCCACAAAGACCATTGAGAACTCTTGTTGTCATGTCCCACATGACACTAGAAGGAGTCATCCCCTTCTATCGGCGTACTAGTCACTGACACACTCTCCCACAATTAGTTTCTTTTCTACAGTTTACTTTCCCTCGCTATTCCTCCCTGGACAGGTAGAACCCTAACCCTGATCCCTCCTATATATAGAAGGGTACCGGGGGGCTTCTCAGATAGCACAACTCAGAACATCAATTGCGCTACAAAGTTGTTGTCCTCTCTCGGTTACCACAACCAGAGAGGACAACAACTTTGTAGAGCAATTGATGTTCTGAGTTGTGCTATCTGAGAAGCCCCCCGGTACCCTTCTATATATAGTAGGGATTAGGGTCAGGGTTCTCAGCCCTGGGCAATGCAGAACTAAAGTGGGAGTAGAAGGGTTTGGAATTTTCATGAATAATTTGCATTGCGGCAGGTGAACTGGTCATTTCACAAATGAACCAGTCGATTGGGAGTGTTAGCCGATCGGTTCACCAGTTGAACCGGTCATTTCACATTCTTGACTCACCTCCAATTAACTTTCCTCTTTAATTTCCAATTAATACTAAGATCAATTCTTGTCCCAATTAAATTGTACAAGTGAAACAAAAAACTTTTCTCACAAATTAAGACAACCCGACCTTGCTCGTTTGGTTCAGTCGAACCGATCAGTTTACCAAGTGAACTGGTCATCTCACTGACCTTGATCCAATCGGTTCACCCAGTGAACCGGTCGATTGGTGGTCTAGATTGTGCATAACACAGTCAATGCAGTTCTCAATCAATGTGACACTCAAATCAGTTAGTTTAACACTTGAACTTGATGATTCTGAGTCAAGTCTATTGATTGAATGTTTTATTTAGTACCTAAACACCTTTAGTAATCACTCCAAACATCATTCATGGATAAACTCCTCTTCCAGGTAAATCCTTTGTGTGTGACCCTATAGGTCCCATTTCACGTTGGTAGTGAATGTCCATAACTAGCTTATGACATCACAAGCAAAGAGTGGTGCCTAGTCGCACATCAGTGCTACCCAAGTGAAAAGGAAAGTTGGAGAACAACTTTCAATCCTACAGTCTATGATTGGTGTTCCAGTGAATGTATAATCCCTTTGTCTCTGATATCCTGAATGAACTCAAGGCATGGAGTTGTCATCCTTTCAATGTTCATTCATGTTCCTTGATCCAAAGCAGACTGTCTAAGATATGTGTGCCATTAATATCACATATTGACTCACACGTGCATGTGCATGCCTTTCTCAGTCTCTCTTATCAAGTGGCCATGGACATCATACTCCCTTAGGAGGGACAAATCCCATATCTATCACTCACAGTCAAAACCCCATGTGTCAAAGTCACCCAATCATCACCTTTATAACAATCCATATTTCAAGACCGCATTTGATGATGTCAAAGTGTACCCAACAACATGTGATGAGTGTAGTGATTTCTGGTCTAAGAAGCACAATCACCACCATCACTGTGAGAGTTGACTGTGACTACCATGTCAGGGTTCCATGTGTCACTCTCACGGTGGGTCTATCTGATACACTGATCTCTAACATGTATCTATGTGCTTGGTTTGATATTAGATATCATGACTGATGAGACTCTGTCATCAACCAACACACACTCTGGTCTTGTTGTGTCATTGTTGTCTATCAACCTTCCATAATGACATCCGACTAGGGACAAAACAAGAATGTACAAAATTTTAGCATTCGTATGATCTCATTTTTTAGGTCCTTAACCCAAAGACATATGTCATTGAGTATTGTTATTCTCTAGACATTCATTCTACTCTATCATTATCTCATAACTGATTGAACCAGAATAAATTGGAAGCTTTCCTTTGATATTTATCAAATCAATCTTAATGTATCCCAATCCAAACATCCTATGATTGGCTCTCAGGGCATACATACCAATAGATTCTCACTTGCATTGTGAGCCAATCACCTTTGAATCATATTCTTAGTGATCCCTAAACATGTCCCACATGTTTCTACTGCTCTAGTGCTAATGTATTGAGTTAGAAACCTTTTATTTTAGCCGGTATATTGAATGTTTCACATCTCTTCATTGTACGACATATTGTATGAGATGGAGTTGCCATAATATGCGATCTGATATTCCTTGCCTAACACTTAGCCCTATTGTTTGACTCAGTATTTCTACTTGTCATCAATGGTTGGAATATCTATAAGTTCATCTCTATGAACTTCTAGATTCATATAGTATCCTCTGATGTTCATAACAGAACGACACTCGACATTCCCTTTTATAATTAAACACTTTTAAATTAGAACGTTTCCATTTATCAACTCATATTCACTTTTATATTTTATATTTTGCGGTCATTTTATGTCATTTCGGAAGCTTGCATCAGTGTAACTCTTTCCACTTAACTCTTCCTTATATTACTATAGAACTAGTACTTCATAAGTACCAAACAAGTTCTTCATGGTATTCCAGTGACCCTCACTGGAAGTAGACAGACATCCACTTGTCACACGAGTTAACAGGATGAACATATCATATTGTCATGTCCATTGCATACAAGATGATGAATGCATATTTTCTTGTCATGTCTAATACATACAAGATATTGGGATGATTACATACATGATAGATCCATATCTATCTACGTGTTCCTATTCTTCATAAGAATTTGGGACACTTGGCATCTGAGACACTAACTCCATGTAACATGGACAAGTTTTCTCCCACTAAATCTGTGCATACTGAACCCTTCTGTACAGATTGCCAATGTATGCTCTCTCTTTACCAGGTCAAGAGGTTTTCAAGAAATATCTCTATAGATCTCTATTCCTATCACATAGGACATTTCTCTATCTTCCCTTAAAGAAGGTATTTCCACACCTATTTCCATTTTAGAACATTTCATTCCTCATCATCATGTGGAATGTGAATACGCTCCCACTAAATCTTTGTAATCACAGATCCCTTCTTTATTTTGATATATCAGTCAAACCTTTTGACTATATTATCAAAGTAAAGACTTCCAGTTCTGAGTTGCTTGTATTTAATCAATCATATTGATTAATCCCTTGTAACTTATAGACTGCATTTGCATTATTGGATTCATAAAACCCTTCAAGTTGTATTACACACACAGCCTTATCTTATTCCTGTCAGGAATGTGGTTTTAATATCCATATGCCAAATTTCATAGTCTTTCAAGTTCCAACATCAAGCATGATCCTTTCTCTAAATGTCATCCATGTCAGTCTTAACTCTTAAGACCCAATTGCACTTATGGGTTTTATCCCAATCAAGTGCTACCATAAGGTCATACCTAAATTGGTTCACATGGAAGTCATTTTAGATCTTATGGCCTCAAGCCATGACTCAAAATATGGTCCCTCAACATCATCTAGATTATTGGCTCATCACATGACCAATTCATCACCTAGATATATGAGGTGTATCTGTTACATAAGGAATTTGAGAACCCACAACACTTATGATTCTTAATCTCCTTTATTTAGTGTAAAGCATGTTCTTTAGAAGAATTCTAGAAGGTTAGTTATTTGATGATCATGCTCTAACTCTTTAGAGTATGATTCCTTCTTTGATTTAGACATCACTATGCCTTAACCATGAGTTCTCTATGATACATTATCATTAATTACTCACAAGTTCCTCAAACATTTGGTTTAAGTATCCCATTCATTGATCTCATCAAATAATTAATACTTTTACTAAGTTTGTACTTCATTAATGATATTCTTGAACACTTCAAGATATTCATAACAATATTTCACCATATGAAGCATTAGCATTTATTCTAATAGGCATGTATATACATTAATATGTATTATACCTAAATAGAATAGTCATTCTCCCACTACATCTAGTAAAGATTGAATTGTCATCATGCCCAAGACATTCATATCTCTTAATGGTTCACAACCAAAAGAGTATGGCATATCTATCAACATGGAATCTGGAAATGAATTTCTCATGATAATGCTAATTAATTTTTTGAGTCATCAATAACTTTTAGGTATCATTTTATCTTATGCATACCAAGTATCATAAGATAAATAAGGAATTGCCACAAAAGATCATATCTTTGAAATTGAAACATAAACTTTATTAATAGACATCCTTGTCATTACAAGATGCAAACACAAAGTGTTTCTATTTATTAGCAAAATGAAATTGCAGTTCATAACTCTATTACATGCCATTTGGGCTGAAATAAACTAAAAGGTACGCCTATCTATGGCAACAACACTTGCTCCAATGATTAGTGTTCCTTCTTGATCCTTTCACAAAGGCCATCACTTCTTTTCAGATCCTGCATATCATATATATCAGATCTATTCTTGGTATCATATACCTCATATTAAAGAAGTGTTTCAAGTTTATTTCATGATACCTGAGGTGGAGATTTCCATCCCCTCCTTCTTCTTCTTTTGTTCATCCAGATAGAGATGGCAGTTTCTCCTCTAATGTCCTGGCTCTTGAAAATGGTGACATTTGCCTCCCTTGTTCACCCCTCCTTTGGCCTTGAGAGCTGAAGATGACTTGGGCTGCTGGCTAGCATCAGAACCCTTCTTTGCTTTGCCCTTACCCTTGCCTTTAGACTTACCCTTCTTTCTTCTGATCAACATCACATATTTGTGTTTTTCTTTCTTCATCTATGCCTCGGTTGTCCTCAACATGTCCAACAACTCTGTCAACAGCTTTGCAAAGTTGTTCATGTTGTAGTTCATCACAAACTGACTGTAAGATTTTGAAAACGATTGTAGTACCACATCAGTAGCCAACTCTTGGCTCAGAGGGAATCCCAGTCTTTCCAGGTTCTCCACATACCCAATCATCTTGAGTGTGTAAGGACCAACTAGGTCTCCTTCTGTCATGATGCACTTGAACAGCACCCTGGAGACATCATAATACTCTTGTTGTGCTTGGTCTTGATGCATGTTCTTGAGATGCTGAACCATTTCAATGGTGTCCATGTTCTCATGTTGTCTCTGCAACTCATATTTCATTGAGAATAACATCAATGACATCTTTAGTATGCTTCTTATAAGCATCCCTTTCTGCCTTTGGTGCAGTGGGAGTGGGTTCCTCTGTTACTGGTGTATCTAGGACATAGAGCTTTCACTCTTGAGTGAGAATAATTCTCAATGTCCTAAACCAGTTATGGAAGTTGTTCCCATTTAGCTTGTCCTTCTCAATGACCGATCGCAACAAAAAGTGATTTTGTTGACAACCATTTGTTCTACAAAAAGGCAATATGCAATTTTAGTCCAAAACACTTTTGACTTAATTTGATTAATTTGAACCTCACCATAAATTTAGAAGATTGTAATGTACAACCTTCTAGTAAGTAAGATCCTGATTTCCTCTCAGCATGGACCAACTAGGGTTGTCACCCACAACTAGAATCTTTCAGGTAGGCAACCTTTGCCAATCACATCATATGCAACTCTTGATAGATGTCATGTGCAACTCCTTGCCATGTTCATCTCTATGCCTCAAGGTGCTTGATCTGATTAAGGTCACCTTGTTAAGTCCGACCCAAATGCCAACATGATGAATATGCACCCTGCTAGGGCAGACCCACATATTCACCATCACACTTCCACGAGATAGATGGTGCACCACACTAGGGCGTGCCCACACTTGGTCGATTAAGATTTTCATGTGTGCTTCTTTTAGAAGGCATCTTAAACTTATTTTTTGTTGTTGAGGGGTTTTAATATGCTCATATATGCATATATGTATCCAATCACCACATATATAGTATGTATCATATACATGCTATATCCCACAATGAAAACATGCAATAACAATAAAGCGATGATTATGGCCATCTTATTATAATTCCTTGAGCCACAAGGAATTACAGTCATCTAGGTCTACATCACATGCAACCTATTGTTGATGAAGATCTTATGCTTAGACCGTTCTGGGTTTGATCAGCTCGTCACAAGACTGATCATCTCGCCCCCTGGCCAGTCGGTTGGTTGTCTCCAACTGATCGTCTGGCTCCTCTAGACGGTCGATTAGTCAGGTCGTCTGCTCCTCGTCAGGCCTCTAGCTGCACCATCAATTGGTCATTTTGGTCCACCAGCTGATTGGTTGGCACCTCCAATCGATCATCTCGCACCTTCAGCTGCTCATCTAGGCGCCTGCTAGTCTTCGACGTAACAAGAAATAAACTATCCTACTTTTACATATCTCATTGGGAAACCCGAGTTACATTTGGGGGGAGCAAAGGTAGAAGATAATATCGAGTTATCTTGAGTTACATTAAAAAAAAGAAGAAGAAGGTTGAGTGTGCATACCGAGAGTAAACAACCAAAACCAACCAAGCACACACATAGGGGTTTATAGGCCATAACCACATTACACATCTACCATTAAAACCATTTTGAGAGACGTGTATCGATTGCATATATATATACCATATCATATATGTATATATTAGTTTGGGATCATGTGGTATTAAGCGAATATTCACATTTAGCTAGTTAAATATTCACATTGTATGCAATAAATAAAAGGCGGTAAAACCAAAAATCGATCATATAGATTATCCTAAAACACAGTACATTGATGTGGCTCTAATACCACTGTTGGGTTTTAGGTTAGGGAGAAGGCACCACAAAATCATAACCACAAATCACATCAATGACTATGAAATAGGAAGGATGGTTTTAGCGAGGTGTACCTGATCTTGAGGCTTTCTCAACGACAATACCTCATAGCTGGTGCGGTATTCAACCACCTAGTCTTCGACGACGTTTGTGCGGCTCCTGCTCCTGAACTTGACCCAGACTACGGTTGATAGTTGTCCTCCTGAGCAGCAGAAACCTCCCGCCTCTATAGGTAGTCCACACGGACCACCAGGAACTCTATTCATCCTATCCCACAAGACACTAGAAGGAGTCGTCCCCTTCTGTTGGCGTACTAGTCACCAACAATGTAAGGACCCTGACCTTCATTTTGGGCTTACCTTGTTTGTTTTGCCTAAACCTGGTGCTTGGTTGCTTGCTAATCACCTTTTAGTAGTGATTAGGGTTTTCTTGTGCTCTGTTGAGAGTTGAGGTGCTACTTGCAAAATAACCTAAGATAGGGTTGAAGAGCAAGTTTGTCACCTTGAGAGATGTCTTTCTCTCTCTTTGCTTCCTCTAGGGTTGAGAGGGAGGTTTGGGATCGTGCCTTGGGTTGTCTTGGGCTTGGTTGAGCTATTTTGGGCCTTGTTATCCCTTGTTTGGGCCTTACTTTGCTTGGTTGAGCCCTGTATCAGGCAAGGGTGCCTTGTATCGGCCATGGGGTATCGCCCATGAGGGTGTATCAGCCATGGAGGAGTAGTGTGTTGGCCTTTGACCTTTGTTGACCTTCTTGCCTTGGTTGTGTCACCCTAGCTTAGACATGTGGCTGATCCTTGGTTGAGTTGTGGCATGGCATGTGCATGTGTTTTTCAAGGTGGTGGAACGTGTGGACAAGTGTCCCTTGGTAAGGTGACACCTTGCCTTGGTCTAACCTTGACCCCCATCTATATATGCCTTGCCTTTCTATTCCTTAGGAACCCTTTAGCTCTTTGTTGCTCCTCTCTTCTTTGGTGCACGATACACCTCTCCCTTGCAACCTTGGTGGATGATCCCCTTGAAGGAGTTCTTCTTCTTCTTCCCTTAGCTTGGTGGCCGAAGTAGTGTGCTTGGAGGTAGGAGCTTAAAGCTTGGAGCTTTGGAGCTTGAGGAGTTTTCTTAAGGCGGGTTACATAACTTCTAACCCTAGCTATACTACTTTCCCTATGTTGCATGCTTCATATATGTTGACAATTGACCATGCATGTATGTTTCTTGTTCTATAACATGTTGTTGATCTTATGGATTCTAGGAGTATGATGTTGCTCATGTTATGGATGGGTTATATGCCTTTACACCTAGTTGTCCGAACCATAGTTGAGGTTTCTTTTAGTAGCAACACTCCTTTCTCTCTTTGGTCTAGAGAAGTGAGTTTGAGCTCTAGTAATGTGGGCAATACCCCTCTCTCGTTTAAGTTGAGAGGTGAGCTTATATTCTAGTTGCTTGGGCAATGCCCTCCTCTCACCATGGATTTGAGAGGTGAGCTTTTGATTACCTAGGTTGAGGTTGGATCCTTGTGGTTGCCCAATTTGTGAAAGAGGTTGTGTGACACCCCTCTCTCTTGGTTGTTGAGAGGTGAGCTGACCTTCTTGATCAATTAGGGTTTGGTGACCTTATGTTTGAGGTTGAAGACGACCTTGTTGGGTTGTGTCTTGCACGATATGGCTTTGGGGTTAGTGCTGCCTGATACCCTTCTTGTCTTGGGTTGTACCTTTGGCCGATACCCATGTGTGCTTAGGCGTTATGGGTTGTTGAGTGCCCTGCCTGATGCACCTTGTTGAGATAGTTTTACCTCGGTGCCCGATATCCCTTATCCACCCTAGAGTTAGGGTTTGGGCGACATGGTTGCTAACCCCTGGATGGGCATCTTGGTCGATATGAAGCCTCAATCCGAGTTTGGGCGTTAGTGCTGCTCTAGGTGACATGAGTTGTCTACCCTTCATGCACGATATGTCCTTGAGGTGTAAACCTTGGTAGATAAGCTTGGTTGGGTGATCCTTATATCCCTGGTCGATATGCCTAGTTGAAGCTTAGTTGGTGCCCATCATGGTCCCTTGGACGATACCCTTAGTGGAGTTGTTGGGTGGGCGATACACCCTTGATGAGATGTTGCCCGATATCCTCTTCAGGGTTAAGTCTTGGACGACACACCATGTAGAGAGGGTGCTCGATGCACTCCCTTGTCTTTAGGTGGCCTTGGCCGTTATCCTTGATAAGCTTGGACGATACAGTTTCATGCCCGACATGCCAACCCTAGGTTGCTGACCGCTATGATGCTGGCCATGCACGACACCTTCCTTGGGCGTCACGGTTACCCTGGCCGATAGGGTTAACCCTCGGTTGATGCTAGAAGGTTGCACGATAGGGGCGCCTTGGGCGACACCCCTTTGGCCGATATGGCTCATGTGGAAGGTTAGCCCGACAGTGGAACCTAACCCTAACCCTAGATTGGTGCACGTTAGACCCTTAGCCGATTACCATGGTAGTGTTGCACGTTATGACCTTATGGATGGCTTCCCGACACCATGAGTGTTAGTGGAACCCTAGGTGCATGTTAGAGGAAGTGCGGTGTTTGGTTGATATGGTGGTGAGTTGCTTTAGGGTTTAGAACCCTTGCCGGTACAACCTTTGGTGAGGGCATGGCGCTGCTCGCCATACCTGTAGTGAGGGTTGCAGGAGTTTTGGTGAGGGTTCTGATAACCCGGAATGTATATAGTTGATGGTTCTCTTTTAATAATGATAACATAAGTGACATGATGTAATCACCTTGCATCCTGCAAATATGATGATGGGATATAATGGTAGGTTGTGAACCAGGAAGCTTGGAAGCTTATGATGTTGCTTCACATGCTAATATAACACATGCATATGGTCACAAGTATAATGCATAACATATGTCCCTGGTTGATTATAATACTATGAATGATAAAGTTTGTGTAATACTTGATAGTATGATCTTTCTATTCATCCATGATGGCTTTAATTATGTATATACTAACCATGCAGGTATTTCATGTGGATTCATGGCCTGGTAAGAGCTATGAGATATATGTGTTTTTTACTAGCACAATGTGATGATAATCCTTGTTAATAAAGTAACAAGTTGATAGGTCTGAGGACCTGATATAAGGTTGAGTGCCTAGTGGAGGTGTTATCCTTTGATGATGAGATAAGGGATGTGTTCCCAGGATGCTGATGCATGATTGTGATGCCTTGAGAGGCAATGGTTGATATCATGAGGGATTGAGGTCCCAGGACAGTATGTTGATGGCAATAGTGATGTAATTCTATAAGGCTATGTTTATACCTTGTTTTGCCTCAACAATTGGCTTAAAATATACTAATCAATGATAGATAAACATATCATGTAGTTTTCTCTGGCCATAGATCCATTACTGTCAATATTTAGTGATGGTGGAACATGTTTATCCTGCGGGATTACCTGGAGCACATATTGTTGAATATGTGAGGTTTCCCCTAGCCTAAAATAGGAGGGTTGAGTGCAATTGTGGTTGCAGACTCGGGATGTATGGAGCATGGTGAACAGACCCATGGCTCAGGATATGTGATGATGAGCATGATGCATTCATGGCTCGGATGTATATACTAGCACCTATGATGAGGTGAGCTAGAGATGGGTAGCTTGCAGAGCTAACCCAGAGGTTGAGGCCTATAAGCATAAGATTGCGGTCTTGATTGATGATTCGTGTACTGACCACGGGAAGGTGAGGTCATGGAGTCCAGATCTCCTTAGACCTTGTATGGCACCAGATTGGGCTTCGCAGCCAATGGTTGGATTTGAGTAGGGAAGGATCACTTCCTCAGGGCATAATAAAATGTAATCCAGCCGAATAGTATATCTTGCTTAGGGCAAAACACGGAACATTGATTGAGGCCTTGCTTGCATAGGTGATCTAGTTACACCTTGCAGATACGTGTACGATCCTTATATCTTGTGATAAGTTCTTATAAAGCTTATCTTGTCAATCATGTTCCATAAAGAAATACTTGGTAATATGCCTCCCGGATATCTTGGTAAGCTTGATGGTAATAATAGCTTTGCTCAGTATGTTGCTCTTGTTATACACTTATACAGTTATTTGTTGTTACCTGCTTTAACCTTTGAGGTTTTATAGTTGCGGCGGGGAGTTATGTTTCTCGCTGGGACTGTGTGTCTCACCCTGCTGGTTTACACCCTTTTTAGGTGATTGCTCTAGACGTGGTGGTGGTCGTGAGGTTGCGGCCGAGCAGCAAGAAGAGCAGTAGAAGGCAAGAGATGGACATAGTGTTGTTTTAGTGGTTTTGTAGTAGAGTCCTAGAGTCATCCCTGTACTCTCAAGTCCTTGGAAGTGTTTTGACAATGTTTCACGATGTTTAGCTGATGTAATTTTTGTATATCCTGCTACTAGCCGTACGTGGCCTGTTATGTATGTATAAACATGTGATGAACTAATATGCACTGTTGTGACAGTGGGTGGCTTTAAGTTGTGAACATATCTGGCAGGTGATCTTGAATATATCTATATATATGACCTGATCTTCTTACAGGGCCTGGTTGTAAAAGTTTTGTATGTATGCTTTCCGCAATCGATTTTAATTAACCCGTGTTTTCGGTAATATATAGTTCTGCACGTTTTCACATGTCATCTCGTTGTCTATGTGATGGCGGGGTGTCACAAACACACTCTGCCACAATCAATTTCTTTTCTGCAGTTAACTTTCCCTCATTGTTCCTCCCTGGATGGGTAGAACTTGCTTGGGCTCTCTCGATTATCACAACCAGAGAGGAAAACAACTTTGTAGAGCAATTGATGTTCAGAGTTGTGTTATATGAGAAGCCCCCCAATACCCCTCTATATATAGGAGGGGTCAGGGTCAGGGTTCTCAGCCCCGAGCAATGTGGGACTAAAGTGGGAGTAGAAGGGTTCGGAATTTCCATGAATAATTTGCACTGCGGCAGGCAAACCTGTCATTTTACAAATGAACCAGTCAGTTGGGAGTGTGAGCCAATTGGTTCACCAGTTGAACCAGTCGTTTCACATTCCTGACTCACCTCCAATTGACTTTCCTCTTTCATTTCTGATTAATACTAAGATCAATTCTTGCCACAATAGAATTGTACAAGTGAAATGAAAAAAATTTCTCACAAATCGGGACAACACAACCTTGCTCGTTTGGTCCAATCGAACCGATCGGTTCACCAAGTGAACCGGTCATCTCACTGACCTTGAGCCAATTGGTTCACCTAGTGAACTGGTCGTTGGTGGTCCAGATTGTGAAGAACACAGTCAATGCAATTCTCAATCAATCTGACACTCAAATCAGTTAGTTTAACACTTAAACTTGTTGATTCTGAGTCAAGTATATTGATTGAATGTTTGATTGAGTACCTAAACACCTTAAGTAATCAATCCAAACATCATTCATAGATAAACTCCTCTTTGAGGTAAATTCTTTATGTGTGACCCTATAGGTCCCATTTCACGTTGGCAGTGAATGTCCATAACTAGCTTATGACATCATAAGAAAAGAGTGGTGCCTAGTCGCACATCAGTGCTACCCAAGTGAAAAGGAAAGTTGGAGAACAAATTTCAATCCTAAAGTCTATAATTGGTGTTCCAGTGAATGTATAATTCCTTTGTCTCTGATATCATGAATGAACTCAAGGCATGGAGTTGTCATCCTTTCAATGTTCATTCATGTTCCTTGATCCAAAGTAGATTTTCTGATATATGTGTGCCATCAATATCACATATTGTCTCACACGTGCATGTGCATGCCTTTCTCAGTCTCGTGTATCAAGTGTACATGGACATCATACTCCCTTAGGAGGGGCAAATCCCATATCTATCACTCACAGTCAAAACCCCATGTGTCAAAGTCACCCAATCATCATCTTTATAAAAATCCATATTTTAGGACCGTGTTTGATGATGTCAAAGTGTACCCAATAACGTGTGATGCGTGTAGTAATTTCAGGTCTAAAAATCACAATCACCACCATCACTGTGAGAGCTGACTGTGACTACCATGTCATGGTTCCATATGTCACTCTCACGGTGGGTCTGTCTGATACACTATTCTCTAACATGTATCTGTGTGCTTGGTTTGATATCACATATCATGACTGATGAGATTCTGTCATCAACCAACACACACTCTAGTCTTGATGTGTCATTGTTGTCTATCAACCTTCCACAATGACATCTAACTAGGGACAAAACAAGAATGTACAAACTCTTAGCATATGTATGATCTCATTCTTTAGGTCTTTAACTCAAAGACATACGTCATTGAGTACTGTCATTCTCTAGACATTAATTCTACTCTATCATTATCTCATAACTGATTGAACCAAAATAACTTGGAAGCTTACCTTTGATATTTATCAAATCAATCTTAATGTATCCCAATCCAATCATCCTATGATTGGCTCTCAGGGCATACATCCCAACATATAGGTCTACAACAAAAATATTTTATTAAAGGTCATACTATACAAGATGCTTACATCATGATCAGTGAGACAAATCATATTTGTCATTATAACCATACTCTACTTCTCACACTAAAGATAGATTTTTAGAAAGCCTTTTGATAACATAAATTGGCAATTTATCTTCTTTCATGTCTCCAGGGCAACAAATTCCCCACACTATGGGACAATAGGATATATTCATGAATCAACAATATTCATTTCTCCATATCATCAATGGAGTTGCATTTGGTTACTTCTCTACATCCAACGACCCCAGACAAGCACTACTATAGTTTTAGCCAATAACGTCGCTTCACAAAGCGTCAATTTTATTATAAAAACCAACCTAATAGGCTATGGCGTCAATTATTTATAGAGAATCAAAGCTAAAAGTTGTCACAAAAAAACTCAAGTACCGGTTGAGGTACAACGTCGGTTTTACAAAATTTAATCGTCGCTACAAAAAACTCACCAAATAAAATTTCGCACCAAAAATTCATATACATTGACATAGCGTCAGTTTTTAATAAAAATTGACCTTAAAAGTTTCATGCCAAGAAAAATAGCTCATTTTGCCTTCCCTCCAAAATCATATAGCATCCATTTTGATAAATTGAACTGAGTCTTAAAATATGGACTTTTAGGGTCGGTTTTGTCTTGGGAACCGACCTAGTAGGTGAGCTATAAGGTCGGTTTCTTTCTACTGAACTGACCTAGTAGGTGGTCATGAATGGGCCGGCGACTACAGACTCTAGGGTCAAGTTTTTTCCCAATACCCAACCTTATAGGTCTTAATAATTGTGTATTAGTTTCTCTATTGGGTAAGTTTTGACCTTAGAACTGACCTAGTAGGTGGTCATGAATGGGTCGGCGACTATAGACTCTAGGGGCGGTGTTTTTCCCAATAACTGACCTTATAGGTCTTAGTAAGTGTTCATCTCACATATCGATTTCTCTATTGGGTCAGTTTTGACCTTAGAACCGACCCTATAGGTCTTAATAACTGCTCGCCTCACATTTTGGTTTCTCTGCTCTCACTTTATAGGGTTTCTATTTTGGGTTTCCGCTCTCCACCGACAATGATGACGATGCGTTGATGGGCCATCGGGATAGGATGGCATTGTCAAGACCCTCGGTGAGCTCAGACAGTGGATGCATCCCTTTCTCCTCCTCCGCCCTCACGTTCTGAAGAGCCACCAGGTCGGCTCCAACCTCCCAAAGCACCTCCACCACGCTGTGTGTAACATCTTTGACCTGGGTTAAGCCTTAACCCTAGATGTTTTGTTTAAGAAAGTCATTTATTTTTTTGCTTTTATCTTTTGAAAAATAATTAAGGCTCAAGAGGAACTTTTGTTTCAATTTTAGTCCTTTTTGAATAATGTTGAAACAATATTTTGCCCGTTTTGGACTAAAGTGCAAATTAACCAAGTTGAGGGGTTAACTTGAAAATGTTACATGATAAAATGTTCCTTAAGTGTTGAAGCATCATAAGAATGAAAATGATGCAGAGGTATGGCTTGTGGAAGCATGAGCACCAAGAAGAGCTTATTAAGCAATCTTGTGCATTAAAACCTAGTTTTGGTGTAAGGTGCAATTTACCCAAAACCTAGGGTTCAATATGCAAAATATCACCTTTATTATATCCCTACTATTTCTTGGTATCATGTAAAGGAAAGAAAATGAGAGGGACATCTCATTTGAGCTATTTTTGAGGAGAGAGAATTTTGATATTAAAATAATCAAGATTTAAGCATAATTGAAACCCTAATTCAATTTAATGAAAAAATAAACATAATAATTGAATTGCCCTTCAACCAAAAATGGGATGGTTGAATTTGCATAAGTGTGGACGACCTTGTGCCTAGAAATGTCCATGAAATATCTAAAAGTGAGTGGAGAGTCCACTCACATTAGTAAAAGAAAAAGTAATATCCACTAATTTTGGATATTATTATTATAATGATTAAGGTGCTTAATTTGCTTTCTTTTAATTCATGGATAATGAAGAAGAAATACAAGGTGGGGGAGATGTCTTCGTATTCAAGGGATGGAGGGGAGTATGTGGCACCAATTTAGGCAATTAAAAGATTATTATATCACTTTCTCTCTCATTGAAATTCCCTTATAAATATCTCATTTCCAACTCAAATGAAAGGTTTTTTCGACCCTTCTTTCTTTCCTTGCTTTGGTTGAACACAAAGGAGCTTAGGAGAAACAGGAGTACGTGCCCCAACCTTTAGGTAAGCTCCATAGTCATCTTCAACCTTGATTTCATGGTGGAAATCGAAATTCAATGCTTATTTTCTTCTTCTCTCCATTCAATCTTCAACTTTAGCCATCCTTTTCACTCAAGGACTTAAATACGGACCTTGGGAAGTGGAGAGATCTTCACTCACCATTAAATACGTGAAGCTTGAAGCTTGGATTCAACTTTGAAGGTGGGTTATGTAAC
The DNA here is from genome assembly GCA_963693085.1 of Alisma plantago-aquatica. NCBI lineage: Eukaryota > Viridiplantae > Streptophyta > Magnoliopsida > Alismatales > Alismataceae > Alisma > Alisma plantago-aquatica. The sequence continues at coordinate 27,445,751 of OY856410.1, forward strand.
TTAAACCCTTAAATGTTATTATTACATTCAATTCTTCATCACTTGTTGATCATTTTGTTCTTCTTGAAATTCCCTTGAATAATTGATGAAATTTCCATAAGAATGGCAATAGATTTTGAAGGATCGAAGCTTGATGATGATGACATCATCATAAGTACACACCTCAATGAATATCTTGGGCAAACGGTTTCACTCTTGAGACTAAACGATCTCAAGATCGTTTGGTGAACAAACAATCTCAAGACCGTTTGAGGTCAAATGACCTCAAGACCATTTGAGGTCAGGAGATATCATGGTTGGATGATGATTTAATGGTTCTAATTGATTGACTCATAATAGGTTCAGTGATGGATAATCCACTGATTAAAAACTCCAATTGATTGAATTCATTGAAGTCTTCATTGATGGAATTGATCAAAACCGAATGGGTAAAAGTGATCAAGACCGAATGGGTAAAACCAATCAAGACCAAATGGGTAAAACCAATCAAGACCGAATGGGTAAAATTGATTAAGATCGAATGGGTAAAATCAATCAAGACCGAATGGGTAAAAGTGATCAAGACCGAATGGGTAAAATCAATCAAGATCGAATGGGTAAAGTTGATCAAGATCGAATGGGTAATTTGATCTTCAAAACCATTTGGTCATGTTGACCATTTGGGAGAGTTGATTGTATGGAGGTCAAGCATCTCAAGACCATATGGAGGTCAAGCATCTCAAGACCGTATGGGAGAGTTGACTGTATGGAGGTCAAGCATCTCAAGACCATATGGAGGTCAAGCATCTCAAGACCGTGTGGAGGTGAGGCCTCTCAAGACCGTATGGAGGTCACATGTTTGAGGCATGAATGATAAAGCATATAATCATCAATGTTGCCCTATATTTGATAGCATGATCTTCCTTTAATCCATGATGGCTTCAGTTATCTCTATGAATATGTATACTAACCATGCAGGTATTTAATGCGAATTCATAGCCAGGTAAAGGGCTATGAGGTATATATGTTTGAATAACACTGCATTGATGGTCACTCTTGTTGACGAGATAACCTGCAACACCAGTTTGATGTGTTTAGGTCTGAGGACCTGAGTTTGGCTCAAGTGCCTAGTTGAGGTATTATCCTCTGATGATGAAATCAGGGATTGTTATCCCAAATGATGAAAATGCCTTATGAGGCAGTGGTTTCTTGTGATGAGGGATTGAGATCCTGGGATAATGTGATGGTGGTAATAATAATGTAACTTTATGTTATCTATGTGTTTCAACCTGGTTGCCTCAACAATCCACTTAAAATATTCTAACTAATTACAGTGGAACATATTATGTAGTTTGCCCTGGCCATAGACCCATCATCGTCAGCAGCTGGTGATGGTGAAACATGTTCTCCTACAAATTAACCCGGAGCGCATATTGTTGAATATGCGAGGTTTCTCCTATCCTAAAATAGAGAGGATTTGAGTGCAGCTACGGTTGCAGACTCAGGATAGATGGATCATGGTGAATAGGCCCATGGCTCAGGAGATGTGATAGAGAATGAATGCATTCATGGCTCAGAGAATGGTGATTTGGCCCGTGGCTTAGATATACTAGCACCGAGACCTGTACTAAGGTGGGCTAGAGTTATGGGTAGCTTGCAGAGCTGACCCTATGGCTGAAGCCACTTAAGCATGAGACTGCGGTCCTACTTTGGTTCTCGTGCACTGACCATGAGGTGGTGAGGTCGTGGAGTCCGGCTCTTCCATTGACCTTGTATGGTACTGGCTCTGGGTTTCGCAGTCGTCGGTTGGATCTGAGTGGTGCGGCTCACTTCCTCAGGGCATAACAATATGTAATCCATCCGAATAATATTTATTGCTTAAGGCAAAACACGGAACATTGGTTGAGACCCTACTTGTTTAGTTGATCTTGTTATACCTTGTAGTTACTTATATGTTCCTTATGTTATGTGGTAAGATCTTATAAATCTTATCTTGTCAATCATGTTCCATAAAGATATACTTGGTTATATGCCTTCCGTATACCTTGCTCAATATGTTGCTCTTATTCTATGCTTTATCAGTTACTTGTTGTTATTGCTTTAACTTTCTGAGGTTTTATGGTTTCGACGGGGAGTTATGTTTCTCGCTGGGACTGTGTATCTCACCCCATTAGTTTACACCCTTTTTAGGTGTTCGCGCTAGACGTGGTGGTGGTCGCGGGGTTGCAGCCGAGCAGTAGAAGGCAAGAGATGAATGCGCTGCTGTTTTGGTTGTTTTGTAGTAGAGTCCTAGAGTCATACCTGTACTCTCAGGTCCTCGGAGGTGTTTTGACGATGTTTTATGATGTATAGCTGATGAAGCCTTATATATCCTGCTACCAGCCGGATATGGCCTGTTGTGTATAAACAGGTGATGAACTCATTTGTGGACAGGACAACTGACCTTCTAAGTTGTGGACATGTATCAAGGCTTGTAAATGTTTTTATAACCTATGTTCTTGCAAGATGAGGATCTGGATGTAATAGTTTCTTTGTTTATTTGCTTTATGAAATCAGTTTTAATTACCCTGTGTTTTTTGTAATAAGTGGTTTATGGTGTTTTCCGTACGTTTTCGCGTGGCACCTCGTTATCTGTATGATAGTGGGATGTGTCCCCACAAGCTTGGTATCAGAGCTCTAGGTTCACTGAGTCTACAAAGATTTAGGACTAGGTTGTGTTTGTTCTCGTGAGTTTTTCAGATTTTCTTACAATTATCTTCTGCCCTCAGCGGAAGGAAAATCCAAGATGTCTAGAAATCATGAAGAACATTCTACCGAGAGTAGCGATGCTGCATCAGTTGATGGAGCAGGAGGGTATGCACATGGAGATCGGGTGCCTGAGGTCCCCCAACTTGACCAAGCCATTTTCAAAAATCTAGCCTACCAACAGCTTATGGGGCAGATGATGGCTACGATGAATCTCATGGTAGAAAGATTGCCAGTGCCTCCTCCGAGAGCATAGGCTCCCCATGGTGAAACATCAGGTATTGGGAAGACCTTTGAGTGACTTTGCTGAGTCGGAGCTTCGGACTATGCTAGGATGGCTGATCCAGCAGATGCAGATCTGTGGCTGACAGGTCTTGAGAAGGCCTTCCGGATCCTCGACATCCCCGAAGCAGACAAAGTCAAGCATGCTATCTAACTTCTGAAGGGTAGTGCTGGCCACTGGTGGGCCATCGAAGAGGAGAAGTGACCCGGTGAGGTGATCGGTTGGGAGGTCTTCTGGTGAGAGTTCATCAGCAGATACTTTCCGAAGACATATCTAGATGAGAAGATCAACCAGTTTGAGTGCCTGTGCCAAGGAACAATGAACATCACCGAGTATGAAGCCAAGTTCATGGACCTATTGAGGTTTTGTCCTCACATGGCAGCGACAGATGACGAGCGGATCAGACATTTTGAGAAAGGCCCGAGTGCTGAGCTGACAACTCATGTTGCTGCATTGGAGAACCGAGAGCGGTTTGCCACGTTTGTGGAGTATGTCCGAAGTATTGAACGGTCAGTCAGGGAGAAAAGAGAATCCATGTCTAAGAAGAGACCTGCTCAGTTCCAGAGATAGAGGTTCAATGGCTTCAAGAAGCCAAGGTTTTTAGCACCTTCTGGGTTAAAAGGTTCCAGTGCACCATCGCAGTGGTCTCTGAGTAAGGGAAGAGGATTTGGTTCTTCACCGTCAAAGGCACATAGTACAACTTCTGTAGCAGTGACAGGGCCGTCTAGGACACAACAGCGAGACCAGTCATGCCATCTTTGTAGTCAGATCGGGCATTGGAAGTCAAATTGCCCAAGGAAAGATGTTGAAGTGACACGGCAACTGAGGTAGAATCAACAAGGGTCAGATAGACAACAACGCAGTAGTAGTAGAGGGCAGGGACGCAGCCAAGCATCGCAAGCAGGATCGACTGCTCAAGGAAGCAGAGGATGTAGACAGCAAGCAACGACTCAATTCTACGCTATGAGTCAGCCATAGGCAATAGTCAACCCGCGAGTGGTGGCAGGTCAGATGGAGTTCTTTCATTTTGATTTGTCTTCTTCTTGCTTTATATCTGTTCTGGTTGACCTGGGTGCTACGCACTCTTTTATCGCCCATAGTATGCTTGAAAACTGTCATTTACATGTTAGCTGTAAGAAAGATAGCTTGTTGTTAGAAACCCCTCTTGACGGTTCGTCGATGCTTTGAGAAGTGTGTCCATCCTGTGTTCTATCTTTTTTGGGGCACAAGATACAAGTGGATCTTATACCACTTGATATACATGGATTCGATGTGATCCTTGGGATGGATACCTTAGAGAAGTATAAGGTTGTGTTGGATTGTGGTTCCAAGCAGGCAATGTTTGTTGATGGTGGAGAGAAGTGGATCTTCTAGGGAGATAGGAAGATTCTTCCGACATGTCTAGTATCAGCTATGGTGGCAGAAAAGTTGTTACGACAAGGATGTAAGGCGTTCTTATCTCACATTATGGATACCAAGGCAAAGGGTCCTAGCCTTGAGGAGGTGACGGTTGTCCGAGAGTTTGCATATGTGTTTCCTTATGAGTTCCCCGGTGTTCCTCCACCTTGAGAGATTGATTTTGAGATCAGTCTGGTTCCAAGAACACAACCAGTTGCACAGACACCGTATAGGATGGCTCCAGCAGAGATGGCAAAGTTGAAGAAATAATTACAAGAGTTGTTGGAGAAAGGTTTCATCCGACTGAGTACGTCGCCTTGGGGTGCTCCAGTGTTGTTCGTTAATAAAAAGGAAAGATCGATGCGGCTATGCATAGACTACCGGCAGTTGAATAAGGTCATGATCAAGAACAAGTACATGTTGCCAAGGATAGACAATCTATTCGATCAGTTGCATGGTGCTACAGTGTTTTCAAAGATCAATCTACAATCCAAATATCATCAGTTGAGGATTAAGGCGTTATGGGTTCCTTGAGTCCGAGGATGGATTAGTTTGCTATCATGGTAGGATGGTGGTCCCCGATGTTGATAATCTAAGGAAACTAGTGCTCGAGGAAGCACACACATCGATGTATGCTATGCATCCAGGGATCACCAAGATGTATCACAATCTGAAGGACCTATATTGGTGTCCTAGATTGAAGAAGGATGTAGCTGGGTTTGTGGCTAGGTGTGCGGTATGCCAGCAAGTCAAGGCTGAGCATCAGAAGCCGACAGGTACATTGCAACCCCTGCCAATACTGTAGTGGAAATTGGGATCATATAACCATGGATTTTGTGGTTGGCCTGCCAAGGACAGTTAGGAATCATGATTCCATTTGGGTGATAGTGGATAGATTGACGAAGTCTGCCCATTTCATACTTGTGAAGACAACATATAAAACTGAGAAGCTCGCTTAGGTATATGTAGATGAGATAGTACGCCTGCACGGTGTTCCAGCAACGATAGTTTCCGACAGAGGTCCTCAGTTCACGAGTTGTTTCTGGGAACAGTTGCACAAAGTGTTGGGAACACAGTTGAGGTTCAGCACCGCTTTCCACCCGCAGACATATGGACAGTCTGAGAGGACTATTCAGACCTTGGAGGATCTTCTTCGGGCTTGTGTTTTGTAGTTCCTAGGCAGTTGGGATGTACATCTCAGTTTGATAGAGTTCGCCTAATAGTTACCAACGGAGCATTGACATGGCTCCTTATGAGGCCTTATATGGCAGGAAGTGCAGATCTCCTTTATGTTGGTATGAGTTTGGTGAGTATCAGCTTTTGGGTCCTGAGTTAGTACATCAGACAACAGAAAATATCAAAGTGATACATCAACAGTTGAAAGCGGCATAGGATAGGCAGAAGCCTTATGCAGACAATCGTTGTTGACCTTTAGAGTTCCAGGTGGGAGATAAAGTGTATCTTAAAGTCTCGCCATGGAAAGGTGTGATAAGGTTTGGCCAGAAGGGTAAGCTAGCACCCAGATATATGGGGCCATACCCGGTCATAGCACGTATGGGCAAGGTAGCTTATGAATTGGAGCTTCCGCCAGAGTTGCACAGGTTGCATCCAGTGTTCCATGTCAGTATGTTGAAGAAAAGTAATCCAGATACAGGAACAGTGATACAACCAGTTGAGGTTGAGCTTGATGAAGATGTGACCTACGAGGAAGGTCCTGTGATGATCCTGGACAGAAGCGTTAAGAAGCTGAAGAGGAAGGACATGGTTCTTGTGAAGGTTCTTTGTTATCGTCGTGGCGTTGACGAAGCCACATGGGAGCTTGAGGAAGAGATGAGGAGGAAGTATCCCTCGCTTTTCTCTTTGGATTTCGGGGATGAAATCCCTTTGTAGAGGGTTATAGCTTGTAAGGACCCTGACCTCCGTTTTGGGCTTATCCTGTTTGCTTTGCCTAACCCTGGTGTTTAGTTGCTTGCTAATCACCTTTAGTGGTGATTAGGGTTTGTTTGTGCTTGTTGAGTGTTGGAGGTGCTACTTGCAATTTACCCAAGTCTAGGGTTTATGGGCAAGTTGTCACCTTGAGAAGTGTTCTTCTCTCTCCTTGCTTCCTCTAGTGTTGAGAGGAAGGGTTGGGCTCGTTGCTTTGGGCTTTGATGAGCCTTGTTATGCCTTGTTCGAGCCTTGCTTAACCTTGTTGGACCTTGCGTCGGCCATAGGTGTGCCAGCCATGGTTGTGTCGGCCATAGGTGTGTCGCTCAGGAAGGTGTGTCGGGCATGGTGATGGGGTGTATCGGCCATGGACCCCTTTGACCCTTTGACCTCGTTTGTGTCACCACTAGTGGACACTTGGCGCATGATGCTTGGATGTGGCAATGGCCTTGGACATGTGTTTAAGGCGAGATAAGGAGGTGGCATTGCCCATGGACAAGTGTCCCTAGGTGGGAGACACCTTTCTTTGTCTTACCTTGGTTTCTCCTCCACCCTCTCCTATATATGTACCTTCTTTCTCTTGCTAAGGATCTCTTTAGTTCCTTGGTTTCTCTCTTCCTTGGTGGATGACACTCTTCCTTTGCAAAGCTTGGTGGTCGATCCTTCTCTTTGGAGTTTTCTTCTTCTTCTTCTTCTTCTAGTGGTGGCCGAACCCTAGAGTTCCTTACTCTTCTTCGTGTGGTGGTGCTTGAGCTTGGAAGCTTGGTGCTAGGAGCTTGGAGCTTGCTTAAGGCGGGTTACATAACTCCTAACCCTAACCACAATACTTTCCTCTATATTCTTGTATGTTTTCATATGATCATATCGGCCATGTATGTTCTAAGATAAGCTTCTTTCATAGTTGCACCTAGTTGGCCGAACCATGGTTTAAAGTTTCCCTGTTGAGCAACACTCCTTTCCCTCCTTGGTTTAGAGAAGTGAGCTTGAGCTCTAGTAATGTGAGCAATACCCCTCTCTCGTTTAAGTTGAGAGGTGAGCTTGTGTTCTAGTTGCTTGAGCAACACCCTCCTCTCACCATGGATTTGAGAGGTGAGCTTGTTGGTAGATGTAGACCTATGTCAAGGTTGATCCTTGTGGTTGCCCGATTTGTGATAGAGGTTGTGCAAGACCCCTCTCTCTTGGTTGTTGAGAGATGAGCCGATCTTCTTGATCAATTAGGGTTTGGTGCCCTTGTGCTTGAGGTTGATGACGATCTTGTTGGGTTGTATCTTGCATGATATGGCTTGGGGATGGTGTTTTCTAATACCTCTCTTGGACTAGAGTTCTGGGTTGATATGATGATGTTGGGTTTGGACGATACACCTTGGTCTTTTCCTTGTGTGTTGGCTGATAGGATGAGGCTATCTTGGTTGGACGATAGGCTTTCCCTTGGTACCCTTGTATCGAAGAAAGATGTGTACTCTAGTGGGCGTTATAGGGTTGGCCTGGGCGCCATGGCTCTAGCCGATATGGTAGTTGTTGCCCGATATGGCCCTAAACATATAGGGGGTAGGCCAATAAGGCTTTGTCCGGTTCAGTAGAATGTTGTCACCTTGGATGCACGACATGCCTCATAGACCTAGCTGCACGTTATGCCTTGTACACGATATGTCTTGGTCTCTAGCTGCACGACACCCTTGGGTGATGGTCGTTACCTGTTGTGGTTGGCCGATATGAGTGTAGGCCGGTATGCTTTTGGTAAGGGATGCTACCCTACCCGTCACAAGTTGTGGTGAGGGACACACTACCCGTCACCTCTTTTTGTGAGGGTTGTGAGAGTTTTAGTAAGGGTTCCGATAACCCAGGTTGCATATAGATGATGGTTCCATGTTATTAATGATATTACATGTGTTTATGACCATCTTGAATCATGTATTTATAATGATGAGTAAATGATAAGATTGGAAGCTTATGAGTTGCTTCACATGATGACGTGACCCATGTCTATGGTCACAGGTTTGAGGCATGAATGATAAAGTGTATAATCATCAATGTTGCCCTATATTTGATAGCATGATCTTCCTTTAATCCATGATGGCTTCAGTTATCTCTATGAATATGTATACTAACCATGCAGGTATTTCATGCGGATTCATAGCCAGGTAAAGGGCTATGAGGTATATATGTTTGAATAACACTGCATTGATGGTCACTCTTGTTGATGAGATAACCTGCAACACCAATTTGATGTGTTTAGGTCTGAGGACCTGAGTTTGGCTCAAGTGCCTAGTTGAGGTATTATCCTCTAATGATGAAACCAGGGATTGTTATCCCAAATGATGAAAATGCCTTATGAGGCACTGGTTTCTTGTGATGAGGGATTGAGATCCCGAGATAATGTGATGGTGGTAATAATAATGTAACTTTATGTTATCTATGTGTTACAACCTGGTTGCCTCAACAATCCACTTAAAATATACTAACTAATCATAGTGGAACATATTACGTAGTTTGCCCTGGCCATAGACCCATCATCGTCAGCAGCTGGTGATGGTGAAACGGGTTCTCTTGCGGTTTAACCCGGAGCGCATATTGTTGAATATGTGAGGTTTCTCCTAGCCTAAAATAGAGAGGATTCGAGTGCAGCTGTGGTTGCAGACTCGAGATAGATGGAGCATGGTGAATAGGCCCATGGCTCAGGAGATGTGATAGAGCATGAATGCGTTCATGGCTCAGAGCATGGTGATTTGGACCGTGGATCAGATATACTAGTGTCGAGACCTGTACCAAGGCGGGCTAGAGTTATGGGTAGCTTGTGGAGCTGACCCTATGGCTGAAGCCACTTAAGCATGAGACTGTGGTCCTGCTTTGGTTCTCATACACTGACCATGAGGTGGTGAGGTCGTAGAGTCCGACTCTTCCCTTGACCTTGTATGGCACCGGCTCTGGGTTTCGCAGCCGTCGGTTGGATCTGAGTGGTGCGGCTCACTTCCTCAGGGCATAACAATATGTAATCCAACCGAATAATATTTATTGCTTAAGGCAAAACACGGAACATTGGTTGAGACCCTACTTGTATAGTTGATCTTGTTATACCTTGCAGTTACTTATACGTTCCTTATGTTATGTGGTAAGATCTTATAAATCTTATCTTGTCAATCATGTTCCATAAAGATATACTTGGTTATATGCCTTCTGTACATCTTGCTCAATATGTTGCTCTTATTCTATGCTTTATCAGTTACCTATTGTTATTGCTTTAACTTTATGAGGTTTTATGGTTTCGGTGGGGAGTTATGTTTCTCACTGTGACTGTATGTCTCACCCTGTTGGTTTACACCCTTTTTAGGTGTTCACGCTAGACGTGGTGGTGGTCGCGGGGTTGTGGCCGAGCAGCAAGAAGAGCAGTAGAAGGCAAGAGATGGATGCGATGCTATTTTGGTTGTTTTGTAGTAGAGTCGTAGAGTCATCCCTATACTCTCAGGTCCTCGGAGGTGTTTTGATGATGTTTTATGATGTATAGCTGATGAAACCTTGTATATCCTACTGCCAGTCGGATATGGCCCGTTGTGTATAAATAGGTGATGAACTCATGTGTGGACAGGACAACTGACCTTCTAAGCTGTGGACATTTATCAAGGCTTGTAAATGTTTTTATAACCTATGTTCTTGCAGGATGAGGATCTGGATGTAATAGTTTCTTGGTTTATCTGCTTTCTGAAATCGGTTTTAATTACCCCGTGTTTTTGGTAATAAGTGGTTTATGGTGTTTTCCGCATGTTTTCACGTGGCACCTCGTTATATGTATGATAGCGGGATGTGTCCCCACATTCAAGATATGATAGGTATCATATTCAACACTTCAAGGTTGATATACCTTTATACACTTCAAAATTAATATATTTGGATGAGCAACACTTGAAGTGTGTTATGTTAATTGTTACATTAAGATGTAATGAGTTTAATGTACTTTGATAAGTGAAGGCTAACATACTTGAGAAAGGGTTAAGCCAAGATAATAAAGTATGATGTAATCATACTCTTGTATGGATGAGAAAGAAACTCAAACCTTGTGTTGATAATCATTTAGTGGTAAATGATGAGAATAAATAAGTATGATTGAATACTTATGATAACAATGTATTCCCATAGATGTGTGAAGCACTGAATTGGGGTCTGGATCAATAATATGAACATGTGAAACCCTAATGCAGTAATGTGATGAGAAACTCTAATTCAGAGTGATGTTATGTAATGTTATATGAAACCCTGATATGAAACCCTAACCCTAATATAGGGTGAAGGAATGTGAAACCCTAATTTTGGGTAATAGTGTAGGAAGCCCTAATCTTGGGCAATATGATGATAAACCATAACCCTAATATTGGGTAATGGGATGAGTAACCCTAATTGACATGAAATGGGAAATCCTAACCCTAATGAGAGAATAGTGGTGTTACTCTTGTATTACAGGGTGTTGATATGTAATTGAAATGGCTGTTAACATGTGTACTAATCATGCAGGTATCATATGATGATGAGCATAGCCAGGTATGAGCTATGATATATTATTTGTTAACAATTTTTAATGGGCTTTGTGAATTCTGTGAGATGCTATGTAGCAAGGATCATGTATACCTTGGTCATATGACCTGAAGGTATTAGTTACCGAATAAGGGGTAACAAGTGTTCTATGATGAACGAAGGGTTTGAATACCCATATTCCTAAATCATGATGATGATTTTGTGAATGGATAAGAATGCTACTGATGAGATAAGGGATTGAGATCCCAATGCTTCATAAAGTTTTGAAGAGTACTTGATGAAAGTATTATATATTCTTTGTAGCATTTGTTATGATAATTTATGTTTGATAACTTGACTGATGCTAAAAGAATATAGTAATGTACTTAATTAATCAAGTGATATTGTATACTGTAGTTTCCCTTACCACAGATCCATCAACGTCAGAATTTGCTGAATGGTGAAACGGGTGGCTCCGCGACATAACCCAGACAACATACTTTAGAGTATGTGGGGGTAATGGGTGAACATATCCTTACGCCCCATAGGAATGGCTTTGGGCCATGTCCTATGCATGGGATTGGTTACAGACCATACCCTAATAAGAGTATGGGTACGGGCCATGACTCCACAATATAATACCAGGCATTGCCTACGGGCCATATCCTGAAGAGAGTATATGCTACATGCTATAACTCTATAGCGAAGATGCCAATATACCTTGGCAAGCTATTTGCAGTTTGACACATGATGTCTCTGCCATATAATCTCTTACTGGCCGAGAAGGTTGAGTTCTTGGATTCTGGCTCTTCCATTGACCTTGTGTGGTATCGATGCTTAACGTAGTCGTGTTCGGTTGGAGTATGAGTGGTATACTTCATCTCCTCATGGCTTAAGTATGATTGTAAAATGTAATCAGTCGTGTAGTGTATTTTCTTAAGGTTGAAATATGAGAATCATTGGTTGATGTTACCCTGCTTAGCATATCCTAGAAGGATAAATGTTATACATGTGCTTTAATTCCTTATTGGATAAATGATATGTTGTTTTATCAAGTTATAGCTGAAATGCTTTGAATAAGAATATTGTTCTAATATGTGTAGACATTGATCTATCTGCTGTTGAATATATAAATCCTCTGCTCAGTTTTATTCTATTAAACTGCAATAATAATGTTTTTGGCAGAGAGTTATATCTCTCGCTGGGGCAATTTACAATTGTCTCACCCCCGTGGGATCCAACATTTTTTTAGGTGAACGCGGACAAGGAAGTAGAAACCATAAAGTAAGGGAAGGACAGCAGCAGCAGGAATAGCAGTAATATCTCAGGTGGAAATATTGTTTGTCATGTTAAGTAGTTAAGAGTCCTATGTGTCGTCTCTATACTCTCAGGTCCTCGAAGTTAGTAGTTAGTACTTTTAATGAATTGATCTGAGATTTTGGCTTGATGCCTCGAGGTTCTTCTGTTGTCTGTGTATAGTTTTTAACATGGTAGTTGATGTTTGTAATCCTCGAGAAGGGATGATACATGACATGTACTTATGAACCAGAATGTAAATAAAATACTTTGGTTCTTGATAAAAGAGTTTTCCTATGTTTGAATCTCTTTGTAAGCGGTTTTAAATTTTTAGTGATTTTCAATAATCCGCTGTTAATAACCTCTTCCGCTTAGTGAATATCGATTTGTATGCCACAATTTAGTGGTATCAGAGCTCTAGGTTTGCTGAGTCTATAGAGACATAGGATTAAGATTTTTAAGTCTGTTCTAGTGTCTTCCAGTGTATCTGATAGTGTCTTCTTCTCATATAGGAGAAGAAGAACTTAAAGATGTCTGGATCACACGAAGAACATACTGCTGAAAGCAGCATTGCTGCACCAGGAATAGGTGCAAGGGACCAGACTAGGAAGGAACCAATATCTGAACATCCTCAGTTTAACCAAGCAGAGATAGAGAGCCCAGCTTTCCATGCTCTGTTTGGGCAATTTAGGAAAGCTATGATGCATATAGTGGACCATGTACTAGCAATACAACCCAGATTACCAACCCCCAATGATGAAGTTTTGGACTCCAACATGATTCTTAATCAACATCAGCATATTGAAGCAATAGAAAATGTTAGAAGAAATATGTTACAACACAAAAGCAGAATCTGCCACAGGTGTGGGAAGCCTAGACATTTCAAAAAGAATTGTCCAGGAAAGAATAAGAAAGAGAGAATCAAGAAGAGGCCTAACCAAACCCAGGAACAGAGGCCTAGTAGTTCCAAAAAGGGAAAGTTTTTGGTACCACTAGTACAACCAATGTCTAATACACCAAGGCAATGGCTACCTAGAAGGGGTAAAGGACCATCTATGCCACAGTGGGAGAACAGAAAATGTTATAAATGTGGGAAGATGGGACATCTAATGAAAGATTGTTGGGCTAGAGATGTGAGTGTAACCCAGCCGCCAAGACAGAGTCAGTAGGACTCTCATAGGCAGTGGTCTAGTAGTGGCACCCGAGGACGTGGACAGGCATCCCAAGCTGGCTCATCGGCATACAATAATCAAAAGTGTAGTCGGCAACCAACAACGACAAGATTCTATGAAAAGAATCAGCCTGAGGCAGTGACCAATCCGCGAGTCAAAAATAGGTCAGATGAAATAATATCATTTTGATATATCATTTTATAATTTTATGAGTTAAAAGTGAAAAAAATAGTTATTGTTGAGCTTCCCTCAATTAGTCCTATGAGGACACAAGGAAGATGAGGATTTATATTTTGTTTAGTATTCTTTTAAAATGCTCTATTATCACTCTTATCTGTGAATGAGCATAAAATATAGAAGTGATGCTTGGTGAAAATCTAGCTATATTAAATCCTATGTATATAATGATACAAAAAGTAAGGAATATGATAGTACACAAAGTGAATACAACCTAATCTCAATATTTGTATACCCTGGCCAGGTATTCAACTATTGAAGATAAGGTGAGTATGGAACTCCTAGATTGTCATCTTTCTGATTACCCTAATCAAGTAGTCATTCTGAGACAATCTAATGAGTATAATGAAACTGGAAATATGGTATGGACATTTGTATCACATCCTAAGTGCAATAAAATGGAATCTGAGATGATCTCAGATCAATTTGTGTATATGAGGAAATGAAGAGTATAATCCTCATAAGATGAGAATGAGGACAAGAGAGGTGATCCTTATTCGATAAAGTCTATTTGTATAGTAAATATCTTTTCCCATAATGTGGAAATGGGAAATGTGATGAAATCACCAAATGTTCATGAACATGTTAGACAATAACAAAGGAAGGAATAATGATATGTAATCATCCTTATAATTCCTATACTGATGGCAAGGAACCTAGGATGAAACAAGAGTCAATAACTCATGAACAGTTGAAAGTTCATATAATAATTAGAGAGGATGATAATCTCTTCTCTTTAATAAACAACCCTGGGTGATGATGGGGTGATAAGAGGAATGTATTTCCTTGTGCTCTTTCCTTTCTGGGACATGGCAATCAAGTGAGTCTTATGACACTTGATGTGCATGAGTTAAAAATGTTCAATTAATGGATACCCAGAAAAGTATCAGTTTGTCTTGGACTTTGGTTCCAAGATAAAGATGTGTAACAAGTAATGTCCCAAGAAGAAAGAAAAATGAGGATATCATGTGTTTTCAACATATATGACGGATACCAAGGTAAGAAATTCTATTATATAAGAAATATCAGGTGGTATGAGGAAGTAAAAGCATAGCTCTTAATCAGATGATTAATATTAGTTACCTGGAATGGCCAATTGAGAAATCAGTTTAGTTACATAAAATAATACATACATCATATGTTAGGGGTTTATGCTCTAAATAAACATAACATCGATAAGGATGTACTAATTGAAGGAACAATTGTAATTATTGTGGAAAAATTTATCAAGATAAAAAAAATAATTCCATAAGAATACCCCTATCTAGACCTGTTAAAGCAACTTATATATATAATCTAGAGATATCTCTAAGATAAGTTCTTAATTGACAAGTAACCTTCCCTTATAAAAAGGAGTATGCATAATTAATGAGATAGTTGGTACAAGTGATAAGAAAGATTAGTGTTGTGCGAGTAGATTGGATGGCACAACAAATGTATGGTAAGACTTGTAATCCCAAGTGGGTGACCAGAACGTAACTCCGGACATTCCTTGGGAGTGGAATACTAAACTAAATAAGAAATATGGAAGAACTTTGTATTAATCAAAGTTATATGGTATCTCCATGACATTAAGATGTTATGTGGAGATTTGATGATATGATGAATGAATAATATTTGTCTCTCCTTTTCCTGGGATTTTGGGGACGAAATCCTTGATAGGGGTTTATAATTGTAACATCCCTGACCTGGGTTAAGCCTTAAACCTAGATGTTTTGCTTAAGAAAGTCATTTATTTTCTTTCTTTTATCTTTTGAAAAATAATTAAGGCTCAAGAGGAACTTTTGTTTCAATTTTAGTCCTTTTTGAATAATATTGAAATAATGGTTTGCCCGTTTTGGACTAAAGTGCAAATTAACCAAGTTGAGGGGTTAACTTGCAAATGTTACATGATAAAATGTTCCTCAAGTGTTGAAGCATCATAATAATGAAAATGATGCAGAGGTATGGCTTGTGGAAGCATGAGCACCAAGAAGAGCTTATTAAGCAATGTTGTGCATTAAAACCTAGTTTTGGTGTAAGGTGCAATTTACCCGAAACCTAGGGTTCAATATGCAAAATACCACCTTTATTATATCCCTACTGTTTCGTGGTATCATGTAGAGGAAATAAAATGATAGGAGCATCTCATTTGAGCTACTTTTGAGGAGAGAGAATTTTGATATTAAAATAATCAAGATTTAAGCATAATTGAAACCCTAATTCAATTTATGCAAAAATAAACATAATAATTGAATTTTCCTTCAACCAAAAATGGGATGGTTGAATTTGCATAAGTGTGTATGACCTTGTGCCTAGTAATGGCCACAAAATATCTAAAGTGAGTGGAGAGTCCACTCACATTAGTAAAAGAAAAAGTAATATCCACTAATTTTGGATATTATTATAATGATTAAGGTGCTTAATTTGCTTTCTTTTAATTCATGGATTATGAAGAGGAAATACAAGGTGGGGGAGATGGCTTCGTATTCAAGGTATGGATGGGAGTATGTGGCACCAGTTTAGGGAATTAAAAGATTATTATATCACTTTCTCTCTCATTGAAATTCCCTTATAAATATCTCATTTCCAACTCAAATGAAAGGCTTTTTCGACCATTCTTTCTTTCCTTGCTTTGGTTGAACACAAAGGAGCTTAAGAGAAACAGGAGGACGTGCCCCAACCTGTAGGTAAGCTCCATAGTCATCTTCAACCTTGATTTCATGGTGGAAATCGAAATTCAATGCTTATTTTCTTCTTCTCTCCATTCAATCTTCAACTTTAGCCATCCTTTTCACTCAAGGACTTGAGGACGGACCTTGGGAAGTGGAGATAGATTCATTCACCATTAAAGATGTTAATATTGAAGCTTGGATTCAACTTTGAAGGCGGGTTATATAACTGAAACCCTTAAATGTTATTATTACATTCAATTCTTCATCACTTGTTGATCATTTTGTTCTTCTTGAAATTCCCTTGAATAATTGATGAAATTTCCATAAGAATGGTAGTATATTTTGAAGGATCGAAGCTTGATTATGATGACATCATCATAAGCACACACCTCAATGAATATCTTGGGTAAATGGTTTCACTCTTGAGACTAAACGATCTCAAGATCGTTTGGTGAACAAACGGTCTCAAGACCGTTTGAGGTCAAACGACCTCAAGACCATTTGAGGTCAGGAGATATCATGGTTGGATGATGATTTATTGGTTCTAATTGATTGACTCATAATAGGTTCAATGATGGATAATCCACTGATTACAAACTCCAATCGATTGAATTGATTGAAGTCTTAATTGATGGAATTGATCAAAACTGAATGGGTAAAAGTGATCAAGACCGAATGGGTAAAACCAATCAAGACCGAATGGGTAAAATTGATTAAGACCGAATGGGTAAAATCAATCAAGACCGAATGGGTAAAAGTGATCATGACCGAATGGGTAAAATCAATCAAGATCGAATGGGTAAAGTTGATCAAGATCGAATGGGTAATTTGATCTTCAAAATCATTTGGTCATGTTGACCATTTGGGAGAGTTGACCGTATGGAGGTCAAGCATCTCAAGACCGTTTGAAGGTCAAGCATCTCAAGACCGTATAGAGGTCAAGCATCTCAAGACCGTATGGAGGTCAAGCACCTCAAGACCGTATGGAGGTCAAGCACCTCAAGACCGTATGGAGGTCAAGTACCTCAAGACCATTTGAAGGTTCAAAAGTAACAAAACCGTTTGGAAATCTAATAGTTTCAAAGTTATGAAAGACCAATTAATCCCTTGATTGTTAATAGCATATATCCAAGTTAAATATAGTGGTTGTACCTCTAAATTACTTAGATGATTAGTACCTTTTAGAGTAGTTAACCTTTGATGCTTATGGAAGCTATGACTTAATGCACTATGCTAACCCTTCATTCAAATTGATTCAACCTAATCAAGATTGAAATAATTAACATACTAGAAAGGATGAGAGAGAGGAATTCATACATGAGTGATAATCATGTAGTGGTGGAGCCTCTCAACACTTCCAACATGAATAGAATATATATATTTAGGGTATGATCCTTGATAAAGAGATCATGAAACCCTAATCAAAAAGGTTGATGAGCCCTAACCCTAATTTAGGGCAATGTTATGTGAAACCCTAATCTAGGGTAATAGTGTAACCCTAATCTAGGGTGATGATATGAGAAAACCCTAATTCAGGGTATTTTAATAACAAACCCTATTTTAAAAGGATGTTATATGAAACACCTAAAGTAGTAGATAATGGACAACCTTATATCAACAATGACTCAACCTAAGATGAGTCCATATCAATTGATGATGATTGGACCATTCAAATGTATAAATTATGACTAATACATTACATGATAAATATGTGATTAGTGCATAAAGTGATTAGTATGGAAAATACCCTAATACAATATAAGTTTATGAACTTAAGCAAGTTAGAAGTGATGAGGGAAGTGATACATTCAAGATATGATAGGTATCATATTCAACACTTCAAGGTTGATATACCTTTATACACTTCAAAATCAATATATTTGGATGAGTAACACTTGAAGTGTGTTATGTTAATTGTTACATTAAGATGTAATGAGTTTAATGTACGTTGATAAGTGAAGGTTAACATACTTGAGAAAGGGTTAAGCCTAGATAATAAAGTATGATGTAATCATACTATTGTATGGATGAGAAAGAAACTCAAACCTTATGTTGATAATCATTTAGTGGTAAATGATGAGAATAAATAAGTATGATTGAATACTTATGATAACAATGTATGACCCTAGATGTGTGAAGCACTGAATTAGGGTCTGGATCAATAATATGAACATGTGAAACCCTAATGTAGTAATGTGATGAGAAACTCTAATTCAAAGTGATGTTATGTAATGTTATATGAAACCTTGATATGAAACCCTAACCCTAATATAGGGTGAAGGAATGTGAAACCCTAATTTTGGGTAATAGTGCAGGAAGCCCTAATCTTGGGCAATATGATGATAAACCATAACCCTAATATTAGGTAATGGGATAAGTATCCCTAATTGACATGAAATGGGAAATCCTAACCCTAATGAGAGAATAGTGGTGTTACTCTTGTATTACATGGTGTTGGTATGTGATTGAAATGGTTGTTAATAGGTGTACTAATCATGCAGGTATCATATGATGATGAGCATAGCCAGGTATGAGCTATGATATATTATTTGTTAACAATTTTTAATGGGCATTGTGAGTTATGTGAGATGCTATGTATCAAGGATCATGTATACCTTGGTCAGATGACCTGAAGGTATTAGTTACCTAATAAGGGGTAACATGTGTTCTATGATGAAAGGAGGGTTTGAATACCCATATTCCTAAATCATGATGATGAGTTTGTGAATGGATAAGAATGCTACTAATGAGATAAGGGATTGAGATCCCAATGCTTCATAAAGTTTTGAAGAGTACTTGATGAAAGTATTATATATTCTTTGTAGCATTTGTTATGATAATTTATGTTTGATAACTTGAATGATGCTAAAAGAATATAGTAATGTACCTAATTAATCAAGTGATATCGTATAATGTAGTTGCCCTGACCACAGATCCATCATCGTCAGAATTTGCAGAATGGTGAAATGGGTTGCTCTGCAGCATAACCTGGACAACATACTTTATAGTATGTGGGGGTAATGGGTGACCATATCCTTATGCCACATAGGAATGACTTCGGCCATGTCCTATGCATGAGATTGGTTACAGACCATACCCCAATAAGAGTATGGCTATGAGCCATGACTCCACAATATAATACCAGGCATTGGCTACGGGCCATATCCTGAAGAGAGTATATGCTATGGGCTATAACTCTATAGAGAAGATGCCAATATACCTTGGCAAGCTATTTGTAGTTTGACACATGATGTCTCTGCCATATAATCTCGTACTGACTGAGAAGGTTGAGGTCTTGGATTCCGGCTCTTCCATTGACCTTGTGTGGTATCGATGCTTAACATAGTCGTGTTCGGTTGGAGCATGAGTGGTATACCTCATCTCCTCAGGGCTTAAGTATGATTGTAAAATGTAATTAGCCATGTAAGGTATTTGCTTAAGGTTGAAATATGAGAATCATTGGTTGATGTTACCCTGCTTAGCATATCCTAGAAGGATAAATGTTATACATGTGCTTTAATTCCTTATTGGATAAATGATATGTTGTTTTATCAAGTTATAGCTGAAATGCTTTGAATAAGAATATTATTCTAATCTATGTAGACATTTATCTATCTGTTGTTGAATATATAAATCCTCTGCTCAGTTTTATTCTATTAAAATGCAATTAAGATGTTTTTGGCAGAGAGTTATATCTCTCACTGGGGCAATTTACAATTGTCTCACCCCCGTGGGATCCAACATTTTTTTAGGTGAACGCGGACATGGAAGTAGAAACCATAAAGTAAGGGAAGGACAACAGTAGCAGGAACAACAGTAATATTTCAGGTGGAGATATTGTTTGTCATGTTAAGTAGTTAAGAGTCTTATGTGTCGTCTATGTACTCTCAGGTCCTCGGAGTTAGTAGTTAGTACTTTTAATGAATCGATATGAGATTTTGGCTTGATGCCTCGAGGTTCTTATGTTGCCTATGTATAGTTTTTAACAGGGTAGTTGATGTTTGTAATCCTCGAGAAGGGATGATACATGACATGTACTTATGAACTAGAGTGTAAATAAAATACTTTAGTTTTTGATAAAAGAGTTTTCCTGTGTTTGAATCTCTTTGTAAACAGTTTTAAATTTTTACTGATTTTCAGTAATCTGCTGTTAATAACCGCTTCCGCTTAGTGAATATCGATTTGTATGCCACATTGTGCTTCTTCATTGCTGTGTTAATACTCCCTCGCTTCATGTCCTACTTATCAAACCATGAACTTGCCACACCACCACTTCCTACCGCCATTGCCGCCACTTTGGTCTAGAACTGGTCGTTGTTGCTACCATTGTCTCTACCACTCCTACCACTTGTTCCACTCCTACTTGAGATCTCGTCGTAAGGGAGGTTGATCGAAACCCTCAACCTCCTCCGCTGCTTCATCACTAGGCTCCTCTATTTCAATATCCCCTTCGACCGATCGTTCGCCATCTTCCCTCTAATATCCCTCACCATAGCCAGCGTCGAAGTCGAAAATGATGACGCCACTGATGCACTCTCATCCTCACCCCTAATTTCCACCACAGGTACCATAGAGAACGACACCACATTGAACGTCACGACCCGGACTGAGGCCCCACCCGGGTCAGGCACAGTCGACCCACCAAGAATGTCGTAGCCCAAAGACGACGACGAAGATTCGGCGACACTATCACTGCTCCTGTCCCCCTTAATGGACTCCTCCTCCTTGCCACCCCGCCTCTGGTACCAAAGGATCATCAACAGGCATCAGATGTTGGCATTGATGTCACTGAGCATTTCCATCTCGATGGCTCAGGTTAGTTATATTGTTTTTCTATTTTATTTGACTAGGCAACCCAACCAATAATAAAAACATGTATTCTTTCATATCTACATTTCATCATTCACATGTAATCGTTGTATACATTCTAGAAACATGAGAGTAGACATTGTGTAGTCCCATATTGAAACTTTAGGGTTTATAGATGAGATCATTGATGCATGATGTTTAACTTAATATATAAATATGACAATAATACATTTATATATTAACTTAGAAACCCGTTCAAAATTTACTCATTAGGAGTAAATTTTGGATAGTCCCCGGTCTGATACTATTTTTGGATATTTAATCTCACTTAGGACATAAGTGTATTTATATGTTTAGTTTTGAACAAAATTTTAGTAGTATTTCCTCATTTGTTCTCTGGGTACATATGTGAGTGGTTATTTTCCACTTAACATCGATGTACTTGGAGAACTTAGGGGAAATGTTGTTGAAATTTTCTTGAAAACTAAACATAAATTATACAGTTACTAGTGAGATTAAATATTCAAAATGGGATAGGTGGTACACTTTAGTATAAAAGTAATTAACTTCCTATCAATAAAAACTTACAACTTATAGTATCAATATAAAATGCTCTATTTTATAATTAATTTTAATGTGATCTAGAAAATAGATCGAAGTTGGATGTCTATCAAGAACTGTTGTAGTCCAGAGTTTGCCAAAGGTCTTGATGAATTTATCAGATTTGTTGAGGAACATAGGAAACTACGTACAGATAGGTTCTATTACCCATGTAGAAATTGTGGTAACAATTTGAAAGTTGATACTTTTGAGGAAATTAAGAAGCATGTAATATGCAATGGGATCATACAAGGTTATAATGAATGGTATTGGCATGGAGAGAAATTTAATTATGAATCAGAAAATGTCAATACTAGTAGTTGTGGCATAGAAGATATAGATAATGATGATAATTTCAATGATGAACCGATTCAAGATGATATGGTTGATGAGATGCTACGTAGTGTCAGGACAATGGCATTGATCTGACTTCTTTATTTGCAAACATTGTCCATGATGTTGAAAGACTATTGTATAAGGGTTGTACTAAATTCACGAGGTTGAGTGTTGTGATGTGATTATATACTCTTTAAGCTCAAAACCGGTGGAGCGATAAGAGTTTCACTTCATTGTTATCTTCGTTAAAGGAAATTCTTCCTGAAGGCAACGAGCTTCCAATTTCAACATATCAAGCAAAGAAAATAATGTGCCCAATGGGAATGGAGGCTAAGAAGATTCATGGATGTACAAATGATTGTGTGTTATTTCAGAAGGATTATAGTAATTTGATAAATTGTCTAAAATGTGGTGCGTCAAGGTACAAGACCACAAATTTAGGTAAGGCTAAGAATGGCTCTCCTGCCAAGGTGATGTGGTATCTATCAATAATATGACAATTTCAACGCTTATTTGCTAATACTGAAGATGTGCTAAATTTGTCTTGGCATAGGGAGTTAAAGGCCAATGATGATGGTGTCCTACGACACACATCTGATTTACCACAATGGAGGAAAATTGATTTATTATACCCTCAATTTGGTAAAGAAACAAGGAACTTAAGACTTGGACTCTGTACAAATGGAATGAATCCTTATGGTACATTAAGCAGCCAACATAGCACTTGGTCTTTTATGATTGTTATATACAATCTTCCTCCTTGGTTTTGTATGAAAAATAAGTATTTCATGTTGTCAATATTGATATCAGGGCCCAAGCAACCTAGAAATGACATTGATGTTTATCTTCAAACTCGAATTGATGACCTAATGAAACTATGAGAAGGTGTTATGACATATGATGCTTCACATGAAGAGATCTTTAGTTTGCGTGCTATGTTGTTTTGCATGATTAATGACTTTCCAGCTTATGGAAATTTGTCTAGATATAGCATAAAAGGATGCAAAGCATGTCCTATTTGTGAGGAAAATATTGATTCAATCCGACTCAAAAATGGTGGTAAAATCGTATATCTCAGTCATTGGAGATTTCCCCCACAAGTGCATCCTTATCGAAGGAAACGCAAAACCTTTAATGGATCAACTGACGAATGAAGTGCTCCTAAACCTTTACCAGGAAATATTGTATATGATAGGGTGAAAGATATTGTTAATGAATTTGGAAAGAGATCAAGTAGTCGTACTCTCGCATGTGACAAATCTTTATACAAGAAGAGGTCAATATTCTTGGATCTTCCTTATTGGAGATTCTTGTCAATTAGACACTGCATTTATGTCATGCATGTTGAAAAAAATGTTTGTGATAGCATCATTGGTACACTATTGAATATACTAGGAAAGACTAAAGAAGACATCAAATCCAGAAAATATTTAGAATTAATGGGTATAAGAAAAGAATTATCAGTGGAGATTAGGGGTCGTCGCACATATTTACCACCAGCTTGTTACACTTTGTCAAAGCAGGAGAAAAATACTTTATGTGAGTGCTTGTATAATATTAAGGTTCCACAAAGATACTCTTCTAAAATTTGTAGATTGGTATCAAAGAAGTATCTAAAGTTGACAGGTCTCAAATCTCATGATTGTCACACTTTAATGCAACAAATTTTACCTGTGGCTATCCGATCTATATTGCCAAAGAATGTAAGGTTTGCAATCACAAGACTCTATTTCTTCTTCAATGAAATATGAAACAAAGTGATACATCCAGATACTCTTGATAAAATACAAAAAGAAGTGATTGTTACCATGTGTTAGCTTAAAATGTACTTTCCTCCTTCATTTTTTGATATCATGGTTCATCTTGTAGTACATATAACAAGGGAGGTGAAGATGTTGGGTCCAATTTTCTTGCACTGGATGTATTCATTTGAACGCTACATGAGTGTTTTTAAAAGTGATGTTCGAAATCGTTATCGTCCTAAAGGGAGTATTATTGAGGGTTATGTGGCTAGGGAGGTGATGGACTTTTGCAATGATTTTTTGAATTGCAATGAAACTTCTAGCAATCTAAAAAATTCCCATCACACCGAATCTTATTGTGACAAAGGAACTCTGGGAGTACGAGTGAAAGGAATTAGTCGTGAGTTGTGGGAACAAGCACATTTGTATATTTTACACATCATCGATGAAGTTGGTAGCTACATCACAGAACACAATGATCTTATCAAGAGAAATCATCCACAATCCAATTCAATGTGGCTTGCAAGAGAGCATAATCGAACATTTATTAGGTGTTTTGAAGATAAAGTCTTTAGTCAACTATTTGAATCACCAAATCAACATAAAATGGCTTGCCTTTAAGCCATAAATGGATGTCATGTCATATGAAGGATATGACATAAATGGATTTTCATACTACACAAAGCGTCAATATGAAAGTAGTGTAGTCCAAAATAGTGGGGTCACTGTTCAGGCTTTTACATTGTATTTTGCTAGTGCTAAAGATAAAAGACCATGCAAAGCTAAGATGTCGTATTATGGCATCATTGAGGACATATGGGAATTGGACTATACAAATTTTAGAGTTCCTATCTTTAGATGTAATTGGGTTGATAACAACAAAGGAGTTTTAAAGGATGAGTTGGGTTTCACATTGGTGACTTTTGAAAAGATTGGTGAGAAAAATGAGCCATTCATCATGGAAGACCAAGCAAAATAATTATTCTATATCGATGACCCATCAAATAAAAATTGGTCTGTCGTTCTTCATGGAAAAAGATAGTTTACTATAGATCTTATAAATGAAGAATAATACTATGAAAAGTATGATGATTCCATCCCATTCTCAGTTGGTTTTCCAAGTGTAAATGTTGAAGTTAACACTGATGAATACTATAAACATCAAAACCATGCTGAAGGAATTTTACTTGACTAGAAACTCAACCAATACTAGAGGCAAGCATGTAATCTTTTAAATATACATCATATTACCACTTGTGCTTTTATTATCACTTATGTTTTTATTTTATCATGTATACTTGTAGGTTGTTCTAAAATGGCAAGTGAAGATGAACATTCTGAGCATGAGCACCATGAGGATGGTAGTGGTAATGCTTCTGGTAGTGGTGATGCTTCTGGTACTAGTGATGCTAAGAAATGTAGAGGTCCCACACAGATGCGTAGGCTGTAGGAGCTCAGGGCCAAAGGGGAGAAATTGCCAATACAGTTTGATGTCACATGAGCACCTATTGGGGAACATGCTAGTGCTTTCAAGCATTATGTAGGGGTGACCGCATACAGTAACTTGGCTATAGATATAGAAAATTGGCACCATGTTTCTATTGCCTTAAAAGACCTCCTATGGAAAGATATATCTATGAGTTGAAGTGATATTATTTTACTAATTTTTTTATTTATTTATTCTAATTTAGTTTGCTTGAAAGACATATTCTTGTTGAAATAACACTATTGCTTTTGTATGTACAGGGTGTTTTTCATCTAAATGAAAAATATCACAAGAAAAAAGTGCTACAACGGTGTGGTGTATGATGGAGGGCTTTTAAGACCTATCTCAAAAGGGATTATATAGATAATCCTAATCAAAATAAGAAAGCAACCGATCAATATATTTTTATAGATCTTGCGGTGTGGGAAATATTTTTTGCATCTAGGAATTCATATGAGTTGCAGGTAATAAAGATTGTGATGTATTGTATGAATCTTTTTATACAATTAATATATATATACATATATATATATATGTTTGATCTAAATTGTAATACCTCATTTTAAATGATCAGGCTATTCACGAGGCCCAAAAGGAAAGGTGGGCCAAAAATGTGCATGACCATCATTGGGACCCGGTGGTTATGCCTTCTGTCGCCAACTACAAGAGAAGCAACTCTTTTTTGGAAAAGAGTCTAGTACAACTCAAGTTGAGCATCCACCCTGACACTTGTTGTAGATTTATGTTAGAAAAAATCAAGCAGGTGAAATTCCCAACCCTGCAACTAAGGAGGTGGCACAAAAGATGGTAAGTAAATAATAACTCCCATACACTTTGATTTATTTATATCTAATTGATTGTGATTTAATATTTTTATTAACTATGAATAGATTGATCTCCATGAGCAAAGGAAGGAAGGAAAGTTCATCCCAACTGGCCGCATGGATGAACTAACAGTTGCTCTTGGTACAAAGGAGCATCCTGGCCGTGTTAAGGAATTAGGAGCTGGCGTAGGATTCAAGTCTTATTTTGGCCCTTCACAAAAGCAATCTAGAAGAGGTCGTATATGGGGTCTTACACAAGAGGAAGTTGAAGCATTAGTAGCACAAAAAGTAAAAGAAATAATGTCTTCATTTCAGCCTAGTCAACCTTCTCAACCTATTCAAACCGTGTGTCTCTCAGATGATGAGGTACAAGCCCATGCTCCAGTTGTAGAAGGTCGTGGGAACACTCCCAATGACCCACCACAACAATCTACAATAAGTTTGTTTTATATGTTATGTTATTAGTATGATATATATATATAGTTGTAGTAGGTATCTGATTTACCGATTCATATATAACTTATATTATTTCAATTCTAGGTTGGTATAAACTGTAAACTTGTAGTGGAGGTTCCAGAATATAATATTGGGGCAGCGGGCAAGGTATATAACCTCGGTGGTACATTGCATTGCCAACCAATTACTGATGATATTTGTCGTGTGTCCATCCATCTTGTGTATGACGGAATGGGGGACAAACCACCACCCATACATAATCTTGAATATAGTACAATTGAAGAAGCAGATGGTGCTATGGTGGGGTAGCCTAGATACTTGGTTCTCAATGACAAGGTATACCTAAATTCTATCATGTTTTTCCTATTTGACTACATATATGAACTCGTGTGATATAAGTATGTAATTTAACTAACATGTTAGTAAACCAAAAAGTCAGAATCATACTAGTCGTCCTCCTATACCCAAGCCATCTTTCATTCCAGAATCCACATTCGATGAGTTGGGAAGTAAATGTTTGTGTCGATACTTAGCCAACCAAAGTTCAGGATCACATATGTTGGTCAATTTAAAAAAAGATTCAACTAGGAGGGACTTTGAGAATTATATTTTTCTTGATGATATTATAGAGTTGTTCCGATATGATTGGATAAATACTTCGATAGTAGAAGTATGGATAAGGTAAGGATCTATCAATATAGAAAATTTACACATTTTTAACTGATTTCTTTATATGAAATGATTACAAATGTTTTACAACCACTTATATATTGGGGCCATAAACTTTGAAATAAAGAATGTTGTATTCTTAGTTCCTTTAGTCACTAGTCAGGTGGAAACACATATTGAGGATGTAAATGACTACTTCTCTACTGCATTCAAATATTTTGCTAGTGTGGAAAAGGAAATTATTCTAATTCCTTTTAATGTCCAGTAAGTTTTATTATTCAATATAATTTTAATAATGACTAAATTTCTTTATTTTAATATTTGTTTTATTATTGCTCAGATCTAGACATTGGGAATTAGTGATGGTCGTCCCAAAATTAATGACTCTTTATTATCTTGACCCAATAGGAAAAACAACAGGGGTCCACAAACTGAAATTGACAACTATAGAGTAAGCATAAATTTAGTCTCTACCACATCAATTGTTATGCTTCAACAAGATATCTCTGTTTAGATTTTCTATTTCTCCAACTATCTTGTTCATTTAATTAATAGGGGTATAAAGGCTTTTCGTGAAGGTGGAGGACAAATACCCACAAAATTAAAGACATTGAGTTTGAAGAATGTCAAGGTAGCTATTTTGACGGCTTAGTCTTATATGTACAACTCTTATAGTAATGTATTAATGTCAACTATTATAGTCTTATCTCAACTCTACTTAACATTAAGTATAATTCCTTATTTGTAGTGCCCTATACAAAATAATGTTTGGGCTTGCAGCTACTATGTAATGAAATATATACAAACTATTTTCAAAAGAGAAACATATGACATTCAGACTATAGATCAGGTAATAAAGAATAACATTATAATTTTACAAGTGAGTTATAGCCATTTTATAAAATATTAGCATGTGCATTTCTATTGCAGATCTTTACATTTCAGCCTTACACACCTGAGGATTTAAATGAATTTTGAGAAGAGTGGTCATATGCTTTTCTAAATGAAGTCACTATGGCATTGGATTTAATGCATATGTTAGCTTCATTTATGAATGTAGTTTGAAACTCTTTCAAATTTACTTTTGTATCTGACATGAATTTTAATATCATCTCAAACTTGGTTAATGCAATCTATCATTTTGTGAATGTTATGATGTGTTATGCGTATGAATATGTCTCAACTGAATATGTTGAATTATTTTTGTTATGAATGTGTGTGATTTGGAAATTGATATCAATTCAAATATGATTGAACATAAAAGCTAGAAATTGACTTTATAATGAATTTCAGGCTTGCATCTTTGCATTTGCAAGTCTTCTTTCAATTACAGGTTTTGATCTTTGTAAAGCAGATTTTTATTCTATAGGTTCTTGTTCTGAAGATTTATGTTCTGCAAATTTTTCTTAAAAAAATGTACACTAGAGGGTCGGTTTTTTAGTATAACTGACCTTACAGACCTACATGGTTGGTTTTTTTAGTATAACCGACCTTACAGACCTCAGGGTTAGTACCTCTATTGGGTCAGTTTTTGTAGTACAACCGACCTTACAGACCTTCAGGGTCAGTTTTTTTCATATAACCGACCTTACAGACCTTCAAGGTCGGGTTTTTAAGTATAACCGACCTTACAGACACTACATGGTTGGGTTTTTTTTAATATAAACCACCTTACATCCTCAGGGTCAGTTTCTTTTAGGGTCAGTTTCTTTGTACCTCTATTAGGTCTTTTTTCATATAATTCACCTTATAGACCTCTAAAGTCGGCTATCTTCTTTGCATTTCAAAATGATCAATTTTGGCTATAGGGTTGGTTTTGTTTGATATAAGTGACGCAATATTGTAACTATTACCTCAGGTTTTTTGTTTGTGCCAACCTGACACTGTAACCTAAGGTCGATTTTCTTTGGTTGAAAAAACAGACCCTAAAGTGCAATTTCTATAGCGACGACCACTTAAGTGTCAGTTAGAAAGTGACGTTATAGGCTTAAAAAAGCCAACCCTATAGACCATTATTGTACTAGTGAAGATATGTTTATATATGTTGTTAGATGTTATATCGAGCTCTACAATCCATGACTTGTTTTGAAGTTGTTTGTTTTGTTTGGCTTGTCTCTGTTGTCATGCCTTGTAGAATGTTTATTGTTCTTGGTTTTTTTACCATCATTAGCATATGAGATTAGGACATGCATATATTCAATTTTCTAGTTCTCTTCATGTGTTAAGTTTGAAAAAGTGTCGAGGGGGGTGAATAGGGTTTTATGATAATTTTAAAAATTATTTAATAAAACAACCACAAAAAGATTGGAGAAAGAGGCAAGGTGTTTAGAGTGGTTCCACCCTTAGCAAATACTAAGGGAGTCAGTCCACTACCCGGTTGTTCCCAACTAGGATTTTGAAAACAATTGTATTTTATTACCTCGCAAGGATGTTACATAAGATACAACTACCTTCACAACCCTTAGGATAGCCTTCACCTAGAAGTAGTCCCACCAACCTTGAAGCAGCCTTCCTCGAAGTAACTCCAAGCTCCCCCTTGAAGTAGCCTTCCTCTTGAAGTAGCTTCCCGTTGAGACAGACTTCTTGAAGTAATCCTAAGTCCACCGAGCTACCTTCACCACCTGTAGAAGCTCCAACAACCTCCTTTCCACAACCTCCAACCTAGGAGTAGCAAAGGAGAACAAAATACAATAGAAGGAACAAGATTGGAAGAAAGAAGCAATGTTATCAATGAGTATAGTGCTTTGATCCTATATCAAGCGTATTGATCTCCTATACATTGTAGATGAACGTGGTATTGTGGTGGCTAGGAGATACTAGGCTATAGGACACTAATGTAGAGCTCAAAGAAACAAATTACAAGTATAGCTCAGCTTGTTGCTCACTAAGAATGAATCTCAAGTGTAATTGTATGCACAAGTGATTGCAAGTTGGTGCTTTGGGTGTCCTAAGGCATGTCCTATTTATAGGAATGACCTACTAGTGCTTAGGGACGTTCTAGACACTTTCTAGGGTGTTCTTAGTTCTCAACTAGCCGTTAGGTGTCCACTAATTACATTGCAATAACTAGTTGTTTAATGCTGAAAAGTACAGTCCAGAATCTTTCTCAGTCGAGAAGTTTGTCGACTAAGAGTCTCTCGATCGAGGAATTTGTCGACCGAAGGAAGGTCTAGGATGAGTGTATTGCAACATTCATTTCCAACTACCAACCACTTTTCAACTCAATCTAACGTCTATAGAATTTGCTAGAAGGACTATTCTCGGTCGAGAATATTGTCGATCGAGAGTGTCTCGATCGAGGAATTTTTTGACTAAGAATGTTCCTATTCCAATGTGTTGAGCCATGTACTAAGCGTGTGTATCAATGTGTAATTGTGCTTATATCTTAAGGGAGGATCTTTCTAAGTGTTGTGAGTGGATAGGGAAGATTTAACACTTGATTTACATGATGTCTAAGTACTTGTACATTATATACTTGTACACGTTTTTACATTGAATACAACCATGAAAATAAAAGCAATCTAAGCGTATTGATCTTCCAATTTGTATAGATTGTTAACTATCCACTTTCTTATTTGTTTATCCCTGAAACACTCAACTAACAAGTTAGATCCACAAGAATGAAATGTTTGTCATCATCAAAACAAAGGGATCATAATAATGTCAAATTTGTCCAACAATCTCCCCCTTTTTGAAGATGACAAACATTTCCAAAATATAAATCAAGGAAATATAAATCATATGAGTTTCATACCTGAAATTTACCTTTTGTAGCCATTCTCTTGAAGTGCTAGCCATGAGATTATGAAACTCATTTTACTTTATGTTAATGATTTAGATTGTTTCTCCCCCTTTGTCATTTTAAAAAGATAACCAAGATAAACATTAAGTATGATTTTTATTTCTCCCCCTTAGTTTGATAATTTGATGCTCAATTTTTAAAGCAAGGGTAATCAACACAATTTAATGCAAACCACTTATTTTTATGTCAAATTTAGCCACAATTTATTTCTCAATCATTTGCAAAGGATGATAAGCCTTGAAATGATATGAGATCCTTTTAGGTTCATGGCATATGTGTTTTGATTTCTCAATCATTTACAAGGAATGTTAAGCCATGAAATGATATGAGATCCATTTAGGCTCATGATGGATATATGTATTGATTTCACATCCATTTTACAAGGGATGTTAAGCCCTGAAAATGATATGAGATCCATTTAGGCTCATGATGGATACATGTATTGATTTCTCATCCATTTTATAAGGGATGTTAAGCCCTGAAAATGATATGAGATCTTCTTTACAGCATAGTAAGATCAAGACATATATCTCTAATCAATAATGAGGGATGTTAAGCCCATATTGATATAGAGAGTCCATTTTAGATTAGGATAATTCAATAATCCTAAGGTCATAGCTAGTTTTTAAAGTTTTGATTTGATCAAGAAATATTTACAAATTTTTGTGAGCTCCCCCTTAATCTTATAATCAAGATAGTTTATGAATAACAAGCATTAAAGTTTTATTACAATAAGTCAAACCTTTTATGAGAGATTTGCACTAAAATCTTATTTTCAACATGATGAACAAGTTCCAGATAAATATACTAAGATTGAGTGCAAAGAAATGATTTAA
Source organism: Alisma plantago-aquatica (assembly GCA_963693085.1). NCBI lineage: Eukaryota > Viridiplantae > Streptophyta > Magnoliopsida > Alismatales > Alismataceae > Alisma > Alisma plantago-aquatica. The sequence continues at coordinate 27,477,504 of OY856410.1, forward strand.
TATCACAAATAAGCATTCTTCCAGGCTTATTTTAGGTCGACCATGACTTCAACTGGGGCGCCCCTCGATCAAACTCTTTTTCAATCGAGAGGCATTTCTACAGATTTCCAGTTTAAGCATTCACAATGATCCACTTGATTGAATATACAACCTTTATGTAACATGTGGATACCAATTTGAAAGAGTTTATATCAATTTGAAAGATTATAGCTTAGGATCAAGTTTGTATAGAACCAAATTCATGTGAGCAATATTTTATTTTGAAATGGTGTCTTGCTCTTTATTTGCTTAGAATAGGCTTTAGATAAAATAATTTTATTCGAAGTAAAATCTCTTATTCCACTAGTCTTCCCATTTAAACTTTTCTCAATTATGATCATAAAGTATGTCTTTTCTTCATATAAAGGAAAATTCTTTTTAAGAGTTTTCAAGGAATATAGCTTTGCCCTTGAAAGTAGAATTGCATCCTCCTCTTCCAATAGTTGTAGTTGGTGCCATCAAATGGTGGAGGCCGAGCTACAAATGTTCCTTCCAAGTTGAGGTTGTTTAGTACTCCATCACCCATTTTCTTCAAGACTTGTTAAAGTTCCTTGAAGCTTGCTCTGATACCAATTGAAAAACACTAGAGGGGGGTGAATATGGTTTTATAATAATTTTAAAAATTATTTAAACAAACAACCACAAAAATATTGGAGAAGGATGCAATGTGTTTAGAGTGGTTCTACCCTTAGCAAATACTAAGGGAGTCAGTCCACTACCCGGTTGTTCCCAACCAGGATTTTGAAAGCAATTGTATTTTATTACCTCGCAAGGATGTTACATAAGATACAAATACCTTCACAACCCTTAGTATAGCCTTCACCTAGAAGTAGACCCACCAACCTTGAAGCAACCTTCCTCGGAGTAACTCCAAGCTCCCCCTTGAAGTAGCCTTCCTCTTGAAGTATCTTCCCGTTGAGACAACCTTCTTGAAGTAATCCTAAGTCCACCGAGCTACCTTCACCACCTGAAGAAGCTCCAACAACCTCCTTTCCTCAGCCTCCAACCTAGGAGTAGCAAAGGAGAACAAAATACAATAGAAGGAACAAGATTGGAAGAAAGAAGCAATGTTACCAATGAGTACAATGCTTTGATCCTATATCAAGCGTATTGATCTCCTATCCATTGTAGATGAATGTGGTAGTGTGGTGGCTAGGAGATACTAGGCTATAGGACACTAATGTAGAGCTCAAAGAAACAACTTACAAGTGTAGCTCAGCATGTTGCTCACTAAGAATGAATCTCAAGTGTAATTGTATGCACACGTGATTGCAAGTGATTGCAAGTTGGTGCTTTGGGTGTCCTAAGACATGTCCTATTTATAGGAATGGCCTACTAGTGCTTAGGGACGTTCTAGACACTTTCTAGGGTGTTCTTAGTGCTCAACTATCCGTTAGGTGTCTACTAATTACATTGCAACAACTAGTTGTTTAATGCTGAAAAGTGCAGTCCAAAATCTTTCTCAGTCGAGAAGTTTGTCGACCGAGAGTCTCTCGGTCGAGGAATTTGTCGACCGAGGGAAGGTATGGAATGAGAGCATTGCAACGTTCATTTCCAACTACCAACCACTTTTCAACTCAGTCTAACGTCTATAGAATTTACTAGAAGGACTATTCTCGGTCGAGAATATTGTCGACTGAGAGTGTCTCAGTCGAGGAATTTGTCGACCGAGAATGTCCCTATTCCAATGTGTTGAGCCATGTACTAAGTGTGTGTATCAATGTGTAATTGTGCTTATATCTTAAGGGAGGATCTTTCTAAGTGTTGTGAGTGGATAGAGAAGATCTAACGCTTGATTTACATGATGTCTAAGTACTTATACATTATATACTTGTACACGTTTTTACATTGAATACAACCATGAAAATAAAAGCAATCTAAGCGTGTTGATCTTCCAATTTGTATAGATCTTTAACTATCCACTTCCTTATTTGTTTATCCCTGAAATACTCAAATAACAAGTTAGATCCACAAGAATTAAATGTTTGTCATCATCAAAACAAAGGGATCATAATAATGTCCAATTTATCCAACACAGTTGAATTAATGTTGCATGCATCTATAGTTTCTAGAATCTCATCTCCATAGACAGTTCTGGTTTTGCATTGAATATTCCATGTACTTGCTATCTTGTAAGATATGTCATCTCATGCAGAGCCGGCAGTACTATGATATGATGTGTTACATTCTATAATGCATTGAATCTAGTGACAGTTGCACATACTGGAAGAGAACCTACCAAAGTGATAGTCAAGGCTGCCTTAGAGGGTCCAACTGCAGCAAAGATTCCTCCACCAAAAATGAATCTCTTGGCAACCACTACACCACCTTCCACGAACATTCCTACTGTCTCAAGGCCTCAACTTACCAATATGATGCCACCTCAAAAGGGAAGCATGTCGCCTGCTACATTTTAGAATCTTGGAGGTAGGGGAACACCACCTATATTGTGTCTCCTAATACCGGCACAAATTAGCAGTCTATTATACCAAAAAGCAAAATCATGATAGAAGAAGATACACATGATTATGTGGCATATAGAGTCTGCAGTAGATAGAGGCAGTCGGAAGAAGACATCAACATAGCATACATGATCAAAAGACGCATACAGGATCGTGTATACATGTATCTTTTTTCCATGCATATTGTAAAATAGGATCCATGTTAATGTCCTCTCCATGTGTACTCATTGTAATAAAAGTATGAATGTTGACATTATAAGCACAACTTGATCTTGATCAATATTAATTTTGTCTTCTTTTTGAAAAATGACCACAACATCGACAAGTTACTGACTAGATACATAATCTAACTACATATGTATGTGGACATAATGAGAATATATATGTACTATTAACATTCATGTGATCTCATTTCTCCAAGTCACGTACTTGAAGACATACGTCATTGAGTAATATTATTCTCTAGACATTTATAATGTTACATCATTATCTCATAATGGATTTCAATAGAATAAATTGGAAGCTTTCCTTTATTTTTTAATCAAATCAATTACAAATTATGCCATTACAATCATCATATGATTGCCTCTCTGGGCATACATACCAACAATCATACTGAAGAAACGTAGGTTAGGTTAGAAAACTACAAACTAGGGTTTATGTTCCATATATTCATATCATAATCATATGAGGTATGGTATATCCAGGGTATGATTATAGTTTCATGTAACCTTAGCTAGGGTTTATGTTCTGTATATTCATATCATAATCATACGAGGGTTTATGTGTATCCCTATTTGGATAAAACTAAATGTCAAAGCATACAAGCATCGTATCCAAGGGATTAGGATTTCAAGAGTCAAGATGTTAGGTTTTGTATGTTACACAATGACAATTTGTCTGATTTTTTTATTTTAGGTATAACAAATGGATTGCTACGATCTTGCTTTTGCACTCAAATTGTACTAATCTAATATAATGAACAGGCTCACCACGTCATTACATGGAATACCTTATGCAAAAAGGGATTGAATAGTTGTACATTTTAGTGATCTATTGTATCTTTCCCAAGTTTGCCTTAATGCCATGTCATAAATATTGTAAAGCTCATTTAGTAAATAAAGATAAGTTTTGTTAAATTTTCATGTTTGTTGTGTGTGTGCTTTTCAGACTGCTCTAATATTATGATTAGTTTAAACTATTAGATGTGGGTGAAACAACTTAGTATAAGATCTTAGGATGAGTTATCAAGGACCTCTAGGTCTATTAGCCAGAGTCATAAGAGTTGAAAATAGGTGTATGGTGATAGATCCAGAAAATTTAAGCATTTGGATATCCTGGCTGGAGCCTTTAAATGTAAATGAGCCAATATTGAACTAATATCTCTATTCTTTCTTGTATGTCTTGTCTAGATATCTAGTGGAATGATAGATCATAGAGGAACTCTATATATACTAGGGCTAGAAGATCAAATTATGATAAAGAGAACAAGGGCATAAAGTTATAATGTATAGTGAATTTTATTTATATTGTTGTATATCATATAATTCAAATAAAAGAATTACATTGAGATGGAAGGAAGATGTGAAACAAGTTGTGACACCAATCCTTTATAAATAGCTAAAGCAATTCTCTAAAATACTACATCAATAGACTTGGGAGTCATGACATTACTATGTGTAACATTTTGAACCCTCTTGAGAAGTTCTACAACTTCCGATGCTAAGAAACCAAAAGTGGCAAACCCAAAAAGTAAAAATGTGTTGATTGTCGACGCATGCTTTCTCATGCTTGGCGACTTTGGCTAGGGTAGCTTCAAGAGTAGCTTGTCCTACATTAAATACTCCACCACTTAGGCACACAAGTGGGGAAACCCCTATTAGATCCACACATGCATGCTTTCCTCCAACCCATCCAAAAATTAAGATATTAGTTGGTCTAAGTGTTGATCTCCCCTCCTGTGGATCAATCAAAAGGTTAACATGCGTCTCTTTCTTAGAAGTAATTTTTGCATGTAGAAGTACGTCATAGAGAAAATATCAAACAAGATCATGTCTATACTTGAATCCAGATAGCTCTCTGCAATGCACTACATGTTCCCCAAAAGTGTGCAAACATGCCTTACAAAAAATTGAACAAATCTCATTAAATTGGAAACAAAGGAATCATGAGATGGTACCTGAGGATGGTACGAAACTCTACTGGTGACATATGCAAGACTAATCCATCAATAGGCAAAGCAAGGACAAAATCTTTAGCATGATCATCTTGTAGACACCCAAAAATAAGTCTATCGGTCATCTCAAACTTAACTTCCATGTCCTCAATAATTTTGCTAAAAAGGGAAATCACCAACGCATTTTGGGTTGTATGCGGGATGGTGTCCTTGTTAGACAAATACTAAGGTTTAAAGTTGGAATAGTGACACGAAGAAAATCTAAAGCACTATCAAAATCAAAGTCCATACCATAAATCTAGTTGCCTCATAAAATATGATCTTGAAGCACCCAAGATAGGATCCAGGAGGCCATAAAATCATATGAGGAAGCTTCTATCTCCGAGTAAAGCCCCAAGCCTCTGAGACAAATGGGAAAGGAAGAGATCCTTTATTGACTATCCCCAATAAAAGGACCTCCACAAACTACAATGTCTCCAATAAACCTTCGTAAACCCTTGTCGAACAATGTTCCATCCTCCTTAACATATGCAGGTTGACATGTGTGTAAGCCAAACATTAGCTTTGGCAATGCCCATGCAGGAACGGAGCACAAGGAGTTCACTCTATGGATCACCTAATTACACAAGAATATTCATCATCTCAACAACTTTGTAGCCCTCCTCATGGATAACCCCTCAATAAAGCCTTTACCCTACTCACTGCTCCTCTAAGAAAATTCACTCTCAATAAAGGTCTCCCGATGTCAATGGGAAGAAATATTGTGAAGCTTCCTAACATCACACACATGCCAAAAAAAAATCATGTTATAGATATTCAAGACAAGACCCAAACCTGGACAGTCAGCTGAATGATATCAAGCACCTTAGCCACCTCCTTTGTGTCTCCAATAATATTCCCATCATCAAGATACCAAGCATGGAGGAGAAGATTACAGTTGTCTCTAATCTCACAAAGAAGTGGATGTAATACAAGGGCAAAAAGGAGCGATTGTAGAGGGTCTCCCTTTTACAATCCATTATCTAACGAGATATGCCCATGCCCAATGTACAACCTTATTGCTTGATCATACAAAAACATCACCCACAAAGAAATAGACAAGAATCTTACCCTCACCTCATGAAGTAATGCTGACATGTCCACAAGATTAAAAGCATTAGAGAAATCAATTGCAAGCATAGAAAGAGTCTCGTCTTCATGATGCTCGCTTAAAACCCTATTAGCATTGTGAAAATTACTTCTGCACCGCCAGATATGCCAACTCCAAATTGAAAATCATTGAGATATTTAGCCATATCTTTTCCCACTCCTATCATGGCAACTTTGGATACCAAGTGCCTCCAGATGGTGCACACTGCAATAAGATGCATCCCGTTGTTAGGATTTAGAAATTGTGTAAGAGATGTAGAAGCTACAAACTCTGCCAAACTCAAGGGACACCTCACTCCTAGCCATAAGCTCACCACTAGAGTGATGGCATGTAGGATATATGTGGCCATAGGGGACCCTTCTCCACACATAGTGTTGAAGATGTGTTGGGCCCATAAACCATCTCTGCCACATGAAGTCCCCTTAGGAAATGATTTGACACAAAAGGGAACAATGTTAATGTTTGCTACTAAGGGGGCTTTAGAAAAAAAAAGAACTAGACTTGGAAGGAGGTGACTTGTAAGGGTGTTTAGCTTGCAAAGCCTTAATGGTATTGACATGTTATGGAGCCACTCCTGATGGTATTTATCCTACCAAATTTATTGAAAAAGAACATGAATGATTTTAGTAATATGAGTCTCATATACTCAGTATCCAAAAGTACATGATCTTGTTAATATTGTGGTGCATTATAAATTTCAAAGAATTATTGTTCACATCCCTTACATCAAGTGGACTTGATATTATTCTTAATTGATTTTCCCCAGTTTGTTATACTTATTACATATTTAAGATGAATATAAGTTAATTAAATATTGAGTATCAATTGCCTTTAGGACAACTTGCATTTTTAGGGCCAAGTGATAGGTAATTTATGGGATCTAATGAATCTTGCTACTATTCTAATGAAACTAAATCACAAGAGTGTAAAATTATAAAACTATAAGTGCGTGAGATGACCAAAATGTTTAAATCCAAGGAAGAGTGTAGTAAATGAGTGTAAGTTTTACCATATAATAGTAAACCTCAATTTGAAGCATAAAGAATTATAATAATTTGAATTTAGGATACAAATGAGTATATAGCACACTGAACGATAAATAGTACTTAAAATGAGTTACAATAATCCTAGGTGGGGTTTAGAATACATTTTTATATTGAAAACAACATTAGAATATGAAATGCCATAAACTAAGTGAGAAGTTGGACAACTAATTGACAAGTAAACAGATTGTCCATCAAGTCGATCGACTAATGAAGGAAGTCGGTCGACTTATGAAGAAAATTGTAGAAATAGATGTAAAAGGAGATATTATAGTTGAATATGAGAGGTACCTTATAATAGACATGTAAGAAAGTATAGTAACTTATAATTAAAAGAAATTATTGGTAACCAAGAGGAAAATTTTAACGATATTATATACCAACTCACAAGTATAATGATGAAAAGGTAACATAAAATAGAAAGACACAAAAAAGGAACTAGTTTGATTTTTGTAACAAGGCATATAATTAAATGATTCTAAACAAAAACCATAATTATGAAAAGATGAATCATATGAGTTGATCTCAACACCTTACATGAACACTTTAATTAAAGTGTGAATGATTAGAAAAGAAAATTTATATATCAACGAATTCATTAAAGAGGAATAATTTTTAAAAGAACTCAAGAAAATAGAATTAGACAAACTTGTGAGATATAAGATTGAGATAGGAGACCAAGTTGAAATAATAAGAATAAGGAAAACTAATATAATAAAAAACTGTAGAAATATGGTTGTATGTCAAGAAGAGAATGTGAATAATCCACCCACATGACTGGGCCGGAAAATAAGGAAACAAATAATCATGAGTGAAAGAAAGATGGTTGTATGTCAAGAAGAGAATATGAAAAATTCACCCACACGATGAGACCCAATCTTTTCATAGTGATTTTCATTTAAAACTGATGTTTTTAGAGTAAATAAATAGTTTTACTCTAAAGTTCCCAATGAGTTTCTTGTGGTTGAATGAATCTAAGGAGAATCTGATATAGTGCTAAGTATGTGATTTTGGGAACTCTATGAATATAAAAAAGATTAATATCAAAGAAATAATTGGTCCTTGTACGATTCATGCCAATTAGCATAAAGAACATGTGATATACTAAGCCTGAAAGGTTAAACAAGTAAGAAGAATATTAACTCAGAGATATAAACCTTGAGTTGTGGAATGATCAAGAATACATATGTATGAGAACTAAGTAAGGGATCTAATATGTTATATTGAAATAATGATATACAATTTTAGAATGATGGATAGTATATAAGGTATGATGTAAGAAGACATTATATTGATGATAATCTCTAATCAATAGATATAAATAAGGAGAACATGACAAATGAGAAATAATAAATATTTAAATGTTTTGGTATTTTTTTCCAGAAAGGTGTTACCTTTTATTGAACCTACTCAAATAGAGTAAAGATCTTTCATATAGATGAGAGAAAATTATTTAAAAAATGTTTGAAGAACTAAATTACTTATTTTAAATACCCACTCTCTCCAATATTTTTGTAGATGAAAGCTCCTGAGAAAGGAACACAAACTGAGAATGAAGTTATCTATATATGTATAATATTAAGAGAGGCATTCATAAACTCAATAGAATATAAAGGAAGAATGAAATAGATGAAAGTGAAATTTGAGAGAAAAAGTATGTAAGATGCATGTTTTGTTTGTCTTTAAACACCTAACTAGGGAAACAATACAAGTATGCATATTTGTCTATGGATACAACCCCAACAGGGAAAATAGAATGACATGAAAGATATCAAGTTTCTTTTAAGAAATTATCTGTCGATTGGTTTTTATGGTAACATATTAAGGTGTTTAATATGTTCTTCATTTGATGTGTTCTTATAGTTGGAATCCTAATCAAGTATGGAGATATCAAACAAGTGAGGGAACAAGAGATACCGAGGGTGAAGGTACAACCATGACATGAAAAAGACTCATGTATATCTTTGATAGGAATATCAAACTGTTGAGGAAACATGAAATACTAAGGGTGAAGGTACATCCACGGAATGAAAACTTGAGGAAGAAACATGGGAGTAAAAAATGAGATGCAACACTTTCGTTTGATATTTTCTTGAGTTTTATAATGAATCTCTAAAAGGAGGCGATACTATAAAGGATAGTCTCGAGTTTGCCTTAGCAATTTTCAGCCCTAAAGTGTCAATGATGATGATATTCATTACTTCATTTTTATTAACCTAAATAAATCTTATTTATTATGCATTTCATTACATGTGGCCAATGTTTAGATTTGGCTTGATGTTATAAAATGTAACTACGAGAAAACTGAGATGTAACATAGATTGGTGTTTTGAAGTAACAATATGAGAAGGATAAAAACCTTATTTTAACCAAATTTGCTAAAATAAAAAATTGAAGTTATCATATTAGAAGATGGAAGTCAAACTTTATGATGTTTACCTAGTTTCAGGGGTTTTCAATCACATCAAAGAAAGTTGAATCAACCAAAAATGCTCTAAATCAGAAATCTGTGTCATTTAGACTTGCTTTATAGAAGTCCATCAACCAAAGTATATAGTCATATGAGTCTATGGATTTCTTCAAGGAAGTTCATTCGACCAAAAGGTATTTCATGGGAAGATTGTAGGGCTAGGTGTACTTTCCCTAGGAAATTCTAGCCAAATAGGAAAAAGTTAATATAAGTATAAGAAAGGAAAAATGGAATTCCAAAAAAAATTAAGCATTGAAATAGTATGTAAATAGGAAAGATACTTTGTTATCTCTGTTATTCTTTTTAAAGCCTGAACTTCATATATAAAGGGTGATTATAGGCTTTTAGGGTAGATCAATTATGGTAGATCTGAATCACTATGTTCTTTGAGTTTGGTGGTGAATCACGGAAGTTAACCACATCCTCAATTTATTGCAAAATGGTTTCAACTTTTGTAGTTCTTTGGATGACTTTACACTAATCTGGATTGAAATGGTTCATATTGGTGTTTCTTCCTGACTTTTCTATTTCTTCTTCTATTCTAAAATTTTTGGGAAATATTTTTAGAGACTCTGGCTTGATTCTTATATGGGAAGTTGAGCTAAGATGATCTCAACTTCTCATGTTCTTCAATATTGATAAGTGAATTGGATTCAATTTTGTGAACTATCATTGTATTTGTCTTAATTAGTATATATTTTACCCTATATAAATCCAATTATAATGGTTTATGTAACATAGTGCAATTTAACCTTGGCCTTTTCTAAAATTGCTAAATTTGAAAGTTGAGGAGGATATGTGTCATATGTTGAAAAGTGTAAAGAATGTATACAATGATATTATTGGATACATCGAATATGATAAATTCAATGTCAATTTAAAGTTACCATCATATTTTTATTATCAGAGTTGATCAAAATAAAATAACACATGTATACATTGCATTCAGGGATACATGTCGATGATATTGCTATTGATATCCAATCATTCTTGAAATTGTATGAGGAGTAATATTTTAAACAATAGTGGATATAAGTGGACATCTAGTTAGATTCATTGAGTATAAAGAGAACCCCACACTCCATATTGAGAAAAAAATCATATATATATTCATAATTGTCATAGAATAGTACATCAATGTATCTAGATTGTAGTTCTAAGTCTTGTCCACATAAATTTTAATAAATATTACTTGGGTGGGAAATTAATCTAAGCCCTTCTATTTTTTTTGTTTAATTTACATTTAGTTGAATTAATATAATACCATGTTGAGAGTGTAGGGAAATACAAAATCAGGTAGGAAGTGGGAAAAAAAATTACTGACATATTTCTCATAAATCGGCAAATCGCGTCAATAACTATGCAATGAGAAGGATGGTTTCACAAAGATATATCTAGTCCTGGAGCAAGTCTAGTGACAATCCTTGTCGATGTAGATGTGTACTCTGTCTTCGACGATGCCTGTGCAGCTCCTAGTTGTACTGGGACTCGTCTGACTGCTCCTTCAAGGACATCAGACTCAGACAACTACTGCAATGGCTTCTCTGATCTCGCCACAGACTATGAGTTGATGTTGCTCTCCTAGAAGCAGCCAAAGGACTCCTGCCTCTAGAGTAATCCACACATACCACTAGAACTCCTGTCGTCCTACTAGACCAGACAAGAAGGAGTTGTCCCTCCCGTTAGCATACTAGTTACCAACCTACTCTCTTACAACAATTATCCTCAGTTGTTTCTCTCCCTTGTCTATCCCTTCGTAGTCCGGTAGTATTTGCCTGGGATCTCATGGTTACCACAATCAGAGAGGACAACAATTGTCAGAGCAACTTATTCTCAATTATCTGTGTTGTAGTTGTTCATTAGAAAGCCCTCGGTACCCCTCTATATATAGGAGGGGTTAGGGTCATGGTTCCCAGTCCCCATCCATTGTAGGACTAAAGAGGTAATGGAAAGGACCGGAATAACTTGAATTTTTACAACAATTCTGGAAGTTTCACAACATGCGTGCATCGAAACGGTAATCTCACATGCCAAGCGAAACAGTCGTTTCACACCTTCCAGTTCTGCACATATGTCGGCAATTCAATTCCAATTAGTACTGAACTTGATGTCAGCACCAATCCTTTGTGCAATCGAATTGCACCCCTGGAATGGTTGTTTGGTGCATCTGAGATGGTCATCTCACACCAGGCGAGACATTCATTTTACACAAGTGAGACATGCATCTCACACCAGGCCGAAAAATAGTTTTGTACAAGTGAGACGAGCGTCTCACAGCCTGGGTCAGGTAGAATTCCAACTAATGTACAATACAATCATCCTGACACTCCAAACAATAGTCTCAACACTTGAACTGATTGTTTGGCAGTCTAGTCAGCTAATCCATTGTGTGAATTAAAATACCTAAAAATCAATTCAGTCATCATTCAAGATCAAACTCCTATTATAGATGAGTTCCTATGTGTGTGACCCTATAGGTCCCATATCACATTGGCAGTGAATGTCTATAACAACTTATGACATCACAAGCAATGATCGATGCCTAGTCGCACATCATTGCTACCCAAGTGTATGGAAAGTTGGGGAGCAACTTCAACCTACAATCTATATATGGTGTTATAGTGTTTGTATATTTCCTTTGTCACTAATATCCAGATTGAACTAGAGGCATGAAGTAGTCACCCTCATTGCTATTTAATCTTGTTCATTGAACCAGAGCAAACTGTTTGAGATATATGTAAGCTCAACATATTAACTCACATGTGCATGCATGCTTTTCTCAGTCTCACTAATCTAGAGGCCTAGGATATCATACTCCCTTAGGAGGGAAAAATACCATATCTATCACTCACATTCAATCCCCATGTGTCACAGTCACCCAATCATCAACTTTATAACAACCCATGTTTCAGGACTGTGTTTGATGATGTCAAAGCATATTGGACAACATGTGATGAATGTAGTGATTTCAGGTCTAATAACCACAACCACCACCATCACTGTGAGAGTTGACTATGACTTCCATTATGATGGCTTCCATGTGTCAGTCTCACAGTGGGTCTGTCTGATACACATACCTAACATGTATCTATGTGCTTGGTTTGATATTGCCATATCATGATTAATGAGACTCTATCATCAACCAACCCACACTCTGGTCTTATGTGTTATTGTTGTCTATCTACCTTCCACAATAATAGCCAATCAGGGACATAACGAGAATGTATATACTCTTAAAATGCATATGATCTCATTCTTTTAAGTCACGTACTTAAAGACATATGTCATTGAGTAATATAATTCTCTAGACATTTATTATGTTATTTCATTATCTCATAACTGAACAAATAGAATAATTAGAAGCTTGCCTTTTATTAATAATCAAATCATTTACACTTATGTCATTAAAATCATCACATGATTGACTCTATGGGCATATACACCAACAAACTCCCAATTGCACTTAGATCTAATCACCCATGTATCATATACCGAGTGACCTAACATGACCATCATGCTTCTGCTATGAAAGTGCTTTAGTCAAGGGACCAACAATGTTGCTTTTAGTTGGTACTCTACAAATCTTTACATCTCCTCGCAGTACAATCTCTCATATGATATGGAACTGCCTTTGTATATGCTTGGAACGTTGATGCGGTTTGGGTTCCTTAGCCTGTGCAATAGATCCATTGTTGTTATAACTCAACCGCTTCACTAATGCTCGAAACAACCCCAAGTTCATAGATGAACTTCTTGATCCATACAACTTCCTTTGCTGCATTCGATGCAGTAATATACTCGACCTCTGTTGTAGAATTGTGAACTGTCTCTTGCTTGGAACTCTTCCAACTCACAACTCTGTTGTTAAGGAAAAACACAAATCCTGATTGCAATTTATAATAATCTTTGTCAGTCTGGAAGCTTGCATCAGTGTAACCTTTTACAACTAGCTCTTCCTCTCCACTGTAGACCAAGAACTAATCCTTAGTCCTTCTCAAGTTCTTCATGATATTCTTCACAGTTGTCTAGTGAGCATCACCTGGATCTGACTGGTATTTGCTCATCATGCTCAAAGCATACGAGACGTCTGGACAGGTGCACAACATCACATACATGATTAATCCAATTGCATACGCATATGGAATATCACTCATGCACTCCCTTTCTTCATAAGAACAGGGACATTGACTATTAGAGATGGTCACTCCATGTAACACAGGCAGGTTTCCTATCTTTGAGTTCTCCATGTTGAACCACTTCAACACCTTGTCAGTGTATGTGCTCTGATCGAGTCCAAGAAGCCTTCTTGATCTATCTCTATAGATCTTTATCCCAAGGATGCAAGATGCTTCTCCCAAGTCTTGTATAGAGAATGTATTTCCAAGTCTTTACCTTTTGTAAAGTAGGGATGTCATTCCCCATCAATAGTATGTCATCCACATACAATATGAGGAATACAACCATGCTCCCACTAACCTTCTTATACACACAAGGTTCATATTCATTTTAAATAAAGCCAAACTCTTTGATTGTCTCATCAAAATGAAGATATTAGTTCTGAGATGCTTGCTTCAATCCATAGATTGACCTTTGTAGCTTACATACTTTATTTGTAGATTTTGGATTTATAAAACCCTTAGGTTGTGTCATATACTTATTTGTAGATTTTGGATTTATAAAACCCTTAGGTTGTGTCATATACACATCCTCCACAAGATTCCCGTTAAGGAATGTGGTTTTAACATCCATCTACAAAATCTCATAGTCATGATAAGTTGCAATAGCAAGCATGATCATGATGGACTTAATCATGGCCACTGGAGAAAAAAATTCATCATAGTCAACACCTTGAACTTGTCTAAAACCCTTTGCAACCAATCTTCCCTTATAGGTTTGAACTTTTCCATCCATGTCGGTCTTCTTCTTGAAGACCCACTTGCACCCTATGGATTTTACCCCTTCAATTGGATCCACCAAAGTCCATACTTTGTTGGTATACATGGATTTCATCTCAGATCTCAAGGCCTCAAGCCATTTCTCAGACTTTGATCCCTCAATAACATCTTGATAGGTGATTGACTCATCATCTATGACCAATTCACTACCTTCATGAGTTACGATATATCCATATCTTTTAGGTTCAAGGCATGTCCTACTAGATCTGTGAGGTTACTGTGTCACTTGAGGAATTTGAGATCCCACAACACTTTGTGAGTCTTTGTTACTCTTGTACATCTATCTATTCAACGTTCTCTTTTTAGTCCCAAAACTCTTTGAGTTCTACTTTCCTCCCACTAGTTCCTTTGGCAATAAATTGCTTTTCAAGGAATGTAGTCTCTCTAGAAACAAACACTTTGTTGTCAGTTGGACTGTATAAGTAGTATCCCTTAGTTTTCTTGGGATATCTAACAAAATAACATTTTTTAGATCTAGGGTTAAGCTTTTCAAGAAACATTTTCTTGACATAAGCTTCACACCCCCAAATCCTCATAAAAGACAATTTGGGATGCTTCACAGTCCATATCTCATATGGTGTCTTTTGAACCAATTTTGACAATACACGGTTAAGTCTAAACACGGAGGTTTCAAGAAAATAACCCCAGATTGTGGTAGGAAGATCAACAAAACTCATCATAGATTGCACCATATCTAACAATGTGGGATTCCTTCTTTCTGATACACCATTATGTTGTGGTGTTCCAGATGAAGTCCATTGTGATACAATACCACAGGCTTGTAGAAGGTCCTCAAACTATTAGTTCAAATATTCTCCACCTCGATCAGAATGAAGTTCCTTAATACTTTTTCCAAATTGGTTTTGTACTTCATTCATAAACTCTCTGAACTTTTCAATAGTTTATGACTTATGTTTCATCAGGTAAACATAGCCATACCTACGAAAATCATTGGTAAAGGTAATGAAGTATAGATACCCACCTCTAGAAATTGTGCTAAAAGGGCCACACACATCAGTATCTACGAGTCCTAATAGATTACTAGCCCTCTCACTATTTCTAGTGAAGGGAGTCTTGGTCATCTTGCCCAACAAAAGAGATTCACATGTCTCTATTGATTCAAAATCAAAAGAGTCTAGATAACCATCTTTATGGAGTCTAGATATGCGATTCTCATTTATGTGCCCTAGACGACAATCCCAAAGGTATGTTTGGTTTGGGTCATTGAGTTTTTGTTTCTTGGTATTTATGTTATATACGCTTGTCTTTATATCTCTCAAGTATAGACCATAAGACATTGGGGCACTGCCATAAAAGATCCCATCTTTACTAATAGACCATCTTCCATTCTTTATAAGAATTTTGAATCCTTTCTTGTCTAAATAAGATACAAATGTGATGTTCCTATTAATGGCAGGTACATAATAGCAGTTCTCTAACTCTATTACAACCCCACTTGATAGAGTCAACTCATAGGTTCCAACTATGATGGCCACAACTCTTGCACCATTTGCAACACGCAGTTCAACCTCACCTTTCTCTAAAGGTATACTTCTTTTCAGATCCTTCACATTTGAACAAATGTGTGATCAACATCCGGTATCAAGTACCCATGATGAAGAAGTATTGAAGTTAATCTCAATAACATATACACCAGAAGTAGAGATCTCAATCCCTTTCTTTATCTTACTAGGTTTCCTTATCCTTCTCCTTATTCTGAGTGTTGAAGGCTTGGACTTTGGCTTAGCCACAGAATGCTTCTTGGCCTTGCTTTTGTCCTTAGACTCAACTGTGCAGATCATCATCTCAGATTTGTCCATCTTCATTTGTGATTCGACACTGATTAAGATGTCAAGCAACTCTGACAACGGCTTATCCATGTTACTCAAGTAATAACACTCGATAAACTGGCTATTTGATTTAGGCAATGATTGCAAAATCATATCCGTGGCCAAATTTTGACCTAAAGGAAATCCCAATCTTTTGAGATGCTTCAAATGCCCAATCATATTGAGCACATGAGGCCCTACTGGATATCCCTCTATTAGTTTGCACTCAAATAATTCCTTAGAGACATTGTACCTTTCATGCTTATCTTGTTGTTTATGCAACTCATAGTTCATATAGCCCAGCATGAGGTTCTTGATCTTCACAACATCATTGACATGCTTCAAAGAAGCATCCATGTCAGTCTTAGGCAAATTTGGAGTGAATATTGGCTCTGGTGTTTCAAGAACATGTAGAACACTTCTCAATGTTCTGAACCAATTATGGAAATAAATCTTGTTTAATTCATCCAATTTCGATGATTGAGTGTTTTCTATTTTATTCTATAAGAGAACATTTTTATTTGTCAAAACCCATTTTTGATTTGATTTTATTTAAAAAAATCGATATTAATTAAGTCTTTAATTAATCATTGCTCTCACTATTTTATTCAAAATTGATATCCCTTACTACCAATTCAGAAGATTGCAATGTACAATCTTCGAGTGGGCCAAGATCTATATTTTATCAAGTCATGACTCAGCTTTGGTTGATCACCCACAACTTTATTATTTCGGTAGGCCAACTTTCTAATTGCATCTGAATACAACTCTTGGATAGATGATATGCGCAACTCTTTGCCATAATCATATGCAAGCCTCTGGCACTTGGTTTCTCAAAGTTATCACCAGTTAAGTCTGACCCAAAAGCTAACACGATAGGCTATGTACCCTGCTTTGGCAGATCTACATACCTACCATCACACTTTTACAAGATAGATGACACACCACGCTTTGGCATACACTACGCTTGGTTGATCAAGCTTTTCATATGTGCTACTTACAAAAGGCATCTCAAACTTATTATTATATTAAGGGGTTTTGTATAATACATATACATTAACCAATCACCACATATATATAGTACATATCATATACACGCTATAACCCACAATTAAAACATGCAATAAATGAAAAGTGATGGTTATGGCCAACCTAATGCAATTCCTTGGAGCCACAAGGAATCACCACATCTTGGTCCACATCACATGTAGAAACTTGTTGTTGATGGAGATCCATGCTTGCCAATCTGGGTTGATCAGTTCAACCCTTGAACCAATCGGCTCACCTCCTGGCTGGTCATTTGGTCATCTCTCCAGTCGTCTGGTTCCACAGTCCACCATCTGCTAGCTCCTCCGGCAGATTGGTCAGGTTTACTAGTCGATCAGATTGGCTCATCCACCTGGTCCTCCATGGTCCTTCATAGATATAGGGGTTATTGTCCATAACCATGCTACACATCCATAATCAAAACTCGCTTTTAGGACGACATGTGTAAATTACATATATATATATATATATATATATTCGTTTGGGTTATTATGTGGTGATTAGTCAGACATACACATCATCCAGTTTAAATATTCACATTGCATGCAATAAATAGACTCTATAAAATCAAAATATGATCATATGGATTATCCCAAAACATAATTAATTAATGTGGATCTGATACCACTGTAGAGAAATACGACATTAGGTAGGCAATAGAGAAAAAAAAGTACTGACATATATTTCTCATAAACCAGCAGATTGTGTCAATAACTATACAATGACAAGGATGGTTTCATGAAGATATACCTGGTCCTGGAGCAAGTTCAATGACAATCCTTGTCGATGTAGATACACACTCTGTCTTGGACGGTATATGTGCATCTCCTAATTGCAATGAGACTCGTTTGACCGCTCCTCCAAGAACATCAAACTCAGACAACTGCTACAATGGCTTCTCTGATCTCGCCACAGACTGCGAGTTGATGTCGCTCTCCTAGCAGCAACCAAAGGACTCCTACCTCTAGAGTAGTCATGACGGACCAACTAGAACTCCTGTCGTCCTACTGGACCAGACATGACACACTACTCTCCAACTTCCTCTTCCACAACAATGATCCTCAGTTGTTTCTCTCCCTTAGCTATCCCTCCCTAGTCGGGTAGGACTTGCCTGGGCTCTCATGGTTACCACAACCAGAGAGAACAACAATTATCAGAGCAACTGATTTTTAATTATCTATGTTGTAGTTGTGCTTTGGGAAGCCCCCAGTACCTCTCTATATATAGGAGGGGTTAGGGTCAGGGTTCCCAGTCCCAATCTAATACGTGATTAAAGAGGGAGTGGAAAGGACTGGAAATAAAAATTCTGGAAGTTTCACGACCTACGTGTGCCAAAATGGTTGCCTCACCCAGCGAGACGGTCGTCTCACATGCTAAGGGAAATGATCGTTTCACACCTTCCAGTTTTGCACATATGTCGGCAATTCAATTCCAATTAGTACTCAACTCGACGTCAACACCAATCCTTTATACAATCGAATTGCACCCCTGTCATGACCGTTTGGTGCATCTGAGATGGTTGCCTTGCACGAGGCCAGATGGCCATTTCATACAAGCAAGATGGGTGTCTCACACCAGGTCAGACGACCATTTCCCACAAGCGAGACGGGCTTCTCGCAGCCCGGGTCAGGTAGAATTCCAACCAATATACAATACAATCAGCCTGACACTCCATACAACAGTCTCAACACTTGAACTGATCATTTGGCAGTCTAGTCAGCTGATCTGTTGCGTAAGTTGAAATACCTAAACTCTTTAGTAATCAATTCAATCATCATTCAAGATCAAACTCCTCTTTTGGATGAGTTTCTGTGTGTGTGACCCTATAGGTCCCATATCACGGTGGCAGTGAATGTTGACATCACAAGCAATGAGCGGTACCTAGTCGCACATCATTGCTGCCCAAATGAATACAAAGTTGGGGAGCAAATTCAACCTACAATCTGTGTATGGTGTTATATTGTTTGTATAGTTCCTTTGTCACTGATATACAGATTGAACTAGAGGCATGAAGCAGTCACCCTCAATATTATTCGATCTTGTTCCTTGAACCAGAGCAGACTGTCTGAGATATATGTAAGCTCAACATATTGACTTACATGTGCATTCATGCTTTTCTCAGTCTATCTAATCAAGAGACCTAGGATATCATACTCCCTTAGTAGGTATAAATCCCATATCTATCACTCGTAGTCAATTCCCATGTGTTACAGTCACCCAATCATCACCTTTATAACAACTCATGTTTCAGGACTACATTTGATGATGTCAAAGCATATTGGACAATATGTGACGAGTGCAGTGATTTCAGGTCTAAGAACCTCAACCACCACCATCACTATGTGAGCTAACTGTGACTTCCATTATGATGGCTTCCATGTGTCGGTATCACAGTGGGTCTGTCTGATACACTGTTCCTAACTTGTATCTGTGTGCTTGGTTTGATATTTCCATATTATGACTAATGAGATTCTGTCATCAACCAACTCACACTCTGGTATTATGTTTATTCCTATCTATCTACCATCCACAATAACAGCCGATCAAAGACATAATGAGAATATATATACTCTTAAAATGTGTATGATCTCATTCTTCCAAGTCACATACTTGAAGACATACGTCATTGAATAATATAATTCTCTAGAAATTTATTATGTTATTTTATTATCTCATAATTGAACAAATAAAATAAATTGTAAGCTTGCCTTTTATTAATAATCAAATCAATTACACTTATGCCATTACAATCATCACATGATTGGATCTATGGGCATATACACCAACAATGAGATTCTTTGCTAACTGGACATCAAAAGACATTGATATTTTAGATTATGTTGTGCTTTATTGTTTCTATTGATGTTTTGTTGCCTTTTACGTATATATAGTATTATAAATGAGGAACTCCTCATAGAGAGTGATACTTCTCCTACCCTACATGGTTTATGATATCTTGACGCAGGGTGTTTGTCATCTTGTATTGTCCAACTAAATCTAAACATGGATGGTAAATTTTCTATACAAATGACTTCTACATGGTGAGGTGTGGTCAAGTAGTTTTAGGCTACATTTGTTACGTGGTGAATCATGGTGATAGGAGATGACGGTGAAACAAAAATGTTGTATGTTTGCCATGGTGATAGGGAATCAAGGTGAATCCATGGTGGATCTGTGGTGAATTTTGATCTATTTTTGTCCCCATGAAAAAGCATGGTGAATCATGGTGAATCGTGGTGAAAGAAGTTTCTTTCAAGACACACTACTTATTTAGAAAATTGTGAAAAAAAAGTTTCTAATAAATATGGTTCTTACTTGTGTAAGGTGTTTTTTATAAAAAAATTATCCTCTCCATCACGATAACCATGTAACAAATAACATTTTTTAAGTTTTTCACTATCACCATCCCTATCACCATGCACATGTTACCAAAAAACACATTTTAATAATTTCCCTATCACCATGCCCATGTTACCAAACAACACATTTTAATAATTTCCCTATCACCATCACCGTCCCTATCACCATCAGTGTCCCCATCCCCATCACTGTCAATTTTATCACCAAGTACCAAACACAGCGTTAGGGCAATGGTGCTAAAAGATGGCAATGTAAGTACTCTCGTATATATGTACACAACCACATAACTTCTTTAGCAAAGAAATTAGTGATTTTCTTCTCCTTGATAATATGTAATGATACTAAATCTTTTCTTATAAGCTCTCTCGAAGTTAATTTAAGTTGTGTATATACATCATTAATTTTATCTTACAATTATGATCTCAATCTAACGCTACACTTTGTTCCTTGCAATTACACATACTCTACAAATAAATTTCAAGAACAACTCCGTTTTTATGGATCCACCATATGCCTCTATATAGATCTATCTCTTCCAATCATTTGTATTGTGGGAGATATTTTCAACAAGATGTAATGATTTCAAAAATGTCTTTGGAAACTCTCCTGAAGTTAATTTAGGCATGTATTTACTACATTAGGGCCTTATTTAATTTATGAGATTCTAAGTGGGATAGGACTAGAATCTCGCTAATATATATAGTCACTTTTTTGGTTGAGAAAAACTTATGAATAGGATGAGACTCTGATGGTAGAGGAAGTACCAACCCACTAGGACTTTATGTTTAGCACGCCTCTCTGGTATTTTCCTAGTATACACATGTGTCCCCGACAAAGCGCCACTGCTGCCCGAAACCCCCACCTAACCGTTCCATGTTGCCAGCTCGACTGTAGCTTATGTTCTTCACCTATTGAACTCACAAACCTCTCATCACCGCTACGACTGCTCGCCCCCTTTGCTGCACATCCACCCAAGTCATTCTGTCCCCTCTAGTCTCTCTGGTCATGGCTGAACTGCTATGTTGATTTTACTTCAATCCCATCTCCTCATTGCTTGCCATATGTTCATTAATTCCAGCCTTATTCTTATTTAGATAACAATCTATTTCAACCCGTTCCTAGCTTTGCTGGTAATCCTAGAGATTTAAGATAATCTTAATGCTTGTCATGTTTTGTTAGTAATATTTTATCTAGTGCTTTATATTAACTTTGATAACCTTAAATACTTGTTTGGGTAACTCATAATCATGACTTAAGCCTACTATAAAGATCAAGTTGGAGTAATATAGCATTATCCCATACATGTATGCAAGAAGAGAGTTAATGATATTGAAGGAAATAATTAATAAATAATTTTTCTCCAATAATATTATCAAAACAATATTTTCGGACTATATAAAATTCAATTATGGATATAAAAAAAAATAATGAACCAAATCAGAGTTAAAATGAGAGAGTTATGCCCTTTTTAGTAAACATGTACAGAGTGCCGCGACCGCGACGCTGCGTCGTGTGCCGCGACCGCGACGAATGCCGTCCAGGACAGCCAATCATAAAACGATCATATCTCGGGCTATACTTATCTATTTTTAATGAAACAAAGTGTATTAGAATTGTGATTCGATCCTTTATCATATCAGACATCTTGATAAATGAGACGTTGACTTGGAAGGTGTTTTCTGGGGCAATTTTTGGGGAAGAATGTGAAGAACGGTGAAAATCCAAAAGGATTGTCATAGATTTGACTTGGTAAGTAGTTTTAACCATCAAATCTTCCTCCTACTCATTTCTCCTTGCTCAAAATCCCTAATCCAATGAATATGAGGTTTGGCTTAACATCTGATTTTCATCTTCTACCTACAACAGACCATCTTTAGGGTTGAAAGGAAGAAGAAACTGGTGATTTGCCAGAGTTTTGATATGGATTTGAGATTTTAAGAGATGGGCTACATTTTTAAGGTGTTTTCACACCTTAGGGTGAGTGGGTACTTCCTTTAAATAGTAGATTGCACGAAAATGAGTTAAATCATCAAAAATCTTCAATTTCTTAGTATGCGAGTACAAACACTAAGTTGCCTTTTTGATCTAGCTTTTGCAAGATGATATGAAATGGATTATTTCTCTATTGTGATGAATTTTAGATTATGAATTCACATTAGAAACGATTGCAATACATCTAAATGAGAATTCTTAAAGTAATTGTAGAGGTTACATGAATATATTGAAATTTAGGGTTTTCGGCTATGACTAAAATTGTTGTATAATTAAATAAAGAAGTTTGCCTAGTTGAATCTCCTTGGTTATGAATGATTGTTTTATTTGTGTGCGTATTACATATATGTTAGATAAGATCTTGGATTTCATTCTGTGATATCAATGTTTGCCTGATATATCAGTAAGGAGGGTGAAACCCTACATGAATGGAAAGTTGGAGGTTTGTAAATAGATATCTTGATTCAATGTTGTTCTTGATGTATGATGTTTTAGCAAATGGCGTGGAAACCCTAATTCAGTTCATTACAGGGTTTCATATATATATATATATATATTCAATCATATGTGAACTACTTAGAGAAATCGTTATCGAATGATGTTATGACACATTACATCTTTATGCGAGTTATGTGATAAGTGAATGAGGTAAATGAAACCCTAATGATAAGTGTTCAGTGAATCAAGTATTGTGATATTAATGTTTCTCAGTATGAGATGTGGTTATGTTTAATAGTTCAGTTGTGGTAAATGTTATCAAATGGTTTATGAAATGAACGATTTACAAAGCTGAACTATGATATATTAATGTGATGATGGAATTGTGAATTTTAAGAGTAAATTAGACATTTAGATGCCCTAAACATTGTAGAATCCTTACAGGATGAGGCCTGTGCTGTGGAGAGGAAATAGTTTCCCGATTGGAGGTAGTCCAGATTGAGGTAAGTCGGAGCGTACCAATTGGGTGCGGGGGTCTTGACCAGTAGGGTAGACTCCTTACAGTTGTGTGGTACCCAACACCAACTGGGGATGTCGGTGGTACCTACGTTACATGTTGAGTGATCAGTAGGTCCACTGATACACAATAAGCCTGAGGGCTTTGACTCACTGCCTGAGTACCCAGGTTGAGAGGTGGAGTCTGAGATATTCGGCCACTCCCATTAGCCGTCGAGAGGTAGACGTGTCAAGGCCCACTGCAAACATGGTCTTACTCGAGAGACAGGCTTAGGCACATGGGCATGCTTCTAATCCTTGTACAGTGAGATCGTAGCTTGTTGTGATTCTTTCACATATTGTGGTACACCTCATGTGGGTTCAGGGCATAATAAGATGAATGAGAGGTTAAACAAGTGTGTTTATTTATTCAATTATTCTTTGTATGTTTTTGAGTTATTATTTCTCTTTGTGCTCAATCAAGCTTGTTCATATATTGATTCACTCTTGTAGATATCTAAAGTATCTTGCCATATTTATGTTTGTGAATGATTAGTCTCTTTAAAGCTTACTTCTTTTATAATTGATATCAGTGAGAAGTTGGACAACTAACTAATAAGTAAATAGACGGGCAATCAAATCGTCCGACTAATGAAGGAAGTCAGTTGACTTAGGAACAAAATTGAGGAAATAATTGTAAAAGAAGATATTATAGTAGAATATGAGATGTCCCTTATAATATAAATGTAAGCAACTATACTAAGTTATAATCAAAAGAAATTATTTGTTACCAAGGAAAACTCAACAATATTATATAATAACTCACAAGTATAATGATGAAAAGGTAACATAAAATATAAATATACAAAAAAAGAGCTGAATTCATTTATGTAGTAAGGGATATAATTGAATGATTATAAACAAAAATCATAATTAGGAAAAGATGAATCATATGTGTTGAACTCAATACCTTACATGAACACTTCAATTAAAGTGTGAATAATCAGAAAAGAGAACTTATAAATCAATGAATTCATTGAATAGGAATAATTTTCAAAAGAACTCAATAAAAGAGAATTAGACAAAGTTGTGAGATATAAGATTTAGATAGGAGACCAAGTTGAAATAATAAGAATAAGGAAAAATTATATAATCATGAACTAGAGAAAGATGGTTGTATGTCAAGAAGAGAATATGAAAAATACACCCATATGACTAGATCCAAGAATAAGGGAAAAAATAATCATTAATGAAAGATAGATGGTTGTATGCTAAGAAAATAATATGAAAAATTCACCCACATGATATGACCCAATATTTTCTTGTTTATTTTCATTTTAATTTGATATTTCTACTCTAACGAGTCCAATGAGTTTCTTGTGGTTGAAGAAATCTATGGAGAATATGAAATAGTGCTAAGTATGTGAATTTGGGAACCCTATGAATAACAAAAAATATTAATATCAAAAGAAATAATTGATCCTTATATGATCCATGCCAACTAACATAAAGACATGCCATATACTAAGCCTAAAATGTTAAAAAAGTAAGAAGAATATTAACTAAGAGATATAAACCTTGAGAATAGTGAATAAATAACACCAAATATATATTGTGGAATGGTCAAGCATACATTTATATGATAATTAAATAAGGAATCTAATATGTTATATTGAAACAATGATATACAATTTTATAATGATAGATAGTATATAAGGTATGACCTAAGAGGACATTATATTGATGATAATCTCTAACCAATAGATTTAAATAAGGAGAACGTGATGAGTGAGAAATAATAAACATTTAAATGTTTTTGGTTAAGATTGATTAGATTTAGATGAGAGAAAATTATTTAAAAATGTTTGAAGAACTAAATTACATATTTTAAATACACACTCTCTCCAAAATTTTTGTAGATGAAAGCTACCTAGAGAGGAACACACACTGAGAATAAAGTTATGTATATATATAATATTAATAGAGGCATTCATATCCTCAATCAAATATAAAGGAAGAATGAAATAAATGAAAGTGAAATTTGAGAAAAAAGCAAGTAAGATGCATGCTTTTTTGTCTGTAAAGACCTATCCAGGAAAATAATAAGAGTATACATATTTGTTTATGCATACAACCCCAAAGGAGAAATAGAATGACATGAAATGCATTGAGTTTCTTTTAAGAAGTTACTGTCAATTGGTCGTTTATGGTAACATATTAAGACGTTTATTATGCTCTTTATTTGAATGTGCTTTTATGTTTGTAATCCTAATCAAAGAATAGGAATATCCAATGAATATGAGATATTAAGGGTGAATGTACAATCATGACGTGAAAAAGACTCATGTAGATCTTGGATAGGAATACCACACTATTGAGGAAACATGAAATACTAAGGGTGAAGGTACATCCACAAAGTGATATACTTGAGTAAAAAACATGGGAGTAAAAAGATGAGATGCAGTAGCTTCATATGCTATTTATCATTTTTAATAATCTAAATAGATCTTCTTCATTATGTATTTTATTACATGTGGCCACTATTTAGATTTGTATTGATGTTATAAAACCCTAACTATGAGAAAATTGAGTTCTAACATAGAATGGTGCTTCCATGTAACAATATGAGAAGGATAAAAACCTTATTTTAACCAAATTTAGTAAAATAAAAATGTGAAGCTATCATATTAGAAGTTGGAAGTCAAACTTTGTGATGTTTACCTAGTTTTAGGGTTTTCAATCACATCAAAGAAAGTTGAATTAACCAAAAAGCCCCCAATTTAGAACTCAGTGTCATTTAGACTTTCATGTAAAAGTTTTATCGACCAAAGTAAGGTTGCATATAGTCATATGAGTCTATGGATTTATTCGAGGAAATCTATCGACCATAAGGTCTTTCATGGGAAGATTGTAGAGCTAGGTGGACATTCTACATGAAATTCTAGTTAACTAGGAAAAAATAATATAAGTATAAGAAAGAAAAAATGGAATTAAAAAACAAGTTAAGCATTGAAATAATATGTAGATAGGAAAGATACTTCGTCATCTTTATTATGCTCTTTAAAGCCTACAGTTCATATGCAATTAATGGTGAATTTAGGGTTTTAGGGTAGATCTATTCTAGTAGAACTGAATCACTATGTTCTCTGAGTTTGGTGGTGAATCGAGCGAGTTAACCATGTCCTCAATTTATTTTGAAGTGGTTTCAACTTTAGTAGTACTTTGGATGACTTTACACTAATTTGGATTGAAATTGTTCATATTGGTGTTTCTTCCGGACTTTTTTGTATCTTCTTCTATTCTAAGATTTTTGGGAGACAGGCTAAGAGACTTTAGCTTGATTCTTATTTGGGAAGTTGTTCTAAGATGAGCTAAACTTCACATGTTTTTCAATCTATAATGCATGAATTCGATTCGTAGTTGTCATTGAATAGTACATCAATGTATCTAGATTGTAATCCTAAGTTTTATCCACAATACCACATGAAATTTGGATAAGTATTGCTTGGGTGGAGAATTAACCTATGTCCTTCTTTCTTTGTTGTTCATTTTACATCTGTCAAATTAATCCAATACCATGTTGTGATATTCTTAGCCAATTGAAGATCAAAAGACATTGATATTTTAGATTATCTCACACTTTATTTTTTTCTTTCTTATAAGCTATCCTGATGTTAGTTTAAGTTGTGTAGATACACCATTAATTTTTTCTTAGAATTATTGATCTAAATCTAACATTAGCATTTGTTCATTGCAATTACACTTACCCTACAAATAAATTACAAGAATAACTAAGTTTTTATGGATCCACTATATGTCTCTATATAGATCTTTCTCTCCCATTCATCTTTATTATGGGAAATAGTTTCTAAGATGTAATGATTACAAAAATGCCTTACGGAAGCTCTCCTAAAGTTAATTTAGGCGTGTCCTTCCTGCATTAGAGGTCTGAGATATTACACCCTATACATACCTTCTCCTATTCTCCTTACATAGACTCAGCTCCTTCATGTAGTTCTTGCTTACACTGTAATTTCATTTTACACTGAATTAAATGAAAGAAGAACTATATATTAATATATTGTTAGCAATTTATTAACCGCAAATCAAACAAACTGAACAAATAGACATCAAAGACGACTACATTCCAGCGGTCAAAACACATGGCACTCGACAGAAAAGGGTTTTAGCGGGAACTGGGAAGCAAGCGGGTGTAGTTGTTAGCAATGAATTTTAATCCCACATCGGTGACCGAGACAAATTGCGCGGCTTTATAAGTACTAGTCGCGAGCAAGCTGTTGTCTCTTCGGAGACATCCGATAAAATTGGAACGATACAGAGAAGATTAGCATGGCCCCTGCGCAAGGATGACACGCACAAATCGAGAAATGGTCCAAATTTTTTTTTCTATCTTCCGATGAACGCCGCCATGCTGCAATCTCAGCAGACAGGCTGTGGATCAAGGCTCAAAAGCGTTTCCTCTCCCTCACGATTCCGCGGTGTCGAACGAAGAGGGAGACAAGCTGTGGATCAAGGCGGCGTTCCACATTTTGTCTCTTCTTCGCTGCCCGTATTCCACCTTTCCACCTGAGTTTTTTCCCCTTACCCTAGCGTCAGGCCACTGCCCTTCCCTTCCTACTTCCTATACCTATGCTGCCAGTGTTTTCTTATTATTTCCAGTACCGCAGTGTAAGGTGAAGGTGGCTTTTATAGAAGTGAACGGTATTGGTTTGATAAACGCCGTTGTGACTATCAACCGAAGGCAATTGTAGTTCTGGTCGAAAGTCTAACCTTTGAGGCTATGGAATAAGGTACGCAACTTCTTAGTGTTCTTTGTTATTGAAGGTAGTCAACGGAAGTGACCACCTTGTTTTCCCGTTTGAACTGTCGATTTAGGATGTGGTGGAATTCAATTGAATCTTATAATATCGATGGTTGCTGTTGATAACATGTTAATAATGGATTACATGGTAATTCCTTAGCTGTCTAGGGGAATTGTTTGTTAGTCTCAGTCAACTAGAATGCAATGTTTCTTTCTTTAGGCTTACATATCGATCACTGAATTAGGGTAGAAACAGAAGCGATTATCTCATTTTCCCATTTCACCAGTCGATTTAGGATGGGGTGGAAAATTAGCAGATTATGTTGATTTGACTCTTAGAACATTTGCTGGCCGCTGTTGATAATATATTATTAACGGGTTGAGATGGTAATCCGTTAGCTTTCTAAGAGACTTGTTTGTTCTTAAGGAATTTGTCTAATTTATGATTATCAGTAAAAAAAAAACCTAATCAATAATTCTACCATCAAAGTTTGTGATAAATTCATAAGATTGAATGCAACTTGCTCTTCATAAAATTTTCATCTGTTGTCTGTGGCCTTGTCCACATTCAGCATGACAAGCTGTTGATCCAGAGCATAACGTACCAAATGCAAAAACTGACCTAATGGAAGTAGACGACTATTCTGCCGCTAGCAATGAGGCCCAAAAGAACCTTCAAATTTATATGGGTAAAACGGGTCTAGGAACTCGATTGTTGCTACCTGGATCTGAACACGACATGGTTTTAGTGGGTGCAATAGTGAGACTGGGTTCTAGGCTTCAGCTGAAGCACACAACCTTTTCTGATATCTTGTGTGAATCTTGAATTTGCCCGTGGCAATGTTGCGTTTAGATGTTGTTAGGGATGGCAATTCGTCGGGTTTTTCCTGCCCTTGCCATACCCAACCCGACCCATATTTTGACCCAAACCCAATCCCAACCCAAACTACATGGGTTTCTTTGGAAAAAAAGTTCACTCAACCCAGACCTCACCCGCCCACCCGTGTTTTACCCGACCCGACCCGACCCATATGCACAATTTGCTGCTGTATGATCTGCTTGTTGCCTTGCAAACAGGATCAAGACAACAGTTCAAATTTCAAATATGCACGGAAGGTCTACAGACCAAAAAATTCTCTTAAAAACAACACAGAATCATATTAAACAGGTTCACATGCTAACAAAATTCACCAGAAACGAACTACAAAATCACTTAATAGACACCACATAAGTCACAAACTGTATTATATGCTTGAAAAGTGCACACAGTACAGAATTCAAATGAAATACACTTCTAAAACCACACAATCGACTTCTTTAAAGAATCAATGGAACACAATCAACTTCTTTTAATTCCCATACCCAACCCAACCCATATTTTGACCCAAACCCAATCCCAATCCAAACTATATGGGTTTCTTTGGAAAAAAAGTTCACCCAACCCCGACCTCACCCACCCCACCCGTGTTTTACCCGAATTATGTCTTGGACGAATTTGTTTGGCGTTGAATGTTATGTTTCTGGACATGCTTATGGGTTATAGCTTTAACAATTTCCTGTATGTTTGTTTCATCCAGCTTTATGTTTAATACACACATATTTCCTAACAATTGCAACTGTGAGTCTTATAGTGAGACTGGGTTCTGGCTCAAGCACATGACCTAGAATATTAGGGGTTTTGAGTTTGGAGGAACAGGGCAATACTAATTCCCTAAACAGAATGATTCCGTATATAAAGGGAAGCCAGGACAAGTTTGTTTCCATGATGGTATATTTAGCCCTTTTCGAGTCTTTCACTTTTCAGTGGATGACAAGCTCTTAAGATACACCTGCTTTTAGTAAAGCACTTCTAGTCTAATCATGGTAACAAAAATTGTGAACACATTCGACCTTGGGAAGACACCAATTGTACTTGTGCTCGCCTTGGCATTCTATCCAAGTGTGCCATACCAGTACGATCAAGTTTCTACTTTTTTTTTTAAAAAATTCGAATGAATTTTCATTTTTATCTTTTTTTAGGGAATTTGCAATCCAACAAAGTATTGCTTATATCACTACCCTATTGCTGAAATCAACTTCATACATTACTATGAGGTAATATGTTGGCCCCAATCTGATGTGGACGATTCAGGCTTCTTCCTGGTCAATAGATCCTCTAGGTTGGACAGTCTTGGGTATTTAAATCCATCAAGTCATTAAAGGGAGAGAGCTAGGCGGTGTATATGCTCCACCTTTCTCTTAAATGAGGTTCAAAACCATCAGTCTTAACCCTATTTCAAGGAGGACATGATAGGTAGTGGTGGTGGAAGGAAAATAACAACAGAGGCTTGCAATTGTCAGTTGTTGGTCAGACAGCATAGTTGGTGGGAAGGATGGAGGCCAGCAGGCTGGTCACAACATTGAGTGAGGCAGGAGTAGATACCGTAAGCAGAGTGGTGACTAAGTTAACTAATATGTAGGCAAATATAGGCTGGAAAGGGCACTTCTTGTTGGCAAATAAGGATGTGAGCTAGCGGCTGGCGTCTGCAACACCTCTTTCAGTGGCTTTATTTTGCGGGTAATCCATTAGCTTTCTAGAGGCCTTGTTTGTTAGTCGCAGTCATATTGAATGCAATATTTCTTTATTTTTACATGTTGATCATGAAATCAGGGCAGAAGCGGACTTCATGTCTGACTTTACGTTTAGATGCCTGATGTGTTGTTCGTTAATCACTCCTTCAAATACAGACTAATGAATTCCTGACATTTATTCCCATACATTGTTAGGGATTTGAAATAGTTATTTCCATGAAGGTAGATCTAGCATGTTCGAGTGGTTTTCAGTGGAGGACAAGTTCTTGTGATCATGTAACTAAGACTTCGACTTCGAGTCAACTTCGACATGTGTGGAAGTGGAAGTTTGTGGAAACATCGGGGAAACTTTGAGGATTTTTAAAACGAAACTTCGACTCAACTTCGACAAAAATTAAGCTAAAAAAGAGTTATTTTATTATCATGGTTCAAAATTTCGGTCGAAATTTCGGTTTCGACGGGTATCGGACAGAGAAATGCACACATCCAGGAATAGGTAAGTAAAATTTCGATAGAAATTTTGCAAAGGGGGTCGAAATTTCTACAAAATACAACAATTTCGTTGAAAAAAGGCCAGTTTGGGCATGCATTTCGCGAAACACAACCGAATGGGTTCACAATTTCAAAAACCAACGGCCCAAAGCCTGCTGCACTTGAACGGTTACATAATTACTTCTTTGGTGTTTTTTTTGCGTTCTCTTGCTCTGAAAAGCTTTGTTCTTTGGATCTAAGGTAAGTTTACTCTCTCTCCTTCCCATCTACATCTATTTCTTCTATGGTTACCCTAGCTTGATCAAAAGATTACTCCAAATTGCAAGTTGCAAGTGATAGACTACAACTTAAACTTGAGGGTTTATGAAATTATGCTATAAATTACATATAACTACAACCGTTTTACAAAATCTGACTTGATATATATCCTATTTGTCAAGATAATGGATAAAATATGATTACTAACGTGATAACTTATAAACTAATTCCTTCATTATGTTATTGAAAATGTCATCGAAATCCCCTTTGAAATAGTTTTCAATCTTTTCACATGTGTAGGACCCCCACCGAGATCAATATATGATTTTATTGCATAGATAGGTGTATTTATGTATGTAGGTCACCCTGCTAAATTTTTTTGACTTAATTCCTTTCTTTTGTCGTCAAAAACTTGTGTCGAAACAAGCGTAAATGTCAAAATTTCCATCGAAATTTCTGTTTCTGAGCCATCGGAAACGACATCGAAATCAAATTTTTAAACCATGTTTCTGATGAAAATCGACATATTTCATCAAATCTAACTAAAAAACACAATATATTTTTACATGTAGCCATCCATATAGGTTTACGTATGTAAAAAAATACACGACTACATACAATCATCTCCGAACTACAGAGTTCTTCCTTATATAAAGTTTGTGACAATTTTCAAACATAAACGGGTGTAGATTTATGGTAGATTTAGCAGAGAGGGGGTTGATATATTGATATTAGCTTAGAATAAAAAAAAATCAAAATCATCTTACCTCAAGGTCCAACACTTCCCTCCTCACACAACAAACTCCACAAAACACCAGGAGAATGTCGTCAACTTGGACGAATTCGATTGATGTCGAGGGCTTTGCAGAATTTTTGAATGGACGTGATCTAACTTTGTCGACATATGGAGAAATGTCGACAACTTTGACGAAATGTCGAGGATACTGTGGAATGAGGATGTTTACGTGGATTCGGCATCGCCAGCTTTCAACATCAACAAAATATGAAAAATTTGGCCCTATGTCAATGACATTTAATACCATGCTTGTGATGCACCTTCCATGGTAAATAATTTCTAATCTATTGCCCATGGTAATAAACAACAACTGTGAACATATCCTACCCTTAGAAAACACCAATTCTTCATATGTTCATGTGTTGGCATACTGTCTGAGTTTGCCATAACACTACAAACAAGTTTCCAAAACTTTTCTGGTTTTTTAGGGGAGACACATTTTTTAACTTATATGTATTTTTTTTTTTGGATTTTATAACCTAAGAAGAAATTTTTAATCTCATTATTGTATATCTGAACTACGCCTATGCTTTCGTACATTTTGTGCAAATGTAGCCGGTCCCAAGCCCGGGTAAAGGAGGGTTGGTGGTAGGTTGACAACCAGCCATAAAAACTGTCACTCTTTCTATGACATGGATCCTTATAAAAATTTCGTTGGAGCGTCCCTACCTAGCGACGCGCTGCATCGACACCCAGGTGCAGTGATAAATATGCAAGGAGTTTCAACACAACGACGCCCGGTTTTGTTGAAGGACAAACCAGGGTTTCCACATCTTGGACGGGTGTGGGTAAAGAAGCTAGTCCGGCTGCATCATCGCCCGGATATAGTGAAAAATCTGCAAGTATTAGAGTGTCTATTTAAGTGTTTTGTCTATTTACTTAAGTCATTTAGTCTATTTGTAACATGGGACAATTGTCCATTGGCCCATTAGGGTTTGTCCAAGTATCTGTATGCTTCCCCCTTCTCCTATTTATAGGAAAGGGTGGCTGCCTCCTTTCTATCAAGCAATAAGAAAAACCTACACGTAAGGGGATCTTTCCCATCTGAAAGCTTCCCCCTTCTCCTATTTATAGGAAAGGGTGGCTGCCTCCTTTCTATCAAGCAATAAGAAAAGGCTACACGTAAGGGGATCTTCCCCATCATATCTAGTTTTCCAAATGGTATCAGAGCAGTCGTTCCTGAGCCGCCCCAACCCTAAGAGAGAGAGTGCAAAGGAGAGTAGCTAACCCTTGTAGGCAGTCGCCGCCGCTAGGCGTTGCTAGGCTGCCCACATGGAATTCCCATCCCTGCCTTTTTTTGGAGCCGTCTCCATCTTCATCAACAACAATCATCCTATGAAGCTGCTGGATCCAGATCTACAAGGGCCTTCATGCCTCTGTCTGCCTTGCTTGCTAATGAAGCCGCCACTATCCTATTCACCGCCATTCATGTTGCCACCACCATTATTACTCACTCAGAGGAGCCATTGCTGCCTCCCTGTATCCTTCCACCGCCGATCTACTCCATGCATCCACCCCTACTGAAATCTACTTCTAAATCAGGGAAATGATTTCCTAATTCTGTCGATATTGGGGGTACATCGTCCCCATATTGCTATGGTGGAGATCCAGAAGGATTTCCCCCTCTTTTTCTACTGTCTTCGGGGTTTTCTGCTGCTGTTTGTCGCTTACACGGCGTGTCTTTTCATCGACACAGCGTGTAGGCAGTGTTTTGCTTCTTCGCAACTGCGTTCGCCGGTTTTGAACACGGCGTGTCACTTTCAGACACGCCATGTCGCTTTTAGACACGGCGTGTCACCTGCTTCTGCCCCGAGCTTCTGTCAACTGACACGACGTGTCACCGGCTTCTGCTGGCGCTGACTGTTGCTACTTTCTACCAGACTGGGCGTGTCTCTTCATCGACACGGCGTGTCACCTGCTACTGCTGCTTCCTGTATCAACTGACACAGCGTGTCGCTTAACGACACGACGTGCCCGCTGCTACTTGTTGCTATATCTTGGCATGCTACAATGATTCTATCATATGGCGGAGGTATCTATACATGGCGTGTTCATTCTTTCTCTTACTAGCAACAATTATCTTTCTTTTTTCAACATTTTTTTAATTTTGTTTACACCCCCCAGTCTTCCAACCCTACATAACTTTTTTCCACTACCCTTTTTTACCTATTCATCATACCGAGTAACATTCCAGTTGTGTATCTCTTTCTATTGAAGTTTCCTTTCCGGTAGTCTTTTGTTTTGTCCTACTCCCCATATACACTACATATTTGTGCTAATCGGATCTATTTTTTAGCCTAATTGGATTTTTGCGGGGGGGGGGGGGGCTCCGCCCCCGCACCCCCGGATTTGTTACCCTATGGGCTAAACAAATCCCCTTTTAGGGTCAGAGAGAGAGCCATTTATTTTTCTACCTGAATCTGCCTAATTGGGTCATTTTGCACCTTGACTCGCATTATTGGTCTCCTCCTCCACATATTGCCTACACGACCCTACCTCTACCATTGTTTTTGACTCTCCACACCAACCACTCTCTTAACTCTTTTCATGGGTGGCGTGAGGGGGAGAATAGAGAATGAAGAGTGGAGGGAAGAGATGAGATGGAGGAGAGATGAAGGAAGAAATGAAGAATCTAATACTTCTTCTACATGGATCTTCATGCCACATTTACTACTGCTATATGGATCCTTTTGCTACTATTGGTGTTCCCTTTTCATCTATGTGGATCCGTCTATTGTTATGTGGATTGCTCATGATTGTGTCGCTATTATATGGAGCTTTCTGTTGCTATTATTGTTTATTCATCATCTACCTCGATTGTTGCTATGAAGTTACGTATTGGGACGTTATTGTTGCTACTTGTGCTATGATTAGCACATTTTACATGTTGCTTTGTGCTTTTGCACTATATGTTGTCCGTGCTTTCTTTGCACGTTGACTTTCTACTGTGGACCAACACTCTCTGGACTCTGTGGACCAACACTCTCTGGACTTCGACGCCTACTACTGTGATGGATATTTTATGAAGAGGAAAGATGATGAAGACTTTTGTTGCTGATTTTACATAGAGATTCGTATACATTGCATATTGGAGTTATTTATTTGGTTGCTACTTTGCACATTGGTCTGCTATCCGCCTACGTTGTCGCCTTTTTGCTTTTGTGTGTGCTAGCACTCTCTGGCTTGCCCGTGCTTTGTGCATGTTGACTCTCTGTTAGTCCGTGCTTTGTTTGCACGTTGACTGTTGCTGCTTCTTGTGACCTAGCACTCTCTAAGACTTGTGATCCAACACTCTCTGGCTACTACAACGACGATTGTGATGAAGATTTTGGTGCCTACATGCATGGAATGAGGTTTCGTCGAAATCATCGAAATTTCGATTTCGATGCTATCTGGTACCGAAACCTGCGACTGTTTCGATTTCGATGATTTCGATGAGTTTCGCCAAATTTCGACGATTTCGATGAATTTCGCCAAATTTCGATGAAAATTTCGATAATTGCAATCCTTGTTGTTATTGTTGATTTTTGAAGAGGAGCAAAGGGGGATTGGGGTCATTTCACCATTAAGTACTCATACATAGTATATACTTATAATATATCATAATTGCATTGCATTTCCCTAATATTTGCTATTCAAATTATTAAATACTTATGTGATGCATGCTATTTTAGTTTCTGCAATGTGGATGACATGTATCCTAGTGGTGATTTATTAGACAATGAGGGTGCTAGGAAGCCAACCACACCAACAAATGATGATTTAGCTTGGAAACATTGCACTAGTATTCTTGGGACCAATGAAATGGTTGACTATTGAGTCAATATCAGCAACAAACTATAAACCCAAGTAAAATGTGTGGGATGCCCTACATATCCAATATTTGATATTATAACACGAACAAGTACATGCATGTATATAGCTCATACTTACAAAATTGCATAACTTAATTCCTACATTTTGTCATCGAAATCATTCATCGAAATCCTCAAGAAACAGGACAGTTCCCTTACCTCCCACATGAAGGACCCCCTCCCTAACCTACCCCCACATAAAATTTTATTGCATAAAACGATGCATTTAGGTGTAGAGATCACACCTGTAAAATTTCATAAATTAATTCATTCATTTTGGCGTCGAAACGGGCACAATTGCATTTGTTGAAAATTTTGTCGAAATTTCCATAAATTTCGATTTCCATGCTGTCGAAACGGTATCGAAATCGGATACCTCGTTCCTTGCCTACATGTGATTCTTTCTTTTGCTCCAGATGCCACTATGATGATCAAAAAGCCTCTATGCCTGCTAGAAATCTGCTGCTTTAGAGTATCTACTTGAGGGGGAGTCTTTGAGTGCTTGAGTGTTTTAATGTAATGTTGAGGGGGAGAAATTTTTGTATGGGTTGGGTTATCTTTTCTATTCTTTTAGTCAGTAAGTTAGTCTGTCTGTTTGCAAGCTGACTTGGGATTCTCCCAAGCTCTAGCTTGGGGGGGGTATTAGTAGGGGTGAGCATCGGTCCAAAACCGGACCGGACCGAACCGGACCGGACCGAGGACCGGATATCAATAATTTTTGGACCGTAGACCGGACCGGGACCGGACCGTTTGGACCGCAATCAACCTTTTTTACATGTTTTACAACTTATTTAATTGTACAAAGTTGATAATCTTAGTCACTTCTAACAATTATATAACTTTAGTATCAAACATTTATACTAGTAGTGCTTATATATGTACTTTATTTGTAGTTATTATAGAATACACCTTCAAATATATATGGATTTTATATAAAAGTTAGTCTGCGGTCCGGACCGGACCGGACCGGTTTTGGACCGGACCGGACCGAAGACCGAATTTATTGAAATTCCCGGACCGCGGACCGGACCGAAATTGAAATGGATCGGACCGAACCGGACCGAATTGAGCGGTCCGGTCCGGTTTTGCGGTCTGGACCGTTATTTGCTCACCCCTAGGTATTAGAGTGTCTATTTACTTAAGTGTTTTGTCTATTTACTTAAGTCATTTAGTCTATTTGTAACATGGGCCCAATTGTCCATTGGCCCATTAGGGTTTGTCTAAGTGTCTGTATGCTTCCTCCTTCTCCTATGTATAGGAAAGGGTGGCTGCCTCCTTTCTATCAAGCAATAAGAAAAACCTACACGTAAGGGGATCTTCCCCATCATATCTAGTTTTCCATATGTTTCCACATCTTGGACGGGTGTGGGTAAAGAAGCTAGTCCCGCTACATCATTGCCCGGATGTAGTGAAAAATGTGCAAGGGCAACATTTTTGACGAAGGCAGGTAAAGAAGCAAGTTTAACAAAAAAGGATTAGAGTTGGATCTTGGAATATTAGCTCTTTGCCAGGGAAATTGTTGGAGATAGTGGATACCATGATGAGAAGAAAAGTCAATATAGCTTGCTTGCAGGAAACCAAGTGGACAGGGGAACGTTGTAGAGAGATTGGAGACACATGATACAAAATCTGGTATACAAGTATTGATCAACATAGAAATGGGGTAGGTATTATTGTTGATAAGATGTTGAAGGATGATGTTGTCAATATTACAAGGATGGGTGATAAAATCATAGCTATGAAGGTTGTTCTTGGGGGAAATAGTTTTAACATTATTAGCGCTTATACCCCCAAGTTGGCCTTAGTGAGGATGCTAAGAAAGATTTTTGGGATGACATGGATGAATTGTTGCAGGGAATACCGACAGAGGAGAAGATTATTATTGGAAGTGATTTAAATGGCCATGTGGGGAGTAGCAATGCTGGATATGAGAGAGTTCATGGTGGTTTTGGATATGGCAGCAGAAACAGAGGAGAGAGGATATTAGATTTTGTAGTTGCATATGATATGATTTTGGCAAACACCCATTTCAAGAAATGAGAATCTCATAAGATTACTTTCAAGAGTGGGCACAATTGTAGCGAAACTGATTACCTCCTTACGAGGTGGGTGGATCGTAATATATGCAAGGATTGTAAAGTGATTCCTGGCGAAGAACTCACGACCCAACACAGGTTGGTGGTTTTGGATATTAACATGAAGATCAATAAAGGCAAGCATAACAGAAACCAAGATAGCAAGATCAAGTGATGTAATCTTGAAGGAGAAAAGAAATTAACTTTTCATGATAAACTCATCAAGGAGGGAACTTGGAACTTGGAGTCTGATATTAACACTATGTGGCATAACATGAGTTCCTGCATAACAAAAACTTCCAAAGAGGTTTTGGGGAAGTCCAAAGTTTGTGGGCCTCCACAAAAAGAGACTTGGTGGTGGAATGATGAAGTACAAAAGGCTATTAAACTGAAAAAGGAGATCTATAGAGCTTGCCCAAATCTCGAGATGATGAAACATTCCAAAGATACAAGCAAGCAAAGAAAGAAGCTAAAAAGATTGTTCATGAGGCAAGGTCTAGATACTTTGATGATATTTATAAGAAGTTGGACACTAGAGAAGGGGAAAAAGATATATATAAAATGGCTCGTATAAAAGAAAGGAAAGGAAGAGACTTGAGTCAAGTAAAATGCATCAACATGAAGATGGTAGAGTATTGGTGAAGGACGATGATATCAAGAACCAATGGAGAAAATACTTCCGTAAGTTTTTCAATGGAGATACTGCAAGTAATGTTAGAGACTCGTGTGACATGAATACAAGAGAGATCATTTACACACGACGAGTTTCACCATTTGAGGTCAATAATGCTTTGAAAAAGATGAAAATGAGAAAGGCATGCAGACCAGACGGTATTCCCATTGATGTATGGAAGAGTATGGGAAATGAAGGAGTTCTGTGGTTAACAAAGTTCTTTAACAAGATCATGAAGACCAAGAAGATGCCGGTTGAGTGGAGAAATAATACTATAGTCCCCATCTACAAGAACAAATGTGATGTTCAAAGCTGCACAAATTACAAAGGTATCAAGTTGATGAGTCACACAATGAAGCTTTGGGAGAGGATTATTGAGTAGAGACTAAGATCTATAAGACAGATATCAAACAACCAATTTGGCTTCATGCCTGGGAGATCAACAACAAATGCTATTTTTTTGATAAGGAGGCTTGTGGAAAAGTATAGAGAAAGCAATAGAGATCTTCATATGGTGTTTATTGATTTGAAAAAGGCTTATGATCGAGTACCTAAAGAAGTGTTGTGGATGATTTTGAAGAAAAAGGGTGTGCCAATCCAATACATTGACTTGATCAAAGACATGTATGATAGCTCTACTGCAAGTGTGAGGACTCCTGGAGGAAAGACACTAGCTTTTCCTATCACAGTTGGGGTACACCAAGGATCCACACTCAGCCCATATCTGTTCGTTCTTGTTATGGATGAGTTGACAAAGAATGTTCAAGATGATATTCCTTGGTGTATGCTATTTGCTGATGATATTGTTTTGATTGACGAAACTAAAGATGGATTGAATGATAAAGTTGAACGTTGGATAAAGGCTTTGGAATCAAATGGATTGATGATTAGCAAGAGCAAAACTGAGTATATGCATTGCAATTTCAACCAATCTCACAATGTGAATGATGGAGCCAAGTTGGACGGAGTAGATATACCAAAATGTGATCAATTTGGTTACTTGGGTTCTATTATTCAAATAGACGGGGATGTCCAAAATGACGTTTGTCACAAGATTACTGCAGGATGGTTGAAATGGAGGAGTGCAACTGGAGTTTTATGTGATCTGAAGATCCCTCTCAGGTTAAAAAGTAAGTTTTATAGAACAACTATACAACCAACCATGCTCTATGGGAGTGAATGTTGGGCGATGAAGAAATAAGGTCTCAACAAGATGAACGTGGCTGAAATGCGTATGCTGAGATGGATGTGTGGGAAGACTAGAAAAGATCGCTTGAGAAATGACTATATCAGGAATAGAGTGGGGGTGACGAGCATTGAGGACAAGTTGCGCGAGGGCTGACTCAGATGGTTCGGACATGTGCAACACAAACCAACAAATGCGCCTATACGAAGCAATGCTGTTGAGTCAAGCACAATAAATAGAAAAAGAGGAAGGCCTAAATTAACATGGGATGATATAAAGAGAGATTTTGAATCTCTACATCTCAACCATAATATGGCCCATGATAGAGCTGAATGGAAACAAAGGATCCATGTAGCCGACCCCAACATAGTTGGGACTGGGGCTTAAATGATTATTATTATTATTATTATTATTATTATTGTATAGCTGATATCACCTTATATTATTACGATGCACAATAGATTGGCCCCGGTTTGATGCTGATGTACTTGATAATGATGTGTGGTTCCATGCTCCCCCGGTGCCTTGATAGTATTTGACTCTTCCCCATGACCTACATGTTGTTTGGTTGGACAGATACCACTTCGTTGATGTACTTCAATTTATTGTGGGTTTTGAGGAGCGTCTGGACTACGTTCATCCATAAAAGAAATTTGTCGTCGTCTTTTTTACAACAAAAATAGTCAGCATGCCATTATAAATCACTGTAGGGGCTTTATTTTCAGCCTTGATAATAGATACGTGTACCGGAATAGAAGCATGGTAAAATTAGAAAGAAAACAGGGGGCACTAATACTATAGAGACACAATAGGAACAAAAGAACAAAAGTAAGATGTAATACTAGAATAGAAGGCACGATAGAAAAAAAAATCATGTGATTATATCATGTTGATTTTCAAATAAAACACGCGGCGGAAGGCACTCAACCATGTGGTTTAGGGGATCTACTAATTGCTCTTCGGCAAGGAAAACGGTCATGCACTCTTCATCTTATCTCTAACTTTGTTTCATATGACTATTTATCTCCCTCATATAAAGCCTTCATATCATCTATATCCTATAATTCCATTTCTAATTTTGTATATGTTCCTATGAATCACCCAAGATGGTGTCATGCTATGAAAGATGAGATGAATGCTCTTCACTAGTTTCACACTTGGAGTTTGGTCCCTACTCCACCAGACAAGACTGTTGGTGGGTGTTGATGGGTTTACTTAGTGAAGTCGGGCCTACTGGTGTTGTTGATCATCTGAAAGCTCGTTTGGTAGCCAAGGGATACACTTAAGTATATGGCGAGGACTATCTTGAGACTTTTTCTCCTATTGTTATAATGTCGTCTGTTCGTCTCTTTATTTCTTTGTCAGCTCATTTTTATTGGCCCTTGCACCAACTTGATATCGAGAATGCCTTTCTCCATGGTGACCAGACTGAAGAAATTTATGTAGAGCAACCGGTTCATTGCTCAGGAGGAGTCACATCTAGTTTGTCATCTTCATAAATCTCTCTATGGGCTCAAGCAGTCCCCAAGAGCTTGGTTCGGGAAATTTAGTCAAGCTCTCCTTGAATTTGGTCTTCTACAGTCAGGCCTTGATCATTCAACCTTTATCAGTGAGGATCTTCATGTTGTGCTCTCCTTATCGTCTGCTTTGATGATATTGTCATTATTGGAGATGATCAGCAGGGTATTCTGCAGCTTAAACAATTTCTTCAAAGTAAATTTCAAACTAAAGATTTAGACCTCCAAAAATACTTTCTGGGTATTGAGGTTGCTAGATCTAATGATGGTATAGTAATCTCACAAAGGAAATACACTCTTGATCTACTTGAAGAGACTGGTATGCTTGGGAGCAAAGCCTACAAATACTCCCATGGATTCCAAAGTCAACTTGTACAAGGAGCAGGGGGAGCCACTTTAAGATCAATGGAGATATAGAAGACTAGTTGGAAAATTAAATTATCTTACAATCACTCGTCCAAATATATCCTTTGCTACTAGTGTGGTTAGTCAATTCATGGATACACCTTGCAGTAGTCATATGGAAGCTGTTTATAGCATTGTTCACTATCTCAAGAAGAGTCCATGCAAAGGTATATGGTACACAAATCATGGACATCTCAAAGTGCAAGGCTTCTCAGATGCTGATTGGGTATGATGTGTCATTGACTGCAAGTTAATTTCCGGATAATGTGTCTTTGTTGGAGGCAATCTGAAAAAGCAAACGGTGGTAGCCCGATCTAGCGCTGAATCTGAGTACAGAGAAATGGCTCATACAACCAGTGATCTATGGACCAAGAATATCTTAGAATAGCTGTGAATCAGCCAGTTTGAAGCTAGAACTCAAGTGTGATAATCAAGCTGCTTTTCAGATTGTTTCCAACTCGGTTTTTCACGAACGGACCAAACACATTGAAGTTGATTATCATTTCATTTGGGAAAATATACAAGATCATCAAACTGTACTTATTCTAGTCCGTTCAGAAGATCAAGTGGCTGATCTCTTCACAAAATCCCTCAATGGATGTCGGGCTAGGAAGCATGGATACTTCTATACAGCTGCTGTGTCTGTGTCGGACACATTTCGGACACCGACACTTCCCAGACACGGCCCAAAACGTTTTGGACATGACTATGCCGTGTCCCATCCATTTTGGTCATTTTTTGCAGCCCAAACACAACTGGACACTTCCGAGACACTTGTGCAGCAACCGCTGTAGTAGTAACCTATTTCAGAGTGTAAATTCTGGAAATATAGCCACTTCTAAGTGTTCTTGTGATTGAAAACATATAAAACAACAAGATCTAATCAATATTACAAATAAAATCTCATAAAAAGAGTCCAAATGCAAAATCCAAGATGAGTTATAAATCATGAATCACATTTTGGTCTATTAAACTAATTAAATTAGTGTGAGGAACTCAGTTATTCATTCTGAAAATCTGATATTTGTCTACTTCATATTGTAAGTACTACACACAAAAACACATATTTGCATTCATATTCATATAAAATTATACATACATGTATTATGTTAACATATCTCTTTATTATCTGTATTATTTATTTCTGTCATTTCCTTATTACTGTTGTACCTCTATGTAATTTACCCATCTATTATAAATAAAGAGGAGATGGCTCTCAGCCATCTCACGCTGCCCTACACAGCCCTTACATAAAATAACATGGTATCAGAGCCACTTCTACCCTAGCCGCCGCCAACAGGAGCAGCCCCGGGCATCGCCGCCACCGGCATCAGGGATACCAGTAGCCGCCGCCGCCGCCGCCGTTGGGACAGGAGCCTCCTACCGCCGCCGCCGCTGGAGTAGCTTTAGCCGTCCAAGCCCGGAGACAGCCGTAGTTGCTCTTTGGAGTTTTTCGGTTGATCCAACGGGTGTCTAAAACCTAAATCGAAGGACTCGTCACCTCCAGAGTGTGGTCT
The DNA here is from genome assembly GCA_963693085.1 of Alisma plantago-aquatica. NCBI lineage: Eukaryota > Viridiplantae > Streptophyta > Magnoliopsida > Alismatales > Alismataceae > Alisma > Alisma plantago-aquatica. Next base: position 27,521,126 of record OY856410.1, read on the forward strand.
TAATCACATCTCCTCCATGTGTGATTAGGAAAATCGATTGGAGGCTGGTGATGCGTCAGTAACGCATCTTTCTGTGGTGTGACGTGTATCTCTCCGTCACTCAAGCTTTCACTGTGACGCGTATCTTTCCGTCACAAAGTCCCATTAAATCATGGTGGATACCTAGATGTCTACCATCTACAGTGAGATGTCTCCTATCCCCTCTATAAAGTTGAATGGGAAAAATTATCTTCTATGGATGAATGCTGTCCATACAGTTTTGGAGTCTCGTGACAAGGCGAGACATGTTGACTCTGTTCCTCCTGCTGCTATCGATAAAGAATATGCTGAGTGGAAGCGTCATGACAGTCTTGTGAAGACTTGGTTGTGGGGGAGTATGGAACCTGCGATTGCTGCAAGGTTCATGTTTTATTCTACAGCCAAGGAGATATGGGACACAATGAAGAAGCATTATTCTCAGGAGAAGAATGCTCTTCACCAGTTTATGATCTATGATCGTCTTTTTGCAGAAAGACAGGGTGACATGTCACTAGAAGAATATTTTGGAGCGATTCAGGCTATTGACTTAGCTCTTCCTGCAGTTCTGCCCGGAGTGTTATCCTTGCCTCTGATAAATTGCCCAGCTTTGAGGAAGCCTACTTGAGGATTCAACGATCCAACTTTGAGTCCGCTGATCCTACACCGGTTGTATCTTCTGGAGAGTCTCATGCATTCATAGTTGTTGTCGTACGAGGACACCCTGGTATGGGCAGAGGACGCGGAACACGTCCCAGGTGTACTTTCTGTGACAAACCATGACACACAGTGGAGAAATATTGGAAGAAACATGGGAGACATGTTGCACCACCAATGGGAGCAGCAAATTATGCCACTACTACGGAGCCTTCTGCATCTCCAGTAGTGAGTTCTAGCTCCTCAGGCATTACTCTCACCCAGGAGGAGTATGACCACTTTATTCTTGCCACTCAGCACATGAATCTGGGATCGTCATCTTCAACAAACTTGGCATCTACTGCGGGTAATCAAGCTACATCTCTTATAGCTTCTGGTTCTACTTCTTCTTGGGTGGTTGACTCTGGCGCATCGCAACATATGACTGGTATGAGGAGATTGCTCCACTGCATTGACTCATATATTCCCCATCAATCTGTTACACTGACAGATGGTTCAGTAAGAAGGGTGTTAGCTAGTGGATCTGTTCCTCTAACACCTAAAATTAATCTTAAATCTGTGCATTTTGTGCCTGAGTTTCCTTTCAATCTACTTTCTGTTGCAAAATTGATTGACACTGTAAAATGTACAGTAACATTTGGGCCCTCTTGTTTTGTTTTACAGGATCTCAAGAGTATGAGGGCGATTGGTGGGGGGCCTAGGAAAGGTGATCTCTACCTCTTCCATGGTGACAGTCTGTCTCGCCAAGTATCTGATCCTGCTTCAGCCATTCTGTTGAGTGGTTCCCCTTTACTATGTCACTGCAGATATGTACATCTGTCTTTGGAGAGCCTGCAGAAGTTGGAACCTGAGTTGTCCCAAGTGTCATCTTTAGAGTGTCAGTCGTGTCAGTTGGGAAAGCATCATAGATTGTCTTATCCCAATCGTGTCAATAAATGGGCATCGTCCCCCTTTGAGTTGGTTCATAGTGATGTATGGGGTCCTATTAAAGACCAGAGTTATAATGGTTTTCGTTATTTTATTTCCTTTATGGATGATTTTTCCCGTATGACATGGATTTATTTACTCAAAAGTCGGGAGTCTGTGCTGTCTATTGCTAAATATTTTCATAAAGAAATTCAGGTTCAATTTGATTGCAACATTAAAGTTCTTCAATCTGATAATCTTTAGAGTATGTTCAAAAAGCCATGTTTGACTTTTGCATTTCTGTTGGCATGATTTATCATGCATCCTGTCCTCACACCCCTCAACAAACTGGAGTGGCTGAGAGGAAAAATCGCCACCTTCTTGATGTTGGCAGGTCTATCATGTTTCAGTCTAATGTACCCAAGAAATTATGGTCTGAGGCCCTTCTCACTGCTTGCTTCTTAATTAATAGACAACCCTCTGTTCTCAAAGGGCGCACTCCTTTCTCTGTGTTACACCCCACGGATCAGCCCTTTCCTATTCCCCTTAGAGTGTTTGGCTGCACCTCCTTTGTTCACAACTTCGATCCTAAGGCTGACAAGTTATCCCCTAGATCGATTAAAATCTTGTTCCTTGGGTACTCTGGTACTAGCAAACGATACAAGTGTTACTGTCCTAGTCTTCGCCGCATGTTTGTGTCTAGGGATGTTACCTTCCATGAGACTACTCCATATTTTTTTGATGCCATGAGTAAGGGGGAGCATCTGAGTGAGGGAGTGCCACCATCTTTTCAGAGTGAGAGAGTGCCACCATCTGTGCAAAGTGAGGGAGTGCCACCCATCATTCCTGATTATACTATTATTCAGGAAAAGCAGGTAGTTGATGAATTTGTAATTGAGCATTATCCACATGTTTATAGCAGGCGAGGTTGACAAAATCCAGGAGAAGTAGCGACACCAGTCTCTGTGCCTTCCCCATCGTCCTCTACTCCAGAGATTCCTGCATCTGATCTTGACATTCTTATTGCTGTCTGGAAAGGTACTCGTTCCTGTACTATTCGACATCCTATTGCGAATGTGTGTTGTTTGTCCAAATTATCTAAACATGCTCGTGCATTTGCTATTGGGATTGATTCTGTGGATTTACCGAGGAATCATCATGATGCTATGAAGGACAGTGGCTGGAAACAGGCAATGCAGGTTGAAATGTCAGCCCTATTACATAATGGCACCTGGGATCTTGTTGACCTACTTGCAGGTAAAAAGGCTGTGGGATGTAGATGGGTATTCACCATCAAACACAATCCAAATGGCTCAGTTGAACGGTTGAAAGCCAGATTGGTGGCTAAAGGCTATACACAGACATATGTGGTCGACTTCTTTGAGACTTTTTCCCCTGTAGCTCGTCTAAATTCTGTGCGGATTATTATTTCTCTGGCTGCTACTTTTGATTGACCTCTGTTTCAGCTGGACGTCAAAAATGCCTTCATGGTGATTTGCAGGAAGAGGTCTATATGGAGCAACCTCCTGGTTTTGTTGCTCAGGGAGAGTATCAGAAGGTGTGTAAGCTGAAGAAGGCCATATATGGATTGAAACAATCTCCTAGAGCCTGGTTTGATAAGTTCAGTGATGTGGTTCTTCAAATGGGCTTCTCTCGTTCTGTGACTTATCACTCGTTATTTTATTCTACTTCTTCCTGTGGAACTATAATGATTGTTGTGTATGTTGATGACACAGTGATTACTGGTAGTGATTCTACATGAATATCACGAGTGAAGGAAGGTTTGCAGGGACACTTCCAAACAAAGGATCTGGATAAACTGAGATATTTTCTGAGCATTGAGGTGCTTAGATCTCATGCAGGTATCAACTTATCTCAAAGGAAATATGTGTTAGACTTACTACAGGAAACAGGCATGACCGAGTCCAAGCCAGTATCTGCTCTTATTGACTATCACATCAATGAAATGGCTGATGATGTAGAATATTCAGATCCAGGATATTACAGGAAGATTGTTGGTAAAATGATGTATTTGACTGTTACACGGCTTGATATCTCCTTTGTTGTAGGGGTGGTGAGTCAGCATATGAGCTCACCACGTCAGTCACATTGGACACCGGTCTGTCGAATTTTGAGATACCTGAAAAGTGCTCCTGGCAAGGGAATCACTTATTATAAACCGAAGATGCCTGTTTCTACGTTGGTTCTTACATGTTATACAGATGCAGATTGGGCAGGAAATCATACTGACAGGAGATCTACATCAGGATATTGCACCTTTCTAGGGAATCATCTGATCACCTGGAAAAGTAAAAAGCAAAATGTTGTGGCAAGATCTAGCACTGAGGCTGAATATCGGGCAATGGCACATGCATGCTGTGAGTTACAATGGATAAAATCTGTTCTTTCTGAGTTAAAGATCCTTGTTTCATCTCCCATGGAACTCAAGTGTGACAACCAAGCAGCTATACACATTGCCAGGAATCCTGTCTTTCATAAGCGCACAAAGCATATAGAAGTTGATTGTCATTTTATCCGAGATCAGATCAAGAATGGTGCGGTTGTAACACCATATGTCAAGTCTGAAGATCAACTGGCCGATATTCTGACAAAGCCATTGGGTCCAGCAGTATTTCACAATCTATGTGGCAAGCTGGGCATACACAATGTGTACACTCCAACTTCTGGGGGAGTGTTAACATATCTCTTTATTATCTGTATTATTTATCTCTGTCATTTCCTTATTACTGCTGTACCTCTATGTAATTTACCCATCTGTTATAAATAAAGAGGAGATGGCTCTCAGCCATCTCACGCTGCTCTACGCAGGCCCTTACGTAAAATAACATATTATACACTCACATATGTATGTATTAGAAAAAAATAGCCCTCATCAATGCCGTGTCCGTGTCCTATATTTTAGAAGATTGTCGTGTCCTATATTTTAGAAGATTGCCGTGTCCCTGTGTCTGTGTCTACAAACGTGTCCATGCTTCCTTGATGTCGGGTAAAATTCGTGTAACAAGCTTGGTGCCTATGACATCTATGCACTAGCTTGAGGGAGAGTGTTAGAATAATAAGTATTTATTCCTTGTATTCATTATTCTTTATTTCCCTATATATTCTTTATGTATATGGGATTAGTCCCACACTGTGTAAACGGGTATTGGCCACCGTCCGTGTCCACATATATAGGTGTTCCCTGTCAATACAAATGTATCTCATTCCACACATTACTTTTCCTGTTTAAAAGGAGAGGCACTTCCTTATTTTCTGACATGATGAAGAGAAGGGATAAAACTGGACAATAGGTGCCTTACACGGTGTGTGAGGAAAGCCGCACGACGTGCACGAAGAACTTTCTTGGACAAATTTGTGACAGAAAACTGACTACACGTCGTGTTAATTCAAACACGATGTGTGTTTCTGATGACACGGTGTGCCAAGAACCTGACACGACGTGTAGCTTGATGATGCCGATTTGACAGAGTGTTGACAACATCGACATGTCGGTGATGAACACGACATGTGACTTGTCGGGGGCGTAACTCTGTCTCCCGTAAACACGGCGTGTCGGTGATGGACGTGACTGTGACTTGTCGTGGGTGTAACTCTGTCTCCCGTCAACACGACGTGTCGGTGATGGACACGTCGTGTGATTTGTCAGGGGGGGTGTGACTGCTTCCTGTCAACACAACATGTTGATGGAATGACACACCGTGTATTGTGCCGTCGGCTCGGTAATCGCTTCACCTCTGCCCCGCGTACCGCCCCTTAGATGAATCTTCTTGATGAGAGAACCATTTAGGCGTAGATCTGTCTACCACTATTGACGGTGGTGAAGATTGGTAAAGGAGAATGAAGTCCTTTGAAAGGAGAGGACGGTGATGTCTCCGAGAGAGGAAACGACTCTTCTGAAAGTGATGATGTCCCGGATAGAGACAGTTTCCTAGTGATGGAGATGACTTCCACCACTATGGAGATGGCTCCCACAGTGGAGATGATTTCCACAATGGGAAGGAGAAAGACTTCCACACTGGAGATGATTTCCATGGTGGAGAAGGAGGGACGGCCGCAATGAAGGAGCCTGGTGACAATTAGTTAACACCAATAGAGATGGCTGCTACTGCTGCTGGACGCTCTCTCCGGGGAATTAGCGTATCAATATTCTATGATACCATGTAGACATTAAAGGTATTGTGCGGAATGAGATACCTTTGTATTGACAGGGCACACCTATTTATATGGACACGGGCGGTGGCTAATACCCGTTTACACAGTGTGGAACTAATCCCATATACATAGACAATATACAGGGAAATAAAGAATAATGAATACTAGGAATAAATACTTATTATTCTAACAGACATGAAAGAAGAAAATAAACTGCTGAGCCCCTCTTTTAAATATAAAGAATGATTTTGATATAAAGAATGAAATAAGATTTTTTTTTATATGAGACAAAGGGAGAGAAGAGAAGAGGTGGGTGGAGAGATGGGAAGAAACGCTTCATGCCATGGTGATGGCGGTTTTGCTGCGCCATGCTGCTGTTACGTTCAACATCTGTGGTTCTGCTGACTGCAAGCGGCACCCGTATCGAAATTGTTTGCAATAGGTGCGTGAATTTCTAGATCGGCTACCCGCTGAGTATGAAATTTCGACATTTCGGTTGAAATTTTATACCATGGCTGTTGAGCCTCCTGCCCCGTGGCACCGAGGGTGGAGAGAAGAAAAGAGAGAATGGGGAATGGATAATTAGAGTGAGAAAGTTTTGCTTCCCATAGCCAAGTGCTTTGATACCATATAATCTAGTATGCTGGTAGCTCTCATTAGTAAAAATAAGAGTACAGACTCTCCTATATACATGAATGTAGAGAGATATGTAGACACACTTAAGTGGGGGTAATGGATCCTCACTTAAATGTACCTGGGATAAAAGAAATACAAGGTGAATAATAAATATTTAAATGCATGGACTCTGGCCCAATAGCCACTTATACTAACACATAGAAATGGAATTTTGAAGTAAATAAATTTTTGAAGTTTACGCTGCAGTGCCAATATTTACTTATTATTTCCAGTTTTCAGTGTTTCGATTTTGGTGTTGGAAAGAACATATGGGAATTTTGTTTTTCTTACATGATTACTTGGCCGCTGTTTCTAGATAAAATATTAAAATGGACGTTACCCATCAAATTAGGTATGAAAAACTTCTCATTGAATAAGGAGCCAGAAAACATCACAAGGCTTCAGCCTTTTTGTGCAGATAGTCTTTACCTCGTGCAGTTTCATGGATATCATGTGCTAATCTACCACTGTATCTGACTATCACACAATCTTATTACATTTATTATGCTAAGGTGTCATGCTCAGGATTTTTGCAATCTAGACCTTGGCCAATGGGTTTTTTTATCACTGTCTCTCGTTTTGCTTTATAGATACTGCTTTGCCAACAATGTTCGATGTGTCTTCTGCTAGCAAAAGCTCCATACATGAGACACATTATGAGATTTTATTGGTGAAGGAAGATGCATGTTATGACGAGATAAAGGCAGATTGCAAGGCCCTTCAACTCACACCCAGATTTGCTGAATGATTAATTGATAAGGATGAGTAATTGAACAACAGATACATGAATGTTCAGGATGCTTGGAAGATTCTTAGCAACCAAAAATCCAAAGCCATCCATGATCAACAGTCAGAATGCATCAAGGGTAGACTTGGTCCTAGCCACTGAAGTAGCGCCAGCGGAAATGACAATTCAAAACTGTAATGGCAGCTGGACCTAATTTACCCCTGCAGATGTAGTGTTCTTTTTCCATCGGGTCAAATGAGCTTGAGGAGATGGGTTTTCTGCATGGAGAGAAGCAGGGACTGAAATGCCCCACAAGATTTATGTTGGGGTGCTCAATGGGTTCTTATTCCTTGTTTTTCATGTTCATTGGAAATCCGTCTCGTGTTATTCTCTGGCCCCTCTTGATGTTGTTGATTTTTTTGCCAAGGTTTGTATATTCTACAGGATTGAATATCTGATGTGAACTAAAGTTTTTATTCCTATAAATCTCTCTATCTATATAAGTATCGCTAGAGTTTAGTTTTTGATGACCCTGAGTCTGTATTGCTGTAAGAAGTAGGGGCCTGAATGTATATCAGGTTGAACATAGGCAACATGATTAACCATCGGATCACCAAAATTTTTGGTTATTGAATATTAGTTTGGTCCGTGCTTCGTATCTGCAGGCGGATAGACTATTTATTCTATAATTTTGATTCCATAACGTCTTCACTGGCTTGAGGAAGTCATTGTTCAAGCTTTTGTTCTTATATATTCACCTTTAACACTTACCACAGTTTATGACGTTTGTGCCACTTCTCTGAACTATCTGAACAGACGTGGGGGTGGCGAGTATGCCTGAGGTGGGTAGAGCTATTTATTCTGTTATGCTAGTTGTTTTAGTTGGCGATGCCAGTTCTCTGCCATCATCATATCCTTGGAATCTTGGAGTGAGACAATCCTATATAACATTAGCAGTTCAGGCCACTCCATCCGCCCAGCCAATGGTAAAGAGAATTGATATGGCATAAAGTTGGTTCTATTCTCGTCTATTTAGTGTTATACCGCCCTGTATCATAGCGTTCCTATAAGTAGGTCCAACGTTACTGCAGATTGGCCGACCTCTTAGCCTAGGCCAACAAAATGTGTAAAACGCCACTGATGTATTTAAACCCAAACCATATCAAATCAAGGTTCCTACTAAATATAAGAGCGTGTTCTAAAGCCACGGTATCCTTTTTGATAGTCTAGCTGATTTATCCTCTCTCTGCATATAGATTTGTCTTGCATTTTCCCATATATTTAAGGACTTCTCTTTTAGTTTATTGCACTTTTAGAGTTTGGGCTGGGTTGTTTGTTTCGGTGTGCATGGGATTTGAATGCTTCATAATCTGAAACACGGCAGCAAACAATGTTACCTTCTGGGTTCAAAATGACATCCATTTCCATATATTTAATATGGCAAATATGTCGTGATAAATGTTTGGCTCGGGGAACATGATGTTTTCTTTATAGAATTTATTTGATACCAATGCACATGGATTGCTAACTGCAATATTGCATTAGTGCTGCCATTTTGGTCTTTCTTCCTCTCATTTTTTGTGTTCATCGATCTGGTCATAATAAGTTTTACAGTAGCAAAACAGCACATGAGAAAGTGGTAATGTTTCACATTGCATGATGAGGTTTGGCATTGAGGGTCGTGTTGGTTTGCAGTAAGGGTTAGTCTGGTACCTATTAGTCGCATGAAACTTATGATTTTCAAAACATTACGTGCTGTGATTAATTCAAATTCTGCATTTATCGGTTACAGGTTGGGGAATCTCAAGTTTAAGTTAACATGCTGGCCTTACCACCATAAATATACGATGAAAGGTAATTGCGTGAATGAGTGCAAACGAGCAGCCGGAAGGAAAGAAAATGACAAACAGCCTTGTTCCTCGACAAGCAATAAAGACAGCCGACGCTGTTCTATGCAGGTTGTGCCTCTAGTCCTGGTTATGGCGTGGTAACTTGTGGCATCGACCTTGCGGACCTAACCAAGCACCTGGCCACGTGATATTCCCGTCTAAGACTAGATTTGGAATCCCAATTTGCCGTATTAAACCTTCCTTGAAAGAGATTTGGAATACCAAATTACCATGCATGTATAGTTTGACATAAAGTCTACATGAATTTCTTATTCTATCAACGTGATTGATATGACATGAATGTGATGTGTTTAAAAGGTAACTTACCTATGTGTTATGATAGTAGTTGTGACTATTTGGACGAACATAATGTCTATGTAGGTTGATGCATATTGATGAGCCATTATTTTTTCATTTATGCTGAATGGGGTGTGACAAGATCTTAGTGAGACTAGATACCCCTGAAATCTTTTATTGTGGGCTAGAAACTTCACAGTCATAAGCTTATAATTTGAAAGGTACACTCCAAATCCACCAAGACAAGAGTCTAAAATATAATGCAAGATGTAAGGATAACTCATAATCATGAGTTCTTGCGGGATATTCATATGTAATCTTCCAAACATAAGTCCTTGCATGTTGTTTATTTGAGGTAGTTGATATGTTAATCTCTAAATAAATTATCAAGTTAGAAATTGATGTTGAATGGAGCATTATCATCAATTGTGCATGCTTTAATTCATATAATATGTGCCGATACACATTTATCTTTCTTGTTGGGAGTTCTCCTCTTGTAGGGACTCTTTATGAGTCTCACGTGGTTGTTCCTTGAATTTTTAAGTATACTATAAGTATAAAAAGGTTGAGATATTAAGATTTGGTAAATGATAACTTTAATTAGTGTAGAGTTCCCACATACTTCCATTTTCTTAAGTGTTGGATAGGTAGCTGATATGATATGATGTATGGTGTTTTTTCTTATTTGTGAATAATTATAATGGTAAACTAGTTGTAGTCAATGTTGTAGCTTTTTATAAAATGTACTGGATTGCATTTTGTATGTTGAGATTAATACAGACGATTTTAGCTCTCTTTTACTATTAGATCTTATAGCTCAGTATGATGTTCTATTCACTACTACAAAAACAAGATATATCGTCAGTCATTTTAGGAATCACGTCTTCAGTTAACAACCGACGACTAGGTGGGCAATGCTAAAACTCAACGCATATGCCGTCGGTTAAAGTAACTGACGACATTCATCTTTGTCGTCGGTTCCTCATTATAGTCAAACCGAAGACATAATACGCAATGTGCGACAAAATTATGGTTTCCTTGACCTTTCCTTATCGGTTCTTAGATAAAGAACCGACGACTTAACGCCAATGATGTAGCAAAAATAGTTTCCCTACACAGTTCCTCCTTGGTTAATTAATGAGAAATGACCGATGACTAAAAGCATGACGTCAATTTTATCAGTGAAACAATGAAGTTTAAGATATATCCCCTTAGTTTACAACAAGAAACCGACGTCGTATGTGTATGTAGTCGGTTATTTCATGAGAAATGACCGACGACTAATAACATGACATTGGTTTTATCAGTGGAAAAAATTACATTTAAGGTATATCTTGTGTGGATTACAACAAGAAACTAATGTTGTACGTGTATGTAGTCAGTTATTTTATAATAACCAATGAGAAATGTCTATATTTTTTTATATAACAAGTCTGTAGACCCGCTGTTTGGCTGCTAGCATGCATGCTGTCTGCACTTTAGATGAATTCAAAGTTCATCAGAACTGCATGCCTTTGTAAGCATCACAACTTAGCAACATGCCAACAAACCTACAAAAAGAAAGATATATAATACAAAATACATATGTATTTGATACAATATGCACAAATAGGCCATACAACCTCAACATTCTATCCATTTTTCACTTCAAATGCACACACATATGCATGAACTCACAACTCAATTGATTCATTTTCTCAGCCACACATTCAATTTCACACATATGTACAAACACACATTATTCTCTTCCTCATGCACTTCACATTCAATTCACACACATATGCATGAATACATATCAACATCAGCTGCCATCGTAGACTTTAAGTCCATAATGTATAATAATTTAACAAACAAAAATCTGACATCAGAGTTTGAACTACAAAAATATCAATCAACCCTCCCAATTATTTGGCAAGTCCACATGTTTAATGAAGGAGTCTGTCCATTCTTCACATAGGTCATTCAACTGCTCCAATGTATAGGCTTTAGTAATGTCAAAAAAATGCAAAGAGAATGAGATGTAATTCTAAGTAGATTTGATTGTTTGTGTTGTCAAATGAGGCTTCATTTATATGGTCCAAGACTAATAACATTATCTTCTCTATACATATGATCTATTGTATGTGCGTGATAATTGTCTACATGTACAACATCAAGTAGTAAGCGCATGCCTAATCATTATCTTGTAGATGACATTATAGATTTATAATTATATCAATAAATGTAATTAAGCAGAGTTGATAATATATATATAATAGGAATGAGAAGACTACATCAACACCCTTCTAAGTTACTGATTTCTTTTTTGTTATCTACCTTCCCTCCGCCGCTAAGGAATGCTTTTACAACCCTATAAGTTAAATTAACATACATGTTGCATTATTAAACTGTCATATGATGCAAACACCGACAAATATATTGAGCACGAAAAAACCAAACTTACACATGAATCGCCAATTTCATTGGGTGTCCCTCATTTGGTGTCAGTTATACCTAAAGGATCAAAGAAATACACAATCTAAGTTTCAGGAACAATCACTAACAACTGCTAATGCTTATTGTGAGTTAATAGAAGACAAACAAAATAAAAATTAAATTCCACAACAAATTGTACTCATTTGTTAGCCATATAAACAACAAGCCCAAAACTTAAACAACATTGAAGGGAGATATAATCACGGTCTTGAAGCACCAAAAACCTTCAATGTAGTACTCTCGTAATATTTGACATCACTCATATCTCTAAGTACATCGCTAATCAATGATGACATTAGAAATGCCACATTTGATATTCCTAACTCAACAACCTCGTAATACACATGACAAAACACACACACACATGTGTGTGTGTGTGTTTGTGTGCGCAATATCAGTTCATATGTAGGAAATAATAAAAAATATGTATTCTTCACATATGATGTGGTATTCAGACTCACCGCTTCAAAAGTTCTATCACTCATGTGTTCAACCATTAATACTGAAATAGCTCAGAAACATCTGCCAACACTATAATAATGTCATGATCTATACCTAGGATCTCCTCCTGAAGGCCAATCACTATGGTATTTAATTATTGTATATTGTCTAACCATCTTGTCAACACCTTACATTTAGGGACTAAGGAGTGAAACAACTCCTGTAGAATAAAATGTGGGGGTGAATGCTTCAGAATTCTAGGAGGCTTCTTAGCTATTGTGGGATGCATGCATGTATTCTCATTTTAATTTTTGATTATTTATATAAATTTCAATATATATTTGTCATACCTCAAGAAATACAACGAGTCATTTGGGCCACCCACTAAATCCACCTTCTACCTCTCTAATTGTGGTGGTATCTGGGTGCTCATATGGGAGAGGTGTGTCTCTCATTGCCAGAATGACACGTATGATGCTCACATGAATATGATCATCGGGAAGGGGAATACCATGAAGCATATCAATGAGTGAATAAGCCTCGACATCTACCACAACCTTGTATGATGGAACATCGATGGCAAAATGACATTTTTTCGACCACCTAAAATTTTATGAAACATAAAATTTAAGTTGATACACATATATATTAACTTGAGAGATTATTCTACCATATTGTATATATAAATTGGCTTAAATTAAATCTTACCCCGGTCGTGCCATGTGGGTCCAAAGGACTATTCCCAATACACTCTGTGGGTGTGTGATGTTGTAAAGGTTCCATGGCCGCTGGAGGAGCTTGCATCGTCTAAGAAGCCTTAAACTCCTCCAAGGCTGCAACTATCAATCTTTGCACCTCCTCTGTGTCCATTCTCCCTTTCTTAGCAAATTTACACTTTTGTAGGGATGCACCAAAAAGGAATTTATCCCATACCCAGCTCTAGAGGTTTTAACACGTCTAAGATTTTCTTCCATCCCTAGAGAAACCGTCAATTCATCATGTGTGCCTCGAGGGGTGAACTTGCCCTCCTTTGTATGCCCACCCAACTCCAACTTATCATCATCAAAATCGACTAATCAGTAAAACTTAACAATCTAGTGAAAAAAGAACATGGACATATTGTGAGACCAAGAAATCTATGATTTTTGAAGCTACCTCCTAGGTTTCTTGGATGAGAATTTCTCCAGATTTGTTTTTCCTCACATCCATCGACTCAATACAATGAGGCAACCGTCAGAAGCACTAAAAGACTCATCAGCGGAAGGAGTAGAAGTAGTTGGCCCTTACTCTTGCTCTCTCAACTGGAAGCATTTAAACCACTTGAACCCAACCGGTGGTTGTGCACATTCATGTTAGGACTATCTTTTTATGCATCATGAATAGTATGATTAATTAAATAAGAAATATTGTTAACTAATCATAAGAAATCATTAAAATATAATTTCATTTTGTACCTTAAACATGTCCTTTTTCTTTGCTCAACAAACTCCAAACAATCATTTTTATCAATATAGTTCCACTTAAGAATGGTGTCCTGATCCTGCTTGTCTCCAAAGATGTAGTCTTTGTAAGGATTTTCTTCCAATCTCTATGTCCTCTCCCTAGGAGCTTCACAATAGAACTTTTGATGCAACTTTTCATCAAGTTCATATTAGCCCTAAAAAGGTTCACCATTAATTACTATTTAGAAATGTGAAAAAAAAAGAATAGGAAAAGATTATAAAAATATAAACACATTTGTATCACCTCTAACTCCATACATATGAGGTCTTTATTGACCGTACTCACTTTTCTCCAATCCTCAACATGAAGAGGCACTTTGCTTTGAGCCAGGACCACACAGTAGCTGATAAACTCTTTAGTAATTGTGCCTGCTTAATTAAATGCAATGAAGCCCTTCCTCTCTTCCCCATTTGCGACAATTTTCTTCAAAGTTATTCCTTTTGGATGTTTTGATTTATCAGCACCATCAACACAATAGTCAAGATGCTCAACAGAGTCCTCACGCTCAGGATCCTGATGCTCGAGATCATTGTGCTCCTGGTCAGACGCAATCTATAAAATCAAAAGTAAACATATGAAAATAGTCATATCACATATATAAATTCATATCACATATGAAAATGGATCACATATAGTCAGATCAAATATGAAAAAGTTAGATCACACACTAAAAAGTCAGATCACATATGAAAAAATAAACATGTTATATAATGCAAATAACAGATGAAATATTACATGTAGTATACCTTAAACTAATATCCCTTTTGTGTGATCTTCACGTGTATAGACATCAGTGTTATATTCAACATTTACACATGTTAAGCCAACATAGAATGGACTAGAGTCATTATACTTTTCATAGTACTCTCCTTCATCAAAAGGAACTGAAATGAATTGTTTTTTTCCATGAAGAATGATAGACCAATTTTGTTTTATAGGATCGTCAATATAGAATACATATTTTTCTTATGATGCCATGATAAAGGGTTCATCCTTCTCTCCTGTCCACTCAAAATTCACTATTCTAAAATTGAGTTGGTCAACTACAACTCCTTTCTTGTTATCAACCCATTTACACCTAAATAATGGAACTCTAAACTATGTGTAGTTAGTTTCCCATATGTCTTCAATGACACCATAATAAGACAACTTTCCTTCATGTGGACTCTTATCCTTGGCACTAAAAAAATACAATGAAGATGCCTGAAGGGTAACCTTCACTATTTTGGATGACACTCTTATCATCTTGACGATTTGTGTAGTATGAAAATCTATTTATGTGAAACCCTTCGTAAGATGTATTGTGCATCTTTGACTTATACGTGAGCCATTTGATAGTTTTTGTAACATTATTTGGTGTTTGAGATAGTTAATCAAATACTTTCTCCTCAAACCACCTAATAAATGTCTGATTATGCTCTCTAGCCAAACTAACTCAGGGACAACTTGTCTTGAGCTCGTTGGTGTGTTTGGTGATATAAATACCGAATCCTCAATGTTGTGTAAAACATACAAGTGTTCTTGTTCCCATTTCTCATGACTGATACTTATCTATCGTTCTCCCAAAGTACCTTTTTTGGAATATACATCAGGATTTACAATATTAGTAGGAGTTTTGTTGCAACCCAAAAAGTTATTGTAAAAGTTCATAACCTCCGTAGCAACATAGCCCTCAATGATACCTCCTTCAGAGTGACAATAGTTCTGAACATCACCTTTAAAACACTCATGTACCACTCAAAAGGATACATCCAATGCAAGAAATCTGGACCCAACATTTTCACTTTCCTAGTCAAATGGACAACCTGGTTTACCATGATATCAAATAATAAAGGGGGAAAAACTGCTCAAGTTGGCACAGAGAAATGACAACTTCTCTTTGCAACTTATTTAGAATCTCAGAATCAATTACTTTGTTGCATAGAGTATTGAAGAAGAAGTAAAGCCTAGTAATTGCAAACCTTACATATTTAGGAAGGATAGATTGAATAACCACATGCAATATATGTTGCATTAGAGTGTGACAATCATGAGATTTAAGACCTATCAGCTTCAGATCCTTAATTGATATCAATATATGAGTATTGGCTGAGTATCCATGTGGTACCTTAAAGTTATACAACACTCGCAAAAAGTTCTCTTCTCTTGTGTAGATAAGGTGTAACAAGAAAGAGGTAGATATGTGCGATGACCCTTGGTAACTTCTTTTATTAATTCTTTCCTTATACCCACTGCACGTAGGTTCATTCTGGATTTAATGCCATCTTTATTCTTACCGAGTATATTCAATGGAGTACCAAAAATGCTATTACAAATATTTTTCTCAACATGCATGACATCAATATAATGTCGAACTGCCAAACAACTCCAATAAGGAAGATCCCAGAATATCGACCTCTTTTTGAATAAAGACTTTTTACTTATGGGAGTAATACATGGTCTCTTACCAAAATGCTTTACAATGTTGTTTACTCTTGCATAAAAATCCTCCCCTGACATAGGTTTAGGGCCACTCCATTCCTCAATTGAGCCATTGAATGTTTTGTACAACTTTCGGTAAGGATGCACCTTTGGCAGAAACCCTTGATAACCAAGAGATACAGTCTTACCACCATGTTTTATTCAAATTGAATCGATATTTTCCTCACATACAAGACATGCCTTAGTTCCTGTGATGTTGTAGCTAGACATGTTTCCATAAGCTGAAAAGTCGTTACTAGTACAAAACAACATAGCACATAGATTAAACATCCTCCGTGCAAAGCATCATAAGTCACCACACCTTCTCCCCAGAGTTTCTTTAGGTAATCAATTATAGGTTCAAGGTAAACATCGATATTATTTCTAGGTTGTTTGGGGCCCAAAACAAGTAAGGACAATATGATGTATTTATTCTTCATACACAACCACTAAGGAAGATTGTATATAAAAATCATGACATGTCAAGTGCTAAGTTGATTGTTTAATGTTCCACATGGATTCATCCCATCAATACAAAGTTCAAGTCTTCAATTCGTGGCTTCTTTGCCAAATTTAGGATACAATAAATCAATCTTCTTTTATTACAGGGAATCAGACGCATGTTGTAGCATACCATCATTGTTTTCCTTTACCTCTGAATGCAAAGATAATTTTGTGCATCTACAATATTAGCAAACAAGCATTGAAACTGTGGTATTATAGGTAGATACCACATCACCTTGATAGGAGACTCAGTCTTGGTCTTACCCGATGTCATCCTTTTATACCTAGACGCCCCACATTTTAGACATTCTTTCAGATAGATAGTCCTTTTAAAACAACACACAATCATTCAATCATACATGCATCTTCTTAGCCTCCATTCACATTGGGAACAACATCTTTTTCATTTTGTATGTTGAGATTGGAAGCTTGTTGCCTTGAAGGAGAATTTCTTGCAACAAAGACAATAGAGAAGTGAAGCTTTTGTCGCTTCATCTATTGTTAGCCTTTAGACTATACAATCACAACACAACGTTCAACTTTGTAAACTTAGTACAACCTAAGTATAACAACATAACACACAATGTTTCTAAATAAGGAAGGTGGGTCTGTAACATTTATCCCACAACTATCTAGCATCACATCAACCATGTCTGTTGGAATTGAATCGTTCTCATCAACATCGCCAACCATTTCTTCTTTGACACAACTATCACTATTGACATTTTCTGATCTCATACTAGGAATCTCTCCATACAAGTACCATTATTTATAGAACTATAAAATCCCATTGCACATGACATGATCTTTGATCATGTCAACAGTGCCAACTTTCAAGTTGTTACTACAATTCCTATAGGGGCAATAGAACCTATCTCTAGGTTGTTTGCTATGTTCCTTTGCAAATCTTACAAAATTATCCAGACCATTAATAAACTTTGGTGTGTAGAGATTCAGATTACACATCCATGATCGATCCATTCTTTGATGAGATGGGAGATGGTAGCTCATCAGGTGTTAGCCAATAAGATAATCTCAAAAAATAAATTTGTTTGAATTGAACCCAAATAATCTATTAGCATTCACATTTATGAATGTGTACCACCTATCCCATTCTTGAGCAGTGCATCCCACTAGTAGCTGTATAACCCATGTTCGATTGTAATAAATTTGGTAGCATTTCCCCACAATTCTCCAAGTACATAGATTTATATGGGCAAATACCCACCTACATATGTACCCAGAGAGAAAAAAGGGAAATGCTATCAAAATTTATTGAAATTGAACATGCATTATACACTTACATCCTAAGTGAGATGAAGTTCTCAAGAACATTCCCAACTTCAAGACTATCTAAGGTTTACTCCTAATGAGCAAATCTTAGATGGGTTTTAAGGTCAACAACACAGTTTAGAAATTAGGGTTTAGAGTCTTCTAATTGGATATCTGATATATGCATTTTAAGGTTTAAAATTCATCACAATCTAATAAAATAATAGTTAGAAAAAAAATTGGGTTTACAACTCATCACAATCTAATTAAATCTAGGTTAGGATTTACAAAAATTTTCAATTATAATTATATACATAGTTACATATATGCATTTTCATCACAATCATACAATTCATCACACCCATACAATTCATATTAACCACATTATCCCTTGTATAATCATAACATTATAGAGAGAAAACCCTAATTTGGCCAATTAAAAGTTGATAGGGTAGAAATTGATCTTTTATCGAATAAATGCATCCCTTTCAAAAGTCGGGGTTTGATGCACGTAGTAGTTCTAGAATTACTACAACTATCTGAGTAGCAGTTACCATCAAACAAACTATAACTGATTTAATGATCCATTCACAGTTTCACAGTTTGAATTTGTTCATACTTGCACATTCCTCATTGGTTAATTAAAAAATTGACAACCTACAACCTAGATCATCGGTTGTAACTGAACACCAACCTAAAACTATCGATAAAACATATACATTTCTTGTAGGCTAGATAGCCAAAATTGATGCCTAACTTTGCAATCCAGATTCAACCTAGATAACCCTACATCGTCAGTTGTCGTGATGACACCCGACGAGAAACACCAACTGAGGTGGGAAAATTTCCACAAGACACATGGCACATAATCCTTTCTTGTTGGACGTCATAGATATAACTGATAACATGCACACATAAGAATAATAAGGAGACATTTAGTGTGTATTCATTTATACCATTAGAAAATAAACTATGAAACAACGACATAGGATTTGGAGGAAAATGAAATACCTTGCAAAACTTTTGTGTGAAATTCTATTTTTGCGGGCGATATATTGCGTCGGTTGCTTTGAGAAGAAACTGATGATAGAAATAAAATGCAGCTTGTGTTTGCTCTGGAAGTTCTTAGCTGGTCAATTGTGGCGATTGACTTTAAGGAACCAGCACTAAAGAATACACCGTCGATTTGTTTTGCAAAAACAACTGATGAGATATCTCATTTTTGTAGTAGTGAATACTCTGGGATTCATTCATAGTCTTATGTTGAGTTTCATGATGACTTGGCTTCTTGTTGGTATGTTTTGTGGATCTTAGCTTCATGATTGCATATTTGTTCCTATGTGTCTATGAGACATCCACATGTATCATTGATGTTGACTGTATATCTTTTGCTCATAGTTTTGAAAAGTGTGCTTCATTTGGAAAAGGAAATTTTTACTAGGGGTTTCTATTCTCATCGCTATCGAGATTTATTTCGTGCAAATTTAGGATGAGTTTTTATCTGAGAATTTATCATAATGACCGTGTTGGGATTTTGATCAGATTGACAGTCTACACATGATATTTGTTGATTTTCTCTCTCCAATCCACACCCAATATATCTAACCCCACATGATCCTACCTCCTTTTCCCATGTGCTTCCCTTTTCTTCCCCAATACTAACTTGAGAGCCTAAACACTTTTGGCAATGTGCTATCCAATTCCTAAGATCACTTACACTTGTTAAATCTTCTTTCACATTCCCCAATCCCAATGCCCTACCTAAAACCTCCCGCTCTCATACTCTTACCTCCACACCACCTCCCCCAGATCCGCTACCTATCACCAAAATTTCTTTCCAACTCCACTTCTATCACTATATTCCCACCCTTAGCGCTGACCCCATGTTGTAGGAGGTGATGTAAGTCTTCTCACCAGACCATGCTACCACCTCTCCACATCCACCCTCTGATACTATCATTATCCACCACTACTTATTACAAATCAACATCCAGGCTACCAACACCACTACCTTCCATGCTACACCACACACTACCAACACCCTTACCTTCATCCTCCCTCCTCCCATATTCCTCCTAATTTCCAATTGCACACATCCATTTCTACAATGGTATCACTCAGAATCACACCTAGCTTTCATTTACATTTATCCATTTTTTTATTGCTTCATTTCATCTCCATCCAGAATTATCCACATCACGACCCCTCCTAAATTTGATCTCTATCTTTATTATCATTGTTTATTTGCAAAGAGAAAACATGGGATTCACATCAGTACTTGAAACATCCATAGAACAAGTATATCAGGGGAGTTGCACTTCTGACCTTCATCACACAACATCAACCACATTGATGATTCTTCTCCCCTTTGTAATATAAATTTTGTTTTCTTAATTTTCTCTATTTCATTGACTAATCTATCATGCTTAGTTGTGTAGTTCTTTGGGAGCTTCTTGGAGTTGGATCTTCAAGTTGCCTCATCATTGATGCTCCTCAGAGTTGGATCTTCAAGTTGCCTCTCCATGTCAAGTCCTCCAAAACTAAATCTATTCCTACCTAATATTACATGATATGTAAAGGGAGAACCTCAAATTACATTTGAGGGAGATTTTAGAGGAAATATAATTAATTACATTTTGAAAGAAAGATGAGGCTAGACATGTAAGCCAAATATGTATATAAAAGGATCCATGCACAACCCTGTTGTCAATGAGATCTACTTGTAGGACATATGGATAAATTTTTATTTTTTATGTTGCAATTTTCACCTCCATGATTATTAACAATGGTATCAGAGCCACGTCAATTTACGGTGTATTTAGACTAATTTCTATGCGATCATATTTCTATATACCATTTTATAAGGTTATATATTATACAAACTATAAAAACTGTTAATGTGCATATCCTGCTAATATTCTACATACACCATAGATCTATATTTTTGACATGAAAGATGGGGCGAGTATGGAAAATTTATTTTTTTTCTAATTCACGAAAGTGTAATTTTGTAGACCTTTCAAAGGCGTTGCCCCCGTTTACCCCGCCTTGTCTACCTGGGAGTCAAAAATTGTTAAATGGGAAACATCTCACATTAAAAGGAGAGTAATCTTTAATATATATATATATATATATATATATATATATATATGATGGATATAGTTATAAAAATCATACATGTCACCCTTTTAAAATACATTTTTATATGGTGGATATAGGAATAGTTGTGGTATGGGACCCCTTTGTGCATGTTGTGAACAGATGTGAACAATGTACGTGGAAAGAGGGTGCACGAGGTATCCCTTATCATAGAGTAAGTCTAGTGACGTCTTCCTCACGTGGTGGTTTACATTGCTCGTCGCGTGCAATGACGGTCCTCGTTAACATCCTCTGAACGTAGTCACACAGGCTAACGTCTCTACGTAGTCCACATGGATGGACTGGAACTCCTTGCCACGTTGTCGGAGTCAGTGGGAAGGAGAAGCCTCTCTCTTAGTGACCTTCTAGCATAATGGTTGCTCTCCTTCTCTCTCTCTCTCTCTCTCTCTCTTAGGGATGATGATGGCTATGATTCGTGTATGAGCATATCTTATTATTCGTCCTTCATGCCCCTCTTAAATAGTAGATGAAAGGAAGTAGGATTCTAAAAAATCCTAGGAAACAAAAGATTATGAGTACATTTATTATGGGCCACCTGTGGAATGCCAAGTAGGAATTAGAATATTTTGGAATCATGTCGTTAATTAATCAATTAATCATATTAATTGATTTATTAAAAAAAATCACTCGACTATCAAATCTAAATGATCACTGATGGTTAGCTGGTTGACTTGTCATGTAAGTCAACAATTTAAATCCAATCAATTGGCTTTAACCTTTTCAACCAATTATCTTAGATTATATTCCAACAATTATTCTAGTCGATTACCTATACATTTTAGTAATCAATTTGACTTAGAATATTTCCAACCATGTCAAACTTTTACTCCTATTCCGATGCATCCTATGTGTGTGAGCCTATAGGATCCAAGTTATGTTGGAAGTGATGTTCATAATCAAATTATACCTTCACAAGCAACGATTGGTATCTAGCAAGAATTCCCACCCAAGTAATTGTAGAAGTTAGAGAACAAACTTTTACCTAGTTTTGTGATTGGTGTTACAATTATTGTATAACCCCTTTGTCTCTGATATCCAAATTCAATCTAAGGAATGGAAATGTCATCCTCTTATTGTTCAATACTTGTTTCTTGATCTAGAGTAGACTATTTGAGATGCACATGAGAATAATATCATATTTTGACTCACATGAGCATGGCCATGCATTTCATAATCTCACTCATCAAGTGGCTAGGATATCACTCCAATGGGAGGGAAAAATTCCATCTACATCACTCACAATTATCCATGTGTCATAATGCACCTAAGAACTACTTGTATAGTAACCCTTTTCAAGGTCAGGTTGAGTAGTGTTAAAGTAGTTGAACAACATGCAATCATTGCAGTGACTTCAAGACTAAGGACCACAATCACCACTGTCACATTAAGATGTGATTATGACCACCATTTTATTAACTTCCATGTATCACAACTAAGTGGGTCTATCTAGTACAATTGTTCATAACAAGTACTTATGTGTTTGATTTGATATCCAATATTATGATTAAAGAGACGTAGTCATCAATTAAGACACATACTAGTGTTGACATATTACTATTGTCCTAATATCTACAATAGTATCCGTATAGGGACTACGATAAGAATGAATACTCCTTTTTTTGAAGTTCCCATTCATTGTATTACTTATTAAGGAAATCAATCTATGCTAATATAATGATTTCAGGACCAAGGATCCCTTCAGAAGGAGCGGTACATTCATATTGCAGGAATTCCTTGTAAGGGGATGCACTACATAGTTACTTACCCTACTGATGTAAGAGAAATGACAAGAAATGAAATGACAAGCTAGTTGGTTAATCTCCCTGATGATGACATCTTTGTACACCGACCTGAGGCTATGACTATTGATCCCATTTACTAGGAGACTATAGTCTATCTCTATTGATATGCAATCAATCTTCAACCCACATGTATGTGTTAGAGCCTTCTGAACCACTATTGCTTCCACCCACAGTGCTGAGGTGCAACCTTTGATCAATTTCTTAAAGGTAGCTATGATATCCACATAATGGTTTTTGAATGTGCCTCCAACCCCTCCCCGAGCCCTTAATTTCGAATTGGCATCAACATTAACCTTGAGGGAACCCACAGTCAGAGACCGCCAAGGTTCCCGATGTCGGCATACTAATCTGTCTTGATTGAAGGTGACAATAATGTTATAAGATTTTTAGTCCTTGACTATATTTCTTACATCTATCACTAGAGATGAGATATTACAATTAGCTTCTTCAAACAAGTGTTTGTTTTGCAATTTCCTTGTGAACTAGAGAAAAGTTACTCCCTCATCCAATATACCTTCATATTTGTCCTATAAGAGACCCTTCAAAGCTTCATGCATCAAGCTTGCCTGCATGAAACAAATATCACCATCAAGCCTACTAAAACTCTAGACCTTCAGAGCATGCTCATATTGGAACCATGTGTGCAAGGCATCCTTTCGCTCTTCCCCACATCTCTGTCATATATCATTCTCCACTATTGTTCAATGAAGAAGCCTCACCCTAGTAGGTGTTGTAAATTTTAGATTGATGTCATTACATGCAACAACAATAGGTGCAATTAAATCAATAGTCCAGGCTGATCTAGATAAGAAAATGTAGAATAAACCAATGCAATAGAACATAAATAAATGTCAAGAACTCATACCAAATCGTTCATTGAAAAACAAAGTGATACTTAAAGAATTCAGCAGCATTAAGTCCTTCTAGATAGGTGTTGTTCTTCTAGATGGCCCGGTCATTAACCTATAGATGACACCTTGTTCATTTTGATGATGAACGATGCAGACGTTTAATGACGTGCACCACATGTGCAACTCAGCAACCGCAGGAACTACCGCATGATAGACCATGTCTCAGAAAAGAGAAATAAATTTGTTTCACATAGGAGAAAACCTCCACACAACAACTCGAAAGTGACATCAGGAAGACAATGGTTTAGGGTTTGCAAAACACACACTCAAATGTTGGTGACTGATATTCATGAGATGTGTTTAACCCTAATGATTGGAGGCTTATTTATAGTCTTACACACACCAATCTTATTCCTATTAAGACACAATGACTCGATTGCTCTTGTACACATCATAGGGAAAATCATGAGGCAAACACTTTTCATTAGGATTAATAAATCCATTTCATAAAGAAATAACTAATTAATTTAATAATTAATTATATAGTTGTATCCTTGTGCAAAAAGAAGATAGAAGACAAAAGACAATTCCCACAACCCACAACCCACAAGCAACAAGCCCAAGCTCGTGCCTGGCCAGGCCAGGCCAGGCGTGACAGGGTGCGTGCGCCTATGTTTGTGTATGTGTGTTGTGGTCACCACATCCACCAAGGAGGTGAACATAATCTCCCCTAGGACCCTTTGGACACTAGTGTCATGTGTGATCTTACATATAAGGACCACAAAGTTCTAGGAGTGAGCAATGTGGGACTAAAGCTCTTCCCATTTGCACAAGACAACACACTACCTTTTCCTCTATGTACTAGTTGCACTACATTGGGCTTAACCCATGTTAAACAAATGGCTAACAACCATATATATCTAACAATCCCCCACAAAGTCCAATGTGTAGTGTGCTCTACCAATCAGTCCTCCATACTGTGCTGTCAATAGATACCTTTCAGTTTGAATCTACCTGAGTTATTCAACTATGACCCCTACAAGAGCTAGGTGAACAAAAGTCTTGAACATGAACTTTGATTGTGGAGTATAGGTTGGTAACAACACAATAAAGACATGAAAGAAAAGAAATATGATGCATTAATGCCATGCATACAAAAGATACATCATGATTGATATTAGGGAACAACTCAATTCCCCTATTGTGGCCTACACACCATCAATCATTTAGTTGGACTCTCCAAGGATGTACCGTTAACATCATTTCCTAAGGCTTGACACCATTGAGAGACTTATATCTTACTAACTTGCAGTCATGACACTAACATGTTTCCTAGGGGATAGACACCAATGCAAGAAGCGTCAAATAAAAACAAAGTGTCATCTGATTCACCTGATAGCTTGTTATTACCACATTGAACCCAATTAGTGAGATCTCCACTCTTTTGGGTTGGGTTTCTAATGCCTACAAATGTAAAGGAGTTTCAGTCTCATCCCCAACCTAGATTTCTCCATTAATACCAAGGTAAGACCTTTAGTGAAAGAATCAGTTCTATTATCTTTGGTACCGACGTAGTCCACTACCACAACCCCATTAGACACTAATTCCCTTACAAACTTGAATCTGACTTGGATGTGTCTATGCTATTTTTTTATTATACTTGGAACTCTTTATCTTAGTAATGGTTGTAGTTCTATCATAGTGAGTTGAAATTACAGGAAGCAACTTCTATAGCATAGCTAAACTAGACATAAGTCCATGTAGCCATTCATATTCCAATCCAATTTCATCTAAAACACACAACTCTGCCTCAAAAGTAGACTGAGACAATATGGTCTGTTTCTTAGACCTCCAGGAAACAACACCTCATCCCAACAGGAATACATATCGTGAGACACCATTACTCCTAAAGTTCACGGAAATCTAGCTTACATCACTATATCCTTCTACTATAGAAGGATATTTACCAAAATGTGACCCAAGGGAACCAGTCCCCTTGATATATCTTAAAACTCTATCAGGATCTTCCCAATCGATCTTGGAAGCACAACTTGTGTATCTACATAACTTTCTCATAGAAAATACAATGTTTGGATGTGTACAGTTCATAAGATACATCAAACTTCTGATAATATGATAGTATCATAATTGAGACACTGGAAAACCAATAACATTCTTGAACAAGGCCTTGGATGAATCATATGAAGTCTTAACAAGTTTACGTGATGTGTACTCAAACCTCTCCAATATCTTCCCAAAATAGTGAGACTGAGAGAGAGTCATATCATCAATAGAACTTATGATTTTAAGCCCTAAAATTACATCAGTGACACCCATATCCTTCATCTCAAACTTGCTACACAAGAACAAATGTGTCTCATTTACTACTTTCATATTGGAACTAAAAAGCAGGATATCATCGACATATAAGCACAACAAAATGAATCCACCATTGATGACTTTACAATAGAGACACTTATCAAATTTATTAGAAACAAAGGCCAACAATGATATCACAAAATCAAACTTCTCATGCAATTTCTTAGGGGCTTGTTTTAAGCTATATAATGAATTAACAAGTTTACACACCTTGGTCTCATCCCATGACCGAAAACCCCCTCAAGTTGTTCCATATATATATATCTTCCTAAAGATCACCATGTAAGAATGTGGTCTTCACATCCATCTAATAGATACAAAGATTATAAATGGAAGTCAATGCTATAAGCGCTCAGGTTGTGGTCATGCAGGAAATAGAAGAATAGGTATAAAAATAATCTATTCCTTCCCTCTGTGTGTAACACTTAGCAACTAACCTAGATTCATACTTAGTGATAGTCTTGTTTGCATTAGGTTTCTTTATCAAACTGCAGAACAAGCAGGAAGCAAATCCACTAATTCCTAAGTTCCATTTGAGAGAATTGATAGGATTTCATTATTAATGACTTCTTTCCAAAACTTAGCTTCTAGAGAATCCATAGCTTGTTTGAAAGATAAAGTATCATCCTCAATATTGTAAGTGAGAAAATCACTTCCAAAATATTTGGATGCCGTAGGCCATTTACTTCTCCTTGGTTCAATCATTTCTTTAGAAACACCAGATTCAGAAATAGCATTTTTTGAATCACCCCCACGTTTGTTATCGAATGGAACCTATGGTGAATGAATCTTCTTGAGATACTTCATTAGGCTCACCGGATTTCATGGGAAACACATCCTCAAAAAATGTAGCATTACATAATTATACAATTATATTGACCTTAATGCCTGAGATATCATATTTTACAATCAAGAGTCTATAGGCATAACTAGTCTCTACATAACCCAAGAAGATGGCATCAACCATTTTCGGTCCCAATTTTTTCCTTTTGTGTTTAGGGACAAGTACCTTTGCAAGGCACCCCCACACTCGAAGATATTTGAGACTTAGTTTTCTACCTCTCCATAACTCAAATAGACTACTTTCTACATGTTTATGGGGAACTCTATTTAGAATATGCAAGCCGTATTCAAAGCTTTCCCTACATGAAGTTGGGTAGACATGAGGTTTGTAGTAAAGAATTAACCATATCTATCAGATTCCTTTTTTTTATTCTGCAATCTCATTTGATTATGGTGAATAAGGATCGATAACCTCATGAACTACACCATGGAGTTGACAAAATTCCAAGAACAAGTTTGAGGTGTGTTCTCCTCCCCCATCAAACCTTAACCGTTTAAGTACTTTACTAGTTTGAGTGTCATCTTCTTTCTTATAAATTTTGAATTTATCCACAATGTGTCGTCTTTTCTTTTAAGAAAATAGATATAACATTATCTACTAGCATTGTCAATAAAAATTATGACATAACTCTTTTGATCCCTAGTGGCATCCCATTAAATTCACAGATATCAGTGTGCACTAAATCCAATATTTCTGAATTCATATTCACAGAATGGAAAGTCTTTCTAGGTAATTTAGCTTGCACACAGATTTCACATTTATTATTACTAATGTCTTATTTAGGGATTAAATTCAGATTCATCATAGGTTTCAATGAGCCAACATTAACATGTCTTGAAAGTGTATGTCAAACATCAGGTGATACAAGATTCATGCACACATAACTATTATCATTCAAATTTAAAATAGATTTTGAAATATGTTCAACAAAAGTCTTAAATAAGTTCTTCATATCACATCGATACCCCTTGCCAAAAAATAAAGAATCATCAAGCCAAGTAATAATAGTCTTATTACATTTACAGTCTATCTTAAAACCACCAGTAATTAAAATTGTGCCACTGAGAATATTGTGCTGAATTGATGGAACATGTCTGACTCTATGATGTGCTAGAACCTTTCCTGAAGGAAACTTCAAGTCCACAATTCTTTTCTTTTGACTTGTATAATGCTGAAATCGCCCAAAGTCACTAATCGACCTTTGGAGGCCTGGTAAGTAACAAACATGGACTTTTCAGTACAAACATGTACATTATCCCCAGTGTCAATTATCTAATATAGTGGTTTAAAAATTGAGAGAATTTAAGGTTTTATAGACACATACTCATCATTGAGGTTCAAGGATGCAGTCATCAGGTTAACCAAGCCTTCTCAGTTTCAGATAAGGCAAATTTCTTTGCCTTCTTTGTAGGACATTCCTTGTTCTAGTGGCCAACCTATCCACAAGTCCAACAAGGTTTGTTCTTCCATTTCTTTTAGTTATTGTCCTTAGGTTTAAGTGAACTCTTTGGTTTCATATCCTTGTTTTTTCAGTAGTTAAATTGACACTAGGATTAACACCAGCGGGTAACTTGACAAACCTCTATTTTAGGTGATCTTCTTGTATGTCGATGTCCATCATGAGATCATTCATTGACATGTATCCTTTGTGATGCTTAAGATACATGCCAAACAACTTCCAAAATTTAGGTAATTTCTCAATGATTGAGATTGTAACAATTTTTTTAGGAAGTTTCATACCCACATCTTCAAGATTTTGCACCAAGATTTGAAAATTATGTGTTTGATCAGAAATAGATTTACCCTCAACCAATTGAAACTTTAGAAATTTAGAGACACAATATATTTTAGTTCTCTAATTTTATGTATTTTATTTCTTTTCTAACCCCCCCACATAACCTTGGATATAGTAATAAGTGGCTTTGACTATGAATCATAAAGTTTGTTATTTAATTCAAATAGAATCAACCCTCAATACATCTTATCACCCTTCTTCTAGGCTGCAATTCAAATAGAATTATCAGGGACAATTTCATCAGGTTTGGATTCATCCTTTTCTAAATGTTGATCATACCCTACAATGTTTAGCTACATTAATATCCTACTTTGCCAATGAGCAAAATTAGTTCTAGTAAATTCTTCAGAAATACTGGAAGTGTAAATTTTCATGACAAAACCTTGAGCGGCCATATTTAACGAATAAGAGAAAAATGAATTCTTTAAGATTGTTGTAAATTTTAGATTTACATCATTACATGCAACAACAATAAGTACAATTTAATTAACAATCTAGGTCAATCCAAATAAGAAAATATAGAATAAACCAATGTAGGAGAATAGAAATAAAGGTTAGGAACTCAAACCAGATCATTCATTGAAAAAAAATTGTGATACGTAAAGAATTCAGCTGCCTGCGATCCTTCTGGATAGTTGTCATTCTTATAGATGACTCAATTATGAATCTAAAGATGACAGTTCATTCATGTTGACGATAAATAATGCAAATGTTTAATGTTGTGCACCACAATGTAGCTTAGCGACTACATGAACCATATCCTGGAAGACGCATCTTGGAAGGGAGAAAGGAACTTACTTCACATAGGAGAAAACCTCCACGCAACAACTCGGAGGCAATGACATGAAGACAACAGGTTAGGGTTTGCAAAATACACACTCGAACATTGACGAGTGATGTTCGTGAGATGTTTTTAACCTGAATAACTGGAGGCTTATTTATATCTTTAAAAGCACCAAAATCATATTCCCATGAAGACACAATCACTCGATCTCTCTTATACACATTGTGGGAAAAACCGTGCGGGGAACACTTTCCACTTAGCACTAATAAAGATAAAAGACAATTTACACAACCCACAAGCCTGAGACAGAGCCCATACCTGGCTTAGCTAGGCAAGGCATGGTGTGGAGCACACGTGCATGTGTGCGTGCACGTGTGTTGTGGTCACCACACCCACGAAGAAGGTGAGCATACTCTCTCCCCTAGGACCCTTTGGACACTAGTGTGTGATTCTACATATAAGGAACACAAAAGTTTTAGGAGTGAGCAATATGGGACTAAAGCTCTTCCCATTTGCACAAGCCAACACACTACCTTTTCCTCTATGTACTAGTTGCACTATATTGGGCTTAACATATGTTAAATAAATGGCTAATAACCATATATCTAACAACAGGTAGAATGTCTCTTTCTATCCTCCATGTGAAATGATGAAGTATCGGGGGCTAACATTGCCGCCATTTACCCTTCCACTCCTCCTTGCTATGGTGTCAGTACAATATTCTTTGGCTTTTATATACCTGCATATGTTGCGGATGTTGAAATCCCCTTTGTTGTTAGCCAAGCAATATAATATGTCTTCAAGTTCTCCATTCAGTATTGGGGTGTTTATAATCAGGGTGGCCACATGCGAAGGAAACAACTGTTCTACTACCACATAATCCTACTTGTTCCCATCCACTAAGATAAGCGCCCTCATTGTCTAGTAACCTTCTGGTGTATTTGTGAGTTATCTCTCTGCCGATCTGTCAAGTCCAGAGATCCACCTATCTTTAAAGGTTTGACCAGGTTCCCCCTCCCTATCCTCCATGCCATACCCGAGTTGACACCGTGCAGAGTGCTCCATATACATGGCCACGTGTACCTCAGGTTACCACCTATTTTTCCTTCATGATGTCATCGTCTCTAAAATACTTTGTTCCCACGTTTCTCTCAGCCAAAGTATTTTTCTTCATTTCAAGACACCATCCCTTCTTGGACATCAATGTTTGGTTAAAATCCTTCAGGTTTTTAAATCCAAGTCCTCTTATCACTTTTGGTTTGCATAATCTCTCTCAACTTAACCAATGTATCTTCCTTACCACTTCCTTTGATCCCCACCAGAAATGTGCCACCATAGAATTGATTTCATCCACAAAACCTTTTGGAAGTTTGAACATGCTCATAATATATGAAGGTATTGCATGTATAACAACTTTATTAATACTTCTTTATCTGGTCTAGACAAAAACTTCTCTTTCCCCTCTTGGAGTTTCTTCCACACCCTGTTATTACCTACCTCAAAATCCTACTTTTTGAGCTTCCCATCACTATAGGTAATCCTAGATACTTATCATTCCTATCAACCTCTCTTACTCTCAACAAGCATTCAACCTCTTCTCTTCTCTCACTAGCTACATTTCCACTAAAAGAGATTTTCATCTTGTCAAAATTAATTTTATGTCTAGATGTTCTCTCATACTGGCTGAATATAGCATCTAGGTTGGAGCATTTTTCATTCGTTGCCTTATAAACACTATCATATTATCAAAAAAGAGAAGATGGGAGATCCAAGGGCCTTCCTAGTGGCTTGAATGCCATGGATCTTATTATCCAGTGAGGCTTTATTAAGAGCAAATGAGAGTGCTTAAACACAAAAAAGAAAGAGATACAAGGATAAAGGATCACCTTGGCATGAACATTTGGTCAGTTTTGAAATTCCCCTCCTCGTCCCATTGATGATGACCGAGTGTGAAAGACTATATATGCATTCACTCACTTTGGTAGTCCAGAAATTTGGCAGTCTCAACTTCTTCATAACTCTTTCTAGAAAATTTCATTCCACCCTGTCATATGCCTTTCTTATCTTCTACTTCAAATCCATGAGGCCTTCCTTTCCTTTTTTGTGTGTTTCATAGTGTGTAACATATCATAAGCCACTAGTACATTATCTATGATCATCCTTCTTCTGACAATAGCACTTTGGTTTCAGAAATAATTTTATCCAAGAGTGGTTAGATCATGTTGGCCAACATCTTTGTGATTAGCTTATATGAGACATTACAAAGGCTGATTGGGGGAATTTAGAAATCTTTTTTGGTTTTAACACTTTGGATATTAGAACTATATCCATCTTGTTAATGTCCACATGTTTCTTCCTATCCTCCCATCAGTCAATAATGAACTCCATCACACCTCCCTTCACTATACTCTAGAATTTATAATAGAAAATGTCTTTCATTCCATTTGGGCCTGGCACTTTCTTAGGATGATCTGGTTTAACGTTATCCATACCTCCTCTTCAGTATGTGTCTTCTCTAAATGATGTACTATCTTCTCAATGACTTTTCTGTCCATATATACAATAAATTCCTCCATACCCACTGGATTGGAAGATAGAAAGAGTTTGTTGAAAAAAATTGTTGTGATCTTATGGATTTCCTCAGACCTTGTCTTCCAACTTCCCTACTCATCTACTAGCCTTACTATGGTGTTCCTTTTCTTTCTCTGGCTGAATTTATGGTGGAAATAGTTGGTATAATTAATACTATCTCTCATTTCATTCGTGAGGGACCAGGTATGCCGATAACTTTCCTCCTACTTTTGAAGCTCTTATATCTCCTTAGAAATTCTGGTGCACTTCTCAATCATGTCATTCGATGGGGTTTTGTTTTGAGCCTCTTCCGATTCATCCTTTTCCTTCTTTAGTTTTTTGGTTATGTTGCCAAACTTGTTTGAAGCTCAAAAATGGAGTCTTGAAAATGGAACTCAGTACGGTGGTGCAAATCTATATTTATTGTCTCTAGCCCTGCCCTTTCAATAACCATTTTGCACTCATTAGAGGAGAGATAAACAGTTTGAAACTTGAAATTGTGCTCTCTTGCCTGCTCACTATTGCTCCTTTTGCCGGTCAACATCTGCCCGTGGTTGGATCCTTAGGTCAGAAAATTCCTCACCCTTCTTGTCACACCCCAATTTTCAAAACTAATACAAACCTTAGAATGGGGTTTTCCTAAATAACAATTGTTGAGGCGTTAAATGTAAAAAGACATTAAAACGGTATTTCTTATATGAAAATGAAATAAGAAAATTAAAATTAGACAATATATTTTCTCTTTCATATGTGCATTATATGATTCAATTAACTCAAATAGATAAACAGTAGTCCCCCTTTTCTTTTTCTCCTCCAAGATAGTATTAAAGCATAAAAGGGATATAAATTAAATCTTGAGAAGGATACTCATTTATCATCTCATTTTGAAGTTAAAGGGAAAAATTATGAAAATATATTGCACATTATTTCATTTTTTATGAACATAATTCAAGATAGTGACTTTTAATGTATTAATGGACATACAATAGACGAATTGGAAATATAAATGTACAGGAAGAATATAGACTCCTTTTTTGGTTTGTGATCCAAAGTTGGTCAAGTTTTGACCATGTTTGGCCCTCCAATTCAATTAGGGAAGTTTTTCCTAAAGCTTTATTAGGGATTAATGCCAAATTCAATTAATGGGAGTATTTAACCTAAGGTCCCACATTTTTAGTGTTGTCACACACTTATTTTCTATTTCCTTTTCTCACATGCAACTGTAATTGTTCGGTCATGATCTGATGGTCCTCAACCTATCACCTACCTCTAGCTTTACCTATGATCTGAACGCGGCCACTGTGATTCCTTTCCTTGAATCGTTCTCTCTTGTCCCTTAAATATTTTACTAGATTTATTCATGACTGATCTTGCCTCATTTTCTCAAACTGAATGAGACTTAACTCACCTCCTATATCTCTCTGTTGGTGAAACACCTAATCTAGGGTTTCCTCCTTCTCTGCATCAAGTTGCAGAGGCCACCCCAGAACCTCATTGCCTATATATCTATGCCAAAAGTGTTGCCACCCCTCGCACACTAGTCCTCCACCTTCAATTGAAGCCATGCTAGCCCCAAGTTCTGAGACCTAATCCTTCTTCTTCCCCATTGACAACGATCAACCTCTCAATGATCCGATCACCTCAGCCTAATCACAAGAGCAGTAAGCATCCTCGGCATGATTACTTTGTTTTAGCGTCAACAAATTTTCATGTTTTACCCCAGATGTTATACCCTATAGCTTTTGTTGTGGTACCTTCATGAAGTTATTCGCCAAGCCACCTCGGTGGCCCTAGGGCCCTAGAAACCTCAGTTTCAACCTCACCAGACCCCTTCGATTGTTCCTTGAACTCGAATGACTCTTTTCCTAGATTTCCTCTATATTTTGGTTATGACTTCAATCTTCCCCTATTTTGGTGTAGTTTCCCAATGAACTGATGAAACACTACAGTTCTGGTCCACACTTTGGTCCCATCAATCCCTAATTGGGTTTACAAATGATTTTCCCTCATTTCATTGCCTTGTTCACAGTAGTTTTCAAGTTAGGATGTGGACCTACCCCTCGGCCATGGCAGGAGGATCTCGTAGTGCTCCAGGCCCCAAGACAGCCTGAATCAGGGCTCTCTACCTTCATGGTGATATGAAGATCTCATCCTCAATTTTGGTTCTTAAGGAAGAGATCAAGAATTGCATGGTTTTATTTTGAGTCCTCTTCATGTTCTCACCATTGTTCATAAGTCGCGAGGGAGAAGAATCCCAGACATGCAATGACTGTGGCGACCCTACATGCTTAATCAAATAATTAATACCACAAGGGTAATTAGGGGATTTCCACACATCATTTTCTTTGACCTCTGATCCATTGGGGTGAGTCCCCTTTTGCTAGCTAATGGGTGTTGATTGGTCCAGGTCAGAGCAGGTCCGAGTTCAGTTATCGCTGACTTGGGTAATATTACCCACATGGCTTTTTCCTTTTTCATGATTGGCCAGTTCTTCTAAAATCCATAGTAAATCGATGCTTTGTCAAAAAATTATGAATAAATAGCAATTGGAAAGGAATTTTTGAGTAGAACATGATTCTAGGGTTTTCAAACCATGTTTTTCCTTCTTGTTCTGATGTTTTCTTAAAAAACCCTAATTTGACTCCTTAAACACTTAAAATGTATCACATGTGATTAATGTGACCTAAAATAGTAACCATCCAACAAAGTTTCCTAATTTAATAATTTTGACCAGTAAGACCAACCCTAATGCAGTAAAATCCTAAATCTACCCTAATTCAACCTAGGATTCAATACAAATTATTAATCAATGGTGTTTAATGTTAATTACAGGAGCTTAGGATCTAATCAAATCAAGAAGGGGTTTGACTTAGGTGTTTTCTCCAAAGGTAAATGGGTCATGTTATTGAGCGCAAGTATTTATGGCTGATTGAATTCTAAGTATAAAGTAGACATTATGATTTCAAGTTCAATGCTTTAATCATGTTAATCATATCAATTTCTTTATGATTGCTATGTCCTATGGTTGCAATGTTCATTAAGATTAGTGATTAAGATTAATGGCGCATGAAATTAAGATTTAAGTTTCAAGAGGGAGAAATTCCATCATGTTAAAGTTCAAAGATTATGTTAATGTTAATGATGAAGATAATTGGAATTGAATCAATTTTTATATGCTCTCCAATCATGGACCTTAAGAGGTCATCAAGGCTTTCCTACAAATCATGTGCTCTTAAGTGGGCATCACAGAGAGATGCATATATTTACTGCTCAATTCTTCATGTTATTAATGATTCAAGAATGCT
Source organism: Alisma plantago-aquatica (assembly GCA_963693085.1). Classification (NCBI taxonomy): domain Eukaryota; kingdom Viridiplantae; phylum Streptophyta; class Magnoliopsida; order Alismatales; family Alismataceae; genus Alisma; species Alisma plantago-aquatica. The sequence goes on from OY856410.1 coordinate 27,556,610, forward strand.
TGTAGTTAATTCATGTCAACTTAGCTTACATGTCAAGTATATGTATTTTGATTCTATTATAAAGTGCCAGTATGTTTACTAATGTGTTTTTCCACCTTTGCATGGATGGGGAAACAATGTCCCCAAGAGTTAGAGCAAATAAGGACTAAAAAGAACCAAGGCCAAATACTAGAAGACCTTCAAGTGCCAACTAGTGGGGTGCCATCCACATTAGGTAATCCTGTCATCTAAAATGTTTCCTTTCATGATAAATTTTTTCATGTTTAGAAATGTTAGAATCTTATACTTGATAAAGAAGTCAATTATACATTTCCTATTCAAAGAACAATGTATGAATCTCAATGGTGATATATTTATTTATTTGCAATGATTACCTTAGTGTGACATCCCCTCCTTCAAGATAAATGCTTTCACTCAGTTATATTACATATTCAAAGGTGGGGTGTTTCATCAATGGTATCATAGCCAAATAAGTAGATGGCCACCATGTAATAATCCAATTCATATGTTCTAACCCTAGGTATGTGCGACCTTTTTCAGATGACTCCTAAAAGAGCTGACAAGGGAAAAGATAAGATGGATGATAGTGCTCGTTCATTTAGTGAAGGGATTGACCATGAAAGAAACCCTAAGGCAACTGTAGAAGATCTTGTCCAATCACTCACCAATGCCCTCGCACAAGGAAAACATCAACCCAAACACCACGAGTTGACTTTAGTGGACTTCTTAAAGATAAGGCCCAACTCTTTCTCTGGTGAAGGAGAAATCAATTTGGTCACAAAAATTGAGGAGTGCATTAGAGGCATGGAATATTGTTTCCATGACATGGATTGCCCTCAACACTCTAGGGTTCGCTTTGCAACCCACATGCTCAAGGGAGAAGCCCGTACATGGTGGGAGAATTTTTTAACTCAAGGTCAGCCAATGTATCCCCATTCACATGGGAAGTATTTGTTGAAGTCTTCTAGGAGCACTATTTGTCTGAAGCCATGATAGAGAACAATGAGCTAGAGTTTTCTAATCTATCTCAGGTGGGTGGCATGACTGTGACCCAATATTCCATGAAGTTTAGGGTCCTACAGAAGTATGTCTATGATTATGATGAAGATGTAGAACAAAGAAGTTCATCATAGGACTCAAGCAACCTAAGCTTTTCCTTGTCTGGAAGAGGCTACATGACCCTCCAAGCCACCCTAGATGCAACCCTAGAACTAGAAGATCACCCCAAAAGGTCCTACAGGAAGGAAGTTCCCCAGAAGAACAACCAGTAACAACACCAACCTCCCAATAACCATAAGAGGAAGGCGCCTGAGCCTGCAGTAGAATTTGAGAAGCCCCAATGCCCCACATGCAAGAAGAACCATTCATGCCCATGCAGATATGGTACATGAGGATACTACTATTGTGGAAAAATTGGCCACTCAGGTCAAATTTCCCATTGCTAAAGAAGGCTCCAAATCAAAATCCACCCCATGATCAGGATAGGAACCAGAATCCACCTCCTAAGAGGCAAGCTTGTTCACCATGGAAGTAGAAAAAGAATAAGAGGAAAGATGTAATAGTTAATTTATGTACAAATGAACCTTTTCATAATATATTTCTTTTCATGCAAATTTGAGTATGTTAGATATCATTAGATGAAGAGGTATGAAAAACCTTAAGGTGGGTAGTATCCTAGAAAATTTTGAGGACGAAATTATTTTAAGGTGGGTAGAATTGTCACATCCCAATTTTCAAAACTAATTCAAACCTTAGAATGAGGTTTTCCTAAATAACAATAGTTGAGGGGTTTAATGTAAAAAGGCCCTCAAATGGTATTTCCTATATGAAAATGAAGTAAGAAAAAATAAAATGAGACTCAAATATATTTTCTCTTTCATATGTGCATTATATGATCCAATTAACTCAAATTGATAAATAGTAGTTCCCCTTTTCTTTTTCTCCTCCAAGATAGTATTTAAGCATAAAGAGGATATAAATTAAATCTTGAGAAGGATACTTATTTATCATCTCATTTTGAAGTCAAATGGAACAATTATGAAAAGATATTGCACATTGTTTCAATTTTGATGAGCATAATTCAAGATAGTGGCTTTTAATGTATTAGAGGACATACAATAGACAAAATGGAAATCTAAGTGTATTGGAAGAATTTAGACTCCTTTTTGGGCGTGTGATCCAAACTTGGTCAAGTTTTGACCATGTTTAACCCTCCAATTTAATTAGGGAAGTTTTCCCTAAAGTTTAACTAAGGGTTAATGCACAAGTCAATTAATGTGAGTATTTAACCTAAGGTCCCGTATTTTAAGTGTTGTCACACGCTTCTTTTCTATTTCCTTTTTATCATGTGTAACAGTGAGTTCGGTCATGATGTGACACCCCAACCCATCACCTACCTTCCACTTTAGCCACAGTCTGAGCACAATCATCGTAATTCCTTTCCTAGAACCGTTCTCTCTTGTCTCTTAATGATTTTGCTAGATTTCTTAAGGACCGATCTTGCCTCATTTTCTCAAACTAAATGAGCCTTAACTCACCTCCTATCTCTCTTTGTTGTAAAAACACCTAATCTAGAGTTTCCTCCCTCTTCTCTGCATTAAGTTGTAGAGGCCACCCCAGAACCTCATTGCCTATATATCTATGCCAAATGCACCACACCCCTCGCACACTGCTCCTCCACCCTCATTGAATCCATGCTAGCCCCAAGTTTTAAGACCTACCTATTCTTCTTCCTCAGCGATGAGATCAACCTCTCAACAATCTGATCACCTCAGACTAATCACAAGAGCAGTAAGCATCATTGACACATTTCCTTTGTTTTAGCATCAATAGTTTGTCATGCTTTTACCCTAGATGTTGTATCCTATAATCGTTGTCGGGGTACCTTACTGATGCTATTCGCCAGGACACCTTGGTGGCCCTACGACCCTGGAAACCTTAGTTTTAACCTCACAATACCCCTTCATTTGTTCCTTGAACTCGAACAACTTTTTTTTCTGTGTTTCCTTTCCAGTTCAGTTACAAATTCAATCTTCCCATGTTTTCGTGTTGTTTCCCAATGAGCCGGTGAAACAATGTGAATCTAATCCACACTTTGGCCCCATCAATCCTAACTTGGTTCACAAATGATTTTGCCTTTTTTCATTGCCCCGTTTGCAATGGTTTTCAGATTTGGATGTGGACATGCCGATGCACTGGATAATTGTCATTTTCACATGCTATTTATTATTGATTATGTGCACTTATTATTCATTTTCATATTAATTTGTGCATTATTTACTATCATTATCATGTGATACTTAATTGCATCAAATCAATGTAATTTTAATGTTCCCGAGTGATTTAATATATTCCAAGAGCTTATGTTTGGTTTTTGTATATTTCAGGTGGATCTACACAAATCTACACATCTCAGTACTACTGACTTTGTTACCGACACTTACTCAGTATGGAACATATGAAACTGAGAATACTTGGTAGTACTGACCAGGAATTCAATACTACCGACAACCTTACAGGAAGGATTCAAAATTTCTCGAAGAAATCTCAAAACTACTGACATTGACTCAGTTGTACCGATGATTGCTCCGATAGCTACAACTATCAAAGGTGTCAGTAGTTCTGACATGACAGGATCAGGATGATTTGAAAATCATGTTTAATCTGAGGGTTGGCAATAAATGATGCCTTCTATGACTTAGGGAAATTTCATACAAACCTAATTATCTCATTCTATTATGTTGGACGGCAACCGAGAGCAAGGAGAGGAGAAAGTGGAGAAGAAAACCTAGTTTTGAGAGATTCAGGCACCTCCAGTGGATGGATTTGCAGCTGGAAGGTATCAAATCATCACATTTGTCAGGGAAGATCACCCAGACCATCTTCTTCAGGTGTTCTTTTAGTTCTCTAATGTTCCCCACATTTTTATTCTTATCTCTCTTGTATTTGACAATGGAAACATGAAGGGATAAACCCTTTGTTCCTTAGGGCCTGGGAATAGCCCAGTTATGCATTATAATTGACTTTTATGCATTAATATATCCTTTTCTCTTAATTTATTGATATAATTTTATGAAAGTATAGCGAACTATCCATGCTTGATCACCATAGGTAGTTAATTGGACCATTAATTGCTTTGAGAGAGGGATTAGGGGTTGGAAAATCTTACATCACACCTTGAGAAAGGAGGCTTACAAATGTGAAAAGATCACCCTGAGTTTTCAATAAAGTACCTAACTAATAACACAATCATTACGAGAGTGGGATCGGTATTAGACTAGGTAGTGAATTATGCCACTGGATTGGGTAATTCTTGATACATGTCTCTTTTTCCAGGGTTAGGAGGAATATTTATTAATGATATGATGTTACTTGCAATGTTAACCGAGGTGAAACCATTATCCTAAGAAATTTACTCCATTTGAGATGAAAACCAATAGTCTTAGATTTCTTTTTTGCATTTTAGATAATTAAACCTTCAATCAAAGTTTTCATCAGCCTAGTTGATCGCATCACAGTTAGTAGTAGTCTTTGGGGAACGTTTCCCTGAGTTCGACATCCGAGCCTCTTTGGACTATATTAGATTGATACATATACTTATGTTTAATGTGTGGTTTGCACATATCACCTACCCCTCAGCCATGGCGAGAGGATCTCATGGTGCTCCAGGCCACAAGACAGCCTAAATCAGGGCTCTCTGCCTTTGAGGCATTATGAAGAATGCATTCTCGATTTTAGTTCTTAAGGAAGAGATCAAGAATTGTATGGTTGTACTTCGAGTCCTCTCTATGTTATCTCCATTGTTCATAGGTCATGAGGGAGAAGAAACTTGGTCATGCAATGACTGTGGTGACCCTACATGCTTAATCGAATGATTAATACCACAAGGGTAATTAGGGGATTTCCGCACTTCATTTTCTTTGACCATTGATCCACTGAGGAAAATCCCCTTTTGCTAGCTGGAAGGCATCGATTGGTCCATGTTAGAGTGAGTCTGAGTCTAGTTATTGCTGACTTGGGTAATGTTGCCCATGTGGCTTGATCCTTTTTCATGAATGGCCAATTCTTTTTTAAAATTTTAGTAAATCGTTGTTTTGTCAGAAAATTATGAATAAATAGGTGTTGGAAATGATTTTTCGAGTAGAACATTATTCCATGGTTTTCAAACCATGTTTTTCCTTCCAATTTTGATGTTCATTAGAAACCTAATTTGACTCCTTAAACCCTAAACGTATATCACATGTGGTTTCTTCATGAAGACGATCTCCTTCTTATCAGTGTCTCTTCCAAATAGTTCTTCCTGAGTTGGTTTATTCCACCTCTTCCCTAATAACGCCTTAACCTAGACACCCCATAACCTCAATTTCTCTTCCTCTTCCTATTCCCTACAATCATGCCCAATCATAGCACATATATAGAAAAAGATAGACAATCTCTCATATCTGATTTCCACATTCACAAGCTTTCCTTCTTTATTTTTGATTCTATGCACTTGTTTGATAGGCTTCATGACATCAATCTCAGTCCTTACACAACATTATGTGTCACAATCTAGGTCATGTTGGTTATTCTTATAACATTTCTAATCCTACCTGCAACAACATGGACAAATTCCATCGACAAATACCCTAAAGGTGGAATATAGAGACAAACCCAAAAATGGTTGTGGATCAACGCTATATCTATTGGATGTCCTCTGATTTGATCTTCCTTGTTAATAGTAAATGATTGTTGAAGTTCCACTATACTTCATCAAGGACCTTCCCCATATTACACCAGTGGAGGAACTAAATTATAAAGAGGTTGTTACCAATCTGACAAAAATTGACTTCCTCCTTCAGGAACCACATGTTGAGGAGGGTGCATCTGAGCACTAGGAAGTTATAAGGACGTTCCATCAATAATCTTCAAACTAGTGCCAAATCCAGATGTTCATTCTTTGTTTCTATCCCTTCCTTCACAAAATCTACTATATCTACATCATCTTCTTCGTCTTGTACCATGAGTGATGTGCATCTAGTTATTAGGTCATCCGCCATTGGGGTAGGGTAAAGAAAAAGATAGAGTTAGCCAAAAAAATCAAAAAGAGATCCCAAACGTTGTTACGTCAACTATCATTCTCAGAACCCTAGATGTCTTGGCGGCTGAAAGTTTTTAAGAATGGATATTACTAACATACACATGATCTAATGTTTAGGTCCTCAACCTAAATTCACATGTTATAGAGTTATGCATTCTTAGGACATATTATATTTATTTATTATCTCATAGTGGAACAAACATAATAACCACAATCGCCTTTATTAATAATCAAATCAATTACAAGGTTTGCCATTACAATCATCACATGATTGGCTCTCAGGGCATATCACCAAAACCTTCGACAAATTTAGATCATATCTTATCAGTTCTAAGGTGATTGTCTACTCTAACCTTGTTGCCATCTGCTACTTGATGACAAATAAAGGTGCCAAGCCCATATTGATTTGGTGGGTTTTTTATTGTAAGAATATGATTTGGAAGCTTTGTGATAAGAAATTAATTGAGAATTTGGTAGTTGATCATCTCAGACATATTCATCTTCCTAACAATGATAGTAGTATGATTGATGATTCTCTTCCTAACAACCAACTTCTAAAGATCTCTTTTGAATTCCTTGGTTTTCATATTTTGTAATCTATCTAGCTACAGGTGTGCTACACCCAGAGTACACATGCCATTCTAAGAACTAGTTCACGCGTGACGTCAAGAACTACTATTGGAGTGAGTCGTACATTTTTCACCTTAGAGCTAATGGGTTACATTGAAGGTTTGTCATGGAGGAAGAAGGGCACTCAATTCTTGAGCAGTGTCACTTGGGGCCAACAGGTGACCACATGAGTGTAAGAAAAACTGCCTTGAAGGTCCTCCAATGTGGATTATACTGGCCTACAACTTTCAAAGAGGCTTATGAATACATTCTTTCTTGTGAACAATGCCAGAGATCCAGAAACATTTTGAAACATAATGATTTGCCTTTGACGGCTTGGTAGGAGGTTGAGATATTTTAAATTTGTAGAGTGGACTATATGGGTTCATCTCCCCCATCTTGTGGCTACTCCTATATTCTAGTTGTAGTGGATTATGTTCCAAAGTGGGTTGAGTTAGGGATGAGCATTGGGTCATGCTATACTGGGTTTTTGTCTATCTCAAACCCAAATCCACATTTTAAATTAGGTCGTGGGCTGGGTTTGAGCCCACATAAAATCTTAAAATGTCAGCCCGTACCCATCCCATATAATAATGTTGGGTTTTGAGTCGGGTTCAGGTTTGCCCATATAACATCAAATGAGCATACCAAGTCTTATTAGATCTAACACGCTAACATGAAAACTAAATTAGTATGATATATACTTTGTGATCAACCTTCAAAAAGGAATATATATATATATATATATATATATATATATATACTTTATGATGTATGCATCCTAGAATATGTATACCTTAGTTGTGTGATCCTCTATAGCAATGAAATGGATATTGAAAGAGAAAAAAATCATTTTCTTATACATGTGAACGAATGAGACTTAAAAAGTTAGTGAAATCTACAATGTTGTGTCTTTTTGCTTCCTCATTCTATTTGTATATACAATGAAATGGGTGTTATAAGAGGGAAAAAGATCATTTGTCTCCTACATGTGGGCACATGAGCAAAAGAAAGAGCAAAATCTACTATGCACTGAGCTAGTTGCTTCTTTATTTTTCTTTAATAATCTAATGACATGACTTTTCTGAGTGTTGTATACATTGCAAATCAAAGTATGGATGCCATATTTTATTTTGTTGTTAAAATATACATAGATAAACAACAAAAGGTTCCATTTGAATGACACAATGAGATAAAAACAAAGAAATCAAGTACTTCTATCCATGTCAGTGATGGTTATCTTACTAGTATCGATTCACTAATCATGTTGATTGATTATGGATTATCCATGTTTTGATTGGTTGGATACGTACTACATATTGCATCAATAAATATAAATATAATTTCCTTTTAGGACAAACATAGATGTATACATATACAATGTATATCAAATCTAATTTGGGCATTCAGGTTTTTGGTCCTGGGTTTACCTCAGCCTGTACCAGGTCCTAATAAAATATGGGTTTAAATTTTACACCTGACCCACCCATATTATAAATTAGATTCGGGTTATGTGGGTTGGTTCGCAGGTCGTATTGGGCCGGCCCGACCCGATTCTCACCCCTAGGTTGAGTCAATCCCCACAATGTCTAGGAATTCCAAACCCATTATGTGCATCTTCAAGGATATCATCTTTTCTAGGTTCTTAGTACCACACATAGTCATCTCCATTGGAGAATAAATTTGAACTTTTTCTATATAAGTATGGTGTTCATTATCTATTAGCCTTGCCATATCATCTTTAAACCAATAACCATGTCTAAGTTTCAAACCGTCAAATCAAGGCCATCCTTGTAAAGACATTTGGGAGAATGAGGAAAGATTGGACATGAAATCTCAATGATAATCCTGGGCATACCATACAACATTCAAGACACCATTGGGTACTACTCTGTTTCAGGTTGATAAAAAAATAGTCATGCCATCTTCCCGTTGAGATGGAGCATAAGGCTAGACGTGTGATTCACTTTCTATATTTTGATTTTTCTCTCATTGGAGATAAAAAAATCTACAATTGTAGGAGACAGAGTAACTATGCATGTTTGCCTACGAGAACACACAAATATACAAGGAGCAAACTAAGAGGTGGCACAATGATTGCCTAAAAAGAAAGGATACATAGGTGGGCGACCAAGTGTTTCTCTACAAGTCCCTCTTGAGATTGTTCCCATGGAAGTATGACCTCAATATCATGTGGCGTACCTTATAAAGAAGATCAACCCACATGGAGAGTCTTCTTGGTGGGACAAGATCAAGGGCAAATTTGTGGCAAACTGCCACCGGCTTAAAATATACATCACTTTAGAAGATTTTATAGAAAGGCAAGTGATTCCACTCCCCCTTGCCAATAAAGTTGCTACTTGAGAACCTATATGTCGAGCAAATGACGTCCAAAAGGTTCTTGTTGGGAGGCAACTCGACGTATATCTAGTTATATTAATAATTTTGTTGGATTAGTTAGATTTCTTTTCAATTTCCTTATTTAGTCTGCTTACTTGAATTTTATAGTTGAACACTTAATTGATTAGAATTTTTGGTTGAAATTTAACCTTCAAGTGTTTGGGACCCTACAGACCCTCTAATCCGGTGACTAGATCAACTGCTAGGTTGATCAAAAGAGCCACAATTTTTACAAGGATCAACTACAAGTGGATTAGCCAATCAACCCTCCTAGTCATTTGACCCGCTAGTATCAGGGACTTTCCCCCATTTTTGATCGGCCAACTAGGCTCATTGATCGGTCGACCAAAAGGGGTGCCCAAATGTCCTACAACCACCAGATTTGCAAATGTAGTTCTGACTGGCCCACCTGTCACCCTAGTCATCCTACAAGATTGGGCAGCCAAATTCCAACATGCATTGATCCCATGGGATGCAATTTTAGTCAATTGACCACCTGACTGGATCGACCGACCGACATGGGACAAAAATCACACATTGAAATGCTTGATCTATTGACTAGAACCCAGTGGATCGGACAAATGAAGTTTGACCTTCCCACCATTTTTGCTCCCATTATCGGCTGACTCAAGTTGCTCTGAACAACCAACCAACTATCACTCTTCAGTGCCAGACATGGATGATGATAGGTCGACCGAGTCACTTTTGATCAGCCGATCAACAATCTCTAACATTTAAAAATAGCCACTGGGGTAAGGGAGTTGGCATCAACCCCTATCCTCCCTTTCCCTAGCAATTTGATGCTCCCACAACCTCTCCTCTCACTCTCTGTCTTCCTCCCTTGCAATACAATGCCACCACATCTGATAGGCTGAATGGAAAGTGCAGATATACTAAGGCACACTTCTCAGTTTGGATGTCCCTACTTAATTGACATTAGAAGATTCAATCGATCTCAAAGTTGCTCCACCTCTGTAGTGTCTGACTAACCTTTGTGATCAGTTGGCCAGGGAACCATCACCGCCCCTTTCTCTGAGCCCTCTCTTCTACTGATTGACTAAACCACACCATGCTAATCGGTTGACTAGCTTTGCTATAGACACTATGCTCCAACATCCTCATTGGTGGACCAATGACACTATGGTCACTATACTAGAGCATCCATCCACATCTCCTCTGACATTATTGATTGGTCAAACACACCAGCGGATCACCTAATCTGGTAGAGTCAGAGTTCCCTACACTTTTTGCAATCAGCTAACTATTTTGTACTAGTCACCCGATCTGCCCCAAGTGGATGTGTAAGTCTCACTCCTGGTCCTTCCCTACTTGATCGATCAAAAGCCCAAAATTTTTCAGATGCTACACACTCAAGGTAATGGGTTAGACCAACTATCTGGCGGTTATGGCCATGGATTCCCACAAAATATAAACCCCTTTAGCTCTATGAAGGTCAAGGACAAGGTGGCCTCAATAGACCAACCACTCTCACGTTGGCACTCCACTCAGCCCATCAACAACATTTGCATTCAAGAGAGGTGTCTTGAGGACAACTTGCCTCCTCCAGACAACATGGAGGACGATGATGCCTACAATAAGGAGGTCATTACTGCTGAAACTATTTTAGTCGAGCAGTTCATCGAAGACATTGACGCCCAATATGGGGTAGTCATTCTTCATGGCTCAAAAACTTCTTATCCTCCTCCATGGAGGTAGTCACCACCAGCATACAAAGTCTCTTAGGCCTACCATCCTACCTTACCCTCTTGTTTTTCCCATCACCTAAGCAAGATCAAGGCCATGATCATGCTAGAGCACAAGAAGAAGTACAAGGTCATGGAACCATTGAGGTGCAACTTCCCTATTGGGCATGTTGAACAAGCTCAAGGCCTTGGGCATCTATGAGCCTTTGTAGCTTTTTCTTCACTGCACATGCATCTCACTATTCTCTTTTCACGTGTGTTATATCTTCAAGGAACTCACCTCAGAGTTTCTCACCACCTTTACGAAGAATTTCAGCTGCCACAACAACTTCAGCTATTCCTTCTATATGTTTTGGGTGGAGCACCACTTGGACGACACCGACCTCGCTGCCCTCATTCTAGATGTTAACAAGGAGTGGTAAGAGAAGTGAAAAAAAGATAATCACGACAATAAATTTGTTACTGAGAAGTTTTGGGATGAGATCACCGATTGGATGTGCTCCTTCCTACTTGGAGCCAAGGCGTCATTCATCCATAGCCCAGTGATTTGCTATCTTCACCGCATCCTCTCTTACACCATCATTAGTCATACTAGTGAATCGAGCATCACAACTTCTGATCTTTATTACCTGTGTTACATGTTGAACAACAATCCATTCAATGGGGGAGTGTGCTCATCAACCATCTTCATAATCAGCAACAGTGGAACACCAATTTTGATTTCTATTAGGGAAGAGTCATCATCACCATCTCTTGCTACCTTGACTACACTGACATCCCATTCACTCCAATGTCAACCTAAAAGCCATCCTACTGAATTGACATCAAGTATCTGGTTTGTTCAACCTTTATCAAGATAGACAAGGAGGATGTCATATACTACTAGCTATTTTGAAACAACCCTGTCATGCTTGCACTACCCACAAATGCCTACTTTGTGGAAGCCAACCTTATATAAGACCTTGAGGATCGAAATGTGCATGCCTAGCTTTACATGAGGGAGCACCCACCTATTGAGGGTAAGGTTCTTGAGAGATTGACAGATGCAGCACAACCATGGAGGTGAACGACTATGAGTTAGGCTATTCACCACCACCATGGAGACATCTCATGAAGCAACATGTGTTTAAAACAACAGGGTCACCTGGGATCATTTCTTCACATAGTTCTAGCAATAGTTGGATCACATTGAGGGGACCCAGACATGCATGGAGCAGGTAAATCATCACTAGGGCTACCAGAGTAAACACATGTACCTGACCGTAGCAGGTGCATGAGTAGTGGCACATGGGAAGAGGTGACTTCACATGTGTGCACCTACTATGCAGACTATGATGCAGGAGGGACCTTCCCTTCCTGTACCACTCCATATTGGGAAGTCAATACACTGAGCCTCCACCACCTAAGGAGCCCCCAAAGATCTTCCATGAGTTAGGATTGCTATGACTGTGGAATCCCCCCATGCTAAATGAGATTCCTTAAAACCAAAACACAATCAACCACTAATTAATCACATCTACCGAAAAGGGGTACAATTAAAACAAATAAATCTTCTTAAACATGTCTAAGAAAATTTATATAAAGGACCAATATCTTATATAAAATCATATACCATACCAGGTATCTTTGCAACTATAATGTGAATTCAGCCACAAACTGGTATACAAAAGGTGTTATCCATATATACATCATGTACAAACATAAAAATCTTATCAAAAACTCAAGTCGGTGAAGCATCATCTACAAAACCTTCCAGTATGGACCCGAAAGTATAGGGACAACTCTAGGACACAATAAACAACTAGCCAACTTTCTTTTGTGTGTCTCCAAACTACTCCTCCTTGCTACTAAGGATCTGTCGACGTTGCTGACGATCACCTAAAAAGATGTCATGACTCAAAAGGTGATACCCATGTCCCAATGAGAGATATAATTCTCAATAAAATTTATTGCTTGCAACAGGTTATATAATTAAATAGATAGAGTAGATGATTTTACAATATTGAAATGCCAAATATAACCTTTATTAAGAATAGTCATAGCCAGAGTCTTAGTTGTAGGATTGAAATATTAACATGATTAATAAAAGATCAGACACAACTAATCATTATAGGCATAATTGATTCCTCTTACCACATTATACATCATCTAAATAATAAAAGAAACAAAGCCAGGGTTATCATCCAAGGTGAATCATTGAATAACCCTAAAATATGTGCTACACAAATGAATTTCATCTTTTATTAAGCCTTGGGGAGTTTGACGTGTACCACTCAAACTTCCAAATGAAAACTGTGAAGTCACAATCAGATACGTACAAGATCTAGGAGAGTTAGAATCCTAAGATCTTTCCCCTCAACCAGTATGAGTCCACCACAGTGACATATCAGTCAAACTGCAATCAGCCTAGTCTGCCCTGGCTACATAAGTCATGATACTAGAAACTAGGGTATTCTATCATGTCATCCAAGGTACGACTGCAACTATCCTCAATCAAATCACATATAAATATTCATCCAAGACACGGCCTCGACCATTCTCCAAAACCTTAGGATCATGATGACATGGATATACACCCTTCTGGAATACTCGTTTCACTATCCAACAAGTCTTGACACTGGAATAGTTATACAGTATAGGGCACTACATGATTAGGGTTTCACTTAATTAGTTAAGCCAATTGTGTGAATTCAGATTTCATCAAACAAGTTTTCATACAAAAAAACTCTATTGTTCCTATGAGAATCATTAGTACATAACTACTCCAGATAATATAAAATGTATGAAATATATCCTTATCACAACATCACATAGTACTAGTCCATTTCCATCCATGAGGAGGCTATATTTCCATATGGTCTCAAAGCGTGCCCAAAAGCCATTTAGGGCAAAACAACATTATGTCTATCAAGAACATCATTAACATTTCAACATTTGCAGAAGGTTCAACATGTCACCAACAACTTGTTACCTTCAAACCCATCATAAGGGTTCATCAATCATATGAGTTATGACATTCCAAAAGAGAAACATAACAGAGTTACCTTTAGCATTAGAATGTATCAATTCATCATTCCAACTTTAGTAGAAGATAGATGTATTAAACCATCACCACATAGCCATTACAAGGAAGATTCAACAATGTGGATTGGATTTGTATCACTAAGAAACATACATAGATAAACTATTAGTTCATTAGCACACTTAGCCAATCACTTGGGTAAACCATCGTTTCATCAGCACACTTAGGTAAGCACATAGGTAAACCATTGTTTCATTTGTACTCATAGGTAACTCATCGATTCTTTAAACACATATAGAAATACCATCAGTTCATTCTTATACTTAATCAATAACATAAATTCTTATACCTAGAATTCCCATTGGATTGTTGATGTACTTAGTTAAAAAAGGAACCATCAGATTATTAAAGCACTTAGCCATAAGAATAACCATCAAATTATTAGTGAACTAAACAAAAAATACCACTGAATCATTAACATTACTTAGCCAAAAAATAACCATCTATTCATTAGTGGACTTATCCAATACATAATCATCAATTTGTTTATGTACTTAGCAAAAGGAATCCATTGGTTCAAGGACAGCAAAACCATTTTATAATTTGCTAGATAAAACATCATTATATTCATCAAGTAAACCCATCGGTTCATTGATGTACATAGCTAAAACCATTAGCATACACTACTAAAAAAGGTCTTTAACTATAAAAAAATTGTAGCAAAAACCCCATATTTTATAGCAAAAGGCTTTGACTACATATTTCTTTACACATACAAATTGTAGTATATGCTCGTATAGCTAAAGCCTTTAACTATATATTTCAAATATGTAGTTAGATAATCCATTCGCTACAAATTCATATGTATCCAGAAGCGTAGCTAGATATTATCCTTACATATTTAAATATAGGTATAATTATAGCTAAATGTATGCCTACAATTGTATATATAGTCAGTATGTTACAAAAATAATGAGTTAATACAAATTATATGTAGTTAATGTGTAGGGAAAGGCAACATCTACTGCACACATATGTATGTAGTTGGATTATGCACTAGCTACATATGTAGTGCCACATATACATATATGTATAGTTTGATTATTCATATATTGTGTAATTAGTCCAGAAGCTCTTTTAGTAACAAATGTGTAGTAGTTAGACCAAGTTATGCTATTTATGCCAACAAACTTACTTTCATTTATACTAAAACGTCAAATGTACATGGGGAGGATGTATACCTTGCCCCTATTACATAATGTGTACAAAGAAAAGGATATACATATACTAATAAATTCGGTGAGGTCTACACACATCTTGGAAAAAGAGTATGTATCTTTCTCGACCAGTTTTAGAATCGTTGTTGTCTTCTCCTTTTATTCAATGAGTTGTCGATAGCATGGGTTCTTGTGTTGCAAAAAGTTGTGACCTTGTGACACGTTGGCCCTTCATCCTATTTACTTGATGAGTGGCTTGATTTGTTTGAATGGAAGAAGTCTTGATTTGAAGATTGTAGCATCACTCCTCATAGTGACATCTTTCTATTACAACTTGGACCATCCATAGATGTTCTAGGAATCTTCTTTATACACTATTTTGTTGGACTTTATCTAGACCCAAAGAGGAATTCTTGTTTAGCAATAAGTTGACATTGAGGCCTTTTTTATCCTGCATCATATATGTATCAAAATTTCAGTCATTGAATAGAATAATTATTTCATTCATTTTTAAATTGCACCTTACTCGCAATCTCCGTCATTCCTGCTCTTCCCTCAAAGTCGTACAATATTTAAGCATGGATAAAATCTGAACCTGCAATATTTAATTACATAAAGAAAGGTAGATGACAAGATATGATTTGTTTAGTGTAGATTTTTTACCGTTTTAGGGCTTGGTCTGGTCCACCATTACTGCTGGATGAAACCAGAGGACATATCCTCGACCTGTTGCTGAATGCACTAGATGCTCTAATCTTGCTGTAGAAATGGCTGCTGCATTGGCCGCCACATCCATTGTCTTCAAGGATAACAAGGTTTACTCTGAGAAGCTAATCCACAGTGCCGAGACATTGTGGAAATTTTCCAGGCAGCATATGGGAAGGTATAGCGATGGGGCTGATGCTGCCCTTTTCTATAACTCCTCAAGCTATTGGGATGAGTTTGTATGGGGTGGAGCTTGGCTTTATTTTTCGACCGAAAACAATTCTTATCTTTTGCTCGTGACTAGTCCTGAACTTGCCAAGCTTGCTGGAGCTTTTTAGGGCAATCTGGATAAGGGAGTGCTGAGCTGGGACAACAAGTTAGTGGGTGCTCAGGTGAATACTTAATCCAAATTTCCTACTTAATTGCTAAGAAGTGCAGCAAACTACTGGTTTAGCCACCCAAAAAAATTCTATAGTACCATATATTAGTTAATAGAAAAAGTTTTCAGTTCATTGGAAAATCAAGTATGACTGAATTAAAAGCAGACAATTGATTTGCTAGACACATAGGTAAACATTCCAAATATAGACAATAAACATAGGTTAACCTCATCTCAGCTGATATATTTGTTGGTGTGACACACTAGCTTTCCTGATTAATTGGCAATTGGTAATATAGGCAAAACATCATAACCTTGCACATATGGAAGCATAAATAAGAATGCCACTAAGAAATTGTAGTCCTATGGAGAATAGGTGAATTACTGTACCAAATTTTTTCCACAGATAAATTACAAATATCCTTTTGTATCCTACATCAAAATTTGGATGATTTGAATGATATTGAACAACTCATTCTTTATAGACCTTCACTGAAGAAATCTGAGTGGCTTTGAAATTATAAAGCTGTATGCAATGGAACCATACATAAATACGTTGTATCATGATTCTAATAAAAAGATATGCTTATTATGCAAATCTAGGAAGATAAAGTTTTTTATATGTGATTCCATCATTACCAGTGTTCAACCTGTGGTTTTCTAGGTAGATTGGTCTGTAATTCTACAACTGATTCTGTATTGTTGACCTGAAATATCTTACAATATAATTTTTTGATGATCCACCATACATTCCTATACTTAACCTAGTAAATTATTAAAGTCTGATTAATATAGTTAATTAAGTGTGGCTTTGTTGTGTATGTATTATATCCAATGAGACTCAACCGCAGCCCATGATCAATGTATGGTTTGTTGGGTTGTGATGAGAACTTTAGAATAGAGCAGCTGAAGACCAAAATGAGGACAAGAAGATGTTGAATCAAAAGAGTTCTGCTCTATGTGACTAATGTTTTGCATTTTTCCAGCTGAGTTCAAAGCTTTTGTTATCTAAGTTTGGCAATATTTTCAAGTAACTAAACTATTATCTTCGAGTTCTTTGTTGCATAAGAAAGATTATAACTATTTATCAGGTATTGTAATACAACAGTAATAATATAGAGCATTTTATCTAGGGAAAATTATCAAATCCAGTAACAAAATATCAATACATGATCAAAACGTTATTAAAGTACCAGCAGTTATGAAAACCCACAATTTAATCAAATTCAGAATCTATGATGAGACATTATCCAGAAAGTATGGATATTGCATAATTATATTTTTTTTGCCAATGATAGGAGGCTTTATTTATTAGCCTGTCCTCATCTTGTAGTTCTAACATCAAAAAGTCATAGTGGTGCTTTTACTAAGGTAAATGGAAGTAGAAGATTGAGGAAGGACCTCAGATATAGCCCTAAATATGATAATCTACCCAGGCTTCCTACGCTTGGTATTTTTATAGAGATCCACCAAATATCCCTGATAAGATCCTTACCCCCATTAGTATCGGTGGGTTTAAACAGAGAGTATATCATTTCTAACCTGGGTAACCGATTCCTAACAACAACTATATACTTGGAGATTAAGGGCATTCCCAAGACCTGAGAATTGTAGCTATTGATGGCTTTGCGACTGCCCATGGCACTGATGGGACACATCCATTCATAGTCTAATAGTTGGAACTTGGGAGATCATTAGCATGGATGAAGGATGCTCAACATAGAGTATAGTGCATATGCCTACACACTTAGCATTCATCTTCAAAAGAATGATCATCAAGTATGAGCAGGACAATAGCATATAGGAAGTGCATAACATCACAGTAGTGAGCATGGTGATGAATTAGACTAATCAAGTTAGAGGATCAAAATACTTGAGCTCTATCTGATGATGCTTTTTGAATAATCAGACACAATCATACAATTATAGTTTGGTGAGATTGTAAGTTGTTGAGTACAAGGCTGAGTAGGACTACAACAAACAGAAAGTGATTCACGTCTGAAATCACCAACATGGTAATTAATAGATTACCTAATAATGTGAACAAGAGATGAATCCAACCACTCATATTGAAAACATTAGGATACCAATAAATACCATTGCATGAGGCTTGCATGATGAAATGAACCATATAATGGGAGATTTCATAGGTGAATCCAAACTCCAGAAACTATCTTTGCAAGTTTTGTGTAGACTGCAGATTTTGTGCAAGGAGAAATAACTTTTTGATGGTTATTCAAAAATCCATTGATGTATTAATCAAAGCATGAATACATAGGAAATGTGATAAATGAAGTACAAAGACAAGATATATCTGCAACCTCGATAAGGAATAGTGATACGTACCAATATTTGTAAACTCTCAATGAATTGCCTTCATACTTCACTCATCACCTACCGAGCAGTTCATCCTATACCAAAACATGCTCAAATGCTAAAATCATCCAACCAAAAAGATATGCACAATATCTTTGCACATTAGTTCCCTTGCAACAAAAACAAGGAGAGAATAAGAGTTTGCAAGTCTATAAATGTGTCTCATTGATACTTGTTCACTTTGTATTCCTAATTCCGTAAGCCAATGTGGCTAAGCATTGAGCAAACTACTAAGTAAACAACAGAAAATACAAAATCAATCTATCATTATAACTAGTGTCATCTGAGACATGGTCAACTTGTAATACATAGGAACTTGGAGCTGATTCATGAAGAACCAATTGTTCTCCAAACTCTGTAACGATACTGATTAAGGGAACATATATTAATTGTATCTGTATTTTTCTTCTTGGCAATTTCATTGGTAAAAATGAACTAGAAAGTCTAGAGTATGTAGCTCTTACGAGAGTTGCATGAGTCATTTCATGGATCTGTTGTCGAGAAACACGATGTATGTATCTAGTTTGCTGGTCTGTGCTAAATGGACTGACCGTACTGCTGAAGACTACAACTATTATTGTATTAATTCTTATAATTGTATGTCCACCGAGTTGGGATAGATCTAGTGAATCGCACCATTCAACTGAAGACTTATTATAAATAGATACAAACCGAGGTAGACAATCAGTCAGCGTGTGCCATCACTTGGAAATCCATCGTACTAAACGTTTAGCATATTATAGCCTAAGAGGCATAAATGAATGCAAGATGCCAAGACAGAATATTGAAGAGAATGAAATTAATAATAAGCCAATTTTGATCTCAAATCCAAACTGAAACAGAAAATTAGAACTGCAAACAACATACATGATTGCTACATGCATTTTCTAGGAGCATGTGATGATATATACAAATAGGATATAATCCCGAGGAAAACATGTATAAAAGAAGTTTACAGAGGTGTTTATGAGAAACACAGTCGATAATATTGAGGAATTGTGGGTCAAAACATGAAAAATATACATCCAAGCTTTAGATCGACAAATTTTCCACATTGAGACCACGCCTTCACTAACATGTGGACTATGACATGTAACCACAGGAAGTTAAATTGGAAAGTGAACAGTTCCATTGATCCTATTTGCATAATATATATGAGTAGGTGTTCAAATTTTACAACTATAAATCTCACAATGAATATAAATCAATAGGCTTGTAATACAAACAATCTAATAATTTGACTAGGTCAATATTGATTAAGGACCCATTATTTACTATTCTGAATGGAAACATATTGCATTCTAAATTAGATAGATAATATTGCAGTTTTATTGAGCTATAACTTTGAAGTGAATAAGATTATGTGCAGAACATCAAAACTTATGTGCTTCTTGTTAATATACCCATTCAACGTCAATAATACTGCATAAAAGAGACCAATGCAAACACATCAATAAGATTTGTGGACCATATATACAACTACAGTCACATATGGACATGGTGTAAGAAGAGGAGAAAGTACATGGCATCACAAGATCAACTACATTAAAACTATCTCAGGCAACTAGAGGAAGTGGATGAACTGACCAAGATCAAGATCAAGTGACTTAATAATATAAGCATTTGCTTCAAAAGACCACTTGTTTCATATCGATCTATTGTGGGAACTCCATTCATGTGCATCACATAACTTGATGTTAACACCAAATGAAACTAGATGGGCATAGCCTAATGATAATCGAGGACAAATAATAAATTCATTTCACCTTGCCCATCCTTACCCATAATGTTCGGGTATGCATCTTGGAGTAGTAGTCGCACAAGTAGTTGTATTGACTATCCACATTCTATATAAAAAAGATAATGTTAGTCATAATCAAGTTTATCAATCTTCCTCTTGTAAAATATGACTAACATATACTTCCTCTTATAATACATAAGAAAATCAATTTAATAGAAACCTTATTGAATCCAAAATTTAGCTGGACACAATGACTGGTCAAAGAAATGATCCAGATCATGTTCTTCTTATAGTACAGACGTCTTGATGGTTCAAAATATTTTGTCAGGCTAGTATAGTTCAAATGCTTCTAGATCTGCTAACTAATTGTTTAATCAACTCAACTCACACTCTTACAATTTCTGCATGTGATAATGTATACTAACAACATTGTAATTAAAAATATCTACATTCAAGCAACAAATTTTCCAATTTTAACTATGCAATTCATATAACGAGAACACCCAATCTTATGTGTATCAAGTCAAATAGATACTTGTCTGTGTTGGAATCCTAAAGGAATAAGAGCATCCTACCCCCAGTATGTCCTGGTAATGTTACGAAGGTCTGTCATGCATGGTGTAGGTAATCAAAGGCTAGTGCAATGCATTTGGAATTAAATTGAAGTAGAATCACCTTCAATGGTAATGTTAAGGAGGCAATTGCTAGCTACAACTCAGGGCCAAATCCAGCACTAAGATGTTCGCATTAGTGACAACAAAAGGAAGATAAGTGAGACAACAAATAGAGATTAAAAGCATGCACAAATTACATATAAAAAGCTGGAAATAAGTGTATGGCATCATATAAATCATTTAAAGTCATCTTAAGTTACATTGGATGTATAGGTTTACATATTTCCTCCTGAATCCTCTTATCTAAAATGCTCATCCCAGCATGTTCATTGTTGTCCTATGTTAGTTGCAAATTCCCAGAAAATATAAGAAAAGAAATTTAGAAATTTGACTACTTTGGAAAACAAGTAGTAGGCACCTATTTGGATCCCATTAAAATAAATAGTTCGTTTACAACAATCACAAACAAGAACAGAGTATATGACTAGGAAGGAAATAAATATTCCAGAAAATAACGTACTTATGAGCTCTCTGGTCTGAATAACATGAAATGTTCCATCTTCAACATCGTACATCTAACGATCAATGGCCAACGTGGCATACCAATGTAGCAGTTTTAGTTTTGTGGTTGGAGGTGAACCAAAAAACAAAAATCAAATTCAATTATCTCTATAACATGCCAATAAATTCATTTTGAATAATACTTTAGTGAACATCAGAATGCATGCCCTTGTCTTCGTGAACCCTCTAATTCTAGTGTAGAAATCTTTAGAAACTATATATGTTATCTAGGACTCATATCCTATCAATATGGAGTCAAATTCAAGGGGGTTGAGTAGGGAGAATTGACATCAGCTATTGTAATATTATCTTCAGTAATATTATCTTCAGTAATATTATCCAAACCTTCTCTTGTAATATTATCTTCAGTAAATTTTCAAAATATTAAATTTCTGTAAATCAACTATTGAGAATCTGAAGGGAAATCCTAAGAGTGGCTTGATTACCCACACATTTGTAGTAGTATCTTGCAGACCAAAGATTATTTAGAAAGCTTTTTCTGAAAGCTCACGTACTCTCATTCAACTACTCAAATCGAAAGAAACATGGTTCAAGATGGGTACTAAGAAGGACCCAATATCCCTGCTACTCACAAATTTGTAGTAGTATCGTGCAGATCAAAGATTATGTACGACTTTTTCTGAAAGCTCACGTATTATCATTTAACTACTGAAATCAGAAGAAACAAGGTTCAAGATGTGTACTACTCACACAATCAGTTTAGGGTAGTGTGTCTCCTTCCCCCTTCCTAGAAAATATCACAAACATAGCTCCATCGACCATCCCTTCTTCTATTTTTGGATACATGAGAAGTGGATAAAATGATGTCAATATCCTCATCATATTCTAATTCCTTCTTATGTTTTTGGATACATGAGCAGTGGATAAAATGATTATGAAAAAGATTCAAAGAACCATGGACAATGGTTCTCCTTGAAGATGCATGATCTATCACAAAACACATGAACATGGAAAGACGAGGCATTTCAAACCTAACTTTCAGTTACAAAAATGAGATGGAAACAAGATTGTGGATGCATTAGTTGAGCATACCTATCAACGTTTTGTCAACTGTTATGTTTCATAGAGAATGGTTGTACAAGTCTTGATCATAAGAGGATCGCTTGATAGGTTAAAGTATCCTGTTTAGTCCTATGATTTCTTGTTCTTGAACCCTCCTTGGCCTTGTCCAGATAATGAATTCAAAACCATGTTTTCAATAAAAATATATAATGCATCAGGGTTGTACAGAAGGAACAATTAAATATTCACAGGAAAAGGAACAGTTGATAAATTTATAGGAAAAGGAACAAAATGCATAAAAGAAAACATTGATGATCATATGGATTTAGCATATCCAAGAGAATAAATAACACATTATCTACAATGAGACATCGATACTTGACAAATTGATCATTCATATGTAGACAAACTTTGAAATTCAGCAGAACGGATGATTGAGAGCATGGTTACATTATTACATCTAACCTGAATGAGTGGAGCACATAGTGCCGAAGATGATGTATGCAATGCAAAGTATTAATGAAGCAATTTCGCATGCCTCTGAGACTGAAAGGTTGCTCTAGTTATGTTGTGGAGTGCTAATGCTTGATTCATATGATTAGCTCCCTTTAGTGATTGAACCTTCACTAGGATCGATATGTATGATGTGTTGTGGATTGTTAATGATGATTTCCTACATGAAAATAGAAGATCATCATCTTAAAACACAAATATACTAAATGTTTGTAGTATACTATTCAAAGTTAAAACAAGTAGAGACATAATCATCATATAGTACTACACAAATCAAACCTTCATTTTCATGCATCGTCAACAACGTGGAATGAATGTGGCATGAAAAATGTTACAGTATCTGTTGTACACACTCATAGTATCGTAGTGCTAGCCTTGTGAATGGTAGAGACCATCTTCTCTAGGTACTTTATCTCGAACTACAGTATCAGTAGCATGTGTCATCATGCCTTTCCACCCTAAGAAGGTCTTATCATCATTATGTAGAACCAATTCTACAACAACTTGGTTCAAGTAAGGATTCATGACAACATCGGCTTTGAACTTATTCCAATTGGTTGGTGACTACTGCCAACTGATTGTACTACTACAGGTCCAGAGACATTAGGATCCCTGTAAATAGAATTACTGGAAGGAGGTATGTGTTAATGTGAAGAGGGGGAGTGGAAGGAGGAAAAGGATTGGGAAAAGGACTAACCTCCAGTTCTACATATTGCATAGATCTTGACTAGTGCAAGAAAAAAGACCCCAATCTTAATGATTATAGTGCTTACCTCTAAAGAGGAGGCGATCTTATGGACTAAAGAAAAGGATGCTATTGACCTTGCATCAAGCCTAGAGATAGGCTGATCCATGAACATTACAGAAGGATTCACTACAAGTTCTGACAACAAATGCAACACATGCTCTGCTCTATTATGACAATATGCAATGAATTGAAAAGAGGGAGTCAGAAAGATTTAAACCAATATACATCTATTTCACTATGAAATAGAATCCAAAATAAGAAAGAGAAGCCACCAATAAGAAAATTTGAAGTTGATGAATGAGATAATTGAGCCAAATACTTATGAAGATATCCACAATATTTCTGATGTAAATAAAAACTAAGAAATTGCAGTTGAATTAATCAATGCTTGATCAGTTGGCTGACGACGATAAGTGGGCTTGGCCTTTAGAGCATCATGGTGATCATAATGGAAAAAAAGGAGATATATACAATTGAACATGTTTATACCAACTTTTATGATTCAAAACACCATAATACCCCAAATACACCTTTTTCTAGATATGTTAATGAAATAAGTAGACCTACAAGAAATACTACACATAAACAACTAGCTATGTCATATCAGACCATGGGACATGTTTAATTTCATAAGATACTCATCTAGATAATCATCATTCTGCAGATGGCAGATACACAATAGATTTGTTAGTGCTCACAGAACAAATACTATCATAAAAATACTTCCATCTTGCTACAATGAACCAAATACCATTCTCCTCACCTCCCATTGTGACAACCATAGAGTTATAAGAAGCAAACTAAAGTCTATAAGCCCCCTAAATGATGAACCTTAGGTTTATTCAGTAGAATAAAAAAATATAGGACACATACCATCTTCTACATAAATTTAACCCTATCTTATTAGTATAAATCACACTAGGGTGGGGGGTCTGGAATAGATATTCCATTAGTAGGAAACACATATACAATTATCTTGGCTAGCATTCATCTAACATCCATAGTGAGAAAATGAGCAAGCTCACAACTCAAAACAATATCTCAACCATTTAGGCTTCAACCAGAGCCTATATGGGAGACAAGCATTCCAAATAAGATGGGCAAACTGCCTCTATAACAGCCCACCAAATAAATTACAAGAGAAACACTAGTAATGCCACTACCTAATAGTTCATATATGTTTGTATTTTGAGAATATAAACTTCCTCACAAATAAATAGTAGGTAGGCCATCCCAAGTAAAATAGAGGAGACTTTGTGAAGCTAAATCTTAGATGAGCCCACCTGCTATGTGCCTCACCTCCTAATAATCAGTTTTTTTTTAACAACATGAAGCTATCAAACAAATCAATCTACAATCAAGTTCCATATTTTCTTTACACAATGTCTAATTATTAGTAATCCATAAAGCTGATTCACCTTACAATAAATCAATACACATCACAACTTCTCAATTGGAATTGATTAGGTAAAGACAAGAAGCTAGCCAAGAGAATGGCAAACTCAAGTGTCCATATCTCACTACTCATTTGAGGAAAAATACCACTTGAGAGCCAGAATGAGTTCAAGAACTATATACCCAAAAACTAAAACTCAGCAAAATACCTTAGTAGGTAATGGTATATGCAAATCGGAATCTAGTGAAAAATTATATGGGTGAAAATCAAAAGAAAACTCTACTTCTATGTTGCTGACCCTGAACATATTCAAGAGGATGTAACGGGAAGAAAAGATATTGATGCTTTATAAAAGACAAAAAGAGAACTGTATCTCTATTTTTCCTCCACCTTTAAGGGGGCATTTCAATTATCTTAGATTTAACATTCACTACGAGTTTGATGATTCACATGTAGACATGTTCCTATGATTCTAGAGAATTTAGGATGTCATGACAAATGCCTTCTCCTTTGTATCTGTCCTTCTTTTGAAACGAGACATGATTCAATATGTATAAGAGGTGATACAGTGGTTTGCATAAAATATAGGAATCATAACCCTTGGCAAAACCAATTTCAAAAGATGGTAAAGTGAGGGCCTTCTTCTCTTGCATGAGAAATCCTTAGAAGCTATATGCATATCTAGAGCTTCTAAAACATGCAACTAGTCTTGAAGATGACTTTATTGATTTGTGGAAAAAGCTCAATGCAATGTTATCCATGCCCGACAAGAACCCATTTGAAGTGAGATTGTAAAAGATGACATATTACATGTTAGAAAATGAATGGCATAAAACTGAAGCTAATGTAGTTTATGCAATAAGAGCTTGATCATGTTCATGGACTAGACAATGAAAGGGAAAATCTTTGGAAAATTTCAATGTACAAATTTGAAGAAATGAGATAAGAATAACCTGCTGCTTGTCGTGTTGTTTCCGTTGTTGAAACCAGATATGTTGTCATTGTTCCCAATGATCGACACTCACATTTCTAGCAGGGTTAATTGCTATCAACAGATATGTTCCTCCGCAAATCATATAAATTGTTCCTCCATAATAGGAACATATATAGGATCAGTTTCCATTGTCGAAACTAGATATGTTGTCGCTGTTCCCGATGATCGACACTTACATCAATACTAGGTGAAGAAAACTTCACATGTCTAGACCTATGGACCTTAATAGCATGGTACATGTGAAACGTGATATTAGCAGCAAGATCAACATGGGAGCAGAAAAATCAGTAATAAATTTAGAAGACTGAAATTCAACACAACATAGTAACCCAGACATGCAAGTATGCAACCTCAGACATCCGGATCACCTACATATGAACGTGATATCCAAATGAGAGGTTGATTCCAAATAAATTTTGCCACCATCAACTAAACAGAGTAAAAATTTGTTACCAACTGTTGTTTGAAATTAAATCCAATAGCCTGGCTGAAAGATAGAATGACCGGATCAAGAACAAACAAGACACTAGGGATTCTTTCTTCAAATTGCATAACATAGAAAAAACAGGTACAATAAAATTTCAGAATTACCTAATATGTCATGTGTCCATCAACGTTTTACTAGAAAACACCTTATAAATATATTATTTTAATATGTAAACCGTAGCATTTCTTATTCAATTATATTATCTGTTAGACATGAAAAGGAATTGGCATGACAAATATTCCTACTTGAACAAAAATCTCATGTTAGTAAATGAGGATAATATCTGATTATTTTTAGTAGTGGCCATATTCACAGCCAAATTGGTTGGTTAGACATGTAAATTGAAAGATATGCATAGATTGTAAGTTGCCCAGGGGAAGCCATCAGTCAAGATATGTTGTCAGTTATGAATGAATATAATATATATTCAGAGTTGTAAAGGGAAGTATAAACATAATGAAAAACTAAACAAAGGAAGTTCCGGATGTAACTTCACAACCGACTTTAGAAGTGTGTTCTATAGTTTCTACTAATAACATAGGAAGAACAGAGTAGTTACGAACCTTAGTGGATGTTGGAATGAGGCCACGTAGTTCTTGCAGATGGCCATTGATCCTCTCTGTCCGCTCCTTTCCGCTTCACTGTGGGTCTTCATGGCCATGAGGACAAGTAATAAAAATAGAGAGAGTTTGTAACATACATCATGAACACATTTTGTTTAATATCCAAGGCCTTTATTTTTAGTTTCTCTCAATTGTTTGATTTCAGATATGACAGCCAGATTTCATATGAATGCACTAACAGAGTTATTTATATCCATGGTTGATCAGATTACTCGGATCAGAATGATTGGTAAGATGTTCCTCCCAATTAAGACTTCAATTGACAAGTTCAAGACAAAGTCAACAATAACACATGCCACAAACATGTATTAACATGAATAATCACTTAAAGTAGGTGTTTAAGTAAATATGAAACCTCACTCCCTAGCTTTTATAACTAGTTCTATAATCAGAGAAAGAGCCAAAAGAAACATCACATGCATCGCTGCATACTAGAGAACATCACATACATAAGTGTGAAATTGAGCCTTGCCATAAAAGAGGTCTAATTGTTAACCAATTACTATAGAATATTCATATCATGGTCTTATTTAGCAAGAGAAAAGAAAAACAAGGTCTGATA
The DNA here is from genome assembly GCA_963693085.1 of Alisma plantago-aquatica. Lineage (NCBI taxonomy): Eukaryota > Viridiplantae > Streptophyta > Magnoliopsida > Alismatales > Alismataceae > Alisma > Alisma plantago-aquatica. The sequence goes on from OY856410.1 coordinate 27,584,362, forward strand.
ATTTGGATGACAACTTTGACATCAATCTAAAAAAAAATTAATAACTCTGTACTTTGGATGACAATCCTTTCTATATCCAATGAATTGACAAGCTTTAAATCAATCAAAAACTTTATTCTAAACCTATAGAAAAAGAGGGCAAAAAGCATCTAGAGAATCCTAAAGGAACTTTTATTGGTTGCCTCGCTCCAAGCAGTTTACCTACAATAATAAAAATAATTATCTAAAACCATTATATGGCATCTTACACTTATAACACAATGAAAAAAAATTACTGAACAATGAGTAGCTTCTTTGGCCAAGAAATTATTGACCCGATTGCATCTTCAATGATTTGATAATTGTCAAATGGTCTAACCAATTGCTCTTTAGGTTTAATTTCCACACCAATGCAAACAACAGCAAATGCAGACCCTAACTTTCCTCCTCCTATTACAAGGTCAGGATTCAAGCCTATCACTTGTCCTTGAGCTACAATTGACGTTCTATCATCAAAACTTAACAACCTCACGACCTATAAGTTGTACGAATTATGATGTAAAATTTTAGATATCAAGAATCAAACTTATTAGGAGTTTTTTTCTTTTAATAATCTGTCTTTCTGTAATGGTGGTTGCAGAACATGACTTTTGTAGCATGGGTGTTCCTTCATTCCTGGTTGTTTCCATATTCTACAATACAAAACACTTATCACATTAATGAACTCATAACTTATAATTATTACTAAAATTTTGAATAATTACTTGATTTGCTTGAAATGGAACACTCTGGCTTGAATTTCCCAAAATTATGGCTTCTAGATGTTCTTGTCTTTTTTTTCAGATCTGACAATTCTATTTTTTGTGTCTCGCATATGTGTTGTAGGTCTTTGACTGTACCTTCAAAACCCTCCACATATGCCTGACTAAACTCATTAGTCTCATGGTTCACACGAGCCTTCTTTGCACCCAATATTTGATCAGCAATTTCATCTTCATCAAGATTTACGTCATTGTTTTCAACTGCTGATTGTAACTTGTCCTACGACGGTAACCATAATGATGATAAAATTTGAGCAAATAAAGTCAAATATTTCATGAATAATTTATACTTACAATTAGTTCAGCTGATTTTGCATCTATAGGAGTACCATCCTTCTTCTTACGGGTAGCAACAAACAACTGCAGTCAACTAACGGTACCCCCTTTATTCTTTTGTTGCAGCTATTATTAACACACAAATAAAGTATAAGTAGAGTGTGGATGTGTTATGATATTATTATCATTATGTGGAAAAATTACTCACATTCTCTCTCACACAAACATAGGGCATAGACCCTGATGTATGTCGTGTGGTAACAAACTTTCTACTCATACTATTCTTTGCACTCCGTAACTACAGTTCATGAACAATTAACCTTGTCACTAATGAAAACTAAGAGAAGACATAATATATAACTAATTATCTTACCTTTCCGTCATTAGAGTCCTAGAAATTCATAAGAAAAGCCCATTGCAATGGATCAACATGGGAATGACAATCATTAAGTCTGTCTGTTTTGTCTTTGTGGTGCATATAATTTTTTTCTTTTGATTTCAGATTTAAAGTTTCTCCAACAATCCCTAACTGTGTGCAGAACCGATTTCTTTCCCTTTGGGTCGATGGTAAATTTCTTCTGTTATATGAAAAATAAAATGAATATAACAAATCATGCTTAAATAACACAATACAAAAATATATTACCAAGATATAATTCCATATTTCAGTTTTCTTTACAACTGGTACTTGTCGCCAATCCAAGTAATCCAAGGGTGCTAGTTGTGAATTTCTAGCAATTGTTCCCAAAAAAGAAGACAAGTCATTTTGATGAGGTCCAATTGGTTCTCCATTTTCATCCAATGTGATTGGTAATTTTGCATCCCCTGTCTTACTCCATAATCGAAGACACTTAGAATAGCCTCATTTTTTATTATACACAACACCACCTAAAAATTTAAAACAATATGAGGCAATTATTTTTAAAATATACATATAAATGCTAAAATATGAGATAATAGCTAATTGGTGTAAATTGTTGATTAGAAACTTATGTACCTTCATCATGATTAGCAGTAGTTTCTTCATCAACCAATTCAAAGTCCTCATCAATTACATGATTGGTTTCAACCTCATGATCTATATTACCATTATGAACAGAATGATCAACTCTCATGTCATTATTTGCCAAAGAATCCCTATGACCAGCTCCAACCTCATGATTGATATTGGTTGTATCAACTGAATGACCAACTCCGGTACCATTGCTTGCCAAAGAATTAGCCTTATGAATAGAATGACCAGCTCTGATGCTATTGTTTGTCAAAGAATTTCTATGATCAGCTCCAACCTCATGATTTATATTGGCATTATCAACACAATGACCAGTTCTCATACGGTTGTTTAACAGAGACATCCTTCCACCGATTGGAACATCATGATTTATCATTGACACATGCAGATGCTTCTCTTTTATGATGTGTACTTCAGCATTTTTGCTACTGAAAACAGATGATGCACCAACCTTTTTATTAGTTTTATTACTCAAATCAGCTTTATAACTTCCAAGATCAGCATTAACTGAACCAAGATATCCTCCTTTCATTCCCAAATCAGCATTAACAGAACCAAGATAACCTCCATTCATTCCCAAATCAGCATTAACTGAACCAAGATAGACTCCATTCATTTGCAATCATTTAGACATTCCTACAAAGATAAATATTAAGACAGAATCTTAAAACTACAAGTACAAAATGATAATAGATAAATTATATGTCACCGTACCCGCCAATTTGTGTTTAATTACTCCATTGTTTGCATCATCAGTTTCTCGTGCAGACAACAATTGTGAACGTCTTTTCAACATCTTGAAAATCTAATGCATAACAAATATTAATAAAACAAAACTATAACCATAAAAATATAGTTAAATAATAATGGTTGTAGGGACTACCTAATATAAACATTATAAAACAGTTGTTGATTCGATTATTGAGAACAAAAAAAAGTTTGCAAATTTTAAGAGAAATAGTATGCATATTAAAGGAAGAACAATGGTATTGATAATTAATAATAAATGAATAAAACTAAATTCTTATAACGCTACATCAAGATACAAAATATTAAAAACTACATATGATAGATCACAATGATCTCAATCAAGTTGCTCATCATTTTTGCCATCGTAAAAAGTTACACCCTCCATATCTTCTCTAACCAAATCAGATCCATCAGAAACATCACTAAAAATAGATTCTCAATCATCTGCATGAGAATCTTTAGGTACGCATGTCCCATCCATGAAATTTTCAGTAAGCTTCTCATCCATGTCATAAGTATCACGTGGTGTCGTCTACACGACAAAGATCCACCCACGGTGATTGATGTCAGTCAGATAAAAGACTTGTTGTACTTGAGAGGCCAATACAAATGTATTTTCAATTAAGTCAATGAGTTTTAATTTGACCATTGTAAATTTATTTTCATATTTTTTGACGCCCTTATTTGCATTCACCCAATCACCTTTGAACAGTACAACTTTTAGTTGCTCATAGTAACTAATCTCAAAAATCTCTCGGAGTACCCCATAGTAGGTAACTTGACCCAATTTAGGATTTTTGTCCTTGGAACTGGAAAAACTTTCTGTCTGGGCATTCACCATTATCCCACTATTCTGGGGTTTTTTTACCATGTTCCTCCTCCTTGGTTCGAAATCTATATCCATTTGTTATATATCCATTATATTTGTTCACCATATTTTGTGGTCCCCAAGCCAGAGTTAGTAGATTTGATGGAAAATTTTCTGATTTGGCCTTCTCTTCAATCTGTATACATTTTGAATTGAGTTATTAATACAATGCTCTAACAATATTAAATGAAATTAATTTTATAGACTTACATGCTTCTTAAACCAATCACTAAAAGTGTTCATATGAATATTACTGATTTCCCAATGTCTTACACGCGGGATCATTTTCTTCATGTGGCGAATGTGTTCCCTGCTAACAAGTACATAAGTCATGTGTACATACATCTAACGGTGAGCATGCATATTTCTTAATAATTTAATAAACTCACTCCATGAACGGTTCAACTGCAACACAATTAGATAAAATATACTGATGTGCAGTTTTCAGCATCACATCTTCAACATAAACAGGAATACTCTTTCCTATTCGACGCCCTTTGTGTGAAAATATAGACCACTCATCGTCAGTAACAATATCGTCATCTTTGACATCATTTCTAGCCAATTTTGTGAACCTTGTCTCTACCCCAGAGAGATACCTTGAACAAAATGTTAAACATTCATCTGCTAGGTAACATTCTGCTATGGAAGCTTCTGGAGCAGCTTTATTCCTCACATATTCTTTCAAAGTTTTCAAGTATCTATAATGATAAATAGAATTTATTTAACATCAAAAAATACATTTGATAAAATTTTAGTGAAACAAATAGTAAAAAAATACTACCTTTCCACTGGATACATCGAACGATAAAATGGTGGTCCAGCTATCTTAGCTTCTTGTGGAAGATGAATGACCATGTGCTCCATTATGTCAAAAAATGAGGGCGGGAAAATCTTCTCCATGTTGCATAGAGTCATCACAATTCTAGATTCTAACTTCTCAATAGCATACAGATTTATCTCTTTTGAGCATATGTCTTTGAAAAATCTAGACAACTCAGTTATCACAGTTATGACGTTCTTTCTTGGCAATGCTACCCATAAAGCCAATGGCAGAAATTGTTGCATGAATATATGGTAGTCGTGACTCTTTAATGCCAACAATTTTCTTTCTTTGATGCGTGCATTTCACAAGATATTGGAGGAATAACCATCTGGAACCCGTACAGACTTCAAAAACTTACAAAATAATTCTTTTTCCTCCTTTTTCAAAGGAAAACAAGAAGGTGAAATAATATTCTTACTTCCATTCTTGATAATGTGCAGTCTAGGTCTTATTCCCATCTCTAAAAGGTCATAACGAGATTTTTCATTATCCTTTGACTTTTCCATCCCAAGTTACGTGTGAATCAAACTCACACATACATTCTTTTCAATATGCATTACATCAAGATTATGACGAATAAGGTTGTACTTCCAGTATGGCAACTCAAAGAAAATGCTTTATTTTTTCCAATTGTAAGGCATATTGTCTACATCTCTGGTTTGAACTAAAACTTGATTTCTAGACAACATCTTTGGAGTAGTTCTTAATTCTTCTTTTCCATCAAATGAGGACATATCCCTACGAAATTTATGATCCATCGGAAGGAACCTCCTGTGGCCCATGAAACATTGTTTCCTACTATATGGTAGTCTAATAGACCACGTTTCCTTATTGTAAACAGGACATGCATCATACCCACTAGTTTTCCAACCAGATAAATAACCATAGGCAGGGAAGTCATTTATCGCCCATAGTAAGGCGGCACGCAATTTGAATACAGCTTTACGATCAACATCGTAGGTATCAACACCAACTTCCCACAGTTCTTTCAACTCTTCAATCAGAGGTTGTAAGTAGATATCTATCTTCATTCCTGGTTGAGTTGGACCAGGAATAATCATAGAAAGGATAAAATTAGGCGTCTTCATACATAACCATGGTGGCAAATTGTACGGAATCAATATGACTGGCCAAATACTATATGATTGACTCATCATGCCAAATGGATTAAATCTGTCAGATGCTAAACCAAGACGCACATTACGAGAATCAGATGCAAAATCAACATGCATGTTATCAAATGTTTTCCATGCAGGTGAATCTGTTGGATGTCTTAAAACTCCGTCCTTGGTGCGACTTTCATCTTGCCACCGCATTAGTGGTGCGACTCGAGAGGACATCAACAATCTCTTCAACCTAGGAGTCAAGGAAAAGTAGCGCATAACTTTACAAGGAACTCTTTTCTTTTTAATTCCCATACCTTGTGCACTGTCTACATCAGTTTCAGTCTCTATATATCTAGAAACATGACAACGTGGGCATGAAGTATTATTTGCAAACTCCTTGTGATACAAAATGCAATCATTTATACAGGCATCAATTTTCTCATAGTCAAGACTAAGGTCCCTAATTATTTTTCTTACTTCATAGTATGACCCAGGCAACGTGTCACCCTCAGGAAGCAAATCCTTCAAAAGTTCGAGCAGCTCAGTAAATGATTTATTGCTCCAATTATTGCTACATTTTATATGGAACAACCTCACGACGGTATACAACTTAGAATACTTCTTATTTCCAGGATACAACTCTTGTGTAGCAATCTCTAACAATTTGTAGAATTCCTCAGCTTCTTCGTCGTCAACAAATACAAATGAATCATCATCGTCGATGTCCATAGTTTCTCGATAGTTTTGGACTCCATATGCATCATGCAACATGTCTCTCATATCATCAAACGACATGTTGTCTTGCATAGAAGAATCTTCTGTGGCATCAGAAGAAGTCTCACCATGAAAATTCCAATCAGTGTAGCTGTTGAAAAAACCATTCCATAACAGGTGCTCGGTTGTCACATGATGGTTGTGTCTTTGTATATTTAGACACTTTTTATAAGGGCATAAGATAGTCTCATTCCTACTATGGTTTTTGAAAGCGTCCTCTATGAATTTGACTACCCCAGTTAAGTACTTTGTACTGGTCCTGTCTTCCTCAATTATCCATCTTTTGTCGATCATACTTCCTTAGATAAACGTAAGTAAACACATCAATATAATCAATATATACGTAGAAATTATTAATCAAATAGAAAGATTTAAAAAATAATAATAATAAAGAAGGTAATAAAGTATACATAAATTTAACACAATGAAAAATTAAATATATAAATAAGTAGAAAATAAAAAAGTATAATACTGATCATAGTATACATAATACTTTGACAAACCATGTATACATCTATTACGTATTGGTAATAAATATCAAAATAGTTTTGTTGTCTTGTTGGACTATGATGATAAGGTTCAACCAGGGAAGCATGGACACATTTCTAGCATGGACACCGACACAGACACTATAAATGATAAAATATTAATTTGAATTTATCATAAAGCTACTTGCTGAAATGCAATATGGCTTTTGTAAGGTGATATCAATTGATGTAACTAAGTTTATGTACTTTTTTGCATGGGTAAGTCCCACTAGTTTCATCCATATTTGTCAATTAAGATGGTATTGCTATGTTAAAATGGACCTGTTGAATATCATGGTGAAGAATGTGTAGTCTGGAATGCTAAAGAATGTGTAGCCTTGATTATGTTTATTGTACGTAATAGGTAGTTCATGACATATATTCCTCCACATTTTTTTGTTCATTCTATACGATAGGTAGTTCATGCAATATATTCCTCCACAATAATTTTTTTCATTCTATATAATTGCTAGCTAGGTAGTTCATGGCATAATAGGTGGTTCATGGAACCAGATTTTCATAGCTTCAACACAATATTGAATATGACTTTTGCCTCCTACAATGCATTTGAAGGCCCAATACGTACTTGAGTATGATGTACCTCATAATCTAATTGGCTGATTTTGAAGTGAAGCTCTGATAAAAAGTGTGTCTCCAAGGACACAAGTCACAACAAAACTCATGTTTAGGTGTAGGCATTGTTATAATTTTGGTGACACTGGCAAGGGAATAGTATATATTTAGAAATTTCATGTCCAACCTGCCTCTAAAAAAATTAAACTTTGGACATGTGAATCTTCAAGCTCCACTTGAATAGTTTACCCAGGAGATTTTCTCATCTTTAATAGATCTGAGAACGACTGTATGACAACTGTGATGGTCCAACTCTATTCCTTCCATGCATTCTATTGTCAAGATGAACAAGGAAAACTTTGTTGACTCTACTGCCATTATAAGGGTGAACATGGAAAACACCACACACCCATATATGTTGAATCTGATATTTCTTGCTTGAGCATAATTGTTAACCACATGTTATAATTTTATGTCCTCACTATCAAATAACTACAGGGCATTTAAAATTCTGGAACTTGAGCATGTAGTTTCCAGATAGTTCCTACATATGCTTCTGATGTGAAACAGGTATAACACAACTGTTTTTGTTAGTAATCATGAAACTGACATATTTTTATAAATTAACAGATCTGATTTTCTGTTAGCCAACTATAGTCACCTACTCACTGTTGTGTTGTGATAGCATTCATATACTATGAAATTGATCATCTGAATTCCAAACTTAGTTACTTAGGTTATGTTACATACATGTATGTTTATCATGTAACCTATTCGACCAACAATAGTGTTTTATGATGATAGAAACATGAGGCATGTTGGGCATCAAATTGCCTTTTCTCTATTTCTCTAAAGTATACCTTTGGTTGCACCTCTTCCATTTCTTGCACAACCGAGTCCATAATTTCCAGACCAACATCCAGTTGCAGTGTTATCCTTTCATTTGCTAGAAGTTCTAGGGGGAATAGACCCTTCCATCCAACAAATTATTGTGCAACCTTATTGTAGCTTGGCCTCGAGCACAACTAAACATGTAGAAAACCTTATTGTAGTTTCATTTTTCTTGTGCTTCTAGGTTATTTCCCTAAATTTATTAAGTATACCCAAAAAACCAAAGCAGCCCTAAACACATTCAAAAGTATGGCATGGACATTAATAAAGGAAATAATTAATTTACTCATTGGAATGAAAAAATGAGAGACTGGCAAAAGAAATTAGAATCTGTCGAGGCATGTACATGTCTAATCTCACAAAAATAAGGAGGTCCCACTTGTAATCTACCATGGGGTCTGTAAATGAGGGAACCTTTTAAAGGAATAACCCTTTCATAATGAAAGCAAAGAAATCAATGTCCATGATAAGGCTTTTGACCATCAATGTCCAAAATACTATAATATGGAAAACAAGGATATCTATTCAATTATAAAGCCCAAAGGGAACCCAAAACATAAGTACATATTTTGTTGTATAAACTATATCAAGGAATGTCAACGATAAAGACCATGAGTTGTATCCGAAACATAGTTCTTTAACCCAATTAGGTCCAGAGTTCCATGTTCAAAACCCATTACATTGCAAGATTTTGGCTTACTAAGTGTGCGTTATAGAGCTAGTGCAACTCGAAATAATCTTATCCCCTTGACAAATGGTTCCCATTGGAACAACTGAGTATGATCATTTGGAGGAAAGAACCAACCTACTAGTGGTGGAATGGGACACTAGAAACACTTAAATGTGATTGGGATCCTACACTGCCATAATTACCAAATTCTAAAAGACTATTTCAAAGTGAGATTTGGAATTAATAATTGTCTAACATTTGAGTTAAATGATGATGTGACCACCCATCAAGAACCATCACACAAGTTAGGATCCCATCCAGCCTAGTCACTTGACTCAGCAACCGGCCTTAATGATAGAGACCTCAACACTTGCCAAGGTTTAGAGCCACAAATACTTAAAGGAAAGACTATTTCAACCACATTAATGAGTATAAACACACAAGGTTACTAGCCCCTATTAAGATGAAATATACCTCAACCAATGATTAAGTAAATACAAAATAATAATGTCTCACTAGCCCCTATTAAGATGAAACATAAGATCATGATAAATGGAAATTCAACAAATTTGCAACAATAAATATCTTATTATAATCACCCACAAGTAAGTAAATACAAAATAATAATGCAAAAATGCAATGAGGTTTGTCAAGTAGTACTTGGCCATTCTACGTAAAGATCATAGGCCACCACAGTCAGGGGAGGTGAAGCAAGACATGCCAAATACTCTAGAGTGCCCTTGAGTGTTTTTTTTCCAAACTGTAAAAATATAAAAACCTTACAAGTAATTTTTAAATGTAGTCAAATGAAGTGAATTATGTATTCTCTCATCAGTTCAATGGCTTTAGTCATGCACCCTAGTGATTGTCTTGAAAGTTTATCAACAAACTGTATTATGGAACTACCTTATTCTTTGTGAATTTACATAAATATATACAGTTATAGACACATGTATATAATTTATTTGTGAACATAAGAAGCTCCATTATTCTTAGAAACAGGCAGAAACAAAGATCACCATGATATCCACTTCACATTGCTGATGCTACAAAATTTAGCATACAAAATTGTATATTAAATTATTATACCATCCAAGAATGATGAAATGAAATACAAGAAAATCATTAGAACTTAATTACAAACAATGATCCAAAGGTTCCAATACTAATGGGGGTGTGCACTACAGGGAAGGGATGAAGGTTTTAGTGAGGAGTTGGGGTTTGGTTGAGGAGTCTACATTGTTGGATCTTATTTTCTCTTTTGTTTTTAGTTAGATCTTATGTGGTTGGGTTGGTCGTGTCCACTAAGCGTCCTACATGTGTCCACGACGTGTCCATTTTGCAAATACATAAAATATGAATTTGGACACGCTGGAGGAGTGCCTGACGCGTGTCCACGCGTATCCAAGGCGTGTCGGGGTTGGACACATGTCGGACACGAACATGACAACCTCTGGGAAGTGTTTGTGCTTCCTAGATAGAAACGTATACATACCTAACATTTTTTGTTCCTAAATCAAATATCTAAATAATAAAGAGACAGTTTCATGTATATAGAACTATATAGCTAATATACAAAAAAATTACCTAGCATGTATTGTTGCATTTAAGCAGTGTGCCAAGTTTTGATATATGCGCAATGTACGTCAAATAGCAGAAAGACATCATATAGCATGGATGGAGTCTAACAAGAAGTTATGGTAATTATCTATTGGACAGTTATTGAGTAGGAGATTGAGTTGTTCGCTATTTCTACTATAATGTTTTAGATTATAGACGTAACACTCATTCATGTATCACTTGCTGCAGTTCAAACCTATGATATCATACAAAAATAAGGGTTGGCATGTATATTCAGACCATTGATTATATATTTGTTCATGATTCCCTTCAACAATATATAGATATTCCATAAAGTACACACACCTGGTCAAAGTTTGAAGAAGGAAAATGAATCCAACCGTGAGGAGGAGGAGCAGTTGTACTCTTAATTTGATCCTTTAAGCTAATCAAGAGATATATAGCCACTATTAAATGACTTCCGTGAGAGGGAGGAATCCACGGGCGGTTGGAGGAGAGCCAATAGTTGGAGAAGACGCCCTAGCACTGGAAAATATAGCCGTGAGAAGGACCGCAAGTCAGGGAACAGACCTGCATTTGTGGGCAGGGACAATGGGAGTGGAAGAGGTACCTTGCGAGTGGTTCTGAAGATAGATTGTTGGATGCGGCCAATGTATTAGAAAGCGGGAAGCGGGGGGCGTGCAGACGGCACCGTGTAACCGATTAAGCGGAAGGCGGGCGATTAAGCAGGCGATTTTTGAAAAAGTGGGTGTCTAAATTTTATATATTTTTATACAAAATTACATGTATGTGTATATAAAAAAATATATTTATAAGGAACTTCTATACATATCTAATCAGCAAATCAGTAATTAACTAAGTATTCATCAATACTTACTATTAATCAGCATCTCTAATCACTAAAATCACTTGCTCAATAATTGTATATAACAAACTATGAATTATTGAATTAAAGTAATCATTAAAGTAATACTAACCAGTAGTACCAATCATTAATCACTGAAAGTAGCAAGGAAATGAGTAAAACTAATCATGCATTACTAGTATAATAGAGCAATAGGATATTTACTTAGATACATTACAGCAGTACCCAATTATTACATTACACACAAAGTATGCATTCTAAATTAGGACTAGCTATATCATAGAATATTTAATGTATATAAGTTTTGTATATTATAGTCAACACTACTTGGATATGTAATTAATTAATGTTAGATGCTTACATTAGGATTTTTAAACAAAAGCGGGAAAAAAGCGGGCAAAAAGTGGGCGATTTTGTTCAAAATGATTAAGTGGACGATTAATGGCAAAATTAAGCGGTTGGGGTTCATAGGCGCTTAAGCGGCCCGCCTGGCCATTTTTTAATTCACTGGATGCGGCTAGGATGAATCTTCACGGACGACCATAGAGTGATGGATCTGGGACCAAGAGAACTCAAAGTGGCTGGTCGATCGGGAGGAAACGGCCACCCGCCCTGGTGGTAGAGGATCATTGATGTTGAGGTTTCCTCTGATAGAAGCTTTCCTTGGATGGCCGCCAAGGTGTCCGCCTACGGCTGGGGGAGCGCAGTAGGAGAGCACTGTCGATCGGGGTTTCCTTGATATGCGGATGCTGAGCTAGGTAGCAATCTTGCAGATGACCGGTTAGGGAAGATACTGAGCGATCATGCGAGACAAAATAGGGACCATCACGCGCGGGTTGGATGAAAGGGGAGGGAATGATGGTGCCACCCAAAAATTATAATGTGGCCAACTTTCCCTTCTTCATGTTGCAAATTCTAAAACAACTAAAGTATTCACTCATCCATCTATTCCCTTCTCTTCCTTTAGCTTGCCTCTCTCTTTCCCTCACCACCTACCAAAGCTACTTAAATGAATTTGACTAGTTTTAGTTTCACATTTGAATCAACCTCACAAATAGATCACTGGATAATGCACAAGGAATTGATGTAAGCTTATTATGTAACAATTTTTGGTATAATTTCGAGTATATAAATGTTGGTTACCAAGAGAGCTTGTTAATCGAATTACATAAAATTTTGAAAATATTAAAATTACACAATATAGTCTTAACAAGTTACTTGAGAGGTCTCATCTCTTATGCATATGCATTATGCATTGGATATAAAATGAGAGGAATTCTAGTGTACATGAAGAAAATGAAATGCCCAGGAACTGCCTTTGGAATATTATTCTTAATGAGTTCAAGTGTCTAGATAACCCTTAAGACCAGCCTAGGACTTGCTAGGTTTCAATTTAGTAGATTTCTAATTTTGCTCGAGGGTTGATCTCTTCTAATGATCTAATCTAAAAATTTATGTGATGAGTTTGTATGGGAACCATATAGAAACAATGAGATTGGTTTCAATGTGGCTACACGAGCTCATCTGGGACTACCAGATACAAGCAAAATAGAGGTAGGAATTGGACTTCCGTGCACGTCAAAACCCCAAAACTAGTAGTGCATTCCCAACTTTTGTGAGGTTGAGTTGCTCAGTATCGTCATCTGACCCGTAACTAGCAATCACATCTCTGCCTTGCCAGAGCTCGATCTGACATACTTGAAAAGGAATAGCGCATGAAAATAGAAGACTACAGACTGAAGAGGAGGTTAAATGCAAGTTGCTATATGCCAGCTAAATAAGGGAACCGTGGTGTTCCCTTTATCGATTTAACCCTGCTGGGAAACAACCTCAAAATGGGAAGAACCAACGCGACCAAGGAGGGAGATATTGAAATCAGAGAAGAACTAACCTGGACGTCCGGGTGCTCTACTGCTGGGCGGCGATGATGGAGGGATTGTTCCTTCGGGCTATTGGACAGCGATTCGTGCCCTCATGCTGCTGTACGGTGGCGTTGAAGAGAAGAAACCCGACAAGCTCAGATGATCTTGGCAATGACGAGCAGATTGTGCGTGGGGAGGCGACAATGGAGGGATTGTGCCCTTGGGCTGTTGGACGGAGACATTGAAGTGATGATGTGCCCTCAGGCTATTGTGCGGCGGTGTTGAAGAGAAGAAACCCAGCCAACGAGGTCAGACGATGCTTGGCAACGATGAGCGGATTGTACGGCTAGCGATCCAAGGATTGCGCATGGGCAAGCGATCTGTTTGGGGCAGAATGACGGGTGGTCGCCTGGAGGGATTCTGCACGGGGGAGTGGGATAACTCGCGGGCAGTTGGGAGCGTGATTTTTATCGAGTGGGAATATTGCACGCGGAAGGATCAGGAAAAATTTCAGAAGTTTGATTTTATTTTAAAAAGTTCTCATTTGGTTATATTTAGTCAATATATTTAAGACATGAAGAGGATAAGTGTATCTATGTCTTATGAATTGAGTTAACTATACTTATTTTATTTATACTTTTTAAATTTGTAGCTAACTAGGGATTTAACTACATAGAAATTATATGTAATTAGAAAAATTGTAGTTAAAGACCATCTTTTTTGTAGTGATACTTAGCCAAAAACAAAACCATAGGATAATTAGGGTACTTATCAAAAGAAAATTCATCGGATCATAAGAGTATTTGACCAAAATCAAAACCATTGGATCATAGTCATCAAGATCATAAATTAATTTACTTGGCATAGACATTGGATTATTATATTACATAATCATTGGTTCATTTATCACATGGTGTCACTATTTCTCACTCTAGGTAACACCATCATCTCCTACTCTTTATCAAACCATTGTCCTAAGTACTAGTAGAACCACTGATTTATAGACTAAGTATCTCCATAAATTTCAATACTAAGCAATACCATCGATTTCTATATTAAGGGAAAGTTAGTACTTCATACTAAATAACACCATTCTTCCATATATTCAAAACCAAGGTAGTTCATGTCCATACTAGAAGGAATGTTTATATGATTTAGGGATAGTTTAACAACACACAATTATCATGCATGTATATAAAGGAGTGAACATAAGATCATTATCCCCATAATACCAAGTTTTAGGGCAAGATCTATATGGAACAAGTTAAAGGCAAGCAAGAGACTGGTTGAAGGTTATATAACTCACCTCAAGATGAAGATGGATGTCCAAACAACACTTTTGTCCCAAGGAGAGAAGATAGAAACCCTATCTTTGCACTCCCAAATCTCCAAGGTAGCTCCTTTCTTAAAGAACAAGGAAGAACTAGGGCAAAAGTTAGAAGAAAAGAATTTCTTCAACCACATGCACGACCTTCCATCAAGAACTCTAGGGTCCACCTGTGGATGAAGAGAGAAGAAGAAGAACAACAAGAAAAATAGAGAAGCAGATCTTAATTGGTTAGGGAAAGAAATTAGGTTAGGAAGCTCTAAACAACCTTAGAGACAGGGTCAGATCTAGGGGCTATGGGGCTCCCCCCTCCTCCCCCAAAATAATGAAATACAATTATATAAGTATAAAAATACTAACTATAATTATATATATACATGTTTTGTAGTATCATAATCAAAAAGAGTAACTAGATAAAGTGGTACTTTGCACCTTAAGTTGTGTGGATGGTCCATGTTTGAATCTTGGTGTTTGCATAATTTGTTCTTCAGCCTCCTTTTGCAAATACAGTCCCCCTATTGTGTGTTTCTGGTTCCTCCCCTGCCTAGAAAAACTTGATCCAAACTCTAGAGCATTATGCATCCATTCTCTCTCCAAGCTTCGGTCTCCAGGAGTTCTTAATTCATAGAACTATAGGTTAGGGTTTCTCTAGCAACAAGAACAAGAGGGAGAAGGAAAAGGTTCGTTTGTGAGAGTGGTGTAGGGTATATATATTAAAGAAGAGACAGAAAAATGGTCAAAAGGTTGAAAAACTAGATTGCCATGTTTTAGAACTCAAAATCCATCTTATCCATGCATGTAGAACTTCCATCGGATGTTTACCAAGGTTATCCATGATTCATACCGTAGTGAAATCATCAAGATATAGTATGAGAGAGCCATCAGATTGTGCAACATACTTAGCCATATATGCAACCCTGATCTTCCATCAGATTATATACTTCAACGAGGGTGACCATTAGTTTAAGAACCTTAAGGGAAAACTATCAGTTCCTTCAGTACAAGGGGGGACCATTGGATCCTTCACCTACTTGGTGATACCATTGGATCCTCAACATATAAGGAGAAACCATCGATCTACACGCGTAGGCGAGGAACCCTAAGTTATCAAACCTAGAGGGAGCGATAAGCAAAACATATGATGGTACATCTAGGTATCCTAAGGAGAAACTATATCAAGCATGTTATGAACACTTATGAATTACAATATGCATGTGTGAAATTTACATATAGAATCCTAGAAAAGGGATGCACAAAGTTCCATATAAGCACATAAATAGAAAAACTTAAGCAAACAAAGTCCAAACTGGACCAAATTTGAAACTTATCTTTATCACCTGACACCAAAGCATAAATTAGGGTTTTATTAAGGAATTAAGCACCAAATCAAGTTAATCAAGTATGTTTAATCGCAAATCCAGGTTAGGGATCTTACAACCATAAACCCCTAATAGGGATTTTGCCCCTGAGATCCTAAGGAAACAAGGATGGTTACTTCCTATGCATCTCATCCTCTAACTCCCATGTGGCTTCCCTCACACCACGTGATGTCACAACACATTTACTAAGGTTATTTTCTCCTCATCTTATGTAAATATTTATCTAGGATCAACACCAGACCCTCTACTTAAGAAACATCCTCATCCAACTCAACCTTCACTAGATATATCATCTATTCTGTATCCGCATGACACTTCCACAACATGAAAACATGTCACCTATGGTGCAACTTGTGCTACTCTAGCGGTAACTCCATCTTTTATGCCACTTTTCCAACTTGTGTCAAGATAGGGTAAGGTACCACGAACCTAGGAGCTAGCTTGCCCTTCTTACCAAACTTCAACACACTTCTCCAAAGAAAAACCTTAAGATACACATGGTCTTCACCTGAACCCTAAGGATCCTCATGTCTATTTCAGACATTTCTTGGCACTATAATCGTGTGGATCAGCTCCAAGTAGACTCCTTTGGACCTTTCAAAGGTTCTTCCACCTTCAATTCATATAGGAGAAGGTACATATCACAGTTCCCCATCTCGATGTCCCCTTTTGTTATTTCATGGTTTTTCTCTCAGAGGCAAGGTTCTCATGTTGTATTTTCATGCATTCCTCGGGTTTCCACCTTTGGTATGGTCTCACAAATTCATTCGTGGTATTGGGTTTTGATGTGGTTTCATGTGGTTACCCTTTTCTCTATGATTCTCTAGTCACACTTCCTCCTCCTTCTCATCTCATGTCATTGTGATGCCTCTGACAATTTGGGGCCTCGAGTAGTAGTTCCCTACCTTTGACGGACTCCCACAAAGATGCCCAGACCAAAATCTAGGCTTGAGGGTGTGCTAAGTGATGGAATTGTCAAGAAGCCTCAAACTTTTGCCTTCCATGGCATGAAATGTCAAAGGTGGTAGAGACGATTCCTCGGTGTTTTTACTCATCTACCCTTTTGTTCTTTGTGCTTTTGGTTTTTCTACCAAGGGCACCATGCTTTGTGCATGCCTAGTCCAGTTGGATGGAACGTATAGGGCCACCAAAGTTTGCTTTGTTCCCGATGTGGATCATTTAGCACACATGGATTTTTTTTCTCTGATTGGTAATAGTTCCAAAATTCATACTAATTTGTATACGTCTCAGAAAAATGAAAGAAAATATGTTTTAGAATCAATAAATCATAATCTATCTAGTTTTATTGATTTCATCATCAATATAAATATAAGAAATATGTCATCTTTAATGGAATTTCCTAAATGGTTAGAAATTGTAAAATTTATAACTAATAATCTATAAGTCTTAAAAATAAAAATAAAATATGATATGAACTTAGAAAAATATAATCTATAAGATTGCATGGCTTTGATAACCTAATTTAATGATATTAAAAGGGCAATTTTTAGGGTTTATACAGTTAATATAAATCTAGCCCTAATATCATATGTGCTTTAATAGGTTGCTTGTGGACTAATATGAAATTAAGTTTTTAACTTTGGGAACATGTAGACTCTATCTAAGGTATGTTTCATGACCCATATTCTATTGAGAAATTGATCTAATTTATCTATCTCTTAATGTAAGGAGTGGGACCCGAGAGGGGATCCACTTCCTACTAAATCAAATAAAAGGAAGCATCCCATATTCCAAACACGCAACTAATTTTTTCACAAAGGGATGATAATCCAATTTATTCAAAAGTGTGATTCAGATATGAACAAACAGTAGGGGAACATAAAATATCTAACTATTACAATGCTTAATATTATCACTATCCTTCATCACCCATGGTGATACATATGAAAGCTAAACTAAAATATAGGATCAGAAGAGGACAATCTAACCACCTCGAATCTATCTCCCAAGATGTTTTGGATACTCTTGACATTGTCTGTGTCAACATTGATTTTCTCCTCCTTGACCTACTCCTTGGTTTGCAGCTTACTGAGTAAAAGAAGATAAAAAATACAAATTATCAGCATACATGTTGGTATGAACATACTAAATTGGGGATTGAGCAATATAAGGGAATAAAGGACATCAAATGTAGAAAGGCTTCCCATAGAAGTGGCAAGTACCACCCAAGCAGCTATCAAAAGAATAAGGATTACAATGAGGTGATAATCAAGAAGAATACTTGCCATTAATAAAATATGAAATTTGTGCCACTAAAGCACATACGAAGAAATTAGGGCGCACAACCCATAACAATAATATAAACATGCATGCATGTGAGATATGC
Source organism: Alisma plantago-aquatica (assembly GCA_963693085.1). Lineage (NCBI taxonomy): Eukaryota > Viridiplantae > Streptophyta > Magnoliopsida > Alismatales > Alismataceae > Alisma > Alisma plantago-aquatica. The sequence goes on from OY856410.1 coordinate 27,602,796, forward strand.
ATAGCACTAGAATGATATAAATAACAATCGTGGCTAAAGCACACAACCTTAAAACTTGACAGAGTACATACACAACCATCTCCCCAATATATATAAAAGTGGGCCCAAAACCTGGGTATGCGACACACAACCTCCATCCCTAAAATATAGCATGGGCACACAACCCAAAAACCAAAGTATTTACTCTACTCTAGGGCTACTAAATCACAAGGCATGCAAAATGTAGAGGCAAGTAAAAGTTTAGTCTTTTATAGAATAAATAAGGTTTCCATCACATAAATGGATAAAATAAAACACCTGCCACAAAAGTGGGTAAAAATAGTACATATCCACAACTAGGGTTTCATCATGAAGAAAAGTACAAGTTTTAGAGTCATATCCAACCAAGTAGGACAATCACAAGATCAGAATCAAGATAGTATCTTTCACAGGAAATAATTTCTTAGATGAGAGAAAAACTGTGTAGGCTTATTTTGTCCATAGGACAAAGAGAGAGATAATTTAGGCTAATTGTTCAATATAGAATAATATGGAATGTAATCATACCCCATGTCCAATCTACATAAATCTAAAGACAACTTAATTCCATCTTACTCTACAAGCAATCTGTAACAGTCATATATATGATTAGGGATAGGTTTACATTAATTGTATAAACCCTAAAAATTGTCTTTTTATTATCAATGAACTAGATTAGGAGCCATACCTTCTTGTATATTATATTTTTTTGAGTTTGTAACTTATTTTACTTTATTTTTCTAACTTTTATAATATTAGTTATCAATTTTAGAAATTTTAACCAATTTGGAAAATCCTTGAAAATCACATAATTATTAGTTTGGATTTAGGTGATGAAAACTACGCCATTAGATAGAGAAAAACTTCACAATTCCAAAACACATTTTATTTTATTTTTTGAGCTATAAATATTTTTTTTATCAATTTTAGAAGAGTGGACCAATCAAGAAAATCCAAAAATCCTCGTCAATAGGGAAATCCACAATAGAAAATCAAAATGAGGTGGCCCAATCCACTTCGACCGACTACAACAAGATTGGAATCAATAAAAAAACTCAATTGCCGTCGTTGGTAGAAGAGAGGGCAAGTTTGTGTATTGCTACAACAGTAGGAACTCGACTACAACCCCACTCTAAAGAGGTGGGGAGTCAGAGACTAGAGGGAAGAACAATGGAAAAACCATCAAAGCTAGTTTAGACTTTAGAGGATCATTGTGAGGCTAGAGAAGCAAGAAACGATGAAAATCATGCACAAACCAACCAGGAGAAGGTGTAGCTTCAAAAATGGGAAAAAGGGAGACGAAATTAAGGATTACTAGATAACCTGGAGTTTGAATCATGAAAAAATCTTTTTAGAGTTTGTTTGCATCAAATCAGGGCATTCCCAGGTCATGACAAGGTCCAGATCCCCCTAACATTGGAACTCTGGTGAGCATCCAAGCTAGAACCAGGGGAGGGACCAACCAAGAATTTCAGAGAAAAAGGAAGATGGCGAGGAGCTTATGGAACCAAAGAACCGAGTCCATGCCAAGTGATATGATGAAGCTCGATCTAGCAGAAGCTAAGGGAAACTAGGGTTGGTCGACAAGTATTGGAGGCTCATTGGTGAAATTGGGACAAGAAGCAGACTGCTAAGGGGTTGTTTCTAGGCTAGGGGGAGAAATTATATAGGGGGGTTGGGATGGTTGTGTTGATGTACAAAGATGGAACTGGTGGAAAGGAAAATTTGGTTATTTCTAGAATTGTCCATGATAAAAGTTGAGTGGGGGATTGAATGAAAGAGGAAAGCCTTATGAGTTTGATGGAGAAAGAATCACTGGAAATAAATGAGAGATGAGTGACATATGAGGAAAAGAAGAATTGCAATTATTGTTTGAAAAAAAATGTCAAACGGAGGTTGAAGGAGATCTCATTGCCATCTGATTAAGATATAATGGTAGAAGGAAAAATCTAGGAAAAATTAGAAAGTCGAGAAACCATCACTTTCCCTCCTATGACATGACATATACAACATAGCATAAATAAGAATGTGATGATGCCATCATTTTTTTCTCTAAATTTTATCTTTAGATCATTGAACTTTATCATACAAAAAGGTTTGGCAACCCAATTTGTAGCTCGCACCTCTATAAGGAATTTATTTAATTTAGAATGTAGAACTATAGGAAATCAAATTAAATTGATTTAATACTTTGCAAATTAAGCACATAAAACATGTATTTTCTCTCCTTCTTATTTGAGAGCCTAAACAACATCCAATTAATATGAAAATTGAGATCTAGACTAATTAAAGCATTTGGAATCTAATTTTGACATGAGCTTCCACTTTTTATTTATCATTTTTTATTTATCTTATATTTTCTTTTTACTATTTTTAATTTATCTTATATTTTATTTCCTTAGTGAAATTAGAATAGTTATTATTGTTCAAATAATGTGAAACTTGGCACCCGAGCTAATTGGAGCCTAAAGAATACATTTTTATCATTATATTTACATTTTGAAATTTCTTTTTAGGAGTTTTAATACAATTAGGATTTTTAACTCATTACCATTATATTATTATAACATTACCTTATTAACATCATTATTTACTGTATTGGAGTCCCGCCATCTTCACATTACTACGAAAAGAGTTACATAATATTATTATGTAAGAAATTTCATATTATACTCATTTAACATATGAATCCACTAATTCCTTTTCAATTCAGAAGATTGCACATAAAATTCCAATTTTTATTGTAATACGTGTATTAAGCACATTATCATCTTATTTATCCATTATGTGAATATTAGTTAGCAAAGGAAATACATGTAACATATTGTATGAATTTACTTACATGTTGGCACATAATTTTAGTCATTATGTAAATATGAGTTTATTATGATGCATATTTCCATTTAATATGTTATATGCATTTAACAGTATCCATTTAGATATAACTTTATCCTTGTTTGATCAAATATAAAGAACTAGACATTCTAGTGTCTTAATAATGGGAATAGGATAAGATCCTAGATCATGGGACGTTACAACACCACTCTTTAAAAGGATTTCTTCCTCAAAATCTAAACAAATTATCATTCACTTATCCTCCACCCCATAAAAGGTTTAAGCTAATAAGCCAAGCTAAGCATTGTCAAGGTACTAGGGTTACTTATGCATCTTTTTAATTGTAAATATTTTAGGGGTTTATGTTGTTCATAGATCATGCATCCAACCAACAGGAAATACTCACCTAGGGTTGATTTTTAGGTCCTTGTGTTACTATCTTATAAACCCTAAGGTTCACATCTCAAAACAAAATATCATTGGGTGTGAAAAGATAGGTCAAATAAACCTTTATCAAAAGACATATCTTCCTAGTCATCACTCCAAACACCAAAACTAGGATTTAGGGTATCAATTACAACTAATTCAAGGGTTTCTCTATTAAGATTTTTTACATCTCTTCATTGTGATTTTGTTCAAGAAAACTCTGATAAAGTCTAGAAAGCTTTATTTTATACATATAATATTATAAGAAAAATAATTTCATGTGAAAACTTTGTGATAGAAAATTGAAGATAGGGCATTTCCTATTCATCATATTGAGCAATCACCCATAGTCCCTCTTTCTCTTCATCCTATGGACAAATTAGCCTACACAATTTCTCTCTCTTCTAAGAATTTATTTCATGCAAAAGATTATATATTGATTTTGATCTTATGATCATCTTACTTTGTTGGATCTTTTTATTGGGCTCTTATTAATATCTTGTGGTGGACTTGATCTATGTTTCACCTTATTTGTGGAAATGATGATATATTTATTTATGGGTCCTATGACCCCACATGATAATTGTTGGATGTTCTTACTATATTATTTCATCTTAACTAAACTTATACTTGTCTTACTCTATTTGTGTGCATGGTTTAGACTAATTTTTATTTCTTAAAAGAACACAACAACAAACAACCTTGGAAAAGATATTTGACTGCGGGGAGGGAAAGGATCTGATCGTAGATAGAGACTGAAACCTGTTAAGGTGGTAGGGGTGGATGTAGCCAAGTGGATCAAGTGGTACATGTGTACAACCATACTTTTGGATGTGTGCATTCCACCCTGAGTGTGTGTATTTCACACGTATTTATATATAAGACATGTGTATTATTCCTAGGGTGTGCATATTCCACCCAATACTTTTAGGTTGATATCCTATGGTGTCTCAGTCCTGCTTGAAATAACCTTAGTCTAGGTTGTTACATGCACTACCTGTGAATTGTGATATTATTATTGTGACATTGTTTAAAGGAAAGAATTATGTTTGATATCCACTTGGATAGTACTTTACTCTCCTATGGGAAGCGTTGTTATATTTGATGCCCTTTTTCCCTTATATTGCTCAATCCTCAATTAATGTGTTGATACTAATTTTTATGCTAACAACTTCTATTTTATCTTCTCTTCTGGGGTAGTCTTCCAACCCCAGGTGTAGAACATGGATGATATGACATGCATCCAATATGGACCTGGCTTATGGAGATGATCCTTAATGGGAGATAGACTTGAGATAGTTGGATATCCCTCTATTTAGATCGTGATGATGTTCTACTTTCACGTAAGCTCCTTTGTGGGAGATTCTTTTGTATCTGATATATATTTCATCTAGTCACGATTTATTATTTCACTACTATACTTTGGTCTTTTGTATACCATCACTTGAGAAATGGAAAAATATACACATTTTAGGATGCTTGTTAGTATGTTTGGAATAGATGGATTTAATCCTCAATTTTAGTAGAGAGTGGACCCCCTCTAGGGTTTCACTCCTTTAAAATATCTTAGTATGGTTAAGAAATTAAGTGTACCTTGTGAGTAGTGAGCAAGATATGATAATATCCCTAGAGAAGGTCCAACCCAAGGGGATCTAAGATATAAAAGATACAATATGGAGTCTTAGATCAATAGAGTTTTGATAATATAAACATCACATAAGTCAGTGGATATTCCCTTAGGCCTAAGTTTCAACTAGTTTATGTATAGTCCCATCTCGTCAAACAAGCATGTATTTATTCAAAATAGAATAAGTATCAACATTAAGTCCTAGGTCTAGGTAAACATACCCATTATATACAAGATAAACATAAATTATGATTTGGTAATAGGGAAAGCATAACATTTTGATTATCATTAAGCCTTAAACATACAAGGTCGTGATGAGTCATACTAATGCAATAAGGACACACTTCTGAGTCATATGAGCACTAAGTAGATCAAGTTAGGATTGGCTATAGTATGGAAATTCTACTTATTTGAAGTCATTAAGATAGTTTGCATAGCATCAAAGCATAAATATTGTAAGATTATAGTATAACAATCAATATTTGCATCTAGATCACACTAGGTGTTACATGTAATCCATAGGGCACATGAGTATTTTACATGATAATTTGAATAAAAATCCTTTTAGGGTCTGATTTGAAAGTTAACATAGAGGTTTGAACATCTAGGATCACTTTTGCATAAGGTTTCAGGATCCAAACATATAAGTACTCAAACATCACAGTTTAGGTCATAATAGTGTATAAAATATAAGTCTCTTAGATCATAAGAATTACTCTAGGCAAAGAAAAACAAAGCCCTATTCAAACATGTGGCATAAACAACATAAATTTTACTAAATTCTAAGTGGTGAAATCATGTTATAGAAAAGTAGGACAAAGATTCCATCTTGATTAGACTACATCATGCATGTGCATAAAAGGAGTTACTTTTAGGTCAAAATAAGTTTTATAGGCACATAAATATGATCTAAGGCACCATTCAACTCTAAAGTAGATTAAATTACTAATTTAGATCTACCATCATGATTTGGAACATAAAAGATTAAGAATGAGTACTTATCAGCATTAAGCATCTTTGAAAGTTTCACAACAAGTTTTTTGGGGGAAAAGTAGAAGTACAAGTAGATTTGGGTTCCAAACTACTTTCGAAGGATAGATCTTGTTGAGTGGATCAAAAACCATACATTATATGTCATATTTGGTCAAATGATGTGTGACATGTGACTTTAAATATCTTTGCATTGAAACTATATGGGAAAATGAGACTAAGGAGTTACCAAAAAATATGTGGTGAATAGGAGCCCTTGGAGGGAAGATCCATGGGCCGAGAGAGTACTTGCATATATATATATATATATGTGTGTGTGTGTGTGTGTGTGTGTGTGTTGATATATATTTATATATATTCTCCTCCTCATTGAGCATCATGATTCCCAGAAGAACTTGATGAGGCCATCCACTCACTTGGGAAAAACAAATCCCCTGACCCTGATGGATTAAACATATAACTCTACCTAGCCAACTGGAATCACATCAAGGGAGATTTTATGCACCTCCTCAGAGCTATCCACCAAAACACCACCGTACACAGTCTCATAAAAAACATTAATCAAACCAATATAGCTCTCATTAAGAAGGTTACCCATCCCGATCTGAATACACAATTCAGATCCATTAGTCTGATCAACACCTTATATAAAATCATTGTAAAGGTCCTTTCCAATTGCATCAAATCAAACCCCAGCTAGAGAACATTATCTCACAAAATCAAAATTCTTTCCTCAAAAATCAAAGTATACATGATGCCTTCATCATGATAAATGAAACATTACACCTGTGCCACAAGAAAAAAACTCCTATTCTAGACATCAAATTAGACTTTGAAAAAGCCTTTGATTACACAAACTAGGAGTGCCTCCTTAGAGCTATGTCGGGATATGGATTCTAAATATCTGGAACAACTAGATCTATGCCTACATCTCCACCAATTTTTTCTCCACCATCATCAATGGATCTCCCTTTGGCTACTTCCACAACACAAATGGGCTTAGACAAGGTGACCCTCTCTCCCCATACCTCTTCATCATTATTACATCCATTCTCACTAATATGATCAAGCTTGGTAAAACACACAGTCTTATAGCCTCTCCCCCAAAATGCCACAAGAACATCATTCAATTTGCAGACGATACCATGATTCTTGCCAAACTAGAAGACTTTACCATCATCAATACTATTCACATCATTGGACTATTTGCATATATATCAGGTCTAAAGACCAACCTTTCAAAATCCTCCATCTTTGGAGTCAACACCCCTCCTGACCTTATCACCAGATATAAAAATCTTTTCAAATGTAAGATTGAAAACTTCCCCATCAACTACCTTGGCCTACCCATTACGCCCCACCCCATCACTCACTCTATTTGGAACCCCGTCATAGAAAAGATTCAACATAAACTCTCCTCATGGACCAATCACTTTCTCAACCTGGAGGGTCGTCTCACCCTCATAAACAGTGTCATCACACTCATCACCACTCACTACCTCAGCTGCATTCCCCTACCGAGCAAGACACTCAAGATCATAGATACAATCAGGAGAAACTTCCTATGGAACAACTAAAAAGAAGATAATCCAAATAGGAACATCCATCTCGTCAATTGGAGCACCATCACAACACCGATAAAATTCAGAGGGTGGGGCATCAACAACATAAAAATACATGTCATATGCCTCATCACAAAGACCATAAACATTCTCTCATCTAAAACCAACAAAATTTGGAAGAAATTCATCCTTTAAAAATACTATAAAAACAAACCTCCTTGGAACCACACCAGCAATATCATGTCTTCCCCATTATGGAAGTACATCAATAAAATTCTAGACACCATAAGGCATCTCATCTACCCCCCCTGGACGCATACCATAATATCAATTTCTGGGTGGACCCATGGTACCGTCATAATACCATTCAAAATCTAAACATACACCTTCCTATTCTGTCATCACTGAAACATCTCAACATGGCAAAAGCTCTCCAACTCCTCATTAGTAACAGGCAAAACTCTCTTAAAAACCATTTTCAAAATCATATTAGAGACAACATCCTGAGAGATATAATTCATGAACTTCAATTCAACACCAATAACATGATTTCTTGTATTTCAGGATAGCTTTACTCCCCGAAAGCAGCTTCCATTCATCTTACTTATAGGGGGCATATATCATACATGTCTTGCATTTGGAAAACTAAAATGGCCAAAAACTCAAAATCTTCTACTTGCTACTCTCATTTAATAGAATCCCTACAGACCAACATTTAACTAGTAGAGGTTTTTTGGGGCCTACCAGATGTTACCTTTGTAAGAAATATGAAGAAACCACACAACATCTCTTCACCAGCTGCTTCATCATGCTTTATCTTCTGCAAAAAAATTTCTTGCCACATTCTATCACTAGTCACCTCCTCCAACCCTCTTTTATCACTAGGATCAAGCCCTTACCATAACATACTAGACTCCCCCTTGCAAACTTGGTCATACATATCTTCTGGAATATCTGGCTAGAGAGAAACAATAGGAATTCAATAACAACTCAAAGCCTACCCAACAAATGTTAAAAAATATTAAACACTCCTTATATTTTCATTTGCATTGTAGGACATACATCAACATCAACCCAAGTGATAGCAGCTAAAGACGATAAAGACAACATGTTTGGAGATCACCATGGTGGAGGATGCTACTCCTTGGAGGACATCATTGCAGATGACACATGATTCTGATGCTATGCCCATCACATTAACAAAACCATGCCATCTTATTAAATCTATTTTCATTCTATAGAGGCCTATGTTAAGGGGTGCCTCCCCCGTGTACTATTTCTTTTCTTCTCTATCCTTAGTTGTTTTCATCTAGATTTGGTGTAGGGCAGTAGGACAACATCTATGTTTGTTGTCCACGTTTCGAACACTTTCTGTACCCTTTTCTTGTAGACATTTTGTTTCTAAGCATCGCTTTCATATTATAATGCATGGACTTTATATAAAAAACAAACAATCTCAACATTTTACCATAAACAATTACTTCACTAATAATTTCTTAGAATGATCTCAATGCCTTTCATGTCATGATATTTTCTCTTTTTGGGTTGTATGCATAAACAAATATGTATCCCATATTCTTTCCATAATTAAGACTTTATAGACAAACAAAGTCATACTTCTTGCCTACTTTTGTCTCAAATTTCACTATTATTTATTTTAATCATATTTAATTAAATTTATGAATAACACTCTTAATATTATATATATAACTTCATTCTTTGTAGGTTCCCTTCCATGTAGATTTCATGAGAAAAATATTGATAAATAGGATATTTAAAATATGTAATCTAGTTTTTCAAACATTTTGAATACTTTTCTTTCATATAAATAAAATCAATCTTAATCAAAAGAATTTAGCTATTTATCATTTCTAACTCCTCACATTCTCCTTATTAAAAACTATTGATCCAGACTTATCATCAATATAATGTTTACTTATGTCATACCTTATTTATTATCTATCATTTTAAAATTGTATACCATTTGTCTCTATATTACTTTTTTATTATATATATACATATTCCCTTATTTAGTTAACATAGATATGTATGCTTGAGCATTCCATAATATATATCTCTTATTAGTTGTTGACTATTTTTGAGGTTTGTATCTTTGAACTTATATTCTTCTTACTAGTTAACCTTTTGGGCTTAGTCATGGCATGTTGTTTATGTCAGTTTATATGGCTCATACAAGGACCAATTATTTCTAGATATTAATATTTTTTTATCCATAGAATACTCATATTCACATATTTAGCATTATTCCACATTCTCCTTAGATTCATATAAGCACAAGAAATTCAACAGGCTCGTTAGAGTAAAGCTGGTTGATTACTTTATAGAAATCATCAATGTTAAAATAGAAATAATGATGAACACATTGGTGCTAATCATGTGGGTGTATTTTTTATATTCTCTTCTTGACATAAGACCATATTTCTGTAATTGATGATTTTTTTCTTATTCTTATTTTTTGACTTGGTCTTTTGTCTCAATCTTATATCTCATAGGTTTATCTAATTCTCTTTTCCTAAGTTTTTTTAAATTAACCCTCAATTAATTTAATGATATATAAATTATCTTTTCAAATTATCCCCCTTTATTTAAATTGTGCATTTAAGGTATTGAGATTAACATATGATTCATATTTTTATTGTTATAGTTCTTATTCAAAATCATATAACTATATCTCGTGCTACAAAAATCAAACCAGTTCATTTTTGTATCTTTCTATTGTATTTTACCTTATCATCACTACTTGTGATTTTTTTCATATATAATCTTGTTATAATATCTCTCTTATTTCTGAAAAAAATCCTTGGTTATAGCTTAGTATATTTGCTTACATTTTTGTTATTAGGATCCTCTCATATTCAACTATCATATTGTGACAACCCAAATAATCTCTCTTTTGGATTAGGCTCTTTCTTGCTCTATGATGACCCATTGTCTAGTATAGATATCAATTTCATGGTTTGAGTGTTGAGACACTCCAATTTATTTACATCAATTCTCAATTTCACAATGTGTGGCATGAATGTGGACTTTTATCTAAGTTCCATAAGTTAATAAATCACCATATTGAAAGATAATTTGAAACTTATCATTATGATTTTCTTCCCCCCATTATATTCCACATTGTAGATCTTTTAATTTTGAATCCATTGGTACAAAAATCACTCCAAATAGACCTTCCTGGCTCAAGTTATGAGGCTGCAAAGATCCTCCTATTTTACTTAGATTTATTTCGAACTTGGAGCATATGTTTCTGCTTTTTGCTGACCCAACAAGGCCCTTGGGAGAGTGTGCGGCCCAGCTTCCTCCTACCTTCACCCAAACCCTAAAATGCCTCATGTGCTAGCCATTGGATTGTGGGATCAGGGGATCCAACGGTCCCCAACTTATCTCCTTCGCAGTACAGTGCACCAACACCATTGGCACTGGCACCACCTACCCCCCGCTCTGCCAATCAGCCCTATATCCAACCCTTTGATCAAATTGAAGATTTGTGTTCTCTTTTCTCAACCCCCTCCAGTCTTTCCCCACTCTTTTCTTCTCCTATCATGCCCTAGCACGCCTACTAGGTGGTCGTCTTCTCTACTCCAGCCCGGCGGCACCGCCATGAATGATGCTTTTGGGCATCCCTTCTACGCACCTCATTGGACTAGAATTTGTGTGTCGCTGCTCTTAGATGGCCACTATGGGTTAGGGCAGCACTCTTGTAGGCCTGAATGACCCCCCCCTTGATGCCCCCATTCTACCACCTTGTCAGATACAACCTCTGTGGCTGTGGTGCTGTGTGCGGGCCAATACCAATGACGGTGATGACGGCTGGGTCATTGATCTCTTATTAGATGGTACAAATCAACCCATCGCTCCACACCCTCTCAACAGTTGGTCATGGTGGGAGGCATTGCGCCACTTCCCTTCTCGCAGTTGAATTGATGCGAGAGCGGTCGACGATTGTGCAGCAAAGAGGCGTGGGCCGACCACTAGCCACCGCCTCAGCTTTCAGTGGTCGAGATCAAGAGAAAAATGATTGGTAACAACCGATCTCCTAATCTATATAGTTCTTATGAAAATCTTGAAAAATACATATCTTCCAACTCCTAAGCCCAAATATAGTCATATCATATATCAAATCGATCCTCTAGAAAAGATATAAAACTTGGGCATAATTGCATACCCTAAATCCCCTTCCTTTTCTTTGTTTAGTGAAAACACAAACTTTGAATATGTCTGACTTCTTATGATGCATGTTGATGATAAATTTTGGACCTTTGTTACTCGACCTACTTCTTAAACCTTGAATTAGTAACTTTTATGAACATGGAATATTATGCAATCCCTAAACACCTCTATTTGTTGTTAATGGCTCTTTTGCACTTTTCTAACTTGTTTGGAGTTCAATGATGTATCTTGCCCTCTTAATGACTAATCTTGCTTCCTAATGACATTTAAATACTAATATGTCCTGTATATTAGTAAATCCTACTTTCCATGTCCCATGCTATGTTTATTTGCTATGACACTTATTGCATGAATGTGACCTATGTATGGAAATGAATGGTTATACCATAGTCATATGCGGTCTTGAATCTATTTAATGCATAAATCTATATTAGGTCTTTCAAACAGTAACTTCATGATGTTTTGTGAACTAATTGTCCAAGGCTAACCATATGTACACTATGTATTCATATGATGATGTATGTGACCCCTTTTCATCCTTAAATTCTTAATATGACCTATATGGTTTGAATTATGTTCTTATGCTCTATGCTTGTTATGAATCTAATGAAGAATATTCATACTTCCTTTGTTGATGCTTCCTATTGAACTCCTTCGTCCTATTGCCAAATAGAGCCTCAACAAGCAAAACCCTAGCACCCAGAAAGTCGGTGGTGCAACGCCAATGTAGTCCTCTCTTCTTACAACTAATTTGCCTAACAATTGCATATTACCCCTTGAGCGTCCTTTCACGGGAATTTGCCTAAAAAAGAACATGTTTGTAATTAAAAAAAATAATAGAAAAATTGCACGAGAAACCTTGAATTGGCTTTCTTATATAGTATAGATGTATGGCATAACTGAAACTCTAGTTTCAAAAGAAAGATGATTCCAAGCAAATTGATTATCATCAAAATATTTTGGTTATCATGTTTTTTTTTCTTCTGTCCGGAGAGTGAACCCCTGGATCCTCCGACTCCTCACCCGGTAAGCCCGAATGAATATCTGAATCCGGACCCCACGGGAGTTGTCCGGATCGGATCGAGCGCCTCAAAACAGTCCGCCCATCTGAACCCCAACGCAGTCACGCACATCTCGACGACCCAAACTCGCCCGAGGCAGACGACGCCGAGAAGAAGAAGCTAGACGAAAGGGAGAGAAAACTTCCGCGATCCATGGCGAAGGGCGCGTCGCAATCCCAGCAGCAGGTGTCCTCGGCGTCGTCGCGCGCTGGAGCAGGAGCGGCTCCTAGGGGCACGGCGGCAGCTACCGCCGGCCTCCGGCGCCGAAGGACCACCTCCTCCGCTGGCGGCGGGGGCGGGTTCGGCGGCGGAGGGGCCAGCAGCAACGTGCTTCGATTCTACACCGACGATGCTCCCGGTCTGAAGATGTCCCCGACGATCGTGCTGGTGATGAGCCTCTGTTTCATCGGCTTCGTCACGGCACTCCACGTCTTCGGCAAGCTGTACCGCAGATCCGCAGCTGGCGGCGGGGCCTAATTGGAGATCTCTGTGCTCCTCCCCTGGTAGATCTTTTACATCTGGTGCTGTCATACGTAGGTTGACTTACAGATCTAGGAAAAAAGGGATGTTCCACTATGTTTGTTTGTTTGTTGTGTTTCTGTCTGTAGTTTGCTTGATTTTGCATCTGTCTTCCCTTATGTGATGATTTAGTTCAATTAAGGCTGGAACTAAGAGGGCACGATATGAATTTCTATTAGTTTAAATCCCAAATATGTAGATCAGAATTGATCTTCTCAGCAGCTTACAATGGCTTACTCTGTTAAGTTTTTCTGAGGCATTATAAAGTCTATGAAAGGTCAGGGTTGGTAAACTATGTGACGTTTGACTTGTTCTTCTTGCAGCATATTGCTAAGATTAGAGCGGGCCTTGATTTTTAGTTAGAGGAGTGGTAGGCAATTGTGTGATGGATGAACCGATACATGGAGCTCAAATTGGCTTCTTTATGCGGCAATGACATTGACCGAGAATCGTGATAATTTTTATATGTTTAATCATAGAGCATTTAAGGATGCTTTAGAAGGTGGATGGGTATCAGGCTACTTTGGTATGGCGAACGAATTAATCAGTGATTTTTCGATCTGTAGTGAACTAACGATATGAATTAACAAGCTAGCTAAAAGAAACTGTCATAAATTCTCGCATACAACTCTTGGATCTCACGAACTTGTAAATTTGATTAACTGCATTCCCGTCATACCACATCTATGTATTGCAGATACTTAAGTTAGTTTCCATAAATGCTTTCTAATTCGTAGCCTTGCTTCGTGGTATAAACTGCTAGCGTCTAGGTAATGCCCTCTGCTTCACCATGAATTTGTTTCTGCTAGGATGCTGTGCTATATTTGGTCATTCTTCTTTACAGTTAAATTATTAAATAGGATGCATATACCTCATTTTAGATTGTAAGGAAAAGGACACATTTTAGTATACTCGGGATTGGTGATATGGATGACGAAGATGGTTCATCCTATACGTTAGAAACATGGTTTTTCTGAAATAATGCTGCTGTTTCTCATCTAGGATTGAGGATGCTGACGGATTGTTTGAAGTAGTGCTGGTAGTAGCAAGGGTAACATGAGTGTAGAACAAGTCAGTCACGGAACTGCCTTCTATTTTCTGAAATCCCAATATGTCTTCATGCAAAATGACGGGTCGAAACAACCCAATCCTGAATCTCCCACCCCTCCCGTTTGATGCATCTCTTTTTCTTGGATTTAGGGCTATCAGAAAGTATGTTGGGATCGGATTAGAATTCAATTCAAGGAAACTAGACGTAGCCTTAATAGAGCTTGTTTTTCGAGTGCAATCCAGGTCGTTCTTGGGTTTAGTTTCTGGTTGAAGGGTCACAGCTGCGATACATATAACTTTGGGAGTGATCATCGTGGATTTATTTATCGATGGTCCTTAATCGTTCAGCAAAGTGGCTAATCCACATGCCTTTTGGAGGGTCTGCAGTGGCTTTTCCGGTTGAAGTCGTGTGTTTTAAAAGACAGTTTGAGAGTCTTTGTCATATTGGTTTTCTGTAATGCATGTGACCGTTAACTAGGTCCACCTTTCCTCGTTAGGCCTCATTTGATGCTTGCTTTTAGATTTCGGAAATTTTTAAGAGAGTGGTCGTCATATTAGTAATACTAAGGTGCGGGGGTAGTGAGCCAGCTGCAGTGTTGATGATACCCTGCGTTCACAAAAGTTAGAATGTGGAAGGCCTATAATCTCCGAATCCCCCATTCCGGAGTGATGAGAAAATAGTCTAATTCCTGTCAGGCAATTACACGGTGACACATGTTAGTTCCTAAATTAAAATGTTTGGCTATGACCCAATAGACCAACTACATGTATCTTAAATGGAGTATATCTAAGTGTAACGTTTGTATTATCAAGATCCCAAATATAGAAGTTGTTGACGTCTGAGAAGATGAAAAATTAAACCTTGATGCCAGTCAGTTGCTCCATTAAGTTGGTAGCTTGTGGTCCTTGTTGATGTTGCTGCCATTTGCTCTTCGTAGACTGTTTGGTATTCCTGCTATAGTGGCGCTTGTTGCTAGCGTTACGTATTACATCATTGTTTATCTAAATATATTTGGTATTAGATGATATTACCAAATTGCTTACTCCATTCAAACTATTAATTGTGTAATAATGACTATCTATAGTAGCGTATTTGCCGGTGGGGTGTAGCTCAGGCGGTGCGGCTCGCACGGCCTCTGCGAGAGGTCACGGGTTCGACTCTTGGCTATGCCCCAGAAGTGAATTAGCCCACGCGTCGGCCGGCCAACGATGTGACTGAATTGGGATACCCGGTATGGGAGGCAGGGTCCCCGAGAGTTTACACCGCCTGCGGGGGTCACAAAAGTGGCGCTCGTGCGGGGTGGTTCTCTCGTAAATCAAAAAAATATAGTAGCGTATTTTTCACTATGACGAATGATAGTCGAAGAACCTGTCTTAATGTGTCTCTCTACATTATTTTTGACGGGCAACATCTATTGGTGTTTAGCTGGGCCGAACATAGTGGATGTAAGAAATTGTTTAATCATTTTCAGCCAAATGGCAAATCGTGGTAGTGATAGGAACTGCACGTCAATGCAGTAACTGAGAGTATATTATGCTCTGTGGATCGTTCGTCTGATTTGTCTGGCTGAAGGCCGAATTCGGTTCTATCATAGATCAGATTAAAGCAGCCTCCTCATTTTAAACGTTACTTCAAATGCAGCGCTCTTTCGTCGTTCTCTGTTATTACATTGTTCCTATGTCACGTGCGATCTGCTGGCAGCACGTCTTCGGCTCGATCCCAAGATTTGACACAGGGTCGGGGTGGGTTTTCGACTAAAAAATGACCATCACAGCTGATTGTTGTGAATGTGAACAATTCTGGCGCCTGCAGGATGACCCTAGAGGCTAGAGATCGGTCGTTGGGTTCTGGCCTGTTCGAGCGGGGCGAAGGCCCTGGCCCCTGAGTTTTGGTTTGGCTGGCAGTTAGGCTTCGTTGGGTAACGCGGCTGGTGTTGTCGCCCTTGGCCTACAGTCCGATCTATCACAGCGAATATTTCCCTCGGTGGCAATACGAGGATCGGCCCCAGCTACGGATCGCTGCAGTTATAAATTACTGCATAAAATCTGCGACCAGAGATTTGAATGTTTGGCAAAACGTTTTATCACGATTTTCTCTACCCGCGAGCAATCAACGCTATGTTATAACCTTAAAAAAACATGTTGTGTTACAACGCCAGGTGCGGTGCTGCGAGTTTGTGACCATATTTCGTTACGTGGTCATCTATGACTGCGTTTGTTGTGCCGGCAAACAAATTTTAAGGCGGCTAATTAGTTGTTGTTTGTAATGTTGTTTAGAAAAATAAGTAAGATGTTGAAATCCTTATTTGTCGTGGATATCTATTTTCTTTAAAACCCCTATAGCCGACTCTAACTGATTGCTCAGTACAAATACATGTTACGTTATTTGTGTAGGGTGTAATAGGTTTTGTCTAGAAAATCTGAGATTACTTGTATGTATATCAAACAACTGACATCTTATATTCAAGTTTATTTATCATAACTACAGACAATAGTTATTTTACATAAGGTTAACATATCATTGGTTAATTAATCTGTGGGCAAGTAGACTTATTACAACCCTGCATACCAATCGTATACCACACGCAGCCTATATAGGGCGCTTTAGATGGTTGGATAAAATAGTAAAAATATCTTGCTGCTTTGTTAGGATTCTATTTGGGAGAGAATTGAGTCTAGTTCGAAATTAGATAAAGGCTTGTCTTATGTGCCATGTAGACGGGGTATGGACTCCGTAAAAGGTGTTTCGGGGTTTCAAGGTCGAACCTCAAAAACAGCTCCCGTCTTGGCCATTTTATCTCTGGATATCCAGACTAACTAAGCAAGGTAAAGATTTCAAGCTAGAATTCACCTAATCCATTAATAGGGACATGAGATTGTGATATTATTCAAACCAACCATTGTGTGACACTTGTTTAATTCCAATGCAAATATGATCTCAGTCTAAATTCAACATTTAGATACTATAAGACTAGTTTAGTTTGGATATCTTGATTGACTCAACTCGGACTAAGATCTTGAAGTGGTACTCAAACAAAGGCTCGATTATCCACCCGATCGCCCAAATATCTAGGCCGTATTTGAAATAGGTCCAAATTTAAGTACTGGGTGTGCTACCCCTGGTAATGTATGCAACCTATTCAAAATCATAGTTGGAAGCAATTGTATCTCACAATTCATTTCAATCAGAGTTGGGATTGACAAATTGAATAGTTGTGTATCCCGTCGTATAAAAAGACAAGCCCTAAGTGGGATAGATCTGAATCTAAGGGGGCATGACTTCGTTATGCTACATTCAAGATGAGGGTAACGAACTTCATTACCTTGGCTTCAATTCAAAACACACAAATGACTCCATTTTGTTGCCTGGGATAGAATGTGTCTAGTTGGATAGGACATGCCAAAATCCAACCAACCTAGTTTCATTCCTTTCCAAACATGTCCCAAATGTTGTCTTGCATATTTGATCTGGAATGTGTTCTAGCGACTCTTCTATTCAATTTGCAACTTTGGCACTAGTTCTACATGTATTAGGTTATTGTTGGGTCGACAATTATTCCTTGTATAAGGTACCATGTCTCGTTCGGAACTGAAGCTATAGGGGATTATTTAGGGCTGTAAATGGGTAGGGTATGGTGTGGGTATAGTCATATCCATAATCATAACCATTTAGTTAAGCGGATATGGGTACGGTTGTATACCTACTTTGTTAAAAGCTATACCCGCAACATACTCATATTCGTATAACCGCCAGATATATGGATGAGTAATTGAGTATGCGGTTATGTTTAACTTATTATAATAATACACTACAAACTTTGAGATACAAAAAACTACCACGCTTAAATGGATAGGTTATGGAGAATATCATTCAATGAAGAGAGAAGAGACGATCAAAATGAGAGAATAACTTTATGTCCTTAATTTAATGAAATGTACGTGTGTGGCTATAGAGGTGTGTCAATGGATTTGTTCATTATACTACTACATGCTACTTATATTACTAGATTTGAACGCTACGATATGGAACACTACATTCTAATATAAATGCTAACTATTTTAAGGTATATATACTTGTTAGATGTGAGTCCTACGATGTGCACCATCATATTTTAATATAAATTATTTATGTAAAAATATAAGTAAATGGGTATATACATAATCATAACCATACCATGTAAGAGGCGGGTATGTGGTTATAAGGATAAGCGGTTACATGGTTATAAAAAATTATACCCATGACATGTTTAATGGGTATGGATTTGAGGGTATGCGGTTATACCCATATCCATTTACAACCCTAGGGTTATTGAAGGTGATACAAATGGGTGTTTGATAAATTTGGTTGGCAATGGTGTTACATGCAGTTTTAGACCAAATAGAATCCAAATATCTAGAGCAATTTAGGTTTGATTCTTTAGTCAATATGAGTTTTGGGCCAATTGAAGTTTTGCTTCATTCAAAATCCTGAATCTCCATAAATCCACTCGAATTTGATTGTCCATTTCTTGATGTGTAATAGACGTCGATAGGCTTGAGGTCTCATATACACCCTATGCGACTCAAAATAATGCGAAAGCACTAATTTTCATTGTTAATGAAGTTATCTACATGGAATAATGACTCTAAAATGTTTGGTTTGAGTTTTGTTAGATGTGTACGTTTTTTGTCCTTTTTTCTTTTCTTTAGTCCTTTATATACGTAACCCATTCACATTATCAGGCTATGGCATCAAGGGTAAGTTTTGAGTGGAATTGGCTTTTCCTCTATGATGTTTTCAAAATTAGTATAAACGTGAGTTATTTCATGATTTAGTTATGAACACGTCGGTGGAATCATCAATTCAAATTTTCAGGAACTACATTTAGTTTGATTCCTGTGTCAGGAAGTCAACAAAAAATTTACGGACTGTAGCTTAAATCGATATGATTTTTGGAGTCAATCATGACCTACCAGGTCATGATTCCCTTTAACTCGAGAAAAAACGATAGGTAAGTGAGAGAAAGCTCCAACTTCTCTCTAGAAACAACTCTCCGGTCCATCTCTGCTCGGTGCCATCTGCCCCTACCAGCGTGTTTCCACCTGCCCTCCGCCTCAAGTTTTTTTTGCTCGGCTCATAGTTGGAGACGATCACCCTCGCTGAGTCAGTCGGCGTCCGACTCTCTCCATCCCGGAGTCAAAAAATCTTTTTCAGGTTTTTCTTCCCTCGACCATCTCTCTGCATGTTGGCGGTGGTTGCCATCTTACAGCCTTGCGATCCGATTTTCCCTCTCTTGAGCGATTCCACATTGCCTGGCTTCTGTGCTATCCAGCATGCACAAGGGATTCTCAGGTATGAAAACAAAAATCGCCTCTGCATTTACTTGATTTGCTTTCTTGCGATCCCAAATCGAGTGATTCATCTCCTACCTCCACCAAGTACCGCATAATCTTCGCCTTCGAAAACCTGTCAAAGCGGCGCCTCAATACAAGTAAAGGCTTATCCCCCTTTACTCCTCCTTGTTCCACAATAGTCTGAAATAAATTCTGTGGATAACAACACCCTTTGCGACACACCTTGGGTATCACAAATGGCTTACAAAAACATGCAGAAGTTATTTCATTGAATACGCCTTCCGCATCTCCAGAGATCGAGCATATCCTCTTGCTTCATACCAGCTAAGCAACAATCTTTACCTTCATACAAAAATCTCGCTTCAAAATTCCAAAATTTTTATTCTCTTTGCCGGCTATAACTCTCCTTCCCAAGAACATCTTGGCTGTCAGATCAAATCAGAACAAAATTTTGGCTCAGAGAACATCATTTAAGACCCATCAAATGATCCGAAAATACCATGGGTACAGGAGGCGTGCTCACCCTCGCCTCATGCATAAATACACCTTGCATGCATAGAAACGGTAAGACTTCAGCTTTCCGCCGTGCTTTAAGGAAAAAAAAACCCTTGGTGACAAACGACAACACAAAATCTCTGACATCTCTTGCCGACATGAACTTCCGTTTCTCCTTCATGGAAATCCCTCTCTCAGACCCCTCCTTTTCAGCGAGCATTCCATTACCACGAGCTTGGATCTATCACAAGTTCAACATCTCGCCGGGCACCTGCATGATAAACATTGGTCATCGCTCCTTCCAGGTGAAGGTCTCATGGTCCCTCCCCACCAATCCAACCTGGGGCAAAAAAACTCCCATCCTCCTTATATCTGAAGGCTGGAGTGACATGCGTGCCGAGCTGAAGCTCAAGCCCGAGTGGTCGATTTTCATTCAACCGATGGAAAATCGTACATTTCGAGCCTGGGTGCGTGATTTCATCAATGACACTCCTCCAGAGTTAGCCTATCTTTACAAAAGACATGATCAAGCTAGCTCTTCATCATCAAACTCGGCAGACCAACTCTTCGTCAGGGATGAGTACCAACCCCCCATGGGTGCAAAATCATGGCCTATCTCCATCTCCTCAGGCTCTGAGGATGACGACGATGCTGTCACATGCACTATGGAACAACAACAAAGTTCAATCGCTGAAAGGTACACACTTTTCCCCTCCCCATCGTTTAAGGAAAAAAATAAGCCCAATTTGTCATCTTTACATAAAACCCTAAAACCCCGACCCTCCCTGGTTGAGGATATCATCCCCAAAGACTTGTATCGCCTAAACAAAGCTTTTCCAGTTCTAGGACATGCAAAATCGTCCCTCCTCATAAACAATCTCCTAGATAAAACCCCCACCGCCCAAATTTGGACTTCGGCCCCCCCCCCCAAAAAAAAACATTTCGAGCTCTGCACTGTTCTCTTTGCCTCTGTAGCAACCACTCGACATCCAGATGCTTTTCTCGCCGCACATGTTTTGGTTGTCACCAGATAGGTCACATAAAAAGATTCTGCAAAGCTCGCCTCCCCCCAAACCAGGACAAAACCCATACAGACCCCACTTCCTCCTCCATGCACTATCACTCGGTTAGATACCCGCCTTTTCATAAAACCTCCACAGTCCCAAAAAAGTCCATTACAGATCACTGGCACAATACACACCTCCCCCAACATCATTATCTTTCAAAAAACACCTTTGCATGCCTCGCAAATCTCCCGCCTAAACATGCAGACGCTACCCCTTCACGCCATCTGATCACAAACTCCAGTACTCCTCCTATATCTAAACCCTATCACAAGCCAAAGAACCATACAGTCACAACTCTCAAACCACAATCCAAAAACCCTCCCCCTCCAACCCCATCACAAACACATAACACAAACTATCCATCTGCCTCATCAAACGTGAAAGCTCCAAACCACCTGGAATATGCTATCGCTCTTGACCTTCCAGCCAACTCAATGCGTCTTCTCAAGGTCCTCACCCTTAGAAGCATTCTCATTTCAGTTGAAAACAACCTTGACAACAACCCCATTAATGTCCTGGATATTACCCGTGCCTTAGCCCTACTCATTCCCGGTCAAACCATCCTTAAACCAAAAATTTTCTCTCCTACCCAGCTCATCTATATTGTCCCAGAAGGAACTAAGATAAACCACCTCTTCAATCAAGTTCTCACCATACCCTGTGGATCGAGCTTCATCATGGCCAGACTATCAAAATGGTCTGCTGACTTAGGTTCATATCCTTCCCCCGCTGGTGGTTCCGACTGGGTCGCCATATCAAATCTCCCTCCTCATCTTTGGGAAATTGAGATCTTCATAGGCATTGCACATTCAATTGGGGCAACTCTACAATACATCAGTCCTGAAACCTTACATCCTTCACAATACATCAAAGCATATTGTCTCTTTTCTGTCAAAGCTGCTATCTCCCTTCCTCCAACTATCAATATTAGAATTGGTGAATCCATCTACAATTTAAAACTTTCTGCTGAACATCCTACTGAGAACAGCACCGCCTTCTCAGACCTCACAACACATCCACCATCTTGATTTAGCCCAAACAAAGATAAAATGTCTTCCATGCATTCCAGGGCATCAAACGACCGAAATCATGTTTGGATCCGGAAAAACTCTAATCACTCCGAAAACTCATACCTCCAGCCAAGCAAGAAAAGAACCAGATTACCCGAACCTTCATTCCATGATAACAAATACATACCAAGAGGCTCCACTTTCCCATCTCCTTCCTCTACTAAGGAAAGCTACCCGTCTCAAAACCAAAAACATCAAGCTACAAAGAACCAAACCTCTTCTCAGCATAAGGATGAAAATTCTTTGCAGAGTTCAGAGCAGGAGAGCCCACAACAAAGGCATACATCCAGCTACCTCCAGAAGATCTTGAAGCCAAATCACAAAGACTCAAAAAGTACTATCATCGTCAACAGAGCAAAGACAGGTACTTCTCCAAATATCTCTCCCCGTTCATTTAGTGACATAACTTCTGCTTATCCTTTATCATCAACTCCCCCTTTTAAAGACAAAAATAAAGATTTAGATTCTATTGATGATTTAGCATCTTGGTCAAACATAAACAGCTTCACTTCCTTTGCAAACAAGATTGTCATTCAACTAGATGATGAAGATAATGCTCATAAAGTTCTAGATAACCTAGAAACCTTTATGGGTTGGACAAATAAAAGACTCCCTCCTGCTGTGACAAAATCTTCGACCTTCTAAAAATCCTATTAAGCGTAAATCACCCCAAGAATGAAAAATGAAAATCACTTCTTGGAACATATGTGGAGCTGCAAACCTCCAAAGAAGAAAAAAAATACGCACTCACATATACAAAAACAAAATCGACCTAATTACTATTCAAGAAACTAAAACCTTTCTAACCCCTTTTGCACTCAAAACAATAGGGGGAAATAGAATCACCAACTAGATCCAATTACCTCCTGAGGGATTCAAAGGAGGCCTCTTAGTTGGTTATAACAACCAGTCTCTAGCTTCACAAAACACATCAATCCTTAACTTCTCAATAACCATTGATTTTAAAAACCTTTCCGATGAATATCTTTGGTCATTCTCTGGTATCTATGGGGAACCAGGACACAACAAATCCATCTATCTAGCTGAACTAAATCATCTCATTACAAAATTCCACTTGTCTCCCTGGGTTTTGGGTGGAGATTTCAACCTGATCACTCAAGTCTCAGATAGGCTCAACTCCAACCACTCCCCACAAACAGTGTCTGCTGCAGATAAAAAATCCAGTAAGATGCTTACAAACCATTCTTTGATCGAAATCAAACCTTCAAATGCATTATACACCTGGTCTAGAAACCAGACATATGCCAGACTCAACCACTTCATTTGCACAAACCTCTGGGAAGACAAACACCCTCTCTCATCTGTTCATATCTCCCACCGAACCATATCTGATCACTTCCCTCTAATCCTTGACACATCTTCTACCTCTTAAGGGCATGCGACCTTTCAAATTTGAAAATTGTTGGCTCTCCATAAACAACTTCTCCAGATCCTGTCTAGAACCATGGAAACTTGCCGACTCACAAACAGAAAACATAGGACTACATATCCAAAACAACACAAAAAATATTAAAACTCATATCAAAAAATGGAAACTCCAAAACCCAAAAAACTTATTCAAAATACAAAAAAATCTTGAAGATCAGTTCCTTTTTGTGGATAAGGACCCAAACGTTGACCCTGCTCTTGTCCTTACCATCAAAGCCGAACTGGACCACATAAATAATTGTTTTGACACCAAATGGAGACAAAGGGCAAAAATCACTTGGGTTAAAGAAGGTGGCAAAAACACTAAATTTTATCACAAAATTTGTAACCAAAATTTTCGACATAATGCCATAACCCATCTAACAATAAACGGTAGACTCACATCACACAAACAAACCATCATAACTCACATAAATAACCATTTTAAAAATATCTTCAATAACAACCACAATCCCACATGCCTAAATAACTTATCATGGGACACCATTTGTCAAAAAAACATAAAAAATCCACAAGAACTCACCAAATCCTTCTCCCTTGAAGAATTGCATGCTGCCATATCTGACTAGGTAAAAATAAATCTCCCGGACAAGATGGACTCAACACTGAATTCTACCTGGCAAATTGGGACCACTACAAAAAACATTTCATAGCCTTTCTGTATGCTTTCCATGCAAGTACAAACCCACATAAAATCATCAAATTCATAAATAAAACTTTTATCACTCTAATTAAAAAAAATAGTCAACCTGACCACATATCCCACTTCCGACCCATCAGCCTTATAAATACCTCATATAAAATCATTGCTAAAACACTAGCAAACAGGATTAAACCTCACTTGGAGGACATCATTCCGCTTAACCAAACTGCCTTCCTAAAAAACAGAAGTATACAAGATGCCTTCCTGATGGTCAAAGAAACAATACATCTTTGCCACAAAAACAAAACCCCCCTTCTAGCAATCAAACTAGATTTTGAAAAAGCTTTTGACTTTGTAAATTGGCAATGTCTAATTAAAACTCTAAAGGGTTTTGGTTTTCCCAACATATGGGTAAATTGGATCCATGCTTGCATATCTACAAACCATTTCTCAACTATCATAAATTGTGTTCCATTTGGTTATTTTCATAACACAAATGGACTTAGACAAGGAGACCCTCTCTCTCCTTATCTGTTCATCATCATTACAACTATTCTTTCCCGTATGATCCAATTGGGCAAACAAAATGGTCTTATCTGTTCTCCTGGGGAATGCAAGGAGAATATCATTCAATTTGCGGATGATACCATTATCTTCTCCTCCCCGGATGAATCCTCCCTTCTTAATATCTTCAGAATCATTGGCATCTTCTCATACATCTCAGGACTCAAAATAAATATGCAAAAATCTTCCATCTTTGGGGTAAACATAAATCAACCTTCATTGGAGCACTTTAGAGATCTCTTAAAATGCAAGACAGAAGAATTTCCAATCAAGTATCTGGGTCTTCCCATTACTCCATACAACATAACAAATGCTATCTGGACCCCTATCATATCAAAAATAAACTCAAAACTCACAAATTGGACAAATAACTTCCTTAACCTCTCTGGAAGACTTACCCTACTAAATAGTGTCATCACTCCTATCACTACTCACTTCCTGAGTTGCGTCCCCCTGCCCTCAAAAACAAAATCCATTCTAGACAAAATCAGAAGAAATTTTCTTTGGAACAACTTTCACAAATCGGATAAATCAGGGAAACATTATCATCTTGTTAACTGGAAAACTATATCAGCTCCTCTTGAGCAAGGTGGTTGGGGCATCATCAACATTAAAACACACTCACTCTGTCTTATAACTAAAATCATCAATAGTCTGCTCCAAAACAAACCAAAAATCTGGACTCAACTCATCCAATACAAATATTACCAATGCTCACCCCCCTGACATCATATCCCAAAAAAATCAGCTTCCCCTCTTTGGAAATACATCAACAAAAACATCCAAACGATCACTCAAATCATTAACACTCCCCCTCACTCTCACCAAAATATCTCCTTCTGGTTCGATCCTTGGTTCGAAAACAACTCAGTCATCAATCTTCAACCAAATTGGACCATTCCAAATAGACTACTCAACATGAAGATAGACAAAGATCTACCTCTTATCACCAACAACAGATCAAATTCCCTTAAAAGATGCATTCAAACACAGATTAGCCAAAACGACTTCAGAAATCTAGCTCTCTCCTTGGAAAACAACACCTCAAATTCCATTACTTGGAAATGGGGTAGCAAATACTCGGTTAAACAAGCCTATACCTACCTTTCCTACAGAGGTCTATCCCCATCAACAACAAAAATCTGGAAACAGAAATGGCCGCAAAAATATAAAACATTCCTTTGGCTTTTACTACAAAACAAACTTCTCACAGGTGAAAACATTACAAAAAAGGGATTTATTGGCCCATTCAGATGCTCTCTTTGTGAAAAAAACAGTGACTCAGTTGATCACATCTTCTTCAAGTGTATCTTCTCACAAAATATCTTCACATATTTTTCACGAAACTGCCTTCCTGACCTCAAGGAAGCTACTTTCCCCTTACAAATCACACCGAATAGACATTACAAAAAACTCAAAACAGTGATATTTTCACCACAATCAGTTGGAATCTCTGGAAAGAAAGAAACAACATAATTTTCAACAACAAAAAGAATATGGAACAAAATATTATATCACAAATAGATGCAGATCTTTACATTCTAACAATATGCAGGTAACCTTGTTGAAGGTAGACATGACGAATCTGATGAAGGAGAATCTGAAGCAAAATTTCTGTGTGATCTCAAAGCTATGGTGGACGATGAAACAGGTGTCAGTATAGTTCAACAACAACTGTGATTCCATTCTCGGGCGGAACCTTTTTTTAACAAACTTGGGATTATCTTCTTTATATCATCTAGAGGCTTGTTAAGGGGTGCCTCCCCCACTTTATCAAAACATTGCTTTATCTTATCTAGGCTTGCATGCTTTTAGTTTTTTTTCTAGTCTATGATATTTTCAACATCCTGTAAGGTACTCACATAAGCAGGTGTTTGCTTGCTTGATGTGCTTTCAATATATGACATAACCTTTTCTAAAAAAATGATTCCCTTTAACCTTCTCATGCTCACTCTGTATCCCATTTTCCGTATCGTGTACGATCTGCTGGCAAAACGTCTTGTGTTCGATCCCAAAATTTTTCACAGGATCTGGGCTGGGGTCTGGACTGCAAATGACCATGAGAGACTTGCTTTGGCATGAACTACTTCAAAAAAAAAAGACTTGCTTTGGCATGTGAACTTGGACTTTTCTGCTACCAGGACGACTCCATCACAGGTCATTGGGTTCTGGTCCGGTCGAGCGGTATAGACGGTGAACTCAGGTAGGCCGTCGAGCACTAGGCAGGGGAGCTTTAGATGGTAGGGTGACTTACATAGTGAATTCAGGTAGGCCGTCCAACACTAGCAGGGGAGCTTTAGATGGTAGGATCAACCGGAAAGCGTTTGCTTTTCCTCCTCTTCTAAATATCTACTCTTGTTTTCCATTTGAATAATGCTACATGAAGGGATCATTTTTTTCCACATATGCATAACAAAAAATAGAGGTGGGAAGTAACTTGCTTCCCTCCTCTATTTTGTTGTTATGCATATATGGGGACAAAAAAGATTCCATTTTTGGTCTCATTTATTGTTCTTGTGGTAAAGTCCTTTTCATTTCAATTTGGAATGTGTGTTGGTGTCTTGGTGACTCTCGTCTCCCATTTGTGGTTCCACAACTAGTTCTTCTGTTACAAACTATAATTCCAGCAAATACGACACTAATTGGATCTCAATTCTTTCTTTATTGGTTTTGTGTAAGTCATGAGCTCATTTTTGGAAATTCTAGCTCAAAATTTGGAATTATGTTTCCTTCACTTCTATGTGATTGGTTTGTTGCAAGTGTAAATATGAAAGTTGTTAAAAAAATTTGTTCATTTTTGTTGTGTAATATATGTTAGATTATTAGCCTATATAGTTAATAGGTTAATTGATTCCTTGTAATTGCCTCCTCTCTTATATATATATATATATATATATATATATATATATATATATATATATATATATAGAGAGAGAGAGAGAGAGAGAGAGAGTCAGGCTAGAATACACTTGAGTGTATAGATTACGGTGTACACCCCAATGGTGTTTGTCTATCTAGACCATGCTTTTCTGAAATCTAATCCATAGATCTTAATGGTTACAATAATAATATGCCACATACAAAATTTGAGCTCATTTGGATGAGTGTAAGTCACTCAACCAAGGGCAACAAAACCGACGCACAAAACTAATTTGAAATGCCTAATTTTTGCATCCTTTAGATGCACGACCTATAAGTGTCCAAATGAGATAAAATTTATTATATAGTACGTTCTTAAGATATTTTAGAATATCAACGGTTTAGATTTTTCAAAAAGTTATTGCATCTTTAAAAATGACTGAGGTGTACGGTGCCTCCGGTACACTCGAGTGTACACTAGCCTGACTCTCTCTCTCTCTCTCTATATATATATATATATATATATATATATAGAGAGAGAGAGAGAGAGAGAGAGAGTCGGGCTAGAATACACTCGAGTGTACCGATCACGTCGTACACCCCAATGGTGTTTGCCTATCTAGACCATGCTTTTCCAAAATCTAATCCATTGATCTTCATGGTTACAATAATAATATGTCACATACAAAATTTGAACTCATTTTGATGAGTGTAAGTCACTCATCCAAGGACAACAAAATCGACGTACAAAACTAATTTGAAATACATGATTTTTGCCTCCTTTAAATGCATGACCTATAAGTGTCCAAATGAGCTAAAATTTATTATATAGTATGTTCTTATGATAATTAAGAAGATCAACGGTTTAAATTTTTCAAAAGTTTATTGCATCTTCAAAAATTTTTGAGGTGTACGGTGCCTCCGGTACACTCGAGTGTACACTAGCCTGACTCTCTCTCTCTCTCTCTCTATATATATATATTATATATATATATATATATATATATATATATATAGGACAAGGGTGTACATATCAACACAACAACAATGAATGTATTTCTTCACATGGTATCAGAGCAATAGTCCTGGGGAGACAGCCTTAGTCTCCACCCCT
Organism: Alisma plantago-aquatica; assembly: GCA_963693085.1. NCBI lineage: Eukaryota > Viridiplantae > Streptophyta > Magnoliopsida > Alismatales > Alismataceae > Alisma > Alisma plantago-aquatica. Next base: position 27,631,673 of record OY856410.1, read on the forward strand.
CCTTCCCTCTTCTCTCTCGACACCCACTCCAATCCTAGCAGTCGCTGCCCCCTCCTCTCCTAGAGAGATCAACAAGGGGAGAGCCTGCCTGCGGGCGGCTGCTGCCGTCTCCATGCCTTAGGCCGGCTGCCTGCTAGGAACATTCCGACCACCATGGTCGCACCATATTCCTCTTTCACATAGATCTACATATATGCGTCGGTGCCATCATTCCCGACCACTATCAATTCTTTTCAATCTATCTTAGTCTATCTATGTCTTTGACGATGCCATCCTTTCCGTACAGATCTATCAGTCTGTCATCACTTTCTCTAAGATCTATTCATCAAGCAACTCAAGCCGCCACCATTGAAGCAGCCACGTCAAAGCAGATACACATTCGGCTCCAACAATCGTCTTCATTGCCTTGTTGTCATGTCCTCTCCGCATCCAACCACTGCATCTGTCATCAAATCGTCCATCCATCACTCCACCGCTACAACACCTCTCGGGAACCTGGCCGGAGCTAATTCATATTCAGATCTGGCTGTAGTCAAGCAGTGAGTCACCGCATTTTTTGATCAAAGGATTACAAAAGACAACGCTAATTCCTATCAACCCGTGGTGCTAATTCTCGAGGTACTTGTCTCCTTGATGGTGTAAATTCTCGTCGAAATTGTGCATCAGCCGTCGCCAATACGGCGTGTTGTCCATACAACACCACATGCTGTGATCCAAAATTCATCCTCACGGCACAAAATTTCATCCAAAATACAAGAGACATAGTGTGTTACTCAAATAACACGACATGTTGGATTCTAGAACTCTTCCTGATGGCAACATACACGGCCTGTCTTCCTTGAACACAGTGTGTCGGTGGACATCATAGTTACGCTTCTGACATCAGACACGATGTGTCCACTTGGAACATAGTGTGTTGACCCAATGATTCCGTTTACGCCTCTGACAACCGACACGACATATTGCATTTCCACACAATGTGTTTCAAGGAGAGTCAATTTTGAGCAAAGGAGTTGCAGGCATGTCAACAATCTTTACATGGCTTGTCATCGGGAGTCTACCTCTCACCCCCGACAAGTACACAGCGTGTCTCGATCCAAACATGTCGTGTCAAAAGCAGTTAGCACACTTTCAGTTCCTGTTTGACATCCTCCAAAGGTCTATCTCTCCTCCAATACTTTGATGATAATCAGATCCTGTTATCATTTTTGACCCATCTAAATTCTTTTGGGGTCAAGAAAAGATCCATTTAATTTCTCTATCCAGATCTTAATCGAGATGCTTTTTCATATTGATTCCGATTATTGATTTTCTAGTAGAGACATTTTGACTGTGCCACTTCTTCTCCTACCGAGTAAAATTCCCGTAGTGTATCTCCTCTTTCTACTAATTTTATCTTTATGGTATTCCTTTTGTTATTCTCTACATATTACACCTTTGTTCACACTTTTTCTTTCTCACCCTTCCATTTATCATGTGTGTATCTTTCCACATGCGGGGGAGGGGGTCATAATCCCTTTTTCCACACCATCTACTCACTCTCGTTGTATTTGGTGTGTGGGTGGGGGATTAGAGGAGAGACAGAGGAGGGTATTAGAGAACATTAGAGAGAGGATATGAGGAGAGATATATGAGATGAGATGATATGATATTCCAAGCTATCTTCATGGACCTTCATGTTCTTCAGCACATTTGTGTTACTGATGTCTTTCTGGCGCATCATTCCCACTTAGCATCACTTTACATGTGAGGCATCATTGAAGGATTTCATAGTTGTATCATTGACACCAAGCCTTTCACATTTGTAGCACATTGTGTATGTCAGGACATGAGTTGTTGAGCTAAATCACGACCTCTAGTCACTTTGGTGTTGGTTATGTTCTAGTTGATCATTCATGCTATTTTTGATGTTTCAGATGGTTGCTTCTTCATCTCTGAAGCTCATCATCCTCAAGCCTATGCATATTTTGTATCCACAAAGATTCATTCAGAGTGATCTTCACGTCTTCTTTGAGTTGCATTTGCTACTTATACATGTTGAGACAACACCTCAACACCTTGTCCAGTGTGTTCGTACCACTTTATGCACGTCGATGTTCTTCTGCGCTAATTCCAATTGTCTACACTTCTCAGAAAATTCAAAGACACCTCTACTGCTGCATCGACATTGTGCCTCCGTGTTCGTGCCGCATTATGTACGTGTGATGTGTTGAGTGCGCTTATTTCACTCCACATTCCTCTCCAGTTAAGATGGTGTAGTCGTGGTATTTATGATTGCCTGCTTCAAATATTCTTCATTCCAGATGCACTTCAAGATAAAGACCTTCTTCAAATCTTGAGCTTCTCCAAACTACAAAACACATCTCAAAGAGGCGTCATCATACATTTTTAGTTAGAAAGTATTTGTTCAAGGGGGGGGGTAACAATTCTTTTATGGGGAGTGACAAGTCTATCTTTCATTTGTAATGTGTCTTTTATCATTCAATTGAGTCATGTAACTCCAAGCTTGGACATGTGTTCACCCATGCTCCAGCTTGCGAGAGAGTGTTAGAATATGAGCCTATTTAGTTAATATATTTCTCTAATGAGAGAAGAATATCTCTATTTGGACAACGCAAATGATCTGCAACAGTATGGAGCATTGAATGGTAAAGCATGTTACACATTGGACTTTATGGGTGATTTTTAGATATATGGCTAATAAAATCATATATTTAGCATGGCTTAAGCCCGATGTAGTGCAACTAGTGCATGGAGGAAAAGATAGTGTGTTTTCTTGTGCAAATGGGAAGATATTTTATCCCACATTACTCAGTCCTAAAACTTTTTTTGTCCTTATATGTAGGATCACATGTAACACTAACGTCTAAAGGTCTTAAGGGAGAGTGTGTTCACCTCCTTGGTGGGTATGGTGACCACAATACATATGCACACACGCACACGCCACGCCTGGCCTGGCCTGGTCGGGCTGGGTACTGGCTCAGGTTCTGTCTTGTAGATTGTGTCTTGTGGAAATTGTCTTCCACCTTCCGTCGTATTTTACACAAGGACACAACTACATAATTAATTATTAATTTAATTAATTGTTTCTTTTTGAATGGATTTATTAATTCAATTGGAAAGTGTTTTCCTTGAAATTTTTCGAGCAACGTGTACAAGAGCAATCGTAATGGGAATAGGATTTCGGTGCATGTAAGGATATAAATAAGCCTCCGATCATTAGGGTTAAATACAATTTGAACATCAGCCATTTCATGAGTGTTTTGTGAATCCTAAACCAGAGTCTTCTTATGTCGTCGCTCCCTCCTATTGGATTCTGAAGATCTCTCTCCTATGAGAAGCAACACTGTCCTTCCTCTTCTTAAAGACGTGATTTGTTAGGCGGTGGTTCCTGCAATTTCTGGGTTGTACTAGTGGTGCATGTCTTCAATGTCTGCATCGGTCGTTGTCAACACGAACGAGATATCTTCATCAGGTCCGTGACCAGGTCATCTAGAAGAACGACGACTATCTAGAAGAATTGCAGGGCGCTAAATTCTTTAAGTAACATGTTCGTTTCAACAAATGATCTGGTATGTGTTCCCAACTTTTGTCTTTCTATTCTCCTACATTGGTTTATTATGCATTTTCTTATCTAGATCGGTCTAAACTGTTAATTCTTTTGCACCTATTGTTGTTGCATGTAACAACGTAAATCAAAATTATCAACATTCTTAAAGAATTTATAATATGTCATTAGTTAACTATGGCTGCTCAAGGTTTGGGCATGAAAATTGATGCCTAGTATGTCTGAAAATTTTACTAGAACTAATTTTGCTCGTTGGCAAAGTAGATGTAGATTCGGCTAAACATAATAAGGTATGATCAATATTTAGAAGAGGATGAACCCAAACCTGATGAAACTGTCCATGATAATGCTAATTTAATTGCAACCTGGAAGAATAAGACGTGTTGAGGGTTGGTTCTATTTACATTAAACAACAAAATGTATGATTCATAGTTTAATCTGCTTGTTGCTACATCTAAGGTTCGATGGGGGCGTTAGTAAAGGAATACAATACTAAAAATTAGGGAATTGGAGAGTATTGTGTTTTGAAATTACTAAAGTTTCAGATGGCTGAGGGTAAGTCTGTTTCTGATCAAACACATGAGTTTCGATTCTTGGAGCAAGAGCTTGAAGATGCAGGCATGAAACTTCCTGAAAATTTTGTTTTGGTGCCAATCATTGAGAAATTCCCAAACTCATGGGAGTTGTTTGGCATGTCTCTTAAGCATCACAAAGGAGATATGTTTATGAACAATCTCATGATGGACATCAACATACATGAAGAGCACCTGAAAGACAAGTCTGTCAAGTTGTCCATTGAAGTTAATGCTACTGTCAATTTTACTACTGCTAAGAATAAGGATAAGAAACCAAAGAATTCACTTAAACCTAAGGCTAAGATCCAAAAGAAACTAAAGAACAAACCTTGTTGGACTTGTAGATAGGTTGGCCACTGGAACAAGGATTATCCTTCAAAGAAGGCAAAGAAATCTGACACATCTGCAATTGAGGAAGTTGTGGTCAACATGATGACTGCATCCTTGAACCTCAATGATGAGTACATGTTTATAAATCATGAAGTTCTTTCTAATTTTGAACTACTATATTGGATAATTAACATTGGGGCTAATGTGCATGTTCGTACTGACAAGTCTTTGTTGTGTCTTACCCGGACTCCAAAGGTCGATCTATAACTTTGGGTGACTCCAACACTATAAAAGTCAAAGGTGAAGGACGAGTGAACTTGAAGTTTCCTTCGGGAAAAGTTCCAATGCTTCTTGGAGTCAAACATGTTCCATCAATTCACCGCAACATTCTTAGTGGCACAATTTTAGTTAGAGATGGTTTTAAAATGGACTGCAAATGTAATAAAGCTATTATTACTTTCCTTCCTGATTCTTTATTTTTTGGCAAGGGGTATCTATGTGATATGGAGAACTTATTTAAGATTCTTGTTGAACCTATTTCAAATGTAATTTTAAATTTGAATGATAATAGTTATGTATGCATGAATCTTGTATCGTCTGATGTTTGGCATTTGCGTTTGTCACATGTTAATGTTTTTTTGGATAAGGATATATATTGCAGGAAAAAGGCGTATAGGATAAGACCTATATTGTACAGGGGTGAACTAGCTACAAAAACCCCAATGTAGACAAGCAACTGGGTCCAAACCTTTACAAATTACATGTTTGGCCCTACAACTCCCGAGGACCATATCATTAAGTATTTCAAAATTGGTGAACTTGTCCCTATCCATCCCACCATGTCTTTGCAGGTTCCTCTCTTGCCACACTAGGAACACAATGGCAGCAAGGCCCATCCCAGAAAAATGGACCATGATGTTATTGCCCCCAGCCTGCACACGGATCCACTGCAAACACCCATCAATGGAGTTCGGGACATGGGCACCCCAACCATTCTTTAAAGCCCATCTAGAGACCAAGTAGGCTGAGAAATCACATGTGAAAAAAAGGTGCTCATGTGACTCATCCTCAACCCCACACAGCAAGCACCTAGAGTTCACATTCATTCCCCACCTCGCCATTCTGTCTGTCGTTGGGAGCCGCCTCATGAGTGCTCTGTACAAGCAGTAGCTCCATTTCGGGGTCTACCACGTATTCCACACGATCCTACACTAGGGAACCGGAGGCCCGCAACACCTTTTGATCCAAGGCTTGATGTCTGAATAGCTCCACCAGCCGTACTGAAGAGCGTAGTCCCCCCTAACCTACTGCCAACTGCGCATCATCCTTCTCCAGACCAGCTAGCTCCCACGCACACCGTCGCCATATAGAGAGTTGTCGTATCTGCTGCGCATCCATCTTGCCCAAGAGGATTCCTGATCAATAAGGAATCTGTGTATACGCCTTCTCGTGTTCCTCTCCGCCACTGCCCAGGGGTCTAAGACCCCCATACCTCCTTGATCCTTAGTTTTAGAGAGTGTTTCCCAGACGATGCCATGGTCCTTACCGCCCCAAAGGAACCCCGTGAGGAGTGCACTCGCCTTGTCGATGATGAAGCCGGGCAGCTCCGCCTGCATGGTCCAGTACCCGACCTTGCCCATGAGCACCGTGTTGCACAGAACCAACCGCCCTTCCATGGATATATTCAGCCCATTCCACCTATCAATGGTGTTCCTGAGCTCATCGATTGAGACCTCAAAGTCTCTTCCCTTTCCTCGCCCCCCAGAGATAGGGATCCCTAGGTATTTTGTGGGGAAGCGGCCACGAGGCAAATTAACTGCCACTCACAGCCGACCTTTCCGCGCATCACACAACTAAGAGAGGAAGACCTTGGATTTAAGCTAGCTTATGTAGAGTCCCGTGAGCTTCCCAAAATGCTCCATAATCCTCTAGGTCTGTATCAGGTACTTGCAGTGCCCCGCAGCAAACACCATGACGTCGTCAGCGAAGATCAGGTGTCTGACCCACCTTGAAAGGTCTCATCAAACAAGCCTCTTCGGCCTGCTGGATGCCCGCGGAAAGGGCCTCCATGACAATGGCGAATAGTAGGGGGGATAGGGGATCACCCTGCTTCATCCCGTTAGTAGCTTGGAAGATCCACTGTGACACTCTGTTAACCAACACCGAGAAGAAGGTGGACTCCACACATTGGGAGATGATTTTAGTCCACCGAACCGAGAACCCCATAGAGGTCATAATATCTCTGAACAAAGCCCAGTTCACATGATCATAAGCCTTGGTGATGTCGAATTTGAAGCATGCTTTCTTGGTAGAGTTCTTTTGGTTGAAAGTAGAGAGGAACTCCGTCACCAGTTGTACACCATCACTGATAGACCTCCCTTGCACAAAGGCAAGTTGGTTGGGGGAGATGATGCTTGGTAGGACCTTCTTTAGCCGATTAGCCAGGAGCTTGGAGAAGACTTTGTAGAGGACTGAGCAGTAGGAAATAGGCCTGAAGTAATGTTGGCTCAATGAAACATATGATGAATTTGAATTTAATCCCTGAATTCAACATTACTAATAATAAATGTGAAATCTATGTGCAAGCTAAATTTCCTAGGAAGCATTTTCATTCTGTGAATAGGAATTTGGAAATATTGGGTTTAATGGACACTGATATCTATGAATTTGATGGAATTTCTACCAGAGATCAAAAACGTTGTTTTATAACTTTTATTGACCAAGCAAGTAGATATCGTAATATCCATTTACTTAAAATTAAAGATGAGGTATTGGATAAATTCAAAGTTTATAAAAAAGAAGTTGAAACTCAAATTAGTAAAATACTTAAATGATTAAGGTCTGATAGGGGAGGAGAATACACCCCGAACTTGTTTTTGGAATCTTGTCAATTCCATGGTATAGTTCATGAGGTTACCGCTCCTTATTCACCACAATCTAATGGGATTGTAGAACGTAAAAACAAAACCCTTATAGATATGGTTAATTCTTTGCTCCAAACCTCAGATTTACCCAACTTCATTTGGGGGAAAGCTTTGAATATGGCATGCCATATTCTGAATAGAGTTCCCCAAAAATATGTAGAAAGTAGTACATTTGAATTATGGAATGGGAGAAAAATGAGTCTCAAATATCTTTGAGTGTGGGGGTGCCTTGCTAAGGTACCTGTCCTTGAACACAAAAGGAAGAAATTGGGACCGAAAATGGTTGATGCCATATTCTTGGGTTATGTAGAGACAAATTATGCCTATAGATTCTTGATTATAATATCTAATATCTCAGACATTAAGGTCAATACAATTTTGGAATTATGTGATGCTACATTATTTGAAGATGTGTTTCCCATGAAATCTGGTTTGCCCAATGAAGTATCTCAAGAGGATTCATTCACCAATGGTTCCATTCCCGAGCACGTGGAAAGGATGACAAATGTGGGGGGGGGGGGCTCTAAACAAGCTATTTCTGAATTAGATACTTATGAAGAAATGGTTGAACCAAGGAGAAGTAAATGTCCTAGGACATCCAAAGAGTGTGAAAGTGATTTTCTCACTTACAATATTGAGGATGATCCTATGACTTTAAAACAAGCTATGAATTCTCCAGAAACTAAGTTTTAGAAAGAATTCGTTAACTAATGAAATCCAATAAATTCTCTTGAATGGAACTTGGGAATTAGTGGATTTACCTACTGGTGTTATGTTGGATGAAAATGGTTCTTTAAGAAGAAATTGAATGTAGATGGGACAACAAATAGTATAAAGTTAGGTTAGTTTCTAAGGGTTACACACAGAGAGAAGGAATATATTATTTTGATACATATTCTCCTATTTCCTGTATGACCACAATTTGACTTATATCATTGATGTCCATTATAATATATGTATCCATGAGATGGATGTGAAGACTATGTTCTTACACAATTATCTTTAGGAATATATATATATATATATATATATATATATATATATATATATATATATATGTGTGTGTGTGTGTGTGTGTGTGTCTGTGTGTGTGTGTGTGGAACAACCTGAGGGATTTGTGGTCCGTGGGAATGAGTCCAGGGTGTGTAAACTAGTTAATTCATTATATGACTTGATACAAGACCCCAAGCAATGGCATTAGAAGTTTGATTCTGTGATATCATCGTTTGTCTTTGTTTCTAATGAATATGATAAGTGTCTCTACTATAAAATCATCAATGATGGATTCATTTTGTTATGCTTATATGTTGATGATATCCTACTTTTTGGTTTCAATATGAAAGTAGTAAATGAGACAAAGGCATTCTTGTGTAGCAAGTTTGAGATGAAGGATATGTGTGTCGCTGATGTGATTTTAGGGCTTAATATCATAAGGTCTGCTAATGGTATAACTCTCTCCCAGTCTTACTATATTGAGAAGGTATTGGAGAGGTTTGAGTACACATCATGTAAACTTGTTAAGACTCCATATGATTCATCCAAGGTCTTGGTCAAGAATGATACTGGTGTTCCAATGTCTCAATTATGATACTCTCATATTATCAAAAGTTTGATGTAACTAATTAATTGCATATGTCCAGGAATTGCATTTTTCATGAACATGTTAAGTAGATACACCAGTTGTCCCAACAAGACCTAGGGGGAAGCTCTTGACATAGTTTTGAGGTATATCAAGGGAACTTGTTCTCTTTGACTGCATTATAGCAAATATCCTCCTATAGTCAAAGGATATAGTGACATAAGATGGATTTCTATGAACTTTACAAGTAATGGTGTCTTAGGATATGTATTCTTGTTGGGAGGAGGAGTTGTTTCCTCGAGGTCTAAGAAATAAACAATATTCTCTCGGTCTACTTTAGAGGCAGAGTTGCATGCTTTAGATGAAATTGGATTGGATGTTGAATGGCCACATAGACTTACGTTGTAAGGACCCTGACCTGGGATTTAGGCCAACCCTATTTGTTTTTCTTAAGAATGTTTCTTAGCACCTTGCTCTAATCATATAATATGTAATTAGGGCATGTTGGAAGCTTGAAGTTCCCTATTTGAGCTTGATGCTTGTGTTTTGTAGAAAGGCTTGGTGCAAATTGCAAGTTACCTAGGATAGGGGTTGATGTGCAAGTTTGCAAGTTTTCCACCTCTATAATATTTCTTCTCTCTCTATCTTGGCATCATATAGAGGAAAGAGAAAAAGATGGGCATCTTGTTTGAGCCTTGGCTAGGTGGTGACATCCTTGGTGATGTTTTGTACTAATGTTTGAGGTGTATCTTACACCTAGGAGTGTTGTCTCTAGATTGAGAGCCTTAGAGAGACCATGTATTGATTTGTTGTTGTCTTGAGGGACACCATATCAGTTTGGGGATGCCTTGAGGAGGCCTTGTATCATTTTGTGGTGACTAGAGATGTACCATATTAGTTTGTGACCTAGGGTTTCATCCCTATCAGTTTGTGAAGGGGATGGATGAGTGTATCGACCTTGATCTTCCTTAGTGACCAAGTGAGAGAGTGAGAGATACATAGATCCTATCACCTTATTGCATGGTGTTAAATGTGGCATTTCTTCTTGGACATGTGTCTTATAGGGTTCTAAGGTGGTGACACCTTCCACTTGCTCTCCCTCTCATTGGCCATGTATATATACTCCTTTCTTCCCATGCAAGAGAACACTTTTAGTGATCCTTACTTTCTCTCCTTGGTGGCTGACCTTGAACTTGAAGATCACTCTTCCTTTGAGCTTGGTGGGCGTGCCAAAAGCTTGTGTGATTCTCTCTTTCATCTTCTTCCTTGGTAAGCTATGGTTTTCTAGCTTTCTTTTCCTTCTCAGCCATGGACCTTGGTATCTTCTTTCCTCTCTTTTGCTTTCTTAACCATGGTCCTATCTTATCTCTTGGAGGTATTGTGCTAGGAGGATCTTCTTCCTCTACCTTGAGTTCGTGATCTTGGAGCTTGACCTTGGAGCTCAGAGCTTGGTGGTTGTTCTTGAGGCGGGTTATATAACTCTAAAGCTACTTTGTTATTATCACCTTTCTACTTCTTACCTTGTTAGTTGTTCTTAGCTCGTTATTTCTTGATTGTTAGTAGGTTTATTTGGTAGTCTTATGTTCTATTTTGAGAATAGAACTTTGTGAAGTTGCTGCCACAAGTTGCACCCCTTTTTCCTTTTCCTTGTTAGTAACGTCATCTTGAGGTAGAAGATGACAAAACCAATAGGCTATGTAGACCAACATGCTAAACCGATATGCTTTTTGCTAAACCAATATATCTATCATGATGTGGCTTGTTATGACCTAGTGGTGACTAGTGAGGAAGAGTGTTGGATCATGAGGCTTTTAGTTGAGTATGGATGTCGACATGGATAACCCTAATCTGAAACACAGGAAATCTGATACAACCTAGCCCAATACATCTAAAGTAGAAGTGAGGAGTACCTTCCCTTGAGGCTTTGGCCGATATCCCTTGATGGTGAAAGTGGTTGATATTCCTTGGTGATCTTTGAGGTTGATACCCTACTTGTCGGTATGGCCGATATCCCATGATGGCGAAGGTGGTTGATATGTAAAGAGATACATAGGCTGATATCCTTTGAGATTGTGCGACCAATACAATCTCTTATGTACCTCTAATCTATATCATTTTTGGTGCCCGATACCAAGTGATGATAAATCTATACTCACCTGGAAGTTGGTCGGTCGATACCCTACTTAGATTGGTTGCCCGATACACCTCTAAGAAGGGTTGTTTGTTACACTATCAAGGAGCTAAATCGATACAACCCTTGTGTGGATAATTTTGGCACCTCAAGTATAACTAAAATGTCACCCATTATGAATGGTGCACCCGACATGATGGGACAAGAGCGTCTAAGCCGATACACCAAAGAGAGTCTAAATCGACACCTTAGGTTGGTAAGGTGAGACTGAGATCACATGATGATGATTGAAGGGTATGCTTGGTTACTCAATGATGCACACATATGAGTAAGATATTATAATAGAAGGGCGTTGTTTGGATATTGAATTAGTAATGATAATTGCTTCTCCTAAAGTTAGTACACCATGGAATGATGTTACTATCAATGTTCCACCCTCAATTAAGAGCTTAGTCCTAAAACTCTCCAACTATGTGAAGAATAATAGATGTGGGGTTTAATGGTGGCATACCCATATAATAACATTAATCATGGAATAATATGACTCATGTGCTCATCTTAAGGAAAGGTTATAATCCATGGCAAGTGTCTTCTATATTCCCTTTTCATATAATCATAACTTGGGAAGTAAGGTTAATGATACTACATGTGTATGCACGTGAGGGTGGTGAAAAGTCTTGTTGAAATACCGGGTGACAACCTTGATGTGGAAATCATATAACAAGTCTAAAGCCTTTATAGGTGCCATGTGGATAGCTTGAAGTGATACCCTCTAGTTTTTTAACTTATAGTTTGACCCCCCTTGGTATGATATGTGGTTAATAATTTGTAAGAAGTGATAATATGTGTGTCACCTAATGACGAAATGCCACACTAGTGCAATGGTCAAAATGGTACTATAATGCACTATTGTAAACCACACATAACTTGATTAATATGATACACACATGCAATTATTATGTGAGATAACTGGTACTGAGGGAATAGTAAGAGTTTCATATCTAACTAATGTTGTTCAAACCTTTTCGGATAAAAAATTGGGGTTTACTGTGTTTAGGGTTTGGTGGTGTAACCATGAAGTGTGACCCTAATTGGCTCAATGTGAAGAACAATGTCCCTAACTCAAAAGGCAAGTGATAATGTTAAGTGAGTATAATAGAAAGCATGGTATCTTTCCCTCTTAAATACATGTCTATAACCTAATGGGTTAATCAGGTGTTAGGACTTGTGAATACTACGAAGATGGCTAAATAATAGTAAGCTTTGGCTATGAAATTTAAAAAGGGAACATGGGAAGTATAAAAATGTGAATGTGCATACTTGGTTACACTAATTAATTCTTAGTCTTGTACACTCCAATTATGAGAGGTAGTGCATGTGAAATAGAATGATGTTTGGAGACTTTATGTGAAATCAGTATGAAGCCTAATCTTGGATTGGAAATCTTATGATGCTTGTCTAAAGGTGTTTAATATGTTTAACATATTCTCTCTATGAATATAATGGCTAATTGTTTCTATGGCAAGTACCAGTAATGTGACATAAGCAATGTGGCATAAGTGATGTGGTATGAGTAATATCTATATACCAATGAGGCACGATCAGATAATATTGAATCACTAGTGTGATGTGATGGGTTCCTCAGTTTTGAGATGAGGGGTTGTTACCCCAAGATATGCAGTCCTATGATGTAGATGATGCATTTTCTTCTTGTTATCAGTTTCTAACCATTCAGGTGATACTAATTGATGTACATAGCTAGGTATGAGTATGGTGGTTCTGATCTAATGGACAACTATCCTTGTGATGGACATTGGTCTTTGTGATGGACATATGTTGAATAGAAAGCATAAAGAGACATGATGTGATGAGATCACACCTAATATGTTTCAATGTGCTCTAGTGATACGTTATTCCTTTTTATGTAGATCTTGTTTAGAGGTTATACTTTGTAACTTGATTGATGCTAAAGATGTTTAAATTGGCCTAATTAATTAAGTGAAATCTAAAAGTGTAGCTTTCCCTATTCCATATATCCATTACAATGTTATTTTTATTGTTGGATGGTGAAACGAGCTTAACTCAGAGTGCATATTTTTTAATATGCGGGGTACAAGTTGAGTAATTCCTTAATATACATGTGTGAGATGACTATGTGTGAGTCAATCTCATTGTGTTAAGGATGGTCATGCGTGAGCCAATCCTCCTCTTAAGAACGGCCATGTGTGAGCATGTTATCCTAGCGTTGTTACCAATGCCAAGTTGGGCTAGATATTATATGGGTGGTCATGCATGAGCCAACCCCCTTCAATGTGACTATATGTCACTTTAGCAATTGACTGATATGTCTATGCATTGTTCTCATGTACTGAACATGAGGTGTGGTAAGGTCATGGATTCTGACTCTTCCATTGGCCTTGTATGGCACCTATTTTGACTTATCAAGTGGTTGGTTGGATTTAGGTGGTACAACTCTAATCCTCGGGGAATAATGAAATTCACGATCAGTCGTGTAGTATAATGGTATAGGATCAAATATGAAAATAATGGTTGAGGCCTCGCTTGATCTTTATACAATGTTATTGATAGAAAATATACATGTTATTCATATTCCTTTCAAATTATTAATTGTTCTATTATTCATTGGCAAGTGCATGTTACCGCTCTAGTTACTTCACCCATGAGACATATGTCATTTGGTTAATCACTGATTCAATCTGCTCAGTATGTTAATTAATCTGCTTAGTTATCTGTGATAATAATAAAGTTGGTGGAGAGTTATATCTCTCGCGGGGATATGTGTCTCACCTCATTGGTTAAATAATTTTTTAGGTGGATGTGCATGTTGAGTTAAAGATCATGCGGTTGAAGATAAAATGAGAAGAAAACTACACCTAGTCAAAAGTGGTATATGGAAGTGTCTAGTAATAGAGTCTTATTTGTCATCCATGTACACTTTGGTCCTTGGGGGTGTTCTCAACATGCATTGTAGACATGATGATTGATATGAGATTTTTGGCATTGTGTGTCTCTGGTGGTATGTATGTACATGTGGAACTGTTATCTTATGTAAGAGGATGTTTGAAATGTGATGATGTAGCACCTCGAATATAAATTATGAAATGAACATGTTGGTTCTTGTTTAACACTTCTCAACTCCTGGTGCTTGTTGTAAACGGTTTTAATTCCCAACAATTTTTAGAAATCTGATATTTATGGTTGATCGTGGTTTGAGTTTTGAGTAATCTTGTTTTGTGTGATGAAGGGTGTCACATATGTCTAGTTTACCTATGGTAAAGAAGTCGCTTCCTGCAATTTTAGTGTACTGTGATTGCAATACAACTATTTCTAAGATAAAGAGTTCCAAGTACAATAAAAAAACAACATAGACACATCCAAGTCATACTCAAGTCTATAAGGGAGTTAGTGTTTAATGGGGTCGTTGCTATGGACTATGTTGGTACCAAAGATAATACAGTTGATCCTTTCACCTAAGGTCTTACACTGTCCTTAGTGGAAAATTCCATGTTGGGGATGGGACTGAAACCGCTCATTATTCGTAGGCAAAGCAAACCAACCCAAAAGAGTGGAGATCCCACAAATTGGGTTCAATGTGGTAATAATAAGATGTCGGGTGAATTAGATGACACTATGTAATTATTTTGATGCTTCTTGCATCTGTGTTTCTATCTCCTGGGATACATGTTAGGTTCATGACAGTAAGTTATTATGGCTGCCAACACGATGTGTTTTCAAAACAATATATATATTAAGTACTGATGGCAAAGATGTGATGAAATAATCATATCCTTAGATAATTATAATGTTTTCAACCATAATAACCTATGATCATGGTACAAATGTTGCTCCTTTAAAAATTATTTTAGTGTGTTACAATCCTAATTTTAGTAAAACTATTTTGGTTTTAATTTCATCAAAACATTTTTATTTCACTTTACATGTACAAAGTATTGTAATTATATTACATTTATTATGTATATAAATATAATTGTTGGCTCATCATAGTTTAACACAATGTATAATATTAATTTTATATTGTATTCTTCCCGCATTGCTATAGTTGTTGGAACCTAGGATGGGTGATTGGATGCTCTAGAGGAGGATGAATAGAGTTGAATACACTTAAAAAAAATTCATTAGACCTTCAAGATATATCACAAGATAAGGTTTCTAATATGGGAATTTGAATGCAACTAAAACATACATAGAAAGAATGAGAGAGATTGAACATGTACCAATTGACAAGCTATGTAGAGTGGTTCCATACTTCAAACTAGAAGTATGTCAGTCCGCTACCTAGAGAGGTCAATCTCTAGGATTTCTTGACCATTGTACTCTTATATTCCATCATAAGACTTACAATACATGACCTTCCTTTTCAGGGACAAGGATACTCAACATGCCCTTTAAGGGGAAGGGAGCCAACAACCTACCAAAGGACTTACCTATCCAACCAAGAGTCTTCCACCTCACTAAGGACTTACCCACTTTGCAAGAAGTCACCTGCCTTCACCAAGGACTTACCCACTATTGCACAAGTCTTCAGCCTTTAAGGAATTACCCACTCTTCTTGAATCTTTTGTCTTTGACTTTACCTTTGCCAAGGAGAATCTTTCACCAAGAGACTCCTTCCCTTATTCTTCACGAAGAGGACTCCTTCCCTTGTTCTTCTTCTTCACCTCTCTTAGCTAAGAGAGAGAACCTTCATCTTCATGGTTGAATGAGAGATTGGGAGTTGGTGGAAGAGAGAGGATCACAAGATATACACATAGGACTAGATCTCTTACAAATCTCTTACTCACTCTAATGGATGTAGCAAGTGATTAAGCTTAAAGAGAGAGGACGCTATAGGAGGCACTCAACTGTAGAATAGGGACCTTCATAGTGCTTGGCTAACCATGGTATGAAGTCCAAGGGTCCTATTTATAGTTTGGGATGCCTAGAAGCCTTTGGAACACTTAAGGACAAATAATATCCATTTGGGATGTTGCAACAGATGTTTTTTTGAGTTTTAGAACATTCCAACGGCTAGAAGCACTTTTCTACACTTCTCCATATAGTGCGATCAGTTGAGTTTTGATAAAGATAACTCGACTGAACCCACTACGCGACAAGACCAATTTAATCCATCAGTCGGGTTTTTCCTAGAGGAAACTCGATCGATCAACTTAAATAAGTTTTGGATGCAAAGGGATCGGTCGAGTTTCGTGAAATGGAAAATTATCTGAACAAAAGTCATTTTCAAAATACGATAAGGATCATTTGAGTTTGCAACTCAACCAATGAATAGCCTAATGTGAATTTTAAAAATGTCTTTTGAGTGCTTAAATATTCAATTTAAGTGATCCTAATTTTTAAAGCTTAATTACAAGTCATACAATCATTTCAAGTGATTTACAACATGATTTAATGGATTTACATCATATTCCACAAAAGTGCACTTGCATTGATTTTGACATGTCTTTTCTCCAAGTTGAGATGTGCAAGTTAGGGTATTTGGAGTGTGTCTATAGCTAATCTAAAATCACTCAAGTAGAGACATTAGACACAAATAATTGGAATGGTTTAGTCATCATCAAAATAAGGGTTTGGTCAATTCATACCTAGAGTCAACATTGACTAAATTGACCTTGAGTGAACATTTTCCCCCTTTTCAAAGATGAAAAACCATTCCTTAAATGTATTGAAAGCATTTAAGTAAAGTCATACATTTGGCAAAACCTAGGGGTTTCATTAGAATTTAGTTCATATGCTACCCCTCAATTGATGCTCATGGAGTTATCATACTCCCCCTCAATTGATGTTATCTTTCCTGCATGGTTAGCTTTCATATAATTTGTAGAATACTATATCTTCTACTCATATATGTTCTACACATATATGTATTCTCTCCTTTACCTTCTCCCCTTTACATAGACATGCTTCTCCTCTTCATGTAAGACATGCCTTCTCCCTCTTTTGTCGAAAGAATACATACATTTTCCCTCTTTGTCATTTCAAAAAGGTGGGGGCATGAAGAGATAAGAAATACCACTTGCTAAAAGAAAGGAGATAAAAAAAGTTATAACAGAGAGTAGAAAATAAAAATGAGGGGCTTGTACAAGCATAGAAAGAAAAACAAGTTAAAGCATGCACTTGAAAAATCCATAATGTAATTCTAGAAAAGATTAAGGTAGGATAAAGTGCTATAGAAAAAATAATGAATCACAATTTTGACCATGAAGATGACAGAATTCACCCAAAAAGCATCAGGGCTCATCGCAAACCAACGAGTCTTTCTTAGAAGGTCATTTCTGCATAAGGTTGTTTCTTGCATCAAAATCTGACACTGGAGCAAAATCTATATAAAATTTCAAAGATGCTCCAAAATTTACATACAATGTAGCTCTATATATCATGCATCACAATTCTATGTAAGCAAATCAGAATAGTAGATATGAAATTCAAGAAACAAGTTGAGAAAGCATGAAACAAGATACAAGCATAGCATATAGTAGAATACCACTTGATGAAAAGAACTAGAACTACATGTAGATAGACTACTAGTAGATGTTATCACAAGTTAGGACTACTAGTAGGATCTAGATCATAGTAAGAGATACCAAAAGATACAAGATAAAGCAAGCTACGGGTAGATGTGGAGACATATCCAGACAAAGAGATATGCAATTATAGAAGCATGAAAGGATATAACTCACTAGTAAATATGCATCATTATGAAAAGATGATTATCACTAAGAACCTCACATTATATCCAAACAAGATATACAACTATATAGATGCAGCAAGTTTGAGAACATCGGAAGCAATTTAAGACACAACCAAGAAATCCAAAGATATCATCATATAAACCTACAAAACAACTCAAAACAAGTAACTGCAAGATATAGGA
This sequence comes from Alisma plantago-aquatica, assembly GCA_963693085.1. NCBI lineage: Eukaryota > Viridiplantae > Streptophyta > Magnoliopsida > Alismatales > Alismataceae > Alisma > Alisma plantago-aquatica. The sequence goes on from OY856410.1 coordinate 27,649,693, forward strand.
ATACCGCTAGCGGAATACCAAATTATAGTAACTAGAGAGATAGAGTTGTAGGAAAGACAGGCAGTTTAGAACATGGCAATATACATATAAAGGTACCAAGGGAGTGCCAAAGAAGAAGGCCATTAATTGATAAAATCTAGTTGAGAGGGAAATTCTTATTTCAAAGAGCCAAATGTATATTCTATGCATAGTTCTATCGATCAAGTTACTGACGGGACAAACTCGGCTGACAACAGATGTTGGCATCACCCATTGGTGCTGGTCAGTCAAGTTTCTATGAGGACAAACTTGACCAATCAAGTTGCTGTCAAGAAGAACACACACACACACACACACACACACACACACACACACACACACACACACACACACACACACATATATATATATATATATATATGAAAAACATATCTAGAGTAATGATATAAATATAAGCCATGTCCAACCATGTTTAAGAAAGTTAGTAATGCACTATTAAAGCATTAGAAATAGTTTTTGAGAAAGAATGTGACTAGAATCACAATATACCACTTTTGACTCAAAAATCATATGTATAGTGCACATTAACTTGGAAAACACACAATGATTGGATATGAGCAAGAGTAACATTACCTCTATACTTACCACTTATTTTCCACTTGTTTCCACCCCATACACATCTCACCTTTCTTCCTTCATGTGGATTGAGAAATCCATTTGCAAATCCATAGCTCAAGTCAATCCATTAGCAAGTGGCCTGCTAGAAGAAAGATTAAATGATCCCTAATCTTATTTTTGGGTCCGGAGGGGTTAGCTTAGAAACTCAAGTCTTATTTCTCTTGAGTGGTTTCCTAAAAGGGAAACAAGTAGAATAATGGCCAATTTCATTGCAATAGTTGCTTGTGCCTATAGCCTTGGAACTAGAGGATTCTCCATGTAAGATTGGAGGTCATTTGCCTTTGTTGTTACTTTGTTTACTATCATACCCTAAGCCATGCATACCCATTTGTTTAGAAGTATGGTGTATGATATCATTAAGATTCTTTTTACCAACTAAGAATCTTTGCAAAGAAGATCTCAAAATATGATTATCAGGCATAAGAGAAGTAATAGTAGAAGATAATTGATTCATATCATCTCTAGCATGCATAAGTACATTTTCTAAGAAATTAGCTTTAGTTAAATAAGAAGCTCTATCAATATGAAGAGCATCAACATTATTCTCTCTATTAGTAAAACTAGAACAAGAATCAAGCACATTGATTTTGACTGGCAAGGAAGTATTTTCATTTTGAAACATAGAAATATCATAACAATAAATCCTATATATTCTAAGCCTTTCAAAGATAAATCTTCCTTCTTGTTTTCAGATTTAAGAATGTTAATATCAAGCATGAGATAATCCATAATGTTACTATGCTCTACATTAGCCCTATGCATGAGAGGTTGAGATTCAAGAAATCTAATCTTATCAAGAAAGCTAGCATTTTCAAGTTTAAGAGTATCTACTTGACTAAGACAGGCATTGTTATCATCAGGCACGCAAGTATTAGCATTTTCAAGATCATCTAATTCTACATGCAAATTATCAACAATTCTAACAAGATTTTTCTTTTTATTTTTCTTTTTAGAAGACTTAAGAGAGGCATGAGTAGCATTACTAATATCAATTAAAGGTTATTTGTCTAAAAAGTTTAGATTTACCCCATTTGAGTCCTAACTTGTTGAAGCCATGAGAGCAAAATGACATTCTCCTACATCACTAGAGCTTGAGCTAGATCCTCCACTTGATTCTTCACTTGAGCTTGAGTTGGAGTAGTCACTTGAGCCTGAGTTGGAAGAGTCTCTTGAGCATTTTTACCATTTCTCCTAATTGTTGTACTTCTCTTCTCTTCTCTTATGATGATGGGTCTTTTTGCCTTGTAGACAATCTATCTTTAAATGACATTTCTTTCCACACTTAAGGCACCAAATGGAGGAGGAAGGTTTGACTTTATAAAGTCTACCCTTGGAGTACATGGAATCTTCTTCAACTTGAAAGGATGGAGAATCTTGACCAATAATAACTTCAATTTAAGCCTTGATTTCAGCCTTCTTCATTCTCTTGAACTCTTTCTCTTCTTCTCTTGCTTTTTCATCATGCTTGTCAAGTTTGAATTCACGGGCTTGTACATTTCATGAGCTCTTCAATGGATATATCACCAAGAGACTTTACTTCTTCAATGGAAGTCACCTTGGATTCCCACCTCTAGGGTAGAGTTCTAAGGATCTTTTATTTAATCTCTCCTCTACTCATAGGATGACCTAGAACGGAAATACCATTCATAATGGTGTTGAGCCTTGAGTATATCTCCGCTATCCTCTCCATCTTACCCATCTTGAAGTTCTTAAGAAGGCCCTTGAGCATGTAGACTTTGCTTTCATTCATTTTTTGAGTCCCCTCATAAGTGATGGATAGCTTTCTTCATACCTCATAAGTCGTCTCACAAGAAGAAATCTGGTTGAACTCGGTGGGGGTCGTGGTGGCATAGAGGATGTTGATTGCTATTGCATTCAAGGTGGATTTATTCATGGTAGCTTCATCCCATTCTTCCATCCTTTTATCTGACAGCTTGTATGGATGGTCCACCATTTTCCATAGCTCAAGACTTTTTCCTTGGATGTGTAATTGAAGCCTTCTCTTCCAATAGAGGAAGTTACTCCCATCAAAGATTGAAAGATTGACGAAGCATCTCCCATCTTGATAATCACCCATCTTCTCCTACTTTTGAAAGTATGCTTGGATAAGACCCGCTTTGATATCAATTGTTGGAACCTAGGATGAGTGATTCGATGCTCTAGAGGGGGGTGAATAGATGTGAATACACTTAAACCAAATTCATTAGATCTTCAACATATATCACAACATAAGGTTGCTAATATAAGAATTTGAGTGAAACTAAAACATACATACCAAGGATGAGAGAGATTGAACACGCACCAATTGACAAGCTATGTAGAGTGGTTCCATACCTCAAACTACAAGTATGTCAAGATATATCACAAGATAAGGTTGCTAATATGGGAATTTGAGTGCAACTAAAATATACATAGCAAGGATGAGAGAGACTGAACATCCACTAATTAACAAGATATGTAGAGTGGTTCCATACTTAAAAGTAGACGTATGTCAGTCCACTACCTAGAGAGGTCAACCTATAAGATTTGTTAACCATTGTACTCTTATATTCCATCACAAGACTTACAATACATGTCCTTCCTTTTGTGAGACAAGGATACCAAGCTTTCCCTTTCAGGGAAAGGGAGCCAACAACCTACCAAAGGACTTACCTATTCAACCAAGAGTCTTCTACCTCACAAGGACTTATGCACTTTGCAAGAAGTCTTCTGCCTTCACCAAGGACTTACCCGCTCTTTCACATGTCTTCATCCTTTAAGGAATTACCCACTCTTCTTGAATCTTCCACCTTTGGCTTCACCTTCACTAAGGAGAATCTTTCACCAAGGGACTCCTTCCCTTGTTCTTCACTAAGGGGCTCCTTCCCTTATTCTTATTCTTCACATCTCTTAGCCAAGAGAGAGAACCTTCATCTTCATGGTTGAATGAGAGATTGGGAGGTGGTGAAAGTGAGAGACTCATAAGATATACATGTAGGAATGGCTCTCTTACATATCTCCTACTCATTCTAATGGATGTAGCAAGTGATTAAGCTTAGATAGAGAGGAGGTTGTAGGAGGCACTCAACTATAGAATAGGGACCTTCATAGTGCTTGGTTAACCTTGGGATGAAGCCCAAGGGGTCCTATTTATAGTTGTGGATGCCTAGAAGCCTTTGGGAACACTTAAGGACGAATAATAGTTGTTTCGAATGTTGAAACATATATTTTTTTGAGTTTTGTAACACAATGACTGTAAGCACTTTTCTACACTTCTCTGTATAGTGTGACCGATCGAGTTTCAATAAAGGTGACTTGACCGATCCCACTATGCGACAATACTAATTTAAGCCATCGGTCGAGTTTGTCCCGGCGGAAACTCGAACGATCCACTTAAATCAGTTTTGGTCTGTAGAGGGATCATTTGAGTTCTGTGAAATGGAAAATCGATCGATCAAAAGTCATTTTCAAAATCCAATAAGGATCGGTTGAGTTTGCAACTCGAACGATGAAGAACCTGATGTGAATTTTGAAATTTGGCTTTTGAGTGCTTAAATGTTCTTTAAGTGCTCTTGATTTTTTAAGCTTAATTACAAGTTATATAATCACTACAAGTGATTTTCAACGTGATCCTAATGAATTTACATCACATTCCATAAAAGTACACTTGCATTGATTTTGACTTGTCTTTTCTCGAAGTTGAGATGCACAAATTAGGGCATTTTGAGTGTTTCTATACCTAATATAAAATCACTCAAGTAGAGACATTAGACACAAATAATTGGAATGGTTTAGTCATCATCAAAATAAGGGTTTGGTCAGTTTAGACCTAGTGTCAGCATTGACTAAATTAACCATGAGTCAACAATAGTAAGTTATCGTGTTCTTTGTGTCATATTACTTAGATATGAAGATTGAAAAAATATTAGATAAATCACATTTTTGTCATGTGGTACGGTGTGCTTATTTTTTCATAGTGCTAATATATTTTATTATAAAAATTATACTGATAATAGTTGTTATGGTGTACAATATTTTAGATAGTGTAGTTATACTGTATAATATATTGTCATATTAAGTTATGATTATGGCAATAATCCATATCCAAACTTATAACATCTCTAGTCAAAAGTTTATTATATGTGTATTTATGAAGAATGAAGAATATAATTATACATGAATTTTAGTTTATTAGTTACTCATTTTCTACTTCATTCAAGAGGGAACATAGAAACTAAATTTTATATGTAAGTTTGTAACTATCAGGAAGTCATTGATGTAAGGACCTTGACCTTCGTTTTGGGCTTACCCTATTTGCTTTGCCTAAACCTTGTGTTTAGATTCTTGCTAATCACCTGAAGTTGTGATTAGGGTTTGTTTTGTGCTTAGTTGAGAAGTGGAGGTGCAACTTTCACATTACCTAAGTTTTAGTGTTGGTGTGCAAGTTTGTCACCTTGAGAGATGTTTTTCCCTCTCTTTGCATCCTCTAGGGTTGACATGATGGGTTAGGCTCCTTGCTTGAGTAGCTTTGGGCTTTATTGATCCTTTTTGAGCCTTGTTGAGGCTTGATATCGGGTTGGACCTTGGTGTATCGGCCAAAGGAGTGTTAGTTGTATCGGGCAAGGAGGTGTATCAGCCATGGTGTGTTGGGTTGCCATCTTAGACGACACACACCCTTCACCTAGCCTCGTTTGTGTCACCTTCTTTGGGCAAGTGGTTGTTGCTTTGCTAAGTGGGTGGAAACTCATGGACGTGTGTTTTTGGGGTGCTAGCATGTGCCACAATCCTTGGACAAGTGTGCTAGGGGTGGGTGCCACCTTACCTTGCTCTCCCCCTTCACCCCTTAGTATATAAATGACCCCCCTTGCTTGCTAGGTCTCTTTGATTCCTTTAGTTGCTTCCTTTCCTTTGGTGGCTGAGCTAGGAGAAGAGAGGAGCAAGTGGTGGTTGATACAGCTGGTGTCTTGGGTGACACACCTTGCTAGCTTATCCCTTTCCTTCTCTCGTGGTAATTATCTCTCCATTTCCTTAGCACCTTCTTCTTCTTCTTCCTTCTCTTCGGCCATGATGGTTACAAGTTGTTCTTCTTTGTGTTGGCCGAAGGTGGTGCCTTGGAGCTTGGAGCTTTAGAGCTTGAGGCGGGTTACATAACTCCTAACCCTACTATACTACTTCTTTATCATGTTGCTTTTCTATATGTTTTGGCCATGTCATCTTCTAGCTATGTTTCTTTCTTTAATGGTTATAAGGTTGCCTTAGATGTACCCTAGGCCTTGTTGAGATGGTTTCCTTGGGTTGGCTGAACCATTGGATGTGAAGTTCATTGGGCAAAACCCCTCTCTCATGTAGTTGTTGAGAGGTGAGCCTAGGGTCTCCTAATTCAATGGTGAGTGGAGTTTTGGGTTGGATGGCTGATATAATGTTGGACCTCCTTGTTTCCTGATAGGTGATGGAAGTTATACAAAACCCCTCTCTCACTTAGTTGTTGAGAGGTGAGACAACTCTCTTGATCTTTTAGGGCTTCTTGGTGGCAGTCTTGAGGTTGAATATGACCAACCCGTCATGGCCTTTGAACCCTTGAATGATACCCTAAGTTGTGTTCTGCCCGATATCCCTCTTCTAGGGTTGAGCTTGGGTGATATGTTAGGTGGACACCTTGTTGACCTCTTGACCGATATGGATCTTTACCCAAGATGTAGTTGAGCGATATGTCCTTGGCCGATATGATGCTTGGTTGACATCCCTTCTTGGTGCCTTGGGTGACATGGTTAGGCCATGTCTTGTTGGTTGAGAAACACTCCTCCTTCCTTGAGTTGTGAGGTGAGCTCCAACCCTTGGTCAATATGGTGGTGCCCGATATGGAGTCTTGGTTGGTGTAACCCTAGTTGGGCGGCATAGTGTTTGACCGATATGAGCACCCTAACCCTGATGGGCAATATGGTGCCTTAACCAATAGAGAGCTCCAAACCCTAGCTTGGATGATTGGGCTACCTTGGGCGATATGGGAGCTCCTTGGGCGCCATGGTGGGCTGCCCATGATGTCGCTTGATGGATGGCAATGGTGTGCCTTGGGTGATATGGTTTTAGTGGTTGCCCAACATGGAAACCCTAACCCTAGAAGGCAATATAGGGTCTTGACCGGCATGATAATAGTGATGTCTGATACACTCTTGTACATGGCTGCCCGATACCCACTTGTGCATGGTTGCACGATATGCTTGTGACCCATATGTGCCTTGGTGCCCTAGGGTTTTGGTGGTGACCGATATTGTAACATCCCTGACCTGGGTTATGAGTTAACCCTAGGTGTTTTGCCTAAATATGTAATTAAATCTTTTTGATTAACTCTGAGCATGTAATTAAGTTTCTCAGAAACATATATTTCAGTATTTGCTCCTTTTTATTCAAAGTTGTAGCATTGTTTTGATATACAGGGATCTATGTGCAAATTACCCAGTTAAAAGGGTTAGCTTGCAATTTTCACATGATGAGATGTTCCTCTGATGTTGAGACATCATGAGAAATCTTTTTAGCAAAGTTTGAGGGATTTCCCAAGCTAAGGCACCAAGGTGCAGCTGTGGAAGCAATCCCGGTGCTTGAAACCCTAGTTTGGGGTAAAATGCAATTTACCCAAATTAAGGGATACAAATTGTGAAATATGTCATCTAATGTATCTTTTTAGACTCTTGCCATCATTAAGAGAAGAAATGGTGAGGAAGTCACCTCAATTGAATTATCAAGTTATGAGATATGCCTTGTGATTGAATAATCAGGGTATATGTGCAATATTTCTTTATGTATGTACCTCATTATTAGCTTGCTCTCCTTTACCTTCTTTTCCTAAGACCTTAAGAGAAGGTTTGTCCTTAGAATAAAGAGGAAGGGACGATCAAGTAAAGAAAGAGGGACCTAGTTGGAATTATGAACAACTTATGAACTAATGTTGAAAATCCTACCCCATGTATATAAGCTCTCCTTTCCTTAGTTGCAAAGGAACTCACCCTTCGTTCCCTTACTGTTTCATTTCACAAAGACGACCAAGGACTGCCTTGGAGCTAAGGAGGACGACCAAGGGGTGCAAGGTAGGTTTAAACCCCTCTTCTTGCTTAATTCCATGGTTAGAACTCGAATTCAAGGTCATCTTCATGGCTAACTCTTGAAACCCTACCTTTCTAGCCGTCTCTTTTCATCCTTCCTTGGAGTTTTCACCTTGGCCAACCTGTAAGAACTCAAGGACTCCATTAGAGCTTGGAACTTGAAATCTTGGAGCTCAAGGAGCAAGCTTTAGGCGGGTTTTATAACTCTAAACCCATGCTTTATTATGTACATCTCTATATGCGGTTTGATGATAGCTCTTAGTGTTTCCCTACTATTTTGCAAGTAAATCCATGGGATATTCGTACTGTTCTTGAGATAGGAGATGAAGGCGTGATTTCCAAGAAAAATCCACCGCTTTTCACTTCCTTAAACGGTCTCAAAAGTTTGCTCTCTCGGTCTCAAGACCGCGAGGTGAGCAAACGGTCTCGAGACCGCGACAGGGCAAACGGTCTCCAAGACCGTTTGGCCCCGTGGACCGTATAAGAAACCTGTTCCTAATTATATAGGCTAATTACCCTCAAAATTTGGGAGGCTAACTCCAAGGGAATCGGGAGATATGACCTTTTTAAGTAACAACTTTATTTGAATTTATTCGTGAATTTTCAAACGGTCTGAAATTGCCTTTTTGGGCAAACGGTCTTAAGACCATGTAAGGTCGTTGACCAGGCATTGACCGTATGAGATTAATGTTAAAAATAATGTTAATTAACAACTCACCAAGTTTGATGGTCTAGTTCCAAACGGGCTAAGAGTTGAAGGGTGAATACTAGGGCTAACCCTAGGTAAAATCAGTACTGAAATTATGGTGACCTAATTAGGGTTTTTAGGGTTGATTGACCTAAACGGTCTCAAGACCGTTTGGGGGTCACCAAACGGTCTCAAGACCGCGAGGGCAATCAACCAAGACCGTTTGGAGGTCTGGGGTCAAGGATAGTTGACCAATTGAAGGTACAATTACACCGAATTACATTGCAATTAAATATTGACATGATCATCAACTCAATGGGTCAGACCTTGATGAATCTGCACTAGAATCCAAAATTGGATGGGAAAACGGTCTCAAGACCGTTTGGAACTCATCCAAACGGTCTCAAGACCGAGAGTACAATCACCCAAGACCGTTTGAAGGTCTAGGGTTGAGTAATTTGACCAATTGAGGACCCAATTGCAAATAAGTTATCAATTGATCAAAATATTGAATTGGTGACCCAATCATGGTTCAACCTCTATCAAATCACCTTAGATTTTGATGAAATCTTGGGAAAACAGTCTCAAGACCATGTAAGGTCCACCCACATGACCTCAAGACCGTTTGGGCCAAGTTTGGGCCCAATTGGAGCTCAATTGAAGGGTTCAACCTTGTGTTGATGCACATTGTTGAGTGATAATGGGTGAACATTGATAAACCCTAATTGAATCGATTTCAATCCTAATTGGTCAACAATTGAGGGTCAATTGAATGACCAATTGGTTAAGCATAACCTTAGTTGACCCAATCCATAGGTGGTCAACATAACTTTGACCTTTTGAGGGCTTCAACATCGGTTAACATCATCGATTGTATCTTTGATTTTGTTGATGGACCAAGCGGCTGAGACCATGTGAGCCTCGCGGTCTCAAGACCGTGAGAGGGCTCGCGGTCTCAAGACCGTGAGGGGGCTTGCGGTCTCAAGACCGTGAGGGGGCTCACGGTCTCAAGACCGAGAGGAGGCTCGCGGTCTCAAGACCGCGAAGGGCCTCGCGGTCCTGAGGTCAAACTAGCTAAACGGTCAACGTCTCTTCGCGGTCTCAACTCCAATTTGATCTTCGCGGTCTCAACATCAATTGAACCAATGATAGGGCTTCACGGTCTTGAAGCCTAAGGGGGCTCACGGTCTTGGAGTTAGAAGGAGGCTCGCGGTCTTGGAAAGTCAAAGTGGGCAAACGGTCAACACTTTCAACCGATCTCAACTCAACTGATGATTAATGAGTGAAATCAATCAATGTGATTCAAGGTTGACCTCATTCAATCATTTGATGATGTAAATGGTTCACTGTTGCCCAAATCAAACCCTAATGATAATCTAGGATAGTAAGGGGTTATTGGACTAAGGTTTTTGACCATGATGATGATCAATGGGGTGAATTACCAAAATACCCCTGAAGGGTCAATTGAGTTATACCTTGCTCAATTCAAACTCTAATTACATGAGAATAATGTTTTTAGTCATAATGACTCTATCTAACTTGATCTAGTCTAATGTTATCATCAACCATTATTATGATGAAAGAGAGAATACTCTAGAGAGAGAAAGTATCCTAGAGAGAGAAAGTAACTCTAATCACATAATGGTGATGCTTTTGGCTATGTTAGCCTATGATGACTCAATCCAACCTGTTTTAGAGTGATGTTGACATCACCTAACATTATGATGAGAGAGAAAGTACTTCTAGAGAGAGAAAGTACTTCTAGAGAGAGAAAGTACCCTTTTTAAGTGGAAACACAAGTAAAGCATCTCCAATGCACATAAGTGAGCATAATTAGGGTATGGTCCACCCGTGTGAGGTCATAGAAACCCTAATTCTAATAAATGATGAACCTTTACCTAATCCAAGAGCATCAAGGAAGATGTTACTCATACATGATGATGTTATGAGTTTAATTCACCTTGATGTGAATAGTAAACCCTAAATCAAGGGTAATGACATGTAATGTGAATAGTAAACCCTAATTCAAGGGAAATGGCATGCTTTTGAGCATTAAAATCTATTTGATTTGAATTAAAGATTTAACTCTTATGAAAAGAGTAGGAAGTGCATTCCTTATTGTTGTATTACATTTATCAGATGTATTAACCATGTAGGTTCTGATAAGAAGGTAATCATATCCAGGTATGGATGTTGATGTTATATTCATTAAAGGCATGTTGTTAGCCTTATGAATAAGTAAAGTAATCTGATGCCTTGCCAGTGGCATCCTATGCTGATAATGGGCTATGAGAGCCATGAATACCATCAAGGTCATGCCTTAGAGATGACTTGTGATGAGGATAATGAGAAATGATGATTGATATGAGTTAGGCCTGTTACATTTAGTATTCTTCTTTTATAGCTGCTATGCTATTGTTATTGTTTGCAGAACAATGTATGCTGTTAAAGAATACTGAATGTACCTAACTAATCAAGTATAATGTAGAGCCCTGATCATAGATCCATCATTGTCAGAAATTAAGTGATGGTGAAATAGGTTTTCCTCAGGGAACTCCTGGAGCACATACTTTTGAGTATGTTGGGTACATGGATGTGTAGAACCTTACATCCTAGTGTAGGAAAGTGATGTAGATGTGTAATCCATCCATCCTTCACTATATTTCCATATCGTATCAGTGGTAGGTAAACATGAAACCTCCTGATGACGAAGAAAGCACAGATATCCGTATCAGTGGTAGGTAAACATGAAACCTCCTGATGACGAAGAGAGTACAGAACGCCACTGTGACTCTAGAATAGCGAAGGACCAGTTTACCCTGGTGAGCTATAGTAGTAGAGACACGAGATGTCCTACAAGTGATCCTCTTACTGACAGAGGAAGGTGAAGGTCATGAGAATCCGGCTCTCTTAATGACCTATGTATGTTACTGATGCAGCTTCTCAGCGATCAGTTGGAGTATGAGTGGTAAGCCTCATCTCCACAGGGCATAATGTTGTTTGTAAAACATAATCAACCATGTAGTATAACTTGTTAGAGATGACTCCAAGTTAGTTGATTGATGTTACATTGCAATAATGTTGATATTCTCCATATCTCCTAAATTGTAGAGATCTTGTTATACCTGCAACTGTTATAGAATGCTTTGAAGGCTTTACTGTTTAAAATAATCTTTGATGTTATAATAAAGCTTCTGGCGAAGAGTTATAACTCTCGCTGGGACAATTATGTATAATTGTCTCACCCCGTAGGCTTCAACTTTTTAGGTGGACGTCGGAGACGAAGGAACCAGCCTACAGGTGATCAGTCTCAGCAGCAACATCAGGGGCAGCAGTAATCTCAGGTGGAGATTGTCCTGCCATATGGTGCAGTTAGAGTCATTCCTATGTGTCCTCTGTACTCTCAGGTCTTGGAGTCTTTTGTATAGTGATCTGGAGATTTTGTATCTTGATGTATATAATTACTCAAGAAGTAATTATCCTGAGATGTAAATAGTTTACCTCACTTTATGAAAGAGGCTTTTATGGATTCAAGCTCTTGTCATGAAAAGTTTTAATTTCCCGTGATTTTTGTCTTCCGCTGATTACCGATTCGCTTCCGCTAAGTTTTAATCGTGTTTATGTTATGGTTTGGAGATCAGAGCCCACAGATATCCTTTAGGTGAGAGATGATGCCCTACCCAATATACTTTGGGTGAGGGATAGTGCCCTACCCGATACACCTTTGGTGAGGGTAGACGACACCTTTGGTGATGGATGCACCTAACCCGATAACCCTAAGTTGGTGAACTTGTTATCTTGAGCTCGCATCCTTGGTTATGATGATGAGATATGATAGTTGGGTTGTAACCAGTAACATGGTGGTTATCTAAGGTTGATGTTATGAGATATAAGGTATAGTGGATACTCACGGTTTGATAACAGTAAAATAAGTCGTTTGACATACCATCTACAACTTTATGCTTCATGTGTTTATAATAATGAATGTTGTTCCAATCCTATGCACCTTAAATCTTAATGACATGGTATTCATAATATGTTCTCTAAAGATCTGTATTTGCTGATCAAGTTATCTCTTTGGATATGCATTCTAACCATGCATGTATTATCAATTGAATAATAGCCAGGTAAGAGCTATGAGGTGTATGTGTTTCATATGACACTAAATAATGATGTTCCTTGTTGATGAGATAACATGCACCACCAGTATGATGAGAAAGTTCTGGTGACCTGATAAAGGATGAGTGCCTGATTGAGGTGTTATCCTCTGATGGTGAGATAAGGGATTGATATTCCGTGATGATGTATGATGATGAAGCCTTGAGGGACAGTGGCATTATGTGATGAGGGATTGAGATCCCATGGAAATATGATTATGATAGTAATGATGTGACACAATGTTGTTTATGTTTTATAACCTAGTTGCCTCAACAATTCACTTAAAATATACTAATTATTACAGATGAACATTTCATGTAGTTTTCCCTGGCCATAGATCCATCATCATCAGTAGCTGGTGATGGTGAAATAGGTTCATCCTGCGGGATTACCTGGAGCGCATATTGTTGAATATGTGGGGTTTCTCCTAGTCGAAAAATAGGAGGATTAGAGTACAACTTTGATTGTAGACTCAGTATGGTTAGACCATGGTGAACAGGCCCATGGCTCCGTGTGATAGAGCATGTATGTGTTCATGGCTCAGGAGCACGGTGAATAGGCCCGTGGCTCAAGGTATGCTAGTGACGAGACCTGTAACAAGGTGGGCTAGAGAAAAGGGTAGCCTGTGGAGCTGACCCTGTGGCTGAGGCCACTTAAGAAAGAGACTGCAGACCTACTTTGGTTATCGTGCACTGACCATGAGGAGGTGAGGTCATGGAATTCGGCTCTTCCATTGACCTTGTATGGCACTAGTTTTGGTCTTAGCAACTAAAGGTTGGATTTGAGTGGTACGACTCACTTCCTCAGGGCATAATAAATTGTAATCCAGTTGTATAGTATATATTGCTTAGGGCAAAACATAGAACATTGGTTGAGGCCTTGCTTGTATAGTTGCCCTAGTTATATCTTGCAGTTAATTATACGTTTCTCTTTTCTTATGATAAGTTATTATATAACTTGTCTTGTCAATCATGTTCCATAAGAAACATCTGGTTATATGCCTCCTGGATATCTTGGTAAGATTGTTAATAAAGTTAAGTTCTGCTCAGTGTGCTGCACATATGATCTGCTTATATTAGTCATTTGCTTTATCTATTTCTAGCTTTTCTGAAGTTTTATAGTTTGGCAGGGAGTTATGTTTCTCGCTGGGACTATGTGTCTCACCCCACTAGTTTTAAACCTTTTTAGGTGATCGTGCTAGACGTGGTGGTGGTCGTGAGGTTGCGGCTGAGCAACAAGAAGAATAGTAGGAGGCAAGAGATGGATACACTGCTATTTTTGTTGTTTCGTAGTAGATTCCTAGAGTCATCCTTGTACTCTTAGGTCCTTAGAGGTGTTTTGGCGACATTTCATGATGTATAGTTGATGTAGCTTGTTTATCATGTTGTTGGCCTGATATGGCCTTTTCTGTATATAAACAGGTGGTGAACTCTTGGTGCTTATGGGACAGTTAGGTCCTATGAGATGTGGACATGTATCGAGATTTATATAACATGTTCCCTTGCAGGATAAGGATCTGGATGTAATAGTTTCATTATTATCTGCTTTCCGCAATCGGTTTTAATTAACCCGTGTTTTTGGTAATATGTGGTTTATGGAGGTTCCACACATTTTCACATGGTATCTCATTATCTTGGTGATGGCGGGATGTCACAATTGAACTCAAGTTCAACACTTACATAAAATCAATAAAAATTGATTAAGGAACTTTAGTTCATAAGTTTTCTACCACAAATAAATCGATGGGTATTACTCCAAATCTCTAATTTTCATATTGACCAAGCATTTATATTCTAACTATATTTTGTAGTGGGTTTCATTGGTGTTGTGGATATATGGATTTCTATACTTGTTTGGGAATGGGCTGGGATATCAAAATTTAGTGTACTCATTGGGATAACTATTATTTTAATTTGAATAAAATGTTGTTTGGGAATTCAGTCTGATTTTAATCACAATCTTGTATCATTAATATTAGAAAATTAGGAGTATCTAGGTTAACTATGAAATTTTTCTCAAAATTTGGAACCCATTTTTGATAAGGGGTTGAAACTAGAGTAATGGACTTGTTCCTTATTTGTGTTCCTCATCATCAAATGTAATCATGTCACTAAGTTTATACACAAAAGATGTTTAGACTAAGATTCATGCTAGATCCAGTTGAGTTCAATGCCAACAAGGCCTTAGCACTTCTTGATAAGTTATCCAATGTTTGCTCCCCCCTCTTCTCTTTTTCCTTAACCCCTCCTTTAAACCAGTTACATTATCTCACTTATCAGCTATGACATCAAAGGAATTCTTTCCCATATTAACTTCCCTATAATTTCTTTTTCCAATGTGTCATCCTAATTGTTTTACTAATTGTCTCCCCTAGTACCACATATGGTCTCCACCAAGGAGCCAAGAGATTTTCTTCTCTCGTTAGAGACATATTCATTGTGAATAGATGCTATGAAGAGCCACATTTTTCCACTTGAAGGGGTGCTAAAAATTGAGGCTTCTTAGTGCTTAGTTGTGTATAAGAACGTATAGGTTCTATATACCTCTTATAAGATGAAACTCATGCCTTAGGACTCTTGAAGTGGTAGATAATGATGGGAGTGGGTAGATAATGGTCATACTTTGATTATGTTTGAAAATTGTAGGAGCCATGAGGATCGAACATATAAGAAAATTCAAATAGGCCACTGGATCGAATCCATATATAGTATAGGCACTCCATCCTGTGTTCAAATTACCAAGGTTGTGAGTTGCAAAATGAGAAATTATCTACATTTCTTGAGGACAGTGGATTTCTTAGGACCATTGGATACTCAAAATATGATGAATCATCGAGTTGTATTAAACCTTAGGTTCGAGGGAAAGAAGGGATAGTGAGGAGACAAATTCAAATGAGAATGGTTCAACAAGAAAGCCTTATAGCCTATGGACTCTATGCAACTTGGACAAGGAGATAGTGAATCCTTAATTTACTAGTCAATTCTTGTCTAATTAGGTGTGGAGGGTTTGTGTGTAGAAAATAGATTCTAACTTTTAGGAAGGCTTTTAGCCTAAATATAGTTTTTTTGAGTGTCAATTTAGGTTTTCAGAGTACCTGGGTTCATAAAATAAGAAAGAAGATATAGAACATCACTTAATTATTTTTATTATAACATTTATGTGAGGCTTTAACCATGTTGTACAAAAAGTGCTAATCAAAATCATACATTGAATCGTAAATAGAATCTGAAAAAGTAAATCATCACATGAAATATCGATCATATCAAACAAAACCAAATATACATAAGGAGCAACAAAAATAAATAGCTACCATACAAGCCCACAATGGGTAGGTGACCATCTTCACCTTCAAGTCCAAAGTCTCCTTGAAATCATCATATTTATCTACAATTTAGGTATTAAGTTTGCATCTCATATTTTAACTAAAAGACCATAACAACTTAAAAATGACCTTATGTGGGTCAATCTAGGGGTATATACTCTTGCAAAAACTTTCCCCATGCAAGTGATATTGGCAAATATTGATAACCATACAAAGTTCTAGCATGTAAGAGTTAGTTTTTTATGATTTTCTCCTACAATATATGATATTTTAGGGCTAATTACAAAAGGAAACCCCTTGTATATTTAAGAGTATATAAATATTATATTTAATACACAAAAAATGAAACCATAAGAATGTTCATCAAAGAAAAACCGGTTGTAATATTTTAATTCACTGGGCTCAAATTCTCACATTGACTCTCTAAACGACAACACCCTTGTCATTTACAAGAACCTTCTTTGTTATTGGTTGATACATTTTGATCAAACTATAACCCTTTTTATCTCATTTTGAATTACTTCCATACAGATACGTCTTGGATTTTGACCATCATCCGATAAGGGTTACCATAAAAGTAGTGTTTGGGTACACTGTGACACATGAGGATCATTATGAGTGACGTGGAAGGAATTTGTCCCTCCCATTAGAGTGATATCCTGGCCTTGATGAGTAAGACTAAAAAATGCATGGTCATTCTCATGTGAGTAAATATATGATCTTGATCTCACGTGTATATCAAATAGTCTACTCTAGATCAAGAAACAAAGACTGAACATAAGAGGATTATGTTTCCATGCCTTGGATTCAATCTGGATGTAAGAGATAAAGGATTATACAATCACTATAATACTGGTCATGATGTTAAGTTAAAGTTGTTCTTCAACTTCTCCAATTACTTGGGTGATGATGAAGTCCTACTAGATACCAATCATTGATTGAAAAGTTGTAATTTGATTATGGACATCACTACCTATGTAATGTGGATCCTATAAGGTTACACACATAGGATGCACTAGAATATGAGTATAATTGTAGATATGATTGGAAGTGTCTAGATTTATATTGATTACTAAAAGACTTAGGTAATCAACTAGAACAATAGTAGAATAAAATCCAAGACGATTAGCTCAAAGGTTTACGTCGATTCATTGGATTTAAATTATTGACTTGTATATAAGTCATATGACTAACCCCAAGTGATTGGTTGGAGTTTCCATCTGGTTGATTGAAAACTAATCAATTGGTTAATGTGATTAATTAATAAATTAACTAGTATAATGATTCCATAACATTCTAAGTTTTTTGGATGTCCACGAGCATGCTGCTTTTGACACATCCGCTTCCTTTTCTTTGCCTAAGATTTTGGAAACCCTACTTCCTTGCCTCTTATATTTAAAGGGGCATAATGGATGGGTCACAGATACACACTCTTGTACATGAACCGTAGTTGTCATAACCCAAGAGAGAGAATGAGAGCACAACGCTAGCACATTTCCAATGAAAGGTTGTTACTTTCCCATCAGCCCAAGCATCACGACGAGGAATTCCAGTCCATCCTCATGGAATATGTATAGATCTAGGTGCCCTACAACTAAATTTAGAGGATGTATTCCAGGACCATCCATGTATGCAAGGAGCGATGCACAACACCGTGTGAGGATAACATCGTTGGACTTCTCCATGACAAGGTATACCTTGCACACCCCCTTTCAAATACATTATTGTTGACAAGATCTACTTGTAGGAAACATGGAGATATTTTTTTTTTGTTTCAGCTACATTTGTTGCCTCTATAATTCCTAACACCAAAGTCATTAAATGTAGTGAATCCGACATCAAAATGTCATCCCACAAACTATCACATCAACATGACTATTGCGCCAAAAGGAGTTATGTGCTCATTTACACTCATATACGAGTGATCTCATGAAGTCAAGGGGACTCCACCTACTAATGATTCTTATCTTTCACATATATTAAACAAGATATGACTTCATGTAGCTTTTAACAACACATGGATTGCAACAAGTATACTTGTTTCTTTGTTGAACTCGTATATTTAAAAAAAGTTCTAGGATTTCGGAGACATACAAGCTAATGTGAATTAGGTTTTTTCTTGGCGTTAAGTTCACTTACCCATCTTCCATTATAAGAAGATAAAGTCCATAAAATCCTATGCATATTTGATCAATAGAATTAGTAAGAGCAAAAGACGAATTCGAATCATAGTTACATCATACTTGGACATTTTCAAAATAGTTGGCCATATCTTATATCTAATAATATTATTAAAAACAATTCCAAAAATACATAGTTAAATCAAGAATATCATTGTATACTACTACTACATAACCAATATAAAAAGATTCATAAATAAATTCTATCATCTAAGGTAATTTAGTCCAAACATGTTATTCAACCCTTAATTTGTATTTTGATGTGAAACCATTGGTCCATCATGTGAATTTAGGTTTAGAATAGGAAAATGGTGATTATAAAATAAACATGTTTGTAGGTTACCACATTATAATAATACTTAGAATATCTATTATTCATACCCCAAATCCACTTAAAGTCCCATTTCTAGATCAATTAGCTTTTAATTTGTTGATTCCAGTTGAGTTAAGTAGGATTACATCATAAGAATCCATATACCTATATTAAATCGCTTGTATGTGTTAAATAGGTGTTCTTCAAAATATTTTAAAGTAGTATTTCTTCCACCATAACCTCGAGGTAGACCTCAATATAGATCATAAAATAAGAGGTAAAATGAATTCAAATCAAGAACTAGTATTCCTAGTTGGGATTTTGTAGGATTTGTTTAAGAGGATTTAGAGAAGAAAATTTTGAGTTTTGATAATAACTAAATAGAAATTCATACCAAGATTGATCTTTGTATCCCATAGGAACTTGATTCATATCTTGGATCCACCAATCTCCTTCAAGATCTATTACAAATTCCTTCTTCTCCAAGGGATTTATGTTTCTTAGCTGTAGAATGGTGATTAACATGGTATAGGGTCCGTACATGGCTATATAGGGGTTTAACATGGTATGGATTGTATTCATACATTAGTACAACTTTTTCATCTAAATAATGGGGTTTAGTCAGCCTGCCCAACACATAACTCTATCGCTATACTAAGGCCTGCCCAACACGTAACTCTACCGCTATACTAAGGGCCTATTCGTCGGACCAAATAAACCTAAATAAGTCAAAGAAATGGTTTTTGACAATGGTGTCAAGGTATAGATCGAGATGTCTACTAGCAGCCGAAGGGGGTCAATTAGTCAGTTAACTTAAACCTAAGTCAGTCTGACTAATCTTGGGGACTTAGCCAAATTTTGGCTGAGATAAGTTAGTGACGTCAAGCTCACTAGTATAGATATGATCTATAACGTCGATTGTAAAATTGACACAAACAAACAGCAACGTCGGTTATATAAGAAAACTGACACATATGAGCAACGAACTACCCATATCAAAAAACATAGGTACTGCTTTTATATACAATGTCAGTTTTAATTCTGGAACTGACATCCAATGTGGCCTGTGAAATACAAAATTTTGGTACCAAAATTTTCCACCAAAAGGTTACCGAGTATTTTGTCGGTGATATGTAAAACTGACAAAAAAACTGCTCGCGCCATGCCCCGCGCAAAATATTGTGTGTACCCTAGACATCTATAGTGTTGGTTACTTAAAGTAGATCTGACACAATCCTATTATAAAGTTTGTCGTCGATTATGTTTTTATAACCGACAGAACAAGTGTTCTCTCCATGCCCCCGTGCAAAAAATTGCATGTCTGTAGTATCTATTTTACTACTGAGAATCGACGTAACTAGCTTATAAAATGGTCGTCGGTGCCTGTCGTATGTAACCAACACAGGACATTGTCTTTGGTGTCATTTTTTATTCATAACCGATGACCAGGTTAACTTAAGTGATATCCGCAAAACCCTGGCCCATCTCCCCTATTATGTGAAACCATTGGAGAGGTAGTGTCGTGTCGCTGGTGGTGATTTTTCAGCCCCAACGCCGCACTGTCACCACCTTGCTGAGGACAAGGACCCACCGCCACCTTGCTAAGGAGAAGGAGCCGCCACTGGATCTGAGGAATAGAAGACGCCATCGCCGCCGTGCTAAGTAGAAGGAGAAGGAGATGACGTTGCCGCCACGCTGAGCAGAAGAAGAAGGAGATGATGCCACCACCGTGCTGAGGAGAAGGAGAAGGAGAGGCACTGCCTCCACGTTGAGGAGAAGTAGAAGGAGAGGTGCCGCCGCCGCGCTGAGGTTGGTTGACCATGATAAATTTGAATTTTGACCTTGGTTGACCATGATAAATGCTTGACTATGCTAGATATTGGAACATGATGCATGTCTACCCTCTTAACCTTGAAATCATGAAAACTTATCTCTATTAAATAGTTGTATCAGCCCCTAAATCTGTTTTGACTTTTTTTTAAATGACATTCAATGCATGTATGTGACCCATATAGTTTATACTTGATTATGATTGTTTCCAAAATGATGAACTGACCACTTTAGTACATCAAACCCTTTTCTCTAATTTAAATTAGTAATTAGAGGATTAGTAGTGACCATAATGTCTAAGTTCACTCTGTGTTTTATACAAGGAAGTATGTGATGCTTTTCACCCTTGTTTGTCCAATGTCACCTATATGGTTTGATTCATCTTTTCAAGCTCTAGATCAGTTATGAACCTTTTCTCTTTTCCTATCCTCTCTAATAAGATTTTAATGCACATAGGATGTAAGTGTATGATTTGAATTATTCATCTCACATAGGATCTAAGTGTATGATGTGAATTCAATTTAAATAAATTTCGTGTGCACTTCCCTTTTGTTATCTAGGTACATATGTAGGTGGGTATTTTCCTATCAACATTGGTGTACTTGGAGAACTGTAGAGTATAAACCAATTTATGTCCTAATAACACAATACATAAATACAATGATGTAAAACCCTATTTTGTAAAAGGTATTGCATATAAACTAAAAAGTTTTTACCTCAGATCATGTTGATAAAGAAAAGATACCTTATAACTATTTACAAATGATTTCTGGTAAAAGAAGTACGATGATAAAGAAAAGAATATATGTTGTAGTTCGTAAAATTCAAGCATGTGTCCATAATGATGGCAGTAGCAGATGTTCCATCAATAGAAATAGAAGAAATTAGAGACCGGAAGTAGGGGGAAGATCACATGAGGTAAGGGTGATGTTGGGATCGATTAGGTGTTAGAGTTTTGTAGGGGGAAGATGTGTGAGCGGGTAATTGAGAGGATGACCAGATGCAACAAACATAATAAGGTTAGGATGTTGGGGTGTTATACTTAGATGGTACACCTTTAAGGTAGAAGAGGGATCATTATGCCAATTGAAAATAATGAAAGGAGAGGGCAAAGTTGTATGACATGCTTATCATTTTTGACGTGCTTATCATTTTATTTTCAAGATGAACCATTAGTACTTATATTTTCCAGTCTCTGTCTACTACTTTTTTTTAAATATATAACATCGTTATATATACTTACAATTGTTAGTACTTATATTTTTCAGTCTCTGTCCACCCACAACAGTCACTATGAACTGGGCCTCTATGCCAATGTTAACGTTCCCTAATGAAGAACAATTGAACATCATCCTAGATGATCGTTCGTTAAACCAACTAACCATACCCGAACATTGGCATTTTCTAAATGGAAGACACTACAAGCCTGGTGAAGTGACCCTAAATTTTGGCAATTCTTCACATGTTATCGAGGTTGAGTACAATTTGGTGGGAAATCTTGTATCAAAATCCAGTTGGCATGATTGGATTAGAAAGATGCTAGTGGGCCGTAGCGACAAGCTTTTTCTCCGTCCAGTTGGCCATAATACCATCAAAGTTTGGATAACCAACATCAACAACGAGACCCCCGATCATCTACGGTGGTATGAGCACACGATGGAGCAAACCAACTTGGATGAATCTGATGATGAGGCCCCTATTAGTTCAGATTCATCTAAATACAGTGAGGAGCTCCGCAACACAGCATAATCATCAAAAAGACCACGGTAGGTCCAATTAACAAATATAATTGTCCTGTCTTGTTTTGTGTTTACACTTTTTGTCTTAAAGTAATCAATCCTCATAGCTACTTTCTTTTCTGAACTTCAGGAGAAGATCGCCACAATGAAGAGGCCTAAAGTTACTGATGCAAGACCATGTTGGTGTAGTATTTAGTTGTCTATCTATATAGACTTGTCATAATTAATAATTATTTTAATTATGTGCATGTTTAGGGGTACACCAACCCCTTTGTTTAGTGACTGTTTAGGGGTACACCCCTGTGTGGGGTACGTTCTTGAGAGAGATTCATGCTTGGGCTTCTTATGGCCTATCTTGTATTTACTTCTTATGGCTTATCTGTTGGTATGAATGACAAGAGAGACAATATGAAGATGAAGAACTAATTCAAGATTCTAGAGATGAATGATGATGCATGGTACACATAGGACCTTATGCGCATATAAACTAAAAAGTTGTTAGCTCAGATCATATAAAACTATAAATTCTAAGTCTAGAAACCCATCTAAGATTTACTCATTAGGAGTAAACCTTGGATAGTCCCAAATTTGGGACTGTTTTTTAACTCTTCATCTCACATAGGATGTAAATGTATGATGTGAATTCAATTTCAATAAATTTCATGTGCACTTCCCTTTTGTTCTTTGGGTACATATGTAGGTGGGTATTTTCCTATTAGCATTGGTGTACTTGGAGAACTGTAGGGAAATGCTGTCAAATTTTATTGAAATTGAATTGACATTATACACTTATTAATGAGGATGAAGTGTTCAAGAATGGGATAGGTGGTACACATTTCAACTGTCATTTATTAAATAATTGGGTACTCTATGATTTAATACTTGTCATTTATTATTATCCATAATGATTTTGAACTTTAATTATTATCCATAACCACTAAAAATTTCAACCTAAAATACTAATTTTTATTAAATAATTGGGTACTCTATGATTTAATACTTGTCATTTATTTGCTCATATAGAATGGATCAATCATGGATGCCTATTCCAAATTGATGAAACCCAGAGTTTATTGTTGGTATTGATCAGTTTATCTGATTTGCATAGGAACATAGGAAAGATCTTGGAGATAGATTCTATTGTCCATGTAAGAATTGTGGTAACAACTTGAAAGTCGACACTGTTGACAATATCAAGAGTCATGTCTTGTGAAATGGGATCATAAAAGGCTATACAGAATGGTACTGGCATGGAGAGACTCCTTCCATGGGTTCAGTAGATGTCAGTAGCAGTGATTATGTTGAAGAAGAAATTGTTGATGATGATATAGATGTCAATGACACGAATCCGATTGACATGGTTGATGAGATGCTAGACAGTTGCAGGGTAGACCTCACCAATCCACCTACCTTATTTAGAAACATTGTGCATGATGCTGAGAGACCGTTATATACATGATGCACAAAGTTTACAAAACTGGTGGCCATCTTGAGATTGTATACTTTGAAGGCCAACAACAAATGGAGCGACAAAAGCTTCACGTCATTGTTGTCTTTGTTGAAAGAAATTCTTCCTGAAGGAAATGAGCTTCCAGTCTCAACATACGAAGTGAAGAAAATGTTGTGCCCAATGGGAATGAAGGCTAAAAAATACATGCATTCCCGAATGAGTGTGTGTTATTTTAAAAGGACTATGCTGATTTGAAAGATTGTCCAAAATGTGGAGCGTCAAGATATAAAATTACAACTTTAGGAAAGTCCAAAACTGGTTCTCCTACCAAGGTGATGTGGTATTTGCTTATGATACCATGGTTTCAACGCTTGTTTGCCAATCCCATAGATGCGGAGAATTTAAGATGGCATGCAGAGACAAAGAAAAATAATGATGGGATCTTAAGGCATGCAGCTGATTCTCCACAATGGAAGAAACATGATTTATTGTACCCTGAATTTGGTAAAGAAGTCAGAAATCTAAGACTTGGCCTTTGCACCAATGGGATGAACCCATTCGACACATTGAGCAGCCAACATAGCACTTGGCCTGTTATGCTTGTTATATACAATCTTCCTCCATGGTTGACAATGAAAAACAAGAGTGTCATGCTTTCTTTGTTGATATCAGGCCCTAAACAACCTGGCAATGATATCGATGTTTATCTTGAACCTATGATTGACGACTTAAAGAAACTCTAGAGCAAAGGTGTGATGACTTATGATGCTTTACGCAAAGAGACATTTCAGTTTCATGCTATGTTGTTTTGTACTGTTAATAACTTTCTAGTGTATGGGAATTTGTCTGGATATAGTGTAAAAGGAACCAAAGCATGCCCTATATGTGAGGAGAACACTAATTCAATATGACTAAAACATGGCGGAAAGACTGTATATCTTGGACATCAAAGGTTTCTTCCAAGAAACCATCCTTACCGACAGAGACACAAAGCATTCAATGGATTGAACGAAGATCGGATTTCCCCTAAACCCATATCAAGGGAGGCAGTCTATGAAAGAGTAAAACACTTTCTGAATGCATTTAGAAAGAAATCACAATGTAATCTTCCAACGCAGACAGAAAAATCTTTATATAAGAAGAGGTCAATATTCTAGGATCTTCCTTATTGGAGTTCTTTGGCAGTTAGGCATTGTATCGATGTCATGCATGTTGAGAAAATGTATGTGATAGCATAATAGGAACCTTGTTGAACATACCAGGTAAGACTAAAGATGGCATAAAATCTAGAATGGTTCTCTTGAAATGGGCATAAGGAAAGAATTAACACCACAAGAGCATAGTGATCGGAAAATGTTGTTACCTGTTTCTTGTTACAATTTGTCTAGAAAGGAAAAGAAATCTTTTTGTGAATGGTTGTATAATGTGAAAGTACCACATGGATACTCTTCCAATATTCGAAAATTGGTATCTATGAAGGATTTAAAGCTGATAGGTCTTAAATCTCATGATTTTCACACTCAAATGCAACAAATATTGCATGTGTCTATTCGAGATATATTGTCATTGCATGTAAGATTTGCAATCACTAGGCTTTGTTTCTTCTTCAACTCTATATGCAGCAAAGCTGTTGATCCTAAAAAGCTTGATATGTTACAACGAGATGTGGTAGTTACCCTATGCCAACTTGAGATGTATTTTCCTCCTTCATTCATTGATATCATGATACATCTTGTTGTTCATTTGACAAGGGAAGTGAAAATGTTGGGACCTATTTTCTTGCATTGGATGTATCCCTTTGAACGGTACATGAGTGTGTTCAAAGGAGATGTTCGAAACTATTATCGGCCTAAAGGGAGCATTATTGAGGGTTATGTGGCTAGAGAGGGTATGAATTTTTGCAATGACTTTCTGAGTTCCATTGAACATCCTGAGAAAAACTGCAGTAATGATGATGACTATTATGGTAAAGGGACAATAGGAGCACAAGTAAAAGTAATCAGTCGTGAGTTGTGGGAGCAAGCACATTTGTATATTTTACAGAACATGGAAGAAGTAAGCCCTTATATCAATGAACATAACACTTATATCAAAACAAAGAATCTTCGACGAAATCAAAAGTGGCTTGCTAGAGAACATAATAAGACATTTATTAGTTGGTTTCGAGATGTAGTCCTACAACAACTACATGATGCACCAAATAATGTTTCTAAAAATATAAAATGCCTCACGTTCAAACCAACAATGAATGTTATGTTGTATGAAGGGTTTGACATTGGTGGATTTTTGTATTATACAAAATGTCAAGATGATAAGAGCGTCATCCAAAATAGTGAGGTCACCCTTCAGGCGTCTTCATTGTATTTTTCAAGTGCTAAGGATAAGAGTTCTCAGGAAGATGAAATGTCATTTTATGATGTCATTGAAGACATATGCGAGTTTGACTACATAGATTTCAAAATTCCAGTCTTTAAGTGTAACTGGGTTGATAACACCAAAGGAGTTGTGGTTGATGATTTGGGTTTTACATTAGTGAATTTTGAAAAGATTAGTGAGAAGGGTGAACCATTTATTTTGGTATCACAGGCGAAGCAAGTGTTTTATGTGAAAGATCCTGCAAAAGAACAATGGTGGGTTGTTGTTCTTCATGGTAAAAGGCAATTCATTGCAGGTCCTATAGATGAAGATGAGTTTCATGACAAATAAGATGACTACAGTTTGTTCTCAATTGGATTGCCCACCAAAAATGTTGATGATGACAATGACTTATATATTTGTCGAGATCACACAGAGGGAGTGTTAATTGATTCAAGTATGGTTTTTACATGCTATGTAGATTTATCCATTTTTTTGCATGCAATTTAGATTTATTCATGTGTTGTACATGTTATCTGTATGTTAGATGGTGTCTAACCATAAGGAGGAGCACCATGACGAGGAGCATCATGAGGAGGAGGATCAACTTGAGGAGGTATAATGTTGATTTAGATTTATTCATGTTCTTTACATGCTATTTGTATGTTAGATGCCAGTTGAAATGTTGTATATTTACCATTTGCATTTTGATGAATGTAGTATGTTTCTTTGTCTATTTAGCAAGTAACAATGCGGGATAAAGGCCCAAAGCTGCTGCACATTAATTTTACTACAGCAGGAGTACTGGTTGGTCCTAATCAAAATTCTTTTAAACAATACGTGGGAGCTCTTATTCGTAGCAAGGTGGATATCACAACTTCATGGTGCCAAGTTCCCCAAGAAACTAAGGACTTCATATGGAATAAGCTTTGTGTGAGTTACCCTATGATTTGAAATTTAGAATTTTAATTTTATTATGATTGTGTGAACTTTTCATCTAAATGGATTGAGCAATGTATGACTTTTTGTAGAGAATATCTGAGCTGGATGAAAAGCATCGTAAGAAAGTGATGCAGGGTTGTGGAGTTGTATTTAGGAATTTCAGGAACAAATTGACATCCCAATATGTTGCTAATGCTAAGGACAAGAAGAAGAAAGCCACTGAGAAAGCCACTGCTAAGGAAAAAATACCTTATTGAACTATATATTTGTATTGAACTATATATGTGACCTTGGGTTATATGTATGTGAACTTCCTTATTGAACTATAAACTGATCTTGTGTTGTATGTATGTGAATGAATGTGTTTGAGGCTAAAATGAGATTGTTTGAGTCTTAAATGAGACTGAAATGAGATTGTTATTGATTTCAGTTTGATATGCAGGTGAGTCTATGAAATTGGATCAAGAGAAATTGGTTTTTGGATGTGTGTGATTGATTGAGTAGCTCAAAATAAGATTATTGTATTGTTATATTTGCATTTGCAAGTTTTAATTTGCCTGTTGTTAAGCCAAGCTCAGGATGGAACCTGCAATTCAGTAGAAGTGTAGGTTCTGCATCCTGCTGGGAGGCCGGATAGTAGGTCTGTAGGCCTATTATTTAAAAACAATACAATTTTAGGCGTCAGTTATATTCAAAAACCCGAAAATAATCATCACCAATGTGAGTTAAGGAAACTGTCACCACACCTACCGCATCCATCGGTTTACTAACACAACCGATGCCCGTTTCTTACTTTGTCATCGGTTATACGGACAAACAAATTTTTTGTTTAAAAATATTCTTCTATTGCCCCTAAATTTGGCACAAACCTTTGAATAGGCACGTCGGTTGTTCACTTAACTGACGTCGCTTGTTTCCATGTGGTGTTAGTTTGTTGTCAGTGCAACCGATGACAGAAGTGTAGTCGTCAGTTTGTCCGGGTCAGAATAACCAACATTGCAAGCCACAACCTCTAGTGTCGCCCACTTAGACGTCGGTTTATAACCGACGTTATAAGCCATAAATTACCGACGTTATAAGATGTTACTGTGGTAGTGAAGACTCCACTAGCAACCACAAGAGTATTTGACTATATCTAAGGTTCCAAATACTACAAATCTTCCTCTCATCATTAGGAAACATAATGTGTGGTCTAAAATCAAAATGCCCTTCAAACCATAATTTTTCATACCGAAATTTTTAATTACACCAACACCCAGATAATCAAACCTAAGGTATATCAAGAAAGTTATTTAATTATAAAATAAGCTAAATAATAGTCAGGTGCTAACTAGAGTAAATCAGATTCTTAATTTAAAAAATTATTTCATGGGAAAAATAGAAATTGATGTCTCACACTACGGCCCCCAATTATTAGTGATGATGGCATAGACTAAGACTATCCCCTTATTTACCTCTTCACATTGCCTCTCATATAGCTAATTGATTTTTATTGATTCAAGTTTGGGTTTGTCTTAAGTTTTTTTTTTTACATTCAGCACTAACAAATTAGATCCATAACTCTATGATAGTTGGTGCAGGGGTTTTGAGTCGCTTTTATAGGCTAGTTTAACACTCATTTTTATGCGCTTATTGGTCATATTTGTGGTTAATATCGCATGATTCAATTCCTTTAGCTTATTACCCTTGCCTGCATCAAATTCATATTGTTTTACTTTATTTTTGCATAGATTATCATATTTCTCGGATTTGATTTGTGTTTTCCTCTCATTTTCAGGCAATTCACAATTCTGGACCCGTCGATACCATCGAAGGTCTGTCGATAGCATCAACAGAGCAATAGTGACAGAGTCGGAGAGGAAGCAAATAGTTCGATACCATCGACACTTTGTCGATGGTCTCGAAAGTCCAATAGTGAGCCAAATATCATCCCATTGATACCATCAATAGGAGTGGTCGATGGTATCAAGAAGGCCTCAGACAAACCCTAGAAATTGAAGCAACCATCAGTACCCTAAGGTGTCGATGCCATTGACGTGTAGTTCCCAATGAACTACAACTGGTGTGAACAGAATGGAAGGAGGGGCGTGTGTCTTTCCGCCTCTACAATAGGGACTACAATCTTACCCTCTGTGAGTTCAATAGGATATATGGGTGGTGCCATGGTGATCTACGTCAGCCACCACAGAATGCTGATTATGAAGCGATGTATGCAAAGATGGTCACCATACCCGAGGGGTATTCTATCAGCTGGCACCACACTGTTGTAGCTTATTTCGAGCATCCTTTTGTTTGGATTCTTCATCGGATTATTTCCAAGTCATTGTTTGCACAGTCCAAGTTGTCTCAGAGCAAGTTCCAGGAGACGGACCTCTTCTTCCTCTATTGTCTGCTAGAGAGGACACTGATCAATTTTGGAGCCTTCCTTCTCATGCACATGATGGCGGTAAAGAAGAATGTTTCTTTTCGGGCTCCAATCTATTTTGGGGACCTTATTACTCAGCTTGCCACACAATTGGGGCTTGATCTTTTTGGGCTCGAAAAGATAGAGAGTCGAAACACGCTCAACCTCTCTCACTTTGTTAACTCCGGCCTTATTGAAGTTTGCCATGGTATCGCCTACGCCACATGTCATGTTCGAGGTGTGTTTCAAAGGGCGCAATTGCTCGACCTGGCTTTCAACATCAGACCAGGCCAAAGCTACAGGTGGCCAATCATTGATGTTGATGATGAGGAGGAAGAAGAATCTCAAGAGGTGGAGGCTCCAGAGGGCGAAGATGATGAAGAAGGGGTGTAGGATGCCACTATTCCTCTTTGACGGAGAGTTGCTCCAAGAAAGCATCCACAAAACTATGGAGCAGCCTTTTCTTCCCAGCCATCGCCACCACAACCCTCCCATGACACAGATGACCCCTATTCTATGCAGGGGATGTATACCATGCTCCAGTCGATCCAGGAGTCCCAGCAGATGATGTAGCAGTCGCATCAGGTAGCCTTTGCAGGGATCCAGGATACGCAGAATAGGCTTTATGAAAACCAATAGGCGATCTTTGAGAATGAGCGCCTGCTCTTCGCAAACCAGTAGCAGGTCTATGACAGGTTGGGGATGATAGAGTAGCAGTAGCAGCCTTTCTATGATCATTACTTGAGCAGAGACTACTTTGGGGGATATGCACAGCCACCGCCCATGCCACCCTATGATCCCAACTTTCAGGGGAAATATCCAAAGTGGAACCCCCATATCCACCAGTACCCACCTCACCCAGCACCAGAGCAGTAAAAGGGGTATCACTGTTCCACCTTCTAAGTTTGTTCTTGACTATGTGGCCATAGTCGAATTCAAGCTTGGGGGGAGATGGAACAATTTCTATCTTAGTTTTATTTCATTTTCTTCTGTTTTAGCATTTTTCTTAGCTTTTTTGCAATTTTTCTTCTAGTTTTGTAATTTGTTTTATTTACGGCTTTCTAGGACCCACTTTCTATCTAGTGTAATCTGTGGGTGTCTAATGTAAGTTTTCATCTCAATGTTTTTCATATGGGATTGATGTGTGAATTGTTTGAATTTGAGCACATAACTTATGAAAATAATTGAGTAGGTCAACTTTAAAACATATGATCATAATTGTACATCCTTATGGTTCAAGAAATGAGGACAAATATGGAAGGTTAGCTTTAACTGACCAAATGGTAACAAGACTTTAATTTGAAGCAAGAGAGAGAAACCTCTTAGTTACCCTGTGCACATGTCAGTAAGGAGAGGCATATAATCTTTTCCAATGGTTCTGTCATTTAGTCTTGTGATCTATCCACCTCACTTCATTCACACTCTACCAAAAGAACTGGGAGCACATTACAGTTTTTCATCTCTTGATTGCATGTCATTTAGATAGGATTGCATTATAGCTAGATTTTGCATAAAAATAAAAAAATTTGTAGATCAGTCATGCATGCACACATTCTAGAGTGCATGCCATTGTAGTTGCATAATTACTTTCATTTAGTTGCACTTTGCATATTTTTGAGCATATAGGACATTATGTGACTTATTTCTTTTGAAAAATAAGAAAAGCGGATAACTTGTTCTATACTCTATGAAAAGTAGATTGTAATGCATCAATTGTAGTAGTTATGTGAAAATAAGCCTGAAAAAAAATATGTTTTGTAAATATTTTCGTAGTCAATTGAGAAAATTGGGGCTTGAAAAAGAATTGAAAAAAATAAGAAAAAAAAAGAGAAAAGGAAAAAATAAGTAGAAATCAGAGGGAGAAAGGAACTTATTTCACCTGCATAATAGGAAGAATAAGCACATGATGTACTTTTGTATACATTCTATCTCACATTAAGATAGAATAGTAGAGCATGCATCATTCCACCTAAAATGTAGGCATTAGGTCATTTTTGTTGTTTTTGCATGTTAAACTGTATTTTTCTTTCTATTCTTTCACAGCCGCCCATTCCATCCACCTGTTGCTCAAAATGGTAGGCCACCCCATGATTATCTCCTCATTCTTGTATATCAGGAGATCTGCTTCCATTGTAGATGGTAGTTAGGATTTGAGCAACGTAGATAGGAGATCACAAGATGCACCACGCATGAACCAGAGGAATTTATTATATTATCTACTTTATTTGATTGTGTTCATTGATTACGGGGCAAACATCTCTCATGGATGATCATTGTCACCTTTAGGGTAGTTATCGTTCCGTGGTTAGTGAGAGTCGGTATGTGCCTAGTAGGTGGGAATCATACTGTGATGTCTTTTATGTGATTATATTCTTTAGTTGACCCTCACAATTTTATTCTATAGTTTTGTTGCTCGAGGACGAGCAAAGTTCAAGCTTGGGGGAGTTTGATGCAGGGGTTTTGAGTCACTTTTATAGACTAGTTTTACACTCATTTTTATGCGCTTATTGGTCATATTTGTGGTTAGTATCGCATGATTCAATCCCTTTAGCTTATTACCCTTACCTATATCAAATTCATATTGTTTTACTTTATTTTTGCATAGATTATCATATTTCTCAGATTTGATTTGTGTTTTCCTCTCATTTTCAGGAAATTCACAATTCTGGACCCATCGATACCATCGACGGTCTGTCGATAGCATCGACAGAGAAAAAGTGACAGAGCCAGAGAGGAAGTAGATAGTTTGATACCATCGACACTTTGTCGATGGTCTTGAAAGTTCAACAGCGAACCAAATATCGTCCCGTCGATACCATAGATGGGAGCGGTCGATGGTATCGAGAAGGCCTCAGACGGACCCTTGAAATTGAAGCAACCATCGATACCCTAAGGTGTGGATGGTATCAATGCCGTCGGATCAATGTTTTGTCCAGCATGACTTCAATCGGACGGGTGTGTTCTTTTGGTGGCCGTAAGAGGTACCTATACCTAGAAAAAGATGACCCAAGGACTTCATGGATGGGGGATTGCATTGCATAAGTCCTAAAGGAGGAGAGAGCAAAACATGGAGCCAAGAGCTACGCCCCAAGAAATTCCAGAGCCGCAGATAGAGTTTTGCACTGCCAGAAGGTTGCAGAATGCTCATCCCGCACCGAGGACCATCCAGTTCTTCTCCATTCAGGGGTTGCACCATCTCCATCCACATTTTATCCATGTTTTCTCCTTTCTTCATAGTGTTTTGGATTGAGATGAACATGCAGGGCTAATCCCCTTTGTCTCTAGGACCGAGAGTAACCCGGGCAATCGTTGTATGACTCTTTTTACATAGTTTATCATAATTTGTCTCTCAAATCCATG
The DNA here is from genome assembly GCA_963693085.1 of Alisma plantago-aquatica. Lineage (NCBI taxonomy): Eukaryota > Viridiplantae > Streptophyta > Magnoliopsida > Alismatales > Alismataceae > Alisma > Alisma plantago-aquatica. Next base: position 27,682,167 of record OY856410.1, read on the forward strand.
GTACGATGTCGTTTTCTCCATTGCTATCATTGTGCTTGATCACCATAATGGTAATCTAATACCCTTAATTGCTTTTGACGAAGAATTAATGGATGAAAAGAGGGGATAATCACATTAACTAATAAATCCTTTGGAAAAGATGATGTACGGTTAATGGTGGGAACCCAGAGACATGTTTTTCATGCACCTAGTCTAGGGCATAGGTTACTACTAGCGTGGAACCAACTTAGATTAAGGTAGTGAATTGCATCGTGGAAGCGAGCAATTCTAGCTACATGCCACTATCAGGAAAGGGAGACAAGTTTTGATAATTGTGTAGGAATTAGTACAACGAGAACCCGCGGTGAAACCACAATCCTAGATATTCCTTTTGAATTGATTATACCAACCATTTAATCGATTGCTTTATTTTCTTTTGTTTTTATTTTCTTTTTCAAAACAACTTCCAAACTTTTATAATCAGTTTAGCTGATCGTGAGTAGTTAGTAGTAGTCTACCGATAGTTATGTTTCCCTGTGTTCGACTCGGGCCTCACAAGGCCTATATTACATTGACGCATACACTTGCATTATACACACGGTAAAGTCGTGTCAATAACCCATACACGTGAGAAACACTTTATCTAATTATACGTATGTGTCTTGTGTTTTTTGTTTACCTGTCTCATGTTTTATACTTCTTGTTAGCTATACTTTAGTGCCAGTAAACATCCTTGGAACATTATTCACTTTCTTTAACTATATTGCAGTTTCTCTTATAGGTTTTTGTCATGCATGGCTATTTGGGTATGGTATAACCCCAAGCTATACTTTACATACAAAAGATAACAAATTAAAGATTGGTTGTATTATTCCCTCAGTACGATGATATACAAATAAGTTTTTTTGGTATTTATCTAGTAAGGCATTTCAAAAATTGGTGTTACAATGACTTTTTCTTTGTCGAACAAGAGTAGAAGGATGCAACCCCATGCCACAATAATAATTTCACAAACCTTGAGATATGTGATGAGGTGTTAAAGTGTTTTACTTTTTATAATCATTACCATATCACAATTAACATCAAGTCACCGTAAAATGTATGGCTTGTAGAATACACAACATAAGGTACTACAGGTACCCCCAGTGAAAAGCAGAAGAGAGTACAAACCCCTAACAAGTGAAGTGATAAATAAGAAATAGAGAAATAAACAACAGGAAGCTTCACATTTCATCTTTAGAGTCATTCAATAGGGACTCAAACGGGGTAGCACCAAGGGGGGGACCGGTTTCACTAGGACATGTCATGTGGGGAGGAGGGGATCTGAAGTTTGTGGACTTCAATAGCTTAAAAGACCCTACATCAAGGATGACATTGGGACCCGTCTCCAGCTCATATGAAGTAAAACAACCATAGGGAGCAAAGTCGAATAATTGAGGCAATAATATGAGACAAACAAGAGTGATTATTATTATAAAATATGTTGTATCCTTCCTTCCAAATGTATCAAAGGTTGGTCGTACCTAGAATTTCTGAGTCAAAGTAAAAAATAGAAAAAATTAAAGAGCCACTGAAGAGATAGAAATCAAATTTGATGTTCAATGAATTTGAAAGAGAAGGTTGGTTGTTGAGGAACAAACCCACAACTAAAAAGTTAAAATAGAATCAAGAACGGAGTGAACAATCATCTCAATAGAATTTAAATGAAAGAGATATACGTGTGGTCCAAAAAATCCCATGTTCTTTCAATGAGAGACAAAAGCAAGTTGCATATTGATGAATTGATAGAGGAACAATATAAAAGAGGAAGGATATGTGATTTTCTAGTTAGGAAGATTTGGGATTGATAAAGAAGTAGTACAAGTGCTTAATGGAAAATATTTGAGACCATTTATAGTGAATCGGGGAAGTAGGGATGAGAAGGGTAATCTCAATATAGTCTATAATAGAAGAGAGGTCATGGGGAATTCAGTCTAGATACATGGAGGTGTCACTTGACTTTATTAGATCTGGGGGATTTTAGTAATGAAAGTCCTATTAGTAAACTTAAGGTCATGGTGGACGGATGTTGAGGGAGAACATTAGAAAAGAAGCCACTGAGTGCCAAGGATCAGACTAAAATTTGATGTTGAGGAAATCACCAGGAGAGATGATAAGAGAAATGGTGGCAATGAAGTTGGATTTTTAGAGAATGGTATAGATGGGAGAAAGGTGGAAACCTTTAAGAAGATACCAAGGTTTATGTTTGTAGTAATAGTTTTGGCTAACCAAGGAGGACCAATGAGTGTTCTCTTGCTCACATAGGGACATTGTGACTCTACTAAGAAAATAAAAGAAATGGATCTTGGGGTTCACAATACCCTCATCCTCCTTATTTATGAGGGTGGCAAATGAATTTCTAGTTGGTGAAATGAACTTCATGTTTTGAGTGGGCAGCACCCCATAGAAAATCACATATAAATTTATCAATTTGGGAGATGACTTTTTTTAGCAGCAAGCACACCTAATGAAGTAGGACGAAATCAGAGTAAGACAAGCATTAAAGAGGATCAGCATACTGGATCTACTAATAAAATGTTTAATCCTTAGGTTGAGAATTTCTTTATTTTCATGATGATATGATGCCAAGTAGACAATGGAAGTCTAAGGGGGGAGAGGGGTAGACCCAAATATTTAATAGGAAAAGATTCTAACTTCCACCCAAGAATCTTTTAGATTTTCATCAGTGAGACTCAATGAGGGTAGACTTATAAAATTTGGTTGAAGACCAGGGAGATGTGAATAAATGCCTATAATGCATATGAAATTGATAACATCTTTATCATCGGGTTTGAGGAAGAGAATGGTGTCATCAAAAAATTGTATAATATTATCCTCCATAATGTTAGGGTCTGATCCTATGTTGAGGATTGAATTCTCTAAAACTAGCTTGATCATGATAATTAAGATGGAAGTAATGATAACAAAGAGGGTTGGGGATAGTGAGTCCCCCTATATAATGAAATTAGAGCTAAAGAAGTAGAAAAAAAAATGAGAGCCATTGTCTAGAGTGGAGAAAAAGATGCTAGAGATGTAACAATGGATCCAACCAATCTACTTCTATGAGAATCCATATCCAATAAGGGTTCAAATCATAAAATCCCAATTGAAATTGTCAAAGATTTTTTTGAAATCAAGTTTGAGGGTTAAAAGAGGAAGATGTTTCTTATGAAAAATATGTATGACTTTGTTCCAAAGCATAAGCATATTCAATTTTTCTACCTTCCACAAAGGTTGAATATTCAAGACCATTGGTAGAAGGGATAACATGTGTTGATCTATTATTGAGAACTTTAGTAAGAACTTGTACAATGTGTCGATCAAACTGACCAACATGAATTGTTTGATGTTTGTGGGATTATCAACATTTTTAATCAGGGCAATAAAAGTGTTGTTGAGTGGTGAGATCTATGTAGAGATGTCCAGATTGTTAGGGATTCAATGGAAAAGGCCGATGATAGATTTCTTAACCAAATTCTAAGAGAAGTGATAGAAGTCCATATTGATGTCATCCATACTATGAGATTTCTCAGGGTTCAAACAGGAGATGGCAGAATGGATTTTCTTATTCAATGAAGGATGAGGTGAGTGGGGTAGGGTCGATGCATTTATATGGACATAAGACATCCGTTAGGGTGAACTAAGTTTGATGAATGTATGTTGTGATTAAAAAGGTATCAGAAGTGCTAAATAATATGTTTGACAATTAAATGGTTGTTATGCATAGGAGTGCCATCAATGTTTAGAGAAAAAATGAGCAAATTTATTTTCTTGATGTTACATATATGATAAAATAAGTTGGTGTTGTTGTTTGGTCCCCTTCCTTTCCAAAAGACTTTCATCATTTTTCTAAAGAACTTTGTTGTGAGAAACTACATGTCATAATCCCAGTTTCTTAGAAGAATGCATCTAGATGGAAATTAGAGCCAATGGGTAAGAGTTTAGACTCAAGAAGATCGATATTCTGCTTGATGTTTCCAATAGTTTCATTGTTCCATACTATAATTTTGCTTCAAAGGTTCTAGATATTTTCTTGAAGGAAAAATCTCAGGTAAGAGGTTTTGTGATAGTTTACCCCATAATGAGAGACAATATTTTGAAAAGAGGGGTGGTTATCTAGAAATCTAAAAGGCTTATAGCCTCATGTTTGTTGTTTGGTGTCAGTAATGATTAGGAAATGGTTAGTAATAATGTTGCAAGAAGTTTTCATACTACAAAATCTTGAGTTGTGACTGTCATTTAGAATGCACCTTGCCCAACACATGAATATACATGGACAAATCTAATATAATACGTCAACTCTAACTCACAACTTAGAGAGAGTTCTTGTTCTTTTATTGTTGTGGGGATGGAGACTTTTCCCCAGGGTAACCTTATGGGGATGGTTGAGACCATGAGTGTGAGATAAAAGCCCTAATAGAAAATTAAACTCATGTGTAAAGTAGAAGTATGTGATTATTCATATTTTGACTAGGAAAATGAGTTACATGTCATATCATTTCTAGAACATAACTAAAGACTACATGCAGGCACAATTGATATGAAAGCAAACATGTTGTACAAACTGACTCCATATACTTTTATCATTTTCTTAATTTCTCCCTAGTTAAATTGGAATTTACCATCCAATTAACATATCTTAGATGAATGTTCATACAACCCATCATTCATGGCCTTTAGGTTATTGGTTTTATTAACAATTTGTCACACCTCATTCTATGCATGTATATAGTAGTGTTGAGGTCATCATCGAACTACATAAATCTTAGGTCGAGAACATGCACCTTATTATATCTTTAGAAATAGTTGTTAGGCATGTTAAGCTCCATATCATCAAAATGTTAGTTGTATGTCCTGAGAGACAATCACGTGATGATTGTAAAGGCACACCTTGTAACTAATTTGATTTTTAATAAAGTTGGTCCTTATTATTATGTTTGTTTCAATATGATATAATGAATAAATATAATGATGTCATAAGAATGTATGATTCAATGACATGTGATCTCAGGTTGAGGACCTAAATATGAGATCATATGTATGTCAAGAGTGTTCATTCTTGTCTGAGTGTGTGGTCAGGTATTTTTGTAGAAATTAGGATAACAATAATACATTAAGATGTGTATGTGTGTTGATTGATGACTATGTCTCATTATTCATGATATTGGTATCAGATCAATAACATTGACATACACAAAGCTCACTAAGCTAAAACATATGTGAAACAAGCGAGTCAATGCATGAGGTGTTGAGTATAGGGTGAAAGATACATATATGTAATATTTGCATAACTTGAAAAAAGTTGCAAGAGTAAACAAACAAGAATAAATTGTTGGATCCTAGATGGGTGATTAGGTGCTCTAGAGGGGGGAGGGTGAATAGATCTGAATGCACTTAAACAAAATTCATTAGACCTTCAAGATATATCACAAGATAAGGTTGCTAAATAGAAAATTTGAGTGCAACTAAAACATGCATAGCAAGGATGAGAGAGATTGAACATACACAAGTAGACAAGCTATTTAGAGTGGTTTCACACTTCAAACTAGAAGTGTGTCAGTCCACTTACCTAGAGAGGTCAACCTTTCGGATTTCCTAACCATTGCATTCTTATATTCATTCATAAGACTTACAATGCATGACCAAACAAAGGACTTACCTATCCAATACAAAGAGTCTTCAACCTTACCAAGGACTTACCCACTTTGCAAGAATTCTTCCGCCTTCTTCCAAGGACTTACCTACTCTTACACAAGTCTTCAGCCTTGCAGGGATTACCCACTCTTCTTAGATCTTCCGCCTTTGACTTCACCTTCACTCGGAGAAGCTTCCACCAAGGACTTACCCACTTGAGCAAGGAGTCTTCTGCCTTCACCAAGGACTTACCTACTCTTGCTCCAAGTCTTTAGCCTTGATCTTCACCAAGGGACGCCTTCCCTTGTTCTTCTTCACCTCTCTTATCCAAGAGAGAGAACCTTCATCTTCATGCTTGAAAAGAGAGATAGGGAGGTTGTGGAAGTGAGAGCCTCACAAGATATACATGTAGGACTAGCTCTCTTACATATTTCCTACTCACTCTAATGGATGTAGCAAGTGATTAAGCTTAGAGAGAGAGGAGGCTGTAGGAAGCACTCAACTATAGAATAGGAACCTCACATAGAGTTTTTCAATGAATGTTCTACCTTAGAATGAAGCCCAAGGGGTCCTATTTATAGCCGGGGATGCCTCTTAGCCTTTGGGAACACTTGAGAAAAAAAACTAGCCATTTTGTGGCTTGCAACGAATCTATTTTCACTTGTTGCAACTCCACAACGGCTAGAAGCACTTTTCTGCCCTTTTCTGTACAGTGCAATCGGTCGAGTTTCTATAAAGGTAACTCGACCGATAGAGGAAAAGACAAAGCTGATATTCATACCATAGGTCGAGTTTGTTCTGGGGAAACTCGACCGACCAATGAAAATTGAATTGGTCAGTTACTCCATCTCGACCGATGAACAACCTGATGTGAATTTTGGAAAATGGCTTTTGAGTGCTTAAACATTCGATGTAAGTGTTCCTGATTTTTTCTAAGCTTAATTCAAGTCATACAATCATTACAAGTGATTTACAACATGATTCTAATGGATTTACATTATATTACAAAAATGTGCACTTGTATTGACTTTGACTTGTATTTTCTCCATGTTGATATGCACAAGTTAGGGCATTTGGAGTGTGTCTATACCTAATCTAAAATCACTCAAGTAGAGACATTAGATACCAATATGTGGAATGGTTAGTAATCATCAAAACATGGGTTTAGTCAATTTAGACGTGAGTCAACATTGACCTAATTGACCTTGAGTCAACATAAACAAGTTGAGTATTTAGTAAAATGAGAGCTCATTTTATATGTCATTTTACTCCAACTACCAACAATATCATTTATTCATAAGGCCTATTTTGACTAAATTCCCATCGGATGAGTTTGTGAGGGTGGTAAAAATTAGCTAACCATGTTCCTAAGGGACCTCAAAGCCATCTCCAAGAGCTAACTCTTTAATCATCAAGGTATGCCCTATCTTGACAACTCAAGTAAGACACCAACCTTGTGTCCTTACCCCCAAGACAACATATAGGTGCACAAGGTTTGTATAATGGAGTTCTACATCATGTTTGCAAGTTTTAGAATCGATGAGACAAACATTGAGTACAATACTAGAATACTACATTGTAATATTTGACCAAGTAAACAAGCATACATGTGCATCAAAATTCAAGCAATAAAGTTACAATCACCTAATTATAAAAGCACGTACCTGATTTAGAAATTCATAACCTAATTCATCCTTGATCATCTAGCGAAAAGCCGTACACATTCATTTGACAATCAGGTTTGTTGAATTGGTATATTATGGACTTTGTGCCATCAATCCATTCTTGTAAAGCTTGTGGCCACTCTCCATTTCCATGTGTGGGGCGTGATGCTCATCACCTCCATGTCCTCCCACCCATAACATCTGACACTGCACTGGCATGGCTATGTTCCAATTGTTGGTTGGAGCCCTCATGGATGGGATGTCTGGTACGATCAATGCTTTTGGGACAACTTGCTCTTGTGACTTAAATCCACTGGACCGTTGATCCACAAGATGCTCCCACAAGCTGCAGCTCCCACAACGGCTCAAGGCTACTAGGGGCGGTTGATAGATGGAAAAAATGGTCAGGTGTGAGAGGGGAAAGAGGCTATGTGTGGTCGTTGTGGCCCACATACCGTTTGGAGGGGTTCCCTAGCGGTGAGGGTGGCTGAGGGTGAAAACCCCAAATCTAGGTCAGGGTGTAGCTAGGGTTCTTGGAGGTAGAAAACAAAGTGGAAAGGGGGCTAGGGTGCACGATGGAGTGGAAGAAGAGGGGAAAAAGATGTGGGATAAGAATGGATGTCAATAGGGGTTGATTTCATAAAAGGAAGTAGAAAACAATGGTGATTGGTAGAGCTAAAGTAGAGTAGGTGGCACAACACTATTTGTGCCAACCTACACTACAAAGGTGGAAGATGATGTGTGTGCCATTGGATCACCAAGGTCAATCCATGGACAAGGATTCAATAGTCATAGTTGATCCAATCAACCACAAGCCAAAGAGAGGGGGAGCCCACGCTCATTGGGTAGCACACCCACATTTGGCCCAATTAGGGTCAAAAATACATAAATTCGATAAATTAACACATAATTTGACCCAATATTTGACATACCAAATCTTGGGCCAGGATTGTCCAAATAAGGCAATTATTACACCGTTGGATTTGTAGTTGAAAGATCTACAACATGAAATTCATTAAGTATCATGGTTATAACATTGATGAGGTTCCATATTAGATACAAGAAGGTGAGGTATTGAATCATGATACTTGGTTCAATTCTCAAATTAATGTCACATATTGTGAAACTAGATGTTGATGAGATCAAATTGGGGTATCACGACACTCATACCATGAAATTGATATGAAATTAAATATGAAGGACACTTAATGAGAGAGAAAGAGTTCAATAGAGGAGAGAGAAAAGTTATTTTTTTACATACTTCTCTCCTTAAAAGAAAATCTCATCCTCAAAATTCATCCTAGATCTTAGTCAAAGGTCAAAGTCAATATTGATCATGTTTAAGCAACCATCCCTAGGTGACCAGCTTCAGGCTGTTATCACAAGATTCAAAAGCATCATGGGGGTAATCATCATGACTATGTACATATTATTGGGTATTTTAACATGTTATGACATTCTCTTGACATTAGGATTCCATAACCCTTATTCATATTATATTAGTGTTTTGTTCATGTACTCATACAAGTTCCACATATGTTATCAAAATTTGTATTAGCAAAATATATCTTATCATTTTCATCAAATGGGTATGATAATTATTTTGGATTTCTTATCATCATCGCTATATTTCCTCATCAAATTAAATTTACAGGGATGGTTCGGTTTCCTTTAATATTCTATCATTATACCCAATCATGTCCTTTTCATTTTAGTCTGAAATTAAGAATTCTATCTCATGATCATTCAAGCTAAGATATCAAGGCATCATCATATCAATATCATTCATACAAAACTATATCTACCATGTATGTTATAGTTTCATATCAATCCTAACTTATGAGAGTGACTTATCGTACATATATCAAGTTTTTAACTTAAGTGATATTGTCTCATGTTTCAAGAATCATTTGAGGAACAACAATATCATCATCATCATAGTCTTATATTTATGTCACATGTATCTCAAAGGAAATCCACAAGATCAAGTAACTCAAGGTAAGACATATCCATATCCAAGAAGACTTGCAAACTACAACCATCTACCCACAATGAAATTTCTACCCAACTTTCAAAAATAAGGGCAACCACTAATTTTTTTCACATACAACCACTAACTCAAGTATGATGTTCATCATGAAGATCACACATCTTGTATATCATCTTGGTACATATCCCTCACCTATATAGAAAACATCATATATTCAAATGCCTCCATCTCTAGGGTTAGATCTTTACATAGGAAACCTAGAGTTCAAAATTTTCAATGGAACCACACACTAGGCAACTCGACTCACATACTAAAAAGTAGTCTATCTAGGGACTCTTCATCATGTACTTCATCATGCATATTTTTCAACATTTCATATGTTTGGAAGGTTAGGCACTCTGACCTTCTCCCGTTTCGGGTCGACTCATACCAAGAGGTCACCCTTTTTGTATGTCCCATATGAGAGATCCTTCTTTGCAAAGAGGATGAGGCCTATGTTGGTCCAAAACCATAGCTCACATATCATATCCCAATATATACATGACTAGGAACAAGCAATCATGCCAACACACTAGATATGTTTAGCACATAAACCAAGTAACATGTTGGTGCGTCCAAGCCAGAGGCATACACACTAGAAAACTAAGGTGGCTAGATGCACTCCACAGAAATCAAACACACGTGAGGAAAAACTTTCAAAATTTGTATTGGCCCTTACCAAGTCGATCACAAAACTAAATAGGTCGCCCGCAAGCGTACGAGGTACTGTTGTAGTATATGTTATTGGTAAGAAAAGGGGTCGGTCCATAGGGATAGAGGGGGCACTAGATCTAGGTTTAGTGTTAGCTATATTCCTAGTGCAGAGATTAGGGTTTGAGGGTTTTAAAAGGGGTTTGGTTGTGATTACACTAAGAAAACAAGCAAGAAAAGGCAAGATGGAAACTAAGTTATCAAAATGCTAGATTATCCCAAACAAGATGAATCTAAGCAACTAGGCTAAGAAATTAACCAAACAAGAGCAAGACGAACTACACTACTCTAGCAAGGCAAGAAGTAATTAAGAGCTAAACTAACCACTAGCAAGTTAACACTAAAGCACAAAACTAAGCAATTAACTAAGTTAAGCTAAAGCAACTAAACTAGACTAGCATGAACAAGTGAGCAAAGTAATTCAGGTTTTAACAAGATGATTAAGGTAGTTGGCCGTTTGGGGGATGTAACTTTGATATTAGTTGGGGGAGATTATTAGACAAGCATGATTCTCATTTTACATCTAGATTACCAAACCAAACAATAAGACCAATGCTATTAGAATGTACCCTATACTACTAGTAGAAGACTAGGGTTAGGTGTAATTCTAATAGGATTAGCCAAATCTAGGTTTCTAGGATAAGTGATAATGAGCAATTGAGGGTTGAGGGTAGATATGGGAGTATTGATGAGGGTATTTTACCTCATGCCACTAGTCATTCTATCCTTTAGAAGGCCCTAGGCAATTACATCAATCTCACTTATACTAGTAATTTAGGTCTCATACCAAGTAGTAGAAGAGGAAATAGGCATGTAGGAACAAGGGGGATTAGCTAGGGGTACCTATTGGGACCTTGGAATCACTCCTAATATTTCCACATGTATCCCAATTCTCCTAGAAACATGGTATCATCAAGCATTTTCAAACAAGAAATTAATGACAAAAAAACACAAATTACAAGTATGGCAATGGGATAAGAGACACAAGCATGGAGCAATCATCATAGATGAAAATGAGTCCATTACAAGCCAAAAATTCCCCAACATGGTATCAAAGTCACATTTTAACCCCAAACAGCCCACCACTAGGGGCTTAGCTACACATAGTCAAAGAAAAAGTAAAAGAGATGGGAAGATTGGGAAGAAACACCATGTAGCTCAAAGAAGTAGCCTTCTTCTTCACCTCCTTGCTGCTGTGGACGACCTCTCTTCTCCAAGGGTGCAGGTGAGCATGAAGATATGGGGGATTATGGTAGAAAACCTAGAAAACTAGGTCTCGAAGGTGGAATGGAGGTGGAAATGGTGGATGGAGAGCACAAATGCAAAGGAAATGCACTAAATGCTCAAGGAGGAGTAATGGAAGCTTAGAGAAGCTATGGGGTGTCTAACCTTCATGCCCCAACCACCACCTATGTATATATAGGTGGTGAGGAAGCACTAGGGTAAGTAGGGGTAGGATAGGAAAATTAGTGTAAAAATATAGTAGGGTTGGTTGGTCACCACGACTGTGTTGATGTACTATGGACATGGTGAGGGTAGTATGGGATGGTTGTGGAGTAGGAACACAGGCGTGGTATGGAAAGGGTGTGGGTATGCTAAGGAAGGTGGTGGCCACGGCCGTGGTGGGTGAATGGAACCACAGTCGTGTTGGGTAACACGACCGTTTTAGAGGAGGAGGACGTGGTTGTGGAGCAGCAACACGGGTGAGTTAGTCTTTAGTGGCCACGGTCATGGCGATTTGGGGGAAATTCCCTATTGAAAGTTGATTCTTCATCATAAATGGCACGACCGTGGGGGATGCCCACGACCGTCTTTCACTCTTCTGACCATGACCGTGTGGATGGCCACTACCATGGTGACTTCAAAGGGCCACGGTCGTGCTGGTGGCCACGGTCGTGGGAATCTGGGAGCAAAACGTTGTTGAGTTTGTCAATTCGTTTCCAAAAAAGACACGACCGTGCGGTTGTGCCCACGGCCATGTTGGGATCTGCATCAATTGATTGTCCTTCAAACTTCATCATTATTGGATTTCTTTGCTTGAAGACGATTCTTGGCCATTGGAGGTAGGTTGAGGGAGATTTTGGGGCCTTCTTTGGACCCCTCCATGAGTGGAGGATTCCTAGAACTCCTTCTATCTCTCTCATCCATCCAAGGCATGGTCCAAGTACCTGAAAATAGTGCAAAGAACATCCATAAGTGCATTTGGCAATGATAAACATATGAGGGGGAAAAGCGTGTAATCTAACATGTTTAGATGTGATTTAAATACAAAATGGCACAGGATGGAGCCCTAAAATAGGGATACATCACCACCCCAAACTTAAAATATACTTGTCCTCAAGTATGCTTCAACTCAATCTCTCTTCAAATTTTCCACAAATAAGAAATGATGAATGCAATGTATGAGCTAATTATTACTAAATGGGATCCAAGATGACTGAGTGCATGAATTTCACCTCTCTCCTCTCCTACTTTCACAATCCAATCATTAAAAGAGCACAAAGCATATGAACTTCAAATATAGCACATAGAATACATAAGTTATCCATATTTCTTCCATAAAGTTCTGGGTAAACCGTTTCATGATGGTGTTAATTGAGGACGACTAGGAGTGTTGTTTCACCTTCATGCATTCAATATTATATTTCAAATCACACCAAATGACCCATGTAGTTGTGGAAAAGGACAAGCTCTGGTGGCCTTGCTGCTACTAATCCCTCTCCTTATGTGTTTGGGTCCCCTCAATGTGATCCAACTATTGTTGGAAATCGGTGAAGAAATGATCCTAGATGACCCTACAGTTTCAAGCACATGTTGCTTCATGCGACATCTCTATTCTGGTGGTGAAGAGCCTGACTCCTAGTCATTCACCTCCATGTATGTGTTTCATTTGTCAATCTCTCAGGAACCTTACCCTCAACAGGTGGGTGCTCCCTCATGTAAAGATAGACATGGACATTTCGATCCTCAAGGTCTTATACAAGGTTAGCTTCCACAAAGTAGGCATTTGTGGGAAGTGCAAGCATGATAGAGCTGTCTCAAAATAGCTAGTAGTATACATCCTCCTTGTCTATCTTGATGAAGGTTGAAGACACTAGATACTTGATGTCAATCATGTAGGATGGCTTTTAGGTTGACATTGGAGTGAATGGGATGTCGGTGTAGTCAAGGTTGTAAGAGATGGTGATGACGACTCTGCCCTAATAGAAATCAAAATTGGTGTTCCACTATTGTTGATAATGAAAATGGTTGATGAGCACACTCCCCCTATTGAATGGCTTATCGTTCAACATGCGACACAAGTAGTAAAGATCAAAAGTGGTGACACCCGGTGCACTAGCATGACCAAAGATGGTGTAAGAGAGGACGTAGAGAAGATAGAAGATCACTGGGCTATGGATGAATGACACCTTGGCCCCATATAGGAAGGAGCACAGTAGATCAATGATCTTGTCCCAGAACTTCTCAGTGACAAGTTTCTTATTGTGATCGACTTTTTGTCACTTCTCTTACCACCCCTTATCAACATCCAAAATGAGGGAAGTGAGGTTGGTGTCGTCCAAGGAGTGATCCTCCCCAAACATATAGAAGGAATAGTTGAAGTTATTGTGGTGGATGAAATGCTTCTTAAAGGTGGTGAGAAACTCCGAGGTAAGTTTCTTGAATATAGAACACATGTGCAAAGAGAATAGTGAGATGTGTGTGCAGTGAAGAAAAATCTACAGAGGCTCATAGATTCCCAAGGCCTTGAGCATGTTCGGCATGCCTAATAGGGAAGTTGCACCCCGATGCCTCCATGGCCTTGTACTTCTTCTTGTGATCTGGCGTGATCAGGGCCTTGTACTTGCTTAGGTGAGGGGAAAAACAAGAGGGTAAGGTAGGAGGGTAGGCCTATGGGACGTTGTATGTTGGTGGTGACTACCTCCATGGAGGAGGATAAGAAGTGTTTGAGACATGAAGAATGACTACCACACATTAGGTGTCAATGTCTTCGATGAACTACTCGACTACACTAGTGTCAGCAACAACGACATCCTTAGTGTAGGCCTCATTGTCCTCCATGTTGTCAGGAGGAGACAAATTGTCCTCAAGGGACCTCTCTTGAATTTAAATGTCTTCGATGGGATGAGTGGAGTGCCAGCGTGAGAGTGGTAGAGCTATTGAGGCTGCCTTTCCCTTGACCTTCATAGAGATGAAGGGGTTTATATTTTGCGGGATTACATGAATAGAACCCCCATACAGTTGGTCTAACCCTCTACCTCAAGTGTGTGTCATTTTATAACTTTTAGGATTCTAATCAATCAAGTAGGGAAGGGGGTCAAATGACCAGGAGTCAGACTTGCATGTCTACAGGGGGCGGATCGAGTGACCAATATGAAATAGTTGATTGATAGCAAAAAATGTAGGGAACTATGACTCTACCAGATCAGGTGATCTGATGTTGTGGTCGGCCAATCAGCAATGCTAGTATGTGGATGGTTTCTCTAATCAAGAGACCATAGTGTGGTTGGTCGACCAATGAGGATGTTGGATCATGGTGTCTATGGCAAAGCTTTTATCCGATTAGCATGGTGTGGGTCAGTATCAATAGAAGAGAGGGATCTGAGAAAGGGGTGGAGACAGTTTCATGGCCAACTGATCACAAAGGTTTGTCAGGCACTATAGAGATGGAGCAACCTTGAGGTCGATTGAATATTCTAGTATCAGTTTAGTAGGGACATCCAGACTGGGTGGGGTGCCTCATTCTATCTGCATTTGTCGTTCAACCTATCGGATGCAGTGGCATTAGATTTTAAGGGAGGTAGATAGATGGTGAAAGGAGAGGTTGTGGGAGCATCGACTTGCTAGGGAGAGGGAGGATAGGGGTTGATGTCGACTCCCTTTCCCCAGTGGTTGTTTATAAAGGTGACAGACTACTAATCGATTGACTAGAAGTGAATGGGTCGGCCGATCATCATCCATGTGTGGCATTGAAGAGTGATAGTTGGTCGACTATTAATAGCAACTTGAGTTAGCCAATCATGGGAGCAAAAATATTAGGAAGGCCAAATGTCATTTGACTGATCCACTGGGTTCCATTCAATAAATTAAGCATTTCAATGTGTGATTTTTGTCCCATGTTAGTCGTTCGATCTAGTCAGGTGGTCAGTTGACCAAAATTACATCTCATGGGATCAATGGTTGTTGGTATTTGGTTGCCTAATCTGATAGGATGACTAGGGTGATAGGTCATCCAGTCAGAACTACATTTGCAAATCTAGTGCATGTTGGAAATTTGGGCACCCCTTTTGATCAATTGATCAACGAGCCTGGTTGGCCAATCAAAAATGGGGAAAGTCCCTGATACTAGTGAGTCAAATGACTAGGAGGGCTGATTATCTGATCAACCTATAGTTGATCCTTGTGAAAATTGTGAGTCTCTTGATCAACTGATCAGTTGATCTAGTCACCCAAATAAAGGGTCAGTAGGGTCCTAAACGCTTGAAGGTTGACCTTTTGGAAATTTCAACCAAAAATTCTAATTAACTAAGTGTTCAACAATGAAATTCAAGTAAGAAGACAAAATAAGGAAATTCAAAAGCAATCTAACTAGTCCAACAAAATTATTAATATAACTAGATATATGTCGGGTTTCCTCCCAACAAGCACCTTTTGAACATCATTTGCTTGACGTATAGGTTCTCAACTAGCAATTGGATTGGCAAGGGGGGAGTGGAGTCACTTGCCTTGCTGCAAAATCTTTTGAAGTGATGTATCTTTTAAGCCAGTAACAGTTTGCCATAATTTTTCCCTTGATCTTGCCCCACATGGCAGACTCTCCATGTGGGTAGATCTTCTTTACAAGGTACGACCCATGCCACTGAGATCATATTTTCATGGGAAACAATCTCACGAGGGAGTTTTAGAGCAACACATGGTCTCCCACCTATATATCCTTTCTTTTTAGGCGGTCATTGTGCCACCTCTTCGTCTGCTCCTTGTAGATTTGTGCGTTCTTGTAGGCAAACATGCATACTTCCTCTAGCTCCTACAATTGTAGACATTTTTTTATCTCTAGTGAGAGACAAATCAAAACATAGAAAGTGAATCGCATGTCTATCCTTATGCTCTATCTCAATGGGAAATGGCATGATTGTTTGTTGATCAACCAGAATGAAGTAGTACCCAATGGTGTCTTGAATGTTGTCTGGTATGCCCAAGGAATATCATTGAGCTTTAATGTCCAATCTTTCCTGATTTTCTCAATTGCCTTTACAAGGATGGCCTTGATTTGATGGTTTCAAACTTAGACATGGTTGTTTGTTTAAGGATAATATGGCAAAGCTAATCGATAATGAATACCATACTTGTTCAGAAAAAGTTCAAATTCATTCTCTAGAAAATGATATCTATCACTGGAGATGATTGTGTGTGGTACTAGGAACCTAGGAAACATGATATCCTTGAAGAGATGCATGATGGGTTTGGAATTCCTGGAGACTGGGGGATTGACTCAACCTAGGGATGAGCATCGGGTTGGTCTGTCCTGATACAACCCGCGACCCAACCCGCATAACCCAATCCAGACCCAAATATGATTTATAATATGGGTTAGTTAGGCCAAAAGTTTAAACTAATCTTTTATTAAGATGGGGTATGGGGTGAGGTAAATCCAGGTTGGAAAATCTGAATGCCCATATTTGATTTTCTGTATAATATATACATAAAGATTTATGTTTGTCATAAAAGAAAAATATAAAAAAATCTTGATGCAATATGTAGTACATATCCAACCAATCACAGCATGGATAATATGTAATCAATCAACATTATTAGTGAATTGGTACTAGTAAGATAATCATCACTGACATGGATAGAAATACTTGATTTCTTTGTTTTTATCTCACTCTATCATTCAAATGGAATGTTTTGTTGTTTGACTATGTATATTTTAACAACTGAATAACATATGACATCCATACTTTGATTTTCAATGTATATAACGCCCAAAAAAGTCATGTCATTAGCTCATTAAAGAAAAATAATAAAGCAATGAGCCAGTGCATAGTAGATTCTGCTCATTGCGTTGCTCATATGCCCACATGTAGGAGACAAATGATCATTTGCCCTCTTGCAACACCCATTTCATTGTATAGACATATAGGATGAGGAATCAAAAAATCACAACATTGCAGATTACACTAATTTTTAAGTCTCATTCATTCACATACAAGATAATGGTTTGTTGCTCTTTCAATATCCATTTCATTGCTATAGGGGATCACACAACTAAGGTATACATATTCCGGCTACATAGATCACAAGATATATATATATATATATATATATATATATATATTTGAAGGTTGATCATAAAGTATATGTCATACAAATTTAGTTTTCATGTTAGCAAGTTATATCAAATAAAATTTGGTATGCTCATTCGATGTTATATCGGGAAACTCAAACCCAGCCCAAAACCCAACATTCTTATATGGGCAAGGTACATGATGACATTTTACAATTTTTTTAGGACCAAACCCGGCCCGCCACCCCTTTAAAATGTGGGTTTGGGTTTGGGAAAGACAAAACCCAATATATCCCGGCCTGATGCTCATCTCTAACTCAACCCAATTTGAAACATAATCCACTACAACTAGAATATAAGAGTAGCCACAAGATGGGGGACATGAACCCATATAGTCCACTCTACAAACTTCAAATATCTCAACCTCCTGCTAAGCTATCAAAGGCATATCATTATGTTTCAAATTTTTTGGATCTTTGGCAGTTCACAAGAAAGGATGTATTCATATGCCTCTTTAAACGTTGTAGGCTAGTAGAATACACATTGGAGGACCAACAAGGTGGTTTTCCTTGCACTCGTGTGGTCACTTGTTGGCCCCAAGTGACATTGCCCAAGAATTGAGTGGCCTTCTTTATCCAATAGACACCTTCAATATAACCCATCAGCTCTAAGGTGAAAAAGGTATGACTCGTTCCAGTAGTAGTTCTTGATGTCATGGTTGAACTAGTTCTTAGAATGGCATGTGTACTCTGGGTGTAGCACACCTCGAGTTGGATAGTTTACAAAATATGCATACCAAGGAATTCAGAAGAGATCTTTAAAAGCTGGTTGTTGAGAAGAGAATTATCAATCAAATTATTGTCATTGTTAGGAAGATGAATACGGCTGAGATGATCAACCACCACGTTCTCGCTTGCTTTCTTATCACAAGCTTCCAGATCATTTTCTTGCAATAAAAATACACTAAATCGATCTGGGCTTGGCACCCTTCTTTGTCATCAAGTAGTACATGACAACATGGTCTGACAAGACAATCACCTTAGAACTGATAAGATATGATCTAAATTTGTCAAAGGTCTTGGTGATATGCCATGAGAGCCAATCATATGATGATTGTAATGACACATATTGTAATTGATTTGATTATTAATAAAGGCATTTCTGATTATGATTGTTCCAGTATGAGATAATGAATAAATATAATAAAGTCCTAAGAATGTATGCCTCAATAATATATGAATTTTGGTTGAGGACATGAACATTAGATCATGTGCATGTGAAGAGTATTCATTCTTAAAAAACTCCCATCTGCCAAGACGTCTAGGGTTTTGAGAACGCTAGCTGATGCAGTGATGTCTGGGAATCTCTCTTATATTCCTACAACTAACTCTATCTTTTACATATACCCTCCCCCCATGGCAGATGACCTAATAACTAGATGAGCATCATTGACGGTATAAGATGAGGAAGATGATGCAGATATAATAGATTTTGTGAAGGAAGGGATATAAACAAAGAATGGACATTTGGATCTGGCACTAGTTTAAAGATTAATGATGGAACATCCTTATAACTTCCTGGCACTCAAATGCATCCTCCTCAATGTGTGGTGCCTAATGAAGGAAGCCAGCTTTCATCAGATTGCTAAAAACCTATTTATAATTTAGTTCCTCCATTGATGTGATATGGAGAAGGTACTTGATGAAGGACAATGGAATTTTGACAATTATCTATTGTTAACAAGTAAGATCAAATCAGAAGATACTCCAAAAGATATACCACTGACCCACAACCAATTTTGGGTTTGTCTCTATAATCTGCCTTTAGTGTATCAGTCGATGTAATTCATCCATGCTATTGCAGGTAGGATTAGTAATGTGATAAGAATCAATCAACAAGACCTAGGTTGGAACACATCATGTCAAGAAAGGGTTGAGATTGATGTTATGAAACCTATCAAACAAGTGTAGAGAATCAAAGATAAAGAAGGAAAGCTTGTGAAAATGGAGATCAGATATGAGAGACTGTCTATATTTTTCTATATATGTGGTATGAATGGGAACATGGATCGGGATTGTAGGGAAAAGGAAGAGGAAGAGAAATTGAGGTCATGGGGCATCTAGGTTAAGGCATCACCGGTGAAGAGGTGGGCCAACCAAATTAAGGAAGAACTATTTAGAAGAGACACTAATAAGAAGGAGATCATCTTCATGAAGAAACTAGACCATTGGTCAGTAGAGGGTAGAGAGAAGGCAAGGAGTCATCAAACCAGCAAAGTGGAAGTACAATAGATGGGGGGAGAAAAGAGCAATTCAGAGGAAGGTATTGGGCACCAATAGGAACTGAACATAGGAGGATGGGGCAGGAAGAAGCATAGGTGGTCAGGAGTTATTATAGATAGGGAAAGGGAAAGCAAGTGATGGATAGGGTAGCAATTGGAGTGAGAAGGAGGGTGCCAGAGATTTTCAATCTAGAGAATCTCAACACACAAGCACTAATGGTATCCAGGATGGGTTCGTGGAGAAGAGACAAAGCACAAAAAAGAAATTGTTCAAGGACTTCCATACTACCATACCAGAATCAACAACAAACTCACCACAAAAATAGGAAGAGAAGGAGGCGAGGTACAATGGTAAGAAGTATATAAAGGGGGGAGTAAGACTATTGTCTAGGCTACTGATAAAGCTTTATTTTATGTACAATTTGTATATATTTTATACCTCTTTTAGTGTATCTTTTACTAGCTTTCCTCAAAACTAAGACTTCACTTACACATCTTTATTTGTTTTCAGGTACATTTATAGCCCAAGTTGCGGTCGTTACCTTAACCGCGACCCACTCATGCAACAAGGATGGTCGAGGTCTTCAACTGCCCTAAGATCACGGTCATTTTGCATTCAAGTCAAACCATGGTTAGCCAGAGGTCGCGATCAGTGTAGGGGTCTCGACCAACCCAGGGACCGCGGTCTATTTGGAGACTACGAACACCAAGTTCGACCGTGACTCAAAGAAGCCCACAATACAAATGGGGTCATGATCCTTACAGACCATGAGCAACTTATAGATTGTGAGTAACCTACAGACCGTGACCAAATGAAGAAACCTCGACCGCGTTCATCGCCCACAAAGACACATCCAGATTGCGACCAAGTTCGACCACGACAAAACAAGGAATAAAGAGCAAACCGTGACTGTAGTCTCACACCTCCCCAACCTAGACCATGACTGTGGTGCAAGCTTAAGTCGGTGGAGTGTGCCTATAAATAGGCCACCCACATGTCTTGTCATTCCATCAGATCACAGATTAGATCTAGAAGGCCACGAAGTGCTGCTGCATCCCAGACCCATTCCATTCCCCCCATCCACCAGTCTTAGATCTCCAAAGGTGAAATCTGAGGAGAGAGAAGACAAAAGACTCCTTCTCCAAGAGAAGAAGATTGTACGTGCCATCAACGTGCTAGATCCATATCTAAAGAAGTACCATGTCGTATCATGTTTCTTCTCTCTCTTTCTAGATCTATCATTCCACTCCACTATACTTCCCTCCTCATTTCGTGGGACTTCATGTATCTATCTTTCTGTAATTTCGTTATGTTGTCTGTAAGCATGAGCAGCTAAACACATTAACTTGGGTTGGGATTAGACACTATGGCTCTCCCAACTTGTATATTGTCTCTTTTTGTTGAATTTATATACTCTTGTCAAGATTATCTCCATACACTTGTTTTAATGCTTCACTTGTATGCTTAGATACCATCTTGTGATGTTTGATATTTGATATCTTGAGAGAGTAATATCACTTTTATCATGTGTTATGGAGTAGTACGAATGCACGAGAGTGTTGGAATGCTAAATCTTGAAATCATATGTTATGTTTTGTGGTTTATGAGCGGTCATCTCGAAAGAGAGGCTATCCTTAGACTTAGATCTATCCTCATCTCAAGATAGAGTGGAATAGGTGCTATAGATGGTTGCTTGTAATCTTGATGAGAGTATACGAGAGAGAAAGAGAGACGATGTTTAATGTTGGGGAGACGTCTTAGTAGGTGAAACCCGATCCGAGTTTCCTTCCATATACTTGTTTCATCTTATTTTTTTTTCATTTGTTCTTATTATCTTTGTGTTACTTGCTTTATTTTGGTTTGAGAGCCATTGTTCCTTAGGGAACACCCCCTTAAAATTCCCTCTTCTCCTGGAGTATAAGAGTGTTAGATTCTATGTACTTATCACTACCAAACTTGTCCCTGTGTTTAACCCTGATTGCTACATCGGACCCCGTTTATCATTGCAGGGGCATGAGAGTTGGGTTATCTCTTTAAAAGTCTAACTACTCTAAATATGCTCCTTTTGGACGTGTGATTTAGGCCGGTCAACTTTTTGTCATTGTTGTTGGGGACAAGGAAAAATGGCACTATTAAGAACGCGAGTCTACTCCTCTATACTCCCGTGCCTCAAGCTTAGTAATAAGCTTGACTACACTTAAATCTTTAACCCTGCTAACTGATGGTTACTACAGTTTGTTTTACATGTCCAATTTTTCTGACTCAACAATACATTTTGTTTAGGTAACTGAAGAAGGCAAATCTAATCTCTATCCTAGCTTATGTTCCTCCCGTGAGACAAGATGCCTCCTCAAAGGGATGACCACCACTCCGATGAAGAACGTGCTAGGATCTCACGCGATCCACCTCCCTCTGGAGAAGAAAGAGAGGATCCTAAACTAGAAGAGCATGAACAACACGAGGAAGAACATGAAGAGTGATGCGAAGATGACCATCGCAATGAAGATCATCGCCATCACCGTAGACATAGAAGGAACCATGACGACCGCAAGCGGGATGGCGAGAGAGATCACAACTACAGGAATGGTGAAGAAGACGATGAAGAAGACAAAACTCTCTGTGAATTGGCTGCTACCTGGGCCAACGAGTCTAGATGCCCTGTCATAATCCCACACTTTGATGCAGCAAACTTTGAACTGAAGCCTATTGTATTCTCGATGATTCAAAACAAGTCTTTTCAAGGAAGTTCCAAAAATGAAAACATGTACCACCACCTTGATGCCTTCAAAAATATTTTTGATACCATCAAGATGAGAGGAGTTCCCCAAGAGGAAATCTATTGCAAGGGATTTATCTTCTCCCTAGAAGACATGGCAATGTCTTGGTACCTCAGCCTACCACATCACTCTCTAGATAGCTTGAGGGATCTTGTTGATGCCTTTGTGACAAAGTTTTATCCGACTAAGAAAACAATTCAGAATAGGCAAAGGATAACCTCATTCATGTAGAAGCCAGGTGAGAACCTGCATGAGGCTTGGGAGAGATTCCAAGAATATCTATGGGATTTCCCTCACCATAACTATGGAAAAGGTTTCTTAGTTACAACTTTCTATAATGGGTTGACCCCAGCTGACAGGACATCATTGAATGTCGTGGAAGGAAGTGATTTCCTAGGAGAGAAACCAAGCAGGATGATTAATATCATTGAGAACATGGTTGCACTGTAAGCAGGCATGGACTATGAAAAAAATGATAGAGGATATGTGAAGGAGACCAATGAAGGAAGATATGCCAAAGCTAAGGCTTTAGAGGCAATCACTACCCAGATTCAAAAGATAGCTACTGATGTCCAATAGATAAAGGACTTAGGCAGCAAGGGCAAGAAACATGTAGAGAAAGTGATGAAGTGTGTTACTTGTGGCTAGGGAGGGCACAGAATTGACAACTGCATTCACACCAGGCCAGAGGAATCCAATGATAGTGAAAGTGAGGAAGAGGCTAAGAATGTCTCTATGCTAACTTCAAGAGGCCAGACCATCCCGATTTCAATTACGGACACAAGGATGCATATGAGAATTCACATCAATTGAACAACCAGCCAAAATTGTTGCCAAGTTTTGAAAAGAGAAAAGAACAAACTCAGTATACTCAGACGACCAACTATCAAACCAACAAGAAAAACTACTCAGGACAAGGTAAGAATCAGAATTGTCAGGGAGCAGGACTGAGCCAAGGGTCGAGCCAAGGCTAAGGATCAGGACAAGGAAAGCATAACAGCCAACAAGACTTAGTCGCCCAATTATTTAATTTCACCAAGAGGCAAGCCACAGTGAACGATCAACTAGCCCAAAGCACTCTAGAAAATTTTGGAGTCCTGACAACCATGCAAGTTCAGATGGCGGATATGCAGACACACCAATGCCAAATTGATCAACAGCTTGTGCAGTTGGAAGAGTTGGTGAAGAATCCCTTGGGAAAAATTCTATCGAATGTGGAAACTGCTAAAATGGCTACCCTCCGATCTGGGAGGACACTAATTAACTCTAGAACTAGGGGAGACAATGAGGATGGGAAAAATGAGGAACCACAACCTGAGAAAGAAGTTACTCCTGAGAAGTCTTCTGATAAAGAAAAGTCTGCTGAAGAAAGCAAAAAGAAAAGTGGAGAAGTTAGGGATCCGAATCCTATTGAGGAAATCTTCACAAAGGAAAATTCGTATGCGCCAAGGGTCCCATTCATGTACAAGATCTTCAAGGCACATCTCAAGAAAAGATACAAAAAAATTATGGAAGCAGTGAAGAAGTTGCACATAGATGTTCCATTTCTTAATGCCTTGGAAGAAATGCCTATGTATGCAAAGTTTTTCAAAGATATCAACACAAAGAGAAGAAGGGGAAACCATGTTGAAATAGTATATCTAGTGAACATGTCTATAGATTTTGTTCAAGCTGAATTGCCGACTAAGAAGAAAGATCCCAGATGCTTCAACATCCCTTTTTGTGTTGGGGACAACATTGAAAGGAAAGGTCTAGCAGACTTGGGAATGAGCATTAGCCTCATGCCCCTAAGTTTAGCTCAAAGACTGGGATTGACTTACATGGTAAAAACAAACATGAAGATTGAACTGGAAGACCACACGTTAAAGAGACCTATTGGTGTAGTAGAAGATGTCACGATCCGTGTGCAATGATTCTTCATCCCATGTGACATTGTTGTAGTAGACACTATCGAAGACCCAAAGTGTCCTATGATATTCAGATGACCATATTTGGTAAATGGTAGGGCTTTGATAGATGTTGTCGGAGGCATCATAACTCTCCGGGTTAGAAATGATCACATAGACTTCAAGGTGAAGGACGTCGTGAAGGGACCATCTCTTTTCGATTTGGTTTACTTCATGGACAGCTACAACCAATACTGTGAGGAGGTTCAAGAGGAAAAGGCCATAGTAGATCCCCTGATGAGGGCCCTGAACAATCCAAATCCTTTGGTGGAAGACCCAGAAGTGGTTGAAATTCTAGATTATCTTAACCAAGGAGAAGAAGATCTCAGTGAGGACAAAGAAGTAATTGAGACTGTAAAATATGCTTCTCTGGAATAGTCAAGTGAAGAGAAAGAGGCTCCCAAGCTGAAACCAGAACAAAAACCACTCCCTGAAGGACTGAAATATGAATTCCTGGACAATGAGGAAAGGAACCATGTCATCGTTAACGCAAACCTAATAAAAGAACAGATGGAAAGACTCCTAAAAGAGTTGAGGGAACACAAAAAGGCAATCAGATACTATGTCGAAGACATCAAAGGGCTTAACCCAACCCTTTGCATGCACCGTATAAATTTAGAAGAATCTTCTAAGCCATTGGTTCAACCTCAAAGAAAATTGAACTATATGCTAAAAGAAGTAGTCAAGAAAGAAATTTTAAAACTACAAGATGCAGGGATTATATACCCGATAAGTGACAACAACCGGGTAAGCCCCATTCATGTAGTGCCTAAGAAAGGGGGGATGACTGTAGTAAAGGGAGATAATGGTGATGAAGTTGCCATGAGAACTGTTATGGGTTGGAGGATGTGCATAGACTATAGAAAACTAAATTTAGCCACGAAGAAAGACCATTTTCCCTTACCATTCATGGACCAAGTCTTGGAAAGACTTGACCACCATGACTACTTATGTTTCTTGGATGGATATTCTGGGTTTTATCAGCTTCCCATCCACCCTGATGAGCAAGAGAAGACAATATTTAAGTGCATCTATGGCACGTACGCCTTTAGAAGAATGCCTTTTGGCTTATGCAATGCTCCTGCAACTTTCCAACGTTGCATGATTTTAGTATATGGGACGGATTTTAATGCATGCCTGAGAAATTTATCCTTAATAATACAGAGATGCGAGGAGGAACATTTAGTCCTAAACTGGGAAAAGTGTCACTTTATGGTCCAGAGCGGTATTGTCTTAGGATATAAAATTTCCAAGAAGGGCATCAAAGTGGATCTAAGAAAAATTGAAGCTATCTCCAAACTCCTGCCATCGAAGTCCATGACTAGGGTAAGAAGTTTTCTAGGCCATGCTATATACTATAGAAGGTTCATCAAGGATTTATCAAAAATCTTGAAACCACTATCAAATTTGTTAATCAAAGACGAAATTTTCGAATTCAGTGATGAATGCTTAAAAGCTTTCGACACCCAGAAGAAAGCTTTGACTTATGCACCTATCCTACAAGCCCCAGATTGGGAGCTACCTTTTTAGCTAATGTGCAACTCTAGTGATTACACCATAGGCGTAGTCCTAGGACAAAAGAAGGACAAAAAACATTATGTTGTCTGTTACGCCCGTCGCACATTGGACAAAGCTGAAGTAAATTATACCACCACTAAAAAGGAATTGTTGGCGATAGTTTTTATGTTTGATAAGTTTTGGTCATACCTTATAGGTTCCAAGGTGAAAGTGTATACTGACCACGGTGATATACGATACCTCATGCAAAAGAAAAATACCAAGCCAAGGCTATTACAATGGGCTTTGTTGTTACAGGAATTCGATCATGAAATTATGGACAAGAAGGGAAAAGAGAATGTGGTAGTTGAGCACTTATCCAAGATCATTTTCGATGAGGGGGATCAATTGCCTATTAATGATAACTACGTTGATGAAGCCTTGTTGATGGCTCAATCAGAGGACCAGAGATTACCGTGATTCGTGGATATTTGTAACTACTTGGCATGTGGCCAGTTACCGCTCAAAATCACATATCACCAGAAGAAAAAGCTTTTCTCTAATGTCAAGAACTATATTTGGGATGATCTGTTGTTGTATAAAATGTGTTCTGATAATTTGTATCAGATATGTATACCCGAGGAAGAAGTTTCGTCGATCCTAAAAGAATGTCACTCTTCTCCCTATGGAGGGCACCACAGTGGAGAGAGAACTGCTGCAAAGGTACTCCAATCTGGGTTTTACTGGCCCACCTTGTTTAAAGATGCAACGTCTTTTGTAAAGGCATGTAAGGAATGCCAACGCACTAGTAATATCAGCAAAAGAAGTGAAATTCCTATGGAAGAATGGGTGGAAGTTGAGATCTTCGATGTATGGGGAATCGACTGTATGGGCCCTTTCCCACCATTGAAAGGATACTAGTACATCCTTGTAGTCGTCGACTACATGTCCAAGTGGGTCGAGGTAGTAGCAACTCAGACTTGTGATTCTAAATCGGTGATCAATCTGTTTGAGAAGACCATATTCCTAGGCTTTGGAGTACCTCACATTGTTATAAGTGATGGAGGATCACACTTTGGAGAAAAACAATTTGAGGTGCTATTGAAGAAATATGGGGTAAAGCACAAGGTTGCTACACCCTATCATCCTCAAACCTCAAAACAAGTAGAAGTTTCCAATAGGCAGATAAAACAAATTTTTGAAAAGACGGTCAACCATACTAGGAAGACTGGTCTATGAAGCTCGACGACGCTCTCTAGGCTTATAGGACTACTTATAAGATGCCTATATGAACAATGCCATACATATTGATCTATGGTAAATCCTGCCATCTACCCCTTGAGCTCAAGCATAAAGCCTTATGGGCGATCAAGTTCTTGAACATGGATCTAGAGAAAGCAGGCCAGAAGAGATTCCTGCAACTTTAGGAACTCAAAGAGCTGAGACTGCACGCTTATGAAAATTCAAAAATTTTATAAACAAAGGACTAAGGTGTGGCATGATGCCCACCTAAATAACAAAGATGTCAGTGAGGGTAACAAAGTGCTTTTGTTTAATTCAATCATCTGACTTTTCCCAGGAAAACTCCGAACAAGATGGTCGGGCCTCTTTTCTATAATAAAGATATATCCTTCAGGAATGATGGAGATTTTAGGGGAGAAAATAGAAACTTTCATGGTTAATGGTCACAGAGTGAAAAGATTTTACGAAGACGATGCTTTTGTCTGAAGATCTGAAATTGGTTTGGAGGAAGCCAATCAATCACCATTGGAAAGGAATGAGGAATTGTAACACCCAACTGAAAGAACCAAGGAATGAATGATTATGAAGTCGAGCTAGAGACTTTAAAACAAGCACTTCTTGGGAGGAAACCCAAGTTTTTGTTGTTTCTCTCAGCTTTTACTTTTCCTACCTTTTAGTTTGAATAGTTTACTTCTCTATTAGGTTTTGTACATATCCTTTCCCCCCTTTGAAAAAAATGAATTGATTGATGAAATGAGTTTCGCTTTAGTCATGTGCTCTAACCGTGGTCTAGACCACAGTCGCGGTGTTAACATTGCTTCAAGCTAGACCATGACTCACGGTGTTGCCGCTTAGCCAACAAGACCTAGACCTAAGTTTTTCCTTAAGGAGAAGAGACCGCGGGTCGCGGTCGTTCTTTGCACACACCGCGGTCGTGGTCACCCTTACTATATGTTCTCAAACGGGTCGCAGTCACCCCTACTATATATACTGAAACCCCAGTTTCACTGTTTCCCTTCACTTTTTACCTTCTCAAGCCTGAGTTAAACCCTCTGACTCTGACGAATTGCCTGATCATGACCGACCTGCTCTGCTGCAGCTAACTCGATGCCACGCCTTCACCTACGTCTCGTCGTCTCATCCGTCAAGCAATGTAACTGCCAAGCCTTTTTTTGTTGTTCTCCCACCATTTCTGATGTCCTACTCTGCCACCGCAATCATTGTCGTTTTCGCCTCGTGCCATCTCTCATTTTTCTGATTCTTTTTGTCGTTTTCCACCCTTTGCGCCGCCACGCCACCACCCTTCCCTTCTTTCCTACCAACGCGCCGCCGACAGTCGTTCTCAAACCCCGCCCTAGTGCGGTATTTTTGAACAAAACTTAATGACCATAAAAAATAACCACCTGTCAAGGTTCTTCAACCTCTTCCCTACCCACCTGCCCCAATCGAACAGGGATGAAAGGAAAATGGAGCCGTTGAACCAGATAGATCGCGAGTCGTAGTATACTTCAACAGCAATTACGGTCGTGATCTACACATCGAGCTAACCCGGTCATGGTGTTCCCTCAAGCACATAAGTATCAAGATCATACCGTAGGTCGTGGTGTTGAAAACCTAAGCTTAGATTCGCGGTCCCCTAGACTGTGACCTTCTCAATAGACCACGACATGCTCAATAGACTGTGACTGCAACATCGATCTCCTGACCTAGACCGTGGTGTCACTAGTATCACCAAAAGACTGCGGGTCACTGTCCCTATAAACAAATATGAAATTAACAAATTTTCCTAGACAATTGTAAAAAAATTAATTATTGTTAAATAAAATATAAACTAATTTATTATGGAAAAATTGTAGAATATCTTCTCCCACGACCAACAACCCCATCCACAAGAAGGTAACATCTTTGAAGGAGGTAGAAGAGATAGTGGCAAGTCGACAGCGGGATTGAAGAAAAACACATCTCTGCCAGTAGCAAAAAGGCATGAGATGCAGATGTGACTTGAATAGTACTAGAGGATCCTGGGTCACCAAACACCAGAAGACTCTCCACAAGGCACAGAACAAACAGAACAGATGGAGACCTCTGAGTATCAACCACGAGAATCAGAGACCTTAGTTCAGGGAAAGAAAAGGAAAGATGCACCCAAGGAGACCAAGGGCAGTAAGAAGGCAAAACCAATGGTTGTTGAGAAACCAAGGGGAAGGAGATAGAAAAAGCCAACCAAGGGAAATAATTCATGAGGGAGACGTCACTAGAATCTAGAAAACTCTCGTTCATGCCAAGGAACACCGTGCACCAGTTTACCTATGACTGGATGTATCAGAACAAGGTCTTCAGCCCAACTAGGTACCTGGACGTAGAGGATTTCAAGAAAATGGGAATCTACAACAGGGTAATCAAATTCCTAGAAGGTGCGAATCTACGCACCTTCTGCACATCTGATGCCAAATCCTTCAAGAAGTTAGTGGAAGAGTTCTTGTCTTCCCTAAACAAAATCCCCATGAGTAGCGAAGAAAGGAAGGTGGGTGGTGAAGATTACAAACTGGAGGTAAGGCTGGGAGGTGAGCCTTACACAATCACAGAGGTTGTGCTGAACAAGATATTCACGAAGACAGAAGAAGAAGTCAAAGCCTGCTCCTCCGCCCCAGGTGAGAAAGAATAGGTCACCCACGATAGCCACCATATGTGGGAAGAGTTGACCGGAGAAGAAGAACACGGCTCGAAGAACTCAAAGGACTCCCTGATCACCTCGTGCTTCATTCGCACAATCCAAAAGATAATGGTATACACCATTTACATGAGGTCTGCAATGGGAACAACAAGTAAAGGGGGCTTGTTCCTAATATGGTCGATGATAAATAGAAATCTAGTAAATATCGAAAAGATACTAATCGAACGTTTATCTATGGTGGTGGGAGGATAAGTAAGGAGAAATTCTGAATACTGCATGGGCGGTCAAATAACAAAGATCGCTCAATATGTTATAGATGTAGGAGAGATCTTGAAATATAAGGAGATGGAGGGACAATCAAAAATAGATATCAAGTCCCTTGTCAACACTGGAATTCTGGCATAGAAAGGGGAGAAACTATTCTACAGGCAGATCTTCTCAAAGAAGCTCCTCCCCCTTCTAAAGATGGCATTTTATGATGTTCACAAACTGCGGCCGACCCAGGATGACATAGAGAAGATGTTCTCAGGGGCACTGTGAACTGACATGGAACAAGTGTCTACAGTCAGAGAGACTAGTGTCCATGCTAAAATAAAGGAGAAGAAGAGCATAGAGAAGTAGAAGAAGTTGGTGGTGCAAAAGAAGAGGTAGATATCAGATACACTGGCCATGCCAACCGCAACGTCAAAAGCTACAGAACTACCAACCCCCTCAACTCTCCTTCTCGAAGAGACAGTGGAGAATAAAGAGCCCCCACCTGTGAAGCCACAAGAAGAAGCAACTATAGTGGAGCCAGAGGTGGAGAAAGAAGAAGTCACATATACTAGCCTACAACCTGATAATGAACCAGAGGCTGAGTCGAAGGAACAAGACTCCTAAGTTGTACTGGAACCAGAAGTCCATGAAGCCAACATGGACCAACAAGACCAGTAGAAGGAGAAAGAATAAGGTCCACCACCACCACCTCCGCAACCAATGGGACAAAGCACATCAAAGACGCACATAAAATAACAGCCGCACCAACAACAACAATGTACACCCTCTTTCGGGGGTGTACTAGGTAATAAGTTTGATACCATGTCGGAACACATATATCAAACCACTGTACTAAATATGAATGTTAATTCCTCTTTATCTATGCTAACAACACAGGTACAGGTCCTCAACAATAGAATTGAAGCACTCCCGGACCTCATACAAGAAACATTAAGCAACTAACAGATGATGATGGGAGTGCTAAAGGCAATGAAGGAAGAAATGGAGGAGTTAAAGAAGGAGAGGCATGCCATTTGAGCCGACAATGTACACATGTGTCGCGGCTACAATGCGGTGATGTCCAGCCTAGAAGAAGAACGCCAACGCTTTGAAGACGACCACCAAAAATTCGAAAAAGAACGCAAAGAAATTGAGGATCAGCGGAGGAAGAAGAAAGCAAAGTGTTTGGCAAGCCCAGTGCATTCCTCATCATGTCCCTCCAGTCATGATGACAACGACAATGACAACGCGGGAGGAACCGACATGGAGGCATAGGTGTCAAAAGAAGAAAGTGACAATGTAAAGATGGCACCAGCGGATGAACAAAAGAAGAAGGAAACTCGACAACAACCAAGCTCCCCCAATGACAAAGATGCAACAAAAACCATAGTGTTGTAAAGGGAGCTCAATCTCAATAGCAGCCCTGAAGAAGGAAAAGAAGAAATTGACAAAGGCAGTGGTAGACGAGCAGAACAGCGGACAACCCTACCTACAAGTTAGGTAATAGAAGAAGAGCAGCTAGTTGTAGCTCATCGAGAAGAAGTCAGTGCATCGATGACAGATTTTAGCGTGACAGGGGTCGGCGAGCTTGAGAACATGCTGGCTGAGATGGGTGCCAGTCTCGCCGAGAGCAACGAGTTCCTCGTGTTCCAAAGACACAATGAACATAACGACTACCTCTATGATGGAAAGATGGAGGCAACCCTGGCTATGCTAGTGGCCACCAAACTAGACTAAACTTCTGAGCAAAGCAATATCAAAGACAACGTAGTTGTAGAAGCTTCCTCAAAAATAGTAGAACAAGTGGCCACAACCCTACCGACAGTGAAAGAAGCGGAGCAAGTGGATACAACTATGCTAACTATCGAAGAAACTTGGGCACCTTCGACACATGAAGGAACATTTGACAACAAGGACAGAGGTCCATCCACTTTCTTTACAAATGAGCCCGCCATGGAGTGGAGTACGCCAGCTAAAAAAGAAACACTTAGAGTAGCTCCTCCCTTGCCATGCAAAATGAAGGAGATGGACATGTATGTAGTATCACGGATACATGCAGAGACGTCCACATCTTGGCAGCCATCCTCAATGATGATCTACCCGGGTCTGACATACTGTATAATAACAAGGGTAGACGTCTAACTAGGGATCACTTCCAGGGGATCTTCCTGAAAAAGGCATGAGTACATAAAAGGTTGTTTAAGGTGCTCTGCACTACCCTCTTGGAAGAATTTCTACACCCAAACAAGCTACAACCAGTTTTCAATAGAACGACACATCTGGCTAGCCTCCTCTACAAAGAAGACTACAAGGAAGTAGATGCCGTTGAGCTGAAGGCAGCAGTATGTAGAAGAGAAACAAGATGTATCGGGTTGCCCATAAGGAATGTAAGGCATTGGGAACTCATCGTCGTGGACGTATATGAGCGAAAGACGACGGTGCTCAACTTTTGTGCAGCCGAACTGGACAACTCCTCACTCATCTACAAAAATAAAGATGCCAGAGATGCCCTAAAGATACCATTGCATCTATAACTTGCAATCAAAGAAGCAGATGACAAATTCTAGGGCTTTTGGAAGTTCTTATCCATCAATAAGAAGGTCCCTCAAGAAGAGGTTGGCTCAGGGGATTGCGCCTTCATAGTGCTAAGAATGATGGAAGCCATCAACAAGGGCATCCCCCTAGAAGATCTAGATAATGAGGACCTGCATGGACTGTGGGGTGTATATTCCATGCAGGTCATCTATGATCATCGCTTCTTCAATGACCTGGTGATGCCTTCAGAAGTTGTACCTCAGAGACTTCACAAAGATATCCCTCTTCCTGAAAAGGTGACTTGGAGGGAACAACTTAAGACCATGTGGGTTGATCCAACAGAGCCATCCAGGGTTGCATCTTAGAAAGAAGGCTGGAATCAAAGCACTGAAGAAGTTGTAAAGCACACGTCAGAAAATGAACCAGTGCAGCCTCCAGTAGCAGAAATCCCAGAAAAATAGCCTTCAAAAGAACAGCCTGAAGAGGGAGAGGCTGAAGAAGAAGACCCGGTTGATGTAAAATTGGACAAACCGGCGGGAGAAGTTACATCTTCTTTCAAGGACTTCGATAGATGGAGCTGCATTAGCCTGTTTTTAGAAGATTTGAATACCATTATGAAGTCCTTGAAAGAAGATGATTTGTCAGGAGATGTCATCTTCGAGAGAGACGGCATTTGTGTGCTAAAAGATAACCTCCGATAAATGCTAAAAATAGGAGGATATCTTTCAGTAAGCACAATGTCAGCTTACCAGGCGCTACTAGGTGACAACATTCTGAATGCTCACATGGCATACTTCCTGCTGGTACATGACATCTTGAAAGACAAACGGTCAGGCAAAAAGGAGCGTCTGCAACAATGCTTGGCGACTTCCCTACCAGACTATATCTTTTTGCTGATTCTACACAACAATCATTGGACTTTGTTGGTCGTCAATATCATCAAAAGGACTACAATCCTCTACAACAACTCAGATTCAGCCTTTGCACTTAATAAAAAGACTAACATGACAACTACAAAGACTCTAACAGAAGAAAAGACCAACACATGCGCAGAGGCGATTGTTGATATGATAAAAAGTCATGGCAAAGAGTACAAACATACAACGGGAAAAGACTTCAAGAAGATGTAGTTCTGCCATAGGAGCCCCCAGTAGGTGCCCCTATCTAATGATTGTGGCTTCTTCTGTCTATCCTGGATGATGGTCCTAGCCAGTATGAACGCCAAGGTGGAGGACATGTAGTAAGAACAGTACCATGCACTACGAGGAGTATACGCAAGCATGCTTCTCGAGTCTGAGTGGGCTTCAAGCAACAACAAGAACGAATAAAGAAAGCTCGTTTATACATCCCACTCAAATTTTGACACTCTAAGACAGGGTGTAGGATAAGTTTGGGGGAGGGGTCATAATTGGGATAGAGAGGTACATTTATTATCTTTTTACCTCCCAAAAATTTTCATAAATTTTTGCATGTACATATACAGAATCTAGCCTTCTTTCCTGCTAAACGTTGTAGGACTTTCATCTTCCTAAAGAGAAATAAATGAGCAACCAATATATATATATATATATATGAGTAAAATGAGAAACATATCAATACTTCTCTATCTCATTCTTGCAATAAGACGTTGCACATGTGACAATCTTAACTCAAAAACCCTCAGATACTAGAGAACTTCACCTAGCCATACTCCTGACCAACCACCCTCACCTAACATTTCTGACCAGAAAATCCTTATCTCCGAAGAGAGGGAAACAACTACCCTTTTCAAAGCATATATAAAAAGAGGCTTGGCCGCCCAGAAGACCACTTAAAAGTCCCTCTCATCCAAGCCTAAAAGGAGATGTAAAAAGCCAAAAAGAAAGAAAAAAATAATAATGAGTGTTGTGCCTGAAAAGATGCCAAAAGTTTCCACAAGGTCGGTGTATTGCTGCACTTATGAATGCAGATATGTTGTGCCTATAAGTGGAATATTGAAGCCAAGCTTACCCACCTCCAATCCTAAATGAAACTCACGAAACCACCTGACTTAAAGTTAGAAGCCCAAAAAGGGCAACACTATTCTTACAACAATTGTGGGTGAGGAGCTCAGAAGGAAGAGGAAAACACTTGAAGTCTTAAGCCTACCCGAACACATTAGCATAGGGCCAACTGAAAATAAATATATGGTGTGAAATCTACCCCTCAAAAAAGATCTTGTATTAGTATGGTTGTTACCTAAGGGGAAGGGGTGATAAGTTGAGAAGGAGGAACCTTTTACAATTGAAGGCAATGGAAAGAAAATGAAGTTATGCAACTCTAGTTGAGGGGGAGGAATATCACTTTAAGGTTAGAGAACATATCACAACAGTCTTGATGCAAGAATGAGATATTTCAGTGGTGTTAAGTTCTAAATTTATTTTATTTTATTTTTATCACATAAGTTTGCTCTTTCTCTCTCTAAGTTTTTGAACCTACATTTAGCCTGAGGACATGCTTGATTCTAAGTTTGGGGGAGTTGGTAAAGCTTTATTTTACGTACTTTTTGTATATTTTTATACCACTTTTAGTATATCTTTTACTAGCTTTCCCCAAAATTTTACCATCTTTTTGCCTAAGACTTCACTTACACATCTTTCTTTGTTTTTAGGTACATTTATAGCCCAAGTCATGGTCGTTACCTCGACCGTGAACCACTCGTGCAACAAGGACAGTCGAGGTCTTCAACTTCCCTAAGACCACGATCATATTGCATTCAAGTCAGACTGCGGTCAGCCAGAGGTCGAGATCAGTGCAGAGGAATCAACCCAGGGACCACGGTCTATTTGGAGACCGCGAACACCAAGTTCGACTATGACTCAAAGAAGCCTGCGATCCAAATGGGGTCACGATCCTTGCAGGCCATGAGCAACTTGCAGACCACGAGCAACCTACAGACTGTGTCCAAATGAAGAAACCTCGACTGTGTTCCTCGCCCACAAAGACACATCCAGATCATGACCAAGTTCGACCGCAATGAAAGAAGGAATAAAGAGCAGACCGTGACCGCGGTCTCAAACCTCCCCAATCCAGACCACGACCACGGTCTAGGCTTAAGTCGGTGGAGTGTGCCTATAAATAGGCCACCCACCCATCTTGTCAATCCATCAGATCATAGATTAGATCTAGAAGGCCATGAAGTGTTGTTGCATCCCAGACCCATTCCATTCCATTTCATCCACCAGTCTTGGATCTCCAAAGGTGGAAGCTAAGGAGAGAGAATACTGAAGACTAAAGAATCCTTCTTTGAGAGAAGAAGATCGTCTGTTCCATCGACGTGCTAGATTCAGATCTGAAGAAGTATCGTGTCGTATCATGTTTCTTCTCTCTCTATCTAGATCTATCATTCCACTCCGCTGTACTTCCCTCCTCATTTTGTGGGACTTCATGTATCTATCTTTCTGTAATGTCATTATGTTGTCCACAAGCATGAGCGGCTAAACACCTTAACTTGGGTTGGGAGTAGCCACTAAGGCTCTCCCAACACATATATTATCTCTTTTTGCTGAATATATATACTCTTGTCAAGATTATCTCCATACACCTATTTTTATGCTTCACTTGTATGCTTGGCTACCATCTTGTGATGTTTGATAGTTGATATCTCGAGAGAGTAATATCGCTTTTATCATGTGTTATGGAGTAGTATGAATGCACGAGAGTGTTGGAATGCTAAAGCTTGAAATCATATGTTATTCTTTGTGGTTTATGAGTGGTCATCTCGAAAGAGAGGATACCCTTAGACTTAGATCTATCCTCATCTCAAGAGAGAGTGGAATAGGCACTATAGATGGTTGCTTGTAATCTTGATGAGAGTATACGAGAGAGAGAGAGATGATGTTGCATGTTGGGGAGACATCTTAGTAGGTGAAACCCGATCCGAGTTTCCTTCCATTTACTTGTTTCATCTTATTTTTCATTTTCATTTGTTTTTATTATCTTTGTGTTACTTGCTTTATTTTGGTTTGAGAGCCATCGTTCCTTAGGGAACACCCCCTTAAAATACCCTCTTCTCCTGGAGTATAAGAGTGTTAGATTATGTGCACTTAACATTGCCAACCTTGTCCCTGTGTTCGACCTCGATTGCTACATCAGACCCCATTTATCGTTGTGGGGGCCTAAGAGTCGAGTTATCTCTTTGAAAGTCCGACTACTCTGAATACACTCCTTTTGGACGTGTGATTTAGTCTAGTCAGCCACATCAAATGACCAGTGTGAGATGGATATGCAATAAGGGTTGTACAAATGACACTTCTCAGGGTGGAAGATGGAGAAGGTTAATATAACCCTCATTGTAGCTGAAGTTTGCCGAAGGCATTATACAAAACAGTTAGGAGAGGGGGAAAAAGAAATTGATGGCAAAAGTAGGGCAAAGGTTTACAAGGTTATGCAAAAGAGGTGATTCTCAACACCTTTTGACCCTGGTTGGGGAGAAAGATGCCCTGACAGGGGGTAAGAGGGGTAGATGGATAGAAAATAGTACAACAGAAATGGAAGTGGATTCTCAACAATTGGGGGGGCAAAAAGAGACTTAGTGACACAGCATTCAAACCTACTTCTAGAATTCAAGTAGTGGCATCTGGTGAGGCCCATACCCATGAAGGACAATGAAAATTATATGTTGGAATGTCCAGGATTGGGCGGCCCTAAGATGATTCCCTTTCTCAAATGAAGATGCTGGAGAGAGATATCTGAGTTGGTATTTGTCATGGAGACACTGAAAGGCATTGGTGGACAAGAAGGAGTCAGACATAGTTGTGGTTTTCAAAATGATTTTGTTGTTCATTTTTGGGGTCACTCAGGATGACTGGGAGTTTGGTGGAAAGGTAATAATGTTACTATAAGATCTTTTTTTATCATCATATTTGTGTTGAGATAGGATTTGAGGACCAAGAGGACATGTTCTATTTTGTCGTTATATATGGTTGGGCATGGGTATAGGACATGCACAATACTTGGGAATTGATGAGGAATATGAGTAGGGTATCCAACTGCCCAAAAGTTTTTAGAGGGGACTTCAATGAAATTACCTCACATAGAGAAAAATAAAGGGAGAGGGTGAAAAGTGAGGTATATATGAGAAACTTTAAGGAGGCAATTGATAGTTGCCACATGACAACCTTGAGTTATTCAGGGAATATGTTCACGTTGAAAACGGAGAAAAAGGAAGATTACGTCATTAAAGAGAGGCCAGATAGATTTATGCCAGACAGTGATCAGTGTAACCTATATGTTGTGATAAGGGTGAGGAATTTTCCAATTTAAGGATCCAACCATGAGCAGATTATGTTGATAGGTAAAAGGAGCAGTAGGGAGTAGGAAAGAGAGCACACTTTCAAGTTCAAATTTTTTGGCTCTCCTCTAATAAATGCAAAATGGTTATTGAAAGGGCATGGTTGAGATAATGGATATGGATTTGCACCACTGTACTGAGTTCTACGCTCAAAGACTCCATTTTTGGGCTTCCAACAAGTTTGGAAGTAAAACCAAAAAACTAAAGAAGGCAGAGAAGGAACCAGAAGAGGCTGAAAACAAACCCCATACAATGACATGATTGAGGAGTGCACCAGAATTTCCAAGGAAATACAAGAGCTTCAAAAATAGGAGGAAAGTTACTAGCATGCCTGGGCCTGCACAAACGAAATGAGAGGTAGTATTAACAATACCAAGTATTGCCACCATAAATCCAGCCAGAGAAAGTAAAGGAACACCATATTAGGGCTAGTAGATGAGTAGGGAAATTGGAAGATAGATTCTGAGGAAATCCATAAGATCACAACAACTTTTTTCAACGAACACTTTCTATCTTTGAATCTAGGAGGTATGGAGGAGTTTGTCGTATAGATGGACACGAAAGTAATTGAAGAGGAAGTACATCATTTGGAGAAGACTCCTACTGGGGAGGAGATATGGACACCCTTAAACTAGACGCATGCTAAGAAAGTGTCAGGCCCATATGGAATGAAAGCCATTTTCTAGTATAAATTCTAGTGTATAGTGAAGGGAAGTGTGATGGAGTTCACTATTGATTGGTGGGAGGACATGAAGCAACTTGGGGACATTAACAAGATGGATATATTTCTAATATCCAAAGTTTCAAAACCAAAAAATATTTTTGAAATCACCCAATCAACCTTTGTAATGTCTCATATAAGCTAATCGCAAAGATGTTGGCCAACATGAGCAAACCACTCTTGGGTAAAATTATTTCTAAAAACCAAAGTGATTTTATAGGAGGAAGGATGATGCAGATAATGCACTAATGGCTTATGAGATGTTCCACACTATGAAGCATAGGGAAAAAGGAAAGGAAGGCCTTATGGCTCTGAAGCTAGACATAAGCAAGGCATATGACAAGGTCAAATGGAATTTTATAGAAAGAGTTATGAAGAAGTTGGGACTGCAAAAATTCTAGACTACCAAAGTGAATGAATGCGTATCTAGTGTTTTACACTTGGTCATCATCAATGGGACGAGGAGGGGACGTTCAAAACCTACTAGAGATTTATGCCAAGGTGATCATTTATCTCTTTCTTTTATGTGTTGAAGCACTCTCATT
Organism: Alisma plantago-aquatica; assembly: GCA_963693085.1. Taxonomy (NCBI): domain Eukaryota; kingdom Viridiplantae; phylum Streptophyta; class Magnoliopsida; order Alismatales; family Alismataceae; genus Alisma; species Alisma plantago-aquatica. The sequence goes on from OY856410.1 coordinate 27,721,296, forward strand.
TGCTATTAATAAAGATGCACTGGATAATAAGACTCATGGAATTCAGCCTGATAGGAAGGGCCCTTGGATCTCCCATCTTCTCTTTGTTGATAATAAGATAGTGTTTACAAGGGAGACAACCAAAAAATGCTCCAAGTTGGATGCTATAGTCAGCCAATATGAGAGAGCATTTGGATACGAAAACTAATTTTGAGAAGATGGAAGTCTCCTTTAGTGGAAATGTAACTAGTGAGAGAAGAGAAGCAGTTAGAGGCTTGATGAGAGAAAGAGAGGTTGGCAAACATGAGAAGTATTTGGGATTACCTATAGTGATGGGAAGGTTAAAAAGTAGGATTTTGAGGCAGTTAAAAATAGGGTCTGGAATTAACTCCAATAGTGGAAAGAGAAGTTTTTGTCTAGACCGTGTAAAGAAGTATTAATAAAAGTTGTCATACATGTGATATTTTCATATATCATGAGCATGTTCAAACTTCTAGAAGGCTTTGTGGATGAAATCAATTCTATGGTGGCACATTTTCGGCGAGTATCAAAGGAACAGTAAGGAAGGTACATTAGTTAAGTTGAGAGAGATTATGCAAACCAAAATAAATAAGAGGACTTGTATTTAAAGGCCTAAAGGCTTTTAACCAGCATTGATAGCCAATCAGGGCTGGCATCTTGAAATGAAGAAAATACTTTGGCAGAGAGAATCATGCGAACAAAATATTTTAGAGATGATGGCATCATGAAGGCAAAATAGGTGGTAACTCGAGCTACGCGTGGCGAGGTATATGGAGCACTCTATAAGGTTTCAAACTGGGTATGACATGGAGGATAGGGAGGGGAACCAAGTCAACACCATTAAAGATAGGTAGATCCTTGGACTTGACAGATCAATAGAGAGATATCTCACAAACACACTAGAAGGTTACAAAATAGTGAGAGATATTATCTTAGCATATGGGAACAAGTGGGATCATGTAGTAGTAGAACAATTGTTTCCTATACAAGTGGCCACCCTAATTATAAACACGTCAAAATTGAATGGAGAACATGAAGACACATTATATTGGTCGAATGACAAAAGGGGGAGTTCAACGTCCACATCGTATGCATGTATATAAAATCCAAAGAAGATTATACAGAAAGCATAGCGAGGAGGAGTGGAAGGGTACATGGAGGCAATGCTGGCCCCCAAAACTTTTTCATTTCACATGGAGGATAGCAAGAGACAGTCTACCTACTGTTAGATATATGGTTGTTAGCCATTTATTTAACATGAGTTAAGCCCAATGTAGTGGAGCTAGTACATAGAGGAAAAGGTAGTGTGTTGTCTTGTGCAAATGGAAATAGTTCTAGTCCCATATTGCTCACTCCTAGAACTTTTGTGGTCCTTATATGTAGAATCACATGTGACACTAGACTCCAAAGGGTCCTAGGGGAGAGTATGCTCACCTCCTTGGTGGGTGTGGTGACCACAACACACGTGCATGCATGTATGTGCGCACGACACACCATGCCTCGCTTCTCCTGGCCTCGCCTAGTTGGGCTGGGCACCGGTTTGAGCTTGGGCTTGGGCTTGTGGGTTGTGGTATCTGATGTCTATCTTTATTAATCCTAATTGGAAAGTGTTTGCCTTGCAATTTTTTCTACAATATGTACAAGATTGATCAAGTGATTGCGTCTTAGTGGGAATAAGATTTTGATACGTGTAAGGCAATAAATAAGCCTCCAGTCATTAGGGTTAAACACATCTCACGAACATCAGTTGTCACTATTCGTGTGTGCGTTTTGCAAACCCTAAACCATTGTCTTCCTGCCATCACTTCCCAATTGTTGCATGGAGGTTTTCTCCTATGGGAAGCAAGTTCCTTTCTTTCTTTCAAGATGTGATATGTCAAGCGGTGGTTCCTACGATTACTGAGTTATATTGGTGGTGCACATGATTAAACGTCTTCATCGTTCATCATCAACATGAACGAGCCATCATCTACATATTTGTGACGGGGTCATCTAGAAGAATGACACCTATCCAGAAGGATTGCAGGTTGTTGAATTCTTTAAGTATCATGTTCATTTTTCAACGAACGATCTAGTTTGAGTTCCTAACCTTTATTTCTATTCTCCTGCATTGGTTTATTTTGCATTTTCTTATCTGGATTGTCATGTACTATTAATTAAATTGCACCTATTGATGTTAGATGTAACGACATAAATCTAAAATTTACAATACTCTTATAAAATTCATTTTCATGTTGTTAGTTAACTATGGTCGCTCAAGGTTCAGCCATGAAAATTGACACTTCTAGTATGCTTGAAATTTTTATTGGAACCAATTTTGCTCATTGGCAAAGTAGGATGTGAATTTGGCTAAAGATGGTAGGGTACGATCAATATTTAGAAGAGGATGAATCCAAACCTGATGAAATTGTCCCTGATAATGCTATTTCAATTGCAACCTGGAAGAAGGGTGATAATATGTGCCGAAGGCTGATTTTGTTTGCATTAATTAACAAACTTTGTGATTCATACTCAAATCTTCCAATTACTAAATCCAAGGTTCTTTGGGGGCATTACCAAATAAATACAATACGGAAAATTAGGGAACTAAAAATATCGTGTCTCTAAATTTATAAAGTTTTAGATGACTGAGGGTAAATCTAATTCTAATCAAACACATGATTTTCATCACTTGGTGCAAGAGCTCGGAGATGCGGACATGAAACTTCTTGAAAAATTTGTTGTGATGCCAATCATTGAGAAATTCCATGAATCTTGGGAGTTGTTTGGCATGTCTCTTAAGCATCACAAAGGAGATATGTCAATGAACAATCTCATCATGGACATCAACATATAGGAAAAACACCTGAAAGAGAAGTTTGTCAAGTTACCTACTAATGTTGATCCTAGTGTCAATTTAACTACTGGTAATAACAAGGATAAGAAACTAAATAATTCACTTAAAACTAAGTCCAAGATCCAGAAGAAACTAAAGAACAAACCTTGTTGGACTTGTGGACAGGTTGGCCACTAGAACAATGATTGTCCTATGAAGAAGGCAAAGAAAGTTTTCGCATCTACAACTGAGGAGGAAGTGGTCAACATGATGACTACATCCTTGAACCTTGATGATCGGTACATGTCTATAAAACCTAAAATTCTCTCAATTTTTGAACTAATATATTGGATAATTGACATTGGGGCTAATCAAGTCCCCGTTTGTGTCTTACTAGGCCTGCAAAGGTCGATTAGTGACTTTGGGTGATTTTGGCATTGTAGATGTCAAAGGCAAAGGATGGGTGGACTTGAAGTTTCCTTCAAGAAAGGTTTTAATGCTTCATAGAGTCGAACATGTTCTATCAATTCAAAACAATATTCTTAGTGGTGCAATTTTAGTTAGAGATGGTTTTAGGATAAACTATAAATGTAATAAGGCTATTATTACTTGCCTTCATGATTCTATATTTTTTAGAAATGGGTATCTATGTGATAAGGAAGAACTTATTTAAGATTCCTTTTTAACCAATGTCAAATTTTGTTTTAAATTTGAATGATAATAGTTTAGTGTGCATAAATCTTGTATCATCTAATGCTGACATACACATTCAGGACATGTTAATTTGGCTCATTGAAACATATGATGAATCTGAATTTAATCCCTAAATCCGACATTATTAATAATAAATGTGAAATATGTGTGCAAGCTAAATTTCTTTGAAAGCCTTTTCATTCTGTGAATAGGAATCCGGAAATATTGGATTTAGTGCACACTGATATCTGTGAATTTAATGGGATTGCCACTAGGGATCAAAAGCATTATGTCATAACTTTTATTGATAATGCTAGTAGACACTCTTATGTATGTTTACTCAAAAGTAAAGACGAGGCATTGGATAAATTCAAAATTTATAAGAAATAAGTTGAAACTCAAACTAGTAAAGTACTTAAACTGTTAAGGTCTGATAGGAGAGGAGAATACACCTCGGACTTGTTCTTGGAATTTTGTTAATTTCATGGTGTAGTTCATGAGGTTACCGCTCCTTATTCACCACAATCAAATGATTACATAATGAAAAAAATAAACCCTGATAGATATGGATAATTCTTTACTCCAAACCTCAGGTCTACCCATCTTCTTGTGTGGGGAAGCTTTGAATATGACTTTCCATATTTTGAATAGAGTTCCCCATAAACATGTAGAAAGTAGTATGTTTGTGTTATGGAGAGGGAGAAGACTGAGTTTCAAATATCTTTGAGTGTGGGTTGCCTTGCAAAGGTACTTGTCCCTAAATACAAAAGGAAGAATCTGGGACTGAAAAATGGTTGATGCCCTCTTCTTGGGTTATGTAGAGAAAATTTATGCCTATAGATTGTTGATTGTAAAATATGGTATCTCAAGCATTGTGGTCAATGCAATTGTGGAATTATGTGATGCTACATTCTTTGAATATGTGTTTCCTATGAAACCTGGTGAGCCCAATGGAATATCTCAAGAGGATTCATTCATCACATGTTCCATTCCTTGAGTGTATGGAAAGGATGACAAATGTGGGGGGTGACTCAGAATATGCTATTTCTCAATCTGATGATTCTGAAGAAATGGTTGAACAGTGGAGAAGTAAACGGCCTAGGACATCTAAAGATTTTAGAAGTGAGTCTTGCAATTTTGAGGATGATCCTTTATATTTCAAACAATATATGGATTCTCTAGAAGCTAAGTTTTAGAAAGAATCCATTAATTATGAAATCTAATGAATTCTTTTGAATGGAACTTGGAATTAGTGGATTTGCCTCCTGGTTGTTTGGCAGTTGGATGCTAATGGATCTTTAAGAAGAAACTTAATGCAGAAGGGACTATCACTAAGTATAAAGCTAGGTTAGTTTCTAAGGGTTACACACAGAGGGAAGGAATAGATTATTTTGATAACTATTCTTCTGTTTCTTGTATGACCATAATCCGAGTGCTTATAGCATTGGCTTCCATTTATAATATCTATATCCATCTGATGAATGTGAAGATTAGTTTCTTACATGGTGATCTTTAGGAAGAGATATATATGGAATAACTTTAGGGGTTTGTGGGTCGTGGGAATGAGACCAAGGTGCGGAAACTTGTAAAGTCATTATATGGCTTGAAACAAGCCTTTAAGCAATGGCATGAGAAGTTTGATTCTGTGATATCAACATTTGGCTTTGTTTCTAGTGAAATTGATAAGTGTCTCTACTGTAAAGTCATCAATAGTGGATTCATTTTGTTATGCTTATATGTTGATGATATCCTTATTTTTAGTTCTGATATGAAAGTAGTAAATGAGGCACCATCATTCTTATGTAGCAAGTTTGAGATGAAGGATATGGGTGTCACTAGTGTAATTTTAGGGCTTAAAATCATAAGGTCTACTTATGATATAACTCTCTCTTAGTAACACTATGTTCAGAAGATACTGGAGTGGTTTGAGTACACATCACGTAAACCTGTAAAGACTCCATATGATTCATCTAAGGCCTTGTTCAAGAATGATACTGGTATTCTAGTGTCTCAATTACGATACTCCCAGATTATCAAAAGTTTGATGTATCTTATGAAATGAACACGTCCATACATTGTGTTTTCTGTGAGCAAGTTAAGTAGACACACAATTTGTCCCAAAAGGACCCATTGGGAAGCTCTTGATAGAGTTTTGGGGTATATCAAGGGGACTGGTTCCCTTGAGCTTCATTATGGAAAATATTTGTCTATAGTTGAAGGATATAGTGATGCAAGCTAGATTGCCATGAACTTTGGGAGTAATGGTGTCTCGGGATATGTAATATTGTTAGGAGGAGGTGTTGTTGCCTGGAGGTCTAAGAAACATACCATATTGTCTCGGTCCACTTTTGAGGCAAGGTTGTCTGCTTTAGATGAAACTAGATTGGAAGTTGAATGGCTACATGGACTTGTTTCTAGTTTACCTATGGTAAAGAAGCCGCTTCTTGCAATTTAAATTCACTGTGATAGCACAACAACTATGGCTAAGATAAAGAGTTCTAAGTACAATAAAAGAGAACATAGACACATCCAAGGCAGACTAAAGTCTATAAGAGAATTAGTGTATAGGTGTCGTGGATATGGACTATGTCAGTACCAAAGATAATGCAACTGACCCTTTCACTAAAGGTTTTACCTTGGCATTAGTGGATATATCCATGTTGGGGATGGGACTGCAACCCCTTTAGATTTGCAGGCAGTAGCAACCCAACCCGAAAGAGTGGAGATCCCACAAATTGGGTTGAATTTGGTAATTACAAGATGTCGGTTGAATCAGATGACACTATGTTTTTATTTGATGCTTCTCGCATCTATGTGTCTATCCCTTGGGAAACTTGTTAGTGTCACGAATACAAATTAGTAAGAGAATTAGTCTTTGAATGGTGTCAAGTCTTAGGATAGGATGTCAGCAATACATCCTTGGAAACTCCAACTAGATGATTGATATTGTGTAGGCCTCGATGTGGGAATTGGGTTGTTCCCTGGTATCAATCATGATATATCATTTGGATGCATGGCCTTAATGCATCATATTTCTTTTCTTCCATGTATTTATTATGTTGTTACCAACCTATACTCTTACAACCAAGGTTCAGGTTCAAGACTTTTGTTCACCTAGTTCTTGCTGGGCCACAGTTGGATAACTCTGGAAAATTCAAGCTGAAAGGTGTCTATTGAAAGCACAGTATGGAGGATTGATAGAGCATACTACACATTGGACTTTGTGGGGAGATTGTCAAATATATGGTTGTTAGCAATTTTTTTAACATGGGTTAAGCCCAATGTAGTGCAACTAGTACATAGAGGAAAAGGTAGTGTGTTGTCTTGTGTGAAAGGGAAAGATCTTTAGTCCCACATTGCTTACTCCAAGAACCTTATGGTCCTTATGTGTAGGATCACATGTGACACTAGTGTCCAAAGGGTCCTAAGGGAGAGTATTCTCACCTCCTTAGAAGGTGTGATGACCATAACACACACACATGCACCATGCAATGCCTCACCTCGCCTGGCCGGGTAAGGGCTCGGGCTCGGGCTCGAGCTTGTGGCTTGTGGCTTGTGGATTGTGGGTTATGGGATTTGTCTTCCATCTTCTGTCTTCTTTTTGCACAAGGATACAACTAGGTAATTAATTATTAATTTAATTAATTATTTCTTTCCAAAATAGATTTATTAATCATAATTGGAAAGTGTTTGCCTTGTGGTTTTTTCCACGATGTGTACAAGAGTAATCGAGTGATTACATCTTAATGGGAATAGGATTTTGCTGCATGTAAGGCTTTAAATAAACCTCTAATTATTAGGGTCAAACACATCTCATGAACATCAGTCGTTAGCATTCGAGTGCATGTTTTGCAAATCCTAAATCATTATCTTCCTACTGTTTCTTTCAAGTTGTGGCATGGAGGTTTTCTCCTGTGCAAAACAAATTCCTTTCTCTCTTCCAAGACATGGTCTTCCAGGCGGTAGTTCCTCCAGTCGTTAATCTACACTAGTGGTACATGTCATTAAACATCTACCATTGTTCATCGTCAACATGAACGAGACATCATCTACATGTTTGTGACTGAGTCATCTAGAAGAACGACGCCTATCCAGAAGGATTGGAGGCCGTTGAATTCTTTAAGTATCACATTTGTTTTTCAACGAATGATTTGGTCTAAGTTTATAACTTTATTTATGTTCTTCTACATTGGTTTATTCTGCATTGACTTATCTAGATTGGCATGTACTGTCAATTAAATTGCACATATTGCCATTTCATGTAACGACGTAAATCTAAAATTTAAAACACCTACTAGGGCAAAGCTTCTTCAATGAAAAATAGTGGAGAATGATATATGCCAAAGATGTGGGGAAGAGAGAGAGGATGTCTTACACATATTATTCCAGTGTGAGAATGCTCTAAAAATCTAGAGTTTCAGTAGGCTTGATGGTGATATTCGCTTCCTACATGCAAGCTTGATGCACGAAGCTTTAAAGAATCTCTTATAGGACAAATATGACAGTATATTGGATGAGGGAGTAACTTTTCTCTGAATCACATGGACATTGAGAAACAAACACATCTTTAAACAAGCTAGTTGTTGTATCTCATCTCTAGTGATAGATCTAAGCAATATGGTCAAGGACTACAAATCGTATACCGATGTTGTCACCTACATTTAGGATAGCTCAATCAAACAACATCGGGAACCTTGGAGGCCTCTAGCAGTGGGTGCCCTCAACGTTAATTTTGATGCCAGTTTGAAAATGAGGGCTCAAGGAGGGGTTGGAGGTACATTCAAAAACCACTTCACGGATATCATATCTACCTTTCATTAATTGATCAGAATTCGCACCTCAACATTGTAGGTAGAAGCAATAATAGTTCAGGAGGCTCCAACACATACATGTGGGTTGAAGATTGATTGCAAATCAATAGTGACAGATTGTAGTCTCCTAGTAAATGCCATCAATAGTCATAGCCTCAGCTGGGAAAATGAAGATATCATCATCAGGGAGATTAACCAGCTATCTTATCCTTTCATATCTTGTCATTTCTCTTACATCAGTCAGGTAGGTAACTATGTAGCACATACCTTGCAAGGAATGCCTGTAATATGAATGTACCACTCTTTCTGAAGAGATCATTTGATCTTGAAATCACTGTATTAGCATAGAGTGATTTCCTCAATGAGTAATATATGAATGAGAACTTCAAAAAAGGAGTATTCATTCTTGTCTTAGTCCCTATTCGGATACTATTATAGATATTAGGACGATAGTAATACATCAATACTAGTATGTGTGTTGATTGATGACTACATCTCTGTAATCATGATATTGGATATCAAATCAAACACATAGATACTCGTTATGAACAACTATACTAGACAAACCCACCTTGAGTATGATACATGGAAGTCAATAAGGGTGGTCATAATCACATCTCAATGTGATAGTGGTGATTGTGGTCCTTAGTCTTGAAGTCGTTGTAATGATTGCATGTTGTTCAACTTCTTTAACACTACTCAACGTGGCCTTGAAAAGGGTTGGTATACAAGTAGTACTTAGTTGCATTGTGACACATGTGGATTATTGTGAGTGACATAGATGGAATTTGTCCCTCCCATTGGAGTGATATCATGGTTGCTTGATGAGTGAGAATGAAATGCATGGCCATGCTCATGTGAGTCAAAATATGATATTGATCTCATGTGTATCTCAAATAGTCTACTCTAGATCAAGATATAAATATTGAACATTAATAGGATGGCATTTCCATGCCTTAGATTCAATTTGGATATCAGAGACAAAGGGGTTATACAATCACTATAATACTGGTTACAACACTAGGTTAAAGTTTGTTCTCTAACTTTTACAATTACTTGGGTGGCAATGAATTCTTGCTAGATATCAATCATTAATTTTTGAAGGCATAACTTGATTATGAACATCACTGCCAACATAATTTGAATCCTATAGGGTCACACACATAGGATGCTTTGGAATAGGAGTAGAATTGTGGGCATGGAAGGAAATGTTCCAAGTCAAATTGATTACTAAAATGTATAACTAATCAGATAGAATAATGTTGGAATATAAATTAAGATAATTGGTTAAAAGGTTAAAGCCAATTGATTTGATTTCAATTGTTGACTTATATGACAAGTCGACCGGATAACCATGAGCGATCGATTAGAGTTGATATTCAAGTGACAAAAAAATAATAAATTGATTAATTGATTAATTAACGACATGATTCCATAATATTCTAATTGCCTACTTGGAAGTCCGCAAGTGGCCCGTTTTAAATGTACTCGTAACCTTTTGTTTCCTAGGATTCTTGAGAAATTCTACTTTATTTCATCTCCTATTTAAGAAGGTCATGAAGGATGTCATGCTCATACGTGAACCCTATATGTCATCATCCCCGAGATAGAGATGGAAGGAGAGTGACCACTATGCTAGTAGGTCACCAAGAGAGAGGCTTCTCCTTCCCACTGACTCAAGCAACACAACGAGGAGTTTCAGTCCATCCTTGTGGACTATGCAGAAACATTGGCTTGTGTGATTTTATTTGGATGATGTTGACAAGGACCTTCTATGCACGTGAGGAGCAATGTACACCACCACTTGAGGAAGATTTCATTGGACTTTCTCCACGACAAGTTATACCTCATTTAGCCTCTTTCCAAATACACAGTTATCGATAAGATCTGCTTGTAGGAAATATTGAGAAACTTCTATTGTTGATGTTGTGTTTTTCGTCTCCACTATTCCTAACAATGGTATTATAGCCACATTGATTAACAATGTATTAAGATTAATTTCAATATGATCATATTTCTATATACCATTTTATGTGGTTGCATACAATGCAAACTGTAAAAATTGTTAATGTGCATATCCTCCTAAATTTCTACATACTCTGTAGATCTATATTTTTGACATAACGAACGGGGTCGACTACGGAAAATTTGATTTTTTTTAATGCACAAAAGTGTAATTCCATAGACCTCCAGGGGCGTTGCCCATGTGTAACCTACCTTGTCTACTTGGGAGTCAAAAATGGTTAAATAAAAAACATCTCACATTGAAAGGAGTGCAATCTTTAATATATATATATACATACATATACATTATAGATATACCTATAAAACCATACGTGTCACCTTTTAAAATACATTTTCTATGGTGGATGTAGGCATGGTTATGGCATGGGACTCCTTTGAGCATGTTGTGAATGAGTGTGAATGGTTGCGCATGGATCCTTTTATATACATATTCAGATTACATGTCAAGCCTCGTCTTTCTTTCAAAATGTAGTTAATTCTATTCCCTCTAAACTCCCCTCAAATGTAGCTTGAGGTTCACCCTTTACATATCATATAGTATTAGATAGGAATAGATTTAGTTTTGGAGGACTTGGCATGGAGAGGCAACTTGAAGATACAACTCTAAGGAGAATCCATGACAAGGCAACTTGAATATCCAACTCCAAGGAGTGCCCAAAGAATTACACAAATGAGCATGATAGACCAATGAATGAAATAGAGAAAATGAAGAGAACAAAAGCTAAATTACATAGAGGAGAAGAATGATCAATGAGGTTGATGTTGTGTGATGATGGCCAGAAGTGAAACTTTCATGATATACTATGCTATGGATGTTCCAAGTACTGATGTGAATCCCATGTTTTATATTTGCAAATAAAGAATCAAGTTACAGATAGACATCAAATTTAGGAGGGGTCGTGATGTGAGTAATTTGGGATGGAGATGAAATGAAGCAATGAAAAAATGGATAAATGTAAATGAAAGAGTAGGTGTGAATCTGAGTGATACTATTCTAGCAATGGATATAGCAATCGACAATTAGGAGGAATATAGGAGGAGGGTGGATGAAGGTGAGGGCGTTGTTGGTGTGTGGTGTAGCATGGATGTTGATTTGTAATAAGTAGTGATGGATAATGATAGAAGTAGAGGGTGTATGTGGAGAGGTGGTGTCATAGTCTGGTGAGTAGACTTACATCACTACCTACAACATGGGGGTTACTATAAGGGTAAGAAGATGGTGATGGAAGTGGAGTTGGTAAGAAATTTATGTGATAGGTAGCAGATCTGGGATAGGTGGTGTGGAGGTAAGAGTAGGAGGACAGGTGGTTTTAGGTATTGCATTGGGATTAGGCAATGTGGAAGAAGATTTAACAAGTGTAAGTGAGCTTGGAAATTGGATAGGACATTTCCAAAAGTGTTCAAGCTTTTGAGTTAGTATTAGGGGAAAAAAGGGAAGCACATGGGCAAAAGAGGTAAGTTCAAGTGGGGTTAGATATAGTTGGTGTGGGTTCGAGAGAGAAAATCAACAAATATCATGTGTAGAATATTGTTCTGATCCAAATCCAAACACAATTATTATGATAAATTCTCAGATAAAAACTCATCTTAAAGTTGCACGAAAAAAAAACTTGATAGAGATGAAAAAAACCCTAGTAAATTTTTCTTTTTCCAAGTGAGGCACACTTTTCAAAACTCTAAGCAAAAGATATATAGTCAACATCAATGATACATGTGGATGTCTCATATCCACATAGGAAAAAATATGAAATCATGAAGCTAAGATCCATAAAATATACCAACAACAAGCCAAGTCATCATGAAACTCAACATAAGACTATGAATGAATCCAAGAGTAATCAGTGCTAGAGAAGTGAGATATCTCGTCAGTTGTTTTTTCAAAAGAAACCAATCGTGTAATCTTTAACATTGGTTTCTTTAAGTCAGCACCACAATTGACTATCTGAGAATCAACTAAGAAAAAATAGGCTACATTTTATTTCTATTGCCGGTTTCTCAGAGGAGAAACCGATGCGATATATCGCTCGCAAAAATAGAATTTTGTGAAAAAAAATTGTGAGGAATTTGTTTGCCTCTAAAACCCTACTCGTCGGTTTGTTTTTAATTAGTCGATGAGATAAATGACTATGCACCAAATGTCTCCTTATAATTCTTATGTGTATATATTTTTGTTTATTCTACAATGCCCGACAAGAAAGGAGCCATGCCATGTATCCTATGGAAATTACCTTAATTGGTGTTTGTCATCGGGTGTCATCACAACAACTGACGATATAGGGTTCATTAGATTGCATATGGGTTACAGAGTTAGTCGTCGATTTTGGTTTTTCAATCGATAAGAAAGGTATATGTTTTGTCCATGGTTTTGGGTTGCAACCGACAGTCTAGGTTGTAGGTTGTTAGTTTTTGAATTAACCGACAAGGAATGGCTTAGTTAAACCTCGTGAGAAACCCCTCTTTCCACTCTTCCCTACCCACATTTCTTTGATATTATTTGTTTTGACGATTTCCCTCTTATGCCACTGCCACCACTGACACCCTCAGCTGGGTGTGTTGCTGCTACTCACTCCCGCCATCAACTCCAGCACATCCTCCATCCACTGTCATTGATGTTTCTCTTCCGATTACTACTCTTTCCCCCAACTGGTGTTTCTCTCTCCTCTAACGTCACTGTAGGTATCTTCACCAGTTGGTGTTGCTGCTACTCACTCCTTTGTCACTATCAAACTCTACAACTTCTCTCTCCTCCATCCGTCTGGCAAGGTAGGTCTTTCTCTACTTCATTTTTACATTTAAGATTATGCCATGCATGTGCAAGTATGGACAAATTCAAGTTGTAAAACTATAAATGGTACATTAAATTAGTTATAGTTTGTTTGATGGTAACTGCTACTTGGGTAATCATAGTAATTTTAGCGCTAATGCGTGCATCAAGCCTCGAATTCTAGAAGGGATGCATTTATTGGATAAAAGGTCAATTTCTACCCTATCAACTTTTAAATAGCCAAATTAGGGTTTTCTCTCTCTAATTTTGTGATTATACAAATTAGGGATAATGTGGATAATATGAGTTGTAAGATTGTGCTGAAAAAGCATATATGTAACTATGCATTTGATTAGAATTGAAAATTATGTGGTAATCCCAATATGTTGTTGGCCTAGATTTAATTAGATTGTGATGAATTGTATGATTGTGATGAAAATGCATATATGTAACTATATATTTAACTAGAATTGAAAATATATGTAAACCCTAACCTAGATTTAATTAGATTGTGATGGATTATAAACCTTAAAGTTATTTCTAATTATGTATTGAATTAGATTGTGATGAATTGTAATGAGATTGTGATGAATTGTAAACCCCAAAATACATATATCACATCTCTGACTAGAACATTTTAAACCATAATTTCTAAACCATGTAGTTGGCCTTGAAACCCATCTAAGATTTACTCTTAGGAGTAAACCTTGAATAGTCCCCGATTTGGGACTGTCCTTGAGCACTTCATCTCACTTAGGATGTAAGTGTATAATGTGTGTTCAATTTTAGTAATTTTGACATCATTTCACTTTTTCTCTCTGGGCACATATGTCGGTGGGTAGTTACCCATCTACATCGATGTACTTGGAGAATTACAGAGAAATGCTACCAAAATTTATTGAAATCTAACATGAATTATACACTTACTAGTGAGATGCAATGCTCAATAATGGGATAGGTGGTACACGGTCATGAATGTGGATGCCAATAGATGACTAGGAATAAATTCAAACATATTTATTTTCTAATATCCAACTTATTAGCTAACACATGATGAGCTACTCGTCTCCCATCTGATCATAGAATGGATCGATCATGGATGTCTAATCTGAATCGATGCACACCAAAGTTTATTAATAGTCTCGATGAATGTGCAAGATTTGAAAAGGAACATAGCAAACAACCTGGAGATAGGCTATATTTCCCCTGTAGGAATTATAGTAACAACTTTAAGGTTTACACTACTGACATGATCAAATATCATGTCATGTGCAATGGGATTGTACAAGGTTATACATAATGGTATTGTCTTGGAGAGATTCCTAGTATGAGATCAGCATATGTCAGTAGTGGTAGTTGTGTCGAAGAAGAAATGGCTAACAATGTGGATGAGAATGAACCAATTCCAACAGACATGGTTGATGTGATGCTAGATAAATGTTACAAACCCACCTCCTTATTTAGAAACGTTGTGCATGATGCCGAGAGACCATTATACTTAGGTTGTACTAAGTTTATGAAGTTGAGTGTTGTGTTGAGATTGTATACTTTGAAGGCTAACCATAGATAGAGTGACAAAAGCTTCACTTCTCTATTGTATTTGTTGAAAGAAAATCTCCCTAAACACAATGAGCTTCCAATATCCACATTCAAAATAAAAAAGATGTTTTTCCCAATGGGAATGGAGGCTAAGAAGATACATGCATGCCCGAATGACTGTGTGTTATTTTAAAAGGATTGTGTCTATATGAAAGAATGTCCAAAATGTAAGGCATCTAGGTACAAAAGGATGACACCAGGTAAGACCAAGATCGAGTCTCCTATCAAGGTGATGTGTTATCTACATATAATACCACCATTTCAATGCTTGTTTGCTAATATTATAGAAGCACAAAATTTATCTTAGAATGCAGAGGTAAAGAAAAACAATGATGGTATGCAAAACCTTACGTTTGATTCCCCACAACAAAAGAATATTGATTTATTGTATCCTAAATTTGTCAAAGAAGAAAGGAATTTAAGACTTAGACTTTGTACTGATGGGATGAATCCATATGGAACATTAAGAAGCCAACATAGCACTTGGCTTATCGTGAATTTTTATATATAATCTTCCTTAGTGGTTGTGTATGAAGAATAAATATGTCATGATATCCTTGCTCATTTTGGGCCCCAAACAACCTAGAAATGATATTGATGTTTACCTTGAACCTTTGATTGATGACCTAAAGAAACTCTGGGGAGAGGTGCAATGACTTATGATGATTTGTGCATAGAGATGTTTAATTTATGTGCTATGTTGTTTTGCACTATTAATGACTTTCTAGCTTATGGGAACATGTCAAGCTACATAGACAAAGGAACCAAGGCATGTCCTATATGTGAGGAAAATATTGATTCAGTCTGACTAAAACATGGTGGTAATACTATATATATTGGTCATCGAAGGTTTCTACCAAAGGTGCATCCTTACTGAAAGTTGTACAAAACATTTAATAGCTCAATTAAGGATCGGAGTGCCCCTAAAACTATGTCAAGGGAGGATGTTTATGCAAGTGTAAACAACATTGTAAATCAATTTGGTAAGAAACCATGTACTAATCCCACATGTGAAAAGTTTTTATTTAAAAAGAGGTCTATATTCTGGGATCTTCCTTATTGGAGTTCTTTGATAGTTCGACATCATATCGATGCCATGCATGTTGAGAAAAATGTTTGTGATAGCATTATTGGTACTTTGTTGAATATACCTGGTAAGACTATAGATGGAATCAAATCCAAAATGAACCTATGTGAGATGGGTATAAGGAAAGAGTTAACAAAAGAAGTTACCAAGGGTCACCGCACATATCTACCTCCTACTTGTTACATCTTATCTACATAGGAGAAGAGAACTTTTTATGAGTGTTGCATAATATTAAGGAACCACATGGATACTCAACCAATATCTATAGATTGGTATCAATTAAGGATATGAATTTGATAGATCTTAAATCCCATGATTGTCACACTCCAATGCAACATATATTGCTTGTGGCTATTTGATCTATCCTTCCTAAGCATGTAATGTTTCAATGACTAGGCTTAGCTTCTTCTTCAACACTCTATGTAGCAGAGTAATTGATTCTGGGATTCTAGATAAGTTGCAAAGAGAAGTTGTCGTTACCCTATGCCAACTCGAGTAGTATTTCCCCCTTCATTCTTTGATATTTCCTTTGGGCTCTATTTTCTTTGATAACCTAACTGTCACCTCGATAATGAGGGGTTTTAAACAATAATTCTAGATATTTGGGACCTATGGTAGTTAGCTATTTATCCTGAATAGATCTTCACTCTCACTTTAAAAAAATTGTCCATTTGACTAAGGAAGTGAAAATGTTGGATCCAGATTTCTTGCATTGGATGTATCCTTTTGAGTGGTAAATGAGTGTTTTTAAAGGTGATGTTCAGAAATATTGTCTCCCCCAAGTGAGTATCATTGAGGGGTTTGTTTCTAGGGAGGTTATGGACTTTTGCAATGACATTTTGAGTTGCAACAAAACTCCTATTAACATTGTGAATCCTGGCGTATATTTCAGAAAAGGTACTTTAGGAGAATGACAGATAAATATCAATCATGAGCAGTGGGAACAAGCACACTTGTATGTTGTACGCAACATTGATGATTGGGTATTTATATCACCGAACAGACCAACGAGCTCAAGACAAGTTATCTTCGAGTCAGTGTGGCTTGCTAGAGAACATAATCGAACATTTATTAGGTGGTTTGAAGAGAAAGTATCTAATAAACTATCTCAAACACCAAATAATGTTACAAAAACTATCAAATTGCTCGCGTATAAGACAAATATGCATGTTACATATTATGAAGGGTTTGACATAAATGTATTTTCATACTACTAAAAATATCAAGATGATAAGAGTGTCGTTCAAAATAGTCGGGCACCCTTCAGGTGTCTTCATGATGTTTTTCTAGTGCCAAGGATAAGAGTCCACATGAAGGAAATATTTTTTATTACGGTATCATTGAAGACAAGTGGGAAATTGACTGCACAGAGTTTTAAATGGGTTAATAACAAGAAATGAGTTGTAGTTGACAACTCAGTTTCACAAAGTGAATTTTGAGTGGACAAGCAAGAAGGATGAACCCTTTATCATGGCATCACAGTCAAAATAGGTATTGTAGATCGTCGATCCTACAAAATAAAATAGGTCTATCATTCTTCATGGGAAAAGATAGTTCATTTTATATCCTATTTATGAAGAAGAGTATTATGACAAGTAAGATGACTCTAGTCCATTCTATGTTGGCTTACCAAGTGTAAATATTGAATCTAACATTGATGACTATACTTGTGAAGATCACACATAAGGGATATTAGTTTAAGTTATACTGCATGTAATATTTCATATGTTATTTGCATTATATAACATGTTTATTTTTTCATATGTGATAAGACTTTTTAGTATGTGATCTAACTTTTTCATATGTGATCTGAAATTTTCATGTGTGATATGACTTTTTATATGGGATCTAACTTTTTCATATGTGATATGGCTTTTTATATGTGATCTAGTTTTTTTGAATGTTTACTTTTGATTTTATAAATGGCGTCTGACCAGGAGCATAGTGATCTCATGCGTCAAGATCCTGAGTGTGAGGATGTTGCTGAGCATCCTAACTAAGGTGATGAAGGTATTGATAAATTAAAATGTAAGAGAGGAATAACTTTGACGAGAATTGCCTAAAATAGGGAAGGGAGGAAGGGTGTCGTTAGATCTAATGAAGCATGCACAATTACTAAAGAGTTTGTCAGCTATTTTGGGGTCCTTGCTCGAAGCAAAGTGCCTCTTTGTGTTGATGATTGGAGAAAGTGAGTATGATCAATAAAGACCTCATCTACAGGGAGTTAGAGGTGAGATAAATGTGTTTACATTTTATAGTCTTTTCCTATTCATTTCTTTTCACATTTCTAAATAATAGTGAATGTTAGAACCTTTTTAGGGCCAATATGAGCTTAATGAAAACTTACATTGTAAGTCTATTATGTAGCTCATCGACAGAGGCATAAAGATTGGAAGACTATCCTCACAAGAGACTACATCTTTGGAGAAAAGCAGGATCAATACGCCACTATTAAATGGAACTATATTGATAAAAATGATTTGTCGGAGTTTGTTGAGTAGAGAAAAATAGATGTGTTCAGGGCACAAAAGGAAGTTATATTTTTATGATTTCTCTTATGGTTACTAAACACTATTTTATTGAATTAAGTTGGCTATTCACGATGCATAAAAA
The DNA here is from genome assembly GCA_963693085.1 of Alisma plantago-aquatica. NCBI lineage: Eukaryota > Viridiplantae > Streptophyta > Magnoliopsida > Alismatales > Alismataceae > Alisma > Alisma plantago-aquatica. The sequence goes on from OY856410.1 coordinate 27,739,703, forward strand.
GATAGGTGTGACATGAATATGCATAACCACCAGGTGGGTTCAGGTGGTTTAAAGGTCGCTAGTTGAGAGAGAAAAAGCAAGGGTCGTTTACTTCTACTCCTTCCACTATTGAGTCTTTAGTGCTTTTGGACGATTGCCTCGCTATATTGAGTGGATAGATTTGAGTAAAAACAAAACCAGAGAAATCCCCATCAAAGAAACCCATGAGGTGGCTTAAAAAATGGTAGATTTCTTGGCCTCACAATATGTTCATGTTCTTTTTTCACTGGATTGTTAAGTTTTACTAATTATTCAGTTTTGATGGTGAATACTTGGAGCTGGGCGACCAAACAAAGGAGGGTAAGTTCATCCCTCAAGATGCACATGATGAACTAACAGTTGCTCTAGGGACATAAGAGCAACCTAGACGTGTTAGGGCATTGGAGTCGAGTGTGGGATAACATCTTTTTTTGAAACATCCCAAAAAAAGCATAAATCTATTAAGAAAGGGAGAATGGATACAGAGGAGGTGTAAAGATTGATAGTAGCCTTATAGGATTTTAAGACTTCTCATGTGATGCAAGCTCCTCCAGCGGTCATGGAACTTATACAACATCACACGCCCACAGAGTGTATTGGGAGTAGTCCTTCGGTCCCGCATGGAATGACTAGGGTAAGATTCAATTTAAGTAAATTTATATATATATAGTGATAAAATAATCCCTCAACTCAACATATATGTATCAACTTAAATTTTATTTTTCATAAAATTGTTGGTGGCCAAAAAAGGTCATCTTGCCATCTAATTTCCATCATACAAGGTCATCATAGATGTATAGGCTCATTAACTCACTGATACTCTTCATGGTATTCCCCTTCCCACTGATTATGTTTGTGTCAGCGTCATACATTTTGTTTTAGCAATGAGAGACACACCTATTGTAAGACCCCTACCTTACTTTTTGGTTGAACAAGCTTGATTATCATAATTGACTGCTTAAAACCTTGATCTAACCCTAATATGTGCTTGATATCATGCGTCAAGCTTAAGTTTCAAGTTTGGTCCAGTTTGGACATTGTTTGAGCAAGTTATGCAATTTTGTACATGTTTTGGGATTTTATGCAATTTACCCATATCTAGGGTTTTATTATAATTTGTCACATGATTTTTTCCTCATATGTTTTCATTTCGTTATTGAGTTAGTTGTGCCTTGGGGCACCTAGTTGCACCTTAGTTTGGTTGTGGAACCTATCTAGGGTTGTGTTTAGGATTTGCTCTCATGGATGAGCTACCTTGGGGACCAGAATTCGATGGTTCTCCTTGTGAGTTGGTATTCGATGGAATTGGGATCCTATGGTGGTCCCTTGAAGTGTGAGGGTCGATGATTTCCTCTATAGAAGCTCCTTCGATCTATGGTTCACCAAGTAGAGGTGCAAACTGATGGTGGAGCTAGGGTTTTTCACCCTTGTGACCAAAGGATCATCATTTGATTCTCCCCTACATTTTAGGTTGATGGTTTGTCTGGGATTCAAGAATTTATGGCTCCCCTAGCTTCCGCAACTGATGGACCTACTTCTTTGCATGGACGTGATGGTTTAGGCCATGGACACATGGCAAGCATAGTAAGACACCTTAACCTTCTCTCCTCTCTCACCCATAGCTTTATAAACCTTCCCCTTCCATGCAAACAAACCCTTTGGACCCCTCTTTGTCTTCCTTGTTGGTTAGAGATCGTCCCACTTTCTTGGTGGATAAGAAGGTTTTCAAGCTAAAAGAAGGTGGTTGATCGGCTTGCATGTGCACCTAGGGTTTAGATCTGCCCTAGTTAGAATCATTCTGTGCTTCCTTGATTGGCTTCTTGGGCTAGGTATGTGAGGTCTTCCTTCCTTCCTTCATTTTCCTTACTATCCAACCTTCCTCTCCCTTCTTCTTGTTCATACCCATGGTGTTCCATGGTAAAATATTAAGCTAGAGCTTAAAGAACACCTCTTTCTTACTTCCTTGACCTAGAGTTTGCTTCCCCTTTAGAGAAGGAGCTAGCTTGGCCGAGTGGAGTGCTCAATCTAGGGGTTTCTTCTTGATGCGATGATTTTGAGTCGCATTTATAGACCGATTTCATATGTGTTTTGTGCCTTAATTACTCATTTTCATGGATATTATTGCATAATTCACCTTATTTGGTCTCTGCCATCATTTTATATCAAATCCCCTTTATTTCATTATTTTAAGCATTATTGATCATCTTATCATAAATCGTGTGGATTTATTTGGTCTTGTTGTGCAATTTCAGGAAAAACAAGTATCTACATCCGTCGATACCATCGACGGATGTCGATACCATCGACCAAGCCACAGGTTGTCAGCCGAGAAGAGCAATACAGAGTCGATACTATCGACACCCAAGTCGATGGCATCGAGATGTCTCCAGGCTGCTGGCGAGGATGAAGTCGATACCATCGACGCAAGTCGATGCCATCGACACAAGGAGAGCTACAGCGTCACTAAATGACAACAACCGACGCTAAAGGAGTCGATACCATCGACACCCAAGTCGATGGTATCGAGATCACCACAGGCGCCCAGAATAAAAGAAAGGAAAGTTGCCGCTTATCCGCTGGGTCGATACCATCGACCCGCGTCGAGGTATCGACGCCGGCAGATATGCGTTGGATCTGTTTTGATCTCGATCGGACGGCTGTTGTTATTTGACGACCTAATTAGGGACTTATACCTAATGACGGCCGCCCAGACGTGATCATCTCATTTTTGGATTGCACGAGTGCCGAGGAGGAGAGAAAGGAGAACGGAGGCCGAGAAGCTCATCCCGGTTGATTCGGACGCTGCCGAAGACAATTTCCACCACCGACAGGCGGGGAAAGTTTGTGTTCTATGCCAAGGATCCACCGGTTCTTCTTCGTTCAGGGGTTTTTCCCATCTAGTTCACGTTTTTCTTATGAATTCCCCAATTTCTACCATGTATTCGTGTAAGATGAACATGAGAGGCTAAAACCCTCAATCTTTAGGACTGGGAGTAGCCCGGGGATACATTGTATGATGATTTTAGATTGATAATTCATATTTTTCTCTCATATCCGTGGTATAAATTCGTTTTCTCTATTGCTATTGTTATGCTTGATCACCATAATAATAAATTAATGCCCTTAATCACTTCGACAGAAGGATTAACGGTTGAAAAGAGACGAATTCTACATTAATTAATAAAACCCTTGACAAAGGAGTTGTAAAATTAATGGTGGGAACTGAGGAACCGATCTTAATGCGCTTAGTTTAGGGGAATGATTACTATGACGATGGAATCAACCTAAATCTAAGTAGTGGATTACACCACGACAGTGGGTAATTCTCATTTCAGACCACTACCCGGATAGAGAGAGAAGTGTGAGGAATTATATGAAATCTAATACAATGTTGACCCGCGGTGAAACCGCCATCCTAAAGATATCCCTTTTAATTGATTAAATTAACCTTTAATCGATTGTTTTCTTTGTTTGATTTTTATTTTCTTTCAATTTGAACAACAAAACCCTACTTTGTAAATCGGTCTAGCTGATTGCGATTAGTTAGTAGAAGTCTCCAATAATTCACGTATCCCTGAGTTCGACTCGGGCCTCACAAGGCCTATATTACTCGACGCGTATACTTGCGTTTAAGCGCGTAGTAAAATACACGTCAAGTTTTTGGCGCCGTTGCCGGGGATACGGCGAATTATTGGCACTTTGAGTGCTAAGAGCGGCCATTCTAGGCCACATTTTTTTTATTATTTATTTTAAAACAATTTCAAAAATTCCTTTATTTCTGTATAATTGTGTTAACTCGTTCAAAGCATTGTACTGAACCCCTATTTCCATATTTCAGGTACTTTGCATGGTGCACACACGTAGTCGAGACTACGTGAATCGCACACCTGAGGTTCCATCTGCGGGACCAGAGGACGAGGGCTACTACGAGGAGGAACACCATAGTGATACAAATTCTGAATCTGAGCAAGAACAAGAAGAAGTAATGGCGGAAGCACAGACAATATGGGAGAAGATCAAGGCGTCTTCTTCCTCTGCATCAAAGGGGCCTATAAAGAAACAGGGGCTAAACATACCTACATACAAGATCGACCCAGCACTGATTAACTTGGTCAAATCCAATGCATTTTACGGACTGAAAAATGAAGATCCAGTGGCACACATTAGTCAGTTTGTGGAGAACTGCGATATGGTGAAGATAGATCGCTTTCCGCAGGATGTGCTCTATCTCAAGTTATTCCCCAGTTCCTTGGCTGGAGTAGCAAGAGAGTGGCTCCACAACCTCGACGACGAGTTTGTTGAGTCATGGGATCACATGGTGGAGGTTTTCTTCGAGAGGTTCTTCCCTCCTGAGAAGACCAATGATATGATCCGAAAGATCCACAATTTCACCCAACAGGCGGGTGAAACCTATTCTGAGACTTGGGAGCGATTTCAAGTCATGTTGAGGAGATGTCCACATCATGGATTGGACAAGGAAACCCAAGTGAAGATCTTCTACTTTGCTCTCTCCGAGCATGATAGAAGCAACTTGGACTCGGCCGGCTCTGGATTCTTTCTAAATAACACTGATACAAGATGCTGGGAAATACTGAAGAATATGGCATGAAAGCAATCTTGGGGAGAAAGAGAAAGAGGCCCAGTTGAGCAAGCAAGAGTTGCCAGTGAGTCAAAGGCAATGAGAGAGCTGAATGAGAAGATGGATCTTCTCGCAAAGAAGTTGCTGCAAAAGGAAGACAATGAGTCCGAGGATGAGGCTCAGGTCAAGTATATGAGGCAACAGCAAGGGTACAGGAACAACGATTACTCATGGCGGAAGGACAAGAAATTTTCATGGAAAGATCCAAACAACTTCCTGCAAGATCCGGACGCCAAACCTGCACCGGTCACGGAGGACAAGAGTACGGAGTTGCTCAATCAAGTCATAAAGCAAAATCAAGAGTTGATGAACACTTTTGGGCAGCAAATAAAGCAGCAGGGTGAATTCATGAACCAGTTCGGGCAGACGTTGCAGAGCCACGGGGCTCAGATGCGGACTATAGAGACTTCCATGGCACAGATGGCAGCGGAGATTGCAAGCTTGAAAAAGCCGGCACATCCGGGTTTTCCGGGGAACACCAATGTTCCCGGGGGAAACCAACAGGCCAAGGCCATATTGTTGAGGAGCGGTAAGAAGGTGCTTAATCCAAGGGCGGATGACACAAGCACACCGCAGGACACAGTAGAAGAAGCAACCGCTAAGGAGCAGCCTGCACCAGCAATAGAGCAAATTGATGACACAACCGAAGATGGTAAGGAAGGACAAGCCACTGAGGAGGAATCACAGAAATTAACCCCCTATGTGCCACCTCATCAAAGAGCACATACCGTTCCGGTTCCCTACCCCAATAGTGCAAAAGCAAGAAAGGTGGATGCACAGTTTAAAAAATTTCTGGACAGCTTTAGAAAGTTATCTGTGAATATTCCCTTGTTAGAGGCAATTGAACAAATTCCGTCTTATGGAAAGTTTCTCAAAGATGTAATCACCAAGAAGAGGAAGATACCCGACACTGAGGTTGTGGTATTAAAGGAGCAAGTGAGTGCTTTTATTATGGGCACTTTGCCGCCAAAGCGACAGGATCCTGGGTGTTTCAATATTTCATGCTTTATCGGGAAGTTCAAATTTGGCGAAGCGCTTTGTGATTCCGGGGCAAGCATCAATCTGATGCCCCTTTCTACATTCAAGAAACTTGGATTGAATGAGTCAAGGCCAAGCAATATGACTATCCAATTGGCCGATAATTCTGTGGTGAAACCATATGGAATCTGTGAGGATGTTTTGGTAAAGGTAGACCGCTTTGTTTTTCCCGCTGATTTTGTTGTGATGGAGATGCAGGACGAACACGGCAATGAGTTACTTCTTGGTCACCCATTTCAAGCTACAGCTGACATGATCTTGGAGATGGGGAGAGGTCGCTTGACCTTAGGCATTGCGGATGATCGCTTTGAGATGGTCATGCCCAACAGCAATACATCTACTAAAGCAAAGGCACAGTGCAACATGGTGAAGCATGTGGAAAGCAATATCTCACTTTGTCTCGGGAAGCCATTTTTAGATATGGCCCATGTGATGAGCAGGATAGACAATGGGACCTTGGCGGTAGACCTTATGGAGCAAACGAAAGTTGTCTCTTTATGCAAGGCTGTCGGGTTTCCAAATGATGAGAATGAGGACATTCCACCTTCGTGGGAGGATGATGTGATAATTGCTTCTGTCTGTGATGCATATCCGGAATTGCCTCTAGAGGCGTGTTTGCTTAATGTCACTTATGAGTGGATGCGGAGTACTTCACTCAAGGAGTGCGCCAAAATGCTTCAAATGCTTCCATGTTTCTACACGAGGCACTATGAAGATTTGGGTACACTGCCCCCACCGCTACAATCATCCCTTATCTGCCCACCTGATCTGGAGTTAAAGCCATTGCCCCCGCACTTGAAGTACGTCTTTCTAGCTGAGGAGGACAAGTTGCCAGTGATTGTTTCTGCATACTTGAGTGCGGATGAGGAGGAGCAGCTACTGATAGTGCTCAAGAACCACCGTGGAGCTTTTGGGTGGTCAGTGGCGGACATCAAGGGGATCTCCCCTACACTTTGTCAACATAAGATTCAGCTTGAGGAAGGAGCTAAGTCAGTCATACAGCCTCAAAGACGTCTAAATCCAAGCATGATGGAGGTTGTCAAAAAGGAAGTCATTAAGTTGCTTGCTGCAGGGATTATTTATGCCATATTTGATTCGACGTGGGTGAGTCCCACACAGGTAGTCCCTAAAAAGGGGGGAATCACTGTCACTACAAATCTTCTGAATGAACCTGTCACCACCCGATTGGTAACCGGGTGGCGTGTATGCATTGATTACCGCCGACTGAACGCCGCAACTCTGAAAGATCATTTTCCTTTGCCATTCATTGATCAGCTTTTGGAACGCTTAGCCGGTCGGTCGCATTTTTGTTTCCTTGATGGTTACTCGGGGTACAACCAGATTTCTATTGATCCTTTGGATCAAGAGAAGTCTACGTTTACATGTCCCTATGGAACTTTCGCCTACCGCCGTATGCCGTTTGGTTTATGCAATGCGCCGGCGACTTTTCAACGCTGCATGCTCGCCATTTTTTCTGACATGGTGGAGCGGTGTCTCGAAGTCTTCATGGATGACTTCTCGGTTTATGGAGCGTCTTTTGATGAATGCCTTTATAATTTAGATAAGGTGTTGCAACGGTGCGAGGACACACACTTGGTCCTCAATTGGGAGAAATGTCACATGATGGTGACAGAAGGAATTGTGCTAGGACACAAGGTGTCTAGCAAGGGTCTAGAGGTAGACCCCGTAAAAATTGAGGTGATTTCTAAGCTACCCCCACCAAATTCTGTAAAAGGGGTGAGAATCTTTTTAGGACACGCGGGGTTTTATCGGCGCTTTATCAAAGATTTTTCAAAAATCGCAAAGCCATTATCGGAATTGTTGGAAAAAGACGCAGTTTTTGATTTCAATGAGAAATGTCTTCACGCATTCGAGGTTTTGAAGGAAAAGCTGATTTCGGCTCCGGTTGTTCAAACGCCGGACTGGACAAAGCCTTTCGAGTTGATGTGTGATGCGTCTGACTATGCTGTGGGGGCTGTTTTGGGGCAGAGGGTAGATAACAAGCCTGCTGTGATTTTCTACGCCTCAAAAACACTTAATGATGCTCAATTAAATTACACAACCACGGAAAAAGAGTTACTTGCTGTTGTTTTTGCTTTTGAGAAATTTCGGCAATACTTAGTGGGTTCTAAGGTGGTTGTGTGGACGGATCACGCCGCAATAAAATATTTGATGGAGAAGAAGGATGCGAAGCCTAGACTAATTAGGTGGATTTTGCTCCTACAAGAATTCGATATTGAAATCAAGGACAAGTCGGGAATTGAAAATGTGGTGGCTGACCACTTGTCTAGGTTAGAGAGGGTGGATGAACAAGGTTTGCATATACCCATTACCGAGACTTTTCCCGACGAACAACTTTTAAAAATTGATTCTAAAGAACCATGGTTTGCGGAAATTGTGAATTATCTGGCTTGCGGGATCATCCCGGAAGATTGGTCGTATCAAGAGAAGAAGAAATTCTTCCATTCATTGAGATACTATTTTTGGGATGACCCAATATTGTTGAAGCAATGCAGGGATGGTATTCTTCGCAGGTGCGTGCCGGAGTTAGAGTACGAAAGTGTTCTACATCATTGTCATGCGTCGCCTACGGGAGGACATCATGCTAGCTCACGGACAACAGCTAAGGTGTTGGAGAGCGGCCTTTATTGGCCCACTTTGTTCCGGGATGCCTATGATTTTGTTAGGCAGTGTGACCCGTGCCAGCGTGCAGGTAATATCTCAAGGAGACAAGAAATTCCCCTGAATGTGTTTCAGGAAGTCGAGGTATTTGATTTATGGGGCATTGACTTCATGGGACCCTTTGTGTCCTCAAATTCAAATCTTTATATTTTGCTTGCGGTGGATTATGTGTCGAAGTGGGTAGAGGCAATCCCCACAAGGACTAATGATTCGAATGTAGTGTGCAGGTTCGTCAAAGAGAATATTTTCTGCAGGTTCGGGATTCCTCGAATGATCATTAGTGACGGAGGCACACACTTCCGAAATCAGAAATTTGCTTCACTTTTGAAGAAATATGGGGTCAAGCACAACATTGGCACCCCATATCATCCACAAATGCAAGGACAGGTGGAGGTATCAAACAGGGAAATCAAGAAGATTTTAGAAAGGACCGTAGCATCTACACGGAAGAATTGGAGTGCATTGCTACCGGATGCACTTTGGGCTTATCGAACGGCGTACAAAACACCTATAGGCACTACACCTTTTAGGTTGGCGTATGGCCGGGCGTGCCATCTTCCGGTAGAATTGGAGCACAAGGCCCATTGGGCGCTAAGAAGGCTGAACTTGCGCTATGACGAGGCCGGGAGGAAAAGAATGTTTGAATTGAATGAATTGGATGAGCTACGTATGACGGCATATGAGAATGCCCGCATTTATAAGGAGCGCACCAAGCTGATCCACGATCGCCACATTGAGATGCGCACGTTCAAGAAAGGAGACAGTGTCCTATTGTTCAACTCTCGTCTCAAATTGCATCCCGGGAAACTGAAATCCCGATGGAGTGGACCCTTCGAGGTGGAAGAAGTGAGACCACATGGAGCGATTCTCGTGCGAGATGGAGAGGCCACGTTCTTGGTGAACGGGCAACGCTTGAAGCTGTACTTTGGTGAGAACTATAAGAGGAAAGTGAATGAGGTTAAACTCATTTCACTTGTACAAGAATGAAAAGAAGGACCGACGTCTAGCCTAAGACGCTAAAGAAGGGCGCTTGTTGGGAGGCAACCCAACCATTGGTACATTAGGATAGTTTAATGTTAGGTGTAGTTTGCTTTTATTTCGTTTACTTTTTAGTTTAAAAATGATACCTTGATCCGTTTGTTAAATGTGCAGGAACAGGCAGGGTCGATACCATCGACACACCAGTCGATGGTATCGACATGGGTTCAGGTTGACACCAGCAGAAATCGCACTGCGTCGATACCATCGACGGCCCCGTCGATGGCATCGACATGGTCACAGGCAGGTCGCAATAAAAGTGTCGATGGTATCGACAACCCAGTCGATACCATCGAGATCTCTGGAGATTTTCAGACGAATTTTGCTCAGTCAACTCGATACCATCGACAGCCTCGTCGATGGTATCGACATCATCACAGGTTGAATGCAATAAACGGAGGTGTCGCAATAAAAGCCAGTCGATACCATCGACACCCGTCGATGGCATCGACGGACATGTCACCGATCCGCATGAAGACATCGACGACGATCGCAACAGCCACGTCAGCGATCCGGGTGCTGCGTCGATACCATCGACTTATGTCGATGGTATCGACACGTCAGCGATCCGGGTTTCCCGATCCAGCCAACGTCAGTCGTCGATACCAGTGACAGATGCGGCTACCCGCGAGACATGTCGATACCATCGACCCGCGTCGATGGTATCGACGGGTCAACAGGGGCGCCGATCAAGTCTATTTAAGGGGACTTGCAACGTCATATGACATCACACCCTCAGAGCGAGTATCTCCCATTGCGCCGAGCACTTCCCCGAGCCCTCTACACCTGCGGAGAAGCGTCATCGAGCGAAGATCTTCACCGAGCGGAGAATTTCTCTCCATCTTCACCGAGCGGAGAATTTCTCTCCATCTTCACCGAGCGGAGAATTTCTCTCCATCTTCACCGAGCTCTTTTCTCCCAATCTCATTCTTCTCGCAATCATGGTGCATACGGGCGGAGCATCTTCATCAAGCGCGCACCCCAGGGAGATCGAGGAGTTTGTTCCTCCTCCAACCGCTTCCATCTCTCGTCCACATCTCATTCATGCCAACATGGATGTAAGAAAGGTATACGAGGAGATAATGAAGCGGAAGTTCGAGGCCACCCGGTATGTGGACCGGGGAATGATCAGGGACCTGGGATTCGAGGCCGACTTGGCCTATGTGTTGGCCGGGCAAGCGCGGCACACCGGTCGCATGTATGAGATGGACTGTCATGCGGATGGGCAGCCGTTCTTTGCCGAATGGCCCACATACAAGGAACTGGTGGCCGAGTTCATGGCGTCTCTTGATATCTGCGTCATACCAAATGACGTGGTGCCATCGGACCAGACGTGGATCCAGGGAAGGGTGTCCTTCCGACTCTTCAACAACAATTACAACATCACGTTGAAGCAGTTCAACGCCATCTTTAACTGGAACCACAGCCGCCACGATCACCGACGCCCCGACGCCCGCACCGACTATGACAAAATCTTCGCCGAGCTAGTTACAGTGCCGACAGGGAAGACCGTGAGCTACCACAATGTCGCGGTAGCTGATTTTGAGCACCCGTTCGTCCGGGTATTGCATAGGATGCTTAGCTTGACCTTCTTCGGGCGGAGCGATCTTGCTTTGAGCAAGTTTCAGGAGAGCGACTTGTTCTTTCTATACGCCCTCCTGAAACGTCAAGAGTGCAACTGGGGAGCATTCTGGTTACAGCGCGTCATGGCGGTGAAGCGGAGCACAAGGAAGGCTCCAATTCATTTTGGTGGTTTGGTCACCGGGTTGGCGCTTTACTTGGGGCTAAACTTTCAGTCCATGACTCCGATTTCTACGTGGAGTAAGGTGAACGTGCAACACTTGCACCGTTCAAACCTCATTCTTATTCGGGATGGGTTGGCGTACGCTCATTGCCACATCAACCAAGCTTACCAGGAGGCATCCCTGCCGGACGACGTCTTCCACATCGAGGGCAAGCAGCATTTCCGATGGCCCATCATAGCCATCGAGTCCTCGGAAGAAGAAGGCAGAGGTGAAGACCAAGAAGGCGAGGCCGAGGAAGACGAGGAGGCTTTCACACCTCTTCGAGCACGCGTGGCACCACGGAAGCGTCCTAGGATGCACCCAGGTGCATCATCATCATCTCAGCCCCCGCCGCCATCACCACAGCAAGAGCAGCCAGCTGCGGATCCCTACTCCATGCAAGGGATGTATACCATGCTGCAGGATATCCAGCAGACGCAGCACCAGCATATGACTTTGTATACCGGCATCCATGAGACAACGGGCCGGTTTCTTGATAATCAAAGGGCTATGTTCGAGAACGAGCGGCTCATCCTCGCCAACCAAGAACAAATGCACAACCGGTTGCAGCGGATAGAGACGTAGCAGGAGCCCTTCTTCGACCACTACTGGAGTCGAGACTACTTTGGAGGTTATCCACAGCCTCCGCCGAGGACCCAATATGATCCAAGCTTCCAGGGGGAGTACCCGTCTTGGGATCCTACGGCACCACAATACCCACCATCGCCTCCGCAAGATTGATCAGGGTATCACTGTTCCACCCTTAAGTTGGTTTTTGACTATGAGGCCATAGTCGGATTCAAGCTTAGGGGGGTGGCTGGAACAGCTCTATCTTTTATCTTTTCTTTAGTTGTTTTTAATTTCTGCTTTGTTATTTGTTTTTGCAATTTTAAGTTTTTATTTAGGATCCACATCTATCTAGTGTAATCGTGGATGTCTTAAAAATTGTCATCTTGCTGTTTTCATGGGGAAATTAAGGGAATTAAAAAAATTTTCTGTGTCAGTTGGATAGCTGTACTTGGTTGTCCTTGGGGAACTTGTTCTATGAAAATGATTGATTATGTCAACTTTGAAGCAATATGTCATACCCACACCCCCTTTGACTCATGAAAAGTGGATAGTAACGGTTGTTTGAGCCTAACCTAATCAAATGATAATGAGACCTTAATCATATGTAAGAGAAAGAACCCTTTAAACTACTACACATGTCAATAAGGAGGGACACATAATTTTCTTTTAAGGTTCAGTCACTTAATCTTGTGATCATTCCACCCCATTTCCTATAATCCACCCAAGAATTGGAAGTAAAGTGCAGTTTCAATTTCTTTTGCGTGCATGGCATGTAGATAGGTTTTGCATTATTATTTTCATGTTTTTGCATAGAATAATGAAAAAAATATATAGTGATACATGCACATTACCCTTAGGTGCATGTCATGTAGTTGCACTCACAATTTCATGATTTTCATGCATAAGCACACCATGTATCTCAGTTTTCCTAAATAGGTGATCTAATTTGTTCCATACCCTCGAAATAAAGCAAAGATCTCCAATTGGAAAGAAAATGGCCTTATACATGTATCTCTAAGCAATTATGGATATATGGGCAAAGAAAAAAAAACAGAAGAAAAAAATTCTGGAAAAAAAAAATATATAAATGTTAGAAAAAGAAAGAAAAGGAATAAGAGGGAGAAAGGAATGATATCACTTGTATAATAAAGGGGAATTGAGTACATGATGTGGCTTGAGTAGATTTCTATCTCATTGTGAGGTAGAAGGTTAGTGCATGCATCATTCCACCCACTTTTAGGCAGTAGGGCATTCTTAATGTGCATTTGTATCATTTAGGGCATTTTGTTATATGCATTTTGAAACTGTGTAATACTTCCAAATTCTCCCATGAACCACCCATTCCATCCACCCGTTGCTCGGATTGGTAGGCCACCGTGATTTTCTCCTCACTCATGTTTATCAGGAGAACTGCTTCCATGTAGATGGTAGTTAGGGCGAGCAACGTAGTGTAGGTGATCACAAGATGCACCATGGCTGAATCGGCGAACTTTATTATGATAACTGCCTTATGTGATAGTGTTCATCAGTTTGAAGGATAATTTCTTTTATTGATGGTTATTGTCGCCTATAGGGTAATTACTGTTCTGTGATTAGGGTAGGCCGGTTTGAGAACGTCCAGTGGGAGTCATTTGTGAGGTGGGTTGGTGTTTTGATTGTTAGTTGACATTCGCAATTTTATTCTAAGGATTAGTTGCTCGAGGGCGAGCAATGTTTAAGCTTAGGGGAGTTTGATGCGATGATTTTGAGTCGCATTTATAGACCGATTTCATATGTGTTTTGTGCCTTAATTACTCATTTTCATGGATATTATTGCATAATTCACCTTATTTGGTCTCTGCCATCATTTTATATCAAATCCCCTTTATTTCATTATTTTAAGCATTATTGATCATCTTATCATAAATCGTGTGGATTTATTTGGTCTTGTTGTGCAATTTCAGGAAAAACAAGTATCTACATCCGTCGATACCATCGACGGATGTCGATACCATCGACCAAGCCACAGGTTGTCAGCCGAGAAGAGCAATACAGAGTCGATACTATCAACACCCAAGTCGATGGCATCGAGATGTCTCCAGGCTGCTGGCGAGGATGAAGTCGATACCATCGACGCAAGTCGATGCCATCGACACAAGGAGAGCTACAGCGTCGCTAAACGACAACAACCGACGCTAAAGGAGTCGATACCATCGACACCCAAGTCGATGGTATCGAGATCACCACAGGCGCCCAGAATAAAAGAAAGCAAAGCTGCCGCTTATCCGCTGGGTCGATACCATCGACCCGCGTCGATGGTATCGACGCCGGCAGATATGCGTTGGATCTGTTTTGATCTCGATCGGACGGCTGTTGTTATTTGACGACCTAATTAGGGACTTATACCTAATGACGGCCGCCCAGACGTGATCATCTCATTTTTGGATTGCACGAGTGCCGAGGAGGAGAGAAAGGAGAACGGAGGCTGAGAAGCTCATCCCGGTTGATTCGGACGCTGCCGAAGACAATTTCCACCACCGACAGGCGGGGAAAGTTTGTGTTCTACGCCAAGGATCCACCGGTTCTTCTTCGTTCAGGGGTTTTTCCCATCTAGTTCACGTTTTTCTTATGAATTCCCCAATTTCTACCATGTATTCGTGTAAGATGAACATGAGAGGCTAAAACCCTCAATCTTTAGGACCGGGAGTAGCCCGGGGATACATTGTATGATGATTTTAGATTGATAATTCATATTTTTCTCTCATATCCGTGGTATAAATTCGTTTTCTCTATTGCTATTGTTATGCTTGATCACCATAATAATAAATTAATGCCCTTAATCACTTCGACAGAAGGATTAACGGTTGAAAAGAGACGAATTCTACATTAATTAATAAAACCCTTGACAAAGGAGTTGTAAAATTAATGGTGGGAACTGAGGAACCGATCTTAATGCGCTTAGTTTAGAGGAATGATTACTATGACGATGGAATCAACCTAAATCTAAGTAGTGGATTACACCACGACAGTGGGTAATTCTCATTTCAGACCACTACCCGGATAGAGAGAGAAGTGTGAGGAATTATATGAAATCTAATACAATGTTGACCCGCGGTGAAACCGCCATCCTAAAGATATCCCTTTTAATTGATTAAATTAACCTTTAATCGATTGTTTTCTTTGTTTGATTTTTATTTTCTTTCAATTTGAACAACAAAACCCTACTTTGTAAATCGGTCTAGCTGATTGCGATTAGTTAGTAGAAGTCTCCAATAATTCACGTATCCCTGAGTTCGACTCGGGCCTCACAAGGCCTATATTACTCGACGCGTATACTTGCGTTTAAGCGCGTAGTAAAATACACGTCACTTCTCTCTTTCCTTGAGTTGTCTTCTTGTTTGTAGCTTCCCCTTCATCCTAGAGGCAATTTATATAACTTTCTTCGGTTTATGATTATATGGTAGTTCTTGGATAGATGATCTTCCTAGATGCCATCCTCATCTATGTGCACATTTCTTCCATGGATATGGGTGTTGTAGACCTTTCTTTCATGTAGAAGTTGATAAGGTTTTGATCCTGGGAATTTAGGGTTTCCTTTGAGGTGATAGGTGACAATTTTCCCTTGGTGTTTTTGACTGATTTTTTCCCTTGTTCATGATCTGACGGTTGGACCCATTGTGCCAATTGATGGTGGGTACCTTAGTTGTTGTTTTGGGTTTTCTCTTGAGCACTCAACCGGTGGTTATGTTTCCCCTCCACAAATGATGGTTTGGTTTCCCTCATACGATGCTTTGATGCTCACTTGTTGTGGTTTCATTCAATGGTTTCCCTCCTTCCACCAAACGATGATTTCACTTGGGTTTTGGATCTATTTTTTCACCTTTTGACAACGAACTGATGGTTCATACTCAATGGTTCATCAACTTGTGGCTCCTCGGGGTAGACTATTCATCGCCAATGGCTCCACTGGGTCGATGGTTCATCAACCAAGGGCTCCACTAGGTCGATGGTTCATCAACCAATGGCTTCATTGGGCTAAAGGTTCATCAACTAATGGTTGGACTGGGTCTATGGTTCATCAATCAATGGTTGGATTGGTCGATGTTTCATCAACCAATGGCTCCAATAGGTTGAAGGTTCATCAACCAATGGTTGGACTGGGTCGGTGGTTCATCAACTAATGGTTGGATTGGTTGATGGTTCATCAACCAATGGTTGGATTGGGTTGATGGTTCAACAACCAATGGTTACCCTGCTTTCAAAGTTGATTGTCTTTCTAGGTTATGACTTGACGGTTTTATTATACATATGGCTCAAGGTTTTACTTGTATTGTATTCTATGGTTTTGCTTATCAAACATCTGATGATCTTGGATGAAGCCATGATTTGATGGTTTGGTTTGATGATGTAGAGTTGATGGTTCTATGCCCATAACTTTGTAATCTTACCTTTTTCCTCATAAGAATGTAAACTAATAGTCACCATAATGAGATGATGTGTAACACTAATCCAGCTTATCGTGTTACACCTAACCCTAATACAAATAGGTGATGATGATTAGTCATACTTAGCTTCCTTGTGTGATTAGTACGATGAAGGAATACTCTCTCAATGTTGTTGTAACTTTAATATGCTACCCTATGAACATCATATTCCTTAATACAATGTTATGTTAAACCTATGTATGACATGAATGGTGATGGTTTGTTGAGCCTTGCTATAAGGTAGGGAAGATAATGATGTTCTTGCAGGGAACGGTGTGATGATCTTAATGACCCTTGGGCATGGTTTAAGCCCTAATGGAGGGGCAATCCTCTTACTTATGTGACAAAGATTGGTATCATGGGATGATGTGATATGAATTATACCTCATACATTTTATATCTTCTAGAGTTGTAACTTACCCATGTTTTGTAGAACTCTTTTAGGGTTTGTATGTAACTTGATTGATGCAGTTAAAAGACACCCAAACGACATTAACTAATCCGGTGAAACGCTAATCATGTAGTTCCATGTGCCATAGAACCATTTAGTGTTAGAACTTGTTGGATGGGGAAACAACTATTTCCTCAGGGAAGCTTGGAGCGCATACTACTGAGTATGTGGGGTGCATGATACTATGTGCCCTTGACATCCTGATCCCAAGGTTTTGGAGGATGGCTGCGGTCATGCCTCAGTTTAAGAACAATTGATACTTGTACATATGTGATGTGATTGAGGACAATTATGGTTGTACCTCTGATGATAGGGTCTTTGTATACCCTAGTTTCTAGTATCGTGACTTATATACCAACTGAGGACTAGGTTGTTTCCAGATTGGCTACATGTCGTTGCAGAGGTTTGATTGATATGTCACTACAGTTGACTCATACTGACAGATGGGTGAGATCTTAGGATTTTGACTCTCCTATATCTTGTACGGAACTGATTGCGACCAAGTGGTGGTTAGGTGGACTTTGAGTGGTATACCTCAAACTCTCAGGGCTTAATAAAAAATGTAATATAGCCATGTATTATATCTATTTAGGGATTATCATGACTCACACTGGTTGTTTAACCTTGCCTTGTTTCCACTATTATTTAGTTATTATGCTTTGCGATAAGAGAAATCAATTGTATAGAAAGTGATATATTTACCTATTTCTCTATATACTATACTAATCATGTTTAATCTTGGGGAAGGGACTGAAGTGAAGATGTGGAAGGACCCGTGGTTGGGAGGAAGATTTCTGGCCCAATGTGTTGAAAACCCCGACTACCTTCAACTTAGAACCAATTTTGGGCCAAACAGCATGCTATCTGACATCATTGTGAATGGAGTGTGGACGATCCCTGAGATAAGAGGGGTTGAACAGCTGAAAGAGATTTGCAGCAGCGTTAAGCTGGACAGAGGTGCAGATTTTTGCATGCTTGGAGATCTGAAATTCATCACTCTTAAGGATGCTTGGGAGTTCTGCAGGTCCAAGCATGAGGTCCTGCCTTGGACCAGCTGGGTGTGGAAGACCAGGGTGCCTAAAAGAGCTGTGATCTGCTGCTGGAAAGCCTTGCACAGAAGGCTAACAACAGAAGACCAGCTATAGAAATTTGGTTTTAGCTTAGCTTCTAGATGCAGTGTTTGCTGCAAGGCAGGGGAAACTAACAACCATATTTTATGGAAGTGCGAATTTGCAGTAGAAATCTGGAGCAGAGCTAAGCCAAGTCTGTCATTTAAACCAGAAGACAGCAACGAAGTTCACTTGTTGAAGAACAAAAAGGAAGTGTTGCTAGCAATTCTCATCATCCATCATCTATGGATACATAGAAACCGCTGCATTTTTTATGAGAGGAGGAGAAAACCATACAGCGTGTGGCGCTGCATAGAAACTGACTATAGAAGTTTGCATAGATAAGATGCATCCTTCCTTTTTTTGTCTAAAGATACATATCTTACAGATGTAATGAGCTTTGCTCCCCCCGCTGTGTATATTTTTTGTGAGTAATGAAAGAGAAACGCGCTTACTGACCAAAAAAAAATCATGTTTAATCTATTTTAGTTACTTAGCATGTGTAATTTGCTTAACTTACTTATAATAATAAAATATGTTGTAATCAATAACCATTGTTGAGAGTTATATCTCTCCCTAGGACATGGGTCTCACCTCGTGGGTCACCACATCTTTTTAGGTGGTCATCAGCGATGTGGTCAGGTTTGTGGAGGTGAAGAACAGAAGCTTGGAGAGAAGTAGGAGCACAAGGTTGGCTAGTAGTTGTTAGTAGTGTCCTAGAGTCATCCTTGTACTCTTGGGTTCGGGTAGGGGTTGTTTTGTAGATGATATGTATATTGAGTCGAGTTTTTGGCAGTATTCAATGTTGGTATATGGCATGTGTATATGTGGAGCACATCTTTTGTATATAAGTTGTGGCCTTAGCCACTGGACAGATATATAAATATCTGGTATGGTATGTTGCTTATATGAAGGTTTTTGGACTTATATGCAAATTTTTCTGAACTTGTTAGTGATGTATAAATTGGTTTTAATTTGTCCACTTTTCTGGTTATGTGGTTAGTTAGTGATCGATCGTGTGCTTTGTTTTGAGTAATCTCGATTAGTGTGATGATGTGTTACAGTTGGTTTGGTATCATAGCTTTAGGTTTGATGAGTCTATAGGTACATAGGACTTAGGTTTTGTGTCTGTTCTTACATAATCCAAAATATCTGATCATAGCCTCTGCTTATGTAGATATGTTTGGAAAATGTGAAGAGCATGTGGAGAGTAGCTACTTTGCTCCAAGAGGTGGCGATAGGAGGCTAACTCATGATGGGAGAGTGTCGATGATGGGTCTGAACAACCCGTGATGCCTCAGTTTGACCCTACAACCATGGAAAATCCAGCTTTCCAATCCATGTTTGGACATCTCATGAAGACGATTACACACTTAGCAGGTAGAGCACCCGTACCACAAGCTAGGGAAGTTGTCCCTAATGTGAAATCTTAAGATTCCGAGAAGATGTTTGAGAGGTTGAGATGTGTTGGAGCTATTGAGTACGTAGGTACGGGAAACTTGACATATGTCGACATGTGGTTAATAGAGCTTGAGAAGGTGTTCAAGATCCTAAACATCTTGGAAGAGGACAAGGTGAAGCAGGTTATTTACCTATTGAAGGGTAATGCTAGCCACTGGTGGGACATAGAGAAGGAGAAGAGACCAGGACTTGTGATAGGATGGGAAGAGTTTTGGCAAGAGTTTGTGAGTCATTATTTCCCTTAGACATATTTAGATGAAAAGACAAGTTAGTTTGAGAAGTTATGCCAGGGTTCGATGTCCATCAATGAGTATGAGGCTAAGTTCATGGAGCTTTTAAGGTTCTATCCTCACATAGAGGGGACAGAGAAAGAGAGGATCTACATGTTTGAGAAGCATTTGAGCTTAGATTTGTCTATGACAACATTAACTTTAGAGAACAGAGAGTGGTCATCTACTTTTGTGGAGTCAGTGAGGAAGATTGAGTGGTCTGCTAACAAGAAGCGTGAAGCCAATGCTAAGAAGAGGCCAACTCAAATTTAGGGGCAACCATCTGGTGGATTAAAGAATCTAGGGTTCTCATCACTGCAGTCACAATAGAGAGCATCTTTTTCTAAGCAGAAATTAGGAGTGCCATAACAATGGTCCCCGAGTAAGGGCAGAGGTCGCAACTTATCTCCAGTTGAACAGGGTTACAGTGAAGAACAATTATTTGTTGATCAAGATTGATGATCTATTTGATTAGTTGTGAGGTGCTACAATGTTTTCAAAGATAGATCTAAGGTTGAGATATCACCATCTGAGGATCAAAGTAGATGACATACCTAAGATAGGTTTCAAGACTAGGTATGGTCACTACAAGTTCGTGGTTTTGTCGTTTGGGTTGACCAACGCACCAGCAACTTTTATGGATATGATGAACATGGTGTTCATGATGTATCTGGATCAGTTTTTGATTGTGTTCATTGATGATATCTTGATATACTCCAAGGACAGACGGCAACGTGAGCATCATCTATGCTAGGCATTGACGTTGTTAAGGCAGCATAGGTTGTATTCTAAGTTTAGTAAGTGTGAGTTCTGGTTGAACGAGGTGTCTTTTCTTGGTCATGTCATATCTGCTAAGGGCATTTGTGTAGGCCCAAAGAAGGTAAGGTCATTGTTGGAGTGCGAACAACCCAAGACACCGATGGAGGTCCAAAGTTTCCTAGTTTTGGCAGGCTACTACAGGAGATTCATCAAGAATTTTAGTGTTGTAGCGTTACCCCTAAAAAACCTGACTAGGAAGGGTGTTCCTTTTGTCTGGGATAAGTGTGAGCGTTCTTTCCAATTGTTGAAAGAGAAGTTGACCAATGCTCTAGTGTTAGTGCTGCCAGAAATAGGGAAAAGGTTATATCATCTTTTGTGATGCTTCAAAGAATGACTTGGGATGCGTGTTGATGCAGGACAAGAATGTGATTTCTTTTGCTTCGTGACAACTTAAGAAACATGAGGAGAACTACCTGACACATGACCTAGAGCTAGTAGATATGGTTCATCTCCTGAAGATCTAGAGGCACTATTGTATGGGGCGAAATGTCAGATCTTCACCAACCGCAAGAACCTTCAGTATATCTGCAGTTGGTGAAAATCTAACATTTATCTCCTCTTCAGTATATCTTCTCGAAGCAGGAGTTGAGCATGAGGAAGAGGAGATAAATGGAGATGATCAAGGACTATGATTGCATAATAGACTACCATACAAGGAAGGCAAATGTGGTGGCTGATGCACTGAGCAGGAATTCATATTCACCATCATTTGCAGACAAGGCACACTTAGACTCTGTGGTGTGTCACAAGCAACACATGTTAGTATCATTTCACCAGATGAATGTGAAGTTGGAGGTTTCCTTGTTGGTAGGATTGTTGGCATAGTTGTAGGTGAAGCCTACCTTGATGCAGCACGTCAAAGATGCTCATAAGAGCGATGCTATGATACAAATTTTATATTAGACTTTGGAAATAGAAAGTATGATGATTTCCATGAGTCCAAGAATGGGACAGCATGCTTTCATAACAGGACGATGGTTCCAGATGTTAATGGATTGAGGAGGATGTTTCTTGAGGAGTCTCATTCCTTGATGTACGCGATGCATCTTTAAAGTACCAAGATGTACCATAACTTAAAGGATTTGTATTAGTGGCCAGGTCTAAAGCATGATGTGGTAGAGTTTGTTGCTAAATGGCCAGATTGTCAATAGGTTAAAGTTGAACATCAAAAGCCTACAGGGACGTTACAACTATTGTTGATACCGCAGTGGAAGTGGGATCATATCACCATGGACTTATTGGTTGGTTTTCCCAGGATAGCCAAAGGTCATGATACCATATGGGTGATAGTTGACATGTTGACCAAGTTAGCTCACTTCCTTCTAGTCAAGACGATGTATACAATAGAGAATTTGGCACAGATATATGTTGATGAAATAGTTCATATGCATGGTATTCCAGTTATTATAGTATCTGACAGAGGTCCACAGTTATGAGTCATTTTTGGGAACGTCTACATATAGCTTTTGGGAAACAATTGAGGTTTAGTACTACTTTTCACCCACAGATAGATGGTTAGTCAGATAGGACCATTTATACTTTGGAGGATCTTTTGAGAGCTTGTGTTTAGTAGTTTCTTGGAAGTTGGGACACCATATGAGTTTGATCAAGTTTTCCTACAACAACAACCATCAGATAAGTATAGACATGGCACCGTATGAGGAATTTTATGGGAGACGTTGTTGGTCACCTTTATGTTGGTATGAGATAGGTGAGTATCAGCTTTTGGGTCTTGATTTAGTACATCTAACTATAGAGAAGATCAAGGTGATACAGTAGAAGTTGAAGGCAACCCAGGACAGATAGATTTCATATGTCGATAACTGTCACAGACTATTAGAGCTCCAATTTGGAGACTGTGTATACCTTAAGGTTTCCCCTTGGAAGTGTGTGCTAAGGTTTGGTAAGAAGGGTAAGTTGGCTCCTAGGTTTATGGGACCATACCCTGTTTTGGCACGTGATTGAAAGGTGGCATACAAGTTGGACTTACCGCTAGACTTGCACAGGTTGCATAATGTTATTCATGTCTCCATGCTAAGAAAGTGTCACCCTAATACATAATAGGTGTTACAGGAAGTGGTGAGTTGGAGGATGATGTGTCTTATGAGGAGGGTACAGTGTTGATCCTGGATTGAGGAGTGAAGAAGCTAAAGAAGAAGGATATAGTCTTAGTGAAGGCTTTGTGGCATCACCGTGGTGCGTAGGAAGCCATGTGGGAGTTAGAGGATGAGATGCGTAGGAAGACACAATGTTATGTTAGACATATGTATCACATGAATGGTGATGGTTTGTTGAGCCTTGTTATAAGGAATGGAAAGATAATTATGTTCTTATAGGGAATGGTGTGATGTTTTTAATGACCCTTGGGCATGGTTTGAGCCCTAATGGAGGAGCAATCCTCTTACTTATGTGACAAGGGTTGGCATCATGTGATGATGTGATAAGAATTATACCTCACATGTTTTATATATTCTGGAGTTGTAACTTACTTATGTTTTTGTAGAACTCTTTTAGGGTTTGTATGTAACTTGATTGATGCAGTTAAAAGACACCCAAATGACATTAAATAATCAAGTGAAACCCTAATCATGTAGTTCCATGTGTCGTAGAACCATTTAGTGTCAAAACTTGTTGGATGGGGAAATGAGTATTCCTAAGGAGCTCGGAGTGCATATTGTTGAGTATGTGGGGTGCATGAGATTGTGTGTCCTTGACATCCTGATCCCAAGGTTTTGGAGGATGGTTGTGGTCATGCCTCGGTTTAAGAACAGTTGATAGTTGTACACATGTGATGTGATTGAGGACATGTGTGGTTGTACCTAGGATGATAGGATTTTCGTATACCCTGGTTTCTAGTGTCGTAACCTATATACCATGGGCGGATTAGGTTGTTGGCAGTTTGACTATATGTCACTGTGGAATTTTGACAGATGTGTTACTACAGTGGACTCGTACTGATCGAAGGGGTGAGATCTTAGGGTTCCGGATCTCCTAGATCTTGTACGAAACGGATTGCAATTAAGTGAAGGTCGGTTGGACTTTGAGTGGTATACCTCAAACTCCCTAGGGCTTAGCAAAAGACGTAATCTAGTTGTGTAGTATATCTTCTAGGGATAAACATGACTCACACGGGTTGTTTACCCTTGCCTTATTTCCAGTAATGTTTAGTTGTTATGCTTTGCAATAAGAGAAAACTGATGGATAGAAAGTGATATCTTACACATTTCTCTGTATACTATACTAATCATGTTTAATCTATTTGAGTTACTTAGCCCGTTTAATTTGCTTAACTTATTTAAAATAATAAAACTTATTGTAATCAATAATCGTTGTTGAGAGTATATTTCTTGCTAGGACATGGGTCTCACCTCGTGGGTCATCACATCTTTTTAGGTGGTCGTCAGCGATGTGGTCAGGTTTATGGAGGTGAAGAACAGAAGCTTAGAGAGCAATAGGAGCATAAGGTTGGCTAGTAGTTGTTAGTAGTGTCCTAGAGTCGTCCATGTACTCTCGGGTCTGGGTAGGGGTTGTTTTGTAGATGAGATGTATATCGAATCAAGTTTTTGTCAGTATTCGATGTTTGTATATGGCATGTGTATATGTGGAACACATCTTTTGTATACAGGTTGTGGCCATAGCCACTGGACAGATATGTAAATACTTGATATGGTATGTGCTTATATGCAGGTCGATGGACTTATATGTAAATGTTTCTAAACTTGGTAGTGATGTTTAAATTGGTTTTAATTTACCTACTTTTCTAGTTATGTGGTTAATTAGTGATCGATCTTGTGCTTTGTTTTGAGTAATCTCGATTAGTATGACAGTTTGTTACACCTCTCCCATACGAGCACCTGAATGCCACCACAATGGAGAGGTAGAAGGCAGCTTTACTGGGTAGCCCAAATGGCTCGTTGTATTTCTTGAGGTATGAAAAATGTATATTGAAAATTATATAAATAATCAAAAGCTAATATGAGAAAGCTAAGAAGCCCCCTAGGGTTCTGAGGCCTCTGCCTCACATTTCATTCTATAGGAGTTGTTTGACTCCTTAGTCCCTAACTATAAGGCATTGACAAGGTGGTTAGACAATATAGAGCAATCAGATACCATGATGCTCGTCCTTTGAGAGGAGAGAAGGTAAAGATCGCAACACTATTATAGTGTTGACAGATTTTTCTGAGCTATTTCACAATCAATGGTTGAACACATCAGTGATAGAACTTTGGATGCGGTGAGTTCAAATACCCCATCATATGTGAAGAATACATATTTTTTTATTGTTTCCTATATATTAACTGATTATATGTATATGTATATATATAGTTCAATCATTTGTATTATAGGGTTGCTGAGTTTGAAATATCAAATGGAGTTTCTAATGCCACCACTGATTAATGATGTACTTAGAGATACAAGTGACGTCAAAGATTATGTGAGTACCACGATGAAGGTTTTTGGTACTTCCAAGACCGTAATCATAGCTCCCTTCAACATTGTGTAAGTTTTGGGTTTATTGTTTATATGGCTAACTTATGAATACAATTTGTTGTGGAATTTAAATTTTATTTTATTTGCCTTTTATTTACTTAGAAATAAGCATTGGCAGTTGTTAGTTATTGTTCCCGAGACTTGGACTGTGTATTTCTTAGATCCTTCAGGTATAAAACTAACATCAAATGAGGGACACCCAATAAAATTGGTGATTCATGTGTAACTATAGTTTTTCCATACTCAACGTATTTGTTGATGTTTGCATGATATGACAGTTTAATAATGCAACATATATATTAGTTAAACTTATAGGGGTGGGGAAATGTTCTATAGAGGCATAGGGAAAGTAGATAAGAAAAAGAAATTAGCAACTTGGAAGAGGGTTGATGCAATCTTCTCATTCCAGTTGCATATATATTACCAACTCTATTTAAGTACATTCATTAACGTAATTGTAAATCTATAGTGTCATGTACAAGACTATGATTGTGCATGCGCATATTACCTCATGTTGTACATGCAGACGATTATCACATGTGTACGACGGATCAAATGTATAGAGAATGTAATGTTATTAGTCTTGGATCATATTAATGATGTAGTCTCATTTGACAATACAAACAATCAAATCTAATTAGAATTACATCTCATTCTCTTTGTAATTTTTTGACACTATTGAAACCTATACATTGAGCAGTTGAATGACCTACGCGAATAGTGGGTTGACTGCTTCATCAAACACGTGGATTTGTCAGATAATTGGGAGGGTTTATTGATTTTTTATAGTTCAAACTTTGTTGTAGATTTTTGTTTATTATATTATTATACATTGTGAACTTAAAATCTGAGATGACGGTGTTGATATGTATTCATGCATATGTGTATGTGAATTGAATGTGAAGTGCATGAGGAAGAGAATGATGTGTATTTGTGTATATGTGTGAAATTGAATGTGTGGCTAAGAAAATGAATCAATTGAGTTGTGAGTTCATGCATACGTGTGTGCATTTGGAGTGAAAATTTTATAGAACGTTGACATTGTATGACCTATTTGTGCATATTATATCAAATACATATGTATTTGTATTGTATATGTTTCTTCTTGTAGGTTTGTCGGACATGTTATTAAGCTGCAATGGTTGCACATGCACGCAGTTCTAATGAACTTTCATCTCTTCTGAACTACAGACAACAGGCATGCTAGCACCCGGACAACAAGTCTGCAGGCCTGCTATATAAAAAACATAGACATTTCTCGTCGGTTATTATAAAATAACTGATTAGATACACGTATGACGTTAATTTCTTGTTGTAAACTGACAGGATATACCATAAATTTCACTGTTCATTCACTGGTAAAACTGACGTCATGTTATTAGTTGTCGGTCATTTCTCATGAAATAACCAACTACATACACATACCATGTCGATTTCTAATTGTAAACCGACAAGATATAGCTTAAATTTCATTATTTCACTGATAAAATCGACGTCATACTTTTAGTCATCAGTCATTTCTCATTAAACTAATGAGGAACTGTCTAGGAAAACCACGTTTGTTACATAATTAGCACTAAGTCGTTGGTTCTTTATCTAAAAACCGACGAGCAAAGATCAAGAGAAACCACAGTTTTGTCGCATACTGCATTTTAAGTCGTCGGTTTGACTGTAGCGAGGAACCAACAACAAAGATGAATTTCGTTAGTTACTTTAACCGACGGTGTATGTCCTGAGTTTTAGCATCGCCTACTTTGTCATCCGTTGTTAACTGACGACGTTTCCTAAAATGATCAATGATATATCTCGTTTATGTAGTAGTGAATAGAACATCATACTGAGCTTTAAGATCTGATAGTAAAAGAACTAAATCGTCTTTATTAATTTTAACATACAAAATGAAATCAGGTACATTTTATAAAAAGGTACAACATTGATTACAACTAGCTTACCATTATAATTATTAAGAAAATGGACATATCATATCAGCTACCTATCCAACACTTAAGAAAATAGAAGTATGTAGCCACTCTAGACTAATCAAAGTTATCATTTACTATATATGTATATCTCAACCTTTTTATACTTATATTTTACTTAAAAATTCAAGGAACAATCACGTAAGACTCATAGTCTCCCAACGAGAAAGATAAACGTGTATTGGCACATATTATATGAAATAAAGCATGCATAATAGATGTTAATGCTCCATGCAACATCAATTCTAACTTGATAATTTATTTTTAGACAACACATCAAATCGCATGATGTAAAGACGTGTCATTTGTTGTGATATTCAAATTAACATATCAACTGCCTCAAATAAACAAACATGCAATGACTTATGCTTGTAAGATGATATTCAAATTAACATATCAACTACCTCAAATAAACAAACATGCAAGGACTTATACTTGTAAGATTACATAAGAATATCCCGCAAGAACTCGTGATTATGAGTAATCCTTACATCTTGCATTATATTTAAGACTCTTGTCTTGATGGATTTGGAGTGTACCTTTCAAATTATAAGGTTATGACTGTGAAGTTTCTAGCCCACAATAAATGATCTCAGGGGTATCTAGTCTCACTAAGATCTTGTCACGCCCCATTCAGTACAAATGAAAAAATAATGGCTCATCAACATGCATCAACCTACGTAGACATTATGTTCGTCCAAATAGTCACAAGAACTATCATAACACATAGGTAAGCTACCTTTTAAACATATCACATTCATGTCATATTAATCACGTTGATAGAATAAGAAATACATGTAGGCTTTATTTCAAACTATACATGCATGATAAGTTGGTATACCAAATCTCTTTCAAGGAAGGTCTAATATGCAAATTGGGATTCCATATCTATTCTTGGACGGGAATATCACGTGGCCAGGTGCTTGGGAGGTCAACAAGGCCGATGCCACTAGTCACCACGCCCTAACCAGCACTAGAGGCACAACCTCGATAGAACAGCGTCGGCTGTCTTCATTGCTTGTCGAGGAACAAGGCTGTTTGCCATTTTCTTTCCTTCTGGCTGCTCGATTCTCATTCCCGCAATTACCTTTCATCGTATATTTATGGTGGTAAGGCCAGCATGTTAACTTAAACTTAGAGATTCCCCAACCAAATAATAACCGAGAAATGCAGAATTTGAATTAATCACGGCACGTAGAGTTTTGAAAATCATAAGTTTCATGCGACTAATAGGGGTCAGACTAACCCTTACTGCAAACCAACACGACCCTCAATGCCAAGCCTCATCATGCAATGTGAAACATTACCGCTTTCTCATGTGCTGTTTTGTTACTGGCAAAATTAACGCTTTCTCATGTGCTGTTTTGTTACTGGCAAAACTTATTATGGCCAGATCGATGAACACAAAAAAGTAAGAGAAAGAAGGACCAACATGGCAGCACTATTGCAATATTGCTGATTAGCAACCCATGTGCATTGGTATCAAAAAAATTCTACAAAGAAAACATCATGTTCTCCGAGCCAAACATTTACTACGACATATTTGCAATATTAAATATACAGAAATGGATGTCATTTTGAACCCTGAAGGCAACATTGTTTGCTGCGCTGTTTCAGGTTATGAAGCATTCAAATCCCATGCACACCGAAACAAACAACCAAGCCCAAACTCTGAAAGTGCAATAAACTAATAGAGAAGTCCTTAAATATATGGGAAAATAACATCTAAATCCAAGAAAAATCTTTATGCAGAAGGATAAATCAGCTAGACCATCAAAAAGCATACCGTGGCTTTAAAACATGCTCTTATATCTAGTAGGAACCTTGACTTGATATGGTTTGGATTTAAATACATCAATGGCGTTTTATACATTTTGTTGGCCTGGGCAAAGAGGTCGGCCAATCTGCAGTAAGGTTGGACCTACTTATAGGATCGCTATGATACAGAAGGGCGGTATGACACTAAATAGACGAGAAGCGAACCAACTTTATGCCATATCAATTTTCTTTACCAGTGGCTGGGCGGATGGAGTGGACTCAACTGCTAATGTTATATACGATCGGATTGTCTCACTCCAAGATTCCAAGGATATGATGATGGCAGAGAACTGGCGTTGCCAACGAAAACAACTAGCACAACAGAAAAAATAGCTCAACACTCCTCTGGCATACTCGTCAACCCCACGTCTGTTCAGATAGTTTAGAGAAGTGGCACAAACGTCATAAACTGTATTAAGTGTTGAAGGTGAATTTATATGCACAAAAGCTTGAACAATGACTTTGTCAAGCCAGTGAAGGCATTATGGAATCAAAATTACAGAATAAATAGTCTATCCACTAGCAGATACGAAGCACGACCAACTGATATTCAATAACCAAAAATTTTGGTGATCCGATGGTTAATCATGTTCCCCATGTTCAATTTGATATACATTCAGGCCCCTACTCGTTACAGCAATAGACTCAGGGTCATCAAAAACTAAACTCTAGCGTTGCTTATATAGATAGAGAGATTTATAGGAATAGAAACTTTAGTTCACATCAGACATCCAATCCTGTAGAAAATACAAACCTTGCCAAAAAAAATCAACATCAAGAGGGGCCAGAGAATAACACGAGATGGATTTCCAATGAACATGAAAAGCAAGGAATAAGAACCCATGAGCACCCCAACATAAATCCTTGTGGGGCATTTCAGTCCCTGCTTCTCTTTATGCAGAAACCCATCTCCCCAAGCTCATTTGACCCGATGGAAAAACGAACACTACACCTGCAGGGGTAAATCAGGTCCAGCTGCCATTGGAGTTTTGAATTGTCATTTCCTCTGGTGTTACTTCAGTGGCTAGGACCAAGTCTACCCTTGATGCATCCAACTGTTCATCATGGATGGCTCTAGATTTTTGGTTGCTAAGAATCTTCCAAGCATCCTGAACATTCATGTATCTGTTGTTCAATTACTCATCCTTATCAATTAATCATTCAGCATATCTGGGTGTGAGTTGAGAAGGGCTTTGCAATCTGCCTTTATCTCGTCATAACATGCATCTTCCTTCACCAATAAAATCTCATAATGTGTCTCATGTATGGAGCTTTTGCCAGCAGAAGACATTTCGAACATTGTTGGCAAAGCAGTATCTACAAAGCAAAATAAGAGAGTGATCAAAAACCCATTGGCCAAGGTCTAGATTGCAAAAATCCTGAGCACGACACCTTAGCATAATAAATGTAATAAGATTGTGTGATAGTCAGATACAGTGGTAGATTAGCACATGATATCCATGAAACTGCACGAGGTAAAGACTATCTGCACAAAAAGGCTGAAGCCTTGTGATGTTTTCTGGCTCCTTATTCAATGAGAAGTTTTTCATGCCTAATTTGGTGGTTAACGTCCATTATAGTATTTTATCTAGAAACAGCGGCCAAGTAATCATGTAAGGAAAACAAAATTGACATATGTTCTTTCCAACACTAAAATCCAAACACTGACAATTGAAATAATAAGTAAATATTGGCACTGCAACGTAAACTTTAAAATTTCATTTCAGTGTTAGTATAAGTGGTTATTGGGCCAGAGTCCATGTATTTAACTATTTATTATTCACCTTGTATTTCTTTTATCCCAGGTACACTTAAGTGAGGATATATTTACCCACTTAAGTGCATCTACATATCTCTCTACATTCCTATATATAGGAGAGTCTGTACTCTTATTTTTACTCATGAGTAACTACCAGAATACTAAATTACATGGTATCAGAGCACTTGGCTATGGGAAGCAAAACTTTCTCACTCTAATTATCCATTTCCCGTTCTCTCTTTTCTTCTCTCCACCCTTGGTGCCACTGGCAGGAGGCCCAACAGCCATGGTAAAAAATTTCGACCCAAATGTCAATTTCATACCCAGCGGGTAGCCGATCTAGAAATTCACGCACCTATTGCAAACAATTTCGATAAGGGTGCCGCAGGCAGTCCGCAGAACCCCAGATGTCGAACCTTACAGCAGCATGGCGCAGCAAAACCGCCACCACCATGGCATGAAGCGTTTCTTCCCATCTCTCCATGCGCCTCTTATCTTCTCTTCTCTCCCTTTGTCTCATATAAAAAAAATCTTATTTCATTCTTTATATCAAAATCATTCTTTATATTATAAGAGGGGCTCAACAGTTTATTTTCTTTTTTCCTCTCTGTTAGAATAATAAGTATTTATTCCTTGTTTTCATTATTCTTTAAATCCCTGTATATTGTCTGTGTATATGGGATTAATCCCACATTGTGAAAACGGGTATTGGCCACCGCCCGTTTCCATGTACATATGTGTGCCCTGTCAATACAAAGGTATCTAATTTCACACATTACCTATCCTGTCTACATCGTATCAGAGAATATGATACCCTGATTCCCTGGAGAGAGCGTCCAGCAGCAGTAGCAGCCATCTCCATTGGTGTTGACGTCATCGTCACCAGGCTCCTTCGTTGCGGCCATCCCTCCTCCACCATGGAAATCATCTCCAGTGTGGAAGTCTTTCTCCTTCCCATCGTGGAAATCATCTCCATTGTGGGAGCCATCTCCATAGTGGTGGAAGTCATCTCCATCACTAGGAAATTGTCTCTATCCGGGACATCATCACCTTCAGAAGAGTCGTTTCCTTTCTCGAAGGCATCACCGTCCTCTCCTATCAAAGGACTTCATTCTCCTTCACCAATCTCCACCATCGTCATAGTGGTAGATAGATCTACGTCTAAATGGTTCTCTCATCAAGAAGATTTATCCAAGGGTTGTATGTGGGGCAGATGTGGAGCGATTACTGAGCCGATGACGTGATACACGGTGTGTCATTCCATCAACATGTTGTGTTGACGGGAAGCAGAGTCATCCCCCCGACAAATCACACGTCGTGCTGACGGGAGACAGAGTTACGCCCCCGACAAGTCACAGTCATGTCCATCACCGTCACGCCGTGTTTATGGGAGACAGAGTTACGCCCCCGACAAGACACATGGTGTGTTCATCACCGACATGTTGTGTTGTCAACACTATGGCAAATCAGCATCATCAAGCTACACATTGTGTCAGGTTCTTGGCACGCCATGTCATCAGAAACACATGTCGTGTCTGAATCAACACGACGTGTTGTCAGTAGTCTGTCACAAATCTATCCAAGAAAGTTCTGCGTGCACGTTGTGTGGCTTTCCTCACACGCCGTGTAAGGCACCTACTATCCAATTTTATCCTTTCTCTTCATCATGTCAAAAAAGAAGAAGTGCCCCTCCTTTTAGACAGGAAAAGTAATGTGTGGAATGAAATACCTTTGTATTGACAGGGCACACCTATATATATGGACACGGGCGGTAGCCTATACCCATTTACACAGTGTGGGACTAATCCCATATACATAAAGAATATGCAGGGAAACAAAGAATAATGAATACAAGGAATAGATACTTATTATTCTAACACTCTCCGTCAAGCTGGTGCATAGATGTCATAGGCATCAAGCTTGTTACACATGAATTTTACCCGACATCCATTGAGGGATTTTGTGAAGAGATCAGCCACTTGATCGTCTGAACAAACTAGAATAAGTACAATTTGATGATCTTATATCTTTTCCCGGATGAAATGACGGTCAACTTCAATGTGTGTGGTTCGTTTGTGAAAACCCGAGTTGGAAACAATCTGGACAGCAGGTTGATTATCACACTTGAGTTCCAGCTTCAAACTGACTGATTCTCAGCTCTTTTAGGATATTCTTGGTCCATAGATCACTGGTTGCATAAGCCATTGCTCTGTACTCAGATTCAATGCTAGATCGGGCTACCACGTTTGCTTTTTTGCTTTTTCAGGACACCAGATTGCCTCCGACAAAGACACAATATCCAAAAATTGACCTACAGTCAATGACACATCCTACCCAATCAGCATCTGAGAAGCCTTGCACTTTGAGATGTCCATGATTTGTGTACCATATACCTTTGCATAGATCTTCTTGAGATACTGAATAATCCTATAAACAGCTTCATATGACAATTGCAAGGTGTGTCCATGAATTGATTAACCACACTAGTAGCAAAGGATATTTTGGACGAGTGACTGTAAGATAATTTAATTTTCCAACCAGCCTACTATATCTCCATTGATCTTAAAGTGGCTCCCCTACTCCTTGTACAGCTTGACTTTGGGATCCATGGGAGTATTTGTACGCTTTGCCCCCAAGCATACCAATTTCTTCGAGTAGATCAAGAGTGTATTTCCTTTGTGAGATGACTATACCATCATTAGATCTAGCAACCTCATTACCCAGAAAGTATTTTTGGAGGCCTAAATCTTTAGTTTGAAATTTACTTTGAAGAAATTGTTTAAGCTGCAGAATACCATGTTAATCATCTCCAATAATGACAATATCATCAACGTAGACGATAAGAAGAACATAGCATGAAGATCCTCATTGATAAAGGTTGAATGATCAAGGCTTGACTGTAGAAGACCATATTCAAGGAGAGCTTGACTAAATTTCCTGAACCAAGCTCTTGGAGACTGCTTGAGCCCATAGAGAGATTTATGAAGATGACAAGCTAGATGTGACTCCCCTTAAATAATGAACCGGTTGCTCTATATAAATTTCTGCAGTCAGGTCACCATGGAGAAAGGCATTCTTGATATCAAGTTGGTGCAAGGGCCAAGAAAAATGAGCTGCCAAAGATATAAAGAGAAGAATAGATGACAATATAACAATAGGAGAAAAAGTCTCAAAATAGTCCTCGCCATATACTTAAGTGTATCTCTTGGCTACGAAACGAGCTTTTTGACAATCAACAACACCAGTAGGCCCGACTTTCACTGAGTAAAACTCATCAGCACCCACCAACAACCTTGTCTAGTGGAGTAGGGACCAAACTCCAACTGTGATTCTGGCGAAGAGCATTCATTTCATCTTTCATAGCATGACGCCATCTTGGGTGATTCATAGCAACCGATACAAAATTAGAAATGGAAATATAGGATATAGATGATATGAAGGTTTTATATGAGGGAGATAAATAGTCATGTGAAACTAAGTTAGAGATAGGATGAAGAGTGCATGATCGTTTTCCTTTCTAAAGAGCAATAGATCCCCTAAACTGTGTGGTTGAGTGCCTTCCGCCCCGTGTTTTGTTTGAAAATCAACATGATATAATCACATTATTTTTTTAGCTATGGTGTCTTCTATTCCAGTAGTACATCTTACTTTTGTTCTTTTGTTCCCATCGTGTCTCTATACCATTAGTGCCACCTCTTTTCTTTCTATTTGTACCATGTTTCTATTTCGGTACGGATATCTATTATCAAGGCTGAAAATAAAGCCCCTACAGTGATTTATAATGGCATGTTGACTATTTTTGTAGTAAAAAAGACGATGACAATTTTCTTCTATGGATGAACGTAGTCTAGACGGTCCTCAAAACCCACAGTAAATTGAAGTCGATAAACGAAGTGGTGTCTGCCCAACCAAACAACATGTAGGTCACGGGGAAGAGTCAAATACTATCATGGCACATGGGGAGCATGAATCACACATCGTTGTCAAGTACATCGGCATCAAAATGGGGCCAATCCATTGCACATCGTAGTGATATATGGTGATATCAGCCATACACTAATGAGATTAGAAATTTCTTCTTGGGTTATATAATCCAAAAAAATACAAGTTGAAAAAAAGCGTCTCTCCAAAAAAATTAGAAAGTTTTGGAAACTTGTTTGTAGTGTTATGGCAAACTCGGACAGTATGCAACACATGAATATATGAAGAATTGGTGTTTTCTAAGGGTAGGATATGTTCACAGTTGTCTATTACCATATGCAACAGATTACAAGTTCTTTACCGTGGAAGGTGTATCACAAGCATGGTATTAAATGTCGTCGACATAGGGCCAAATTTTTCTTATTTTTTCTATGTCGAAAGTTGGCGATGTCGAATCATGTAAACATCCTCATTCCACAATATCCTTGACATTTCATCGAAGTTGTCGACATTTCTCCATATGTCGACAAAGTTAGCCCAGGTCCATTCAAAAATTCCGCAAAGTCCTTGACATCAGTCGAATTCGTCCAAGTTGGTGACATTCACCTAGTGTTTTGTGGAGCTTGCTGGGTGAGGGGAGGGAGTGTTGGACATTTAAGGTAAGATGATTTTGATGTTATTTTTTATTATTCTAAGCTAATATCAATAGATCAACCCCCTGTCTGCTAGATCTACCATAGATTTACACCACTTTATGTAGTTTGTTTATTGTCACAAACTCCATATAGGGAAGAGCTTTGTAGTTCGGAGATGATTGTATGTAGTCATGTATTTTTTTACGTATGTAAACATATATTGTGTTTTTTAGTTAGAATTGATGAAATATGTCGATTTTCATCAAAAAATAACTCTTTTTAGCTTAATTTTTGTCGAAGTTGAGTCGAAGTTTACTTGTAAAAATCCTCAAAAGTTTCCTCGATGTTTCCACAAACTTACACTTCCACACATGTCGAAGTCAAAGTCTTGTTACGTGATCACAAGAACTTGTCCTCCACTGAAAACCACTCAAACTGCGAGATCGACCTTCATGGAAATAACTATTTCAAAGCCCTAACAATGTATGGTGTTAGAGAGTCTATATTAGCCTATTTAGTTAATAGGTTAATTAGTTAGTGGGCTTTTGTATTTCAGCCTGTTTAGATTACTTGCGTCCTA
Source organism: Alisma plantago-aquatica (assembly GCA_963693085.1). Taxonomy (NCBI): domain Eukaryota; kingdom Viridiplantae; phylum Streptophyta; class Magnoliopsida; order Alismatales; family Alismataceae; genus Alisma; species Alisma plantago-aquatica. The sequence goes on from OY856410.1 coordinate 27,775,227, forward strand.
AGTCTTAGGGCGTCTCCCCTCTCCTATATAAAGGAGAGGGCGTCCAGTCTTGTATTCATCCCATTGCATTCAATCCAATCTTATTTTTCACATGGTATCAGAGCGGTGAACAGTAGGCGTGAACAGTAACTCTGGCGGTGAACAATAATTTCTGCGTGAACAGAGCGCGTTAGCTCCTGAGGGAAACCTAGCCGCCGCCCCTCCTCCTTTCCGACGCGCACGCAACCTTAGCCGCCACTGCTCGTCTTTTCTAGAGAGCAACCGAGGGGAAGAACCCCCGCCTACGGGCGGCCGCCGCCGTTGCAATGGATTAGGCCGACTGCCAGCTAGGCATCTCCCGGCCTCCATGGCATATCTTTCTCTTTCTCAAACGATCTAGTTTTCTTTCTGTGCGTCGGCACCATCACCTTCCCGGTGCCATCATCATCCTTCTCGTACAAACACCGCCACCGGCGATCACCCAGCCATCATTCTGAGCGGCCAGTAAAAAGCAACCACCATCCGCATTTGTCGACGCCATCACACTCGCATTATTCAGCAACCATCTACCGCTACATCGCCCTGATGTCAGCTCCAGCCTTCGTCGTCTCATAAGGAGAGGCTCCGCACTTGACTCCGCATGCAGCCTCATGGCATGCAATATCTCCGGAGTCGTGCAGGAGACCAGTATCATCTCTTTCGTTGCGGCCAAGTGCTACATCAGCCGAGCGACACAATCATCGTCATCTGTCCTGCTGTTGTGTTGTTGCCATATCATCCAGCAACCATATCCCCAGTCACCGATCACACCATTCAGTCGCCGTTGTCATCCATGCCCCTGGTCGTTGTTGCACTGCTGCTCTCCATCTCGTCGTTGTCGCCCCAACGTTTTCGCCTATCCTTAGCTGAAGCACGGTCACCCATCACTCTCCACCGCTACCAAACAACCCTATTACTGCCCCCATATACCAGATGCCTACTGATATTTGGATCCTTATAGATCCATTTATTTTTCTATCTGGATCTTACATTGACCCATTTAGCATATTCTGTCCGGTTATCGGTTTCATTCTCCACATATTACACATCTCCATATACACAATTCTCTCAAATCCACCAATTCCTTTCCCACCCACCCATATCATGTGTGTATCCCTTTCCAAAGTACGGGGGGGGGTCATATATCCATTTCTCCACACCAAACACTCACTCTCGTCGTATTTGGTGTGCGGGGGGATAGAGAGGAGAGGAAGAGAAGAGAATGTGAGAGAATATGTATGAGAGAGAGAGTATGAGAAGAGATGATATATGTATTCAGGCTATATATCTTTCAGGCTATTATCTTCATGGAGCTTCGCATTGTTTAGCACATCCGTTCTCTACTTCCAGACAGCAATGAAGGATCTTCATTCAGCATCAACACCGAGCTATCCACGTTCGTACCGCGTTATGTACATCAGGTGTTGATGGTGTATTTCAGACAGCAATGTTTAGCACATCCGTTCTCTACTTCCAGACAGCAATGAAGGATCTTCATTCAGCATCAACACCGAGCTATCCACGTTCGTACCGCGTTATGTACATCAGGTGTTGATGGTGTATTTCAGCTGCATTCACATGAGATAGAGGGTGCTTCTTCAGATTTTTAGAAGTTCAACAAGCCTGCCAATGTACTTCTGCAAGGTTGATTCATCCAGTTTATCTTCACCGAGTTGCTTCATCACGTCTTCTCCGAGCCGCATCTGCTATTTCAACATCACCTATTGCTGATCTGCTTGAGACTTTCCTTGATGGATGATATCTCCTTTCCTGTCAAGCCCTCAAGGTTCATGTAACAGAGTTATGGTGCATGCATCGTATCACCAGCATATCATCCGTTCGTGTTTGTGACACGTTATGCACGTCTTCTCAGACAATTCGAAGACTCCGCTATTGCTACATCGACATTGGGCATCCGCGTTCGTGTCGCGTTAAGTACGTAATCCAATGAAGATGGCGTAGTGATGGTGTTGAAGATCGTCTGCTCCAAGTGGTGAATTACTGTTGCAGTATTCAGGTCTCATTTCAGATGTTCTTCATTCCAGATGCACTCCAAAAGACCTTCATCAAAGCTCGAGGATCTCCAGCCTACAGAATACAATTTCAAAGAAGAGAGGCATTGTCACCACATGATTCAGGGGGAGTATTAATTAAAGGGGAGTATCAAATTTTGTATGGGGAGTGATATTTATCTTTTATCTTTCATTTATCATTTCTTTTATCGTTTTATCAAGTCTTGTAACCTCCAAGCTTTGGACATGTGGTTCACCCATGCTCCAGCTTGAGGGGGAGTGTTAGAGAGTCTATATTAGCCTATTTAGTTAATAGGTTAATTAGTTAGTGGGCTTTTGTATTTCAGCACGTTTAGATTACTTGCGTCCTAAGTCTTAGGGCATCTCCCCTCTCCTATATAAAGGAGAGGGCGTCCAGTCTTGTATTCATCCCATTGCATTCAATCCAATCTTATTTTTCACATATGGGAATAAATATAAGGAATTCATTAGTCTGTATTGAAAGGAGTGATCGACGAACAACACATCAGGCATCTAAACGTAAAGTCAGACATGAAGTCTGCTTTTGCCCTGATTTCATGATCAACACGTAAAAATAAGAAATATTGCATTTAATGTGATTGTGACTAACAAACAAGGCATCTAGAAAGCTAAGGGATTACCCGCAAAATAAAGCCACTGAAAGAGGTGTTGCAGACGCCAGCCACTAGCTCACATCCTTATTTGCTAACAAGAAGTGCCCTTTCCAACCTATGTTTGCCTACATATTAGTTAACTTAGTCACCACTCTGCTTACGTATCTACTCCTGCCTCACTCAATGTTGTGACCAGTCTGTGGTCCTCCATCCTTCCCGCCAACTATGTTGCCTGACCAACAACTGACAATTGCAAGCATTTGTTGTTGTTTTCTTCCACCACCACCACCTATCATGTCCTATTGTCCTCCTTGAAATAGGGTTAAGGTTGATGGTTCTGAACCTCATTTAAGAGAAAGGTGGAGCATATACACCGCCTAGCTCTCTCCCTTTAATGACTTGACTGATTTAAGTGCACCAAAATTGTCCAACCTAGAGGATCCATTGACCAGGAAGAAGCTTGAGTCGTCCACATCAGATTGGGGCCAACATCTTATGCCTCACAGTAATGTATGAAGTTGATTTCAGCGATAGGGTGGTGATATAAGCATTACTTTGTTGGGTTGCAAATTCCCTAAAAAATATTTAAAATGAAAATTTATTCCAAAAAAAGTAGAAACTTGATCGTACTGGTATGCCGGGAAGAGACGCATTGCCACCACATGGTATTAGAGCACGTTCGCTCCTAGGGAACCCTAACCTAGCCGCCGCCCCTCTTCCCTCTGGCGCGCACGCAACCCTAGCCGCCGCCTCTCTCTCCGAGAAAGAGCAACAGAGGGGGTACCTCCGCCTGCGGGCAGCCGCCGCCATTGTCATCGCTTAGGCCGACTGCCCACCAGGCATATCCCGGCCTCCATGGCTCATCCTCCTCTTTCTTAATTGATCTAATTTTCTTTCCGTACCTCGGCAATCTCCGTCTCGACGCTATCAACCACCATCATCAAGCTGCCATTGGCCAGCAATAGCCGCCGCATAGCAACCGTAGATCACCGAACGACAGCAGCAATTAACACCACCATCGCCGCACCAAGCCCTAGCCACAGACGCAGTAGCCGCCAGCCGTAGCAATCATCATCATCGTCGGTGACCACCATAGCCGCGTCGCCCATCAGCAAGCGTCGCGGCCAACAATGGTTATTGTTGTCGCCGCTAGCTGCAGCCATCACCGACAACCAAAGGCGTCGCAACTGCCGCCAATCCCAGGAGCAGCAATCAACGTCATCGCAATCGCAGCCATCACCTCTGCCGCTACACCGCCTTGACGTCCTCAGCACCAACCTTCGCCGCCTCACATGGAGAGGCTCCGCACTTGACTCCGCATGCAGCATCATGACATGCAATATCTCCGGAGCCGTGTAGGAGATCAATATCATCTCCTTAGTTGCGACCAAGTGCTAAATCAGCCGAGCGACATAATCATCGCCATCTTCCGTATCCGTCTGTTGTAGAGTTGTTGCCTCATTTTCCAGCAACCGTATCCCCAGCCGAAGATCACACTCTTCAGACGTCTTTGCCATCATCCAGGCCCCTTGGCTTCTGCTCCATCCTACTGCCGCTGACATCCATTATCCATTGCCATCGTTGTTGAGTCCCCATTGTTGCTGCCCCAACGCCATCACCTATCCCTAGCCAAAGCACTCCACCATATTCAACTATGCCATCACCCCCTAATCAGTTTGTCTTCTCCCAAGTTTTTGACGTCCTCTATATTTTTTTACCGCCCCCAACTTCTCTATCTCTATTGATATTCGGAACCTTACTCGGATCTATCTTTGGCTAATCAAATCCAATTTTAAGCCTAATCGGGTTTTTCAGGTCGGGATTAGATCCATTTAATTTTCTACCCGGATCTTACATTGATCCATTTAGCATATTCTCTCCGGTTATCGGTTTCATTCTCCACGTATTACACCTTTTCATATCACAAATTCCTCTCAAACCCACCAATTCCTTTCCCACCCATCATGTGTGTATCCCTTTTTCCACGTACAGAGGGAGTCATATATCCATTTCTCCACACCAAACACTCACTCTCGTCGTATTTGGTGTGCGGGGGAATAGAGAGGAGAGGAAGAGATGAGAAGAGAGAGGGAGAGTGAGAGAATATGTATGAGAGAGAGTATAAGAAGAGATGATATATGTATTCAGGCTACATATTCCAGGTTATCTTCATGGAGCTTCCTTCAGCACACTTGTTCTCCACTTTCAAACAACATTATCACTCTTGTTGCATTCTTGAGAGACATATGGGTGCTTCTTCAGATTTCTCAGAAGCTCAGCAATTTCAAGCCTGCCAAGTCTATATCTGCAAGGTTGATTCATCCAATTTTATCTTCACCGAGCTATTTTTATCACGTCTTCTTCGAGTTGCATATGCTGTATTAGCATCGCCTTCTACTGATCTTCTTGGGACTTTCCTTGATGGATGATATCTCCTTTCTTGTCAAGCCCCCAAGGTTCATGCGACAGAGTTATGGTACATGCATCGTATCACCAGCATTTTGTCCGTCCGTGTTCGTGCCACGTTATGCACGTCTTCTCAGACGCTTTGAAGACACCACTACTGCTACTTCATCGTTGGATATCCGCGTTCGTGCCGCGTTAAGTACGTATTCCAGTGAAGATGACGTAGTCATGGTATTGATGATCGTCTACTCCAAGTGGTGAATTATTGTTGCAGTATCAGGTTCCATTTCAGATGTTCTTCATTCCAGATGCACTCCAAAAGACCTTCATCAAAGCTCGAGGATCTCCAGCCTGCAGAATACAATTTTAAAGAAGAGACGTCATCGTATGATTCAGGGGGAGTATTAATTAAGGGGGAGTATCAATTTTTGTATGGGGAGTGATATTTATCTTTTATCGTTCATTTATCATTTCTTTTATCGTTTTATCGAGTCTTGTAACCTCCAAGCTTTGGACATGTGTTTTACCCATGCTCCAGCTTGAGGCGGAGTGTTAGAGAGTCTATATTAGCCAATTTAGTTAATAGGTTAATTAGTTAGTGGGCTTTTGTATCTCAACCCGTTTAGATTACTTGCGTCCTAAGTCTTAGGGCGTCTCCCCTATCCTATATAAAGGAGAGGGCGTCCAATCTTGTATTCATCCCATTGCATTCAATTCAATATAATCTTATTCTCAACATCACACTTGGATAGAATGCCAAGACATGCATCATATGTATAATTGGTGTCTTCCCAAGGTCAGATGTGTTCACACTTTTTGTTACCATGATTAGACAAGAAGTACTTTACTAAAAGCATGTGTATCATTAGAGCTTGTCATCCACTGAAAGTGAAAACGACTCGAAAAGGGCTAAATATACCATCATGGAAACAAACTTGTCCTGGCTTCCCTTTATATAAGGAATCATTCTGTTTAGGGAATTAGTGTTGCCTTGTTCCTCCAAACTCAGAACCCCTAATATTCTAGGTCATGTGCCTGAGCCAGAACCAAGTCTCACTATAACACTCACAGTTGCAATTGTTAGGAACTACATGTGTATTAAACATAAAGCTGGATGAAACAAACATACAAGAAATTATTAAAGCTATAACCTGTAAGCATGTCCAAAAACATAACGTTCAACACCAAATAAATTCGTCCATGGCATAATTTAACTGACAGAAATCTTTCAGAATGGCTACGAGTTATTCTAATAAAGTTCAACAATAATTTAGAATATGTTATATACAATAAAAGTAGTTTTAAATATAATATAATATCAAATATTAGTAAAAATATGTTTCATTGGAAAGTGTTCGATAATGGTTCCATGGTCGCATATTGGGTTGCACAGGCCTATCTTCTGAACATTGTTCATTAGCTTTTGTGACACAATATTCCACTTTTTGGCCACATATTGAAACCATTAAGTAACACTGAGCTTTCTCGTGCCATACACAGGCTGATTCCTGAAGATTGCTTGTTACCTTACTGCTTTACCGCCAATGCAATGGATCTTTCTAGTGTTAACCAATGTGATCGCTGGTGGTGCTTTCCAGGTTAATCTTGCATTTACAGTATTGCTCTGGATCCAAACAATAGGTCAGGCTGAATGTGGACAAGGCCATAGACAACAGATGCAAATTTATGAACTTATCGCAATTTGATAGTAGAATTATTGATTAAATTTTTTTACTGATCATCATGAATTAGACTATTCCTTAAGAATAGTCCTTAAGAAGCCAAATGTTATGGCTGGAACTTGGGAAACAGACTTGGCAACAACCTACTTGTTTAATACATCAAAACTTATCGGTTGTGTTAGCAGACCATTACTAACTATTTTACAGCCTTAATAAATGTTTGAGAATAACTATAAGGAATTCATTAGTCCCTATTGGAAGGACTGCTCAACAAACAACACATCAGGCAACTGAATGTAAAGTCAGATATGAAATCTGCTTCTGCCCTGATATAAAGATCAACATGTAGGCATAAATATATTGATTGCAACTAAAGAACAAGTCTCCTAGACAACTAAGGGATTACTGCCTAATCCGTTAGTAATGTAATATCAACAGCAGCCAGCAATGTCTAAGACTCAAAGCAATATCATAAAATTTTCCATCCCATCCTAAAGCGACAGGTGAAATGGAAAAGACGACGCGGTCGCTTCCATTGACTACCTTCAATGACAAACAACACCCAGATCTTGGTATAAGAAGTTGCGTACCTTAGTCCATACTTTTAATGGGGTGCAAGATCCCCGCTACTGCCTTTTTTGGTATCTGTGCTTGTCCACCACCCACTATAGCAGCATGTTTGCCTCCATCATCTCATCGTGATTCACCGCCACAGGTTGCAACAGACCCCATAGCATGTTGCTCTCAATAAAATCCAAAAATGAGCAAGACGACCTCAAACACTACTTGCTTGTCCACGCCACCTACCCACAAACCAAAGACACTGAAATAGGTGTTGCAGGCGGCAGCCGCTAGCTCGCAAATCCTGCCCACAAGAAGTGCCGTTTTCAGTCTATGTTCACTTACATATTGGTTAAAGTAATCACTACCCTGCTTGTGTATCCACTCCTTCCTCACCCAATGTTGTTGACCAGCCTGCTGGCCTCCATCCTTCCCAACAACTATGCTACATGACCAACAACAGGCAACCGCAAGCCTATGATGTAGTTTTGTTCCACCACCACTACCTCTGATGCCCTACTTGAAATAGGGTTAGGGTTGATGGTTCTAAATATAAGAAAAAAGGGGAGCATATACACCGCCCAGCTCTCTCTCCCTATAATGAACTGACTGATTCAAGTGCCCAAGACTGTCCAACCTACAGGATCGACTAACCAGAAATAACCCTGAATCATTCACATCAGAGTGCAACCAATCTATAATGACTCATAGTAATGTATGAAGTTGATTTAAGAAATAGGGAAAGCAATAGTTCCTTGAAACAGATATGGGAGGAAGAACCCTGCCACACCCTTTTTTTCTATATGCTTGTCCACCACCTGCTGCAGCAGTATGCTCGCCTCCATCACCTCATCATCATTCACTCCCACAGGCTGCAACAAACCCCACAGCATGTTGCTTTCAATGAGATCCAAAAAATGAGCAAGAACCCTTGAACACTACTTCGCCAGTCCACCTACCCGCAAAACAAAGCCACTGAAAGAGGTGCTGCAGCCGCTAGCTCACATCCTCATTTGGCCACAATAAGTGCCCTTTCCAGCCTATGTCCACTTACAGAGTAGCTAATCTAATAATCACTAATTTACTACCCTGCTTGCATATTGACTACTGCCTAACTCTATGTCGCGGCTTCCATCCTTTCTGCCAGCCATGCTGCCTGACCAACAACCAACAAGTACAAGACTTTGTTGTCGATAACTTCCACCATCACCACCCGTGATGCCCTCCTTGAAATAGAGTTAGAGCCGATGGTTCTAACCCTCATTCAAGAGAAAAGAGGGGATCACATATCTCACTCTAGCTTTCTTCCTTTAATGAGCTGACATGTTCAAGGGGCCAGGATCGTCCAACCTAGAGGATTCACTATACAAAAGGAACCACCAACCATCCACAGTGCATCGTATTAATGTATGAAGGTGATATCAGCTATACAGTAATGAGATTAGAATTTTTTCTTAGGTTTTAAAATCCAAAAAAATACAGATAAGTTAAAGAAAATGAGTCTCCCCTTAAAAGTCAAAAAAAGTTTTGGAAACTTGTAGTGTTATGGTGAACTCGGATAGCATGCCAACACAAAAATGTGAATAATTGGTGTTATCTGAGGGTAGGATATGTTCACAGCTTTCTATTACCATGTGCAATAGATTAGAAGTTCTTTACCATGGAAGGTGTACCACAAGAACTTGTCCTCCACTAAAACTACTCGAACATGCTAGATCTATCTTCATGGAAACAAAATTGTCCCAGCTTCCCTTAGATTGAAAATTGACAATATTTTGTTTAGGGGATTTGTCTTGCCTTGTTTGGCCAAACTCAGAAGCTGTCCTTCTTCAATCTAGTTTTATGATAATCTTGACAAAGGAAGCTGCAGAACCTCATTCTAGAAGGGCTGAAAGCGTGCCAAAACAGTAAGATCCAAAATCTAATGAGTAAAGAGGAGATGCTTGATATAAATATATATCAAATCCAAAATCTAATTCGAGTTTGATATTGAGATAATAAGTGATCTGAATCAAGAACTAGGGATAGAATAAGGTCCGAAGTTTAGCAAGAACTAACACCCTCCCCCACAACATTTAGATGCAGCATCGCCAGAGGCAAATTCAAGATTCACAAGATACCAGAAAAAGGTCGTGTTCTTCAGCACCAACCCAGTCTCACTATAGCACCCATTATAGTCGCGTCAGGTGTGCAGATCCAGGTTGCAATCCATTCTACCCATACAAATTTGAAAGTTCTTTTAGGCCTGATTGCTAGTAGCAGAATTGTCGTCTACTTTCGTTAAGTCAGTTTTTGCATTTGGTATGGTATGCTCTGGATCAACAGCTTGTCATGCTGAATGTAAACAAGGTCAAAGACAACAGCTGCAAAATTTTGAAGAGCAAGTTAGTTCAAAATTATGAATTTATTGCAATTTTGATAGTAGAATTATTCATTAGATTTCTTTACTGACCATCGTAAATGAGATATATCAGTTAAGAACAATCCTTAGAAAGAATCCTTAAGAATAGCCGACTTTTACGGCTGGAACTCGGAAAACATCCTTGGCAGCAGCTTGCTTCTTTGATACATGAAAACTTATTTTTTTGTGTTAACATACCAATACTAACTATTTTAAAACCCTAACAATGTTTGGGAATTATATACGGAATTCATCAGTCTGTATTGGAAGGAGTGATCAACGAACAACACATCAGGCATCTAAATGTAAAGTCAGACATGAAGTCTGCCTCTTCCCTGATTTTATGATCAATGTGTAAACATAAAGAAATATTGCATTCAATTTAACTGAGACTAACAAACAAGCCCCCTTGAAAGCTAAGGGATTACCCGCAAAAGAAAGCCACTGAAAAGAGGTGTTACAGACGGAAGCCGCTTGCTCACATCCTCATTTGCCAACAAGAAGTGCCCTTTCCCGCCTATGTTCACTTACATATTAGTTAACTAAGTCACCACTCTGCTTATGTATCCACACCTGCCTCACTCAATGTTTTTAGCCAGCCTGCTGACCTCCATCCTTCCAGCCAACTATGCTGCAATGACCAACAACTGACAACTGCAAACCTATATTGTTGTTTTCTTCCACCACTGCTACCTATAATGTCCTCCTTGAAATAGGGTCTGGCTGATGTTTCTGAACCTCATTTAAGAGAAAAAGGCGGGCACATACACCGCTTCATTCTTTCCCTTTAACGGACTGACTGATTCAAGTGCCCAAGACTGTCTAACCTAGAGGATCCACTAACCAGGAAGAAGGCTGAATCATCTGTATCAGATTGGGGCCAATCTATTATGCCTCATAGTACTGTATGAAGTTGATTTCAGAAATAGGGTAATCAGATAAGCAATACTTGGTTAGGATGCAAATTTCCTAAAAAAGGATATAAAAAGAAAACTATTTAAAATAGCGGCAGAATTGTCGTCTACTTCCATTAGGTCAGTTTTTGCATTTGGTATGTTATGCTCTGGATCAACAGCTTGTCATGCTGAATGTGGACAAGGCCACAGACAACAGATGAAAAATTTATGAAGAGCAAGTTGCATTCAATCTTATGAATTTATCACAAACTTTGATGGTAGAATTATTGATTAGGTTTTTTTTTTACTGATAATCATAAATTAGACAAATTCCTTAAGAACAAACAAGTCTCTTAGAAAGCTAACGGATTACCATCTCAACCCGTTAATAATATATTATCAACAGCGGCCAGCAAATGTTCTAAGAGTGAAATCAACATAATCTGCTAATTTTCCACCCCATCCTAAATCGACTGGTGAAATGGGAAAATGAGATAATCGCTTCTGTTTCTACCCTAATTCAGTGATCGATATGTAAGCCTAAAGAAAGAAACATTGCATTCTAGTTGACTGAGACTAACAAACAATTCCCCTAGACAGCTAAGGAATTACCATGTAATCCATTATTAACATGTTATCAACAGCAACCATCGATATTATAAGATTCAATTGAATTCCACCACATCCTAAATCGACAGTTCAAACGGGAAAACAAGGTGGTCACTTCCGTTGACTACCTTCAATAACAAAGAACACTAAGAAGTTGCGTACCTTATTCCATAGCCTCAAAGGTTAGACTTTCGACCAGAACTACAATTGCCTTCGGTTGATAGTCACAACGGCGTTTATCAAACCAATACCGTTCACTTCTATAAAAGCCACCTTCACCTTACACTGCGGTACTGGAAATAATAAGAAAACACTGGCAGCATAGGTATAGGAAGTAGGAAGGGAAGGGCAGTGGCCTGACGCTAGGGTAAGGGGAAAAAACTCAGGTGGAAAGGTGGAATACGGGCAGCGAAGAAGAGACAAAATGTGGAACGCCGCCTTGATCCACAGCTTGTCTCCCTCTTCGTTCGACACCGCGGAATCGTGAGGGAGAGGAAACGCTTTTGAGCCTTGATCCACAGCCTGTCTGCTGAGATTGCAGCATGGCGGCGTTCATCGGAAGATAGAAAAAAAAATTTGGACCATTTCTCGATTTGTGCGTGTCATCCTTGCGCAGGGGCCATGCTAATCTTCTCTGTATCGTTCCAATTTTATCGGATGTCTCCGAAGAGACAACAGCTTGCTCGCGACTAGTACTTATAAAGCCGCGCAATTTGTCTCGGTCACCGATGTGGGATTAAAATTCATTGCTAACAACTACACCCGCTTGCTTCCCAGTTCCCGCTAAAACCCTTTTCTGTCGAGTGCCATGTGTTTTGACCGCTGGAATGTAGTCGTCTTTGATGTCTATTTGTTCAGTTTGTTTGATTTGCGGTTAATAAATTGCTAACAATATATTAATATATAGTTCTTCTTTCATTTAATTCAGTGTAAAATGAAATTACAGTGTAAGCAAGAACTACATGAAGGAGCTGAGTCTATGTAAGGAGAATAGGAGAAGGTATGTATAGGGTGTAATATCTCAGACCTCTAATGCAGGAAGGACACGCCTAAATTAACTTTAGGAGAGCTTCCGTAAGGCATTTTTGTAATCATTACATCTTAGAAACTATTTCCCATAATAAAGATGAATGGGAGAGAAAGATCTATATAGAGACATATAGTGGATCCATAAAAACTTAGTTATTCTTGTAATTTATTTGTAGGGTAAGTGTAATTGCAATGAACAAATGCTAATGTTAGATTTAGATCAATAATTCTAAGAAAAAATTAATGATGTATCTACACAACTTAAACTAACATCAGGATAGCTTATAAGAAAGAAAAAAATAAAGTGTGAGATAATCTAAAATATCAATGTCTTTTGATCTTCAATTGGCTAAGAATATCACAACATGGTATTGGATTAATTTGACAGATGTAAAATGAACAACAAAGAAAGAAGGACATAGGTTAATTCTCCACCCAAGCAATACTTATCCAAATTTCATGTGGTATTGTGGATAAAACTTAGGATTACAATCTAGATACATTGATGTACTATTCAATGACAACTACGAATCGAATTCATGCATTATAGATTGAAAAACATGTGAAGTTTAGCTCATCTTAGAACAACTTCCCAAATAAGAATCAAGCTAAAGTCTCTTAGCCTGTCTCCCAAAAATCTTAGAATAGAAGAAGATACAAAAAAGTCCGGAAGAAACACCAATATGAACAATTTCAATCCAAATTAGTGTAAAGTCATCCAAAGTACTACTAAAGTTGAAACCACTTCAAAATAAATTGAGGACATGGTTAACTCGCTCGATTCACCACCAAACTCAGAGAACATAGTGATTCAGTTCTACTAGAATAGATCTACCCTAAAACCCTAAATTCACCATTAATTGCATATGAACTGTAGGCTTTAAAGAGCATAATAAAGATGACGAAGTATCTTTCCTATCTACATATTATTTCAATGCTTAACTTGTTTTTTAATTCCATTTTTTCTTTCTTATACTTATATTATTTTTTCCTAGTTAACTAGAATTTCATGTAGAATGTCCACCTAGCTCTACAATCTTCCCATGAAAGACCTTATGGTCGATAGATTTCCTCGAATAAATCCATAGACTCATATGACTATATGCAACCTTACTTTGGTCGATAAAACTTTTACATGAAAGTCTAAATGACACTGAGTTCTAAATTGGGGGCTTTTTGGTTAATTCAACTTTCTTTGATGTGATTGAAAACCCTAAAACTAGGTAAACATCACAAAGTTTGACTTCCAACTTCTAATATGATAGCTTCACATTTTTATTTTACTAAATTTGGTTAAAATAAGGTTTTTATCCTTCTCATATTGTTACATGGAAGCACCATTCTATGTTAGAACTCAATTTTCTCATAGTTAGGGTTTTATAACATCAATACAAATCTAAATAGTGGCCACATGTAATAAAATACATAATGAAGAAGATCTGTTTAGATTATTAAAAATGATAAATAGCATATGAAGCTACTGCATCTCATCTTTTTACTCCCATGTTTTTTACTCAAGTATATCACTTTGTGGATGTACCTTCACCCTTAGTATTTCATGTTTCCTCAATAGTGTGGTATTCCTATCCAAGATCTACATGAGTCTTTTTCACGTCATGATTGTACATTCACCCTTAATATCTCATATTCATTGGATATTCCTATTCTTTGATTAGGATTACAAACATAAAAGCACATTCAAATAAAGAGCATAATAAACGTCTTAATATGTTACCATAAACGACCAATTGACAGTAACTTCTTAAAAGAAACTCAATGCATTTCATGTCATTCTATTTCTCCTTTGGGGTTGTATGCATAAACAAATATGTATACTCTTATTATTTTCCTGGATAGGTCTTTACAGACAAAAAAGCATGCATCTTACTTGCTTTTTTCTCAAATTTCACTTTCATTTATTTCATTCTTCCTTTATATTTGATTGAGGATATGAATGCCTCTATTAATATTATATATATACATAACTTTATTCTCAGTGTGTGTTCCTCTCTAGGTAGCTTTCATCTACAAAAATTTTGGAGAGAGTGTGTATTTAAAATATGTAATTTAGTTCTTCAAACATTTTTAAATAATTTTCTCTCATCTAAATCTAATCAATCTTAACCAAAAACATTTAAATGTTTATTATTTCTCACTCATCACGTTCTCCTTATTTAAATCTATTGGTTAGAGATTATCATCAATATAATGTCCTCTTAGGTCATACCTTATATACTATCTATCATTATAAAATTGTATATCATTGTTTCAATATAACATATTAGATTCCTTATTTAATTATCATATAAATGTATGCTTGACCATTCCACAATATATATTTGGTGTTATTTATTCACTATTCTCAAGGTTTATATCTCTTAGTTAATATTCTTCTTACTTTTTTAACATTTTAGGCTTAGTATATGGCATGTCTTTATGTTAGTTGGCATGGATCATATAAGGATCAATTATTTCTTTTGATATTAATATTTTTTGTTATTCATAGGGTTCCCAAATTCACATACTTAGCACTATTTCATATTCTCCATAGATTTCTTCAACCACAAGAAACTCATTGGACTCGTTAGAGTAGAAATATCAAATTAAAATGAAAATAAACAAGAAAATATTGGGTCATATCATGTGGGTGAATTTTTCATATTATTTTCTTAGCATACAACCATCTATCTTTCATTAATGATTATTTTTTCCCTTATTCTTGGATCTAGTCATATGGGTGTATTTTTCATATTCTCTTCTTGACATACAACCATCTTTCTCTAGTTCATGATTATATAATTTTTCCTTATTCTTATTATTTCAACTTGGTCTCCTATCTAAATCTTATATCTCACAACTTTGTCTAATTCTCTTTTATTGAGTTCTTTTGAAAATTATTCCTATTCAATGAATTCATTGATTTATAAGTTCTCTTTTCTGATTATTCACACTTTAATTGAAGTGTTCATGTAAGGTATTGAGTTCAACACATATGATTCATCTTTTCCTAATTATGATTTTTGTTTATAATCATTCAATTATATCCCTTACTACATAAATCAATTCAGCTCTTTTTTTGTATATTTATATTTTATGTTACCTTTTCATCATTATACTTGTGAGTTATTATATAATATTGTTGAGTTTTCCTTGGTAACAAATAATTTCTTTTGATTATAACTTAGTATAGTTGCTTACATTTATATTATAAGGGACATCTCATATTCTACTATAATATCTTCTTTTACAATTATTTCCTCAATTTTGTTCCTAAGTCAACTGACTTCCTTCATTAGTCGGACGATTTGATTGCCCGTCTATTTACTTATTAGTTAGTTGTCCAACTTCTCACTGATATCAATTATAAAAGAAGTAAGCTTTAAAGAGACTAATCATTCACAAACATAAATATGGCAAGATACTTTAGATATCTACAAGAGTGAATCAATATATGAACAAGCTTGATTGAGCACAAAGAGAAATAATAACTCAAAAACATACAAAGAATAATTGAATAAATAAACACACTTGTTTAACCTCTCATTCATCTTATTATGCCCTGAACCCACATGAGGTGTACCACAATATGTGAAAGAATCACAACAAGCTACGATCTCACTGTACAAGGATTAGAAGCATGCCCATGTGCCTAAGCCTGTCTCTCGAGTAAGACCATGTTTGCAGTGGGCCTTGACACGTCTACCTCTCGACGGCTAATGGGAGTGGCCGAATATCTCAGACTCCACCTCTCAACCTGGGTACTCAGGCAGTGAGTCAAAGCCCTCAGGCTTATTGTGTATCAGTGGACCTACTGATCACTCAACATGTAACGTAGGTACCACCGACATCCCCAGTTGGTGTTGGGTACCACACAACTGTAAGGAGTCTACCCTACTGGTCAAGACCCCCGCACCCAACTGGTACGCTCCGACTTACCTCAATCTGGACTACCTCCAGTCGGGAAACTATTTCCTCTCCACAGCACAGGCCTCATCCTGTAAGGATTCTACAATGTTTAGGGCATCTAAATGTCTAATTTACTCTTAAAATTCACAATTCCATCATCACATTAATATATCATAGTTCAGCTTTGTAAATCGTTCATTTCATAAACCATTTGATAACATTTACCACAACTGAACTATTAAACATAACCACATCTCATACTGAGAAACATTAATATCACAATACTTGATTCACTGAACACTTATCATTAGGGTTTCATTTACCTCATTCACTTATCACATAACTCGCATAAAGATGTAATGTGTCATAACATCATTCGATAACGATTTCTCTAAGTAGTTCACATATGATTGAATATATATATATATATATATATGAAACCCTGTAATGAACTGAATTAGGGTTTCCACGCCATTTGCTAAAACATCATACATCAAGAACAACATTGAATCAAGATATCTATTTACAAACCTCCAACTTTCCATTCATGTAGGGTTTCACCCTCCTTACTGATATATCAGGCAAACATTGATATCACAGAATGAAATCCAAGATCTTATCTAACATATATGTAATACGCACACAAATAAAACAATCATTCATAACCAAGGAGATTCAACTAGGCAAACTTCTTTATTTAATTATACAACAATTTTAGTCATAGCCGAAAACCCTAAATTTCAATATATTCATGTAACCTCTACAATTACTTTAAGAATTCTCATTTAGATGTATTGCAATCGTTTCTAATGTGAATTCATAATCTAAAATTCATCACAATAGAGAAATAATCCATTTCATATCATCTTGCAAAAGCTAGATCAAAAAGGCAACTTAGTGTTTGTACTCGCATACTAAGAAATTGAAGATTTTTGATGATTTAACTCATTTTCGTGCAATCTACTATTTAAAGGAAGTACCCACTCACCCTAAGGTGTGAAAACACCTTAAAAATGTAGCCCATCTCTTAAAATCTCAAATCCATATCAAAACTCTGGCAAATCACCAGTTTCTTCTTCCTTTCAACCCTAAAGATGGTCTGTTGTAGGTAGAAGATGAAAATCAGATGTTAAGCCAAACCTCATATTCATTGGATTAGGGATTTTGAGCAAGGAGAAATGAGTAGGAGGAAGATTTGATGGTTAAAACTACTTACCAAGTCAAATCTATGACAATCCTTTTGGATTTTCACCGTTCTTCACATTCTTCCCCAAAAATTGCCCCAGAAAACACCTTCCAAGTCAACGTCTCATTTATCAAGATGTCTGATATGATAAAGGATCGAATCACAATTCTAATACACTTTGTTTCATTAAAAATAGATAAGTATAGCCCGAGATATGATCGTTTTATGATTGGCTGTCCTGGACGGCATTCGTCGCGGTCGCGGCACACGACGCAGCGTCGCGGTCGCGGCACTCTGTACATGTTTACTAAAAAGGGCATAACTCTCTCATTTTAACTCTGATTTGGTTCATTATTTTTTTTTATATCCATAATTGAATTTTATATAGTCCGAAAATATTGTTTTGATAATATTATTGGAGAAAAATTATTTATTAATTATTTCCTTCAATATCATTAACTCTCTTCTTGCATACATGTATGGGATAATGCTATATTACTCCAACTTGATCTTTATAGTAGGCTTAAGTCATGATTATGAGTTACCCAAACAAGTATTTAAGGTTATCAAAGTTAATATAAAGCACTAGATAAAATATTACTAACAAAACATGACAAGCATTAAGATTATCTTAAATCTCTAGGATTACCAGCAAAGCTAGGAACGGGTTGAAATAGATTGTTATCTAAATAAGAATAAGGCTGGAATTAATGAACATATGGCAAGCAATGAGGAGATGGGATTGAAGTAAAATCAACATAGCAGTTCAGCCATGACCAGAGAGACTAGAGGGGACAGAATGACTTGGGTGGATGTGCAGCAAAGGGGGCGAGCAGTCGTAGCGGTGATGAGAGGTTTGTGAGTTCAATAGGTGAAGAACATAAGCTACAGTCGAGCTGGCAACATGGAACGGTTAGGTGGGGGTTTCGGGCAGCAGTGGCGCTTTGTCGGGGACACATGTGTATACTAGGAAAATACCAGAGAGGCGTGCTAAACATAAAGTCCTAGTGGGTTGGTACTTCCTCTACCATCAGAGTCTCATCCTATTCATAAGTTTTTCTCAACCAAAAAAGTGACTATATATATTAGCGAGATTCTAGTCCTATCCCACTTAGAATCTCATAAATTAAATAAGGCCCTAATGTAGTAAATACATGCCTAAATTAACTTCAGGAGAGTTTCCAAAGACATTTTTGAAATCATTACATCTTGTTGAAAATATCTCCCACAATACAAATGATTGGAAGAGATAGATCTATATAGAGGCATATGGTGGATCCATAAAAACGGAGTTGTTCTTGAAATTTATTTGTAGAGTATGTGTAATTGCAAGGAACAAAGTGTAGCGTTAGATTGAGATCATAATTGTAAGATAAAATTAATGATGTATATACACAACTTAAATTAACTTCGAGAGAGCTTATAAGAAAAGATTTAGTATCATTACATATTATCAAGGAGAAGAAAATCACTAATTTCTTTGCTAAAGAAGTTATGTGGTTGTGTACATATATACGAGAGTACTTACATTGCCATCTTTTAGCACCATTGCCCTAACGCTGTGTTTGGTACTTGGTGATAAAATTGACAGTGATGGGGATGGGGACACTGATGGTGATAGGGACGGTGATGGTGATAGGGAAATTATTAAAATGTGTTGTTTGGTAACATGGGCATGGTGATAGGGAAATTATTAAAATGTGTTTTTTGGTAACATGTGCATGGTGATAGGGATGGTGATAGTGAAAAACTTAAAAAATGTTATTTGTTACATGGTTATCGTGATGGAGAGGATAATTTTTTTATAAAAAACACCTTACACAAGTAAGAACCATATTTATTAGAAACTTTTTTTTCACAATTTTCTAAATAAGTAGTGTGTCTTGAAAGAAACTTCTTTCACCACGATTCACCATGATTCACCATGCTTTTTCATGGGGACAAAAATAGATCAAAATTCACCACAGATCCACCATGGATTCACCTTGATTCCCTATCACCATGGCAAACATACAACATTTTTGTTTCACCGTCATCTCCTATCACCATGATTCACCACGTAACAAATGTAGCCTAAAACTACTTGACCACACCTCACCATGTAGAAGTCATTTGTATAGAAAATTTACCATCCATGTTTAGATTTAGTTGGACAATACAAGATGACAAACACCCTGCGTCAAGATATCATAAACCATGTAGGGTAGGAGAAGTATCACTCTCTATGAGGAGTTCCTCATTTATAATACTATATATACGTAAAAGGCAACAAAACATCAATAGAAACAATAAAGCACAACATAATCTAAAATATCAATGTCTTTTGATGTCCAGTTAGCAAAGAATCTCATTGTTGGTGTATATGCCCATAGATCCAATCATGTGATGATTGTAATGGCATAAGTGTAATTGATTTGATTATTAATAAAAGGCAAGCTTACAATTTATTTTATTTGTTCAATTATGAGATAATAAAATAACATAATAAATTTCTAGAGAATTATATTATTCAATGACGTATGTCTTCAAGTATGTGACTTGGAAGAATGAGATCATACACATTTTAAGAGTATATATATTCTCATTATGTCTTTGATCGGCTGTTATTGTGGATGGTAGATAGATAGGAATAAACATAATACCAGAGTGTGAGTTGGTTGATGACAGAATCTCATTAGTCATAATATGGAAATATCAAACCAAGCACACAGATACAAGTTAGGAACAGTGTATCAGACAGACCCACTGTGATACCGACACATGGAAGCCATCATAATGGAAGTCACAGTTAGCTCACATAGTGATGGTGGTGGTTGAGGTTCTTAGACCTGAAATCACTGCACTCGTCACATATTGTCCAATATGCTTTGACATCATCAAATGTAGTCCTGAAACATGAGTTGTTATAAAGGTGATGATTGGGTGACTGTAACACATGGGAATTGACTACGAGTGATAGATATGGGATTTATACCTACTAAGGGAGTATGATATCCTAGGTCTCTTGATTAGATAGACTGAGAAAAGCATGAATGCACATGTAAGTCAATATGTTGAGCTTACATATATCTCAGACAGTCTGCTCTGGTTCAAGGAACAAGATCGAATAATATTGAGGGTGACTGCTTCATGCCTCTAGTTCAATCTGTATATCAGTGACAAAGGAACTATACAAACAATATAACACCATACACAGATTGTAGGTTGAATTTGCTCCCCAACTTTGTATTCATTTGGGCAGCAATGATGTGCGACTAGGTACCGCTCATTGCTTGTGATGTCAACATTCACTGCCACCGTGATATGGGACCTATAGGGTCACACACACAGAAACTCATCCAAAAGAGGAGTTTGATCTTGAATGATGATTGAATTGATTACTAAAGAGTTTAGGTATTTCAACTTACGCAACAGATCAGCTGACTAGACTGCCAAATGATCAGTTCAAGTGTTGAGACTGTTGTATGGAGTGTCAGGCTGATTGTATTGTATATTGGTTGGAATTCTACCTGACCCGGGCTGCGAGAAGCCCGTCTCGCTTGTGGGAAATGGTCGTCTGACCTGGTGTGAGACACCCATCTTGCTTGTATGAAATGGCCATCTGGCCTCGTGCAAGGCAACCATCTCAGATGCACCAAACGGTCATGACAGGGGTGCAATTCGATTGTATAAAGGATTGGTGTTGACGTCGAGTTGAGTACTAATTGGAATTGAATTGCCGACATATGTGCAAAACTGGAAGGTGTGAAACGATCATTTCCCTTAGCATGTGAGACGACCGTCTCGCTGGGTGAGGCAACCATTTTGGCACACGTAGGTCGTGAAACTTCCAGAATTTTTATTTCCAGTCCTTTCCACTCCCTCTTTAATCACGTATTAGATTGGGACTGGGAACCCTGACCCTAACCCCTCCTATATATAGAGAGGTACTGGGGGCTTCCCAAAGCACAACTACAACATAGATAATTAAAAATCAGTTGCTCTGATAATTGTTGTTCTCTCTGGTTGTGGTAACCATGAGAGCCCAGGCAAGTCCTACCCGACTAGGGAGGGATAGCTAAGGGAGAGAAACAACTGAGGATCATTGTTGTGGAAGAGAAAGTTGGAGAGTAGTGTGTCATGTCTGGTCCAGTAGGACGACAGGAGTTCTAGTTGGTCCGTCATGACTACTCTAGAGGTAGGAGTCCTTTGGTTGCTGCTAGGAGAGCGACATCAACTCGCAGTCTGTGGCGAGATCAGAGAAGCCATTGTAGCAGTTGTCTGAGTTTGATGTTCTTGGAGGAGCGGTCAAACGAGTCTCATTGCAATTAGGAGATGCACATATACCGTCCAAGACAGAGTGTGTATCTACATCGACAAGGATTGTCATTGAACTTGCTCCAGGACCAGGTATATCTTCATGAAACCATCCTTGTCATTGTATAGTTATTGACACAATCTGCTGGTTTATGAGAAATATATGTCAGTACTTTTTTTTCTCTATTGCCTACCTAATGTCGTATTTCTCTACAGTGGAATCATTCTGTTTAGGGAATTAGTGTTGCCTTGTTCCTCCAAACTCAGAACCCCTAATATTCTAGGTCATGTGCCTGAGCCAGAACCAAGTCTCACTATAACACTCACAGTTGCAATTGTTAGGAACTACATGTGTATTAAACATAAAGCTGGATGAAACAAACATACAAGAAATTATTAAAGCTATAACCTGTAAGCATGTCCAAAAACATAACGTTCAACACCAAATAAATTCGTCCATGGCATAATTTAACTGACAGAAATCTTTCAGAATGGCTACGAGTTATTCTAATAAAGTTCAACAATAATTTAGAATATGTTATATACAATAAAAGTAGTTTTAAATATAATATAATATCAAATATTAGTAAAAATATGTTTCATTGGAAAGTGTTCGATAATGGTTCCATGGTCGCATATTGGGTTGCACAGGCCTATCTTCTGAACATTGTTCATTAGCTTTTGTGACACAATATTCCACTTTTTGGCCACATATTGAAACCATTAAGTAACACTGAGCTTTCTCGTGCCATACACAGGCTGATTCCTGAAGATTGCTTGTTACCTTACTGCTTTACCGCCAATGCAATGGATCTTTCTAGTGTTAACCAATGTGATCGCTGGTGGTGCTTTCCAGGTTAATCTTGCATTTACAGTATTGCTCTGGATCCAAACAATAGGTCAGGCTGAATGTGGACAAGGCCATAGACAACAGATGCAAATTTATGAACTTATCGCAATTTGATAGTAGAATTATTGATTAAATTTTTTTACTGATCATCATGAATTAGACTATTCCTTAAGAATAGTCCTTAAGAAGCCAAATGTTATGGCTGGAACTTGGGAAACAGACTTGGCAACAACCTACTTGTTTAATACATCAAAACTTATCGGTTGTGTTAGCAGACCATTACTAACTATTTTACAGCCTTAATAAATGTTTGAGAATAACTATAAGGAATTCATTAGTCCCTATTGGAAGGACTGCTCAACAAACAACACATCAGGCAACTGAATGTAAAGTCAGATATGAAATCTGCTTCTGCCCTGATATAAAGATCAACATGTAGGCATAAATATATTGATTGCAACTAAAGAACAAGTCTCCTAGACAACTAAGGGATTACTGCCTAATCCGTTAGTAATGTAATATCAACAGCAGCCAGCAATGTCTAAGACTCAAAGCAATATCATAAAATTTTCCATCCCATCCTAAAGCGACAGGTGAAATGGAAAAGACGACGCGGTCGCTTCCATTGACTACCTTCAATGACAAACAACACCCAGATCTTGGTATAAGAAGTTGCGTACCTTAGTCCATACTTTTAATGGGGTGCAAGATCCCCGCTACTGCCTTTTTTGGTATCTGTGCTTGTCCACCACCCACTATAGCAGCATGTTTGCCTCCATCATCTCATCGTGATTCACCGCCACAGGTTGCAACAGACCCCATAGCATGTTGCTCTCAATAAAATCCAAAAATGAGCAAGACGACCTCAAACACTACTTGCTTGTCCACGCCACCTACCCACAAACCAAAGACACTGAAATAGGTGTTGCAGGCGGCAGCCGCTAGCTCGCAAATCCTGCCCACAAGAAGTGCCGTTTTCAGTCTATGTTCACTTACATATTGGTTAAAGTAATCACTACCCTGCTTGTGTATCCACTCCTTCCTCACCCAATGTTGTTGACCAGCCTGCTGGCCTCCATCCTTCCCAACAACTATGCTACATGACCAACAACAGGCAACCGCAAGCCTATGATGTAGTTTTGTTCCACCACCACTACCTCTGATGCCCTACTTGAAATAGGGTTAGGGTTGATGGTTCTAAATATAAGAAAAAAGGGGAGCATATACACCGCCCAGCTCTCTCTCCCTATAATGAACTGACTGATTCAAGTGCCCAAGACTGTCCAACCTACAGGATCGACTAACCAGAAATAACCCTGAATCATTCACATCAGAGTGCAACCAATCTATAATGACTCATAGTAATGTATGAAGTTGATTTAAGAAATAGGGAAAGCAATAGTTCCTTGAAACAGATATGGGAGGAAGAACCCTGCCACACCCTTTTTTTCTATATGCTTGTCCACCACCTGCTGCAGCAGTATGCTCGCCTCCATCACCTCATCATCATTCACTCCCACAGGCTGCAACAAACCCCACAGCATGTTGCTTTCAATGAGATCCAAAAAATGAGCAAGAACCCTTGAACACTACTTCGCCAGTCCACCTACCCGCAAAACAAAGCCACTGAAAGAGGTGCTGCAGCCGCTAGCTCACATCCTCATTTGGCCACAATAAGTGCCCTTTCCAGCCTATGTCCACTTACAGAGTAGCTAATCTAATAATCACTAATTTACTACCCTGCTTGCATATTGACTACTGCCTAACTCTATGTCGCGGCTTCCATCCTTTCTGCCAGCCATGCTGCCTGACCAACAACCAACAAGTACAAGACTTTGTTGTCGATAACTTCCACCATCACCACCCGTGATGCCCTCCTTGAAATAGAGTTAGAGCCGATGGTTCTAACCCTCATTCAAGAGAAAAGAGGGGATCACATATCTCACTCTAGCTTTCTTCCTTTAATGAGCTGACATGTTCAAGGGGCCAGGATCGTCCAACCTAGAGGATTCACTATACAAAAGGAACCACCAACCATCCACAGTGCATCGTATTAATGTATGAAGGTGATATCAGCTATACAGTAATGAGATTAGAATTTTTTCTTAGGTTTTAAAATCCAAAAAAATACAGATAAGTTAAAGAAAATGAGTCTCCCCTTAAAAGTCAAAAAAAGTTTTGGAAACTTGTAGTGTTATGGTGAACTCGGATAGCATGCCAACACAAAAATGTGAATAATTGGTGTTATCTGAGGGTAGGATATGTTCACAGCTTTCTATTACCATGTGCAATAGATTAGAAGTTCTTTACCATGGAAGGTGTACCACAAGAACTTGTCCTCCACTAAAACTACTCGAACATGCTAGATCTATCTTCATGGAAACAAAATTGTCCCAGCTTCCCTTAGATTGAAAATTGACAATATTTTGTTTAGGGGATTTGTCTTGCCTTGTTTGGCCAAACTCAGAAGCTGTCCTTCTTCAATCTAGTTTTATGATAATCTTGACAAAGGAAGCTGCAGAACCTCATTCTAGAAGGGCTGAAAGCGTGCCAAAACAGTAAGATCCAAAATCTAATGAGTAAAGAGGAGATGCTTGATATAAATATATATCAAATCCAAAATCTAATTCGAGTTTGATATTGAGATAATAAGTGATCTGAATCAAGAACTAGGGATAGAATAAGGTCCGAAGTTTAGCAAGAACTAACACCCTCCCCCACAACATTTAGATGCAGCATCGCCAGAGGCAAATTCAAGATTCACAAGATACCAGAAAAAGGTCGTGTTCTTCAGCACCAACCCAGTCTCACTATAGCACCCATTATAGTCGCGTCAGGTGTGCAGATCCAGGTTGCAATCCATTCTACCCATACAAATTTGAAAGTTCTTTTAGGCCTGATTGCTAGTAGCAGAATTGTCGTCTACTTTCGTTAAGTCAGTTTTTGCATTTGGTATGGTATGCTCTGGATCAACAGCTTGTCATGCTGAATGTAAACAAGGTCAAAGACAACAGCTGCAAAATTTTGAAGAGCAAGTTAGTTCAAAATTATGAATTTATTGCAATTTTGATAGTAGAATTATTCATTAGATTTCTTTACTGACCATCGTAAATGAGATATATCAGTTAAGAACAATCCTTAGAAAGAATCCTTAAGAATAGCCGACTTTTACGGCTGGAACTCGGAAAACATCCTTGGCAGCAGCTTGCTTCTTTGATACATGAAAACTTATTTTTTTGTGTTAACATACCAATACTAACTATTTTAAAACCCTAACAATGTTTGGGAATTATATACGGAATTCATCAGTCTGTATTGGAAGGAGTGATCAACGAACAACACATCAGGCATCTAAATGTAAAGTCAGACATGAAGTCTGCCTCTTCCCTGATTTTATGATCAATGTGTAAACATAAAGAAATATTGCATTCAATTTAACTGAGACTAACAAACAAGCCCCCTTGAAAGCTAAGGGATTACCCGCAAAAGAAAGCCACTGAAAAGAGGTGTTACAGACGGAAGCCGCTTGCTCACATCCTCATTTGCCAACAAGAAGTGCCCTTTCCCGCCTATGTTCACTTACATATTAGTTAACTAAGTCACCACTCTGCTTATGTATCCACACCTGCCTCACTCAATGTTTTTAGCCAGCCTGCTGACCTCCATCCTTCCAGCCAACTATGCTGCAATGACCAACAACTGACAACTGCAAACCTATATTGTTGTTTTCTTCCACCACTGCTACCTATAATGTCCTCCTTGAAATAGGGTCTGGCTGATGTTTCTGAACCTCATTTAAGAGAAAAAGGCGGGCACATACACCGCTTCATTCTTTCCCTTTAACGGACTGACTGATTCAAGTGCCCAAGACTGTCTAACCTAGAGGATCCACTAACCAGGAAGAAGGCTGAATCATCTGTATCAGATTGGGGCCAATCTATTATGCCTCATAGTACTGTATGAAGTTGATTTCAGAAATAGGGTAATCAGATAAGCAATACTTGGTTAGGATGCAAATTTCCTAAAAAAGGATATAAAAAGAAAACTATTTAAAATAGCGGCAGAATTGTCGTCTACTTCCATTAGGTCAGTTTTTGCATTTGGTATGTTATGCTCTGGATCAACAGCTTGTCATGCTGAATGTGGACAAGGCCACAGACAACAGATGAAAAATTTATGAAGAGCAAGTTGCATTCAATCTTATGAATTTATCACAAACTTTGATGGTAGAATTATTGATTAGGTTTTTTTTTTACTGATAATCATAAATTAGACAAATTCCTTAAGAACAAACAAGTCTCTTAGAAAGCTAACGGATTACCATCTCAACCCGTTAATAATATATTATCAACAGCGGCCAGCAAATGTTCTAAGAGTGAAATCAACATAATCTGCTAATTTTCCACCCCATCCTAAATCGACTGGTGAAATGGGAAAATGAGATAATCGCTTCTGTTTCTACCCTAATTCAGTGATCGATATGTAAGCCTAAAGAAAGAAACATTGCATTCTAGTTGACTGAGACTAACAAACAATTCCCCTAGACAGCTAAGGAATTACCATGTAATCCATTATTAACATGTTATCAACAGCAACCATCGATATTATAAGATTCAATTGAATTCCACCACATCCTAAATCGACAGTTCAAACGGGAAAACAAGGTGGTCACTTCCGTTGACTACCTTCAATAACAAAGAACACTAAGAAGTTGCGTACCTTATTCCATAGCCTCAAAGGTTAGACTTTCGACCAGAACTACAATTGCCTTCGGTTGATAGTCACAACGGCGTTTATCAAACCAATACCGTTCACTTCTATAAAAGCCACCTTCACCTTACACTGCGGTACTGGAAATAATAAGAAAACACTGGCAGCATAGGTATAGGAAGTAGGAAGGGAAGGGCAGTGGCCTGACGCTAGGGTAAGGGGAAAAAACTCAGGTGGAAAGGTGGAATACGGGCAGCGAAGAAGAGACAAAATGTGGAACGCCGCCTTGATCCACAGCTTGTCTCCCTCTTCGTTCGACACCGCGGAATCGTGAGGGAGAGGAAACGCTTTTGAGCCTTGATCCACAGCCTGTCTGCTGAGATTGCAGCATGGCGGCGTTCATCGGAAGATAGAAAAAAAAATTTGGACCATTTCTCGATTTGTGCGTGTCATCCTTGCGCAGGGGCCATGCTAATCTTCAGCTTGTCTCCCTCTTCGTTCGACACCGCGGAATCGTGAGGGAGAGGAAACGCTTTTGAGCCTTGATCCACAGCCTGTCTGCTGAGATTGCAGCATGGCGGCGTTCATCGGAAGATAGAAAAAAAAATTTGGACCATTTCTCGATTTGTGCGTGTCATCCTTGCGCAGGGGCCATGCTAATCTTCTCTGTATCGTTCCAATTTTATCGGATGTCTCCGAAGAGACAACAGCTTGCTCGCGACTAGTACTTATAAAGCCGCGCAAGTTGTCTCGGTCACCGATGTGGGATTAAAATTCATTGCTAACAACTACACCCGCTTGCTTCCCAGTTCCCGCTAAAACCCTTTTCTGTCGAGTGCCATGTGTTTTGACCGCTGGAATGTAGTCGTCTTTGATGTCTATTTGTTCAGTTTGTTTGATTTGCGGTTAATAAATTGCTAACAATATATTAATATATAGTTCTTCTTTCATTTAATTCAGTGTAAAATGAAATTACAGTGTAAGCAAGAACTACATGAAGGAGCTGAGTCTATGTAAGGAGAATAGGAGAAGGTATGTATAGGGTGTAATATCTCAGACCTCTAATGCAGGAAGGACACGCCTAAATTAACTTTAGTAGAGCTTCCGTAAGGCATTTTTGTAATCATTACATCTTAGAAACTATTTCCCATAATAAAGATGAATGGGAGAGAAAGATCTATATAGAGACATATAGTGGATCCATAAAAACTTAGTTATTCTTGTAATTTATTTGTAGGGTAAGTGTAATTGCAATGAACAAATGCTAATGTTAGATTTAGATCAATAATTCTAAGAAAAAATTAATGATGTATCTACACAACTTAAACTAACATCAGGATAGCTTATAAGAAAGAAAAAAATAAAGTGTGAGATAATCTAAAATATCAATGTCTTTTGATCTTCAATTGGCTAAGAATATCACAACATGGTATTGGATTAATTTGACAGATGTAAAATGAACAACAAAGAAAGAATGACATAGGTTAATTCTCCACCCAAGCAATACTTATCCAAATTTCGTGTGGTATTGTGGATAAAACTTAGGATTACAATCTAGATACATTGATGTATTATTCAATGACAACTACGAATCGAATTCATGCATTATAGATTGAAAAACATGTGAAGTTTAGCTCATCTTAGAACAACTTCCCAAATAAGAATCAAGCTAAAGTCTCTTAGCCTGTCTCCCAAAAATCTTAGAATAGAAGAAGATACAGAAAAGTCCGGAAGAAACACCAATATGAACAATTTCAATCCAAATTAGTGTAAAGTCATCCAAAGTACTACTAAAGTTGAAACCACTTCACAATAAATTGAGGACATGGTTAACTCGCTCGATTCACCACCAAACTCAGAGAACATAGTGATTCAGTTCTACTAGAATAGATCTACCCTAAAACCCTAAATTCACCATTAATTGCATATGAATTGTAGGCTTTAAAGAGCATAATAAAGATGACGAAGTATCTTTCCTATCTACATATTATTTCAATGCTTAACTTGTTTTTTAATTCCATTTTTTCTTTCTTATACTTATATTATTTTTTCCTAGTTAGCTAGAATTTCCTGTAGAATGTCCACCTAGCTCTACAATCTTCCCATGAAAGACCTTATGGTCGATAGATTTCCTCGAATAAATCCATAGACTCATATGACTATATACAACCTTACTTTGGTCGATCAAACTTTTACATGAAAGTCTAAATGACACTGAGTTCTAAATTGGGGGCTTTTTGGTTAATTCAACTTTCTTTGATGTGATTGAAAACCCTAAAACTAGGTAAACATCACAAAGTTTGACTTCCAACTTCTAATATGATAGCTTCACATTTTTATTTTACCAAATTTGGTTAAAATAAGGTTTTTATCCTTCTCATATTGTTACATGGAAGCACCATTCTATGTTAGAACTCAATTTTCTCATAGTTAGGGTTTTATAACATCAATCCAAATCTAAATAGTGGCCACATGTAATAAAATACATAATGAAGAAGATCTATTTAGATTATTAAAAATGATAAATAGCATATGAAACTACTGCATCTCATCTTTTTACTCCCATGTTTTTACTCAAGTATATCACTTTGTGGATGTACCTTCACCCTTAGTATTTCATGTTTCCTCAATAGTGTGGTATTCCTATCCAAGATCTACATGAGTCTTTTTCACGTCATGATTGTACATTCACCCTTAATATCTCATATTCATTGGATATTCCTATTCTTTGATTAGGATTACAAACATAAAAGCACATTCAAATAAAGAGCATAATAAACGTCTTAATATGTTACCATAAACGACCAATTGACAGTAACTTCTTAAAAGAAACTCAATGCATTTCATGTCATTCTATTTCTCCTTTGGGGTTGTATGCATAAACAAATATGTATACTCTTATTATTTTCCTGGATAGGAGCTGAGTCTATGTAAGGAGAATAGGAGAAGGTATGTATAGGGTGTAATATCTCAGACCTCTAATGCAGGAAGGACACGCCTAAATTAACTTTAGGAGAGCTTCCGTAAGGCATTTTTGTAATCATTACATCTTAGAAAATATTTCCCATAATAAAGATGAATGGGAGAGAAAGATCTATATAGAGATATATAGTGGATCCATAAAAACTTAGTTATTCTTGTAATTTATTTGTAGGGTAAGTGTAATTGCAATGAACAAATGCTAATGTTAGATTTAGATCAATAATTCTAAGAAAAAATTAATGGTGTATCTACACAACTTAAACTAACATCAGGATAGCTTATAAGAAAAAAATAATAAAGCGTGATATAATCTAAAATATCAATGTCTTTTGATCTTCAATTGGCTAAGAATATCACAACATGGTATTGGATTAATTTGACAGATGTAAAATGAACAACAAAGATAGAAGGACATAGGTTAATTCTCCACCCAAGCAAGACTTATCCAAATTTCATGTGGTATTGTGGACAAAACTTAGGATTACAATCTAGATACATTGATGTACTATTCAATGACAACTACAAAGAGATATGCTTTGTTTTCTCAATATGGAGTGTGGGGGTCTCTTGCTATTCAATGAGTTTAATTAGATGTCCACTTATCTCCACCTATTAGTTAAAACATTACTCCTTATACTATTTCAAGGATCATTCAGTACCAATAACAGTATCATCAACATGTATCCCATCGTTTACATTGAATGCAACATATAAGTGTTTATTTTTTGTTTTGACCAACTTTGAGAATAAAGGTATAATTTTAACTTTGAATTGACATTGAATCATGTTAACCAATCATATTGAATTCTATTTTATCATATTCTATGCATCCATTAATATCAATATATGACACATATCCTCCTCAACATTCAAATGTAGCAATTTCAAAATAGGGCAGGGTTACATAGCACTAAGTCACATAAACCATTATAATTGGATTTATATATGGGCAAAATATATACTAATCAAGATGAATACAATAATAGTTCATAGGATTGAATCCAATTCACGCATTATAGATTGAAGAACATGTGAAGTTCATCTCGTCCTAGAACATCTTCCCATATTAGAATCAAGCTAAAGTCTCTAAACCTATCTCCCAAAAATCTTAGAATAGAAGACGGAATAGAAAAGTCAGGAAGAAACACCAATATGAACCATTTCAATCCAAATTAGTGTAAAGTCATCCAAAGTACTACTAAAGTTGAAACCACTTCCCAATAAATTAAGGACATGGTTAACTTACTCGATTCACCACCAAACTTAAAGAACATAGTGATTCAGCTCTACCAGAATAGATCTACCCTAAACCCTAAATTCATCATTTACATATGAACTTAAGGTTTTAAATAGCATAGAAAAGATGACGAAGTATCTCTCTTATCTACATACTATTTCAGTGCTTAATTTGTTTTTGAATTCCACTTTTTCTTTCTTATACTTATATTATTTTTTCCTAGTTGTCTAGAATTTCCCACGGGAAGTCCACCTAGCCCTACAATATGTTGGTATGCATGCCCAGAGAGCCAATCATATGATGATTGTAATGGCATATCTTGTAAATGATTTGATTAATAATAAAGGCAACCTTCCATTTATTATGTTATTCAGTTAGGAGATAATGATATAACATAATAAATGTCTAAAGAATGATACTACTCAATGATGCATGTCTTCGAGTTGAGGATCTGAATGATGAGATCATATGGATGTCAAGAGTATATGCATTCTTGTTATGTCCCTAGTTGAACGTTATTGTGGAAGGCTAATAGACAACAATAACACTTAAGCCTAGATGTGTGTTGGTTGATGACAGAATCTCATTAGTCATGATATGTGATATCAAATCAAGCACATAGATACTTGTTAGAGAACACTATATCAGACAGATCCACCTTGAGAGTGACACATGGAACCATGAATGGTAGTCAGAGTCATCTATCATAGTGATGGTGGTGATTGTGGTTCTTAGACTTGAAAATCACTACACTCATCACATGTCATTCAGTGTGCTTTGACATCATCCACCGTGATCTTGAATAACAGTCGTCAAAAAGGTGGTGCTCGGGTGCACTATGACACATGGGGAGGATTGTGAGTGATGTAGATGGGATTAGTCCCTTCTATAGGAGTTTGATATCTTGGCCACTTGATAAGTGATACTGAGAAATGCATGGCCATGCTAATGTGAGTCAATATGTGATATTGAGCTTACGTGCATCTCATACAATCTGCTCTAGTTCAAGAAACATGGATTGAATGTTGAAGAGTATAATGACTCCATGCCTCGAGTTCAATCCAGATATCAGAGATAAAGGAATTATACATTCACTATCACACCAATCACGGATGATAGGTTAAGTTGTTCTCTAACTTCTCCAATTACTTGGGTAGAAATGAAGTCTTGCTAGTTACCAATCATTGCTTGTGAAATCATAATATGATTATGAATATCATTATCAACGTAAATGTGGAGCCTACCAGGTCACATGCATAGGATGTGATTGGAATAGGAGTATAAATGTGGATGCGACTGGAAATATTCTGAATCAAAATGATTACTAAACCGTTTAGGTAATCTACTATAATAATGGGATATAATCTAAGATAATTGGTTAAAGTGTTTAAGTCGATTAATTAGATTCCATTGTTAAGTCGATTGGTTTATTCATAGTAATTAAATGGAGATAGATAAAGGAAATTAGTTAATCAATTAATATGATTAATTGAATTTATTAATTATTTCCATAATATTCTTTTATTGGTTCAAGAGCGGCTCATTTTATATGCAGCCGCAACCCTTTTATTTGCCTAAGGGTTTTGGAAAATGATGCTTCCTTTCTTTGCTATTTATAGGGGCATGACGACTGTATTAGGTACGCTAGAGATAGACATCAGTGGTTACACTCTTGTATGTGAACCCCAATCATCATCGTCCCCAAGCGAGAGAGAAGGAGAGCAACTGATGCTAGTACGTCGTCAAATAGAAGGTTGCTCCTTCTCGTCGGCTTAGGAAGCCTGACGTGGAGTTCGAGTCCATCTGCATGGATGAAGTATAAACGTTGACGCTGAGTTTCCTGTGTTTGGAGGACGGCTGAGGATTGTGTGTGCACGCTAGGAGTGACACACATCATCAGGCCAAGGAACATCACCGGACTTGCTCTGGGATGAGGTATATCCATGTCCCCTCTTTCTAAATACATTATTGTCGATGAGATCCTTGAGTAGGATATGTGAAGAAAATAAATTATTTCTTCCGTTGCGCCTGTTGCCTCCACAAAACCCAACACAGTCTTCCCATAAAAGACTTCCTTGAAGAAATCCATAGACTCATATGACTATATAAAACCTTACTTTGGTCGACTGCACTTCTACAAAGCAAGTCTAAATGACACAGAATTCTAAATTGGAGGCTTTTTGGTTAATTCAACTCTCTTTGATGTGATTGAAAACCCCTAAAACTAGGAAAACATCACAAAGTTTGACTTCTAACTTCTAATATAATAACTTTAATTTTTTATTTTACCAAATTTGCTTAAAACAAGGTTTTATCCTTCTCATATTGTTACATGAAAGCACCAATCTATGTCAGAATTAAATTTTCTCATAGTTAGGGTTTTATAACATGAATCCAAATCTATATAGTGGCCACATGTAATAAAATACATAATAAATAAGATCTGTTTAGATTAATAGAAATGATAAATATAAACTAATGAATCTTCATCATCATTAATACATTAGGCTAAAAAATTCCAAGGCAAACTCAAGACTGTCCTACATAGTATCTTCTCCTTTTACAGATTCAACATAAAACTTCAAAAAATATCAAATGAAACTACTACATCTCATCTTTTTACTCCCATGTTATTTCCTCAAGTTGTTCACTTTGGGGATGTACCTTCACCATTAGTATTCCATATTTTCTCAATAGTTTGATATTCCTATCCAAGATCTACATGAGTCTCTTTCACGTCATGGTTGTACCTTCACCCTCAGCACCTCTTGTTCCCTCACTTGTTGGATATTCCTATCCTTCGATTAGGATTACAAACATAAGAACACATTCAAATGAAGTGCATATTAAACATCTTATTATGTTACCATAAACAACTAATTGAGTGGTAGTTTCTTAAAAGAAACTTAATACCTTTCATGTCATTCTATTTCTCTTTTTGGGTTGTATGCATAAACAAATATGTATACTCTTATTCTTTCTCTGGTTAGGTCTTTATAGACAAAAAACATGCATCTTACTTGCTTTTTTCTCAAATTTCACTTTCATTTATTTCATTCTTCATTTATATTCAATTGAGGATATGCATGCCTCTATTAATATTATATATATATATATATATATTCATTCTTAGTGTGTGTTCCTTTCCATGTAGCTTTCACCTACAAAAATAATGGAGAGGGTGGGTATTTAAAATATGTAATTTAGTTCTTCAAACATTTTTAAATAATTTTCTCTCATCTAAATATAACCAATCTTAACCAAAAACATTTAAATATTTATTATTTCTCACTCGTCATGTTCTCCTTATTTAAATATATTGATTAAAGATTATTATTGATATAATGTATTCTTACGTCATACCTTACATACTATCTATCATTCTAATAATTGAATATCATTGTTTCCATATAACATATTAGATCACTTATTTAGTTCTCATACACATGTATGCTTGACCATTCCACAATATATATTTTGTGTTATGTATTCAGTATTCTCAAGGTTTATATCTCTGAGTTAATATTCTTATTACTTGTTTAACATTTTAGGCTTACTATATGGCATGTTCTTTATGACATTTGACATGGGTCATACAAGGATCAATTATTTCTTTTGATATTAATCTTTTTGGTTATTCATAGAGTTCCCAAATCCACATACTTAGCACCATTTTAGATTCTCCTTAGATTCCTACAACCACAAGAAACACATTGTGCTCGTTAGAGTAAAACTATTGTATGACTCTAAAAACATCAAATTAAAATGAAAATAAATAAGAAAACATCATATCTAATCATGTGGGTGAATTTTTCATATTATCTTCTTGACATACAACCATCTTTCTTTGATTCATGATTATTTTTTTTCATTATTCTTGGATCTAGTCATGTGGGTGTATTTTTCATATTCTCTTTTTGACATACAACCATCTTTCTCTAGTTCATGATTATATTATTTTTCCTTATTCTCATTATTTCAACTTGGTCTCCTATTTGAATCTTATATCTCACAACTTTGTCTAATTCTCTTTTCTTTAGTTCTTTTGAAAATTATTCCTTTTCAATGAATTTTTTTTAAAAAAATTGGCCATTCATTCATCCCGTGGCCGGGGGGTTTTGAACTTTAGATCTCTCGGTCTTACATCATTACTTTTACCATCTGGGTGCCATCTCTTTGGCTCCTTTTCAATGAATTCATTGATATATAAATTCTCTTTTCTAATTATTTTCACTTTAATTGAAGTGTTCATGTAAGGTATTGAGATCAACACATATGTCATTCAAATTCTAATGTTGTTTTCAATACTGAAATGTATTCTAAACCCCACCCAAGGTTACTGTAACTCACTTTAAGTACTATCTATTTTTTAGTGTGATATATACTCATTTGTACCTTGAATTCAAATTATTATATTTCTTTAAGCTTGAAATTGAGGTTTATTGTCATATGTTAAAATTTTATACTCATTTACTACACTCTTCCTTGGATTTAAACATTTTGGTCATCTCACACACTTATAGTTTTCTAATTTTATGTTCCCATGATTTTTATTTAGAATAGTAAAAGGATTCATTAGATCCCATAAATTATCCTACCAGTTGGCACTAAAAATGCGTGTTGTCCTAAAGGCAACAGATACTCAATATTTAACAAACTTATATTCATCTTAAATATGTAAGAAGAATATCAAATTATGGAAAATAAATTACGAATAATATTAAGTCCACTTGATGTAAAGAATATGAACAATCATTCATTGAAATTTATAGTACACCACAATATTAACAAGATCATTTACTTTTGGATATTGAGTATATGAAATTCATATTAGTAAAATCATTCATGTTCTTTTTCAATGAAACTGATAGTATAAATAAAATTCATTATACACTGCATCTTTATGCCCTTGTTCTCTTTATCATAGTTTGGTCTTATAATCCTAATATATATAGAGTTTCTCACTAATCTACCTTTCCACTACATACCTAGACAATACATACAAGAAAGAACATACATAGTAGTTCAATATTGGTTGATTTATGTAGTTTGATATTGGTTGATTTACATATATAGGCTCAGGCCAGGATACCAAATGCTTAAATTTTCCATATTTATCACCATACACCTCCTATTTTCCACTATTGTGACTCTGACTAACAGACCTAGAGGTCCTTGATACAACCTAAGATCTTAAAATAAGTTGTTACACCTACATATCACAATTTAAACTAATTACAATATCTGAGCAGTATGAAAAGCACACACGTAACAAACATGAAAATTAAATAAAACTTATCTTTATTTATTGAATGAGCTTTACAATGTTTATGACATGGCATGAAGGCAAATTTGGAAAATACAACGGTACACTGAAATGTACAAGTATTCAATCCCTTTTTGAATAAGAATATTCCACATGAAGATGTGTTGGAGCTTGTTCATTTCATAAAATTAATACTATTTGAGTGCAAAGCAAGATCTTGGCAACCACTTGTTATACCTAAAATCAAAAATTCAGACACATTGTCATTGTGTAACATACCAAACCTAGCATGCATCTTGCCTCTTGAAACCCTAATCCCTTGGATGTGATGCTTGTATGTAGGGTTGTAAATGGATATGGGTATACCCGCATACCCTCAAACCCATGCCCCCTAAATCCATCATGGGTATAAATTTTATAACCACATAACCACTTACCCTTATACCCACATATTCGCCTCTCAATGGATAAGGTTATGTTTATGCATGTACAGATACCCTATATACCCATATACCCATTTAAACATATTTTTATATTAAAAAAATTATACTAGAATGCAATGGTGCATATTTTAGCACTCAAATTTTGTAAGTATAAGTAACTTAAAATAGTAAAAGGTTATATTAGAATGTAGTGATCCATATTCACCAGGTAAGCCTACATGATGTCTAAGATCAATTGTTGACTTTATTATTATATTAATATTATAGTCAAACTCTATAGTATTCACCAATAGAGCCATTTACAGGGTAGAATAAGTAGGACTCTCTATGAGGAGGTCCTCATCTACAATACCATCGATACGTAAAAGACAACAAAACATCAACAAAAGTAATAAAGTGTGAGATAATCTAAAATATCAATATCTTTTGATCTTCAATTACCTAAGTATCTCACAACATGGTATTGGATTTATTCGACAGATGTAAAATGAACAACAAAGATAGAAGGACATAGGTTAATTCTCCATCCAAGCAAGACTTATCCAAATTTCATGGGGTTTTGTTGACAAGACTTAGAGTTACAATCTAGATATAGTGATGTACTATTCTATGACAATTACAAAGAGATATGCTTTGTTTTCTCAATATGGAGTGTGGGGGTCTCTTGCTATTCAATGAGTCTAACTAGATGTCCAATTATGTCCACCTATTATTTAAAACATTACTCATTATACAATATCAAGGATCATTGAATATCAATAACAGTATCATCAACATGTATCCCAACATTTACACTGAATGCAATAAATAAGTGTTGTTTTTTTGTTTTGACCAACTTTGAGAATAAAAATATAATTTTAACTTTTAATCGACATTGAATCATGTTAACCAATCATAATGAATTCTATTTTATCATATTATATACATCCATTAATACCAACATATGACACATCCTCCTCAACATTCAAATGTAGCAAATTCAAAATTGGGTAGGGTTAGATAGCACTAAGTCACATAAACCATTATAATTGGATTTATATAGGGGAAAATATATACTAATTAAGATGAATACAATAACAGTTCATAAAATTGAATCCAATTCACTCATTATAAATTGAAGATCACATGTGAAGTTGACCTCAACCTGGATCAACTTCCCATATAAGAATCAAGATAAAGTCTCTAAACCTATCTCACAAAAATCTTAGAATAAAAGAATAAATAGAAAAGTTAGGAAGAAACACCAACATGAACCATTTCAATCTAGATTAGTGTAAAGTCATCCAAAGTACTACTAAAGTTGAAACCACTTCACAATAAATTGTGGTCACGGTTAACTTACCCGATTCACCACCAAACTCAAAGAACATAGTGATTAAGCTCTATAAAAATCGATTTACGCTAAAACCCTAAATTCACCCTTTATATATGAACTTTGGGATTTGAAGAGCATAATAGAGATGACAAAGTATCTTTCCTGTCGACATTGTAAGGACCCTAACCTCCGTTTAAGGCTTATCCTATTTGCTTTTCTTAACCCTGGTGTTTAGTTGCTTGCTAATCACCCTTAGTGGTGATTAGGGCTTGTTTGTGGTTGTTGTTTCTGGAGGTGCTACTTGCAATTTACCCAAGTCTAGGGTTTGTGGGCAAGTTTGTCACCTTGTGAGGTGTTCCTCTCTCTCCTTGCTTCCTCTAGTGTTAGCAAGGGTTGGGCTCGTTGCTTGAGTTGTTGTGGGCTTGGATGAGCCTTGGTGGGCCTTGTTGTGCTTTGCCTTTGCCTTGTTGGACCTTGTGTCGGGCAAGAGTGCCTTGTGTCGGCCTAAGTGCGCCGGCCATGGTTGTGTCGACCTGAGGTGTGTCGCCCAAGGAAGTGTGTCGGGCATGGAGTGGGGGTGTGTCGTCCATGGACCCCTTTGACCCTTTGACCTCGTTTGTGTCACCACTAGTGGACACTTGGTGCTTGATGCTTGCATGTGGCAATGGCCTTGGACATGTGTTTAGGGCAAGATAGAGTGGTGGCATTGCTCATGGACAAGTGTCCCTAGGTGGGCGACACCTTGCCTTGTCTTACCTTGGTTTCTCCTCCATCCCCTCCTATATATGTGTTTCCTTTCTCTTGCTAAGGATCCCTTTAGTTCCTTAGTTCCTCCCCCCTTTGGTTGCACGAAATCTCTTGCTTTGCAAAGCTTGGTGTTCGATCCTTACCTTGGAGTCTTCTTCTTATTCTTCCTCTAGTGGTGGCCGAACCCTAGAGTACCTTGCTCTTCTTCTTGAGGTGGTGCTTAAGCTTGGAAGCTTGGTGCTTGGAGATTGGAGCTTGCTTAAAGCGGGTTACATAACTCCTAACCCTAACTATACTCCCTCCTTCTACATTCTTGTATGTTTCATATGATCATAATCGACTATGTATGTTGCTAGTTAAGTTTCTTTCTTAGTTGCACCAGTTGGCCGAACCATGTTTTTAGGGTTCTCTTGTTGAGCAACACCCCTCTCCCTCCTTGTTCTAGAGAAGTGAGCTTAAACTCTAGTGATATGGGCAATACCCCTCTCTCGTTTAAGTTGAGAGGTGAGCTTGTGTTCTAGTTGCTTGAGCAACACCCTCCTCTCACCATGGATTCGAGAGGTGAGCTTTTTGGTAGATGTAGACCTATGTTGTGGTTGTAGTTGACCCTTGTGGTTGCCCGAGTTGTGATAGAGGTTGTGCAAAACCCCTCTCTCTTAGTTGTTGAGAGGTGAGCCAATCTTCTTGATCAATTTAGGGTTTGGTGCCCTTGTGCTTGAGGTTGATGATGATCTTGCTGAGTTGCATCTTGCACGATATGGCTTGGGGATGGTGCTGCCTGATACCCTCCCTTGGACTAGAGTTATGGTTGATATGTTGAGGTTGTGTTGGACGATATACCTTGGTCTTTTCCATGTGTGTTGGCCGATAGGTTGAGGCTAGTTTGGTTGGGCGATACCTTTGTGTGTCGGGCGTCATACCTTGTTGAGTGCCCTGCCCGATACACCTGGCTTGTGTAGTGGCTTGGTGCCGTCACACCTTGTCGTTATGGAGCTGTGGGATAGCTTTGTGTTGGACGTCATGGGTTGGTGGTGATGCCCGATATAGTGATATATGGTAACCCTAACCCTGGTTGCACGACACATAGGTGCACGACACATGGATGCACGACACCTAGGGTTGCACGATACACCCTGAGGTGGTAGCCCGAAACTCTTGCTTTTGCTTGACCGATATGTGGCTAGAAGGCTTGGGCAATATGAGGGAAGTTGCCCTAGCCGTCACACTTCTTGTGAGGGTAGTAGGTACTTCTAGTGAGGGTTATGTCTCATCCAGATATCCATATGATAGTTCCTTGTTATGCGATTATATCTTTGTCGTTAAAAGTTATGGTTTATGGTTTGTGAACCTTTGGCCTGTTTGATGACAGTAAGGTGGTTGATATAGTAGAATATACCTATGAAAACATAACATATCTGAACTCTAATGCCATGATACTACATGTGTTTTTGATCATCTTGAATCATGTATCTATAATGATGAGTGATGATAAGCTTGGAAGTATATGAGATGCTTCGCATGATGATGTGACCCATGTCTATGGTCACAGGTATGAGGAAGGAATCATAAATCATGCAATCATCAATGTTACCCTATATTGACAATGTGATCATTCTGTTAATATATGATGGGTTCAGTTATCTCTATGATTGTGTATACTGACCATGCAGGTGTTTCATGCGGATGCATATCCAGGTAAAGGGTTATGAGATATATATATTTGAATAACACTATTTTAAATGATCACTCTTGATGATGAGATAATATGTATCACTAGTCTTATGTGTTTTGGTTTGAGGACCTGAGATGGATAAGGTGCCTAAGTTGAGGTGTTATCCTCTGGTGATGAGATCTGGGATTGTTATCCCCAGTTATGAGAATGCCGTATGAGGCAGTGGTTTCTTGTGATGAGGGATTGAGATCCCAAGATGTTGTGATGGTGGTGATGACAATGTAGCTTTATGTTATGCATGTGTTACAACCTGGTTGCCTCAACAATCCACTTAAAATATACTAACTAATCACAGTGGAACATATCATGTAGTTGCCCTGGCCATAAATCCATCATCATCAGTAGTTGGTGATGGTGAAACGGGTTCTCCTGTGGGTTAACCCAGAACGCATATTGTTGAATATGTGAGGTTTATCCTAGCCTAAAATAGAGAGGATTCGAGTGCAGCTGTGGTTGCAGACTCGGGATATATAGAGCATGGTGAACAGGCCCATGTCTTAGTGTGATAGAGCATTAATGCGTTCATGGCTCAGGGAGCACGGTGAACTGGCCCGTGGCTCAGATTTACTAGCGCTAAGACCTATACCAAGGCGGGCTAGAGAAAGGGTAGCCTGCGGGAGTTGACCCTGTGGCTGAGGCCACTTAAGCATGAGACTGCGGTCCTGCTTTGGTTCTCGTGCACTGAGCATGAGGTGGGAGGTCGTGGAGTCTGGCTCTTCCATTGACCTTGTATGGCACCAATTCTGGGTTTCGCAGCCGTCGGTTGGATTTTAGCAGCACGACTCACTTCCTCAGGGCATAATAATATGTAATCCAGCCGACTAGTATTTATTGCTTAAGGCAAAACATAGAACATTGATTGAGGCCTTGCTTGTGTAGTTGATCTTGTTATACTTGCAGTTACTTATACACCTCTTATGTTATGTGGTAAGATCTTATAAATCTTATCTTGTCAATCATGTTCCATAAAGAAATACTTAGTTATATGTCTTTCATACATCATGATAAGGTCGATGGTAATAACAATCTTGCTCTATAGACTGCTCTTATTCTATGCTTTATCAGTTATCTGTTGTTGTTGCTTTAATCTTCCTGAAGTTTTATGGTTTCGGCGGGGAGTTATGTTTCTCACTGGGACTGTGTGTCTCACCCCACTGGTTTACAACCTTTTTAGGTGTTCGAGCTAGACGTGGTGGTGGTCACGGAGTTGTGACCGAGCAGCAAGACGAGCAGTAGAAGGCAAGAGATAGATATGTTGTTGTTTTGGTTGTTTTGTAGTAGAGTCTTAGAGTCATCTATGTACTCTCAGGTCCTTGGAGGTGTTTTGACGTTGTTTTATAATGTATAGCTGTTGAAGCTTTGTGTATCCTATTGCTGGCCGGATGTGGGCCGTTATGTGTAAATAAACAGGTGATAAACTCACGTGATGACAAGACAGCTGATCTTCTAAGCTGTGAACATGTATCAAGACTTGTATATGTTTATATAACATGTTTTCTTGCAGGATGAGGATCTGAATGTAATAGTTTCTTAGTTTATCTGCTTTCTGAAATTTGTTTTAATTAACCCGTATTTTTTATAAGAGGTGGTTTATGGTGTTTTTCCGCACGTTTTCACGTGGCACCTCGTTGTCTGTGTGATAGCAGGATGTGTCGCCACAGACATATTGTTTCAGTGCTTAATTTGTTTTTAAATTCCATTTTTTCTTTCTTATACTTATATTATTTTTTTCCTGATTTGCTAGAATTTCCTATGGAAAGTCCTTCTATCCCTACAATCTTCCCATGAAAGACCTTTTGGTCGATAGAATTTCCTTGAATAAATCCATAGACTCATATGACTACATACAACCTTACTTTGATCGATCAGACTTCTACAAGCAAGTCTAAATGACATAGAGTTCTGAATTGGAGGCTTTTTGGTTAATTCAACTTTATTTGATGTGATGGGAAACCCCTAGAACTAGGCAAACATCACAAAGTTTGACTTCCAACTTCTAATATGATAGCTTTGATTTTTTATTTTACCAAATTTGGTTAAAACAAGGCTTTTATCTTTCTCATATTGTTACATGAAATCACCAATCTATTTTAGAATTCAATTTTCTCATAGTTAGGATTTTATTACATAAATACAAACCTAAATATTGGAACATGTAATAAAATACATAATAAACAAGATCAATTTAGATTAATAAAAATGATAAATATCAAACAAAACTACTGCATCTCATCTTTTTACTCCCATGTTCTTTACACAAATCTGTCACTTTGTGGATGTACCTTCACCATGTATTTCATGTTTCCTTAATAGTTTGATATTCCTACCAAAGATCTACATGAGTCATTTTCAGTTCATGTTTGTACCTATAACATACGGAATCTTGGATAAATTGCTAGTTTGACCCTTAATCTAAGTTCTTCTTATCCTCTATATCCTGTATGTGCCTTGATGTTTAATTTGTGGAAATAATAATAGTTTGGAATGAAATTGAACACTAATTATGTCAATGTAAGGTCATATGCATAAATATCTTAATGGATGTTTCAATGATGGACTAAAATGCAATTTCACCACTTAAGAGGGATAATAGTAAATAATTTTTTTGGAGAAGGTAAAATATTTTATGAAATAATAGTAAATATTTCATACTAGAACCTTCTAAGGCATTTTGGAATAAGAAAGAGAAAAAGAAATAAAATGGAAAAGGCTAAAGTCAAGAAAATAATGCATTAAATGCTCTAAAGTGATAAATAGTGGAAATATGAGTAAAATTGCCTAAAATTCATAAAAGGGAATTATAAAATATAATTCTGAGCCCAAACATTTTCTTAGAGTTAAAGTTTACTTAAGATTATTAAATAAATTATTAAATGACTTGAAAAGTGGAAACAAACCTTAAATTCATAATCTACATGTCAAAATGAGTCTATGCGTGAATTTTCATCTAATTTTGACAATCTTAAATAATTTATTTTATCCATGAGAGAGAAAATAATTTAAAGACCAAAAATATTAAATAATATGTTGAAAAATTTAATTAATGTCAAAAGCATGTTCCTCACATTTAGTATTGCTTATAGGCCAAGTTTCATATTTTTAGAAAGTTTCTAGATGCCTCTAATATATTAAAAGGACAAAATAAGTGACAAGATCTAAATTTATTAAATAAAATAATTAAAGTTTTTGAAAAAATAAAATAA
Source organism: Alisma plantago-aquatica (assembly GCA_963693085.1). Lineage (NCBI taxonomy): Eukaryota > Viridiplantae > Streptophyta > Magnoliopsida > Alismatales > Alismataceae > Alisma > Alisma plantago-aquatica. The sequence continues at coordinate 27,819,349 of OY856410.1, forward strand.
TACCAAATTCATATTCTACATGGTAAAATATGCATTTGGGCAAATTTTCACTCAATTTGGAAATTACTTGATGAGAAGGTGAATTTAGGATAGAGAAAGTGTGTAGAACCTTCAAATCATTAATTAAAATAACAAACAACTTCAACAAATGGAAATGGTGGCAAATTCGTATCCAACACACTTAATATGACTTATGGGTGAAGTTTCATTAATTTTTGAGAATATTATTACAATTAATGAAGGAGGAAAGAGAAAATAAGTTTTGATTTATTTAACACATTTGTCAACTCGGGCACGAGGGCCCTACCATCATTCCCTAAATAGGCAAGTCTGCACTGCATAGATTACCCCTTTTTGTGTGGTCTATTAAAAATCTTCAATTGGCAAAACTAATTTTATATTCAGATTTTGCTACTCAAATTAATTTAGGTGTCAACTTTCATTTACTTTGGAGTTTGTTTGGACCCTCAAATAAGGAAAGAGACAAGAAGAAATAATTTAATATGCACTTTAGTCTAATCTGATTGGGATTTCATTTATTTTGCGCTCTCTATAGGCTGTTTGATCGGGATCCAAGGACATCTGTGTTGTCTCCTACCTTGTATCCGAAATCTAAAAACAAGCTGACATCTTTGGTTTTTGTTTCACGAATTTCTCCTTCGTTACTCCATCTTTTTATGTGATTTCTTTGCCATTGTGTTCTATATAAGTTTCCGCATGCATTAATCCATTACTCATGATCTACCGCTATGAATTTGTGACTTACACAGTCTTATTATTTGGACTCTCATAGCCACCTACTCCCAAATCCAAGGGGCGAGCCCACACCTATAAATATAGGTACCCTAGTCTCCGTTAGGTCCCCTATAATGAATCCCTCACATTGATTTGCTCCGGATCTCTGCGCACAGCCACCGAAAGCTCAAATATTGCTCTGACTCATGACGCTTCCTACTCTCGTCCCTCATCCTCTTTGACCAAATTGAAGGTATGATTGAGTTCGTTTTTGTCCTAGCTTTCTTTCGGTAGCTTTGGTTTTGAGTTTCGTGGTGAATTGTGGAATCGCCCAAAATTGTGTCCAACCTGCTATTCAGACGCCGTCATGGCTTGTTCAAGTGAAGAAGATGATCGCTCGCATTATTTTACATTTTTTCCCTTCCACTCTTTCTCTCCCTCTTTCTCGCGGATAATTAATTTCTTAAATTCATGATTGGTCAATTTTATTAAATCATAACTTTTAAATCGATTGTTAAAAAATTATAAATAAATATGTTTTGAAATTGGAAAAATATTACCTTTATAATAAAAATATTTTTAGAGCTTGGTTTCAATGTTTATCAAAGGATTATTTTTGTAGAATGAAATATATCTATAAAATTCATAATAATTATAACGTAATCATATAAACTCCAAATTGGACAAAAAGATATGTTTTCTTAATCAAGAGAATCTAACTAATCGATTGGTGAAGTTTTCAGAGACTAATTCCAATTTAATAAAAAGATGATATTTCTAGGGTTTTAATATACTCATTAATTAATGGTTCACATCTAATATGATATTAGGTGAAGATAAACTCTGATTGGATCTAGGATGTGGATCATAACCTGATATACACATTAGTAAGGTATGTTGCATCCTTTTATGAGTCATATTGGACAATCGGTTATTTCTCTTTCTCTCTCTTAGACTTGATGGTGACATATAATTTAGATGTCACATAATTGCTTGTAGTTGTACCAATTGTTTTCTAATCTTGAAATTGGACTAACACACTATGATAATTGTTAATTGGATCCTATCCTTGAATCTTGTGGCTATTTCATATAGTTTGTATCTTGTTGGTGTTGGTAATCTATAATTAATGGAAACTCTAATTTGGCTATGCCTATACTTCTCTTTGATGACTTTGGAATTTGGACACCTTTATGGTGACGTGACAATATATCTGCTTGCCTCTATTTATAATGCATGTTTGGTTTGAGAATTTGTTTATTTGTGCATTGGGTGATGTATCTCAATTGTGTGTAATACCAACAGAGGGTGCAAATGGTGATTCCTGTCCCTGGGTAATTGTGTTTTGATGCCATTACTCCCCTGAAGATTATGGTGGTGATGCCATAATATACGGTTATGGTGGTGATACCATATACCCCAAAATGTTATTATGTAGATCATTGTTTAGTTTACCCCATGCATAATTCTTAATATTAATTGTTGTTCTCTTCTTGGGATTTTAAAGGAAATATTTGATTAATGTGAGCTTTAATTTCTTATTGATATCCAATTGCATGCTTCTTCTTTATTCTATGGGAAACTTTGAGTTTTGTTGTCCCTATTTCCTTTATATTGTCCAATCCCTATTATATGCACATACTGACTTTTGATAGCTAACAATTTTCATCTTTTTTCTTATTTTCAAGGTATGCTTCCAACCCCTAGGTAGTGAGAAAGGAGAAGCTGCCTAAAGTTGACCAAGGCTATCCAGGAGTTACCTTATCTACTTTTGGAGGTAGTTTGAGATAGTGGGACGACCCTCTACTTAATAGTTCCTTTTGTTTCCTTCTATGTACCCCATGTGAGGTGAAGAAGTTTCATAGACACTCAATTGTAATAGTTGGATACATTTCTCTTCCGATGTACATTATTAGTTTTATGATACATACATGTGAATGAATTGGTTATCATCCCTTTTTGTGAAAATTTTATGATGGTTTTTTTTATAAGGGATGTTGCCTTTTTATTTTAGTAGGGAGTGTATCCCTATGGGATCCCACTCCTTACAGTACATTCACCCTCAATTTCTCATATTCATTGGATATTCCTATTCTTTGATTAGGATTACAAACATAAGAGCACATTCAAATGAAGAGCATATTAAATGTCTTAATATGTACCATAAACAATCAATTGACTGGTAATTTCTTTAAAGAAACTTAATACCTTTAGTGTCATTCTATTTCTCCTTTGGAGTTGTATGCATAAACAAATATGTATACTCGTATTATTTTCCTAGATAGGTCTTTATAGACAAAAAATAGGCATCTTACTTGCTTTTTTCTCAAATTTCACTTTAATTTATTTCATTCTTCCTTTATATTCGATTAAGGATATGAATGCCTCTATTATTATATATACATATGACTTTATTCTCGATGTGTGTTCCTTTCCAGGTATCTTTCATCTACAAAAATATTGGAGAGAGCGTGTATTTAAAATATGTAATTTAGTTCTTCAAACATTTTTTTTAAATAATTTTCATCATCTAAATCTAATCAATATTAACCAAAAACATTTAAATATTTATTATTTCTCACACTTCACGTTCTCCTTATTTAGATCTATTGATTAGAGATTATCATCAATATAATGTCTTCTTACGTCATACCTTATATACTATCTATCATTCTAAAATTGTATATCATTGTTTCCATATGACATGTTAGATCCCTTATTTAGTTCTCATACAAATGTATGCTTGACCGTTCCACAATATATATTTGGTGTTATTTATTCACTATTCTCAAGGTTTATATCTTTGAGTTAATATTATTCTTACTTGTTTAACCTTTTAGGCTTAGTATATGGCATGTTTTTATGTTAGTTGACATGGATCATACAAGGATCGATTGTTTCTTTTGAGATTAATCTTTTTTGTTATTCATAGGGTTCCCAAATTCACATACTTATCTCTATTTTAGATTCTCCATAGATTCCTTCAACCACAAGAAACTCATTGGGCTCGTTAGAGTAAAATTATGTAATTACTCTAAAAACATCAAATTAAAATGAAACTAAATAAGAAAACATTGGGTCATATCATGTGGGTGAATTTTTCATATTGTCTTCTTAATATACAACCATATTTCTTTCATTCATGGTTTTTCCCTTATTCTTGGGTCCAATCATGTGGGTGTATTTTTCATATTTTCTTCTTGACATACAACCATCTTTCTCTAGTTCATGATTATATTATTTTTCCTTATTCTTATTATTTCAACTTGGACTCCTATCTGAATCTTATATCCCACAACTTTGTCTAATTCTCTTTTTGTGAGTTCTTTTGAGAATTATTCCTATTTAATGAATTCATTGATATATAAATTCTCTTTTCTAATTAATAACACTTTAATTGAAGTGTTCATGTAAGGTATTGAGATCAACACATATGATTCATAATTATGCTTTTTGTTTAGAATCATTTAATTGTCCCTTACTACATAAATCAATTGACATGGTTGGTGGTTTTCGATATTAACATGAAGATCAATAAAGGCAAGCATAACAAAAATCAAGATAGCATGATCAAGTGGTGGAATTTTAAAGGAGAAAATAAATTAACCGTTCATGATAAACTCATCAAGGAGGGAACTTGGAACTTAGAGTCTGATGTCAACACTATGTGGCATAACATAAGCTCCTGCATAACAAAAATTGTCAGAGAGGTTTTAGGAGAGTCCAAGGGTTGTGGGCCTCGACAAAAAGAGACTTGGTGGTGGAATGATGAAGTACAGAAGGCTATTAAACTGAAAAGGGAGATCTATAGGAGCTTGCCAAAATTTTGAGATGATGCAACGTTCTAGAGATACAAGCAAGCAAAGAAAGAAGCAAAAAAGGTTGTTCAGGAGGCAAGGTCTAGATACTTTAATGATATTTATAAGAAGTTGGACACTAGAGAAGGGGAATATATATATATATATATATATATATATATAATGGATCGTATAAGAGAAAGGAAAGGAAGAGACTTGAGTCTAGTAAAATGCATCAAGAATGAAGATGGTAGAGTGTTGGTAAATGATGATGATATCAAGAACCAATGGAGAAATTACTTCCATACGCTTTTCAATAGAGATACTATAAATAATGTTAGAGACCCGTGTGACAGGGATACAAGAGATATCATTTACACACGATGAGTTCACATTTTGAGGTCAAGAATGCCTTGAAAAAGATGAAAATGAGAAAGGCATGTGGACCAAACGGTATTCCCATTGATGTATGGAAGAGTATGAGGGGGTGAAGGAGTTATGCTGTTAACAAATTTATTTAGCAAGATCATGAAGACAAAGAAGATGTTGGATAAGTGGAGAAATAGTACTGTAGCCCCCATCTACAAAAACAAAGGCGATGTTTAGAGCTGCACAAACTACAGAGGTATCAAGTTGATGAGTCACACAATGAAGCTTTGGGAGAGGATTATTGAGTAGAGGCTAAGATCTATAGAGCGTAAACCCTAGTTTGTAGTAGTCTTACCTAACCTACCCTTGTTTTGTATGACATATGAGGCATTCGTATCTCTAGGTGTCAACATAAAGTAAAGTATCTTAATATATGTAAAATGGACCTCAACCTAAAAGATGCTTAATATGTGAGTGAACTCATTAATTATGTCAAACATGCTTCATGGTTAACTAATACGTGTATACTATAATGTGATTGATTGTTATTTGAATAAGAATAAGGCTGGAATTAATGAACAAATGGCAAAAAATGAGGAGATGAGCTTGAAGCAAAATCAACATAGATGTTCGTCCATGACTAGAGAGACTAGAGGGGACAGAATCACTTGGGCGGTTGTGCAACGAAGGGGGACGAGCAGTCATAGCAGTGACGAGAGGTTTGGGAGTGCAATAGGTGAAGAACAATAGCCACAGTCAGGCTGGAAACATGGCACGGTTAGGTGGGGGTTGGACAACATTAGTGTTGTGCCGGGGCCACACGTGTATACCAGGAAAATACCAGGGGGGTGCTAAACTTAAAGTCCCAGTGGGTTGGTACTTCCTCTACTTCCAGATTCCCATCCTATTCATAATTTTTTCTCAAGCAAACAAATGACTATAATTATCAGTGACATTCTAGTCCTATCACACTTAGAATCCCGCAAATCAAATAAGGCACTAATGTAGTAAAGACACGCCTGAATTAACTTTAGGAGAGCTTCCAAAGACATTTTTGAAATCATTACATTTTTATTGAAAATATCTCCACAATACAAATGAATGGGATAGACAGATATATAGAGAGGCATATAGTGGATCCATAAAAATGTAGTTCTTCTTGAAATTTATTTGTAGAATATGTATAATTTCAATGAACAAATTCTAGCATTAGATTCAGATCATAATTGCAAGATAAAATTAATGATGTATCTATACAACCTAAATTAACTTCAAGAGACCTTATAGGAAAAGATTTAGTAACATTACATCTTATCAAGGAAAAGAAAATCACTAATTTCTTTGCTAAAGAAGTTATGTGAATGTGTACATATATATGAGAGTACTTACATTATCATCTTTTATCACCATTTCCCTAAAACTACTTGACCACACCTCACCATGTAGAAGTCATTTGTATAGAAAAATTACCATCCATGTGTTTAGCTTTAGTTGGACAATACAAGATGACAAACAAAATACCCTCTGTCAAGATTTCCTAAACCATTGAGGGTAGGAGAAGTAGCACTCTCTATGAGGAGGTCCTCATTTACAACATTATAGATACGTAAAAGACAACAAAACATCAATAGAAATAATAAAGTGTAGCATAATCTAAAATATCAATGCCTTTTGATGTCCAATTAGCAAATAATATCACAACATGGTATTAGATTTATTCAAGTAAATGTATTGAACAACAAAAATAGAAGGACTTAGATAAATTTCCCACCCGAGTAATATTTAACCAAATTTAGGTGGACAAAACTTAAAACTACAATCTAGATACAGTGATGTACTATTCTATCACAATTACAAAGAGATGTGATTTGTTTTCTCAATATGGAGTGTGGGGTTCTCTATCTACTCAATGAATCTAACTAGATGTCCACTTATCTCCACCTATTAGTTAAAACATTACTCCTCATACAATTTTAAGAATTATTGGATATCAATAACAATATCATCAACATGTATCCCTGAATGCAATGTATACATGTGTTATTTTATTTTGATAAAATCTGATAATAAGAATATAATTTCAAACTTTGAATAAACATTGAACCATGTTAAATCATAATCAATTTTACTTATCATATTCTATGCATAAAATAATATCATTGTATAAGTTCTTTACACTTTTCAACATATGACACATGTCCTCCTCAACATTCAAATTTAGCAATTTCAGAAAAGACCAAGTTTAAATAGCACTAAGTTACATCAACCATTATAATTGGATTTATATAGGGGCAAAATATATACTAATTAAGATGAATACAATAATAGTTCATAAAATCGAATCCAATTCATTCATAAAGATTGAAGAACGTGTGAAGTTGAGATCATCCTGGATCAACTTCCCATATAAGAATCAATCCAAAGTCTCTAAAAATATTTCCCAAAAATCTTATAATAGAAGAAGAAATAGAAAAGTTAGAAAGAAACACTGATATGAACAATTTCAATCTAGATTAGTGTAAAGTTATCCAAAGCACTACTAAAGTTGAAAAAAATTTGCAATAAATTGAGGACATGGTTAACTTACATGATTCACCACCAAACTCAAAGAACATAGTGATTCATCACTACCAAAATTGATCTACCATAAAACCTTATAATCGCCCTTTATATATGAGTTTTGGACTTTAAAAAGCATAAAAAAGATAACAAAGTATCTTTCCTATTTACATACTATTTCAATTCTTAATTTGCTTTTGGAATTCCATTTTTTCTTATAATTTCCTAGAGAAACTCCACCTAACCCTACAATATTCCCATGAAAAATATTTTGGTCGACCAAACTTCCTTGAAGAAATCCATAGACCCATATGACTATATAAGATCTTACTTTGGTCGATTAGACTTCTATAAAGCAAGTCTAAATGATACAAATTTCTAAATTGGAGGCTTTATGGTTGATTCAACTTTCTTTGGTTAAAACAAGGTTTTTATCCTTCTCATATTGTTGCTTCAAAACACCAATCTATGTTGAAACTCAATTTTCTCATAGTTACAATTTATAACATCAAATATAAACATTGGCCACATGTAATGAAATGCATAATAAATAAGATTTATTCAGTTTAACAAAAAATAAAGTAATGAATCATCATCATCATTGATACTTTAGGGATGAAAATTGCCAAGGACAACTCGAGATTGCCCTTTATGGTATCTCCTCTTTTTAGTCATAAAACTTAACAAAATATCAAACGAAATTGATGCATCTAATATTTTTATTCCCATGTTTCTTCCTCAAGTTTTTCACTTCGTGGATGTACCTTCACCCTTAGAATTTCATGTTTCCTCAACGGTTTGATATTCCTATCCAAGATCTACATGAGTCCTTTTCATGTCATGGTTGTACCTTTACCCTCAGTATATCTTGAACCCTCACTTGTTTGATGTATCTATCCTTGATTAGGATTCCAATCATAAGAACACATCAAATGAAGAGCATATTAAACATTTTAATATGTTACCATAAACAACCACTTGATGGATAATTTCTTAAAAGAAACTCAATATCTTTCATGTCATTCTATTTTCCTTTTGGGTTGTATGCATAAACAAATATGCATATTTTTATTGTTTCCCTAGTTAGGTTTTTACAGACAAACAAACATGCATTTTACTTCCTTCTTTTCTCCAAATTCACTTTCATCTATTTCATTCTTCCTTTATATTCGATTGAGTTTATGAATGCCTCTCTTTATATATATATATATATATATATATATATATATATATATGTGTGTGTGTGTGTGTGTGTGTGTGTGTGTATAAATATATATATATATATATATATATATATATATAGAGAGAGAGAGAGAGAGAGAGAGAGACAGAGTCAGGCTAGAATATAGTTGAGTGTATAGATCGCACAAATACACTCAAGTGTGTTTGCGTATCAAGACTATTTTTTGCAAAATGTAAACCATTGATCTTCACCGTCATACTATGACTAGGCTACATACAAATTTTGAGTCCATTTGGATGAGTATAAGTCACTGATCCAAGGGCAACAAAATCAACGTGTGAAACTAATTTAAAATGCATAATTTTTGCGGTCTTTATAACATGACCTATAAATGTCCAAATGTGCTCAAATTTTGCGTATGAGTTATTCACAAGATGTTTAAGAAGATCAACAGATTAGATTTTTGAAAAAAATATTGCATCATGAAAAACTACTTGAGTGTATTATGCTCCAAATACACTCAAGTGCATTCTAGACTCTCTCTCTCTCTCTCTCTCTCTCTCTCTCTATATATATATATATATATATATATATATATACTTGTCAGTTAGTTGTCCAATTTCTCACTTAGTTTATGGCATTTCATATTCTAACGTTGTTTTCAATATTGAAATGTATTCTAAACCCCACCTAGGGTTATTGTAACTCGTTTTAAGTATTACTTATTGTTTAGTGTGCTATATACTCATTTGTATCTTGAATTCAAATTATTATATTTCTTTATGCTTGAAATTGAGGTTTAATATCATATGTTAAAACTTACACTCATTTACTATACTCTTCCTTGGATTTAAACATTTTGGTCATCTCACACATTTACAGTTTTATAATTTTACATTCCCATGATTTAGTTTCATTAGAATAGTAATAGGATTCATTAGATCCCATGAATTACCCTACCAGTTGGCCCTAAAATGCAAGTTTTCATAAAGGCAATTGATAATCAATATTTAACCAACTTATATTCATCTTAAAGATGTAAGAAGAATACCAAATTAGGGAAAACCAATTAAGAATAATACCATGCCCACTTGATGTAAAGGATGTGAACAATTTCTTTGAAATTTATAATGCACCACAGTATTAACAAGATCATGTACTTTTGGATACTGAGTATACGAAACTCATATTAGTAAAATCATTCATGTTCTTTTTCAATGAATTTGGTAGGATAAATACCATCATGAGTGGCTTCATACGATGTCAATACCATTGAGACTTTGGAAGCTAAACACCCTTACAAGTCACCTCCTTCCATGCCTAGTTCTTTTTTTAAGCCCCTTTTGTAGAATACATTGACATTGTTCTCTGTTGTGTCAAATCATTTCTTAAGGGGACTTCATGTGGCAGAGATGGTTTACGGGCCCAACACATCTTCAACACTATGTGTGGAGAAGGGTCTCCTATGCCACAGATCTCCTACATGCCATCACTCTAGTGGTTAACTTATGGATAGGAGTGAGGTGTCCCTTGAGTTTGGCAGAGTTTGTAGCTTCAACACCTCTTACACCACTGATAAAGTTTGACAACGGGATACATCTGATTGTAGTGTGCACCATTTGGAGGCACCTGGTATCCAAAGTTGCCATGATAGGAGTGGGAAAAGATATGGCTGAATAGCTCAATGATTTTCAATTTGGAGTTGGCATATTTATCGGTGTAGAAGAAATTTTGCAGAACACTAATCGGGTCTTAAGTGAGAATCATGAAGACGAGACTCTTTCTATGCTTACAGTTGATTTCTCCTATGCTTTTAATCTTGTGGACATGTCAACATTACTTCATGAGGTGAGGATAAAATTTCTGTCTATTTCTTTGTAGGTGGAGTTTTTGTATGGTCAAGCAGTAAAGTTGTACATTGGGGATGGGCATATTTGGCCAGATAATGGAGTGTAATAGGGAAACCCTCTAGGGTTTCTTCTTTTTGCCCTTGTATTACATCCACTTCTTTGTGAGATTAGAGACAACTGTAATCTTCTCTTCCATGCTTGGTATCTTGATGATGGGAATATTATTGGAGACACAAAGGAGGTGGCCAATGTTCTTGATATCATTTAACAGAATGTCCATGTTTGGGTCTTGTCTTGAGTATTCATAACAATGATTTTTTCTGGCCTGTGTGTGATGATAGGAAGATTCACAAGAAGTTGCTTCCTGTTGACATCGGGGGACCTTTGTTGAAAGTGAAGCTCCTTTGAGGAGCAGTGAGTAGGGACAGAGGCTTTACTGAGGGGTTATCCATGAGGAGGGCTGTAATGGTTGTCGAGATGATGAATCTTCTTTTGCAATTAGGTGATCCATAGAGTGAACTGCTTGTGCTCCATTCCTGTATGGGCATTGCCAAGCTAATGTCTATCTTACACACATGTCAACCTACATACATTAAGGAGTTTGGAACATTGTTCGACAAGGGTTTATAAAGGTCTATTGAAGACATTGTAGTTTGTGGAGGTCCTTTTATTGGGACTATCAATTGTAGATCGCTTCCCTTCCCATTCGTCTCAGAGGCTTGGGGCTTTACTCAGCGATAGAAGCTTGCTCATATGCTTTTGTGTCCTCCAGGATCCAATCTTGGGTGCTTCAAGATCATATTTTATGAGGTGGAGGGATTTGCGATATGGACTCTAATTTTGATAGTGTTTTAGATTTTCTTTGTGTCACTATTCCAACTTTAAACCTTAGTAGTTTTTCTAACAAGGACATTGTCTCCCATAGAGCCCAAAATGCTTTGGTGAGTCCCTTTTAGAAAAATTATTGAGGACATGGAAGTTCAGTTTGAGATCACTGTTAGACTTGCTTTTGGGTGTCTACAAGATGATCGTGCTCAAGATTTGTTCCTTGATATTCCTATTAATGGATTAGGTTTGCATATGTCACTAGTAGAGTATCGTACCATCCTCAGGTACTGTCTCATGATTCATTTGTTTCCAACTGATGAGATTTGTGCAATTTATTGTAAGGCATGTTTGGACACTTTTGGTGAACATGCATTGTATTGTAGAGAGCTACCTAGATTCAAGTATAGACATGATCTTGTTTGAGATTTTCTCTATGACGTACTTCGACATGCAAAAATTACTTCTAAGAAAGAGGCACCTATTAACCTTTTGATTGATCCGCAGGAGGGGAGATCAACACTGAGACCAGTTGATATCTTAATTGTTGGATGGGTTGGAGGAAAGCATGCATGTGTGTATCTAATAGGGGTTTTCCCACTTGTGGGGTGGTGGAGTATTTACAATAAGACAAGCTGCTCTCAAAACTACCTCAACCAAAGTAACCAAGCATGAGAAAGCATGCATCGACAATCAACACTTTTTTATACCTTTTGGGTTTGACACTTTTGGTTTCTTAGCATAGGAGGCTATAGAAATTCTCAAGAGGGTTCAAAACATTACACATAATAATGTCATGACTCCCAAGTCTATGGATGTTGTATTTCATATAATTGTTTTAGCTATTTAGAAAGGATTGGCGGGGCAGCATGTCTCCCATCTTCCTTCCATCTCAATGTAATTCTTTTATTTGAATTACATGATATACAACAATATAAATAAAATTCACTCTACGCAATATCTTTATGCCCTTGTTCTCTTTATCATAATTTAGTCTTCTAACCCTAATATATATATAGTTCCTCTCTGATCTATCTTTCCATTACATAGATAGAAAAGACATACAAGAAATAATAGACATAATATTTCAATATTGGTTGATTTACATATATAGGCTCTGGCCATGATATCCAAATGCTTAAATTTTCCAGATCTATCACTATAAAACTCCTATTTTCCACTATTGTGACTCTGACTAACTAACCTAGAGGTCCTTGATAACTCATTCTAAGATCTTATACTAAGTTGTTACACCCACATCTAACAGTTTAAACTAATCACAATATTAGAGTAGTCTGAGACAACAAACATGAAAATTTAATAAAACTTATCTTTATTTATTGAATGAGATTTACAATGTTTATGACATGGCATGGAGGAAAATTGGGAAAGATACAACAGAACACTAAAATGTACAACTATTCAATCCATTTTTGCATAAGGATATTCCATGTAATGACATGATGGATCTTGTTCATTTCATTAGATTAGTACGATTTGAGTGCAAAATCCAGATCTTGGCAATCCATTTGTCATACCTAAAATCAGACAAATTGTCATTGTGTAACATACAAAACCTAACATATTGACCCTTAAAAACCTAATCCCTTGGATGTGATGCTTGTATGAGTTGACCTTTAGTTTTGTCCAAACAAGGATACACATAAACCCTCATATGATTATGATATGAATATATGGAACATAAACCCTAGCTAAGGTTACATGAAACTATAATCATACCTCGGATCTACAAAACCTCATATGATTATGATATGAATATATGGAACATAAACCCTAGTTTGTAGTTGTCTAACCTAACCTACCCTTCTTTGATATGATAGATTAGGCAATAATATCTCTAAAATATATTAATGTTTGTAAAATGGACCTCACAACCTAAAAGATGATTAATATGGGAGTGAAAACATTAATTATGTCAAACATGCTTCATCATTCACTAATACGTCCATAATGACTACAATGTGATTGGTTGTTATCTGAATAAGAATAAGGTTGGAATTATTGAACAAATGGCATGCAATGATAAGATGGGTTTGAAGCAAATCCACATAGCAGTTCATCCATGACCATAGAGACTATAGGGGAAGGGATGACTTGGCGACTATACAACAGAGGGAAATGAGTAGCCATAGTGGTGATGAGAGGTTTGTGACTATAATAGGTGAAGAACATAAGACACAGTCACATTGGAAACATGGCATGGTTAGGTGGGGGTTGGGAAGCATTCCCGCCATGTCAGGGCAACATGTGTATACCAGGAAAATACCAGGGAGGAGTGTTAAACTTAAAGTGCCAATGGGTTGGGTCTTCCTATACCGTCAAAGTCCCATCCTATTCATAAATTTTTCTCTACCAAACAAACATCTATAATTATCAGCAAGATTCTAGTCCTATCATGTTGGTACATATGCCCATAAGGCCAATCTTATGATGATTGTAATGGGGCATTAGATACCTGATTTGATAGTGATAAACATAATTTCATCTTTTGTGTTTGTCTCAATCATGATATGATGACACAAACATAGTAGATGTATAACGAATGATGTTACTCGATGAAATATGTCTTCAAGTTGAGGACCTAAATAATGAGATCATATGTATGATAAGAGTATATACATTCTTGTTATGTCCCTAGTCAAATATTATTATGGAACCTAGTCATATATTACTATGGAAGAAAAATAGAAAAAAGTAATACATAAGGCTAGAGTGTGTGTTGATTGATAATAGAGTCTCATTAGTCATGATATGTGATATCAACTCAAGCACACAAGTACATGTTAGAGAATAGTGTATTGAACAGACCCACCTTGAGAATGATACATGGAAAGTATGCAATGGTAGTCAAAATCAGCTCTCACAGTCATGGTGGTGATTGTGGTTCTTATACTTTAAGCCACCATGCTCATCGCATGTTGTTCAATGTATTCTGACATCATCCAACATGACGTTGAATAAGGGTTTCCATAAAGGTGATACCCAGATGCATTGTGATACAAGGGGATTGAGTGTGAGTGATGTAGATGGGATTTGTCCCTCCTACATGAGAGTGATATCATGGCCACTTGATAAGTGAGACTAAGAAACATATGGCCATACTCATGTGACTCAATATGTGATATGCAAGCTCACACGCATCTTAGATAGTCTGATCTAGTTTAAGGAATAAGGATTGAACATTGAAAGGGTGACTGTTCCATGCCTAGAGTTCAAGCTGGGTATTAGAGACAAAGGAACTATACGATCATGGTAACACCAATCATAGATTGTAGGTTGAAGTTGTTCTCTAACTTTCCAAATTACTTGGGTAGTAATGATGTGTTGCTAGATACCTCTCATTGCTTGTGATGTCATAAATTGGTTATGGAGATTCACTACCAAACCTATAGGGTCACACACAGAGGATGCACCTGGAATAGGAGTTTATTCATGAATGATGTTAATTTGATTACTAAAGTTTTAAGTATTCAATTTAAACAACAATTATTACAATTTGACTGTTTGAACTGTGAACTGACTGGTTCAAGTGTTGAACTGATTAATTCAAGTGTCAAGGCAATTTGAACTAGTATTGGTAGTCAGAATTCTAAAATGAATATCTTAGCAAGTGAATCGATCGATCAGTCTATTGAGTGGTTTAGGTTGTGAACCAACCATTTGGTTGATCAATTCAATTGGATCAAGGATTATTGCTAGCATCATCTTGTGTATTAATTGAATTTTAATTGCCAATACAATTGTGATTGGGAAACATAGTGAAACGATCAGTTCAAGGGTTGAACCAATCGGCTCACATGTGAATCGACCAGTTCAACTATGAACCAACCAGTTCAACATTCGTAGGTTCCAACAAATTGATGAAAATTTGTCTCTTCAACTCTCTCTCAAAACTAGAATTCCTGACCTTGACCCTCCTATAAATAGATGGGTAGTGGAGTCCTTCCAGATACACGATAGTAAAATATTACAATTGTTGCCTTCTTATAGTTGTGGTAACGTGAGAACCTAAGAAAGTAATACCCGTTAAAGGGTGGGATAGAAAGGAAGAGATAATTGGGAGAGAAAGTCAGTGGGTAACGTGAGAACCTAAGCAAGTCCTACTCGTTAATGGGTGGGATAGCAAGGAAGAGATAATTGGGAGAGAAAGTTGGCACTAGCGCACTGACTAGAAGGGATAACTCCTTCTTGTCCATTCATATATAAATGATAAGAGTTCCTGGTGGTCAATGTGGACTACTATAGAGGCAAGGAGGCCTTTGCCACCCACTAGGAGGACGTAGTCAACTGCCATCCATAGTGATCAACCAAGAGGCCTCTACCAATAGCCTTTTAGAGGCGACTTGAGAATGAAGCACGCTGCAGCAAGCGTTGCTTCTAGACTTGCTCGAGGACTAGTTATATGCCTTGCAAACCCTCATTTCCATTACATAGTTGTTGACACAATCTATTGTTGAAGGGAAATATGGCAGTTAAATTTTTTCTTTTGTTGCCACATCTGATGTCATATTTCCTAATAGTGGTATCAGAGCCATGTCAACTTACTATGTTCTGGGATATAATCGATATGATTAGATTTTGGTTTGATCATTTATTTATCATATATGATGCAAATATTAAAATAATTAATGTGCATATCTGATTAAATACCACATGCATCCCAATTTATATATATACACACATATATATATATGTATTTTACATGAGTCGCCCTAAATTTGGTTTTGATGGTGGATGTTAACGTGGTTATGTCCAATAACCCCCTAGATCTTTATGCTTGGTTGGATGGTTGTTATTCCTATTTTATCTTAGTTTGTGTACCTATCCTATCTCTCCTTTTTCCATATTTAAAAAGTATTAATTCTTTCCTTCCTATGATCCCCTCAAATGTAACTCAAGGTTTCCCTATTACCATGTAATATATTAAATAGGATTAGGATAATTTTAATTCTTGTTATGGAAAAGAAGACGTTTAATACTAGACGAACTGACCATTTTATAAGATGAACCGATCAGTCAGAAGATCGGTGAGGCCTAGTGACAAGAGGAGTCGATCGATCGGCTGGTGGCCCAATCGATCATCTGGAGGTGTCTGGAAGATGCTTGGACTAGAGACTAGGCAACCGATTCGATAAACCAACCAACCGACCTGGAGGCAAGTCAATCATTAAAGAGTTGAGTCAATTGACCCGGACTAGATCAAGCACAAATATTTATCAACAATAGGTTGTTACATATGATGTAGACCTTATCAGGGTTGTAAATGGGTATGAGTAGACCCGTGGACCCACAAATCCGAACCCTTAAAAGAACTACCTCAGGTATAAATTATTGTACCTGCATACCCGAGGACCTGCATACTCTTGGGCCCACATATAAGTAGGTCCACTACTGGGTATGCTTAGACCCAAACCCGTTAGACCCGATATACATAAATAAATACTTAGATAATATCTTATTTATACCATAATTTCCTTGTCTAGCTAATATAATATTCGATATTGTATCCCACTTTAATTTTAATAAGGTTGAGAGTACTCATCTAGTTGCAAATTAACTACTCTAATTCCAATCATGAGCAACATATGTAAATTTAAAATCAAAATAGTTACATGATATGCTACAAAATTCAAAACATTATGATGATGACTACAAATATGTAACAAATTAACTTAATTAATCTTCAATCTACAAAGCATTGCATTGTTTAATATAACTATTGCATTTTAATATACTAAACATTAGTAATATCTAGTAGTATTAAAATAAGCACACCATAATCATAATTTTTCTTAAAATAACAATATGATGTTCTATACGGAACTGCTTACCTACATACCTACACCGCAAACCCGCTATTAATGCGGGTATGAGTATGATATGGGTCTAGATTTTTACTATGTGGGTTTAGAAATAGAACCACCAGACCAACTAAATTAAATGGGTATGGGTATGGGTATTATTAGATCTGCACTGTACCCGTACCATTTACACCCCTAGAACTTAGGTGGTAGGAATTCCTTGTGGCTCCAAGTAATTGTATCAATATGGTCATAACCATCACTAGTGTTTTATAATTGCATATTTCTCATTTGTAGATATAAGATGTATATGATACATACTGTAAGTATGTGGTGATTGAATATGTATATGTATTTATATAAATATAAATTCTCTTAATCAAACAGATTAAGTCTTAGATGATTTCCATAAGGAACACACATGAAGCACTTGATTGACTAAGCGTAGGTTACTCCAAAGCGTGGTGTACTATCCATATCATGGATGTGTGATGGTAGTTATGTGGGACTACTAAAGCAAGGTGTATTACTATCATGTTCACTTTTGGGTCAGACATAACTAGATGATCTTAATGAGATTAAGCACCTAGAAGCATGCAGATGATTATGACAAATAGTTGCACAAACCATCTATCTAAGAATTGTATAATAGGCAATTAGCATAATTGTCTGCCTTAATAATTGGTTATGAATGCTGGAGTTGGTTGGGTAGTAACTCAATTGTTTTGGGACTTGTCTCACTAGAAGCTTGTATGCTGCAACTTCCGAATTGATTTGCAACAGCTATCAATTTGAACAAAATAGTGGGATTGATAATTAATTAAAGGCCTAATTAATATCATCAAACTTATCAAATCAATTCAATCATTTTTTTTGACAAAGTCACAAATTTCTTTTGTAGAATCTAATGGAAAATACAAACACATTTTCTTTGCGATCGGTCCTTGAGAAGGAAAAGCTGAACATAAATAACTTCCATGACTAGTTCAAGACATTGAGAATTTTTCTCACTCAAGAGCACAAGCTCTATGTCTTTGAAACACTAGAGCCAAATGAACCTGCTCCCACTGCACCTAAGGCTGACAAGGATGCTTACAAGAAGTATTATGAAGATGTCATAGATGTCAAGTGCCTGATGTTGTACTCAATGAACTATGAGTTGTAGAGACATCATGAGAACATGGACGCTATTGAGATGGTAACATATCTTAAGAACATGTCCAATATCAGGTAAGTCAAGAGAGATATGATGTCTCCAAGTCGTTGCTCAAGGGAAACATGGCAGAATGAGATCTAGTAGGTCCCCATATGCTCAAGCTTATTGGGTATGTGAATAACCTTGTTAGACTGGGATTTCCCTTGGGTCAAGTGTTGGTCACATATGTGATTCTACAGTCACTTCTAGAGTCATACATCCACATTGTCATGAACTACAACATGAATGGTTTTGACTAGCCGTTGTTAGAATTACTTGGCATGCTGAGAATAACTGAAGCACGGATGAAGAAAGACAAGACCAAGTCTGTGATGATGATTAGTAGAAGTAAAGGAAAGTCTAAGGGAAAAGGCAAAGCTAAGAAGAGTCATAAATCTATCCAAAAGCCCAAGTCTTCTACACTCAAAGCAAAGGGAGGGGTGACCAAGGGAGGCAATTGTCACTATTATCGCCAGCCAGACACTAGAAGAGGAATTTCCCACTCTACTTGGAGGAACTAAGGAAGAAGAAGGAGGATATTGAGATATCCACTTCAGGACCCAAGAAGAAGTAAGGTAGACCTATGCAAAGCAATAATTGTTTCCTATCATTCAACTAAGCCAAAAGGGCATGTTAAAGAATTAGTGAATTACTATTATGTACCTCCATTTATCAAAAACTATTGGTATGTTTTCCCAGATCCAATCATATGATGCTTGGAGTGTGGCATTGGATACCTGATTCAGTAATAATAAAGGTAATTCCATCTATTATGTTTGTCTCATTCATGAGATGATGACACATGCATAGTAGATGTCTAAAGAATGATGTTAATCTATGATATATGTCTTCAGGTTGAGGACCTAGACATGACATCATATGTATGATAAGAATATATACATTTTTATGTTCCTAGTTGGATATTAATGTGGAAGCAAAATATACAACGGTTATACATAAGACTAGAGTTCTGTTTACTGATGATAGAGTCTCATTAATCATGATATGTGATATCAAGTCAAGCACACAAGTATATGTTCTCTATAACAATATATCATACAAACCCACTGTGAGAGTGATACATGGAGACCATGGAATGGTGGTTAGCATTATCTCTCATAGTGATAGTGTTGATTGTAATTCTTAGACCTGAAGTCACTACATTCATCACATGTCATTCATGTACTTTGACACCATCCAACGTGATCCTGAACAAGGGTTTCCATAACAGTGATGATTGGGTGCACTATGACACATGGGGATTGAATGTGAGTGATGTAGACACTCCTATAAGATATTGATATCTAGGGCCTCTTAATAAATGAGACTAAGAAATGTACGAATGTACTCATGTGACTCAATATATGATATGTGAGCTCACATGCATCTCAGACAATCTACTCTAGTTTAAGAAACATGGATTTAATGTTGAGAGGATGATGATTCCATGCCTCGAGTTCACTCTGGATATCAGAGATAAAGGAACTATACGATCACAATAACACTTATCATAGATTCTAGGTCAAAGTTTTTCTCCAACTTTCTGAATTACTTAGGTAACAATGATGTGTTGCTAGATGCCACTCTTTACTTGTGATGTTGTAAGTTAGTTATGAACATCCACTGCCAATGTAATTCTAAACTTATAGGGTCATACACATAGGATACACTTGAATTAAAGGAGTATATCATGAATGATGTTTAATTTGAATACTAAAGGTGTTTAGATATTCAATTAAATAATTGAGGTTTAAAATTGACTGACTAGACTCTGAACTGACCAGTTCACCATGCCAACTGATCGGTTGGGTAGTGAACCAGTCAGTTGGAGTGTCAAGTCAATTGGAATCAACATTGGCTGATCAATGGCTGAACTAGGGAGTGAGGTGACCAGTCCACAAATCCCAACTGACTAGTTCATGGGATAAACCACCTGGTTCAGTTGCCAATTAGATTGGTACAAGGATTTGTGTTGTCGTCATGTTTAACATTAATCATGCATTGATTATGAATTTATTTCAGAACATGAAATTGCACGAACCGACTGGCTCGCACATTCACCGACCGGTTGGGTGTGCGAATCTATCATTTTGTCATGCACATGTTCTAGAAAATTTGTGAATTTGACCTGTATAGACTGGGAACCCTAACCCTAGCCTCTCCTATAAATATAGGAGTACTGGGGACTTCTCAGAACACAACAATTGCTCTAAAAATGGTTCTCCTAATTGGTTGTGGTAGCTAATAGAGAACTCAAGAAAGTCCTACCCGATAAAGGGAAGGATAGCAAGGGAGAGACAATTATGGGAGAGCGTATCAACTCTAGCAGGTTGACATTCAAAAGGGACAACTCATTCCCCCATGGTCCGCGTGGACTACTGTAGAGGCTGAAGGTTGTTGTTTGCCTCTAGGAGAACACTATCAACCGTTATCAATGGTGCTGAACCAGGAGGCTAGTAGAGGCGTTGTTTGAGTGTTGTTGCTGAAGAAGGAGAGAGATGCTTCCTGAAGAAGAAGCATGTTGCTACTGCAAGGATAATATCGTTGGACTTGCTCCAGGACCAAGTATAACCTTGTAAACCTTTCTTCCTAGATACATTATTGTTGATGCAATCTTGCTGTCTAGGGGAACTGAGCTTTAAATTTTTGTTTCTATTGCCTTGTCTATCACCCCGATTTCCCTACAGTGGTATCAGAGCCACGTCAATTTATGGTGTATCTGGGATTAAAATCAATATGATATGATTTATTTTATTGCATATGATGTGAATATTAAGCTAGTTAATATGCATATCTGATTAATTACCACATACAATCCATATATATATATATATATAGAGAGAGAGAGAGAAAGAGAGAGAGAGTCTAGAATACACTCGAGTCTATTCGGAGCTAAATACACTCAAGTAGTTTTTCATGATGCAATATTTTTTTCGAAAACCCATTGATATTCTTAAACATCTTGTGAATAGCTCATGCACAAAATTTGAGCACATTTGGACATTTATAGGTCATGTTACAAAGACCGCAAAAATTATGCATTTCAAAATTAGTTTCGCATGTCGATTTTGTTGCCCTTGGATGAGCGACTTACACTCATCCAAATGGGCTCAAAATTTGTATGTAGCCTAGTTATAGTATGATGGTGAAGATCAATGGTTTACATTTTGCAAAAAATAGTCTTGATATGGAAACACACTTGAGTGTATTCGTGCGACCCGGCCAGTGTGGCTCAGGTGGTTCGGTCCGGCTTGTCCTCCCTGGGGGACCTGAGTTCAAATCCCCCTGAGTACACTGTAATTACCAACTCCTTGGGTCATCCGGGCTCTGGCACCTGTTTGAGGAGGAGGGGGAGCAGGGTCTCCCTAAGACTAAAAAAAAAGAGTGTATTCGTGCGATCTGTACACTCGAGTGTATTCTAGCATGACTCTTACTTTCTCTCTCTCTCTCTCTCTCTATATATATATATATATATATGCAATTTACACACATCACCCTAAAATAGGTCTTGCATGGTTATGGTTAATAACCCCAGATCTGTGTGAGCATGGTTGTGGGTATTTATTTTTGTAGCTACTCAGTCTGCGTATCAAGCCTTTCTCTCTTTTCTATATGTAAATTAATGTTCTTCTTCCTATTTCCCCTTGAATGTAACCTGAGGTTTTCCCTTATGCAACGTAATAAGAAATAGGATATATTTAATTTATGTTTCATCATGAGAAGATGTTTTACACTAGATGAACTGACCGACTTGTGAGACAAACCAATCGATTATAGGATCGAGGAGGCTAGTAGACAAGAGGATGAACTGATGGACTGGAGTCCCAATTGAGCAGCTGGAGGAGTCCAGATGTTGATTGAACCTGAAGACCAGATGTGCATTCCAAGAACCCAACTGAGTGACCAGGAGGCAAGTTGAGCAGTTCAAGTGTTGAACCTATCAATCTAGATTGGACCAAGCACGAATCTTCATCAACAACAAGTTGCATATGTTGTGGACTTAGGTGGTAGTAATTCCTTGAGGTTCCAAGAAATTATAATAGTATGGACATAACCATCACTCATGTGTTTTAATTATTGCATGTTCTTATTTGCGGTTATATCATGTATATGATACATACTATAAGTATGTGGTGATTGGATATGCATATGTATTTATATATAAAATCCCTTAATAAATATTAAGTCTAAGATGCTTTCCATAAGAATCACACATGAAAAGCTTGATCAACCAATTATGGGCATGCCCTAGCATGGTGCATCATCTATCTCGTGGAAGTGTGATGGTAGATATGTGGGTCTTCCCTAGCAGGGTGCATACTCTATCTTATTAGCTTTTGGGTCAGGCTTAACTAGGTGATCTTAATGGGATTAAGTACCTAGAAGCATATACATGAGTGTGACAAAGAGTTGGGCACATCATCTATCCAAGAGTTACATGAGATGCAACTAATAAATGTTGTCTAGCAAAATAGTCTACTTGTGGGCGATCAACAAAATATGACTCGTGATTTGATGAAATATGGATATTGACTCACTAGAAGATTGTATGTTGCAATCTTCCAAATTGATACGTGACGGGTATCAATTTGAATAAAATAGTAAGATTCATAATTAATTAAAGGCCTAATTAATATCATTAACTTATCAAATCAAAAAAATAAAAAATGTTTTGAAAAGTTGCAATATTTCTTTATAGAATCAAATGTCAAACACAATCACGTTATTATTGCAATCATTCCTTGAGAAGGATAAAACATGATTTTCTTCTACATCTGGTTTAGGATTCTGAGAATTTTTGTCATAATTAAGCAAAAGCTCTATGTCCTTGAAAGACCAGAACTAGAGGAACCCGCTCCAAATGCGCCTAAGGCTGAATTGGATGCTTACTTGAAGCATGCCAATGATGTCATGGATATTGAGTACCTTATGCTATGTTGTATGAACTATGAGTTGCATGAGCAGCATGAAAACATGGACATTCTCGAGATGGTAACACATCATAAGAATCATATAAAGAAAGAAAGGTATAATGTCTTCAAAGCATTGTTTGAGTGCAACCTGACAGAGGGAGATCCAGTATAGCCCCATGTGCTCAATATGATTGGGCATGTGGAACTTCTAAAGTGATTGGGATTTCTTTTAAGTCAAGAGTTGACCATGGATATGAGTCTACAAGTCATTCTATGAATTATACAACTAGTTTATCAAGTGTTACTACTTGAGTAACTTGGCTAAACTACTATTAGAGCTACTTGGCATGTTGATGCCAAAGCAAGAATGAAGAAGGACAAATATGTGATGGTGATCATTGGAAGTGAGTCTAAGGGCAAAGGTGTAAGGACCCTAACCTCTGTTTAGGGCTTATCCTGTTTGCTTTGCTTAACCCTGATGCTTAGTTGCTTGCTAATCACCTTTGGTGGTGATTAGGATTTGTTGGTGCTTTATTGAGAGCTGGAGGTGCTACTTGTAATTAACCCAAGTCTAGGGTTTGAGGGCAAGTTTGTCACCTTATGAGGTGTTCCTCCCTCTCCTTGCTTCCTCTTGTGTTGAGAGGAAGGTTTGGGCTCGTTGCTTGAGTTCCTTTAGGCTTGGTTGAGCTTGTTGGGCCTCATGATGTGTTGCCTTTGCTTATTTGGACCTTGTGTCGGGCAAGAGCATGCTTATGATGGACTAGGTGTATCACCCAGGATGTGTGTCTCCCTGGTGGTGTGTCGCCCAGGGTCTGTGTCGGCCATGGTGTGGGTGTGTCGGCCATGGTGTGGAGGTGTGTCGCCCATGGACCCCTTTGACTCTCTTTGACCTCGTTTGTGTCACCACTAGTGGACACTTGGTGCTTGATGCTTGCATGTGGAAATGGCCTTGGACATGTGTTTAGGGCATGTTAGAGTGGTGGCTTTGCACATGGACAAGTGTCCCTAGGTGGGCGACACCTTGCCTTGTCTTACCTTGGTTTCTCCTCCATCCTCTTGTATATATGTGTTCCCTTTCTATTGCTAAGGATCCCTTTAGTTCCTTTTCTTCCCCTCTCCCTTGGTGCACGACACCCTCTTCCTTTTCAATCTTGGTGGCCGATCCTTGCCTTGGAGTCTCCTTCTTCCTCTAGTGGTGGCCGAACCCTAGAGTGCCTTGCTCTCCTTCCTTGGGGGTGCTTGGAGCTTGGTTCTAGGAGCTTGGAGCTTGCTTAAGGTGGGTTACACAACTCCTAACCCTAACTATATTACCTCTCCTATGTTCTTATGTGTTTCTTATGATCATATCGGCTATGTATGTTGTTAGTTGAGTTTCTTTCTTAAGTTGTTCTTGTTGGCCAAACCTATGTTCTAGGGTTTCTTGGTGAGCAACACCCCTTTCTCTCCTTGGTCTAGAGGAGTGAGCTTGAGTTCTAGTAATATGGGAAATACCCCTCTCTCGTTTAAGTTGAGAGGTGAGCTTGTGTTCTAGTTACTTGAGCAACACCCTCCTCTCACCATGGACTTGAAAGGTGAGCTTTGTGGTGGTTGTAAACCTTATTAAGAGTTGTACCTGGTGTTGCCCGATTAGTGATAAGATATGTGCAAGACCCCTCTCTCTTAGTTGTTGAGAGGTGAGCCATCTTCTTGATCCATTAGGGTTTCGGTACCCTTGTGCTTGAGGTTGGTGATGACCATGTCGGGTTGCATCTTGCCCGATATGGTGCTGGAGGTGATGATGCCTGATATCCCTCTTGACCTTGAGCTTTGGACGACACACGTTGTGGCTGTGTCGGGCGTTGCACTTGGTCCCTGCCCTGTGTGTGTCGGGCAACACACCTTGATGAGTAACATGCCCGATACAATTAGCCTTTGTGATGGTTTGGGGTTGTTGTGCGTTGAGGTGTGGAGCTTGTTAGTTATTTTGTGGTGTTGTGTCGGGCGTCAGGGTCCTGGATGTTGACCTTTGTGTGTCGGGCGTCACACAACAGGTCCTTGCTGCCCGATACACCTGACCTGAGGAGGTATCCTAGTGGCCATCATGGAGTTGTGGCTAGCTAAGTGTCGAGTGCCATGGCATTGTGGTGATGCCCGACAGAGCGTCACCTAGTATCCCCAAGCCGTTGCTTATAGATGCCCGTTGCACCTGGTGAGCGACACACCCATAAGCTCAGTTGCTCGATAGGCTTCATGGCCGTTGTACCCTTGTTACCTAACGCAGCGGTTCCCGTCTTGAGATGCACAATATGCATGGCTGCACGGCATGCTTGGTTCCCTGATGCATAACGCGACGTGCACAACACAGCGTTGCACGCTGCACACTAAATGCTAACCGTTATGCGTTCTAATGTTGGGTGTTAGGGGAGAGTACCCTGCCCGATACCATCTCTAGTGAGGGTGCCCTACCCGTCACGTTTCTTGTGAGGGTAGTGAGCACTTCTAGTGAGGGTCTTGATCCTTCTGTTAAGCATCTACGCTAGATCTGGTCTATGTAGTCACGTTTGGGTTTATATTGATCTGTGATATGCTTGCTGATAACTAAGATGGTAGCTTACCTCTATGTAATTTGACATGATGCTACACCTGCTTATGATCATCTTAAATCACTTGTATAATGTCGAGTAGATGGTAAACATATAAGATGCTTTGCTTGATGATATGACCTATGTCCATGGACACAGGTTGAGACATGATTTATAAAGTATATAATCATCAATGTTGCTCTAGGTTGATAATGTGAAACTTATATCAATCCACGATGAGGGCATATGCTAACCATGCAGGTGTTCTATATAGGTGCATAGCCTGTTAAAGGGCTATGAGGTATACATGTTTGAGTGACACTACTGTGATAAATACTCTTGATGATGAGATGACATACCTGATGTGCTTGGTCTAAGAACCTAAGTTTGGCTAAAGTGCCTAAGTTGAAGAGAATGCCTTAAGAGGCAGTGATACTATGTGATGAGGGATTGAGATCCCATGGCAATGTGATGATCCTTGAGATGGATCTAGATGATGGGCAAGAGGCCAAGTGATAACATGTAATGTTGGATCCTTGTGATGGATCAGGATGATGTTGATTACAATAAAAGCACAATATTGAGTTTCATACTGTTTATTCTTGTTATAGTTTGCATGCTATATAACTTGGTTGAATCTTGCAATCCACTTAAAATACATTAAATAATCATAGTGGAACATATCATGTAGTTTGCCCTGGCCATAGATTCGTCATCGTCAGGAGATGGTGATGGTGAAACAGGTTCTCCTACGGGTTAACCCGGAGTGCATATTGTTGAGTATGCGAGGTTTCTCCTAGCCTAAAGTGAGGAGGTAAGAGTGCAACTTCGGTTGTAGACTCCAGAGTGCGGATTCAGGCCCGTAGCTGAATGTGTTGAAGAGCATGGTGAACAGGCCCATGGCTCGGGATACGTGATATGGGAGCATGAATGTGTTCATGGCTCAGAGCATGGTGAATAGGCTTTTGGCTCAGTTTCACTAGCACTGATACCTGTACCGAGGCGGGCTAGGCAGAGGGTAGCCTGACCCTGTGGTTGAGGCCACTTAAGCATGAGACTGCGGTCCTGCTTGTGTTGTACTCGTTCACTGACCACGAGGTGGGAGGTTGTGGAGTCCGGTTCTTCCATTGACCTTGTATGGCACCGAATTGGGTTTCACAACCAAAGGTTGGATTTGAGCGGTACAGCTCACTTCCTCAGGGAATAATAATATGTAATTCAGCCGAATAGTATTTACTGCATAAGGCAAAACACGGAACATTGGTTGAGGCCTTACTTGTGTAGTTAATCTTGTTATACTTTGCAGTTACTTATACATTCCTCATGTTATGTGGTAAGACCTTATAAATCTTATCTTGTCACTCATGTTCCATAAAAGAGATATTTGGTGACATGCCTTCTGTACATATGGTAAGCTTGATGGTATGAACAACTTTACTTTATAAATTGCTCTTGTTATACCTCTTATCAGTTATCTGATGTTGCTACTTTATCTTTATGAGGTTTTGTAGTTTCGGCGGGGAGTGATGTTTCTCGCTGGGACTGTGTGTCCCACCCTGCTGGTTTATAACCTTTTTAGGTGTTCGAGCTAGACGTGGTGGTGGTCGCGGAGTTGCAGCCAAACAACAAGACGAGCAGTAGAAGGCAAGAGATGGATATGCTGTTGTTTTGGTTGTTTTGTAGTAGAGTCTAGAGTCATCCCTGTACTCTCAGGTCCTTGGAGGTGTTTTGATGCATTTCACGATGTATAGCTGATGATGTTTTGTATATCCTGCTGCTGGCCGGATGTGGGCCGTTATGTATGCATAAACAGGTGATGAACTCATGTGATGACAGGACAACTGATCCTCTAAGCTGTGGACACGTGTCAAGATCTTGTAAATATTTATATAACTTGTTTCCTTGCAGGATGAGGACCTAAATGTAATAGTTTCTCAGTTTATCCACCTTCCACAATCAGTTTTAATTAACCCGTGTTTTTGATAATCTATGGTTTATGGTGATTTCCGCACGTTTTCGCATAACACCTCGTTGTCTGTGTGATAGTGGGATGTGTTGCCACAAGTTTGGTATCAGAGCTCTAGGTTCGCTGAGTCTATAGGGATTTAGGATTAGGTTGTGTCTGTTCTTGTGAGTTTTCCAGATTTTCTTACCATCGTCTTCTACCCTCAGCGGAAGAAAGCCAAGATGTCTGGAAACCATGAAGAACATGTTGCCGAGAGCAGCGATGTTGCATCAGTTGATGGAGCTTTTGGTCGGGCACATGAAGATCGGGTGCTTGAGGTCCCCCAACCTGACCCAACCATTCTTGAACACCCTGCCTATCAACAGCTTATGGGGAAGATGATGGCTACGATTAATCTCATGGTAGAGAGATTGCCAGTGCCTCCGCCAAGAGGACAGGCTCCCCATGGTGAAACATCGGGTATTGGAAAGACCTTTGAGCGGCTTCACTGAGTCGGAGCTTCGGACTATGCTGGGACGGCTGATCCAGCAGATGTAGATCTGTGGCTGACAAGTCTTGAGAAGGCTTTCCGGATCCTCGACATCCCCGAAGCAGACAAAGTCAAGCACGCTGTCTACCTTTTGAAAGGTAGTGCTGGTCACTGGTGGACCATCGAGGAAGAGAAGCGGCCTGGTGAGGTGATCGGTTGGGAAGTTTTCCGGCGCAATTTCATCAGCAGATACTTTCTAAAGACGTATCTGGGTGAGAAGATCAGTCAGTTTGAGCGCTTACGCCAAGGAACGATGAACATCACCGAGTATGAAGCCAAGTTTATGGACATGTTGAGGTTTTGTCCTCACATGGCAGCAACGGATGAAGAGCGGATCAGATGCTTTGAGAAAGGTATGAGTGGTGAGCTAACGACACCTGCTTCTGCGTTGGAGAACAGAGAGTGGTTTTTTACGTTTGTGGAATCTGTCTGGAGGATCGAAAGGTCAGTCAAGGAGAAAAGAGAATCCATGTCTAAGAAGAGGCCTGCTCAGTTCCAGGGACAGAGGTTTGGTGGCTTCAAGAAGCCCAAGTTTTCAGCACCGTCAGTGATGAGAGGTTCCAGTGTACCGTCGCAGTGGTCTCCGAGTAAGGGAAGAGGATATGTTTCTTCGCCGTCTAAAGCACATAGTACATCTTCTATGGCAGTGACAGGGCTGTCTAGGCTACAACAGTGAGATCAGTCATGCCATCTGTGTGGTCAGATCGGGCATTGGAGGTCAGACTGTCCAAACAGAGATGTTGAAGTGACGCAGCAGCCCAGTAGTAGCAGAGGGCGAGGACGTGGTCAAGCGTCACAAACGGGATTGTTTGCTCAAGGGAGCAGAGGACATGGACGGCAAGCAACGGCTCGATTCTATGCTATGAGTCAGCCGGAGGCGATAGTCAACCCGTGAGTAGTGATAGGTCAGATAGAGTTATTTCATTATGATATGTCTTCTTCTTGCTTTATATCTGTTCTGGTTGACCTGGGTGCTACACACTCTTTTATCGCCTATAGTATGCTTGCGAACTGACGTTTACCTATTAACTGTAAGAAGGATAGCTTGTTGTTAGAAACCCCTCTTGATGGTTCCTCGATGCTTCAAGAAGAGTGTCCATCTTGTGTCTTATCTTTCTCAGGACACAATATCCAAGTGGATCTTATACCACTTGATATACATGGTTTCGATGTGATCCTTGGGATGGATACGTTAGAGAAGTATAAGGTTGTTTTGGACTGTGGTTCCAAGCAGGCTGTGTTTGATGATGATGGAGAGAAGTGGATCTTCCAGGGAGATAGGAAGATTCTTCTGACGTGTCTGGTATCAGCTATGGTGGCAGAGAAGTTTCTACGACAAGGATGTGAGGCGTTCTTAGCTCACATTGTGGATACCGTTGTAGATACCAAGGTGAAAGGTCCTAGCCTTGAGGAGGTGTCAGTTGTCCAAGAGTTTGCGGATGTGTTTCCTGATGAGTTCTCTGGTGTTCCTCCACCTCGAGAGATTGATTTTGAAATCAATCTGATTCCAGGAACGCAGCCAGTTGCACAGACACTGTATAGGATGGCTCCAGTAGAGATGGCAGAGCTTAAGAAGCAGTTACAAGAGTTGTTGGAGAAAGGTTTCATCTGACCGAGTACGTCACCTTGGGGTGCTCCAGTGTTGTTCGTTAAGAAGAAGGATGGATCGATGCCGTTATGTATAGATTACCGACAGTTGAACAAGGTCACGATTAAGAACAAGTACCCGTTACCGAGGATAGATGATCTGTTCGATCAGTTGCATGGTGCTACAGTGTTTTCAAAGATCGATTTATGATTCAGATATCATCAGTTGAGGATTAAGGCGGATGACATACCAAAGTCAGCTTTTAGGATGAGGTATGGTCACTTTGAGTTTGTGGTTATGCCGTTTGGGCTAACCAATGCGCCTG
This sequence comes from Alisma plantago-aquatica, assembly GCA_963693085.1. Classification (NCBI taxonomy): domain Eukaryota; kingdom Viridiplantae; phylum Streptophyta; class Magnoliopsida; order Alismatales; family Alismataceae; genus Alisma; species Alisma plantago-aquatica. The sequence continues at coordinate 27,849,566 of OY856410.1, forward strand.
CTGCTTTCATGGACTTGTGAACAGAGTGTTCCGTCCGTTCTTAGATCAGTTTGTTGTAGTCTTTATAGACAACATCTTGATCTATAGTCGGGACAGGCAAGAGCATGAGCGACATCTTTGACTAGCGTTAACTCTTCTTCGCCAACATCAGTTGTATGCCAAGTTCAGTAAGTGTGAGTTCTGGTTGGACGAAGTGACTTTCTTGGGTCATGTGATATCTGGGAAAGGAGTCAAAGTGGACCCAAGGAAGGTGGAGTCAGTTGCAGAATGGGAACAGCCGAAGATGCTTACAGAAGTTCGTAGTTTCCTGGGTTTGGTAGGATACTACTGGAGGTTTATCAAGGACTTCAGTGCGATTGCATTGCCAATGATGAAATTGACTAGAAAGGATGTACCTTTTGTCTAGGACAATCACTGTCATCAAGCTTTCCAAAGTTTGAAGGAAAAGCTGACTAGTTCTCCAGTGTTAGTCCTACCAGAGCCTGGAAAGGGCTATGTTGTTTTCTGTGATGCTTCCAAGAAAGGTTTAGGTCGTGTGCTGATGCAGGAAGATCATGTGGTTTCTTTTTCTTCGCGACAGCTTAAGAAACATGAGGAGAACTATCCGACTCATGATTTGGAGTTGACAGCAGTGGTTCATGCGTAAAAGATTTGGAGACACTATCTTTACGGGGAAGTGTGTCAGATCTTTACGGATCATAAGAATCTGAAGTACATCTTTTCACAGCATGATCTAAACATGCGACAACGCCGATGGATGGAGCTAATCAATGATTATGACTGCACCATCGAGTATCATCCTAGTAAGGCAAATGTGGTAGATGATGCGCTTAGCCGAAAGTCTTCTTCTTTTCGTACAAAGAAGGCACAGTTGAGTTCCCTGGTATGCCATAGGCGAGATATGTTTGTTTCCTTGTGGAAGATGAATGTGCAGATGGAAGTTTCCTTGTTAGTTGGATTTTTAGCATAGATGCAAGGTCAGGGTCCTTACAAGCTAACCCTCTATAAAGGGATTTCATCCTCGAAATCCGAAGAGAAAAGCAAGGGATACTTCCTCCTCATCTCTTCCTCAAGCTCCCACGTGGCTTCCTCAACACCACGATGATGCCAAAGAACCTTCACAAGAACCAGGTCCTTCCTATTCAACTTCTTAACCCTTCTGTCCAGGATCATCACAGGACCTTCCTCATAGGTCACATCTTCATCAAGCTCAACTTCAACTGGATGTATCACCGTTTCTGTATCTAGATGACTTTTCTTCAGCATACTGACATGGAACACTTGATGTAACCTGTGCAACTCTGGCGGCAACTCCAACTCGTAAGCTACCTTGCCAACTCGTGCTAAGACCGGGTATGGCCCCATATATCTGGGTGCAAGCTTACCCTTCCGGCCAAACCTTAGCACACCTTTCCACAGTGAGACTTTAAGATACACTTTGTCTCCTACCTGGAACTCCAAAGGTCGTCGTCGATTGTCTGCGTAAGACTTCTGCCTATCCTGTGCCGCTTTCAACTGTTGATGTATCACTCTGATCTTCTTTGTTGTCTGCTGTACTAACTCAGGACCCAGAAGATGATATTCACCATACTCATACCAACATAACAGAGATCTGCACTTCCTGCCATATAAGGCCTCATAAGGAGCCATGCCGATGCTCCGCTGATAACTGTTGTTGTAGGCAAACTCTATCAAACTGAGATGTATGTCCCAACTATCTTGGAACTATAAAACACAAGCCCGAAGGAGATCCTCCAAAGTCTGAATACTTCTCTCAGACTATCCATCTGTCTGTGGGTGGAAGGCGGTACTAAACCTCAACTGTGTTCCCAACGCTTTGTGCAACTGTTCCCAGAAACGACTCGTGAACTGAGGACCTCTGTCAGAAACTATCGTTATTGGCACACCGTGCAACCACACTATCTCATCTACATATACATGAGCGAGCTTCTCGGCTGTATACATTGTCTTCACAGGTATGAAATGGGCAGACTTCGTCAATCTGTCCACTATTACCCAAATGGAATCATGATTCCTAGTTGTCCTGGGCAGACCAACTATGAAATCCATGGTTTTATGATCCCATTTCCACTGCGGTATCGACAGGGGTTGTAACGTACCTGCCGGCTTCTGATGCTCAGCCTTAACTTGCTAACATACCACACATCTAGACATAAACTCTGATACATCTTTCTTCAAATCGGGCCACCAATACAAGTCCTTCAGACTATGATACATCTTGGTGACTCCTGGATGCATAGCATACATCGACGTGTGTTCTTCCTCGAGCACTAACTTCCTCAGATAATCAGCATCGAGGACCACCATCCTATCACGGTAGAAAACTAGTCCATCCTTAGACTCATGGAACCCATCACACTTTTCGCTGCCAAACTCTGATCAGATCAACTGTTTGCTTTGCTTAACCCTGATGCTTAGTTGCTTGCTAATCACCTTTGGTGGTGATTAGGATTTGTTGGTGCTTTATTGAGAGCTGGAGGTGCTACTTGTAATTAACCCAAGTCTAGGGTTTGAGGGCAAGTTTGTCACCTTATGAGGTGTTCCTCCCTCTCCTTGCTTCCTCTTGTGTTGAGAGGAAGGTTTGGGCTCGTTGCTTGAGTTCCTTTAGGCTTGGTTGAGCTTGTTGGGCCTCATGATGTGTTGCCTTTGCTTATTTGGACCTTGTGTCGGGCAAGAGCATGCTTATGATGGCCTAGGTGTATTGCCCAGGATGTGTGTCTCCCTGGTGGTGTGTCGCCCAGGGTCTGTGTCGGCCATGGTGTGGGTGTGTCGGCCATGGTGTGGGGGTGTGTCGCCCATGGACCCCTTTGACTCTCTTTGACCTCGTTTGTGTCACCACTAGTGGACACTTGGTGCTTGATGCTTGCATGTGGAAATGGCCTTGGACATGTGTTTAGGGCATGTTAGAGTGGTGGCTTTGCACATGGACAAGTGTCCCTAGGTGGGCGACACCTTGCCTTGTCTTACCTTGGTTTCTCCTCCATCCTCTTCTATATATGTGTTCCCTTTCTATTGCTAAGGATCCCTTTAGTTCCTTTTCTTCCCCTCTCCCTTGGTGCACGACACCCTCTTCCTTTGTAATCTTGGTGGCCGATCCTTGCCTTGGAGTCTCCTTCTTCCTCTAGTGGTGGACGAACCCTAGAGTGCCTTGCTCTCCTTCCTTGGGGTGCTTGGAGCTTGGTGCTAGGAGCTTGGAGCTTGCTTAAGGCGGGTTACACAACTCCTAACCCTAACTATATTACCTCTCCTATGTTCTTATGTGTTTCTTATGATCATATCGGCTATGTATGTTGTTAGTTGAGTTTCTTTCTTAAGTTGTTCTTGTTGTCCGAACCTATGTTCTAGGGTTTCTTGGTGAGCAACACCCCTTTCTCTCCTTGGTCTAGAGGAGTGAGCTTGAGTTCTAGTAATATGGGAAATACCCCTCTCTCGTTTAAGTTGAGAGGTGAGCTTGTGTTCTAGTTACTTGAGCAACACCCTCCTCTCACCATGGACTTGAAAGGTGAGCTTTGTGGTGGTTGTAAACCTTATTAAGAGTTGTACCTGGTGTTGCCCGATTGGTGATAAGAGATGTGCAAGACCCCTCTCTCTTAGTTGTTGAGAGGTGAGCCATCTTCTTGATCCATTAGGGTTTCGGTACCCTTGTGCTTGAGGTTGGTGATGACCATGTCGGGTTGCATCTTGCCCGATATGGTGCTGGAGGTGATGATGCCTGATATCCCTCTTGACCTTGAGCTTTGGACGACACACGTTGTGGCTGTGTCGGGCGTTGCACTTGGTCCCTGCCCTGTGTGTGTCGGGAAACACACCTTGATGAGTAACATGCCCGATAAAATTAGCCTTTGTGATGGTTTGGGGTTGTTGTGCGTTGAGGTGTGGATCTTGTTAGTTAGTTTGTGGTGTTGTGTTGGGCGTCAGGGTCCTGGATGTTGACCTTTGTGTGTCGGGCGTCACACAACATGTCCTTGCTGCCCGATACACCTGACCTGAGGAGGTAGCCTAGTGGCCGTCATGGAGTTGTGGCTAGCTAAGTGTCGGGCGCCATGGCGTTGTGGTGATGCCCGACAGAGCATCACCTAGTATCCCCAAGCCATTGCTTATAGATGCATGTTGCACCTGGTGAGCGACATGCCCATAAGATCAGTTGCCCAATAGGCTTCATGGCCGTTGTACCCTTATTACCTGACGCAACGTTGCCCGTCTTGAGATGCACGATATGCATGGCTGCACGGCATGCTTAGTTCCCTGATGCATAACGCGTCGTGCACAACATAGCGTTGCACGTTGCACACTAAATGCTAACCGTTATGCATTCTAATGTTGGGTGTTAGGGGAGAGTACCCTACCCGATACCATATCTAGTGAGGGTGCCCTACTCGTCACGTTTCTTGTGAGGGTAGTGAGCACTTCTAGTGAGGGTCTTGATCCTTCTGTTAAGCATCTACGCTAGATTTGGTCTATGTAGTCACGTTTGGGTTTATATTGATCTATGATATGCTTGCTGATAACTAAGATGGTAGCTTACGTCTATGTAATTTGACATGATGCTACACCTGCTTATGATCATCTTGAATCACTTATATAATGTCGAGTAGATGGTAAACATATAAGATGCTTTGCTTGATGATATGACCTATGTCCATGGACACAGGTTGAGACATGATTTATAAAGTATATAATCATCAATGTTGCTCTAGGTTGATAATGTGAAACTTATATCAATCAACGATGAGGGCATATGCTAACCATGCAGGTGTTCTATACAGGTGCATAGCCAGTTAAAGGGCTATGAGGTATACATGTTTGAGTGACACTACTGTGATAAATACTCTTGATGATGAGATGACATACCTGATGTGCTTGGTCTAAGGACCTAAGTTTGGCTAAAGTGCCTAAGTTGAAGAGAATGCCTTAAGAGGCAGTGATACTATGTGATGAGGGATTGAGATCCCATGGCAATGTGATGATCCTTGAGATGGATCTAGATGATGGGAAAGAGGCCAGGTGATAACATGTAATGTTGGATCCTTGTGATGGATCAGGATGATGTTGATTACAATAAAAGCACAATATTGAGTTTCATACTGTTTATTCTTGTTATAGTTTGCATGCTATACAACTTGGTTGAATCTTGCAATCCACTTAAAATACATTAAATAATCATAGTGGAACATATCATGTAGTTTGCCCTGGCCATAGATCTGTCATCGTCAGGAGCTGGTGATGGTGAAACGGGTTCTCCTACGGGTTAACCAGGAGTGCATATTGTTGAGTATGCGAGGTTTCTCCTAGCCTAAAGTGAGGAGGTAAGAGTGCAACTTCAGTTGTAGACTCCAGAGTGCGGATTCAAGCCCGTAGTTCAATGTGTTGAAGAGCTTGGTGAACAGGCCCATGGCTCGGGATATGTGATATGGGAGCATGAATGCGTTCATGGATCAGAGCACGGTGAACAGGCCCGTGGCTCAGTTTCACTAGCGTCGATACCTGTACAGAGGTGGGCTAGGCAGAGGGTAGCCTGATCCTGTGGTTGAGGCTACATAAGCATGAGACTGTGGTCCTGCTTGTGTTGTACTCGTGCACTGACCACAAGGTGGGAGGTCGTGGAGTCCGGCTCTTCCATTGACCTTGTATGGCACCGGCTTGGGTTTCACAACCGAAGGTTGGATTTGAGCGGTACGGCTCACTTCCTCAGGGAATAATAATATGTAATTCAGCCGAATAGTATTTACCGGATAAGGCAAAACACGGAACATTGGTTGAGGCCTTGCTTGTGTAGTTAATCTTGTTATACTTTGCAGTTACTTATACGTTCCTCATGTTATGTGGTAAGACCTTATAAATCTTATCTTGTCACTCATGTTCCATAAAAGAGATATTTGGTGACATGCCTTCCGTACATCTGGTAAGCTTAATGGTATGAACAACTTTATTTTATAAACTGCTCTTGTTATACCTCTTATCAGTTATCTACTGTTGCTGCTTTATCTTTCTGAGGTTTTGTAGTTTTGGCGGGGAGTGATGTTTCTCACTGGGACTGTGTGTCTCACCCCGTTGGTTTATAACCTTTTTAGGTGTTCGAGCTAGACGTGGTGGTGGTCGTGGAGTTGCGACCGAGCAGCAAGACGAGCAGTAGAAGGCAAGAGATGGATATGTTGTTGTTTTGGTTGTTTTGTAGTAGAGTCTAGAGTCATCCCTCTACTCTCAGGTCCTTCGAGGTGTTTTGACGTGTTTCACGATGTATAGCTGATGATGTTTTGTATATCCTGCTGCTGGCCAGATGTGGGCCATTATGTATGTATAAACAGGTGATGAACTCATGTGATGATAGGACAACTGATCCTCTAAGCTGTGGACACGTGTCAAGATCTTGTAAATATTTATATAGCCTATTTCCTTGCAGGATGAGGACCTAAATGTAATAGTTTCTCAGTTTATCCGCCTTCCACAATTGGTTTTAATTAATTCATGTTTTTGATAATCTGTGGTTTATGGTTATTTCCGCACATTTTCGCGTAACACCTCGTTGTCTGTGTGATAGTGGGATGTGTTGCCACAAAAGGTAAGGCCAAGAAGAGTTTTGAGGCTAAGCTAAAGTCCAAGTCTTTAGCACTCAAGATAAGGAGAAGGGTAAGTGCAAAAGGAATCTGTCCTTTTCACTTAAAGGAACAAAGGAAGAAATAAGAGATAGAGATCTTTACTTCAAGACCCAATAAGAAATAAGCTAGATCTATACAAAGCAAGGGTTTCTTCCACTACAGTTGGAATCTATCATTCATGGGCATATAATAGAATTATTGAATTGCTATTATGTACTTGTCATTAATGAAAACATCATGTATCTTGAATGGACAAGAATAAATTGATGTTTCATTTTAAAAGATGAGATCGTATATGGCAATGTCCTATGTTTTATAAACTATACTTGATAGTTGTAGAGACAAATGTGTATAACACATGTATTGAATGACTCAATGACTTAAATAATGAATACCTATAACATAGTCAAATAGAGCCTATAAATAGTCATATAGAGCGCATAAATGAGAAATGCATTTTGAGAATCCATATAATGGTTACCTAGACTCTTTTGGTTATTGAACCAAAAGAGACATGCATATCCTATTTGTTGTGCAATGTAACAAAAGCATCTTCACTAGATGTAGTGGGAGAGTGACTGTTCTATTAGGGCTCATACATATTGATGTATATAGACCTTTTGCAACAAATGCTAAAGGTAGTTACTAGTACCTCATTATATTTATTGATGCTATCAGTAGATATGAAAATTTTTATTTAATAAAATACAAGCATACGATATTTTGAAGTGTTCATGGAGTTTGTGAATGAATTGCATAACTAACTTGGTGAAAGTATTAAGATACTTTGATGCGATCAATGTTGAAATATTTTAAACAGATAGTTTGAGTACCTTCAAGGGAGATCATGATAATGTATCATGATGAACTCCACCTGAAACACAAATGATAGTGTATCAGAAACAAGGTATCACACTTTGTTATGTCGTGGTGCGATTATCAATAAAATCTAGCTAATCTTTCAATTTTTTTGGGGCACATGCTTAACAATGTACCATCTAAAATGGTTCAAAAAGACACCATATAAGATATGACATGGGAATTGTCCTAATATGTCTTTTATAGTTATTAGGATCGAAAGCTTATATAAGAAAATAGTTTCTTAAAAGTTTTGTCCACAAATCACATTAATGTTATTTTGTTGAATACTACTCTTGTTCCAATCCAACAACAAAGTTGTTTGTTGATCTAGATGGATGTATTCCTAAAGAGGAACTTAGTTCCAAAGGAACCCCTAGGAGTAAAAGTAGAACTTGAAATGTTCAAGACAAATAAGAAACTGAACCAATAAGAGGTACAATAGGAACAAAGAGAATCACAAGATGTTGTGGAATATCAAGTTCCTTATGTTACACAATACCTCGTAAGTACTAGTAGAACACACCTTGAGTTTGAAATATTATGATATCTTATAACTTTGAAAGACGGTGAGTTGGTCATATATGATGAGTCAACTATCTACCTAGAAGCTATTAAGGGACTAGAATCTGAAGCATGGCTTGAGGCCATCAGATCCAAGATGGACTCCATGTACACTAACAAGGTATGGCCTTAGTGGATCCACCTGAAGGGATAAAACCCATAGGGTGCAATTGGGTCTTTGAAAGAAGACCAACATGGAAGGGTAAATTGGTTGCAAACGATTTCAAACAAGTTCAAGGTGTTGAACATGATGAGGTCTTTCACCAGTTACTATGGTTAAATCCATCGGGATCATGCTTGTAATTGCAGCTTAATATGACTGTAATATTTGGAAATATGGAAGTTAAAACCACATTCCTTAACAAGAATACTATAGAGGATGTACACGTGATGTAGCCTAGAGGTTTTATAAATCCAATATTGCAAATAAAGTTTGTAGCTACAAAGGTCAATCTGTGGATTGAAGTAAGCATCTCAGAGATGGAATCTTCTATTTGATAAGACAGGCAAAGAGTTTGACTTAAGTTATAATGAAGATGGAATTTGTGATTATAAAAGATTTAGTGGAAGCATATTTATATTCCAAAATATGATGGGGAATAATGTCCTTATCCTGCAAATGTTAAAACCTGGCAAGGAAAGTGCCTTCTCTATGAAGGGTTTAGGAAAGACATCCTATGTAATTGGGATTGAGATCTATAGAGATGGATATGGAAAGCTTCTTGACCTAGGAAAGAGCACATACATTGACAAGATGTTGAAGGGGTTCAACATGCAAGACTCAATGAGAGAAAACTTGTCCATATTCCATGGAGTAGTCTCTCAGGAGCCTAGAGTCCCAGTTCTTGTGATGAATAGGAACACATGGATAGATACCATATGCATTCATAATTGGATCTCTCTTGAATGCAATGTTATGTACTTATCATGTTATCTCGTATGTATTGGACATGATGAGAGAATATCCAGTTATCTCATATGTATTGGACATGATGAGAGGATATATATACCTATCTAGCAAAGTCGTATCTATTGGACATGACGAGAGGGTATATGTCAAATGCCAATGAGAGTCACTGGACTACCAAAAAGAACATCATTAGGTTCTTGTGAAGCACTAAAAAAATGGTTCCTTGGTTATGGTAAGAAGGAAGAGTTGGGTGTAAAGGGTTACACCAAAGCAAGCTTCCAAAATGACAACTAAAATTAATGATCGCAACCTATATTCATGTTTGACCTTAAACAAGAAATGTAAGATGGAAAGGGTTCTGACTTAATGACAGTTGTTTAAATCTAAAAAAAGAATCTGAGTATCTCTGTGTTATGAGAACAAAAAATGATATTGTATGGATTGAGAAGTTCATATGGATGAACTTGTGTGAGGTTCCAACCATTGATGACACAGTATAAATATTGTGACATCAATGGAGATACTGGTTAGGCTTGGAATCTTAGATAGCATACTAGGACACTTCCATCTCATATGAGATGCAGTATGGCAAAGAGATGTGAAAACTGCAAAACACCGACTTGAAGCAAACATTGCTAAACCCGCTATAGAAGTGCTTGTGCAGTAGAAACATGATGGACATGTTAAGATCACTTGGAATAAGATTTGTAGGTGATTGGTTCTATGTGCAAGTGGGAATCTTTTGGTATGTATGCCCAAAGAGATAATCATATGCTAAGGTGATGTGGTATCTGCCTATAATACCACGATTTTAATGCTTATTGCTAATATTGTAGATGCATAAATTTTATCATGGCATGCATAGGCAAAGGAAAGCAACAATGGTATGCTACATCATGTATCTGATTCCCTACAATAGAAGAAGATTTATTTGTTGTATCCTGACTTTGATGAAGAAGCCATGAATTAAGACTTGGACTTTGTATTGATGGGATGAATCCATATGGAACATTAAGTAGTCAACTTAGTACTTGACCTGTCATGATTGCTATATACAATCTTCCTTAATGGTTTTGTATCAAGAATAAATATATCATGGTGTCCTTTCTTTTTTCAGTCCCCAAACAACCTGGAAATGATATTGATGTTTACCTTGAACCTCTGATTGATGACCTAAATAAAATTTGGGGAGAAAGTGTGGTGACTTGTGATGCTTTGCGTGGAGGATGTTTAATATATGCGCTATATTGTTTTGCACTATTAATGACTTTCCATCTTATGGGAACATATCTGGCTACAACGTCAAAGGAACCAAGGAATGTTATGTATGTGAAGAAAATATAGATTCAATCTAACTAAAACATTGTGGTAATAATGTGTCTCTTGGTTATCAAAGGTTTCTTCCAAAGGTGTATCCTTACCGAAAGTTGTACAAAACATTCAATGGCTCAACTGAGGAACGGAGTGGCCCTAAACCTATGTCAGGGGAGGATGTTTATGTAAAGGTAAATAACATTGTAAATCATTTTGGTAAGAGACCATGAACGACTCCCATAGGTAAAAAGTCTTTATTCAAAAAGAGGTTGATATTCTAGGATCTTCCTTATTGGAGTTGTTTGACAATTCGACATCGTATTGATGTCATGCATGTTGAGAAAATTGTTTGTAATATCATTGTTGGTACTATGTTTAATATATCTGGTAAGACCAAAATATGGCATCAAATCCAGAATGAACCTACATTAAATGGGTATAAGGAAATAATTAACAAAAGAAGTTACCAAGGGTCACCGCACATATCTACCTCCTGCTTGTTACACCTTGTCTACAAAGGAGAAGAGAACTTTTTGTGAGTTTTATGTAATATTAAGGTACCACATGAATTGTGAGAACCCGTTACACTAAATGAGATTACTCAAAACATATATCATGATTAGTCATTAATTAAACACAAACCCAGAAAAAAGAGTAAATTTAAACTGATTTCAATATATCCCAATTTCTTAGAAGCATTTACACAAAAGCCCAACAACTTGCTTTATTTCATATAATGCTAAAAAATCTCTTACGATTGTTCCATGGTCTCAACTGCCACATATACATTTTACACAGGAAACATTTCTACATTTATCACTTGAACAAGCATATAGCATGCTACCAAAAACCTAATTCGACTGAAACACCGATTACAAACTTTTTACCCATACCTAAGAGTATAAGGACGACTCTATGACACACTAGACAACTAAATTACCATCTCTAGAGTCCATCATCTCAGATACTCCTTGTTGTTATAGTCTGTTGTTGCTGCTGATCACCTAAAAAGATGTGGTGACCCATGATGTGAGACCCAGTCCCAGTGAGAGATATAACTCTCTCCAACAGATATTGGTTACAATAGATTATACAATATATAAATTGAGAAGTTGGAGTATTTAATAAACAATTGAGCAGATTGAACAGTTCAAGCATAAACAAGTTAAGTAAATAAGCTCAACAACAAGTATGTTTATCAATGTATATACATGTAATAGATAAATCCACTTCTTTTATCAAATATCTACTCAATTTTCATAGGATTGCATTTAATAACAATCATCTTCATTAGTCTAACTATCATCATATGCTTTGCTAACAACACAAGCAATCTAGTAGCATAAGCATCTCAACATCATGAATATGTCTAGCAACATAATATGACTATCAATATTGGCATGTTTAATAAAATGAACAAGTCTAAATCATGAGTAGAGATAACATCATAAGCACAACTAAATGCATAAGCATGATTGGTAGTTTAAGCATTCTATTTATAGAGGCATGGCTAGCAATATTAAACATAGTTAACAACATAATCATAATTATCAGTGTCAGTATATATTACAACATAAGTATGTTTACAACGTGAGCATCACTACAGCATAAGCATATCTATCATCTATTATTATACCATACACCTTCTCTATGTAAGGAAAGCAAACAAGGGTTATCATCCAATGTGAAGCGTTGTGGATGACCCTAAATAGATATGCTACACAGTTGTATTACATCTTTTATTGCCCCCTGGGGAGTTTGAGTTGTACCACCCAAAGTCCAACTGCCCCCTGCAAAGGGCTACTGACGATTCCATACAAGATCTAAGAGAGTCGGCATCCTAAGATCTCTTCCCCTTAGTCTGTATGAGTAAAAAGGCAGTGACATATCAATCAATGATGCCACTACAATGACATATAGTCAAGCTGTTAACAACTAGTCTGCCCTTGGTATAGGTCACGACACTAGAGAATAGGCTCATGCATGATCGTTCTATAAGAGGCATCCAGCAGTTATATTGTTGCCTTTCACACATCACAATATCACAATATCTGAAGGATGATCAAAACTATCCTCAATTGCTTGATATTAGGGTACCAAGATGTCCTCACATACTCAACATGTTATGTATGCACTCCTAGTTTCTCTTAGGAATACTCGTTTCACCATCCAACAAGTTCTGACATTGAAGATGGTGGTTCTACAACACAGGGCACTACATGATTAGGGTTTCACTTAGTTCCTACCAATTAGGTGCATTCAGGTTGTACCAAACAAATGGACATACAAGCCCTAATTCATTTCTAGCAAGCATATAAGTATAAAAACTTTAGAATATATAAAACATATGAGACATATTATTCCTTATCTCATCATTACATGGTAGTATTCACTTGCCATTCATGAGACTACATTTGTCATCATACTATTAAAAGATATAAATCCTTATCACAATATCACAGGGTATCAACCCTAGTCAATATAAGAGGATAATACTTCATTCATGGCTCAAAAACCTAAAGGTCATTAAGGCCACCATATCATTTCCTGCAAGTTCATCATTATCTTTCTATGCTTATAACAAGGCTCAACAAACATTACCACACATGTGATTCACAGTCTCAGTACAATTTGCATTTATAGAACTAAAAGATTTTTACATGATGATATTGTAAAATTATCTTAGCATTTAAGAGCATTCCTTTATTGTAACAACATATAAGGAATCCAGCCATCATCACACTTATAGTGTACAAGTTTAGCATAAGAAAGCATAGATCATGAAGCTATGATGACCACCAGTTAATCACTTTTAGAGTTTCAATCAATCAATAGGAAGGATATTCCATCATTATATTAATCATTCAAGAAAGGGTAACATGATTAACCACCAGTATCTACTTGTATTAGGGTTATAGGTTCAACAACATAAGTTACTTTGATGGTTACAAATCAACATCGATACCCAAACCCTACTTATAGCATCCCTATTGGATTGTGTATGCATAAGGTGAAGCATCGCCACCACATTCCATACTATCCTCAAGTATGGATCCACACATGACTCAAGGTGTAACCATTAGGTTATAGCATACTAGGGTTCAACCACAATAAGAGAGACTCCATTGTTCTATTATTTCACTAAGGAAGGCTGATCATAATTACCCATCTTTATCTGAGTTCATTAGAATTAAGTATAGCAAACTATAGCCCATTAGGGTTACATGTCAACATGATATGGTCAATATACTATCTATTCATATGAGGTAAAAGGTAAGAATACCTTATTAAGGTCAAGCCTCCATTGGTTCCATCATCATTAAACCCATATCACCATACCACAACATCACCCATAACTATTGGATGTTGAAAAGATAAGACCATTGGTTATTTACATAAGTAAACACCTTACACAAATCATATGTAAAGCCATCAAGTTGTGACCTAGAAAGAGTCATCATTAAACCTTAAACATCCCTTATTTAATAACATAAAGGAGCAACATAGGATGTGGGGTGAAAACCCATCTTTGGTTGTACATTTTAAGAAAGCCATCATATCAATCATCAAGCTCCTTAAATTGATCATATGAGGGAAACCATCAAATTTAGAATACTATAAATCACATGTAATACTATAGGTTTCAATCCAATCATTGGATGGTGAAGCATTCAATCTCAAATATTGGATGAAGTTCATTATTCAAAACTATCAGATGAATAAGTGTTAGATTCTAACTATTGGATCGGGTTCATATTTCAAAACCATAAATTGAATTATAGGCCTAACCATTAGATCAATTGAACCAAGAAACCATGGGTTTAGGGATTAATTGAAGCTAAATTTAAATCCTTGACTCACCATCAGTTGTGGTGACCTGATCCACAATCGGTCCTGACACAATGTGTCACCATCGGTTGATAGGGTCAACACTACTATCATCTTTCACCATCGGGTGTTATCACCATTGATTGGTATCTTGATTAGGGTACTTAGTGGTTGATCATTAAGCTTATAATTGATCTATAACCTGACCTAAGGGGTGACCATAAATTGACACCTTTGGTCACCACCATCAGTTGTTAAGGTAGCAACACCATCCATTGTTGCAAGGGTACTACCATCGGTTGATGTATAACATGAAAATCAGCCTTAACACCTAGGTATAAGCCATCGATTGCTAGGTTCTTAGCACCATCAGTTGACAAGACAACCTGATCCAAGCCATATTCTTCCTTAAGTAGGTCATGTACAGAGTGTTAGATCCATCTAAAGCTGGAAACCAAGCAAGAAATTCCATAAAAATTGAAACCCTAGATAAGGTTATCTTATACAAGATTAGATCTTCATTTTTAGAGAAAGAACTTATGCAAGAAAGCTTGTAGTAAGCAATAAAAGTGAAGAGGGTCATAAAACTGATGAATGCATATTCATCTTAGTTTTAGTCACCATTTTCAATCTAGTTTTGCACTGAAATCTCTCATATGCCCCCTGAATCTGCTCATATAAAATTTTCCTCAGTTTTAGATGATTACTTAGAGTTTTGATCAAATCCAATAATCTCCATTGTAAGATTAAGTATCGCACTATGTGCACCAGTGTTGGAGATGGTGGTCCCACTTGCAGATAATTCTATGACTCTCCCTTCGAGAATCATTGAGGATGTTCCAGTCAAGGTAGGTAAGGACTCTTATGTCCCATGCGACCTTGTAATCATGAACATAAAAGAGGACTCCAGATACCCTCTTATCTTTGGCCGTCCGTTCCTAACCACCGCGAGAGCTTTGATTGATGTCGAAGCAAGAACCTTGCTCCTAAGACTGGGGAAAGAAATACTCGAGTTTAGAGTTTTTGAAAGTATGTG
This sequence comes from Alisma plantago-aquatica, assembly GCA_963693085.1. Lineage (NCBI taxonomy): Eukaryota > Viridiplantae > Streptophyta > Magnoliopsida > Alismatales > Alismataceae > Alisma > Alisma plantago-aquatica. The sequence goes on from OY856410.1 coordinate 27,864,693, forward strand.
CAGACCAAGCATGCAAGAAGAAGTATATTTTATTAATTGCATAGAGAAAAAGTCACTCCTCATGCAAGAGAATCATGAATCAGACGATCCTTTAGAAGTGGCTCTAACAAACCCAATTGTTGATGACTTAATTGATGAACAAGTAAAGAATTGTGTGCTCCACCTCAACACTACAAAAGAAGATGTTGAAGCTAAATTTGAGGAACTCAAGGTTGTAAACGTAGACGAAGACCTATGCAAGAAACCAGAGGCCCCTAAAATGAAGCCCCTACTTGAGGGATTGAAGTACGTGTTTTTGTACAATCTCAAGGTCTGCCCAGTTATCATAAATCTTGACCTAACATCCGAACAAGAAGATAAACTCCTGACAGAATTAAGGGAAAGAAGAAAGGCCCCCGGCTAAAAAATGAGTGACCTCACTGGTGTCAGTCAAGCACTTTGCATGCATCGAATCCCCATGGTGGAAGATCACAAGCCGACTGTCGAACATCAACGGAAGCTGAATCCAAATATGAAAGAGGTAGTTCACCTTGAAGTCATTAAATTGCTCACTACGAGAATCATCTATCCTATATCTGACTCGCCATGGGTAAGTTTGGTGCATGTTGTCCCAAATAAAGGTGGAACTACCGTGATACAGAATGAAAATAACAAACCCATCCCCTCTCTAACAATTACTAATTGGAGAATGTGGATCGATTATAGAAAATTACACAAGGCCACGTGTAAGGATCATTTCCTGATGCCTGTCCTAGACCAAGTTTTAGAGCGATTGGCTCACTAGGATATTTTTTCTATCTCGATGGTTACTTTGGATTCTATCAAATTCCCATACATCCAGATGACCAAGAGAGGACAACGTTAACAAAAAGAACAAGAGAGAGGGAAGATTCCACCATGGTCATGGTGAAGAAAATGATCACAGCTCGATGGAGAAACAGTCTTCTACACGATGGCGGGGCAGATCTGGAAGAGGAGGGGAAAAACACCAAGATGAGGGGGGCTATTGCTATGGGTCGATGGGCCTGCATCATCAAATCCTCTAACTGATGAGGATGCTTTCTAATGATGGAACTGGCCATCAAAAATAGGGTCCAAATTATCAAAAGTTTCTTGGGCCCACTGTCAGTTAGCGGGACCACCGTCTCCGACACTGGTGCACGTAGTGTGATACTTAATCCTACAATGGAGATGAATGGATTTGATCAAAACTCTAAGTAATCATTTGAAATTGAGGAAAATTGTATATGAGCAGATTTAGGGGGCATATGAGAGCTTTCCGTGCAAACTTGGACCGAAAATTGTGACTAAAACTAAGATGAATATGCATTCATCAAAACACCCCAAACTTAAACGTTGCTCGTCGTCGAGTAACACAGAATCTGAAATAGTCTCCAATTAAATACTTTCAACTCTTGTGATTGCCTCATCTTCACATCACGTTTGTTTCTTTTCTACTTTGTCTGGTTGAGCATCTCAACTTTTTGAGATCACTAAACACATCTTACAATATCTTCGTTCCTGGTTTCATTTCCCAAAAGCACTTCCTCCCCACTTTCTCCAACATCAAGCATGTCTAGGAGCTTCATAAGAGTACAGAGATACACGTAGAAGAACATGTGTGCACTTGATCAGACACTGGTGTTTTTCAAGAGAGTGGCAAAAAAGAGGCATTCATTGTGCTTATAGGTGGGAGTGAACGGGGGTATGGAAGGAAGTAGTAAATCTCTCCTCTATTTAACTCGAGATTTTTATTATATGGTTGCAATGACATTGATTGCAACTATTTTTTTAATGTGAATCTCTCTATTCGACTTGAGATTGCATTTTTTTAATGTATGCACATTGGCATCTTTTTTTCATTTTGGTGATACGCCCCTATTACATAGAGAGGGGTGTGGAGAAGCGGATAAAGAGAGGGGTGGTGTGCCACCCCAAACTTAGGGTTTGACACTATTTATTATGGCTTTTGTTTCTTTTTGATGGATGAAGGGATATGGAGATGGTAGAAGAAGTGTAGAAGAGAGTTTAGATCATAATGCAACTTGATTTACAATTCAGTGCATCAAGTTGTTATCCTTATCATGCTATGCTCAAATAATGACTTCATGGGGATCAGGTGGAGATTCCATGCTATTGTTCCACTAGTCAGTTAGGAAGGACAATGTGTTTGATCCCTCTCAGTTCGACGGATACTTGTCATTTTCACTAAAGGATCATGATGTTAGGATTCATAAGCTTCACATGGTGATTTCTAACCATTGGTTAGTTTTAGAAATTGTCCCTCTTGAGGCTTTACTTCAATTAAGGAGGGTATAATGATTCAAAACTACATGGAAAAAGAACTAGCCGGCTAGGTAAAGGCTTTGATTGAAATAAAAGCATCAAAACTTCATCAAGTTTCTATACAAACTACTTTGAAATTTTAAAGATTTTGAAATTTTTGATCAAAATTGCTTCAAAATTGCAATGATGGAATCTTAAGTCTGAAAAAGATAGGTGTGGGTGGAAAATAAAGTACGTACCACCCACCCTCCACCCCAAATTTAGAAATTTGCTCATCTTGGGCAAACTCTAAATCTAAGATGGAGGGGGAAAACTGTGCCAGTTAGACCGCCAGATGTGGTTGCGTTCCTCTCAGCAACGTGTTCTCCATCTGAAATCTCAAAAATGAAAACTATCAGAACTTAAGATTGCATCTTGTGATATGTTATCTACTGGGTGCAGAATTGTCTAATTCAAAATTGAAATCAAAAGCTAAGGATCAGGTTGCCTCCCGACAAGTGCCTTTGTTTTATGTCATTGGCTCAACATGCTTCTTTCAATTTTCTGGCATATATACTAGTTTGGAAATACTTAGTGATGCTTCAATGCTCATGTCAACTGTGGTGAAATATCTCTTCAATCATTGGCCATTTTCCACAAACTCTCATGACTTTTCACTCCATAAAACGAAGGCACCATGTGGGTAGATGCTCTTAACAGTGTATGGTCCATACCAGTGAGAACGAAGTTTCCCTGGGAACAATCTCAACCTTGAGTTAAATAGTAGAACTTGGTCTCCCACGTGTATGTCTTTCCTTTTTAGATGACCATCATGCCATAGTTTTGTACGTTCTTTATAGATTCGTGCATTCTCGTAGGTTGTCATCCAAAGTTCTTCCAACTCCTGAAGTTGTAGTAACTGTTGGGTTTTGTGGAGAAAACATGTGCGGCAGAAGCGATAAATCCACGCAACCCGTAACAGGATCTCGTCGATAACAGCGTATTCAGAAACAGGTTTGCGGGATATACCTTATCGCGGAGCAAGTCCGGCGATGTCCCGCTGCACGACGGTGCAACACTGCTTGTCAAACACGGACGGATCTTCTCCCCCGTTCGCTGTCGCAGGTTGATCTGGCGATGCTCCTTTGCGGCGGTGACGTACGTTGCTCGCAGCACGTACAGGTGGTCGTCGACGTCCTCCGAACGCAGGCGTCAAGGCGTCTGCGTCTCTACTTCGTCCACGTGGATGGACGGAACTCCACGTCGTGCTTCTCAAGCCGGTGGGAAGGAGTGTGTCTCTGCGGCGGCGTGCTAGCGGCGCGTTGCTCTTCTTTCGCTCCTAAGGACGGCGACGGCTAGGTTTACGTACGTCAGCGTAAAGTGAAAAACCTATATCTATCATATATAGATATCGGCCGTCAATCCTCCTTTAAACAGGATACGAAGGGAAATAGGGTTTCCTAAACCCATCGGTAAACAGAAACGTTGCGTTAATTAAAATGCTCGTGGATTAATTAGAATATTCCGGAATTCATTAATTAACCAAATAATCACATTAATTGATTAATTAATATCTGACTCCATGCAATCGCTTGGGATGGCTCTACGGGCATACATATACCAACAGACTCCCACTTGCACTCAGAGCCAGTCACTCCAATATTATTCTAATCCATTACATAAACATGTTAGTAATCAATGTGATTCGGAGCAATTCTAATCAAATCCACAATTATACTCCTATTCCAATACATCCTATGCGTGTGACCCGGTAGGCTCCAAATTACGTTGGTAGTGATATCCATAATCATATTATGATTTCACAAACAATGATTGGTATCTAGCAAGACTTCATTGCTACCCAAGTAATTAGAGAAGTTGGAGAACAACTTAACCTATCATTCATGATTGGTGTTATAGTGATTGTATAGTTCCTTTGTCGCTGATATCCGGATTGAACTCAAGTCATGGAAATGTTATCCTTTTCAACGTTCAATCCATGTTCCTTGAACTAGAGCAGACTGTCTGAGATATATGTAAGCTCAATATCACATATTGACTCACATCAGCATGGCCATGCATTTCTCAGTCTCTCTTATCAAGTGGCCGGAATATCAAACTCCAGTAGGAAGGACAAATTCCATCTACATCACTCACAGTTATCCCCATGTGTCACAGTGCACCCAAGCACCATCTTTATAGCAATCCTTATTCAGGACCACGGTGGATGATGTCAAAGTACACCGAACGACATGTGATAAGTGTAGTGACTTCAGGTCTAAGAACCACAATCACCACCATCATTATGAGATGTGACTCTAACTACCAATCATGGTATCCATGTGTCACTCTCAAGGTGGGTCTATCAGATACATTGTTCTCTAACAAGTATCTATGTATTTGGTTTGATATCTCCATATCATGGATAATGAGATTCTTCCATCAACCAACATACATTCTAATCTTATGTGTTATTGATGTCTATGGATATTTCCACAATAACAACCGATTAGGGACAAAACAAGAATACATACTCTTAGCATACATATGATCTCACTATTCAGGTCATCAACCCAAAGACATATGTCGTTGAGTATATTATTCTATAGACATCTATAAGTTTTATGGTCATCTCACAATATTAAACACAAACATATAGATTGGAAACTTGCCTTTATTGATATGATCAATGTAGTATTACAAATCGTTTACATAGTATCCCATTACAATCATCGAATGATAGTCTCTATGGGCAGACATACCAATAGATTCCCACTTACACTTATACCCAATCACTCATGAATCTCAATCCAAGTGATCGAACATGTCTGTCATGTTTCTGTTGTGAAAGTACTTTTGTGAGCGGGTCAGCCACATTGCTTTCTGTAGGTACTATGCAAATCTTCACATCTCCTCGTTGTACGATCTCTCGTATGAGATGGAACCGCTGTAGAATATGTTTGGAACGTTGGTGCAATCTTGGTTCTTTAGCCTGTGCAATTGCTCCATTGTTGTCGCAAAACAACTCAATTGCATCACCAGCGCTTGGAACCACTCCAAGTTCAGAAATGAACTTCTTGATCCACACAGCTTCCTTTGCAGCATTAGATGCGGCAATATATTCGGCCTCTGTTGTAGAATCCGCAACCGTCTCTTGCTTGGAACTCTTCCAGCTCACAGCTCCGTTGTTCATGAAAAACACAAATCCAGATTGCGATCTGTAGTCATCTTTGTCAGTTTGGAAGCTAGCATCGGTGTAACCCTTTACCACGAGCTCTTCCTCACCACCGTATACCAAGAATTGATCCTTAGTCCTTCTCAAGTACTTTAGGATGTTCTTTACGGCTGTCCAGTGACATTCACCTGGAACTGACTGATACCGGCTCGTCATGCTCAAAGCATACGACACATCAGGGTGAGTACATAACATTGCGTACATGATAGATCCAATTGTTGATGCATATGTAATTTTACTCATGCGTGCCCGTTCATCACATGAACTAGGACATTGGGATTTAGAGATCGTAACCCCATGGGACATGGGCAAGTTACCTCTCTTAGAACCCTCCATGCTAAACCTCTTTAGCACCTTGTCAATGTATGTGCTTAGGCTTAGGCCTAGAAGCCTTTCTAGATCTATCTCTATAGATCTTAATCCCAAGTATATAGGATGCTTCACCTAAATCCTTCATAGAGAAAGTCTTCCCTAGCCAACCTTTTACTTTCTGAAGAGTAGGGATGTCATTTCCCATCAATAGTATGTCATCCACATATAATATGAGAAATACGACTGTGCTCCCACTAACCCTTTTGTAAACACAAGGTTCATCTTCATTTTGACTAAAGCCAAACTTTTTGACTACTTCATCAAAACGTAGATTCCAGCTCCGAGATGCTTGCTTCAATCCATAGATTGACCTTTGTAGCTTACAAACTTTATTGGCTTCCTTTGGATCGATAAAACCCTCAGGTTGTGTCATGTACACATCCTCGAGTAAATTCCCATTAAGGAATGTTGTTTTAACATCCATCTGCCAAATCTCATAGTCATGATAAGCTGCAATGGCAAGTATGATTCTGATGGATTTAACCATGGCAACTGGTGAGAAGGTCTCGTCATAATCAACACCTTGAATTTGACGGAATCCTTTTGCAACCAATCTACCTTTATAGGTTTGAACATTTCCATCCATGTCAGTCTTCTTCGTAAAGACCCACTTGCACCCTATGGGTCTTACCCCTTCGGGTGGATCCACCAAGGTCCATACCTTGTTGGTGTACATGGATTCCATCTCAGATCTCATGGCTTCAAGCCATTTCTCAGATTCTGGTCCCTTAGTAGCTTCTAGATAGGAAGTTGGCTCATCTGCTATGCCCAATTTGTCACTATCTTGAGTCACGAGAAATCCAAATCTCTCAGGCTCAAGTTGTGTCCTACTAGACCTACGAGGTTCCTGTGTTACATTTGTAACTTGAAATTCCACAACAACTTATGAGTCTTCATGTTCCTTATGTACCTCCTCAGGTTCTCTGCTTTCTTGTTGGTCTCGAACTTCTTCGAGCTCTACATTCCTCCCACTAATTCCTTTGGAAATAAATTCCTTTTCAAGAAATACAACAGTCCTAGCAACAAACACTTTGTTGTCAGTTGGTGTGTAGAAGTAGTATCCCCGAGTTTTCTTGGGGTATCCAACAAAATAGCATTTTTCCGATTTGGGTCCAAGCTTTTCAGGAAATTGTTTCCTAACATAAGCTTCACATCCCCAAATCTTTAACATAGACAAATTGGGACGATTCTCATTCCATATCTCATATGGTGTCTTTTGAACCGATTTGGAAGGTACACGATTAAGTGTAAATGCTGCAGTTTCTAGAGCATATCCCCAGAACGATATTGGAAGTTCGGCTGAACTCATCATTGATCGTACCATGTCTAATAATGTACGATTCCTTCTTTCTGACACACCATTATGTTGTGGTGTACCAGGTGGAGTCCATTGTGATACAATACCACGGTCTCTCAGAAGGCCCTCAAACTCTTGGCTTAAGTATTCGCCACCTCGATCTGAACGGAGTGCTTTAATACTCTTACCAAGTTGCTTCTCTACTTCATTCATGAAAGTCTTGAACATTTCAAGAGTTTCTGACTTGTGTTTCATAAGATATACATAGCCATACCTACTGAGGTCATCAGTGAAGGTAATGAAGTATTGATAGCCTCCTCTAGCATTTGATCTAAAAGGTCCACATACATCATTATGTATGAGCCCTAGCAGATCACTGGCTCTCTCACTGTGTCCAGTGAAAGGATTTTTGGTCATCTTCCCTAATAAACATGCCTCACATGTCTCTAATGATTCAAAATCAAAAGAGTCTAGATAACCATCCTTATGGAGTCTAGATATGCGCTTCTCGTTTATGTGCCCAAGACGACAATGCCATAAGAATGTTTTGTTTGAGTTGTCAAGTTTTAACCTTTTAGTATTTACGTTATATATGCTAGTCTCAAGTTCTAACAAGTAGATACCATAAGACATAGGGGCATTGCCATAAAAGATCTCATCTTTAGATATAGAAATAATTCCATTCTTAATGTGAAATTCAAATCCACTCTTATCCATACAAGATACAGAAATAATATTTCTATTAATGACAGGTACGTAATAACAATTCTCTAATTCTATTACAAGGCCCGTAGGCAAAGATAAACTAATAACTCCAATTGCGGTGGCAGCAACTCTTGCTCCATTAGCAACCCGCAGCTCGACTTGGCCCTTTCGTAAAGGCTTACTTCTTATCAGATCCTGCATATTAGAACATATGTGAGATCCACATCCGGTATCCAGTACCCATGATGAAGAAGTATTTAAGTTTATCTCAATAACGTATATACCTGAAGTGGAGATCTCTATCCCCTGCTTCTTCTTCCTCAGTTCCTCCAGGTAGAGAGGACAGTTTCTTTTCCAATGTCCAGGCTGGTGACAATGGTGACAACTGCCTTCTTTGGAGATCCCACCTTTAGCTTTGAGCGCGGATGACTTTGGCTTCTGCCCGGCTTTAGAACCTTTCTTAGCCTTGCTTTTGCCTTTTGACTTTCCCTTTGCCTTGCTGATCACCATCACAGACTTGGGCTTGTCTTTCTTCATCTGTGCTTCAGCTGTCCTCAACATGCCCAACAATTCTGACAACGGCTTGTCAAAATTGTTCATGTTGTAGTTCATGACAAAATGATTATATGACTCAGGCAACGATTGTAGAATCACATCAGTGGCCAACTCTTGACCTAGAGGAAATCCCAGCTTGGATAGGCTTTCCACGTACCCAATCAAGGTGAGTATATGGGTGCCAACTGAGTCTCCCTCTTTCATCTTGCTTTTGAACAACGCCTTTGAGACATCATATCTCTCCTGTCTTGCTTGATGTTGATACATGTTCTTGAGATGTGTTACCATCTCCATGACATTCATGTTCTCATGTTGCTCTTGCAACTCATAGTTCATTGAGCACAACATTAGGCACTTGACATCCACGACATCATCAAGGTACTTCTTGTAAGCATCCTTTTCAGCCTTGGGTGCATTTACGGCGGGCTCCTCTGGCTCTGGTGTTTTAAGGACATAGAGCTTACGCTCATGTGTGAGAACAATTCTCAACGTCCTAAACCAGTTTTGAAAGTTAGTTCCGGTAAGTTTGTCCTTCTCAAGGACCGATCGCAACGAGAACGTGTGAGTGTTGTTTTCCATTTGATTGCTACAAAAGAAAAATTTGCATTTAGTCCAAAACATTTTGACTTGTAAAGATTTGATAAACGAGATTAATTAGGCCTTTAATTAATTACGCTCCCACTATTTTATTCAAATTGATAGCCCTCACTATCAACTCGGAAGATTGCAACACACACCCTTCTAGTGAGCTAAGACCCAAAATAATTGGATCAATGCCCAGCCAACGCTGGCGTCAAAGACCAAATACTAAGGTAGGCAACTTTTACCAATTGCATCATATGCAACTCTTGGATAGATGATCATGCACAACTCCTTGTCATGATGCATCTGTGTGCCTCTAGGTACTTGATCCTATCAAGGTTCCCTAGTCAAGTCCAACCCATAAGCCAACACGATGAGTGTGCACCCTGCGGAGGCAGACCCACACACCCACCATCACACTTCCACGAGATAGACAGTGTACCACGCGGAGGCGTGCCCACACATAATCGATCAATCTTTTCATGTGTGTTGCTTTATGGAAGGCAACTAAAACTTAATATTATTAATTGAGGGGTTTTATTAATACATATACATATCCAAACACCACATACTTATAGTACGTATCATATACTACTATATCCACAACCACAAACGATAGACATGCAATCACAAACACAAATACATCGATTATGGCCATACTATTGTAATCCTTTGGAGCAACAAAGGATTACGGTCCACCTATGGTCTTATGCATCTCATGCAACACCTGTGAATCAACCTGTAAGCATGTAATGATCAACATTACAATGAACAACTTCATGGATGCTTCGTGAGGTTGGAACTTCAAGTTGCTTCTTGGAATGGGATCTTCTTGTTGCTTCTCCATGGACGCTCCTTGGAGTTGGATCTTCAGTTTGCTTCTTGGAATTTGATCTTCATGGTGCTTCTCCATGGACACTCCTTGGAGTTGGATCTTCAAGTGGCCTCCTTACATCAAGTTTACAAAGACTAAAACTAATCCTATCTCTATTACATCATATGAGTACAAACATAAAAGGAAAGAATTAATTACACTTTGAAGTAAGAGATGAGGCTCGACATGCAAGCCGAATACTTTATACAAAGGATCCATATGTAACCATTATACATCCATAGAATTCACAAACAAACATATCCACAAGATCGACATCCACATTCATTAACAACATTCACAAAAGGGGATACTAGGCATACCCGTGTATGCATTCACCACATAAAATAGATTTTAAAGGCGGCATGTATGCTATCATAGGTATATCTACATATACGTATATACATATCAAAATTGTAGTACTTTTAATGCAGGACATTCCCCATTAAATATTTTTTGACTCCCACACAGACAATGCGGGGTACACAGGGGCAGCGCCCCTGTGCGGGGGTCGAGGGGAGGCCGCCCCTCGCGGGGTCTCAGGGGCAGAGCCCCTGAAAGGTCTACGGAATTTCACTTCCGTGCACTTAGGAAAATCTATATTTTCCATAGTCAACCCCGTCCAAAACGTCAAAAATAGTAGCCTGCGGCGTATGTGGAATTAGGTTTAGATTTGCACATTAACAGGTTTAATTCGCATCGTATGCAACTTAAAAACACTATACAACGATTCGAGCATATCGAAACTAAGCCAAATACACCGTAGATCAACGCTGCTCTGATACCACTGTTGGGTTTTGTAGAGAAAACATGCGCGGCGGAAGCGATAAATCCACGCAACCCGTAACAGGATCTCGTCGATAACAGTGTATTCGGAAACAGGTTTGCGGGATATACCTTATCGCGGAGCAAGTCCGGCGATGTCCCACTGCACGACGGTGCAACACTGCTTGTCAAACAAGGACGGATCTTCTCTCCCGTTCGCTGTCGCAGGTTGATCCGGCGATGCTCCTTTGCGGCGGTGACGTACGTTGCTCGCAGCACGTACAGGTGGTCGTCGACGTCCTCCGAACGCAGGCGTCAAGGCATCTGCGTCTCTACTTCGTCCACGCGGATGGACGGAACTCCACGTCGTGCTTCTCAAGCCGGCGGGAAGGAGCGTGTCTCTGCGGCGGCGTGCTACCGGCGCGTTGCTCTTCTTTCGCTCCTAAGGACGGCGACGACTAGGTTTACGTACGTCAGCGTAAAGTGAAAAACCTATATCTATCATATATAGATATCGTCCGTCAATCCTCCTTTAAAAAGGATACGAAGGGAAATAGGGTTTCCTAAATCCATCGGTAAACAGAAACGTTGCGTTAATTAAAACGCTCGTGGATTAATTAGAATATTTCGGAATTCATTAATTAATCAAATAATCACATTAATTGATTAATTAATATCCGACTCCATGCAATCGCTTGGGATGGCTCTACGGGCATACATATACCAACAGTAACATGGCTTGACCAGCTTTCTTCATGTTGAAATTCAGTTGTTTGATTTCCCACCAAGCTTTGTGTTCAAGTTCTACGGGAAGGTGACATGATTTTCCATAGATTAATCTAAAGGGTGTTGTTCCAAGAGGAGTCTTGAAAGCAGTTCTATAAGCCCACATGGTGTCATTGATTTTTAATGACCAATCCTTCAGGTTGCGGCCCACTATCTTTTCCAGGATAGCTTTGAGTTGACAGTTTGACACCTATACCTATCCACTTGTTTGTGGGTGATAGGGGCAAGCTATCTTGTGAGTCACACCATATTTTCTCAATAGTGCCTCAAAACTTCTTTCCAGAAAATGAGAACCTCCGTCAGATATCACAATGGTGGAACTCCAAAATGGGGAAAAATAATATCTCTAAATATTTTGATGATAGGTTTTGAATCACTAGTGACAGTTGGTATGGCCTCTACCCATTTAGAGACATAATCCACCGCAACTAGAATGTAGCAAAATCCATACGAGGTTGGGAATGGACCCATGTAGTCCACTCCCCAAACGTCAAAAATCTCAACTTCCTGCCAGAACTTAAGGGGCATCTCATCTCTTTTTGTAATGTTACCCGTCCTGTGGCATTTATCACAAGACAAGACAAATTTGTAGGCATCTTTGGATATGGTTGGACAAAAGAAGCCACATAGTAGAACCTTCAAATTAGTCTTCTTAGAACTCATGAGGCCTCCAGTGGGGCCTGAGTGGCATTGCTCTAGAACAAGCTGAGCTTCTTCCTCAGTGATACAACGTCTATAGAGACCATCAGCACAGAGCCTAAAGAGTTATGGCTCATCCCAATGATATTACTTCACGCCATGCATGAATTTCTTTAGCGCAATGTCAGTGCACTCAGGGTGGATGACACTGGCCGCAAGATAGTTCACGTAGTCTGCGTACCAAGGGATAGCCTATGAAGCTTTCATGAGCTGGTCATCTGGAAGAGAGTCATCAATTTGGATCTTTTTAGTTTCCAGGGTGTGGATACGACTCAAGTGGTTTGTGACAACATTCTCCATGCCTTTCTTATCTCTTATCTCAAGATCAAATTCTTTTAAGAGGAGAATCCATTTGATTATCCTGGGTTTTGCATCTTTCTTTGCTAGGAGGTAGCGAATTGCAGCATGACCTGTGTAGACAATCACCTTAGAACCAATAAGGTAGGATCTAAACTTGTCAAAGGCACATACAACTTCTAAAATCTCCTTCTCAGTAGTTGCATAGTTCCTTTGAGCTTCATCAAGGTTCTTAGATGCATAGTATATGACATAATGTTTCCTTTCTATATATTGGTCCAAAATAGTGTCGACCACGTAATCACTGGCGTCACATATTATATCGAATGGGTGCCCTAATCTGGAGCTCTGATGATAGGGGTTGATGTAAGGGCATGCTTAAGATTATTAAAACTCTTGATACATTCTCATCAAAGTGGAACTCAACATCCTTTAGTAATAAGTTCGTCATAGGCTTGGTTATCTTGGATAAATCCTTTATAAACCTTCTATCAAAGCCTGCATGACCTAGAAATGTGCGGACCTCTCTTACATTGGTTGGGAGAACGAGTATAGAAATCACTTTGAACTTTGCCTTATCTACTTCAATCCCTTGATTGTTGATCCTATGGCCGAGGACAATGCCTTATTTTACCATGAAATGGCATTTCTCCCAATTTAAAACTAGATGTGCTTCTTCACATCGTTTGAGGACCAGGGAGAGGTTCTTCAGGCATGAGTCGTATGAATCCCCATATACGGAGAAATCATCCATGATCATGAGGAGAGAGTAGTCCATTTCACTGGGGTGTAGGGACTAGCCCCTCTACCCGTTCTTGCATGTCCATTTTATAACATTCCATGGCTTGTATATAACTTTTCATTTTATTGTTAATCGTTTAATGTGTGCTTTGTGGATTGATCACCTACCTTGCATGATCTAATATATTCCTTTGTTGCGAGAACTTCAATACTTAGGATTCATTAGTTCATCAACTTGAGGACCGGCCAATCAAAATGTCAGTTAGCTGCCCGACTTCTCTAGATTAGGGTATTTTAGGTTTGAATGTTCTTTTGAATATTGAAATGTATTCTAAACCATATCTAGTGTTCTTGTAACTCAGTTTCAGTACTATTTATTGTTTGGCGTGGTATATACACAATTTGTTATCTCAAATTCCAATTGTTTTCTTTATTATGCTTGAAATAGAGGTTTCCGATCATATTTTAAAGTTTTACACTCAATTGCTAAACTCTTCCTTTGATTTCAACATTTTAGCTTCGCGGCAACCTTATTGTTTTCTATGTTTACAATCCCTTGATTTACTTTCATAGGAATAGTCTCGTTGGATCCAAAAAATACATCCTACCATTCAAACCTAAAATTCATGCTATCCTAAAGATAAGAGATACTTGATATTTAACCAACTCCTATTCAGCTCAACAATGTAATAAAAATACCAAATTAGGGCAAATAAATTTAGAATAATATCATGTCCACTTGGTGCAAATAAGATGAACAATATTTGATTCAAATGTCTAATGTACCACAATATTAACAATATAATGTACTTCTAGATATTTGAGTATATGAAATTCATATAAGTAAAACTAGTCATGTTCACTTTCAATGAACTGATCATATAAATAAAATTCATGCTACATAGTATCCCTTATTCTCTTTAACACAATTTGTCCTTCTACATTGAACTTATGATGCATCTACATAACCTAAATTAACATAGGGTGAGAATATAGTGAAATATTTAATTTCATTACATCTTATTGGAATGATTACCTCAAATAGAGTTGAATAGGATAAAAGGACGTATATTAGCTAACCCCAACATGGTTAGAAGTTGGTGCTAGAGGATGGTGATGACAATGACGATGATCATAATGGTAATGAAAAGGGGTCATGCTACTTTTCTACATATTGCTAAAAAAATTATTGGCAATGCTCACATAACCTTATGCTTTTATCATATTAACTAGAAGTAGTCTCAATGTTATGCATTTAGTTGTTTGTTAGTTTCCATAAATTTGTTTTGTCATGATGGAATTTGACCATATTTGTGTGCCAAACCAGTATACATTGAATCCCAGTTATCATAGCTGAATTTATAAACGATGTGTTGAAGAACGAAAATTATAGGGAAGATCATTTTGAGTCATGTAGTCATATATTTATGATAAAATCAGGAGATTCATTTATGTATTTTCTAAAAGGTAGAAAAATAAATCACTAATCTAGCAGCTAATGAAGTTATGTATATGTGTACATATATGCTAGAATAATTACCTTTTCATATTTTGGCACCATTCCCTTGAAACTATGTGACTCGTACCTTACTATGACAAGGTCACTTGTATTAACAAATTTCCATCCACATATTTAGATTTAGTTGGACACTAGAAGATGAGAAATTATGAAACATTCCTCACACTTATCTAAACTAGGCCTGGTAGTAGAACTAGAACTCTCTATCAGTAGGTCCTCATTTGTGGTATCATATATACATAATAGACTAAAAACATCAGATAGAACAATAAATCATGATCATATGCTAAAATATCAATGTTTTTTATATATGATCACCTACAATTGACACGTCCAAAATGGAGGAGGATCAAGGCTAATCACAATTTAAATTTATATCAATACCTCTGATGCCCATAACAATAATACTAGGTCTTGTGTAGTAAGTGGGTCGAACATAGGGACAAGGGTGACAATCTATTTAGAATTTCATGCCTTATCTTAGCTAGGTTGAACCAAAGGGTATATTAGGTGTTCCTTATGGAACAAGGTAGACAAAAAAAAACAACATAAAAAATTAACATAAAGCCATGTTAACAAAACACAATCTGATTTAAGCGTTTTGGTGTATTTCAATCTATGGATAGAAATTGGATTGTGGTTCACCATCGAAGCAGTATCACCAACATGCAAACACTCATACCAAATATATACGCTTAGAATAGTTGACTAGAAATCATCTTAGAGTCTATTCCCTCCTCTCTTAAGATAAAATTGGATCTAAATTGTAAGCATCTCTCTCTCTTAAAGATGACAAACAAACATACAAACATATGATTGTCATCTCTAGTATCCAACACTTTAGTGCATTTGTACCACTTCTTAACTCTAGATACGAACTAATACTACTCTTTTGAGGCATTAGAAATCAAACATCATGAGATGTCAGGTAATCATGCAAGTGTATCATTCAAGAACTAGAGTAAGGGCATAAAAATTGGTAAGAGTATTTATATTCAATGGGCTATGAATATTTTCACGTTGGGAGAGCCTTGTGCCTATTCTCAACCCAAGCTAAGTGGTCTATCCACTCATGTCCACAAGAAACAATATGAGTTTACAAATGATGATGTTCATAGCCCAAAAAAAATGGAGGGGATGAAATAAGTGGTCGAAGAGGGAAGAAACACAATAAAACACATTAATAAGGGTATTGGATGTCGAAGAAGACCTCCTCTTCACTTGAATGGTGATGATAATGGAGATGATGGCCTATGTGATCCCTTAACTCTAGAATATAGATGTAGATACCTATGGAAGAGAGCAATAATGAGGTTGGATTCTGATCCTTGCCTTCCAATGGGGGTCGATGATGAGTTGGAACTTGAGCAACACTTTGTCGATGTAGAAGAAGTACTTTCTTTTAAGGATGGGTACCCCTATTATAGGGGATGGTTTGTTCTTGAGATGCCTGAGTGCTAGGATACTTTTCTTTTTCTTCATGTCTAGGGGCACGTTCCTTAGAGCACACACTGAACTTATACTAGCAGAAAGGGGCTTTGCAGAGCATTCATTGGTGCGTAGTGGCTCATAGCATGTCCATCAGTGGAAGACTACAGAGTGTGCATCAGTGGAACCATGAATATCCTATGTCGGTTGTATGTGCAAACATGTCATCAATGATTGATGAAAGGCTGAGCGTCAATGCAATTTGTGTAGACCGAGCATCAATGGATGTCTGAGACTAGACATCAGTGTAGTCAGTTGATCGAGCATCCAGGTAGAATGTAGTGTGGGCATCAATACAGAACATAGTTCATGCATCGATGTAGTCAATAGGTCAGACATCAACATAGAACATAGG
This sequence comes from Alisma plantago-aquatica, assembly GCA_963693085.1. Classification (NCBI taxonomy): domain Eukaryota; kingdom Viridiplantae; phylum Streptophyta; class Magnoliopsida; order Alismatales; family Alismataceae; genus Alisma; species Alisma plantago-aquatica. The sequence goes on from OY856410.1 coordinate 27,881,225, forward strand.
TCAGACATCAATGTAGTCAACATGTTGAGCATTGATGGATGTATGCTGGTCAGTCATCAATGCTAAAGTGTTTTGGTATAATCATCATCAATGTGGGAGGCAAACTTTCAATCTATGTGTGACCACCGATGCATGAGACCTTTGTACCTTTGGTTGATGGCTCATATAGCTCTAGGTTGATGAATTGATGACTTCCCTACATTTTTCATTGGGTGTCATCCCAACTTGCCGAGGCAATCATCCATTACTGACTTATCAACACTAAAGGGTAATGTTATTTACTCAACATTTTCCTACAAAGAGTTGTGAAATTGTAATCAAGAGAGGGAATATTTATAGATGCACATAAAGTAGATATATAATATCAAAGTCTAGAACGGTAAGAGAAATTAAGGGTAAAATAGGTGCACAACATCCAAAACCACCTTACCTCGAGCTTAGAGTCTAGCTTTTCCTCAATCTACAAAATTGAATCTTAGTGTAAGATGAAAAATATGTACTTTATTAGTTGGGAAATTTGTATTATAGTGATCATATCTTCATGTCAATTCTACACCAATTAATCTACTTGGTTGCTTTATTTTCTTGTTTTGTCCTTGGAATCTATTTCAAAACTTGGAGTTACTTGGAATTTAGGATTTTTCCAATGAACATCATCATCTTCTTCTATTTTATCGACAAAAAGATCCTAATGGTCAGGGTCAGTTATGACCTCATTAGTTGTTTTGTATATATTGATTTGTAGAGGGAATTTACGTTAATTTGCCATTGTTTCTGGGTGTGTCATGCACGTTTACTAACGGAAGCCCCAAGCCACGTGATAACACACAATTAGGCCAGATAGCATGGGCCAGGGTCCAATATCTGTTGTTTTGTATAATAGTGCCCATGTGGATCTTTGGTGATTTTGATTGGACAGATTTACTAAAAATCATAGTGGTTGCGTCCACGATCAAAAATATGAATATATATATGTTGATTTTTTTTTAAATAGTGAATCCAAATTTTCATCTTTCAAACCTTGTTTTGACTTCCTATTTTGGTGTTTTCATATGGAACCCTGAAACCCCAATATTGAGTAACATATTGATTAATTAAACCTAAATCATTAATATTTAAAACATGTTTCCCAAATTGAATAAATCTAATTTGTAGGCCTAACCTTAATCCCCAATGTATCAAATATTTAACCCTTAAGTACTCAAACTCTAATAAATAGTTCGATCTAGGATTAATACAAAATATTGATTAATTTATGATGTTCCATGATTATCTACATGTGTTTAGAGCTTGATCAAGACAAGGGAAGGTTTGTCTTAGGAGTTTGCTCCAGGTAAATGGGTCATGCCACTTTGCACAATTATTTATGGTTGGTTGAATGATATGTACTAAGTTGAAACTATTATTTTAAGTTCAATGTTCTAAATCAAGTCATTCTATCAATTACTTGTTGATTTCTATATCTTATGCCTTATGGTTACCCTAATCACTAAGATTAGACATCATGGTTAATGATTAATAAATTTAAAGTTCAAATTTCAAGAAGTAGAAAGCCCATCACGTTAAGATTCAAGTTTTTTTTGGCAAACATAGAGATTAATTTTCATTCATCCTGCTCTCTATTGCAGGCCACAAAATAGAAGTGCTAATGTTAACATCCTTGTTAAGACAAGGTGGTATATTGGAAGAAAAAGTAAAGGAAGAGACTGACTGAATAGAAAAATGAGCTATGCAATCTGGTATGCTATTATGTATCCTAGGGATAAAAGTGATGTGTGGTTTCCCAATGTCTTCACAAAGCATCTGAAGATGCCTCATATGTGGGGTAAAGATGTTTGCTGCAGGGATGGATCCAATGATAGTTTGAACTGCCATGGTTGCATCTGACAAGATAATGGGGGAGTGCCATCCCGTGATTTTGTAGAGTTCCAAGGAACTAAGAATACCTTGTATTTCTGCATCCAACGCCGATTTAGCGTGGCTGGGAAAACTGTGGCCCATAATGAAGTTTCCATGATAATTTACGACATGTATCCTAATGCCAACCGCAGAGGAGGATGGGATGAAGGAGGCGTCAACAAACATAAAGATGGAATGTCCATGAGGGAGGATATCTAGCTCGTAATCTAGATCCTTCTATGACAATTCGTATAATGCGAAACAAAAAGGCAGGAAAGGTAATGGTATGCCTAATATATTGAGAAAACAAAGCATATCTCTTTGTAATTGTCATAGAATAGTAGATCAATGTATCTATATTGTAGTCTAAGTTTTTTCCACCATACCACATAAATTTGGACAAGTCTTACTTGGGTGGGAAATTCATCTAAGAAATTCCATTTTTGTTGTTCAATTTACATTTGGTTGAATTAATCTAATGCCATGTTGTGAGATTCTTTACTTATAGGAGACTAAAAGACATTAATATTTTAGATTATGTCACACTATTTATTTATGTTGATTTTTTTTGTTTTTATGTATGCATGGTATTGTAAATGAGAACCTCCTCATAGAGAGTCCTACTTCTCCTAACCTACATGGTTTAGGCAATCTTGAGGCAAGATATTTTGTTTCTCATCTTGTAGTGTCCAACTATATCTAAAGATATGAATGTTAATTTTTATATACAAATGACTTCTACATGGTGAGGTGTGGTCAAGCAATTTTAGGACAATGGTGACTTTTGTATACATGTACACAATCACATAACTTCTTTAGCTGATAAATCAGCGGTTTTGTTTTTCTTGATAAATGTAATGATTCTAAACCTTTTCATATGAGATCTCTAAAAGTTATTTTTGGTTGTATAGATACATCATTAATTTTATCTTGCAACTATGATCTAAATCTAATGTTAGAATTTGTTCATTGCAATTACACATACTCTACAAATAAATTGCAAGAACAACTACATTTTTACAAATCCACCATATGCGTCTATATATCCTTCTCTCACATTCATCTCCATTATAGGAGATATCTTTCAATAACATCTAATGATTTCAAAAATGCCTTTAGAATCTCCCCTAAAGTTAATTTAGGTGTTTCTTTACTGCATTAGGGCCCCATTTAGTTTGTGGGATTTTGGGTGGGATATGTTGGTAAATATGGCATCAAATAAGGAAGCAGAAACAAAAATTTAACTATCACACTCCCCTTGATTAGAAGATTGTGTCAACAACTATGTAATGGGAATGAGGGTTTGCAAGGCATATACTTGGTCCTAGAGCAACTCCGGCAACAATGTTTGATGCAACATACTTCTTTATAAAGTTTCACATGGATGGCTATCTGCAGCAGCCTCCTGGTTGATCACCATGGATAGCAGATGATTGTGTCCTCCTAATGGGTGGCAAAGGCATCCTTGCCTCTGTAATAGTCCATGCAGACCACCAGGAACTCATTCCATTCTAGATGAATGGACAAGAAGGAGTTGTCCCTTCTAGTCAGTGTGCTAACGCTGACTTGCTCTCCCATTTGTCCCTCCCTTGATATCCCTCCGTTTGACGGGTAGAACTTTCTCGGGTTCTCATGTTACTACAATTGTGAGAAGACAACAATTGTCAGAGCTTATTGTTGTCTCTGGAAGGCCTCTACTACCCCTCTATTTATAGTAGGGTCATGGTGAGGACTTATAGTCTGAGTGGGAGTCAAAGAGACAAACTTTCATGAAGTTTTTGGAACCTATGAATCTTGAACCAGTCATTTCACAGTTGAACTGGTTGGTTCACATGTGAGTCAATCGTTCAACCCTTAAACATGTAGTTTCACTATGTTCCCCAATCACAATTGTATTGGCAATTAATAATGCACAACATGACGTTAGCATAAATATTTGATCCAGTCAATTGATCAATGAAATGGTCGGTCCACAACCTGAAGCAGTCAGTTCATAGATTTGAACTGATCGGTTCACTTGCTGAATCAGTTGTTTCAGAGTTCTGACTGCCAATACTGGTTCAAACTAACCTGACACTTGAATCGACCAGTTCAACACTTGAATCGATCAGTTCATAGTACATTCAGTCAAATTCCAATCATTGTTGTTTAAATTGAATATCTAACACTTTAGTAACTGAGCTAAACATCATTCATGAATAAACTCCTATTCTAGGTGCATCCTATGTGTGTGACCCTATAGGTCCCAATTTATGTTGGCAGTGAATGTCCATAACCAATTTATGACTTCACAAATAATGAGCAGTTTCCAGCAACACATCATTGCTACCAAAGTAACTTGGAAAGTTGGAGAACAACTTCAACCTATAATATGTGATCAATGTTATCATGATTGTATAGTTCCTTTGTCTCTGATACCCAAATTGAACTCGAGGCATGGAATCATCAACCTCTCAACATACAATCCTTGTTCCTTAAATTAGAGCAGACTGTCTGAGATGCATGTGAGCTTGCATATCACATATTGAGTCACATGAGTATGGCCATACATTTCTCAGCCTCGCTTATAAAGTGTCCAGGATATGAATATCATGTACGAGGGACAAATCCCATCTGCATCACTCACATTCAATCCCCATGTGTCACAATGCATCTAAGCATTATCTTTATGGAAACCCTTATTCAAGATCATGTTGGATGATGTCAGAATACATTGAATGACATGTGATGAGCGTAGTGACTTGACTTTAGGTCTAAGAACCACAAATCACCACCATCACTATGAGAGTTGATTCTAACTACCATTCCATGATCTCCTGTATCAATCTCAAGGTGGATCTATTTGATACACTATTATCTAATATGTACTTGTCTGCTTGACTTGATATCACATATCATGACTAATGAAACTCTATCATCAGTCAACACACATTCTAATGTATTATTGTTTTCTATTTTTCTTACACAGTAATATCTGACTAGGGACATAACAAGAATTTATATACTCTTATCATACATATGATTTCATTGTTAAGGTCTTTAACCTGAAGACATATGTTATCAAGTAACATCATTATTTAGACATCTACTATGTCTATGTCATCGTCTCATGATTGAGACAAACATAATAGATGAAATTACCTTTATCATTATTAAATCAGGTATCTAATGCCCCGTTACAATCATCATACGATTGGATCTATGGGAATACATACCAATAGACTCCATTGCACTTAGATCTAATCACCCACTAATCACATTCCAAGTGACTAACATGTACATCATGTTTCTACTGTGCAAGAGCTTTTATAGCAGGTTAGAAATGTTTGCTTCTAGTTGGTATTTTGCATGTTTCACATCTCCTTATAAGACTTCTCATATGAGATGGAATTCTTGTAATATACTATCTGAGATTCCTTGCCTATCCAGTAGTGTTATTTATTGCCATAGTATTTCTATTGTGTCATCAATGGTTGGAGCCTCCCACAAGTTCATCCGAATGAACTTTTTATCCATATATTATCATGTTTGTGTTCATAACACCAAGATACTCGACTTATGTCGTAGAATTTAAACAATTGTCTCTTACTCAGAACTTTTCCAACTTACAGTTCTCGTTTCATGGTCAAACACAAATTTATATTGTGACTCGTTAATTTTTTTGTCACCTTTTTAAGCTTGCATCGGTGTAACTCTTTACATCCAACTATTCCTTTTTACCATAACCAAGACACATATCCTTTTAGTGCTTCTCAAGTACTAAGGATGTTCTTTATGGCAGTCCAGTAGCTTTCACTGAGATCTGACAAATATCCACTCGTCATGTCTAATACATACAAGACAATGGGATGAGTACATTACACTACATACATGAAAGATAAAATTGTGAATGCATATGACATCTCACTCATGTTTTCCCATTATTCACAAGAACTGGGACACTGGGCTCTTGAGAGACTAATCTCATGGAACATGAACAAATTTTCTCTCATTGAGTCTTGCATGATGAACCCCCTTAAGCATCTTGCCAATGTATGTGCTTTTTCTTAGGTCAAGAAGCTTTCCAGATCTATCTCTATATATCTCAATTTCTATCATATAGGATTCTTTGCCTAATCCCTTCGTAGATAAGGTACTTCCCTTGCCAAATTTTAACATTTGTAGTATAAGGATATTATTCCCCATCATTATGTGGAATGTAAATATGCTCCCACTAATTTTTTTTAATCACATATTCCATTTTCATTTTGATTGAAGTCAAACTCTTTAACTATCTTGTCAAATCAAAGATTCCATCTCTGGTCAGATGCCTTCTTCAATCTATAGATTGGCCTTTATAACTTATAGACTTTATTTGCAATAACTGGACTAATAAAACCTTTAGGATGTGTCGCGTACACATCCTCAAAAATATTCCCATTAAGTAATGTGGTTTTAACTTCCATATGTCACATCTCATGGTTGTAATCAGCTGCAATGGTAAGCATGATCCTGATGGATTTAACCATAGCAACTGGTGAAAAGATTTCATCATTTTCAACACCTTGAACTAGATTGAAACCCTTTGTGACCAATCTGCTCTTATAGGTTTGTACACTACCATCATCTCAGTCTTCTTCTTGAAGACCCAATTGCACCTTATGGATTTTACCCCATCAGATGGATCCACCAAGGTCATACCTTGTTGGTGTACATGGAGTCTATCTTTGATCCAATGGCCTCAAGCAATTTCTCGAACGTTGGTCTCTCAATAACTTCTAGATAGGTTGTTGTATAATTATCTTATGACCAACTCACCACCTTTCTGAGTTATAAGATATCATAATCTTTCAAGCTCAAGGCGCTTTCTACTAGAACTGTGAGTTTTGTGTTACATAAGGAACTTGAGATTCCGCAACATGTTGTGATTCTCCATGTTCCAAATGTACCTCTTTAGTTTCTATGTTTTCTTATTGGTCTCGTACTTTTTGAGTGCTACTATTCTACCACCAATTCCCTTGGAATTAAATTCCTCTTAAGGAATTCAGCCATCCTAGCAATAAATACTTTTGTTTTTGGATTGGAATATAAAAGTAGTATTCAATAAAACAACATTTATGTAATTTGTGGACAAATTTTCTCACACAAGATTTCAGTCCTAATCTTTATAAAATACATATAGGGACACCTCCCATTCCATATCTCATACGGTACATTGTTTTAGTGTAAAGCACGTGCCCACAAGGAAATTGAAAGATTATATAGTTTCATTGATCATCTCACCATGACTAACATGGTGTGATACCTTCTTTCTGATACAACATTATGTTTTAGGTGGAGTTCATTGTGATACACTATCATGGTCTTCCCAGAAAGTCCTCAAACTCTTGTCTTAAGATATTTCAACATCGATCATATCAAAGTGTGTTAACACTTTTACCATGTTGGTTACATACTTAATTCATGATCTCCTTGAACACTTCAAGAAATGCATACTTGTATTTCATTAAATACAAATTACCATGTCTACTAAGATCATCACTAAATATATGAGGTACTAGTGACTACCTCTAGCATATACTCAATAGATCTACATACATCAATATGTACAAGCCCTAATAGAATACTTACTCTCCCACTACATCTAATGAAAATTGATTTTATCATATTACCCAATAATTAATACGTTCATGTCTCTATTGGTTCAATACCCAAAAGATTCTAGACAACCATCAATATGGAATCTAGAAATGCATTCCTCATTATGTGCTCTAGATGACAATGCTATGGGTATTCATTGTTTGACTCATTAAGCCATTTAGTATGTATAATTGTCTCTCAAACTATAAAATATAAACTATGAGATATTACAACCATTGTCATAAAAGATCTTATCTTTGAAATCAAATATATTCATGATGTTTTTAAAGGGAAATCGGGCCGACAGATAAGGCAGTGGAAATACAAATTTAAAGCCTGATTCCCCTAGATAGCAATATCATGTCAACAACAATGTATCTAGGAAGGAAGGTTCGCAAGGTTATACCTGGTCCTAGAGCAAGTCTAGTGACATTACCGTTGTAGTAGCAATGTGCTTATTCTTTAGGAAGAAGCTCTCTCCTTCTTCAGTAGCACCACTTGAACAATGTCTCCACTGGCCTCCTGGTGTAGCACCATGGATAGCAGTTGATGATGTCCTCCTAGGGGCAGACAATGGCCTCCCACCTCTAGAGTATTCCATGTGGACAACTGGGAATTCCACATTGCACTACTAGAGCCAATGAGAAGGAGTTGTCCCTTTTGTACGTCAACTTGCTAGTTGATATGCTCTCCCACAATTGTCTCTCTCTTGCTATCCCTCCCTTTATCAAATAGCACTTGCTTCGGCTCTCTATTTGTTACCATAACCAGAGAGGACAATAATTGTCATAGCAACTGTTGTGTTCTGAGAAGCCCCCGGTATCCCTTTATTTATAGAAGAGGCTAGGGTTAGGGTTCCCAGTCTGTGCGGGAGTCGAAGGATCAAATTCATGAAACTTTTAGAAACTACGCACGATGAACCAGTCAGTTCGCACACCCAATCAGTCAGTTGGTATGTGAGCCGGTTAGTTTGCTAAGCGAACTGGTTGATTCAAGTAGTTTTCTATTCTGAATCAAATTGGCAATCAATGCACAATTAATGCTAAACATGGCATAAACACAAATCATTGTACCAATCGAATTGGAAACTGAACTGTACGGTTCATCCCATGAGCCATTCGGTTGGGATATGTGAATCGGATAGTTCACTAACTAAACCAATTGTCTTACTCCCTTGTTCAGCCATTGATCAGCCAATGTTGATTCCAATTGACTTGATACTCCAATTGATCCATTCACTACCCAACCGGTCAGTTGGTAGGGTGAATCAGTTAGTTCAAAATATAGTTAGTCATTTTTGAACCTCAGTTGTTTAATTGAAATCTTAAACACCTTTAGTAATCAAATTAAACATCATTCTTGAATATACTCCTTTAATCCAAGTGTACCCAATGTGTGTGACTCTATAGATCCGGAATTACATTGGTAGTGAATGTTCATAACTAACTTACAACATCACAAACAAAGAGTGGAGTCTAGAAACACATCATTCCTACCCAAGTAATGCGTAAAATTGGAGAACAACTTCAACCTACAATCTGTGATAAGAGTTGACATGGTCATATAATTCATTTGTCTCTAATATCCAGATTGAACTCAAGGCATGGAATCGTCATCCTCTCAATGTTTAATCTATGTTTCTTGAACTAGAGTAGACTGTATGAGATGCACATGAGCTCACATATCATATGTTGAGTCACATGAGTACGGTTGTACATTTCTCAGTCCTACATATCAAGAGGCCCTAGATATCAATCTCTTGTAGGAGGGACAAATCCCATCTCCATCACTCACATTCAATCCCCATGTGTCACAGTTCACCTAGTCATCATTATTTTGGCAACCCTTATTTAGGATCACATTAGATGATGTCAAAGTACATGAATGACATGTGGTGAATGTAGTGACTTTAGGTCTAAGAACCACAATCAACGCTATTACAATGAGAGATGATTCAGACTACCATTCTACAGTCTCCATGTATCACTCTCATAGTTGGTTAGTCTGACATACTATTTTCTAACATATACATGTGTGCTTGACTTGGTATCACATATCAAGACTAATGAGACTCTATCATCAGTCAACACACACTCTAGTCTTATGTATTACTGTTGTCTATTTTGCTTCCACAGTACTATCCGACTAGGGACATAGAAAGAATGTATGTTTTCTCATCATACATATGATCTCATCATTTAGGTCCTCAACTTGAAGACATATGTCATCAAGTAACATCATTATTTTGACATATACTATGTATGTGTCATCATCTCATGATTGAGACAAACATAATAGATGGAATGACCTTTTTTATTATCAAATCAGGTACCCAATGCCACACTCTAATCATCATATGTTTGGATCTTTCAACATACATACCAATAGACTCCCACTTGCGCATAGATCCAATCACCTACAAATCTTATTCCAAGTGATCTTAACATGTCCATCATGTTTCTGTTGCGCAAGTACTTCTATAGTGGGTTTAGAAATGTTTATTTCAAGTTGGTGTTTTGGAATTTTCACATCTCTTTGTTGTATGTCATCTTGTATAAGATGGAAGTGTATTAGTGTGCTATCTAAGATTCCTAGACTAACCAGCATGTCCATTGATGTCACAATATTTCTATTGTGTCATCAATGGTTGCAACCTCACACAATTTCACCCATATGAACTTCTAAATCCATATAGTATCATCTGTTGTTCTCATAACACGGAGATACTCAGCTTCTTTTTTTAGATTTAAACAACTATCATTATCTCGGAACCCTTTCCAACTTACAGTTCTCATTTAAGGTCAAACATAAATATAGATTGCGATCATTAGTTTTAGTTATCATTTCGGAAGCTTGCATCGGTGTAACCCATTACACCCAACTCTTCCATATCACCATAACCAAGGAATCAATTTTTTTAGTGCTTCACAAGCACCTAAGGATGTTCTTTATTGTAGTCTAATGACTCTCATTGGCATCTGATATATACCCTGTCATCATGTCCAATACATACGAGATTGCTAGATAGGTATATATATATATCCTCTCATCATGTTCAATACATATGAAATAACTGGATATTCTCTCGCCATGTCCAATACATATGAGATAATGGGATAAGTACATAACATTACATTCAAGAGAGATCCAATTGCGAATGCATATGCCATCTATCCATGTGTTCCTATTCTTCACAAGAACTAGGACACTAGGCTCCTGAGAGACTAACTCCATGGAATATGGACAAGTTTTCTCTCATTGAGTCTCGCATGTTGAACCCCTTCAGCATCTTGTCAATGTATGTGCTCTTTCTTAGGTCAAGAAGCTTTCTAGATCTATCTCTATAGATCTCAATCCCTATCACATAGGATGTCTTGCCTAAACCCTTCATATAGAAGGCACTTTCTTTGCCAGGTTTTAACATTTGCAAGATAAGCACGTTATTCCCCATCATTTTATGGAATATAAATATGCTCCCACTAAATCTTTTATAATCACAAATTCCATCTTCATTCTGACTTAAGTCAAACTCTTTGACGATCTTGTCAAATAGAAGATTCCAGCTCTGAGATGCTTGCTTCAATCCAGAGATTGACCTTTGTAACTTACAGACTTTATTTGCAATATTGGATTTATTAAACCTCTAGGTTGTGTCACATACACATTCTCTATAGTATTCATGTTAAGGAATGTGGTTTTAACATCCATATTTCCAAATCTTATAGTCATATTGAGCTACAATTGTAGGCATGATCCTAATGGATTTAACCATGGTGAATGGTGAAAGATTTCATCATGTTCAACCCCTTGAACTTGTTTGAAACTCTTTGCAACCAATTTACCCTTCCATGTTGGTCTTCTTTCAAAGACCCAATTGCACCCTATGGGTTTTACCCCTTCGGGTGGATCCACCAAGGTCATACCTTGTTGGTGTATATGGAGTCCATCTTGGATCTGATGGCCTCAAGCCATGCTTCAGATTCAGGACCCTCAATAGCTTCTAGGTAGATAGTTGACTCATCATATATGACCAACTCACTGCCTTTCTGATTTATAAGATATCATAATCTTTCATACTCAAGGTGTGTTCTAATGGAACTTATGAGGTATTGTGTTACATAAGGAACTTGAGATTACACAACATCTTGTGATTCTCTTTGTTCCAATTGTACCTCTTACTCGTTCAATATTTTCTTATTCAAGTTCTACTTTTACTCCCACTGATTCCTTTGGAACTAAGTTCCTCTTCAGGAATACAACCATCCAAATCAACAAAAACCTTTATTTTTAGATTGGAACAAGAGTAGTATTCAACAAAATAACATTTATGTGATTTGTAGACAAAGCTTTTAAGAAACTATTTTCTTATATAATATTTCAATCCTAATCACTATAAAAGACATATCAGGACAAATCCCATGACATATCTCATACAGTATCTTTTTGAACCATTTTAGACGGTACATTATTTAGTGTTAAGAATGTGCCCAAAAGAAATTGGAAGATTAACTAGATTTTATTGATAATCACACTATGACTTAACAAGGTGTTGATTCCTTCTTTCTGATACACTATCATTTGTGTTTCAAGTGGAGTTCATCATGATACATTATCATGATCTCCTTTGAAGGTACTCAAAATCTTGGTTTAAAATATTTCAACATTGATTGCGTCAAAGTATCTTAATATTTTTACCAAGTTAGTTACGTATTTCATTCGCGGTCTCCTTGAACACTTCAAGAGATCTTATACTTTTATTTCATTAAATACAAATTTTATGATAGCATCAGTAAATATAATGAGGTACTAGTAACTACCTTTAGCATTCATTCCAAAAGGTCTATATACATCAGTATGTATGAGCCCTAATAGAATAGTCGCTCTCCCACTACATCTAGTGAAGATGCTTTTTTCATATGGCACAACAAATAGGATATGTATGTCTCTATTGGTTCAATAACCAACAAAGTCTAGGTAACCATCATATGGATTCTCGAAATGCATTTTGTTGGGTTTTAGGGGAGGCAGAGAAGGCAGCGGAAACAAAAATTTTCCTACCCAAACCCAGAACAAGGAAACGCGTCAACATCTATACAATAGGAAAGGATGGTTTGTGGAATCATACCTTGTCCCGAGGCTTACTCGGAGACAATACCTCACGCCTTACGCGGTCTTCACCTCCGGTCTTGGACGGTGTCTGTGCAGCTCCTGGTCGCACCGGGACTGATGACTCCTAGTCTTACCGGGACTGTCGGGATTGACAATTGTCCTCCGAGCGGCAAAAACCTCCCGCCTCTGAAGTAGTCCACACGGACCACCTGGAACTCCAATCTCCTTGTCCCACAAGGAATTGGAAGGAGTCGCACCCTCCTGTTGGCGTACTAGTCGCCAACACACTCTCCTGCTACCAGTCGCAACTGTAGTTGTCTTTCCCTTGTTGTACCTCCCTTATCGGGTAGCACTTGCTCGGGCTCTCTCAGTTACCAAAACCAGAGAGAACGACAACTTTGTAGAGAAACTAGTTTGCACTGAGTTGTACTTTGAGAAGCCCCCAATACCCCTATATATAGGAGGGTCATGGGATAGGGTTCTCTATCCCGGGCAATATGGGACTAAACCAGGAGTAGAAGGGTTCGAGATTTTCCACAAAAAAAACAACCAACTCGCAACCTGAACCGATCATTTCACAACTGAAACGGTCGGTTGGGGACCTGAGCCGGTCGGTTGACACCTCAACTGATCGGTTGGGACCCATGAGCTGATCGGTTCACTACTAAACTGGTCGGTTCGTGGTCCTGATCAGTTCCCGATTGACTTTCCTTCTTTTGTTTCTAATTGGTATCGAATACCAATCCTTTTTCCCAATCAAATTGGGTAACCGAAACGAAAGGAAAATTCTCACCAATCCTACTTTCCCAACTTGCTCGGTTGCACCAGTTGAACCGATCATTTCAACACTTGAAGCAATCATTTCACCCTGTCCATGAGCCGATCGACTCAACACTTGAGCTGACCGGTTCACCAAGCTCAGCCGATCGGTTCATCACATGAGCCGATCGGTTCATCACATGAGCCGATCGGTTGGGAGTGCAGATTGTGTAGAATCAGTCAATTGCGGTTTCAATCAATCTGATACTCCAATCAATGTGTCCAACACCTTGAACATTATGATATTGAGCTATCAATTGATTGAGTGTTTAATCGAACTACTAAACTCCTTTAGTAATAAATCTAAACATTGTTTGTGGACAAAACTCCTCTTCCAGGTTAAATCCTATGTGTGTGACCCTGCAGGTCCATTTCACGTTGGCAGTGAAAGTCCATAACACTTATGACTTCACAAGCAAAGAGCGGCGCCTAGTCACACATCAATGCTACCCAAGTGAAATAGAAAGTTGGAGAACAACTTTCAATCCTACAATCTGTGAATGGTGTTACAGTGAATGTATAATTCCTTTGTCATTGATATCCCGAATGAACTCGAGGCATGGAATAGTCATCCTGTCAACGTTCATTCACTTTCTTGATCTGAGAGTAGATTGGAAGAGATATGTATGACATCAATATCACATATTGATTCACACATGCGTGCACACCTTTCTCAATCCTACTCATCAAGTGGCCATGGATATCAAACTCCCTTAGGAGGGACAAATCCCATATCTATCACTCACCCCTCAAAAGCCCCATGTGTCAAAGCCACCCAATCATCACCTTTATAACAACCCATGTTTCAGGACTGTGTTTGATGATGTCAAAGTGTGCCCAACGACATGTGTTGAGTGTAGTGATTTCAGGTCAAAGAATCACACTCACCACCATCACTGTGAGTATTGACTGTGACTACCATGTCATGGTTCCATGTGTCAAACTCACGGTGGGTCTGTCCGGTACACTTGTTCTCTAACAAGTACCTGTGTGTTTGGTTTGATATCTCTATATCATGACTAATGAGATTTTGTCATCAACCAACACCACAATCTAGTCTTCTGTGTCATTGTTGTCTATCTACCTTCCACAATGATATCTGACTAGGGACATAATGAGAATGTACAAACTCTTAGCATCTCTATGATCTCATCATTCAGGTCCTTAACCTGAAAGCATACGTCATTGAGTACTGTCATTCTCTAGACATTCAATATGTTCTATCACTATCTCATATGACTGAACCAGAAAGAATTGGAAGCTTGCCTTTGATGTTTATCAAATCAATCTTAATGTATCCCACCAATCATCCCATGATTGGCTCTTAGGGCATACATACCAACAGACTCCCACTTGCACTGCGAGATAAATCACCCTTGAATCATATTCATAGTGATCTTCAAACATGTCCCACATGTTACTGTGCTCTAGTGTGAACATAGTGAGTTATGGCAACACCTTGCCAAAGTCAGTTTTTAACTGCATGTCTCTCATCTCTTCGTTGTACGTCACATGTATGAGATGGAGTTGCCGTAATATGTGATCTAGTATTCCTTTTCTAACCTTTAGTCACATTGCATGATTAAGGATTCCATACTTGTCATCAATGAGTGGAATATCTATAAGTTCATCTCATGAACTTCCATATCCATATAGTATCCACTGCTGTTCTCTAACACATAGATACTCGGCATTTCCTTTTTAAATGGTTTTATTGGAACACTTCCAATTATTAACAAACTTTCACTTTTATATATCCTATATATATTTTGCGATTAATTTTCTGTCCTTTCGAAAGTTCGCATCAATGTAACTCTTTACATTGAACTCTTCCTTATCTCCATAGAACTAGTACTTCTCAAGTACTTATCAAGTTCTCATGGTATTCCAGCAACCCTTACTGGAAGTAGACAGACATCCACTCATCATGTCTCACATACGAGTTATCAGGATGAGCACATCATATTGCCATGTCATACATACAAGATGATGAATGCATTTTGTTCTTTCCATGTCGATACATGCAAGATAATGGGATGATTACATACATGATAGATCCATATATATTCTTAGTGTTCCCATTATTCATAAGAATTGGACACTTGGCCTTGGGATACTAACTCCATGTAACATGGACAAGTTTTCTCTCACTAAATCTGTGCATACTGAACCCTTCAGTACAGATTGACAATGTATGCTTTCTCTTTTTAGGTCAAGAGGTTTTCGAGAACTATCTCTATAGATCTCTATTCCTATCACATAGGAAACATCTCTATCTTCCTTTAAAATATTTCCACTTTTGGATTTCCATTCTAGAACATTTCCATTTCACATCAACATGTGGAATGTGAATATTCTCCCACTAAATCACAGATCCCTTCTTTATCTTTGACATATCAGTCAAACCCTTTGACTATATCATCAAAGTAAAGATCCAATTCAGAGTTGCTTGTACTCAATCAATCACATTGATTAGTCCATTGTAACTTATAGACTTCATTTGCATTAGTGGATTCATAACCTTATAGGTTGTGTCACATACACATCCTTGTTTTATTCCTCATAGGAATGCGGTTTTAGTATCCATATGCCAAATGTTTTATTTCTCATGATTGATGCTAATTTGATTGTTTGAGTTATCTATAACTCTTAGGTATCATTTTATCTTATGCATATCAAATACCACAATATAAACAAGGCATTGCCACAAAGATCATATCTTTAGAAATTGAAACATCTCTTTATTGATTGCCATCATTGTCATACAATATGCAAAAATAAAGTGTTTCTATTTATTGGCAAATATGAAATAGCAGTTAGTAACTGTATTACGTGCCTTTTAGGCTGAAAATAAACTAAAGTACTCCTATCTATGGCGGGAACACTTGCCCCATTTATTGAGTGCTTTACACTTTATATCTTGGTATCATATACCTCAAAAGTGTTACAAGTTTACTTTCATGACACCTTTAAGTAGAGACGGCTATCGTCTCCTTCTTCTTTTGTTCTTCCAGATAGAGAGGACAATTCCTTTTCCAATGTCCTGGCTTTTGACAATGGTGGCAATTGCCTTTCTTGGTCACGCCTCCCTTGGCCTTGAGAGTTGAAGACGACTTGGGCTCCTGGCTAGCATCAGAACCTTTCTTAGCTTTGCCCTTGCCCTTGCGCTTGGACTTGCCTTTCTTGCTCATGATCACCATCACAGACTTAGGCTTGTCCTTCTTCATCTGTATCTCAGTTGTCCTCAACGTGCCCAACAACTCTGACAGTGGCCTATCAAAGTTGTTCATGTTGTAGTTCATCACAAACTGACTGTAGGATTCTGGCAACGATTGTAGTATCACGTCAGTAGCCAACTCTTGGCTTAGTGGAAATCCCAGTCTTGTCAGGTTCTCCACATACCCAATCATTTTTTAGTGTGTGAGGACCAACTGGATCTCCTTCTGTCATGACGCACTTGAACAGTGCCCTTGAGACATTGTATCTCTCTTGCCGTGCTTGATCTTCATACATGTTCCTGAGATGCTGAATCATCTCAATGACACCCATGTTCTCATGTTGTCTCTGCAACTCGTGGTTCATAGAGCACAACATCAAGAACTTTGCATCAATGGCATCATCAGAATGCTTCTTGTAAGCATCCCTTTCTGTCTTTGGTGCATTAGGAGCAGGTTCCTTTGGAATTGGAGTATCCAGGACATAGAGCTTTTGCTCTTGAGTGAGAACAATTCTCAATGTCCTATACCAGTCGTGGAAGTTTGTCCCATTCAGCTTGTCCTTTTCAAGGACCGATCGCAAAGAAAAGTGATTGTTGTTTGTTGTCATTTGTACTACAAAAGGAAATATGCAATTTTAGTCCAAAAACTCATTTTTGACTTATTTGATTGATTTGAAAAGTTGACGATATAATTAGGCCTTTAATTAATTATCGCTCCCACTATTTTACTTCAAATTGATAGCCCTCACCATCAATTCGGAAGATTACAGTGTACAACCTTCTAGTGGGAAAGATCCTGAAATCCTCTAAGTCATGGACCAGCTAGGGCTGTCACCCACAACTTAGATCTCTCAAGTAGGCAACTTTTGCCAATTGCATCATATGCAACTCTTGATAAGATGTCATATGCAACTCCTTGCCATGATCATCTCCATGCCCCAAGGTGCTAGATCCTATCTAGGTCACATTGTTAAGTCCGACCCAAAGCCAACACGATGAATATGCACCCTGCTTGGGCAGACCCACATATCCATCTTCCACGCTTCCACGAGATAGATGGTGCACCACGCTTGGGCATGCCCACACTTGGTCAATCAAGCTTTTCACGTGTGTCGCATTTGGAAGGCATCTAAAACTTAATATTTAATGAGGGATTTGGTTTTATATACATATACATATCCAATCACCACAATACATAGTACGTATCATATACATGCTATATCCCACATAAAACATGCAAAATGATAAAAGCGATGATTATGGCCATCCTAATGTGATTCCTTGAGCCAAGAGGAATCACGGTCATCTAGGTCTACATCACATGCAACATGTACAAGATGAACTATGTGCTTTGCCTTCTGAGTAGATCAACTCATTACATGAATGATTTGCTTGTTCTGGCCCGGTCGTCTGGGTGCCACCAGCCGATCGGTTGGCTCCTCCAACCGATCAGTTTGCTTGGTCGTTGTGCATCTCATCATGGCCTCCACCCGCTCGTCTCGCTCCTCGAACTGTTCATCAACCGATCGGCTCACACCTTGAACTGATCATCTGGAACGTCAACTGATCGGTTCACACCTTGAACCGGTCGTATCAGCTGTCGTCAGGATGTCCTCCATTCTTTGACATAACAGGAAATAAAATTCTATCCTATTTTACATTGTAAAAAGAGAAACCTCGAGTTACATTCGAGGGGAGCAAAGGTAGGAAAGAAATCTCGAATTATTTCGAGTTACATCAGGAATAGGAGAAGGAAGATTGGTGCACAGACCGAGATGCAAGCAACCACATACAACCATACACATATAGGGTTTATTGGCCATAACCACGCTATACATCCACCACAAAACTCGTTTAAGGGTGACGCGTATTGAGTGCATTAATAATACACATCATATATGTAATTGGGATTTGTGGATTTAGGATTCGACATGCATAAAGCCAATTTTATTCGCATCGTATGCAATAAATAAAGGCGACAAACCAAAATCGATCATATTGATATTCCTAAAATATAGAGCAGTTGATGTGGCTCTCATACCACTATTGGGTTTTAGGGGAGGCAGAGAAAGTAGCGGAAACAAAAATTTTCCTCCCCAAACCCAGAACAAGGAAACGCGTCAACGTCTATACAATAGGAAAGGATGGTTTGTGGAATCATACCTTGTCCCGAGGCTTGCTCGGCGACAATACCTCGCGCCTTGCGCGGTCTTCACCTCCGGTCTTGGACGGTGTCTGTGCAGTCCACACGGACGACCTGGAACTCCAATCATACCTGGTCTTACCGGGACTGTCGAGATTGACAGTTGTCCTCCGAGCGGAAGAAACCTCCCGCCTCTGAAGTAGTCCACACGGACGACCTGGAACTCCAATCTCCTTGTCCCACAAGGAATTGGAAGGAGTCGCACCCTCCTGTTGGCGTACTAGTCGCCAACACATTCTCCTGCTACCAGTCGCAACTGCAGTTGTCTTTCCCTTACTGTGCCTCCCTTATCGGGTAGCACTTGCTCGGGCTCTCTCGGTTACCAAAACCAGAGAGAACGACAACTTTGCAGAGCAACTGGTTTGCACTGAGTTGTACTTTGAGAAGCCCCCAATACCCCTATATATAAGAGGGTCATGGGACAGGGTTCTCTAACCGGGCAATATGGGACTGAAGTAGGAGTAGAAGGGTTCGAGATTTTCCACAAAAAAACAACCAACTCGCAACCTGAACCGATCGTTTCACAACTAAAACGGTCAGTTGGGGACCTGAGCTGGTCGGTTGACACCTCAACCGATCGGTTGGGACCCATGAGCCAATCGGTTCACTACTGAACCGGTCGGTTCATGGTCCTGATCAGTTCCCGATTGACTTTCCTTCTTTTGTTTCTAATTGGTATCGAATACCAATCCTTTTTCCCAATCAAATTGGGCAACTGAAACGAAAGGAAAATTCTCACCAATCCTACTTTCCCAACTTGCTCGGTTGCACCAGTTGAACCGATCATTTCAACACTTGAAGCAATCATTTCACCCTGTCCATGAGCCGATCGACTCAACACTTGAGCCGACCGGTTCACCAAGCTTAGTCGATCGTTTCATCACATGAGTCAATCGGTTGGGAGTGCAGATTGTGTAGAATCAGTCAATTGCGGTTTCAATCAATCTGATACTCCAATCAATGTGTCCAACACCTTGAACATTATGATATATCAATTGATTGAGTTTTTAATCAAACTACTAAACTCCTTTAGTAATCAATCTAAACATTGTTTGTTGACAAAACTCCTCTTCCAGGTTAAATTCTATGTGTGTGACCCTGTAGGTCCATTTCACTTTGGTAGTGAAAGTCCATAACACTTATGACTTCACAAGCAAAGAGCGGTGCCTAGTCACAGATCAGTGCTACCCAAGTGAAATAGAAAGTTGGAGAACAACTTTCAATCCTACAATCCGTGAATGGTGTTATAGTGAATGTATAATTCGTTTGTCACTGATATCCCGAATGAACTCGAGGCATAGAATAGTCATCCTATCAACGTTCATTCACTTTCTTGATCTCAGAGTAGATTGGAAGAGATATGTATGACATCAATATCACATACTGATTCACACATGTGTGCATGCCTTTCTCAATCCTACTCATCAAGTGGCCATGGATATCAAACTCCCTTAGGAGGGACAAATCCCATATCTATCACTCACCCCTCAAAAGCCCCATGTGTCAAAGCCACCCAATCATCACCTATATAACAACCCATGTTTCAGGACTGCGTTTGATGATGTCAAAGTGTGCCCAACGACATGTGTTGAGTGTAGTGATTTCAGGTCAAAGAATCACACTCACCACCATCACTGTGAGTACTGACTGTGACTACCATGTCATGGTTCCATGTGTCAAACTCACGGTGGGTCTGTCTGGTACACTTGTTCTCTAACAAGTACCTATGTGTTTGGTTTGATATCTCTATATCATGACTAATGAGATTTTGTCATCAACCAACACCACAATCTAGTCTTGTGTGTCATTGCTGTCTATCTACCTTCCACAATGACATATGACTAGGGACATAATGAGAATGTACAAACTCTTAGCATCTGTATGATCTCATCGTTCAGGTCCTTAACCTGAAAGCATACGTCATTGAGTACTGTCATTCTCTAGACATTCAATCTGTTCTATCACTATCTCATATGACTGAACCAGAAAGAATTGGAAGCTTGCCTTTGA
Organism: Alisma plantago-aquatica; assembly: GCA_963693085.1. NCBI lineage: Eukaryota > Viridiplantae > Streptophyta > Magnoliopsida > Alismatales > Alismataceae > Alisma > Alisma plantago-aquatica. The sequence continues at coordinate 27,902,101 of OY856410.1, forward strand.
TGTTTATCAAATCAATCTTAATGTATCCCACCAATCATCCCATGATTGGCTCTTAGGGCACACATACCAACACATTTCTCATTTATGCGCTCTATATGACTATGCAATAGGTATTCATTAATTGAGTCATCGAGTCATTCAATACATGTGTCATACACATTTGTCTCTCCAACTATCAAGTATAGTTTATAAGACATAAGGCATTGCCATATAAGATCTCACCTTTTAAAATGAAACATAAATTTATTCTTATCCATTCAAGATACATGATGTTTTTATTAAAGGCAAGTTCATAATAGCAATTCAGTAATTCTATTATATGTTCATGAATGATAGATTCCAACTGTAGTGGAGGCAACCCTTGCTCTGTATAGTTCTTGCTTATTTCTTATTAGTTCTTGAAGTAAGGATCTCTGTCTCTTGCTTATTCCTTTGTTCCTTTAAGTGAAAAGGACGGATTCCTTTTGTACTTACCCTTTTCCTTATCTTGGGTGCTAAAGACTTGGACTTTAGCTTAGCCTCATAACTCTTCTTGGCCTTGCCTTTTGTAAGGCCTCTAAGCTTGCTTAATGAGTTGAATGATCTTAGTTATCATAATTGAATTCTTATAACCCTAATATAACCTTGTGATATGCTTTGAAATCATAATACAAGCTTAAGTTTCAAATTTGGTCCGATTTGAACACTGTTTGAGCAAGTTATGCATTTAAGCACATTTTGGACTTTTCTATAATTTACCCAATTGAGAGGTTTTCTTTGCAATTTATCACTTTCATTATGTTACTTGGATATTCTCTCATCATTATTGAGCTTGTTGAGCCATGGGGCGCCTATTTAAACCTTGGTTTGAAGGTGTTTTCTCCATGGGTATTTTAGGGTTTACCCCTTCACGGATGAGCTACCTTTAGTAGCTATCAACTAATGAATTATGTGATTGGCTAAGAAATTCAACAAAGGAAAACTAATCAGGTCTATACAGATAGTGGGATAGATGCTTGTGTGTGTGCTTGTATATTCTTAATAAATTAAGGCCATGGACACTTGGATAGATACTAGAACTTCAACTTTTTCTTTTTTCTTTATCTTAAAGTTCATATACTTATCCCCAAGTACCAAAATGAGCCATTTTATCTCCACCACTTCCCTCCTTCTTTGACCTTCATTCTCCCTATGTGCTGCTGAGAATTCCCTGCCCAAGGAAGAAGAAAGTGGGGATCTTCTTAGAAAAAATTCTAGGGTTGCAATTGATTTCCTGTATTGGTCTAAAAAGCTTCCTCCTAGTGATTTTGACCAAAAAGGGTCACTTTTACCTTATTTCCTCCATTTATTTCTTTGTTATCCTTCCACCTAGCTTTCTCCAGGTCAGAACCTTGTTGTTCCATGGTATAAATTGCTCTAAATCTCTAAAACCCTACCTTTCTTGCTCCTTATGCTTAGGGTTTGCTCATTTGATGAAGAAAGGTGCTAGATGGACGAATTCATAGCTTATTCTTGGATTTTCTACCCTACCTGCTAGAAATTTCTTATGTGTGGGGTTTCATCTTCTCATTAGAGGCAAGTTTTTAACTTGCTCCACGTTTATTGCTTACCATAAGCTTTCTAGATCATGTTCTTGCTTGAAAATGATGATCCATGCACTAAAAAGCTATGCTTGACTTGGATTTCAATTTTTATAATGTTACATATTCTGATTTCAGTTCTAGATGAACATGTGATCATGTGTACATTATTCCTAAGGTATAATATGACTTGGATCAGGTTAGTTTGACAACCTATGGTGCTAAGAACCTATCAACCAATGGTCAATGTTAGGGTTTAAAACTGATTTCTTATATAAATCCATGACCCGATGATGGTACCATTGCAGCAACCCTATGGTGTTGTCCTCATGACAACTGATGATCATGATCACATGTGTCAAATGATGGTTACAGCCTATGATCACCCCCATAGGTGAGGTTTTGGATCAATTAGAAGTTTAATGATCAACCATTAAGTACCCTACTGGTGTTATCAATCAATGATGACACTAGCTTAATATTTGATGATGATTAATGAATATAGTATTGATCTAACAACCTATTGTGATTTAATGGTCACTAATGATGGTGGATCAGGTCTATACAACCTATGTTGAGTTAAACATTGTAGTTGTAGCATCAATTAAGCCTTAAACCAATGATTTCTTGGGTCACTTGATGCAATGGTCGGACCTATACTGTAATTGATGATTTTAACATATGAACTTGACCCAATGGTCAAGATCTAATGTTTATTCCTCCAATAAAGTGGAATGATGGATAATGTAATAGGTTGTTCCTAATAATATGATTTATATTGTTTCCTTTATATGATCAACTTAAGGAGCTTACTTGTTGACAATAGATGGCTTATTTTAAATGAACAGTCCATTGTGGGTTTTACCCTACTCTCAACAGAACCCTTATTGTTGTTAACCAAAGGATTTCTAGGGTTAAATGGTGAATTTTATAGATCACAACTCAATAACATCATATATGATTCATTGAAGGTGTTTACTTATATAAACAACCAATGGTCTTACTTTTTTAAACACCCAACAGTTCTGGGTGACATTGTGGTATGGTGATATGGGTTGAATGATGATGGAACAAATGGAGGGTTACCCTTAATAAGGTAGTTTTACCTATTCACTTATATGAATAGAAGGGATGATAATCATATTGTGTTGATATGTAACCCTAATGAGGTATAGCTTGTTATACCTAGCTTTAATATAACTAAATGATGGTAATTGGGTATGAATAGTCCTTGAATGACTAATACAATCATGGAGTACTCTATTACTGTTGTTGAAACACTAGTATGCTATAACCCGATGGTTACACCTTTATTTACATGTGGGTTCATACTTGAGAATAGTATGGAATGTGATGGTGATGCTTCACCTTATGCATCCATGATCCAATGGGGATGCCATGAGTTAGGGTTTGGGTATAAGTGTTGATTAGTAACACTGATATAACTTATCATGTTGAACCTAACTCTAATACAAATAGATAAAGATGAGTATTCATGTTTAACATTCTTATATGATGGAATGATGGTGGAATAACCTCCTTAACATGATCATAACCTTAATGTGTTAATTGGTGGTTATCATAGCCACTTGGTTGATACTTTCTTATGCTAAACATGTGCATTATGACTATGATGAGTGTTAATCATATCTAGATTCCTTGCATATTGATGTAATAAAGGAATGTTATTAATGTTAATATAACCCTGCTATGATTGTTTATGAATATCTCCTAGCTCATTAATGCAATATTGTGCTGATCCGGTGTATTATGTGTAAGTGATGTTGTCGAGCCTTGTTATAAGGCATGCAAAGATAATGACGATCTTGTAGGGAATAGTATGATGGTCTTAATGGCCTTTGGGCATGGTTGAGCCCTAAATGAGGTGTAATCCTCTTATGTTGATAAGGGTTGATACCCTGTGATATTGTGAAAAGGATTTATATCTTGTGATAGTATGATGACTAGTGTGGTCTAATGAATGGCAAGTGAATAGTACCATGTGATGATGAGATGAGAAATTATATTTTACACGTTCTATATCTTTTAAAAGTTGTGATATTTATATGCTTGCTAGAAGTGAATTAGGATTTGTATGTCCACTTGTTTGATCCAACCTTAATTCACCCAATTGGCATAACTAATCAAGTGCAACTCTAATCATGTAGTGCCTTGTACCGTAGAACCATCTTCGGTGTCAGAACTTGCTGGATGGTGAAATGAGTATTCCTAAGGGAAACTCAGAGCGCATATTGTTGAGTATGTGGGGGTGGTAGGTTGAGTATATATCCTTGTCATCCACAATGCAGATTGTGGAGATTAGCTATCATCATGCCTCATACATCAGATGTGATTGATAATGGCTGCGGTCGTGTCTCGGTGATTATAACATGATGTGATTAGAGGACAACTGCAGTTGTACCTCAGTGATTGGGTTTGAATACCCTGGTTTCTAGTGTCGTGACTTGTACCAAGGTCGGACTAGTAGTTATCAAGTTGACTATATGTTGATGTGGTGACAGCTTTGACTGATATGTCACTACCTTTTTACTTGTACTGACCGAGGGGAAGAGATCTTAGGATACCGACACTCCTAGATCTTGTACGGAACTGAATAGCCCTTCGCAGGGGTTGGTTGGACTTTGAATGATACGATTCAAATTCCCCATGGCGTAATAAAAGGTGTAATACAACCATATAGCATATCTATTTAGGGTTATACATGATGCTTCACATTGGATGATAACCCTTGTTTGTTCTCTTTACAGAAAGATTATGCTTAGTGCAATTAAGAGATAGTAGATATACTTATGTTGTGGATATGCTTAAGATTGTAGATGTGTACATATAGTCGCCATGATTATGTTGATAACTATACTGCTACTGTTGATTATAATCATGATGCTAGCTATCTCATGTTGTTAGTTATATTTAGCATGCTAACCATGCATTTGTAACTAGAGATGCATATAATGTTAATCATGCTTATCTAGATAACTGTGCTTATGTTGTCACCTCTTTTTATGATATTGATATGTTCAACCAATTAGACATGCTCATGTTGTTAGCTATGCTATGTTATTAGACTTGCTCATGGTGCTAGATATGCATATGCTACTTAATTGCTTATATTATTAACAAGATAAAGAATGATAGTCTGGCTAATGATGATAGTTATTATCTGCTCCCTTGTGTATTTTGTTAATCATCAGTGCTGCTGAGATTATTTTTTATATCTAATTAATTTTCTTAATTGTTTAATTACTTAAAAATGTTGTAATCAATAAATATTGTTGGAGGCTATATCTCTTGTTGGGACTGGGTCTCACCTTTGTGGTTCGCCACATTTTTTTAGGTAATCAAAAGTGACGAAAACAAACTTGTGGCAGCAAAGAGGAGCTATAGTAATAAATTTTTGAGAAAGTTGATTAGATGTCTAGTGTGTCCTAGAGTTGTCCCTGTACTCTTAGGTCCGGGCAGGAAAAGTTTGTATATGGTGTTTCAAACAAATCAAACTTTTATTAGCATGTTAATGCTTGTTTGTGTGGCATATATGAATATTGTCCTCCTGTGTATATATGTTGTGGCTAAGGAGATAGAACAATTTGTATCAAATTCTTGGCATAGTATGGATACAAGAAAGATGTTTTGAGTAATCTCGTTTAGTGTAACGGGTTCTCACAAGTTGGTATCAGAGCTTTAGGTTCATCGAGTCTATAGGGACACTAGGATTTAAGACTAGGATGATGTCTAAGTTAGGAACATGACACAAAAACATGGTGCATACTGCCTAATCTCAGAACTTGGATGCCCTGGCTAGGTATTCAATTATTGAAGAAATGGTAGTATGGAACTCTTAGGTTGTTATCTTTTTTATTACTCTGATCATGTATTCATTTTGAGACAATCTAAAGATCATAAAGAATAAGAAATCATGATGTGAATATCTCAATCCTACCTTAAAGAAGATGAGAATTGCATCATTATCTATCAAAACTTGAATGTTTGGTAACTGTAAGGCCCTTGAACTTGCTTAATGAGTTGAATGAGATTAATTAATATAATTGAATGCTTATAACCCTAATATAACCTTTTGATATGTTTTGAAATCATAAGACAAGCTTAAGTTTCAATTTTAGTCCAATTTAGACATTGTTTGAGCAAGTTATGCAATTTTCTGTACATTTTGGACTTTTCAACAATTTACCCAATTGAGGGGTTTTCTATGCAATTTATCACATACATTATGTTCCTTAGATGTTATATTATCATTCTTGAGATTTTTGAGCCATGGGGCTCCTAGTTGAGCCATGGTTTGAAGGTATTTTTATCAAGGGTATTTTAGGGTTTACCCTTCATGGATGAGCTACCTTTAGTAGCTATCAACTAAGGAATTATGTGATTGGATGGGAATTTTGACAAAGGAAAGCTAAGTAGGTCTAGAGGGATGGTGGGAGAGTTGCTTGTGTGTGTGATAACACCAAATTTTGTGATGTTTTTTACTGTTATTTCGTTATCAAAACTTCCCTTTTAACTGTTTTCCTCTCTTTTTATATGTACTTTTGCAATAACAGGCCACGCTACGCTCTTAACCCAATATTTCCATATTTTGTAGAGTTTTCCTCCATTTTCGACTCATTTATCATCAAAAAGGCCCGTCCCGACCCATAAACGTGTTCTACCTGCATCGGCCTTGTTCCCCAAGAAGTCGACTGATACGCTCGCTGCCCGATAGGGTAGCACGATACACTGATGCGTGACACAAGGGTAACACGCAAGAGGAAGCGGATGAGCGATACTCCTTTTTACCCGACAGGGAGCCAGACTCGCCATGACTATAACGTGACGCGATACAAGCCACCCACCGGCAGGCGCCACTCGTCGCGATGACCGACAGTCTGACATCTTTGTGTCGGGCGATACGTCGTATCGGGTGCCCCTGAAGGTCGCAATAATGGAGCTGATGAAGAACACGTGGCGACCGGAGCACCATAACTTCCTCCAACCACTGCCTATAAATAGCATCTACAGGACTCCGATGGGACGGGTCGGAACCCTACGCAATCTAACTCAGGAAAGCTTCAGGAGCTAGCGTATCGTGCCTCAGAGGTTGTGCCACGCGATTCTAGGTGAGCACTTCCTCATCCCGAGAGGGAGGGAACGGTTCACTTAGGGCCGTCCCGGGCACCACTATAGGCCGATATCGGCCAACAAGGATACCTGATACAAGTGACTGATACTTAAAGCGACACTCTAAGCCCGACACGATACCGAACCCCAATACGTATCGCCTGTCACGGCGCGTCGCCCGAGAGGGTGCCACCCGACATGATCATATCGGGCAAGGGTGCCCCGCGCGATACGTCTACCTATCATGAGCGTGTCTCCTGAGAGGGTGTGCCGCCCGACACGGGCGTATCGGGTGGGGATCCTGCCCGGTATCGGGCTGGAGAGTCGGCTGCTGTATGTCGACCTTCTAAATCAAGAAGACGACATTTATCTTTATCATTTCAGTCATTTACTTCCTTCATCTTATGCAATGTAATCAGACCCTTATATGTTTAGGGAAATAGAAGAGTTTTAATCATCTGTCACTTTATGTTTGGTACCTTTGTTGGGTGATTGCTATGTTTAACATTTGAACTCTAGCTTGTACGCTTGGATCGCGTTTCGATTAGCTACCGAATCGTGTTTTCCCGTTGCAACAGCCTTGAGAGAGGTGTTGTGGCTCTAGTGTTTGGTCCGATACTGGAGTACGAGAGTGCCCAGAATCAGAGTTGCTTTAGTAACCTTTTCACTCTAATTTAAGCCCAGTAACCTCGAGAGGGGTGTTGACGCTTGGTTAGAGGTACCCGCTTCGAGAGGAGGGGTACAAGATGTTTCTGATGCCGCTTGTTTTACTGAAATTTTCTCCTTCGTTCCTTACTATAGCATTAGTGTTATCTCTCTGTTTCCGTTGCACGAAAATCCCTAAAAACTGATAAATGCTTAAAACCTTAATTTTTTCTCGTAGCTCCAGTTGGAGATAGATTCCTTTTGTTTTATCGGTCTTATCCTGTTGTTCCCTTTGGGAATTTTTACCATCTCTTTACCCTTGCCGGAGTGTAACATGTCGATTATGTGTTCTCAACACTACCACCCTTGTCCCTGTGTTCGGCCCCGTATATCTACTTTGACCCCATAAACAAAGTTGCGGGGGCCTAGAAGGTTTTGGGTTATAAATGTAACAGTCCGACTACTTCAAATCCGCCTCCACTTTTTGGACGCACGATTTAGGCCGGTCAACTTTTTGGCGCCGTTGTCGGGGACAAGGCAAAACGGTACTGTTGACGAACCCAAATCCACTAACTACACTCCAGTGCCTCAAGCTTAGAAATAAGCTTGACAACACTCTCTTTTTCTCCTTTCATTATTATTATTTATTATTTTTTGCCTGAAATGAATAATTCATATTATTGATAACAGATTTTCTAACTTGAATGTTACACGATGCTCAGGTATTCAGAAGAAAGGCATTCGGATCAACTAAGAGCCGACACCATCAAACATGCCGCCGCGTGTTGAACAACCCCTTTCAGAAGGTGAACACCAAGGGAGGGCCATACCTCACGCGCCCCCACCGGAAGATAACGACCGCTACGACGACAATGATCAGTCTAAAGATCCAGAAATGGAGCCGTTCGAGGAACATCATCACCAGGATAGATGTCGTCATCACCAAAGGCACAGGAGGAACCACAATAAACAGGAACAATGCCAGGAAGGCAACGACAGCGATGATTCAGAAGAAGAAGAAAAGACTCTGAGGGAGTTAGCCTCCACAAAGGCTAACAATTCTCGATGCCCTGTCATCATTTCGCGATTCAACGCCACCAATTTCGAGCTCAAGCCATCAGTAATCTCCATGATTCAAAATAAAAGCTTTAGAGGGAATTCTAAGAATGACAATCCCTACCACCACTTGGATGCTTTCAAAAACATATGCGACACCATCAAGATGTGGGGGGTCCCCAGGAGGTAATCTACTGCAAGGGCTTCATCTTCTCTTTGGAAGATAAGGCTCTATCATGGTATCTGGGGCTGCCCCACCAAGCCCTAAATGGATGGGGAGCATTGGCGGATGCCTTCGTGAACAAGTTTTATCCAACTGAGAAGACCGTGCATAACAGACAAAGGATAACTTCCTTCATGCAAAAGCCCAATGAGAATCTCCATGATGCCTGGGAAATATATCAGGAATATTAGAGGGACTGCCCTCATCACAATTACAAGAAAGGTTTCTTGGTCACCACCTTCTATAATGGTTTAACCCCCGAGGAAAGAGTTTCACTGAATGCAGCAGCAGGAAGTGACTTTCTGGGAAAGAAGCCGAGCAAGTCTGAGAGGATCATCAAAAACATGGCCGAGCTGCAAGCCGACACTGACTATGATAGAACCGATAGGGGACAAGCTAAGAAGGCTGGTGAAGGATCCTCTTTTGAATCCAAGGCTCTAGAGACCATCACTTCTCAGATCCAGAGGATCGCCACTGATATGAAGCAGCTAAAAGAGTCCAGTGTGAAGGGAAAGAAGCAATTCGAGAAGGTTATGAAGTATGTTACCTGTGGAGAGGGAGGACACAGGGTAGATAGCTGCATCTACACCCGACTCGACGCATCGAGCGATACTGAAACTGAGGTTGAGGAGACTGAGAATGTCTCTTTTGTTAACTCCAAAAGGCCAGACCATCCCGGTTTCAGTTATGGCAACAAGGATGCAGCTGAGAATTCACACCAGCTGCATACTTCCTCCAAGCCACCTCAATCCTTCGAGAAAAGGGGAGGACAGAGTCAATTCGTCAAAAGCACCCCCTTCCAGTCAAACAAAGGAAACTTTCAGGGGCAAGTTAAATACCAAGGATCAGCCAAGGAGCAGGGAAAGGACAAGGTTCCAAACCAATCAGACGTGGTCGGACAATTGTTTGATTTTGTAAAAAGACAGGACACAATTAATAACCAATTAGCACAGAGTGTGCTTTCAAATTCAGGTGTTCTGAACTCATTACAGGTCCAGATGGCGGATATGTAGACGCATCAATGCCAGATTGATCAGCAATTAGCTCAGATGGCCGAATTGATAAAGAATCCCTCAGGAAAAATACCGTCCAACATCGAAACTGCCAAGAAGGCAGGGCTATGATCGAGAGAGACATGGATAGAGTTGCAAGAGATGGATGATGCTAGAGGCTAAAGAGTGAAGAAGCTAGAACCGTCAAGCTGGAGACGAAAACTACAGCGCTTCTCGAGAGGCAGCCCGAGCTTTCTTTTCTTTCCTAGAATAGGATGCAATTTACTTTCCTGCAAAACAAACATCATGGACATTTGGACTGTAATAAGGCCTGAGTCAGCACATGCGCCACGTGCGCTGACTCTTTTGTTTTATGGTCCACCGCTCTGTTTCATGGACCGGGATGGGTAATACTATCTGAGGCCGGGATCTTAACCTTGGCCAATGATGTTTTACCCATCAACCGCCTTTTCTCCGCTTTGTTTTTAAGTTTTCACCTTGATTTTGTTCTGAAGTTTTCGTGTCGGGAAGCAGCTCAACCGGCGCTCTAAACGCGCTCATATCGGGTGATGGTATTTCGGGCATCGTAACGGCCATGACGGATGACATGCCTGCGCGACGGACACCAGTATCATGCAAGATAAGTAATTACCCTTATGTCGACATATGGACTGCCCGTCTCAGGAAAGACTTGTCCCAACGGCCGACGCGCGTCTCGGAATTACCCGTTTTACCCCCGGTTGGGATAGCTATATATAGCGCAGAGGTTTTACCATGTCGGGCTACTACTTTTACTATTTCACCTACCCATATCGTGTTGTGATTCCCTTCATTTGCTCCCGTGCCGCGCATCCTTTTTCTGCTCTCGTGTCACACAGAAAACCTAAGAAAACAACAAAGGTATAGCCCGACAACTGTATCGTCCTGGCTAGCCCGACACGACCTTCCTATCGCGCATTACATATCGGACAAACGGCTTTAACTGAGTTTTCTCGTATCGCCCGACACGTGTGTCGCGCGACACACCTTTAGCACGCGTTGCTCGATACGCCCTGTCGGGTGATAAACGTGTCGCCCTCTATGTGCCATCTCGCTTGTTTTGTTATCGAGCAACACATTGTTTTTCTATCAGGAAGGCCCTATCGAGCGCTTTGTTTCTCGCAAACGTATCGCCCGACACACCCATGTCGGGCGACGAACCTGACATGCAATTTCCTCTGTATCGTCTTGTTCTCAGATGTTCTTTCGACATGATGAACGATACCCGCACCTCGTATCGGGCACAATCCTACATCTTTAAATGCTCTGAATCGCCCGATACAGTGGTGTCGGGTAATTTTGTATCGGGCCATCTTTTATTATATTTTCTGTTTTCTTTTAAAATGCCGGTATCAAATTTTAGTTCCTGCCTACTTTAATATCGGCACATTTAAATTGATCAATGAATTTGTTTATGCTAACAGAAATGGCCTGTACAAAGCAAACGTCGTTCGAGTTGACGAACACGGAAGAAGAATCGACACTGAGGCCGCATCTGAAGCGACCACAGTCAGGTAGAAGCGCCTGAATCCCGTGGCGGCTGGGCCATCAACCGCTGAAAAAAGAACAAGAATAGAAGAAGTGGCGACTCCAACAATGGCTCCATTCGCAGTGGCAGAACCCCTGGATCACACGCCAGGAAGGTTCATGCCGAGAGATGACGAGCATGGACGCCGGTATGCAGAACCGGCGACCAAGCTCTACAGGTCGAGCAGATTCTGCCACCAGTCTTCTTTCATTCAGTTGGGTATTTTTGGAAGACTGGAGAGCGTCCTCGCCGCGGCAGGACTGAGGAAGATCTGCCTCAGCCGTTCTACCTCCTACACCGAACTCACGAGAGAGTTCATGTCGTCTCTCCACCGAGTGAAGAATACTGCTGAGGAAATTGAAGAATATGGCGGAGTAGACAGACTGTAGGGGCGGCTGTACAATTCGGAGCACGTCATCTCTGAAAAGCTGCTCAACAAGATCTTCTCTTCTAGTGAGGAGGAGGAGAAGTTGTTAAATAACGGTGAACGGATCACCGAAGGAGACGGGTTCAATCCCGTGGAGCTCTGGAAAAGGCTGACCGGTGAAACATCGTTCAAGCCGGGAAGCAAGGTGGCAGCGGTGCACTCATGTTTCTGGAGAATAGTGCACAAGCTGGTGGCATGCCTATTGTTCAGCAAGAATGAGTCCAGCAACATTTACACCGAAGAACTCCACGTCATGTGGCACATGATGGAGGGAAGAGTGATCAACCTTGGACGGTTTCTGCTGAACAGGCTTCATCCAATAAAGGATGCCACCAAGGAATACTGCATGGGTGGCATCGTCAACCTGATCGCGGTCGGGCTTGGGTACCCGCAAGAGCCGCATAGCCTTTCGAGGACAAGGGGTGACGAGCTGATCGACCTCAAGTACCTCATGAGGGCCAATATTATAAAGAAGGAGAGGAGATGCTATTTCTACAAGTTTGCAAGGACGGATACCCTCCTTCCACTCCCTCGTTGCGCCACCTACGACGTAGAAATGCTGGTCTTCACCATAACAGAAATAGAAGTTGTGGCGGTGGATGTCGCTTACGCCACCACCACCAGAATTCAAGAGGAGGCGGTTGCGAGAAGAGAACCGATTCCACTCGACCCAAGTCAGGACAAAGCGTCAACGGCCTTTGTCGAGCCAACCGCCAATCCAGAGCCACTGACGACAGTAGATGATAGAGATGTCGTCGCTCCTACCATACCAGCCATAATCACAACAGCACCTGTTGTGGCTGAAGAAGAACCGGCGATCGTTGAGGTCGCCCAAGAAACAACCACGGGAGCTGTCGCGGAAGAGACGACCGCAGCCCCCGAAATTTCAGTAGTGTCTTTAGAGGCAGACGAAGAGGTACAGCAGGACACAGATGATAGGGTGTTCGCCGAGATCCTCGAGATGGAGCTCGGAGCTACACTGCTAACGCCACCACCAATGTCGGTATCTCCTATAGCAGCTGCTGACGAGATCACCGACGATGTAGAGGTGGGGCAGCATCCACCCACACCACAGCCATATCAACCACGACAAGAAGGCGAGGCAGTGACGGCCGCAAGAGTGCCGACGCCTCGCCCAGTAGTGTCCGCCTTGTGAACGATCGAGATAGGATCTACCTCGTCAGGTAGACCCTCGCACGAGGGAGGTATCGCGGGGACGAGAGGGAGATCTGCAGGAACCCCTCCGTCGCTCGGAAAAATGTTGGGGAACGAATTCGACTACTTGCGGGAGGTAACAGAAAGCCACTCAGCTACATTTACTTCTCTAACCCGCAAGTTTTCTTTTTTCCAGTAGAGGCTGAATGACCAGGAACACGCGCTGCTAACTCTAGTTGGACTTCCTGACCAACTAGAGGTATTCAATGCAATGCTTCAGCAGGCCCTCTAGTGCCTTGACATGATCAAGGAAAGGCTTAACAGGGGGGACGACCATCCGTGCCCAAGGCAGCCGAGAAGGTCTCCGTCGCCCCCTGGCTCTGGCTCCTCACCTTCGTCGGCAGCCCCCTCGAGATCATCATCATCTTCCGCCTCCAGCGGGCCATCCACATCGCCTGAGGAAGATACACCACAAGGATCGGCCAACAGAGCCCCAGCAGGACAGGAGAGCTCCAAAGGCCTGGAAGAAATGACTCCCTCATTCCCCCTGGACGAAGCCGAAGATGACTACGGAGACATCAGCGTCGGGGAGGACTCTTCTGATGAATCAGAGGGAGAAGGGAGGGACGTTTGTGTCGCCAAAGAAAGACACCCCCCATAGGAAGATGCTCGATGGCAGATGCGTTCTCTGCACCGTCAGAGATACCCTCCTTCGAGATGGCCGACTTCGACAGAAGGGCCATCGGCTACCTGACGATCAGAGACCAGAAATTGCTAAATAAGGTCCTAAGGTCGCAGACAGATGAAGAAGACGTCATCTGGAGCGACGGCTACTTCTCCGTACGACGGGGAGCACACCGAAGCATGTTCCGCTCGCCAGCCGTCGTCAGTAAAAAGCTGTTCAGGGTCCTTGAAGGTGCAATAATAGAGAATATCAGCACCAGGATAGGTCAGAAGACAGTATACAACACCACCCTGACCTTGGCGAGAAGGCTGATATTGGGAGTACCAGACTACATTGCGGTGGCCAACATGTTGCAGCACGTCGAAGAGCATAACACGAACCTCGTGTTGGCCCCATACAAGCACCGCAATGTGTGGTTCCTCTGCGTGGCAGACCTTAGGAACCACGACGTCCAGCTGTTTAGCTGCAGCAACAATGAGGTTCCACGCTCCGGGCTTGTTTTCAGTCGCCCGGAGGACAAACACGTGAGGCTTCTACCGCTGCGTCTTTTACGAGCCATCAAGCAAGGAGTCAAACATCACAACGGCGTTTGGAACTTCTTTTCTATCCAAGACATCCCCATCCAAGCCGAAGAGGGAAGCGGAAACAGTGCCTTTATCATATTGCGCGCCATGGAGCTGCTCAACATTTTTGGAAACATGAGGCACCTCCAGGGCCAAAACTTTTACCAACTCATGAGCATATACGCCCTGCTGCTGATCAAAGACAGGCGCTATTTCCGAGATGCAGGGGTACCTGAGAGGCTGCTGGACAATGACCTAGAAGACGCATCTTCGCAACCCAACAGCACTCCTGAGAAGGAAGCTGAGATGGAGACTGACACCTACGGGGCAGGAAAGCAGTTGGAGATCCTACGGAAAGTGCACGGATTTGAAGACCCTGCTTCGCCTGAAACTGCAGAAGGACGAATCATCAATTTTGACCGCTTCTCGTGCGCTACACTCACGCAGGAGCAGGTCAACGAAATTCTTCTGAAATTAGCTGATTCTACCCCGGCGGATGTCATCTACGAGGCAGGCAATGTCATAGTCCCGGTTGATGATTTAAGGGACATGGTCAAAGATGGAGGATGCTTGGCGGTATCTGTGGCGGCCGCCTACATCCAAACACTACAGTCAAGGTTCGAACACGCATACATAGCTCATCTAATGTTGTTCAATGACATCTGCCTTGCTGATGAAACAGGAGAAGAGCAAGAATTTCTGGCAGAGTTGGAGAGCATGGTTCCATGGACTATCTTCCTACCCATCCTGCACTACAACCACTGGACGCTCCTGACGGTGTACACTCGCCAACGAGTAGGAATCTTTTAGAACATCTCGGACAGCAACAAAGACCATTCGATGCAGTGTACATCAACAACGCTGACCTCCCTCGAGCGCCTAGTACAAAAATACTACGAGGATGTGGCGGCGCTGATACAACCATTCCTAGACACATCATCATCCAGATGGCACGAGCTTCAGTTCTGCCACCGCAATCCACAATAGATTCCCTTATCCAATGACTGCGGCATCTTCGTGCTAGAATGGATATCGAATGAAGCGACGCCTGACCAGCTCCACCACATCGATTACCACAGCAAACGAGGAGAATATGTGTGGGAGATTCTATCTGGCGCAGGCGCGCTCACCAGCTAACCCTCACTGGGGTAACATTACCCTACCTTATCCACTTCACAGCTCTAGGATAGAGTGTGGAGTAAGTTTGGGGGGGGTACCATGTACCAGTGAGGGAGGTACGAAAATTCAAAAATTTTCAGACTCCACCTTTTTGTTCTTTTGTTTTTCTCCTATATCATGTGTACATATACATATACATGCTCATATGAAAATTTTTGCTTATTCTGCTTATTCTGTCTCCTTACATATGTATAAAGACACTATATAGTAAAAACCTGATATGACTTCTTGCCAGTCTGTTTTCTATGTGCCCAAGGAGATGCAAATTTTGTTATGACTTTCTGACAATGCAGCCTCAAACAACAAAAGACTACGACTTTCCATGCCAAAAATTGTGAAATATAATCTTGCAACAGCTAAGAGACGTGTATGCAGAAGGAAAAAGCTGCCCAAACAACAACAAAATTCCTCTTGTTTTCCCTTACCCAACAAAAATCCCAAAAAGAGAGAATAACCTTATGAGAGTGAATAAAAGCATGAGAGTTTTGCCAAATGAAAAAAGAAAAAAATATATACACACACACTTGTTTTCTAAAAGTACCCATCTTTAGGCATGGTAGATCCGGGGCAGTGGTACGTAGGATGTGAAATCACTGCTCTAAAGTCAACTGGCTTGGACTGCAGGGACCACTTTCCCATTAACAGACCCGTACCTGGATGGACTGATGGGAAATAAGAAAAACCCAAAAAAGCCTTAAGCCTACCCAAACACACAACTTTCTTCCCCCAAAAGCTGTTTGGTGTGAAAGCTAACTTCGAAATCATACACCTAAGTCTCGCCGAAGCTGTGGAGAAAATTTTGCTTAAATAAGGCAGGAGAAAATAAAGTCTGTTGTTCGTGACCGGGCCGTATTCTCAGAAAGACACCTAAATTCTCGCTCTAACCCATGGTTTGAAAACTATATCGGTCAAGAAGAAGCATCACAAAATAAAGTTTAAATATTGATTGAGGACAATCAAAATGCTAAGTTTGGGGGAGTTGATAACACCAAATTTTATGATGTTTTTTACTGTTATTTCGTTATCAAAACTGCCCTTTTTAACTGTTTTCCTCTCTTTTTATATGTACTTTTGCAATAACAGGTCACGCTACACTCTTAACCCAATATTTCCATCTTTTGTAGAGTTTTCCTCCATTTTCGACTCATTTATCATCAAAAAGGCCCATCCCAGCCCATAAACGTGTTCTACCTGCATCGGCCTTGTTCCCCAGGAAGTCGACCGATACGCTCGCTGCCCGATAGGGTAGCGCGATACACTGATGTGCGACACAAGGGTGTCGCGTAAGAGGAAGCGTATGAGCGATACGCCTTTTTACCAGACAGGGAGCCAGACTTGCCACGATTATAACGTGTCGTGATACAGGCCACCCACCGGCAGGTGCCACTCATCATGATGACCGACAGCCTGACATCTTTGTGTCGGGCGATACGCCGTATCGGGCGCCCCTGAAGGCCGCAATAATGGAGCTGATGAAGAACACGTGGTGACCGGAGCACCATAACTTCCTCCAACCGCTGCCTATAAATAGCATCTACAGGACTCCGATGGGACGGGTCAGAACCCTGTGCAATCTAACTCAGGAAAGCTTCAGGAGGTAGTGTATCGTGCCTCAGAGGTTGTTCTGGGTGATTCTAGGTGAGCACTTCCTCGTCCTGAGAGGGAGGGAATGGTTCACTTAGAGCCGTCCCGGGCACCACTGCAGGCCGATATCGGCCAACAAGGATACCCAATACAAGTGACTGATACTTAAAGTGACACTCTAAGCCCGACACGATACCGAACCCCGATATGTATCGCCTGTCACAGCGTGTCGCCCGAGAGGGTGCCGCCCGACATGATCGTATCGGGCAAGGGCGCCCCGCGCGATACCTCTACCCGTCATGAGCGTGTCTCCTGAGAGGGTGTGCCGCCCGACACGGGCGTATCGGGCAGGGCTTCTACCCGGTATCGGGCTGGAGAGTCGGCTGCTATCTGTCGACCTTCTAAATCAAGAAGGCGACATTTATCTTTATCATTTCAGTCATTTACTTCCTTTATCTTATGCAATGTAATCAGACCCTTATATGTTTAGGGAAATAGAAGAGTTTTAATCATCTGCTACTTTATGTTTGGTACCTTTGTTGGGTGATTGCTATGTTTAACATCTGAACTCTAGCTTGTACACTTGGATCGCGTTTCGATTAGCTACCGAATCGTGTTTTCCCATTGCAACAACCTTGAGAGAGGTGTTGTGGCTCCAGTGTTTGGTCCGATACTGGAGTACGAGAGTGCCCGGAATCGAAGTTGCTTTAGTAACCTTTCCACTCTAATTTAAGCCCAGTAACCTCGAGAGGGGTGTTGACGCTTGGTTATAGGTACCCACTTCGAGAGGAGGGGTACAGGATGTTTCTGATGCCGCTTGTTTTACTAAAATTTTCTCATTCGTTCCTTACTATAGCATTAGTGTTATCTCTCTGTTTCCGTTGCACGAAAATCCCTAAAAATTGATAAATGCTTAAAACCTTAATTTTTCCTCGTAGCTCCAGTTGGAGATAGATTCCTTTTGTTTTATCGGTCTTATCCTGATGTTCCCTTTGGGAATTTTTACCATCTCTTTACCCTTGCCGAAGTGTAACATGTCGATTCTGTGTTCTCAACACAACCACCCTTGTCCCTGTGTTCGACCCCGTATATCTACTTTGACCCCGTAAACAAAGTTGCGGGGGCCTAGAAGGTTTCGGGTTATAAATGTAAAAGTCCGACTACTTCAAATCCGCCTCCACTTTTTGGACGTGCAATTTAGGTCGGTCAGTGTGTTCTTATATATTCTTAATAATTCAAAGACATGGACACTTGGATATATACTAGAATTTCAACTTTTTCTTTTTCTTAATATTAAAGTGTCATATACTTATCCCCAAGCACCAAAACGAGCCACTTTCTCTCCACCACCTCTCTCCTTCTCCCAACTTCATTTTCCCTCTGTTCAGCTGCGAATTTTGTTGCCCAAGGAAGAAGAAAGTGGGGATCTTTTAGAAAAAAATTCTGGGGTTGCAATTGATTCCCTTTTTGGGTCTATAAAGCTTCTTCCTAGTGATATTGACCTAAAAGTGTAAGTTTTTTTCTTATTTCCTCTGTTTAATTCTTTTATCTTCTTCCTCCTACATCTCTCCAGGTCGGAACCCTATTGTTCCATGCTGAAAATGACTCTAGAACTCAAAAACTCTTCCTTCTTGTTTCGTTTTGCTTCTTTGTGGAGAGAAGTGCCTATTTGGCCAAGTTCAGATCTGAATCTAGGGATTCCTTGCCTTATTTGCTTTATATTCTTACTGTTTGATATCTAACCTACTCTATAGAGGCAAGTTATATAACATTCTTCACTTATATTGCTTACTAGAAGCTTGTTAGTTCATGTTTATGCTTGAATGTGATGATCTAAGCATAGAGAAACCATGCTTGTTTAGAATTACGAATTTTGTGGTGTTCCCTATTTTGTTCCAGTTCTATATGAACATGTAAACATGTGTGCAACCTTTATAAGATGTAACATGATCTGGGACAGGTTGATAGCAACAACCTATGGTGCTATGTACAAAACAATTGATGGTTCAAATTAGGGTTTTCAAACTATTTCCTTCTCTATCACACAATCGATGGTCATACCATTCAACAACCAATGGTGTTGCTATCTTGGAAACTGATGTTCATGGTCAAGGGTGTCCAATTTATGGTGACAACCTATGGTCACCACCTTAGGTCAGGTTTTGACTCAATTAGACGTTTAATTATCATCCACTAAGTATTCTAATGATGTTATCAATCGATGATGATATTGGCTTAATATTTGATGGTGTTAACTGAATGTATTACTGATCTTGAAACCAATGGTGACCTAATGATCACAATTAATGGTGGATCAGGTCATCACCTTATATGATGAATTAGGAATGTAATTGTAGATTTGACTAAACCTTGAACCAATGGTTCCTTGGTTAAATTGATCTAAGGGTTAGACCTATACTTCAATTGATAACCTTGAACAATGAACCTGATCCAATGAATAATATTGGATGCTTTAACATCCAATGGATTAGAATAAATCACATGTTATTATATGTGGGTCCTAGTGAAGATAATTCAATTGTTCAATACCATTAATTGGTAGTCTTATCTTTGCCATTATATAGTTATATTTGATAAATCACTATAATAAGTAGATGTGTAACTCCCATGTGATCTAGCTTGTTATACCTAAACTTAATGTAATTATATGATGTTGATTGGCTATAATCATACCTCTTGAATGATTAATTTGATAATGAATTAAATCTTCTTGTGTTGAAACCACAATGTAGTATTATTTGAATATCATAGTGCCTTGCCATGTTAATATCTATGGACATACATGTGCTAATGATCTTTTGAGCCTTGTTTAAGGCATGTAATGATGATGATAACCTTACTATGAATAATGTGATGGTCTTAAAGACCTTTGGGCATGTTTGAAGCCATGATTGAGGTGAAATCCTCTTCATGTTCCAATAAGGGTTAAAACCCTGGAACTTGTGATAAGATATTGGTATCTTGTAATAGTATAATGATAAGTGTGGTCCATTAATTTGCAATGAATGACATCATGTGGTAATGTGATTAAGATTTATATCTCAAATGTTTTATATCTTTTGAAGTTGTTATACATATACTCTTGTTAGAAAAGAATTAGGGTTTGAATGTCCACTTGTATGATAAAGCCTTAATGCATTCAATTGGCAGTAATTAATCAAGTGTAACCATAATCATGTAGAGCCCTATGTCGTAGAGCCATCTTCAGTGTCAAAACTTACTGGATGGTGAAACGAGTACTCCCAAGGGAAACTTGGAGCGCATACTATTGAGTATGTGGGGGTGGCAAGTTGAGGATATATCCTTGTCATCCACAATTGCAGGTTATGGAGGATGGCTATGGTCATGCCTCAGACATTTGATGTGATTGAGGACAGATGTAGTTGTACCTCAGATTAGAGGGTTTTGCTTACCCTTTTTTCTAGTGTTGTAACTTGTACCAAGTACGAACTAGTTGTTATCAGTTGACTATATGTCACTATCGGCAGTTTGACTGGTATGTCACTGCAGTTTACTCGTACTGACCGAGGGGAAGAGATCTTAGGATACCGGCACTCCTAGATCTTATACGAAACTAAATAGCACTTTGTAGTGGTCAGTTGGACTTTGAGTGGTACGACTCAAACTCCCTAGGGCATAATAATAAAAAGATATAATATCAGTCGTGTAGTATAATTGCTAGGGTTTAATATGTATCACATTGATCGATTAACCCTTGTCTTGTCTTTACACTACATAGTTCTTACATGATGTAGACTTATGAAAATTGTGTAATTCTACTTGATGTTATAACTTATTTGCTTAACTACTTAGTATGCTTAAACTGTTCAGTCTGTTCATATCGCTTATTTAATACCCTAACTACTCAATGAATTTATTGTTAATTAATATGTTATGATGAATATAAGTTGGAGAGAGTTGTATCTCTCGCTGGGACTGGGTCTCACCTGTGGGTCACCACAATTTTTTTAGGTGGTCGCGAGCAACGAGGTCGAGGTCGTGCTGTGGAAGAGAACCAACCTGGTGCATCCTATATGTTGTTTAAATTGAATACCTAACACTTTAGTAATCAAGTTAAACATCATTCATGAATAAAATCCTATTCCAGGTGCATCCTATGTGTGTGACTCTATAGCTCCTAGTTTAATTTGGTAGTGAATGCCCATAACCAATTTATGCCATCACAAACAATGAGAGGTATCTGGAAACACATCATTGCTACCCAAGTAATTTGGAAAGTTGGGAACAACTTCAACCTATAATATATGATCAATGTTATCATGATTGTATAGTTCCTTTGTCTCTGATACTCGGATTGAACTCGAGGCTTGGAATAGTCATCCTTTGAACATTCAATCCTTGTTCCTTGAACTAGACCATACTATATAAGATGCATGTGAGCTAGCATATCACACATTGAGTCACATGAGTATGGCCATATGTTTCTCGGTCTCCCTTATCAAGTGGCCAGGATATCAGTCTCATGTAGGAGGGACAAATCACATATACATCATTCACACTCAATACCCTTGTGTCACAATGCATCTGAGCATCACCTTTATGACAACCCTTATTCAAGGTCTTGTTGGATGATGTCAGAATACATTGAACAACATGCAATGAGCGTAGCGACTTCAGGTCTAGGAACCACAATCACCACCATCACTATGAGAGTTGATTTTGACTACCATTCCATAGTCTCCATGTATCATTCTCAAGGTGGGTTTGCTCGATACACTATTCTCTAACATGCTTGAGTTGATATCACTTATCATGACTAATGAGACGATGTCATCAATCAACACACACTCTAGTCTTATGTATTATTGTTGTCTATTTTGCTTCTATAATAATATCTGACTAGAGACATAACAAGAATGTATATACATCATACATATGATCTCATTGTTCAAATCCTCAACCTGAAGACATATGTCATCAAGTAGCATCATTCGCCAAACATCTACTATGTTTGTGTTGTCATCTCATGATTGAGACAAACATAATAGATGGAATTACCTTTATCATTATCAAATCAGGTATTTAATGGCCCATTACAATCATCATATGATTGGCTCTATCAGCATACATATGAACATGATAGGACTAGAATCTCACTGATAGTTATAGATGTTTGTTTGATTGAGGAACAATTATGAATAGGGTGGGCATTTGACAGTAGAGGAAGACCCAACCCAGTGGGACTTTTAAGTTTAGCACTCCTCCCTGATATTTTCATGGTATACACATGTTTCCCTACCACAATGCCAATGCTTCCCGACCCCCACTTGACCGTGCTATGTTTCCAGCGTGATCATGGCTTATGTTCTTCACCTCTTGCAGTCACAAACCTCTCATCACCAGTATGGCTACTCATTTCCCTCCACTGTACATCCGCCCAAGTCATCCCTTCCCCTCTAGTTTCTATGGTCATGGTTGAACTGCTATGTGAATTTACTTCAAACCTATCTCCTCATTGCATGTCATTTGTTTAGTAATTCCAACCGTATTCTTATTCATATAACAATCAATCACATTGTAGTCATTATGCACATATTAGTGAATGATGAAGCATGTTTGACATAATTAATGTTTTCACTCACATATTAAGCATCTTTTAGGTTGTGAGGTCCATTTTACATATATTAACATATTTTAGAGATACTAATGCCTCATCTATCATTGTAGGAAATATGGCTATAGAATAGGCAGCAAAAATAAAAAAAATTATCCACCCTATTCCCCATAAACCAATAGATCACATCAATAACTATAAGATCAGAAGGATGGTTTTGAGGATGTACTTGGTCCTCGAGCAAGTCCAGCAACATCTCCTCGTCATTGTATATGTGCAACTATATCTCTAGTTGCACTGAGACTCGTATGTCTGTTGCGCCTCCTAGTCTGCACCATAGAGTGCAGCCTTGAACGTTGTCGTCTTCATCATCTCCTCTCACAACAGACTGTTAGTTGATTTTGTTCTCTTGGCGGCAGACAACATCCTCCCACCTCTAGACAAGCCCACACAGACCACCTAGAACTCATGTCATCCTACTAGAACAGACATGAAGGACTCATCCCTTCTGTTGGCGTACTAGTCACCAACTTGCTCTCTCACAACAATGATCCTCAATTGTTGTCTATGGTAGCTATCCCTCCCTTTTTCCATAACTTTTGTTTTTTATCATTCAAGTTGGAATTGTTAGGACTAATAATATTTAGATCTGGAGTTAGAATGAGTTTTCTTTGTCATTTTTAATCAAGTAGGATTTGCTTGGGCTCTCTTGGTTATGAAAACCAGAGAGGACAACAATTGTTAGACCAACTGGTTCTCAATTGCTTATGTTGTGCACTGGGGATCCCCCAATACCCCTCTGTTTATAGGAGGGGTTTGGGCCAGGGTTCCCAGTCTATGCGGGAGTGGAAGGGACTAGAAGATTTTGAATTTTCACAACTTGAGAACGCCTGAACGATCATCTAGTGACCCAGACAGTCGTCTGGCATGTGGGAGATTCGCCTCGCACTGCAAGATGGTCATTTCACATGTTTCCCAATCGCATACAAAATTGGCAATTTGAATCCAATTAATGCACCACATAACATCAGCACTAATTCATTGATGCAATCAAATTTCCCACAAAATGAGAAATCTCACTCACGCGAGATGGTTGTCTCGCTCACCCAGGTAGTCGTCTGGTGAGCTGAGTCGGTCGGTTCAACATAATGAACTAGTCAGTTCACACCTCAGTTTGAGCGGAACTTAGCCAATTTAGTTCCAATCATCCTAATACTCCAAACGACCATTTCGACTCTTGAATCGACTTTCTGGCACTCCAAACGGCCGTCTCACTTGAGTGAGTTGATCGTATGGTAGTGTAGCCAGCTGATTTGTTGCGTGAATTGAATACCTAAAGGTTTTTGTAATCAATCCAATCATCATTCATGATTAAACTCCTCTTCTAGGTCAAGACCTATGTGTGTGAACCTATAGGTCTCATATCATGTTGGCAGTGAATGTCCATAACTAACTTATGACATAATAAGAAAAAGTGGTGCCTAGTCACACATCAGTGCTACCCAAGTGAATGGAAAGTTGGGGAACAACTTCAACCTACAATCTGTGCTTGGTGTTATAGTGTTTGTATAATTCCTTTGTCACTAATATCTAGATTGAATTTGAGGCATGGAGTAGTCACCCTCTTCAACATATGTAAGCTCACTATCACATATTGACTCACATGTGAATGGAAAATATCAAAGCAGAGTAGAGTGTTTGAGATATATGTAAGCTCAATATCATATATTGACTCACATTTGCATGGCCATGCATTTCTCAGTCTCACTAATCAAGAGGCCTAGGATATCATACTCCGGCAGGAGGGAAAAATCCCATCTTTATCACTCACAATCAATCTCCATGTGTCACAGTCACCCAAACATCACCGTTATAACAACCCATGTTTCAAGACTGTGTTTGATGATGTCAAAGCATACCAAATGACATGTGATGAGTGTAGTGATTTTAGGACTAAGAACCACAAACACCACCATCATTATGAGAGTTGCCTATGACTTACCATGGTAATGGTTTCCATGTGTCAGTCTCATGGTGGGTCTATCTGATACACAGTTCTTTAACATGTATCTATGTGCTTGGTTTGATATAGCCATATCATGACTAATGAGACTCTATCATCAACCAACTCACACTCTGATCTTATGTGTCATTGTGGTCTATCAACCTTCCACAATAATATGTCTCTCAGTACACACTAGTTATAATTATAAGTGTAGTAAGTGCTAATTTTTATTGTACATGAACTACATATATAAATTGTAACCAATATCACCCCCTACATCTCATAACTACAAATAGAATTGTAGTCATATGTTTAACTACAATGGAAACTACATTTTTATGTGGACATATTTTGCCTATACAATTAGGGTTACACATGCATTTGTAGCGTGATGAATATCTAACTAAAATTTTGAAAAATGTAGCCCAAACAATTAGCTACACGGGTGATAGCTTCATATTTCAAATGTAAGGATAAATGTAGCTAAAAGTTTTAGCTTCAAATTTTGGGGTTTTAACTACTATTTTGTTTGTAGTTAAAGACCATATTTTTTGTAGTGCGATCAACACCCCTCTATTTACTAGGAGAGGCCAGGATCAAGGTTTTCAATATGTGCGAGAATTAAAAGGACGAAATTCACGAGTTTTATGGAACATGCGCACGACAAACTGATCGTTTTGCATATATAAGCAGTCGATTCGTGCATGAACTGATCATTTTGCATAGCCAAATAATTGGTTCATGCATGAACCGGTTGTTTCGTGCAGTTTCATGTTCTGAATAAAATTGGTAATCAATGCCCGATTAATATAAAACATGACATCAACATCAATATATCCTTATTCCAATCGAATTGGCAACTGAACCGGGCAACCCAGATGGTGAAATAGTCGATTCACATAGTGAAATGGTCGTTTCACATGTCCAGTTTAGGCAGAGTTCAACCAATATTGATTCAAATTGACCCGACACTCCAATCGATCGATTCAACGCTTGAACTGATTGGTTCAGAGTCTAGTCAATCAACTTTGAACCTTAGTTGTTTAATTGAATACATATACACTTTTAACAATCAAATTAAACATAATTTGTGAATGTACTCCTATTCCAAGTGTATCCTATGCGTGACCTTATAGGTCTCAATTACGTTGGTGGTGAATGTCCATAATCAATTATGACATCACAAGCAGAAAGAGGCATCTAAGAACACATCATTGCTACCCAAATAATTTAAAGAACAACTTCAACCTACATTCTATGATTAGTGTTCTATGACCGTATAGTTCCTTTGTCTCTGATATCCAGATTGAACTTGAGGAATTGAATTGTCATCCTCTCAATGTTCAATCCATGTTCCTTGAACTAGAGCAGACTGTTTGAGATGTGTGTGAGTTCACATATCACATATTGAATCACATGAGTGAAGGACCGTACATTTCTCAGTCTCGCTTATCAAGTGGCCTAGATATCACTCATGTAGGAGGGACAAATCCCATCTACATCACTCACACTCAATCCCCATGTGTCACAATGCACCCAAGCACCACCTTTATGGCAACCCTTATTCAGGATCACTGTGGATGAACTCAAAGTACATGAATGACATGTGATGAATGTTGTGACTTTAGGTCAAAGAACCACAATCACCACTATCATTATGAGAGCTTATTCTGACTACCATTCCATGGTATACATGTATCAGTCTCATGGTGGGTCTGTCGATACACTGTTCTCTAACATGTCTGTGTGCTTGACTGGATATCACATATCCTAACTAATGAGATTTTGTCATCAGTCAACACACACTCTAGTCTTATGTATTATTGTTGTCTATTTTGCTTTCACAATAATATCCAATTAGGGACATAACAAGAATGTATCTACTCTGAACATTCGTATGATCTCATTATACAAGTCACACACTTGAAAACATACGTCTTCGAGTAACATCATTCTTTAGATATCTACTATATATGTCATCATCTGATGTCAAGACAAACATAATAAATAGAATTACCTTTATTATTATTATTATCATCATAAAATTTCATGTATCTAATTCCTCATTGCAATCATCATATGATTGGCTCTCTGGGCATACATACCAATAGGGTTAGCCATGAGGAGGGCTACCAAGGCTGTTGATTTGATGCATCTTCTTCCACAGTTGCATGGTCTACAGAGTGAGATCCTCACTTCGATCATGCATGGGTATTATTAAGTTGTTGTTTGGCTTGCGGACATGCCAATCTATACATATGAAGGAGACAATTATCTTTCTCGACAGGAGATTCTATAGAGAACACTGTGGTCTTTGAAGGCCCTTTCTTTAGGGACCTTCGATGGTGGATGGCTTCCTTACCCATTTGACATGGGGGCTTAGGTCTACACTCGACTTAGGATGCTTCCTCATATGATTTTGTAGCCTCCAAGGCCCAATCTTAGGGACTTCAAGATCATATTCTATGAAGCAACAAAGTTTATGAAATGGACTATGATTTTCATAGTGCTTTGGATTGTCTTCATTCCATGATTCCAATTTTTCACCTTAATATTTTTGCCAACAAGGACATCGCCCCCCCCCACCAAAAGCCTGACATGATTTGGCGAGTGCCTTTTTTTAGCAAAATAGTTGAGGAAATGAAAGTTAACTTTGACATGATCGCTAGACAAAAAGCAGTGTTTATATGTCTACAAGATGATCATGTACAAGATTTTCTTCTTGTTATTCCTATTGATGGATTAGGAATGCACGTTATCCTTGGAGTACCATACTATACTCAAATATCGTCTTATGATTCCTTTATATCCAATTGATGATGCATGCCCAATTTTTCGTAAGGCTTGTTTAGATGCTTTTGGAGAACATACATTTCACTGTAGAGAGCACCCTAGTTTCAATTACATACGTGATATTTTTAGGGATGTTCGCTATGATGTACTCAAACATGCATGTGTTGCTGCAAAGAAAGAAGCACCTGTGAACTTTTTGATGGATCCACTCGAGGGGAGATCAACAATAACGCCTTCTTAAGCTTCCTACCATCATATATAGGCCAAAAAAGCTCAATTTTATGAATATTCAACTCAAGACCCAATCTTGGATCAGTGCTCTGAATGATGTAAAGCACCTTGGCCACCTCCTCTGTGTCCTTAATAACAACCCATCATCCAGATAACAAGCATGAAGATGAAGGTTGTAGTTGTCTCTGATATCATGAACAAGTGTATTCAAGGGAAAAAAGAAGTGACCCCAAAAGATTGCCTTGTTGCACGCTAGTGGATGAGCAAATATATCCATCCCCAATGTACAACCTTGCAACCCAATCATATAAAACTCCACCCATAAAGAAATAGATGGGCACCTCACCCTAATCTCAAGAAGTAACACAAACTTATCCACCATGTTGAAAAGCTTTTGAAAAATTTGCCGTAAGCATGGACAAAGAATCGTCTTCATGTCATGCATTAAATATCATGTTGGCATTGTGCAAAACTACCTCTACGTCGCCAGATACACCAACTCCAAATTGAAAGTCACTGAGATAAATAGTCATATCTTTACCCATACCTAGCATGACAATTTTGGACACCAAATGCCTCCAAATGGTACCCACCGCAATAGGATGTATCCCATTGTCGGGCTCTAGCAAAGGCGTAATAGGTGATTAAGCTAAAAATTCTACCAAACTCATTGGACACCTCCCCTCCAACCATAAACTAATGACTAAAGTGATGGCATGCAGACCCCCTCCGTACAAAGCATCTGTAACATCCCAGGATTTGAGGCCTCAGATAAAATGATCTTAAAAGGAATGATTGGACTACCCATATCACCAAGGTGCACCTCCTTTTCTGGAAGCCCATCACTAAAGAACTCCATAGTTAAGCATGCTCGACTTGGAGTAGTACTAGGATGGGTGACTAGTCAGAAAGTTGATCCTAGCTTGCACGTCAGTGTGGACAAAGTGTGCAGTTAAGGCTAGTGGTGGTTTGTGGGGCCAATCGCCATTCCTAAAACTCTACTAGAGCCGTGGACAGTGGGCCCGGGCGTTACAAATGGTATCGGAGCCATAACCCCTCCAATAGGTGGGGCCCGCATGGGCATGTGGCATGCCAGTCTTGAACCGTGCGGTCCAAGCATGTAGGAAAGGGTTGTCCATAGTTGATGTAGCCACCCTTGCGCTGGTATTCCGTGATCGGGAGCTGGGTGTCCATGGGCCATTGTGGGTCTGTACTGAAATGATGTCAGATTATGAGGCCATATAGTTGAGCCTTGACGAGGACGTCAAGAGTCTAAGTGGAGGAGATTGTAACATCTCAGGATTTGAGGCCTCGAATAAAATGATATTAAAAAGAATGATTGGACTACCCATATCACCAAGGTGCACCTCATTTTTTGGGAGCCCATTACTAAAGAACTCCATAGTTAAGTGTGCTCGGCTTGGAGTAGTACTAGCATGGGTGATCAATTTTGTTGTAAATGGTCGGAAAAACTTATGAACTGGAATTTCTTAAGAAGGTTTTCATGATTGGTTTAAAGTAAATGTTGGAACTTGAGTTCTGTGATTTTCGGTCAATTACAAACATACATACAAAATACAGTTCCCGAATTCTCTCTTAAAAAGAGCAGAAAATGAGTTCTAGAATAACTATAAACATTCCAGATACAATATTACATAAACAAGACATGTAGAATATTTATGACTAGAAATGTTCCTGATATGATATTGTCTATTGCAAACCACAACAAAACATGAAAAAATATGATATGATCTAATTACACTATGCAAAACATTTTACACTGTAACCACCATTAACAATGCGATTTATAATATAAAAAAATAAGAACACTATGAAAAAAATGAACGTTTACCATGTGAAAAAATGTGATTTAGTTAACATATTTTTATTCTTCATATTTAAACAATGATAAACCAACATTTATATTTACAAAAAAATAAAATATAAATATTATTACAATTCTTTGTTCATACAAAGTGAAATAAAATATTTTGATGTGATTTTTTACCACTGAATTTTTATTAAAGTCATAATTATAACACACTAAAATGTTTGTTTTTTATAGAAGCAACATCCTCATCTTGTTGAAATTATCATGGTTAAAAGATATTATAGTTATTTACAAATATGATTCTTTATTTATTTCATTGCCTTTTATACTTATCATTTATTACACAATAAAGATCAACAACATTTTTCAACGATTTCTATTTTTGTACTTACTACAAACCAATCGTCACAAGTAAATGACACTTAGAATGAAAATAGATCTAGAAAATGAATTCCTCGTAACTTATGACTTACACCAAACTAAGAAAATATTTTTTTTGAATAGTGGGGAATTTCACCCCGGTAGGAACAGCCAACAGCTAGCTGGCAAGTGCCCAAACTACGAAAATGTGACACATCCAAGAATCATATCTTCTTCGATAAATCCAGGTCCATTCCGTCACCGGTCTAAAAGAAATTTCGTGACCCGAGTTAGCATGCTTGCCGTGCCGGAGCCCGGAGGCTGAGCCGCTGAGGGGTCCGTCTCTGCTTGGAAAAATTCTCTTGCCGGCACCAACAGCAACAGCAGCAGCGGCACCAGCTGAGCTACTACATCATCCCGGCAGGATCTCCTACCCTTGCTAGCGCAACGCGGTCTCCCTCTCACTCCCGCGGACGTCACACGACGCACGCCGTTCATCCAAATGCTGCGGAGGTTCGTATCATTCCTGACGCTCCTCCTATTTATTTCGTCCTGTACTGATGCTTTAGGGTTGTATCACTGTCCATGCGGCGGGACACAGCCTCATTTTTCATAGCATTGGTGGTTGGGAATTGTTGAGTGTATTTTCTTTTGTATCTCCGTCATTAAAAAGCAATCCTGAATTTGTCTCGATTTTAAGAATCTCAAGTTATTATCCGATTTGATGCTCAGGTGCGCGCTCGACCTTTCGTCCACTGGTCGATCCACTTGGAGATATCGAAGAACTCTCGCAGCTCGGGTACTGTCTTAAATTTATCCTTTGAAGAGTTATCGACCTTTGCTGCTGGCATAGTTAAACTTGTAAGATAAGCCGTCACTTGGGCCCACGAGCTACTTAACATGAACATGATATTATTGAGCAAAGGCTCTAGATATATGGATACTATGTGTAAACTCTGTTTCTTCTCCATAGTTATTGACATACATGACTTGTGTAGATGGAAACAGTAGCCAGTGCTCTTGAGAAAATGCTGGCCTCGTTTTCTCATTGATTTACTTTTGTATCTCAGCTTTTGACCCTTGTGTTCTTTCTTTTTGGATGCGAAGGTGCCATTTTTCCTCTCATCCAGAAGTGCATAGTCGAGTGTTCCAAAGCCTCCTCAAGCGCCTTTCACAAGCAATAAACCATCAAACTCATCTCAAGGTCGAGGACAGGGCAGTGACAAGTCTTCTGGGGAGTGTTTTGCCGAAGCTTTTACTAAAAAACCGACCCTGAAGGGTCTTTGTACCTCTATTGGGTCGGTTTCTTCAGGTCTTTGTACCTCTATTGGATCGGTTTACTGAAAAAAACTGACCCTGAAGGTCTATAAGGTCGGTTATACTAAAAAAACCCCCGACCCTGTAGGTCTATAAGGTCGGTTATACAAAAAAACCGATCCTGTAGTTTACAATTTTTTTATAGAAAAATCTGCAGAACAGAAATCTTTAGAACAAGAACCTGTAGAATAAAAATCTGTTTTACAAAGATCAAGACCTGCAATAGAAAGTAGACTTACAAATGTAAAGATGCAAGCTATAAATTCATTCTAAAATCATTTGCTAGCTTTTATGTTCAATCCTATTTGAATTGATTATCAATTTCCAAACTACACATTCATAATAAAAACAATTTAACATATTCAGTTGAGACATGTCACATATTCATACGCATAGCACATCATAACATTCACAAAACGATAGATTGTATTAACCATGTCTGAGATGATATTGAAATTTATGTCAAATACAAAAGTAAATTTGAAAGAGTTTTAAACTACATACATAAATGAAACTAATATATGCATTCAATCCAATGCCATAGTGACTTCATTTAGAAAAACATCTGACCACTCTTCTCAGAATTTATTTAAATCCTCAGGTGTGTAAGGCTGAGTTGTAAAGATCTGCAATAGAAATGCACATGCTAATATTTTATAAAATGACTACAACTCACTTGTAAATTTATGATGTTATTATTTATTACCCGATCTATAGTCTGAATGTCATGTGCTGCTCCTTTGACAATAATTTGTATACATTTCATTACATAGTAGCCACAAGCCCAGTCATTATTTTGTATAGGACACTACAAATAAGAAATTATACTTAATGTTAAATCGAGTTGAGATAAGACTATAAGAGTTGACATTAATACATTACTATAAGAGTTGTACATATAAGACTAAGCCGTCAAAATACCTACATTGACATTCTTAAAACTCAATGTCTTTAATTTTGTTGGTATTTGTCCTCCACCTTCACGAAAAACCTTTATACCCCTATTAATTAAATGAACAAGATAGTTGGAAAAATAGAAATTCTAAATAGAGATATCATGTTGAAGCATAACAATTGATGTGGTAGAGACTAAATTTATGCTTACTTTATAGTTGACAATTTCAGTTTGTGGACCCTTGTTGTTTTTCCCATTGGGTCAAGATAATAAAGAGTCATCAGACGACCACCACTAATTCCCAATGTCTAGATCTGAGTAATAATAAAAAAACATTAAAATAAAGAAATCTAGTCATTATTAAAATTATATTGAATAATAAAACTTGTTGGACATTAAAAGGAATTAGAATAATTTCCTTTCCCACACTAGCAAAATATTTGAATGCAGTAGAGAAGTATTCATTTACATCCTCAATATGTGTTTCCACCTAACTAGTGACTGAAGGAACTAAGAATCCAACATTCTTTATTACAAAGTTTATGACCTCGGTATATAAGTGGCTGTAAAACATTTGTAATCATTTCATATATAGAAATCAGTTAAAAATGTGTAAATTTTCTATATTGATAGATCCTTACCTTATCTATACTTCTAATATCGAAGTATTTAACTAATCATGTCGGAACAACTCTATAATATCATCAAGAAAAATATAATTCTCAAAGTCTCTCCCAGTTGCATCTTTTTTTAAATTGACCAACATATGTGATCCTGAGCTTTGGTTGGCTAAGTATCGACACAAACATTTACATTTACTTCCCAACTCATCGAATGTGGATTTTGGAATGAAAGATGGCTTGGGCATAGGAGAACGACTAATATGATTCTGACTTTTTGGTTTACAAACCAGTTAATTAAATTACATACTTATGTCACACGAGTTCATATATGTAGTCAAATAGGATAAACATTATAGAATTCAGGTATACCTTGTCATTGAGAACCAAGTATTTAGGCCACCCCACCATAGCACCCTCTACTTCTTCAACTGTACTATATTCAGGATTATGTATTGGTAGTGGTTTGTACCCCATTCCGTCATACACAAGATGGATGGACACACGACAAATGTCATCAGTAATTGGTTGACAATGTAATGTACCACCGAAGTTGTATACCTTGGCCTTTGCTACAATATTATATTTTGGAACCTCCACTACAAGTTTACAGTTCATACCAACCTAGAATTGAAATAATATAAGTTATATACGAAGCAGTAACCAGATACCTACAAGAACTATATATATCATACTAATAACACAACATATAAAACAAACTTACTGTAGATTGTTGTGGTGGGTCATTGAGAATGTTCCCACGACCTTCTTCAACTAGAGCATGGGCTTGTGCCTCATCATTTGAGAGACACACAGTTTGAATAGGTTGAGAAGGTTGATTAGGCTGAAATGAAGACATTATTTTTTTACTTTATGTGCTACTAATGCTTCAACTTCCTCTTGTGTAAGGCCCCCTGTACGACCTCTTCTAGATTGCTTTTGTGAAGGGCCAAAATAAGACTTGAATCCTACGCCAACTCCTAATGCCCTAACACGGCCAGGATGCTCCTTCGTACCAAGAGCAACTATTAGTTCATCCATGCGGCCAATTGGGATGAACTTTCCTTCCTTTGCTCATAGAGGCCAATCTATTCATAGTTAATAAAAATATTAAATCACAATCAATTAGATATAAATAAATCAAAGTTTGTGAGAGTTACTCTTTACTTGCCATCTTTTGTGCCACCTCCTTAGTTGCAGGGCTGGGAATTTTACCTGCTTGATTTTTTCTAGCATCAATCCACAACAAGTGTCAGGGTGGACGCTCAATTTGAGTTGTACTAGACTCTTCTCCAGAAGAGAGTTGCTTCTCTTGTAGTTGGCGACAGAAGGCATAACCACCGGGCCCCAAGTGATGCTCCTTCGTACTAAAAGGAAAGGTGGGCCAAAAATGTGCATGACCATCGCTTGGGGCCTGGTGGTTATGCCTTCTGTCGCCAACTACAAGAGAAACAACTCTCTTCTGGAGAAGAGTTTAGTACTACTCAAGTTGAGCGTTCACCCCGACACTTGCTGTGGATTGATGATAGAAAAATCAAGCAAGTGAAATTCTCAACCCTGCAACTAAGGAGGTGGCACAAAAGATGGTAAGTAAAGAGTAACTCCCACAAACTTTGATTTATTTATATCTAATTGATTGTGATTTAATATTTTTA
Organism: Alisma plantago-aquatica; assembly: GCA_963693085.1. Lineage (NCBI taxonomy): Eukaryota > Viridiplantae > Streptophyta > Magnoliopsida > Alismatales > Alismataceae > Alisma > Alisma plantago-aquatica. The sequence goes on from OY856410.1 coordinate 27,936,169, forward strand.
TTAACTATGAATAAATTGATCTCCATGAGCAAAGGAAGGAAGGAAAGTTCATCCCAACTGACCGCATGGATGAACTAACAGTTGCTCTTGGTATAAAGAAGCACCCTGGCCGTGTTAGGGCATTAGGATGTGGCGTAGGATTCAAATCTTATTTTGGCCCTTCACAAAAGCAATCTAGAAGAGGTCGTACAGAGGGTCTTACACAAGAGGAAGTTGAAGCATTAATAGCACAGAAAGTAAAAGAAATAATGTCTTCATTTCAGCCTAGTCAACCTTTTCAACCTATTCAAACTGTGCGTCTCTCAGATGATCAGGTACGAGCCCATGATCCAGTAGTAGAAGGTCGTGGGAACACTCCCAATGACCCACCACAACAATCTACAGTAAGTTTGTTTTATATGTTGTGTTATTAGTATGATATATAGTTGTAGTAGGTATCTGGTTTACCGCTTTGTATATAACTTATATTGTTTCAGTTCTAGGTTGATATGAACTGAAAACTTGTAGTGGAGGTTCCATAATATAATATTGTGACAGCGGGCAAGGTATACAACCTCGGTGGTACATTGCATTGCCAACCAATTACTGATGACATTTGTCGTGTGTCCATCCGTCTTGTGTATGTCGGAATGGGGGACAAACCACTGCCCATACATAATCCTGAATATAATACAGTTGAAAAAGTAGGGAGTGCTATGGTGGGGTGGCCTACTTACTTGGTTCTCAATGACAAGGTATACCTGAATTATATCATGTTTTTCTATTTGACTACATATATGAACTCGTGTGATATAAGTATGTAATTTAATTAACAAGTTTGTAAATCAAAAAGTCAGAATCCTACTAGTCGTTCTCCTATGCCCAAGCCATCTTTCATTCTAGAATCCATATTCGATGAGTTGGGAAGTAAATGTAAATGTTTGTGTCGATACTTAGCCAACCAAAGCTCGGGATCACATATGTTGGTCAATTTAAAAGAAGATGCAACTGGGAGGGACTTTGAGAATTATATTTTTCTTGATGATATTATAGAGTCGTTCCGGTATGATTAACTAAATACTTCGATATTAGAAGTATGGATAAGGTAAGGATCTATCAATATAGAAAATTTACACATTTTTAACTGATTTCTATATATGAAATGATTACAAATGTTTTACAACCACTTATATACCGAGGCCATAAACTTTGAAATAAAGAATGTTGGATTCTTAGTTCCTTCAGTCACTATTCAGGTGGAAACACTTATTGAGGATGTAAATGAATACTTCTCTACTGCATTCAAATATTTTGCTAGTGTGGGAAAAGAAATTATTCTAATTCCTTTTGATGTCCAGTAAGTTTTATTATTCAATATAATTTTAGTAATGACTAAAATTCTTTATTTTAATATTACTCAGATCTAGACATTGGGAATTAGTGGTGGTCGTCTGATGACTCTTTATTATCTTGACCCAATGGGAAAAACAACAAGGGTCCACAAACTGAAATTGCCAACTATAGAGTAAGCATAAATTTAGTCTCTACCACATCAATTGTTATGCTTCAACATGATATCTCTATTTAGAATTTCGATTTTTCGAACTATCTTGTTCTTTTAATTAATAGGGTATAAAGACTTTTTGTGAAGGTGGAGGACGAATATCCACAAAATTAAAGACATAGAGTTTGAAGAATGTCAATGTAGCTATTTTGACGGCTTAGTCTTATATGTACAACTCTTATAGTAATGTATTAATGTCAACTCTTATAGTCTTATCTCAACTCTGTTTAACATTAAGTATAATTTCTTATTTGTAGTGTCCTATACAAAATAATGACCGGACTTGTGGCTACTATGTAATGAAATATATGCAAACTATTGTCAAAGGAGCAGCACATGACATTCCGACTATAGATCAGGTAATAAATAATAACATCATAAATTTACAAGTGAGTTGTAGTCATTTTATAAAATATTAGTATGTGCATTTCTATTGCAGATCTTTACAACTCAGCCTTACACACCTGAGGATTTAAATGAATTCTGAGAGTAGGGGTCATATGCTTTTCTAAATGAAGTCACTATGGCATTGGATTGAATGCATATGTTAGCTTCATTTATGTATGTAGTTTAAAACTATTTCAAATTTACTTTTGTATCTAACATGAATTTTAATATCATATCAGACTTGGTTAATGCAATCTATCATTTTGTAAATGTTATGATGTGCTATGCGTATGAATATGTGACATGTCTCAACTGAATATGTTGAATTATTATTGTTATGAATGTGTGTGGTTTGAAAATAGGATTAAACATAAAAGCTAACAAATGACTTTGGAATGAATTTCTGGCTTGCATCTTTGCATTTGCAAATCTACTTTCTATTGTAGGTCTTGATCTTTGTAAAGCAGTTTTCTATTTTACAGGTTCTTATTCTGAAGATTTCTATTCTGCAGATTTTTCTTTAAAAAAATTGTAAACTATAGGGTCAGTTTTTTAGTATAACCGACGTTATAGACATACAATGTCGGTTTCTGTAGTATAACCGACCTTATAGACCTACAGGGTTGGTTTTTTTTAGTATAACTTTTTGTGAAGGTGGAGGACGAATACCCACAAAATTAAAGATATTGAGTTTGAAGAATGTCAAGGTAGCTATTTTGACGGCATAGTCTTATATGTACAACTCTTATAGTAATGTATTAATGTCAACTCTTATAGTCTTATCTCAATTCTGTTTAACATTAAATATAATTCCTTATTTATAGTGTCCTATACAAAATAATGACTGGGCTTGTGGCTACTGTGCAATGAAATATATACAAACTATTGTCAAAGGAGCAGCACATGACATTCCGACTATAGATCAGGTAATAAATAATAACATCATAAATTTACAAGTGAGTTGTAGTCATGTATAAAATATTAGCATGTGCATTTCTATTGCAGATCTTTACAACTTAGCCTTACACACCTGAGGATTTAAATGAATTCCGAGAAGAGTTGTCAGATGCTTTTTTAAATGAAGTCACTATGACATTGGATTGAATGCATATGTTAGCTTCATTTATGTATGTAGTTTAAAACTCTTTCAAATTTACTTTTGTATCTAACATGAATTTTAATATCATATCAGACTTGGTTAATGCAATCTATCATTTTGTGAATGTTATGATGTGCTATGCGTATGAATATTTCTCAACTGAATATGTTGAATTATTTTTTTTATTAATGTGTGTGGTTTGAAAATTGATAATCAATTCAAATAGGATTGAACATAAAAGCTAGCAAATGGCTTTGGAATGAATTTCTGGCTTGCATCTTTGCATTTGCAAGTCCACTTTCTATTACATGTCTTGATCTTTGTAAAGCAAATTTCAATTCTGCAGGTTCTTGTTCTGAAGATTTCTGTTCTGCAGATTTTTCTATAAAAAAATTGTAAACTACATGGTCGGTTTTTTAGCATAACCGATCTTATAGACCTACAATGTCGGTTTTTGTAGTATAACCGACCTTATAGACCTACATGGTCGGTTTTTTTTAGTATAACCGACCTTATAGACCTCAGGGCCGGTTTCTTCAGGTCTTTGTACCTCTATTGGGTTTGTTTCTGTAGTACAACCGACCTTGTAGACCTTCAAGGTCAATTTTTTTCATATAACCGACCTTATAGACCTACAGGGTCGAGTTTTTAAGTATAACCGACCTTATAGACCCTTTAGGGTCGTTTTTTTTAAATATAACCGACCTTACAGCCTCAGGTTTCAGGGTCAATTTTTGTACCTCTATTTGGTCATTTTTTCATATAACCGACCTTATAGACCTCTAGGATCGGCTATCTTCTTTGTATTTCAAAATGATGAATTTTGGTTATAGGGTCGGTTTTGTTTGATATAAGTGACGCAGGAGTATAACTATTGCCTCGGGTTTTCGTTTGTGCCAATCCGACGCTGCTATCTAAGGTCGGTTTTCTTTGGTTAAAAAAAGACCCTATATTGCAATTTCTATAGCGACGACCACTTAAGCGTCGGTTAAAAAATGACGCTATAAGCTTAAAAAAATCGACCCTATAGACTATTATTGTACTAGTGAAGAAGACCCACTGTACCCCTACCTTTTCATTTGAGTTACATCCATTCACACATGAATGTTTCAAGTCAAAGTAGTAAACCAATAAATTGACCAACACCAAATTGTCACAAATAGACCATTCAATATGTTGAAGACACTATCCTTTTCCTAAATCCAAACAATAACAATGTTTGAACACTATACGTATGTCGTGTATCTTCTCTCACCTTTTTACACTCAAGATCATTTTTCAAAAATCCACAATCATCAGAACACACATCCCACAAGTTGAAATTTATAGATACACACACCTATTGAAAAGCAAAGAAGTACGATGCTCTATTGATACTTGGGTCTACCCCTTCCACCATATGTGTTTCCCACTACCTACTAGAATCCAATACTCTAATCCATGGCACAAACTTGCATCATGGAAATTCCAAACATTAAATCTTGTTGGCAGACTCACACTCATCAATTCCTCCCTCATTTCACTTTCCACATGCTACATGAGTTGCATCCCTTTACCCTCTTAGATCTTATCACAAATTGACCAATTGTATAGAAATTTTCTATGGTGTGTTATTCTTGAAAATAAAAAAACACTTAGTCAATTGACAAACATTGAGCAAATAAAAAATAGGACGGGGCATTATTAACATCATATCACATTCTCAATGTCTCATGCCCAAAATCACTGCCCCCATATGCACAAACAAACAAACTATATGGCAATCACATATAATCAATAAATACTTCAAACATAAGAATCCATGGCTTAACATCAAATACTCCAGTGCACCCCCCTCAAGATATATCTTAATAAAACAATTCTTGTCATACGAAGTAGCAGTGTAGCACCCATACACCATCACACTCCTTAATATCCATTAAATTGCGACTTTATCCATGGCTTTTGGGAAACACGATTAAAACATGGAGCTCAACATGGACATTCCACCAAGGCTTATCAACATCCCCACCAACAAATCCATTCTACTTATCTTCTCCCAACGTCAAAATAGGTTTTAAAGACGTCTAATCGAGAATCTCTGCAACACTGAGATCAAGTTTATCACTTCAAATATGTCCACCAATATTACAAACAACATATCATGGAAATGGATAACAAATATACATCTAAACAAGCATGTACCTACTTCATACATCCGGGATGTAACTACAGACACACACTTTCTAATATTTAGTATCCTTCCAAAATTCATATTCTCATTTTTCATACAGGCACACAAAACTCTTAACTGGTCAAAATAGAATTAAATTCTGGTTTGTGGGACCAACCATATTCCTCATGGGTAGATCATCTCAAGAATATGCAGACCAACTCTTCTTTACGTGTGTGAACTCACATAACATTTGGAAACATTATTTCCAGTCTAAACAAGGTATGATAGATATTAAATAGAGCTATACATCATATGAAAAGAACAAAAAAAAATGAAACTCCTTCACTAAACCAAACTTACTTGCTAGTGCCATCTTTTGGACTATATGGAAAGAAAGAAACACTAGATTATCAGAAAAATGAAGCACCTCTACTGAACAAATGCATGATGATATCACAAAATTATATTTCAATATTCTTTCTATCAGGAGTTGAAAGCGGAATGAAATATATCACTTAGTAGGACAAAGCCACTCAAATGATCCAAATTAGAGACGTTAACATTTGTCATAGACTCATAGCGCATAATCTCTACAACATTCCACGAAGAATAGGAAGAAGACTAAATATCCAGATCCATCGGTTAGCCGAGGATTATCTAGATTCTTAGAAGTTTGTAATTAGCTATTTCAAAACTTAGATGATGGTTATGGGGTTCTCCTAGAAAAAACTCTTTACTTTATCTTCCATCTTATCCCAATTATTAATATATCAATGGTTATTCTTGTGCCCAAACACAAATATATGCAATTCTATCTTTTCTTCCATGCTATCCAATTTTGCTACTGTAATAACATTTTTCTATTGTCAATGCAAGATATATTATCAAAAAAGGCAAGCATTCATGTAAAAACAAATTTAAAATAACAAGAGAAGAAAGAATAGGGGAAAACTTGGTCGATTATGGTGTGGTCATCAATGATGGGATCATGATGCTCTATGAGGAGAATATATATAAATATATATAAACATATATATAGATAGATATATCTATGTGTGTGCGGAATAACTAAAAAAGACCTTCTTTGTTTTACCATAGTATGGTTCCCTAGTGAGAAATAAGACCTAAATTTAAGTATAGATTACTTGTTGCTGTTGTCATTCACTTGTTGGATATACCTTTTTTATCATCAACTTTTTAGGGCTTGGTACTAATAAAAGATTCTTTCTTAGGTCTTCACAGTTTGGGAAACTAAATTAAGTATCTAGAACTAATGGTGTATCAAAATTAGTATCTGAAACCAATACACATTAAATCCTTGAAACATTGTTTCCAATTATTTCCTTAATTTTAGTCATAATTTTTAAATGCTATTTCCAATTATTTTCTTTTCATGGTATTTTAATCTATATACAAACTTTTCATCATGATACTTGTTATATGTCTTCTATTCTTGATGAGGACTCCAAACATAAGCATATTAAATGAAAAGATATTAACAATTACCATTAACAATTACTTCACTAATAATTTCTTAGAAGAATCTCAATGCCTTTCATGTCATTCTATGTTCTCCTTATTCATAAACAAATATGCATCCCATATTCTTTCCATAATTAGAACTTTATAGACAAACAAAGGCATACTCATTACATACTTTTGTCTCAACTTTATTATTTATTTTAAACTTCCTTTATATTCAATTAAATTTATGAATAGCACTCTTAATATTATATATATATATATATATATATATAAACTTCATTTTTGTAGGTTCCCTTCCACGTTGATTTCATGTGTAAAAATATTGATAAAGAGGATGTTTGAATTATGTACTTTAGTTTTTCAAACATTTTTTAATACTTTTATTTTATCTAAATCGAATCAATCATAATCAAAGGCATTTAACTATTTATCATTTCTAACTCCTCACATTCTTCTTATTATAAACTATTGATCCTGACTTATCTTCAATATAATGTTTTCATATGTCATAACTTATTTACTATCTATCATTCTAAAATTGTGTACCATTGTCTCCATATTACATTTTCTTATATATATACCTTCCCTTATTTAGTTAACATAGATATGTATGCTTGAGCATTCCATAATATATATCTCTTGTTATTTGTTGACTGTTTTTTGAGGTTCGTATCTTTGAATTTATATTCTTATTACTATATAACCTTTTAGGCTTAGTCATGGCATGTTGTTAATGTCAGTTGATATGGTTCATACAAGGACCAATTGTTTCTTTATATTAATATATTTTTTTATCCATAGAGTTCTCATATTCACATACTTAACATTATTCCATATTCTCCTTAGATTCATATAAGCACAAGAAACACAATAGGCTCGTTAAAGTAAAGCTGGTTGGTTACTTTATAGAAATCATCGATGTTAAAATAAAAATAATGATGAACAATTGGGGCTAATCACGTGGGTGTATTTTTTATATTCTCTTCTTGACATATAACCATATTTCTTTAATTGATGATTTTTTCTTATTCTTATTTTATGACTTGGTCTTTTATCTCAATCTTATATATCATAGGTTTATCTAGTTCTTTTTTCCTGAGTTCTTTTGTAAATTATTCCTCTTCAATTAATTTAATGATACATAAATTATTTTTCTAATTATCCCCCTTTATTTAAATTGTGCAACTAAGGTATTGAGATTAACATATGATTCATAATTTTATAGTTACAGTTCTTGTTCAAAATCATTTAAATATATCCCTTGCTAAAAAATCAAATCCGTTCACTTTTTGTATCTTTCTATTTTATTTTTACCTTATCATCTTTACTTGTGATTTTTTCATATATAATCTTGTTATAATATCCCTATTCAAACCTTAGAATTTCCTTGATTATAACTTATTATACTTGCTTACATTTCTATTATTAGGATCCTCTCATATTCAACTATCATATTTTCTTGTAAAAGTAAATCTACACTTTTGTTCATAAGTCAGCTGACATTCTTCATTAGTTGGTAAACTTGATGACTGGCCAATCGACGTGTCAGTTAGTTGTCCGGCTTCTCAAGATTAGGGTATTTTAGGTTTGAATATTCTTTTGAATATTGAAACCTATTATAAACCCTAACTAGTGTTCTTGTAACTCAGTTTCGGTACCGTTTATTGTTTGGCATGGTATATACTCAGTTTGTTATCTTTAATTCCAATAATTTTCTTTATTATGCTTGAAATTCAAGTTTCCTATCATATTTTAAAGTTCTACACTCAATTGCTAAACTCTTCGTTTGATTTCAACATTTTGGCTTTGTGACAACCTTATTGTTTTCTAAGTTTACAATCCCATGATTTACTTTCATAGGAATAGTTGTTAGATTCCAAAAATGCATCCTACCAGTCGAACCTAAAAGTTCATGTTATCCTAAAGATAAGAGATACTTGATATTTAACCAACTTCTATTCATCTTAACAATGTAACAAAAATACCAAATTAGGGCAAATAAATTTAGAATAATATGATGTCCACTTGATGCAAAGAATATGAACAATATTTGATTCAAATTTCTAATGTACCACAATATTAACAATGTCATGTACTTCTAGATACTGAGTATATGAAATTCATATAAATAAAATAAGTCCTGTTCTTTTCAATGGATTGATCGTACAAATAAAATTCATGCTATATAGTATGCCTTGTTCTCTTTAATTCAACATGTAGGTTTGATGGCCAAGCAAACATACATGCAATTATATCATAGAAACTCCTAGAGAAGCAAATTAACTAACATTAGATAAGATATCCAAGTTCACATGAGTAATAACATGTGACCTACTCTCCCATGCCAAAAAGGGTTCTACTCGTTCATGATGAAGAAACACAATTGCAGGGCACAAATTTCAGAGTTTAGCATGATTAGAGAGAATAAAAAGCAAAGGAAACCAAAGAGTGAAGTTGAGTGAGGTAAAACTCTGGCTTGAGGATGGAATTCCACCCTTGTAGCTGCTACTACTCGGACTATCTTCCCTCCCGAGAAGCATGTATGGAGTAGAGAAGCTCTGTTGCACCCTTTGGAGAAGAAATGTTGAAGAATGGAGGTTCTTCCCAAGAAAACTCTTCTTCCTCCCTAAAATCACCCTCCTTTTGCCCTGCAACTTCCTCTGGTCGTAGAGCGTTACAAATGTCGAGAGATAACCGCCCCATATGGCTGTTCTCACATTTAAAACGAAGGGCAATTCTTTTTAAATTTTACGGAAACTGACAAGACGTGGCGTGTTCCGAGAAAGACGCGCCATGTTGCAACCTGAAACACGCCATGTTGCAAACTGTAACTACTGGATGAAACTGCTTCCGCGAAGAGTGTATGGCGTGTCGTTGAAAGACACACCGTGTAGCTGCAACCTGAATTCGACCTGAGCAAATGTCACAAGACGTGTCTAAATAAACACACACCGTGTGAGTTTCCAAAATTTTGAAACTTGGCTTTTGAACACACATACACGTCGTGTCTTTAATAGCACACACGATGTGTCTTCTTCAATTTCTTCAAGATCAACTCTGTGAAGCATGCAGACGCCTCGGGGATCCAACTAAAGTTGGATTAGCCCCATTTCATCATCTTCATCGTGTACCTATGTTCAAAATCATGCAACAAGTAAAATAACTGAAAAGATGGCAAATCAAGTATGATTAGAGGCCAATGGAGAGCAAAATGGTCTGAATTTTTGTGCAAAAGTGAGCAAAAGGTATACATAAAATATGCACATCAAACCCCCCTAAGCTTGAACTATTGCTTGTCCTCAAGCTAAAAGAGCATAGAAATACAAATGAAGGAATTGTCAAGTTCATACGTAGATCAAATGAAATGAAATATGTATATGAGACCGAACCAACCATAGTCAAGAGGTTTATACTGATAGCCACGAATTCAACTTAGACAACCAAGAAAGAAAATTTTACTTCAGCATGGGTGGTAACAATTTAAATGAATCAATCAACTAAACATCACTAAGTAAAATTTGGATGACCAAGCCAAACAACTAGTGTATATATGCAACCAAAGCTCTCAATATTTATGGATTTAAATGATGGAATCCTGGTTGATATTAACAATTTTATCTATGCTCTCCTTTCCGAGAAAGGATATGACAATGGATTACGGGTTCCGCACTCGGTAGCTAATGTAGGCTTATGCATACGTAGAGTGCTGGTTGGGATATTTTATCCTTTTTTAAGACATACCACCTAACTGTCGTGGCCAGATTAGACTTACACTAGGCTAGTATGATATGTGGATGGTTTAGCCATCTTTTATACGGTATGAAAATGAAACAGGCCAAAATTTTATGGAAAAATGGATCAGGTTCGGTTTTAGAACCACAAGGCCTTGACTAAACTTTTCCCCAAACAGAGGAGAGTTGACTAGATTGCAACATTAACCTGATTTCATTCATTTAACATGAAAAATTTTCATTGAGAGAGTGGTTAAAAATGCACTAAGAGCTTGGTAAGGCATCCTGTATTCTAAATGATGTTATAAAGTCGATTTATTTACAAAAATTGAAACCATTACATGTGTTAAGCAATCAAGGATTTGAAAGATGAATGTCCAAGATAAAGGCATAAACACAAATTTAGACACATGTTGGTGGTCGTGAATTTTCATTTTGATTAATGCATGCCTTTTACAATTTTTACAAATATTATTTCTCAATAATGAGAGGACAATCAGTTCAGCACAGGAGGGATTCAATCCACTTACATAAGATAAGCCTCGTATCATACTGGATTTTCCACAAGAACATAAAGTAAAACAAGAACTAAGAAGAAGATGATAAAAAGGAAATTCCTGGACGAGAGCTTCTGAAGGGATATCTCTGGAGTAGTAAGTGTGTGACCCGTGGGTAACGAGACATCGAACCCGTAGAGATGCTTATGCAAACTCTATTTCCCAACAGATGGTTTGCTACTCCATTTGGATATTTGTATCTTGCCTGGATGTATTTTGGATGTGTTTGCATGTTTAGTGGTGGTGAAACCCGATTCCACCCCAGTGATTCCCATCATTAATCTAAATTCAGATTTAATCCCGCTCTTTTACTTTCTTTGCTATTAGTTTAACTAAACCCAAATCAACTTTTGTTCTAAATATTAGTCTTAGTCAATCCAGATTCGACTAGCAAGATTCTTAAAAAAGTTGTCCCCTAGGATTCGATCCTTAACTATACTGCAATAAGACCCGTCCGCTTGCGGGTGGTACTATTGCACAAGGTTTTGGTAAAAACTTAAGGATTTCAGCCCTAGGTGGATATGTTAGTGCAGTAAAAGCGACGTCAAAAACTCACCTTGACAGAGAAGAACAGACTTCTTATCAGCCAGAAAACTCGAACCAGAAGGTAGAAAACTCAAGCTTTAAGCCTAAACTCGGCCATCTAGCACCTTTCTCCACCAAAGAAGCAAACCCTAAGCATAAGGAGCAGGAAAGGTAGAGTTTTTGAGCTTTAGAGCAACTTCTACCATGGAACAACAAGGTTCCAACCTGGAGGAAGGTATGAGAAATAAGAAAAGCAAGAAAAATGGAGAAGGAAGGAAGAAAACAACTTGCATGTCAGAAACCATAGGAGATGACCTTGGAAACCCTAGGTAAGGCTAGATTCCAACAAGAGGGTTGTCTCCTTCCTACCAATTCTTCTAGAACGACAGGAGTTCTAGGTGGTCTATGTGGACTATCTACAGAGGCGGGAGATGTCTGCCGCTTAAGAGGACACGTCAGCCGTAGTCTGTGGTGGAGTCTAGAGTCCATGGCGAAGACCAGGATCTGCACAGACACCGTCCAAGACATGGCGTTGAAGACCGCACATGGATGTGAGGTATTGTCATTGGGCAAGCCCTAGGACTAGGTATATCTCGCTAAAACCATCCTTCCCATTGCATAGTCATTGATTCGATCTCGCGTTATGGGTTAATGGCCAGTAAAATTTTTGTTTCTGTTGCCTACTCTGAGGCCATAAAACCCAATAGTGGTATCAGAGCCACGTCAACGTACTGTGTTTTAGGATTAATCAATATGATCAGATTTTGATTTTATCGTCATTTATTTATTGCATACGATAAAAATATTTAAAATGACTAATGTGCATATACGACTAAATACTACATGTGACCACAAACTAATATATATGATATGGTATATATGCAATTGATACGCGTCGCCCTAAAATAGTTTTTATGGTGGATGTGTAGCATTGTTATGGCCTATAAACCCTATGTGTGCTTGGTTGGTTATAGTTATTTGCATCTCAGTTTGCATACCGAGCCTCTACCTTCTATTCTACATGTAACTCGAGATAACTCGAGATCCTTTCTCTTCTACCTTTGCTCCCCTCGAATGTAACTCGAGGTTTCCCAAAGATTATGTAAAAGTAGGATAGTTTATTTTCTGTTACATCAAACAAGAAGACGCTCAATACCAAATGAGTTGACCATTTGGAGGACCGAGGAGGATTGCTAAGATGGAGCCGGATCGACTGGCTGATGGCCAAACCGCTTGTTGGAGGTGTCCAGACATCAGAGGCCGGATTGACCAATCAACCGACCAGAAGGTAAACCAATCGTGTCATAGGATGAGCTGATCAACCCAGAATGGTTCAAGAACAAAGTTCTTCATCAACAATAGGTTGCATATGATGTAGACCTTAGATGACCGTAATTCCTTATGGCTCCAAGTAATTACAATGGGATGGTCATAATCATTGCTTTTATTGATATTGCATGTTTCTCGTTGTGGTTATAGCACGTATATGATACATACTATAAAGTGGTGATTGGATATGTATATGTACTTATATAAAATCCCTCAAATAAAATATTAAAGTCTAAGATGCCTTCCATAAGCAGCACACATGAAAAGCTTGATCGACCAAGTGTAGGTTATGCCAAAACGTGGTGCACGGTCCATCTTGTGAAAGTGTGATGGTAGACATGTAGGTTCTACCAAAGCAGGGTGCATGTTTATCATTTCGGCTTTTGGATCAGACTTAACTAGTGATTCTTAGAGAGTCTAAGCTCCAGAGGCATGCAGATGATCATGGCAAAGGGTTGCGCATGTCATCTATCCAAAAGTTGTATATGATGCAATTGGCATGATGGCCTGCCTAAATAATCAAGTTGTGGGCGATCAGCCAAAGCTGACTAATAATTTGATGAAATATGGATCTTGGCCGCTAGAAGATTGTATGTTACAATCTTCTGAATTGATACACGAGAGTTATCAATTTGAACAAAATAGTAGGAGCAATAATTAATTAAAGGCCTAATTAATATCATCAAAATTTTCAAATCAAATAAATCAAAAATGTTTTGACAAAATTGCAAAATTCTTTTGTAGAATCCAAATGACAAATACAAATACATTATCGTTGCGATTGGTTCATAAACGGGATAAACTTCAAATCTGGTTTGGGACTTTTGAGAAGTGTTCTTAATGGTGAGTGTAATCTCTAAAGTCCTTGAAAGACCAGAGTCGGTTGAACCACTCCAAATGTGCCTAAGGCTAAAATTGGATGTTTACTTGAAGTATGCCAATGATGCCTAAGACATCAAGAACCTTATGCTGAGCTATATGAACTATGAGTTGCATAAACAACTTGAAGCATGGACATTCTTGAGATGGTTATACATCTTAAGAATCATGTATAGTGTGAAAGGTATAATGTCTTCAAAGCAATGTTTGAGTATAATTAGATAGATGCATATCAAGTATAATCTCATATGCTCAATATGATTGTGCATATAGATTAAATGTGATTTCTGATAGGTCAAGAGTTGATCAAACATATGATTCTATAAATCGTTGTGTGAATCATATAGCTAGTTTATCAAATGTTGAGAAACTTGGTCAAACCACTATCTGAAGTGCTTGGCATGTTGATGCCAAAGTATGAATGAAGAAAGGACAAATCTGTGATAACGATCAGTAGAGTAAAGTCCATTGACTAAAGCAAGGTCAAGAAGTGTTCTGAAGCCAAGCTAAGGTCCAAATCTTCATCACTCAAGATATGGAGAAGGGGTAAGTGCAAAAGGGAATATGTCCTTTTTAACTTATAAACATAAGGAAAGAAAGTGCCACCATTGTCACATGTTTGACATTGGAAAGGGAAATAACCTCTTTATAGAGGATCTCAGGAAGATGATAGAGATAGAGATCTCTACTTCAGGACCTAAGAAGAAGTAAGCTAGAAACTATGTGGAGCAAGAGTTGCTACCATTACAATTACATTATGACATTCATGGGCATATAATAGAATTAGTGAATTGCTATTATACATTTGCCATCAATGAAATTGTCATACATATTGTATGGACAAGAGTGTGATGGACTGATGTTTCATTTCAAAGAAATGATCTTTGATGGCAATGCCTATGTCTCATCAACTATACTTGATAGTTAAAGAGAAAAATTTGTGTGACACATGTAATGAATGACATGATAACTCAAACTTGAATTCCTATACCATAGTCATCTGTAGTGCATAAATGAGAATTGCATTTCTAGAAATCCATATGATGGTTATCTAGACTCATTTTGGTTATTGAACCAATAGAGACATGCTAATCTAATTCATTATGCGATATGACAAAGTTTATTCACTAGATGTAGTGGAAGAACAATTATTCTATTAAGTATTATACATATTGATGCATATAGACCTTTTAGAATAAATGATAAAGGTAATCACTAGTACTTCAATGTATTTACTGGTGACCTCAGTAGATATGGTAGTTTGTATTTAATAAAATACAAACATGAATCTCTTGAAGTGTTCAAGGAGATCATAAATACAGTACATAACAAACTTGGTATAAGTATTAAATTTCAATATGATCAATATGGAAATACTTTGAACCAAGAGTTTGAGAACCTTCTAGAAGATCATGATAATGTATCATGATGGACTCCATTTTAAACACAATGATAGTGTATCATGAGAAGTGTATCAGAAAGAAAGAATCACACCTTGATAAGTCAGAGTGTGATTTAGCTGAACTTAAAATTTCCTTTTAGGCACATGCTTTACACTGGGAATAAAGAGAATCACAAAATGTTGTGGAATCTCAAAGTTCCTTAAGTAACACACATAACTCATGGTTCTGGTAGAACACACCTAGAGCTTCAATGATATATGATATCTTATGGACAAGAAGGCAGTGAGTTGATCATATGATGAGTCAACAGTCTACCTAGAAGCTAATGAGAGCCAAAAACTAAGATATGGCTTGAAGCCATGAAATCCAAGATGGACTCCATGTACATCAACAAAGTATGACCTTGGTTGATCCACCTGAAGGGGTAAAACCCATAGGGTACTTTTGGATCTTCCAGAAGAAAACTGACATGGAGGGTAATTTGGTTGCAAAGCGTTTCTAACAAGTTCAAAGTATTGAACATGATGAAATCTTTTCAGCAGTTACCAAGGATAAATCCATCTGGATAATGCTTGCCATTGTAGCTTAATATGACTATGAGATTTGGCATATGGATGTTAAAACCACATTCCTTAAATGGAATATTGTGCAGGATGTGTATGTAACACAACCTAAAGGTTTTATAAATCCAATAATGCAAATAAAGTCTATAAAGCTACATAGCTCAATCTTTGGATTGAAGCAAGCACCTCAGAACTGGATCTTCAACTTGACAAGACAGTCAAAGAGTTTGACTTGAGTCAGAATGAAGGTGTAATGTCTGATTACAAGAATTTAGAGGGAGCATAGACATATATTCCACATATTGATGTGGAGTATTGTCCTTATACTACAAAATTTGGCAACGAAGTGCATTCGAAAAGGTTTTTAGAGAAGCATCCTATGTGATAGGAATCAAGATCTATAGATATAGATCAAGAGGGCTTCTTGTCCTAGGAAAGAGAACATACTTTGTCTAGATGTTGAATGAGATCAGCATGGTGAGAGAAAAATTGTCCATGTTCCATGGAGTTAGTCTCTCAGGGTCTGAGTGTCCCAATTCTTGTGAAGAATAAAGGAACACATGGATGTGTGCCATATGAATTTGCAATTGGATCTATCACGTATGAACTCATCTCGTTATCTTGTATGTATTGGACATGACAAGAAGATATGAACTGATTATCTTGTATGTGTTGGACATGACAAGAATATACGAACTCATCATCTTGTATGTATTGGATATGACAAGAAGATATGAAATCATCATCTTGTATGACAAAATGATATAAATATCTAGTTATCTCGTATGTATTGGACATGACGAATGGATATCTGTCGAACTCCAATAAGAGTTACCGGAATACCATGAAGGACATCTTTTTTTATATAAGCCATGAGAAGCTTTTTTTCATCCCACTCTCCTCGTCTGGGCTAAATCATCAAAATTCTTAATACAAACTTGATATGCTGGGAAAGTAAAAGAGGTAGTACTACTACCCTTACATTTTTCTCTAACTAGGATAGTTTCTAAATCCCCTGGGGGGTTTCTGACAGTACTATCAGGACTAAGTTGTTTTTGATGAAGTATGGCCAACCCGTCCGCTAATTGGTTAGCCTCCCTACTAATATGACCTATGCACACTTGACCGCCCTTCCACATATTCTTTCTAATGCTTCTCACCCATGGTTCCGCCTTAGGGTATACATCCTCCTCTCGCTTCAGTAAACGAACCATTTTGATGTTGTCAGTTTCAATAATTACTCTTTCATAATTCAACATCTTTGAGACCTGCAGCACAAGGTTAATAGATTCTAGTTCACCTATCAGAACAGATCTTGCTTTACCTTGTTTACTCCATCCACCTAGCCAGCACCCCCGATGATCTCTAGCTACTACACTGGAGGTGGATTTTCTCCTATTCCATACAACATCCACGTTCAATTTAATCCATCCTATACAAGGATTCTGCCACTCAACATGTGTAGTTTCAATCCCACTAAGTTTTGCTTTATCTTTAAGATTCAATTGACTCATGTGTTGTTGTTGTATGGCAATAACCTGGTGCGCCACTATGATTTTCTTCTTATTAAACACCCATTCGTTTCTGCTAATCCAAACTTACCAGCATATCAAGCCGAACAGGTCATGATGCACTCCTTTCAGACCTGTTGTTAGCCATTGCATGAGGTCTAAATATCCATGTGCACTCAAACCAGGAAACTATACCCAGACCTCCTGTGCTTTCTCACATTTATATAGAGCATGTAAGGTGGTCTCATTGTGAGCATTACATCTTGGACAGACTGGATCATACGTAAACTATCTTTTCATACATCTAACATTCATTATCAATGCATGATTAGCTGCCAGCCACAAGAACATTTGGACCTTTGGTTGAACTTGTAAACTCAAGATATTCTTCCACGGTCCTAATATTTTAGCTCTCTCTTCTGCACAGATTAGTCTATAGGCTGATTTGGTTTTAAACCGTCCATCATCAATAGCTTTCCAACTGAACAGATCTGGTTCCTCAGTGTCTGTTGGTGGAGTTAGATCCGTAATATTTCATACTATTCCTTCTGGCAAATACAAGCTAAGGAACTTTGTATTCCAATTCCCAGATAAGTCTACTAAACTTGCAACTTTCATATCTGCAAGCTCCATGGGAACCTCCTTAATTACTTTGTCTTTTAAAACACCCCCATTGGGGCACCAGTCCTCCTCCCACACTAGCGTCTGATATCTGCCAAGTATCACTTTTGACACATTAGCATCCACCATCGGTAACATAACACTAACTCCTCTCTAGAATTTGGTTGCTCTCCCTCCTCTCTGAGAGGTAAACTTCTTATATTTTGTTGTGCTCCCCTCCTGCCAAATCACCTCCCTTCTAGACATGTATTCCCATGCCATCTTCATAAGCAAAGCATGGTTCCGGTTCCTCATACTTTTAATTCCCAGTCCTCCATCTTCCTTAGGTTGTGTGACCTTATCCCATGCCAGCAAGGACAAGGCATTTTAATTACCACCTCCCCAAAGAAATCGTCTTATGGATCGATCTAATCTATTGCAAAGACTGACCGGCAACACACTGGTTTGCAAACAGTACGTTGGTATTGTTGACAGAACTGAATGAATAAGACAATTCCTACCCGCTCTACTTAAAGTATGGGATGTCCAGCCGGTAATCCTTTATTCCACTCTGTTCAGAACTTCACTGTACATATCTTTATTTACCCTGCCATGCACAATAGGAACCCCAAGATATTTACCAAGATCTGTTGTTTGTCCAATCCCAGCTAAGTCTGTAATTTGCTTCCGCACTATATGTGAAACACCAGCAGAGAAGAAAATGCGTGTTTTTTCAATTGACATGAGTTGGCCTGATGCTTCTTCGAACTGTTTGAAACAATTCAAAATCACTTTCATTTGCTCGATAGTTGCTTTATCAAATATTATGATATCATCTGCAAAAGCCATATGCAAAATCTTAAGCCCTTGATGTGCCAATTTAACAGGTTTCCAAATCTTCTGACTAACACTGCTTTCAATCAGTTGGGATAATCTCTCGAAGCACATTACAAATATGTATGGAGATAACAGATCTCCTTGCCTTAGACCCCTACTAGCTTTAAAGGGCTCAAGTTGCTCACCATTCTAAAAAAAATTCATATGCCCGCCTGTGATAGAATTCATAACATAACGAATTATGTGTGGTGGCCAACCTGCCTTTTGAACTGTATCAAGGATGAAACCCCATGATATTTGATCATAAGCCTTGGACAAATCTATCTTGATCGTCATGATCTTTGCATCATTTTTTACATGTTATGAATTAGCTCTTAAACTATAATGACATTATCTGTTATTTTCCTCCCCAGTACAAAACTACTCTTGGACTGGGATATCCATTCTGGCATGATTGGTTTCAATCTTTTCAATTAATATTTTTGAACACAACTTTAGAATTGTATTGCTCAAAGAAATGGGTCTAAGTTGTTGGCACTTTGTGGGCTTATTCACTTTAGGAATTAGAGCTACCGATGAATCACACATTCCAACTGGAAAAGGAAATCCGTTGATGGCTCGTCTTACAGTTTTCATAATTGAGTTTTTAATTGTCTCCCAGTTATGTTGAAGAAACCCGACATATGTGCCATCTGGTCCTTCCACTTTCATATCGTTCATCAAGAATAGAATTTGTCTAACTTCTTCCATTGTTGGAACACACTCAAAATAGTTGTATTCAACTGGGCTCATTCTCCTGAACTCGCATGGCAAACAATCCATCTGATCATGTCGGGGTATGAGATCCACCGTGAATTTTGTTTTAAAATACATTCTCACCCATTCTTTTAACTCCTCCTTCGTGATCCACACACCTTCATTATTCTGCAACTTACAAATTGAGTTTCTCCTGTGTCTGTTCTGGACAAATGCAAGGTAATATTTGGTATTCCTTTCTCTGTTTTTTAACCACTCCGTATGAGATTTCTGTTTCCATAATACCTCTTCCACTTCTAGCATTTAATCCAACTGTTGTAGCTTGGATATACACTATCTATCAATCCGTTTAGAGTAATTGTCCTCCAACTCCTTTTGTAGGTTATCGATTTCAGCTAACAGCCTCATTTTGGTTTCATTTCTCTTTCGACTACTCACAGAGTCCCACTTTATAAGTTGACCAGCAACCCGTGCCATCACCTCCCCAAACTCCAGATTATTGTTCCATCCTTCTCTAATAATGTGTTGAACCTCAGTATCGTTGTTCCAGTTGGCCTTTGTGCGGAAAACAGGCTTGTGTCTACTCTTTGTGCGATGTCGGACTAGGAGAGGGTTATGATCTGATCTAATTCTTGTAAGATGGTGTACAGAAATTCCTGCATTATCTACTATCCATTCATTATTTTCCACCGCCCTGTCTAACCTTTCAAACAACTTGCCATGCTTGTAAGTGAAATGTGTGCCCGAGTAGCCTATGTCAAAAAGACCGGCTTCTATAAGAGTTTCACTGAAATCATTCGCTTCTCTGTGGTTGAACAACTTACTGCCTTTCTTCTCGTTTGGACTTAACATTGCGTTAAAGTCTCTAATAACAAGCCAGCTTTCTTCCATGCTAATGCCAATATCTTCAATGTGTTTCCATAGTAACTGACGATGGTTAAGCAGAACCTCCACTCCACAGACAGCTTCATTCCATAAAATCTAGATCCCCCAGCAAAACCATGCGCCTCCACTCTATGTGAGTTAGAAAAGCTCAATTTTTTAATTACTCCATCTGCATTAGTCCCAGAAATTCTTAGCTCCAAGATAGCTACAATTTTAGGTTTGTGAACCATAATCATATTCTTCAAGGCTATATGAGTTTGGTTATCACCGATCCCTCGTACATTCCAACTAAGGATATTAACCATAAACAGATGTAAGCTGAGAGACCTCAACTCCCGTACCTTACTTCAACCCTCCTTCCTATCCTTTTGTGCATCGCTGCGAAGCCAATACGTGCGGACAATGGTGGTAGTTTCTTTCTCCTTCCTCTGGTCAGTGGATAGATGTATATATGGAGGCTCCTTCTAACCTCCATCATCCTCCACAGTTTCTACTGCACCTTTCTCCGTCGTTGTTTCCCTCTTCTTACCTTCATGTACAACATCATTATCCTTGTGCCCCTGGATGACTTCATCACCATATGGGTCCTCTATAGTATGACTTGTATTCACTCATTTCTTCCTACTTGTTTCACGATCTTTGCTGGCATTTTGGTTTTCCTTTTCATGTTCCTCTTGTGTAACATCCTCTAGCACTTCCTTTCTTGATGTGTTGGTTGCATTGTTGTTTTTCTCCTTCTTACTTCTTTTCTACTTAGGTGGTTCCTTCTGTCTGGTCTCATTCAGGTTTTCTGCTTGCTCCGTGTCCACTTTCTTATTGCTTTCTTCATCTCCATTTTCCTCCCCTTCCCTTTCAAGATTTGCAAACCTGTTGACATTGTTGTTTCTTTGCATTCTTCACCCTCCATTATCCTGTCTATCTCTATTCCTTCTTGTGTGAATATTTCGGCCATAGTAAGTCTTCTATCTTTCTTCATCTTCAATCCACTCTACTCCTACATCTTGTGTTCTTGCTCGGTCTTCCTCCTCTTTCCTCCTTTTCTCAGCATCGTGGAAATGGTCTTTAGTATGATCCAAATTACCACATGATAGACATATCTCTGGTAATGATTCATATTCCAACTTATACTCGTATCCATTGACCAGTATAGCAGGCTGCACCGGTTTAGTAGTATCTATCTCAATTGCAAGTCGTGCAAATTTGCTTCGAGTCATGTTCATTGTATAGTCATCCACCTTCATAAGACGTCCCAGAGCCTGCCCTATAACCTCAAACACGCGGATATTGTAGAGATGAATAGGAAGACTAACCACACGTACCCATGAGATAATCTTTGTTGGCATACCATTCAAGGGTTGAAACGTGGGATACCATTTCCACACCATCAATGGACACCCAAAAAGAGCCCACGGTCCTCCATGCAAAGTCATCTCGTAATCCTCTCTGCATGATAGTTGGACTATAAAGTAACCCATGCACAGCTCATACAACTGAACCCTTCCCTTTGGTTTCAATAACAGCATCAATCTGTCCCTCATCGTCAAATATCCAACATCCCTCCCCACCAGCTTAACAATAACAGTGTACTAGAAAGGTTGTTCCAGTATAGAATTGGCTTCAGGGCCAAGAAATATTTCCGAGAACCCTCTTTCCTGGATTAGTTCAATGTCGTCTGGGTTCACTTCTTATTCCGCCTCTTCGTCAAGTAGAAAGAAGTTCTTCTCAGGTATCGTTGTATCCCCAAATAGTAATCCCTTCATCGACCTATCTTGGGTCTGGTTCTTCCCCTCTAGTGAATTTTCTTAAGTCTGGCGAACAATATTCCCCTGATCGCCCCCAACGTATAACTCAGGGAAATGCTCCTTCTAGATCTACGATCTTCTTTCACACGAATTTGATCTCGATCGCAGACAAATATCCTCTTCGGATGGTCGGTTCTGCCCTCTCATTCCGCCATAAACTAGGTTTAGCCTGGCTTCTTCCAGCCTTAGGCTCACCCCCGCTGCTTGAGTTTTTTCTACGACCTTTGGCCCGATCCTTCCTCCCCCTCTGTCCCCCTCTCCTCCTCCTCCACCCCAGTCATGGCTGCTGGTCCCTAGGTTTGCACAGCCGCTACCATCGCTCCCCCTACTCCCGCTTGCATCCACCATCTTACCATGAAGGACATCTGTGTGTACTTGTGAAGTACTAAAAGGATTAGTTCTTTAATTATGGCAATAAGGAAGAGTTGGGTGTAAAGAGTTACACCGATGCAAGCTTCCGAAATGACAAAATTGTGTTTGACCTTAGAATAAGAATTGTTAGTTGGAAATGTTCCAACATAAGACAAATGATTAATTCTACAATAAGAAGCTGAGTACCTTAGTGTTATGAACACTGCAAAGGATATTGTATGGATCTAGAAGTTCATATGGATGAACTTATGGGAGGTTCCGACCATTGGTGACTCAGTAGTAATATTGTGATAACAATGGAGCTACTAATTGGGAAAAGGAATTTCAGATAGCATACTACAACACTTCCATCTCATACGAGTTGTCGTACAACGAGAGGATGTGAAACATGCAATATACCAACTTGAAGCAAATGTTGCTTACTCGCTATAAAAGCACTTGTGCAGTAGAAACATGATGGACATGTTAAGGTCACTTGGGATATGATTCGTGGGTGATTGGCTCTAAGTGCAAGTGGGATTCTGTTGGTATAGTATACCCAGAGTGTCAATCATATGATGATTGTAATGAGGTATATGATACTTGATTTGATAATGATAAAGGTAATTTCGTTTATTATTGTCTGTCTCACTCATGAGATGATGACACATACATGATAGATGTCTAAAGAATGATGTGACTCAATGACATATGTCTTCAGGTTAAGGACATGAACAATGAGACCATATGTATGATAAGAGTACATATATTCTTATTATGTCCCTAGTCAGATATTACTGTGGAAGCAAAATAGACAACAATAATATATAAGACTAGAGTGTGTGTTGACTGGTGACAGAGTCTCATTAGTCATGATATGTGACATCAAGTCAAGCATGTGGATATATGTTAGAGAATAGTATACCTGACAGACCCACCGTGAGAGTGATACATGGATACCATGGAATGGTAGTCACAATCGTCCCTCATAGTGATGGTGGTGATTGTGATTCTTAGACCTAAAATCACTACACTCATCACATGTGATTGGGTACACTTTGACATCATCAAACGTAGTCCTGAAACATGGGTTGTTATAACGGTGATGATTGGGTGACTTTGACACATGGAGACTTGACTATGAGTGATAGATATGATATTTTTCCCTCCTACAAGGAGTCGATATTTAGGGCCCCTTGATAAGCGAGACTCAGAATTGTATTGCCATACTCATGTGATTCAATATATGATATGTGAATTCACATGCATCTCAGACAGTCTGCTCTAGGTCAAGGAACATGTATTGAATGTTGAAGAGGATGATGCTCCATGCCTCGAGTTCAATCCGGATGTCAGTGACAAAGGAACTATACGATCACGGTAACACTAATCACATATTGTAGGTTGAAGTTGTTCCCCAACTTTTTGAGTTACTTGGTTAGCAATGATGGGTTACTAGATTCTGCTCATTGCTTGTGATGTCATAAGTTGTTATGAACATTCACTGCCAACGTAAATTGGAACTTGCAGGGTCACACACATATAATACCCCTGGAAGAGGAGATTGTTTATAAATGATGTTTAGATTGAGACTAAAGGTGTTTAGGTACTCAATTAAACATACAATTGGCTGACTGGACTCAGAACTATCAAGTTCAAGTGTTGAACTAGTTGGTTAGAGTGTCAGGTTGATTGGAGAATGTATTGGCAATGTCAGGACTGCTAACTGACCGGTTCACCCTTGTGAGCCGATCGGCTGGTGTGAGCCAACCGAACGATTCACTTGGTGAACAGGGCGGCTCACAGTCCTTCCAACTGAGGAAATAAGGATTTGCCCAGTCGGAAGAAAACTTTCACATTTCACTTGTTCAAATTCAATTAGAATAAGGATTAATCTTTGTATTAATTGGAAATGATTATGGAAAGTCAATTGCAGGTAAGTCTAGGAGGTAATTGACCGGTTCACTGGGTGAACCGATCAGCTCACATTCCCAACCGATCGGTTCATTAGTGAACTGATCGGTTCGCCTGTCGCAGTGCAAACTATTCATAAAATTTCCGAATCCTTCTACTCCCGAACAAACTGGGAACCCTGACCCAGCCTTCTACTATAAATAGAGGGGTACTGGGGGCTTCTCAGAACACACAACTCGGAACATCAGTTGTTTTGCAAAATTGTTGTCCTCTCTGGTTCTGGTAACCGAGAGAATCCGAGCAAGTGCTACTCGACTAGGGACGCACAACGAGGGAAAGACAACTGTAGAAAAATAGTCTGAGTTCGGGAGAGCAGGTTGGTGCTAGTACACCAACAGGAGGGTCGTCCCCTTCCTGCCAGTTCTTCTAAAACGACAGGAGTTCCAGGTGGTCCATGTGGACTATCTGTAGAGGCGGAAGATGTCTGCCGCTCAGGAGGACACGTCAGTCGCAGTCCGTGGTGGAGGCCAGAGTCCATGGCGAAGACCATGAGTTGCACAAACACTGTCCAAGACATGGCATTGAAGACCGCACATGGATGCGAGGTATTTTCGCTGGAAAAAAAACCCAAGACCAGGTATATATTGCTAAAACCATCATTCCCATTACATAGTCGTTGATATGATCTCCTGTTATGGGTTAATGGCCAGTAAATTTTTTATTTCCGCTGCCTACTCTGAGGCCATAAAACCCAACACATATGTCCTGAGTTTTCGCATCGCCCACCTAGTCATCGGTTGTTAACCGAAGGCGTGGTTCCTAAAATGACTGACAATATATCTCGTTTCTGTAGTAGTTAACAAAACATCATACTAAGCTACAAGATCTGATAGTAAAAGAATTAAAATTGACTTTATTAATCACAACGTACAAAATGCAATATGTTACATTTTATAAAAAGCTATAGCATTGGCTACAACCAGTTTACCATTATAATTAATAAAGAAACTGGAAAAAAAAACATCATACATCATATCATACATCATATCATATCAGCTACCTATCCAACACTTAAGAAAATGGACGTATGTGGGCACTCTAGACTAATTAAAGTTATCACTTACTGAATCTTTATATCTCAACCTTTTTATACTTATATTATACTTCAAAATTCAAGGAACAACCACGTCAGACTCATAAAGAGTTCCTACGAGAGGAAAACTCCCAATGAGAAAGATATTGAATTAAAGCATGCACAATAGATCCTAATGCTCCATGCAACATCAATTTCTACCTTGATAATTTATTTAGAGCAACACATCAAATCACATGGTGTAAAGACGTCTCATTCTATCGTGATATTCAAATTAACATATCAACTACCTCAAATAAACAAGCATGCAAGGACTTCTGCTTGGAAGACTACATATGAATATCCCGCAAGAACTCATGGTTATGAGTAATCCTTACATCTTGCATTATAATTCAGACTCTTGTCTTGGTGGATTTGGAGTGTACCTTTTGAAATTATAAGCTTATGACTTTGAAGTTTCTAGACCACAATAAAGGATTTTAGGGGTATCTAGTCTCGCTACAATCTTGTCACACTCCATTCAGTAAAATTGGAAAAATAATGTCTCATCAATATGCATCAACCTACATAGTCATTATGTTCGTCCAAATAGTCACAACTACTGTCATAACACATAGGTAAGTTACCTTTTAAACATATCACATTCATGTCATATCAATCACGTTGATAGAATAAAAAATACATGTAGGCTTTATTTCAAACTATAACTGCATGGTAATTTGGTATTCCAAATCTCTTTCAAGGAAGGTCTAATATGGCAAATTGGGTTCCCAAAACTATTCCCAGACTAACCTTTACTGCAAACCAACACAACCCACAATGCCAAACCTCATCATGCAATGTGAAACATTACCGCTTTCTCATGTGTTGTTCTGCTACTACAAACCTTATTATGGCCAGATCGATGAACACAAAAAAGTGAGAGGAAGAAAGACCAAAATGGCAGCACTAATGCAATATTGCAGTTAGCAACCCATGTGCATTGGCATCAAATAAATTCTATAAAGAAACCATCATGTTCCCCGAGCCAAACATTTATTACCACATATTTGCCATATTTAATACATGGAAATGGATGTCAATTTGAACCCAGAAGGTAACATTGTTTGCTGCGCTGTATCAGGTTATGAAACATTCAAATCCCATGCACACCGAAACAAACAACCAAGCCCAAACTCTAAAAGTGCAATATACGAAAAGAGAAGTCCTTAAATATATGGGAAAATCCAAGAAAAATCTTTATGCAGAGGAAGGATAAATCAGCTAGACCATCAAAAAGGATACCGTGGCTTTAGAACATGCTTTTATATTTAGTAGGAACCTTGATTTGATATGGTTTGGATTTAAATACATCAGTGGAGTTTTACACATTTTGTTGGCCTAGGCTAAGAGGTCGACCGATCTGCAGTAAGGTTGGACCTACTTAGGACATGGATTTTGCCGTATTGGATTTTTTTTTTGGACTTTAGTTTTGTAAATTTTATGTTTGGTTTGCGGGATTGGAGAAATGGGGTTAATCTCAAGATTTTTAGACAGAATAGGAATCCTGCATTTTGGTCTCAATCAAAATTCTCTCATACGCCAAAATCCATCATGGACAAAACAGCAGACACAAAAAAAGATAAATCTCACACTTACAAAATCCAGCAAACCAAACATAAAATTTTACTTTGCGGGATTTTGAGAATGCAGTATTTCAACGATTCGGGATGGATAGAATACATGATTTAAGTAAATCCAGCTAACCAAACGTGCCCTTATAGGATCGCTATGATAAAGAAGGGCGGTATAACACTAAATAGACGAGAAGCGCACCAACTTTATGCCATATCAATTCTCTTTACCAGTGGCTGGGCGGATGGAGTGGACTGAACTGCTTATGTATATAGGATTCTCACTCCAAGATTTCAAGGATATGATGATGGCAGAGAACTGGCATCGCCAACTAAAACAACTAGCATAACAGAAAAAATAGCTCTACCCTCCTCTGGCATACTCGCCACCCCAACGTCTGTTCAGATAGTTCAGAGAAGTGGCAAAAACGTCACAAACTGTGTTAAGTGTTAAAGGTGAATATATATGAACAAAAGCTTGAACAATGACTTCCTCAAGCCAGTGAAGACATTATGGAATCAAAATTATAGAATAAATAGTCTATTCACCTGCAGATACGAAGCAAGGACCAAACTGACATTCAATAACCAAAAATTTTGGTGATCCGATGGTTAATCATGCTGCCTATGTTCAACCTGATATACATTCAGGCCCCTACTTGTTACAGCAATACAGACTCAGGATCATCAAAAACTAACCTCTAGCGTTACTTATATAGATAGAGAGATTTATAGGAATAGAAACTTTAGTTCACATCAGACTTCCAATCCTGTAGAAAATACAAACCTTGGCAAAAAATCAACATCAAGAGGGGCCAGAGAATAACACGAGACGGATTTCCAATGAACATGAAAAACAAGGAATAAGAACCCATGAGCACCCCAACATAAATCCTTGTGGGGCATTTCAGTCCCTGCTTCTCTCCATGCAGAAAACCCATCTCCTCAAGCTCATTGGAACCGATGGAAAAAAGAACACTACATCTGCAGGGGTAAATCAGGTCCAGCTGCCATTGGAGTTCTGAATTGTCATTTCCTCTGGCGCTACTTCAGTGGCTAGGACCAAGTCTACCCTTGATGCATTCTGACTGTTGATCATGGATGGCTTTGGATTTTTGGTTGCTAAGAATCTTCCAAGCATCCTGAACATTCATGTATCTGTAGTTCAATTACTCATCCTTATCAATTAATCATTCAGCAAATCTGGGTGTGAGTTGAAGGGCCTTGCAATCTGCCTTTATCTCGTCATAACATGCATCTTCCTTCACCAATAAAATCTCATAATGTGTCTAATGTATGGAGCTTTTGCCAGCAGAAGACACATCGAACATTGTTGGCAAAGCAGTATCTATAAAGCAAAACGAGAGACAGTGATCAAAAACCCATTGGCCAAGGTTTAGATTGCAAAATCCTGAGCATGACACCTTAGCATAATAAATGTAATAAGATTGTGTGATAGTCGGATACAGTGGTAGATTAGCACATGATATCCATGAAACTGCACGAGGTAAAGACTAACTATCTGCACAAAAAGGTTGGAGCCTTGTGATGTTTTCTGGCTCCTTATTAAATGAGAAGTTTTTCATACCTAATTTGGTGGTTAATGTCCATTTTAATATTTTATCTAGAAAAAGAGGCCCAGTAATCATGTAAGAAAAACAAAATTGACATATGTTCTTTCCAACACTAAAATCCAAACACTGAAAATAGGAAATAATATGTAAATATTGGCACTGCAGCATAAACTTCAAAATTTTATTTACTTCAAAATTTCATTTCTATGTGTTAGTATAAGTGGTTATTCGGCCGGAGTCCATGTATTTAACTATTTATTATTCACCTTGTATTTCTTTTATCCCAGGTACACTTAAAGTGAAGATCTATTTACCCACTTAGGTGTATCTACATATCTCTCTACATTCCTGTATATAGGAGAGTCTGTACTCTCATTTTTACTAATGAGAACTACCAGCATACTAGATTATATGGTATCAAAGCACTTGGCTATGGGAAGCAAAACTTTCTCACTCTAATTATCCATTCCCCATTCTCTCTTTTCTTCTCTTCACCCTCGGTGCCACTGGGCAGGAGGCCCAATAGCCATGGTATAAAATTTCGACCGAAATATCAAAATTTCATACTCAGCGGGTAGCCGATCTAGAAATTCACACACCTATTGAAACAATTTCGATACGGGTGCCGCAGGCAGTCAGCAGAACCACAGATGTCAAACGTAACAGAAGCATGGTGCAGCAAAACCACCACTACCATGGCATGAAGCGTTTCTTCCAATCTCTCCACCCACCTCTTGTCTATTCTTCTCTCCCTTTGTCTCATATAAAAAAAAATCTTATTTCATTCTTTCTATCAAAATCATTCTTTATATTTAATAGAGGGGCTCAGCAGTTTATTTTCTTCTTTCCTGTCTGTTAGAATAATTAGTATTTATTCCTTGTATTCATTAGGGATGGCAAAAATTACCAGCCACCCATAAACCAAACCGAACCACCCGGATCCACCCCATGTTTGTGGTTACCCAGGGTACGGAATGGTAAATGGTTTGGGTGGAGAAAGTACCACATGGTATCTGGAAACCCGAAGTTCACCCCTAGGTCGACCAGAACGTTAGGCACTGCAACACACTACTAGCCTCAGCTCATCGTTCGAACACTTCTAGCGTCGCTGCACAACATCCTACCTTCCATCCTCAGTCGTCGCAAAACCCTTCCATTCACGCCGCCAACATGGTTCCAACATCGCCACCACAACACGCTTCCATCCATGCTGTCGTAACGTGCTTCTAGCCTCGTCGGCGGCCCGGCGTAGCATGCTTCTAGCCTCGGCGGCATAGGCCACATCCGCGTCGTCGCCATGCACTTCTAACTTGGCATAGGCGACATCCCCGTCGTCGCCATGCACTTCTAACTCGGCGATATGTTTCACTTCTCTCATATGGAAAGCTGCTCCTGCTGTATTTCGCAGCTATTCAGTCGGCAGTTTAGCAGGCAGCCGAGGCGGCTGCGGCTGCGGCAGAGGTCGTCGAGGGTGAGGTATGGTGGAAGATGTCTCAACCACAGATGTTGTTGCATCTGCTCTGCCGGACCCTTACGTGTTCTACCCTGAGGCGCTACGGTGCTCTACGACGTGGAGCGAGCTGCTACGGCTGAAGAAGGCAACTGTCACACCGCTCTCAGTTCTAAAGTCGAGAAAGAACAAGATGCTTCTGTTTCTTACACCGCCTCCACCTCTTCTTCATTCTCATCCAATGTGAGAAAGCCGCCATGGGGGCAGGGCATGGCGATAGTGTCGCTGTGTGCATGGCAGCAGCCGTGAACACATAGCAGCTGTGAGCACATAGCAGCAACGATGAGAATGGATGATGACAACAGTGAGTTTATGGTGGCGGTTGTGAGTGCATGGCAAGTTGGCAACGCCGGGACTAGTGCATGGCGGCAGCGAGAGTGCATGGTGGCCACAGTGATGAGTGCATGGCGGCGAGAGTGCATGGTGGCGGCGCTGACGACTACATGGCGGCGGCGAGAGTGCATGGTGGCGACGATGACGAGTTCATGGTGGTGGTGAGTGTGTGGTATGGCAGAGATGAGTCCCTCGTGGCAGCGGAATTAGACCAGAGATAGTGGTGGCAACGCTGTGTATCCTGGTGGGTGAATGGATTCCCATGGCTACCCTTCTACCGAGGAAAGAAAACCATGGTTTAATGGATCGGGTACCCGCAAATTCATATTTTTTGTGGTATGGTATGGTAATGGTATGGGGCGGTTACTAGAAAATCTACCCCATTGCCATCCCTAGTATTCATTATTCTTTATTTCCATGTGCATTGTCTATGTATATGGGATTAGTTCCACTCTGTGTAAACGGATATTGGCCACCACCCGTGTCCATATACATAGGTGTGCCTTGTCAATACAAAGGTATCTCATTCCGCACAATACCTTTCATGTCTACATGGTAACATAGAATATGATACGCTAATTCCCCGGAGAGAGCGTCCAGCAGCAATGGCAGCCATCTTCATTGGTGTTGACGTCATCGTCACCAGGCTCCTTTGTTGCGGCCGTCCCTCATTCCCCACCATGGAAATCATCTCCAGTGTGGAAGTCTTTCTCCTTCCCATTGTGGAAATCATCTCCACTGTGGAAGTCTTTCTCCTTCCCATTGTGGAAATCATTTCCACTGTGGCAGCCATCTCCATAGTGGTGGAAATCATCTCCATCGCTAGGAAATTGTCTCTATTTGGGACATCATCACCTTCAGAAGAATCGTTTCCTTTCTCGGAGACATCACCGTCCTCTCCTTTCAAAGGACTTCATTATCCTTCACCAATCCTCACCATTGTCATAGTGGTAGATAGATCCACGCCTAAACGGTTCTCTCATCAAGAAGATTCATCCAAGGGGCGGTACGTGGGGCAGAAGTGAAGCGATTACCGAACCGACGGCGCAATACACGGTGTGTCATTCCATCAACATGTTATGTTGACGGGAAGCAAAGTCACCCCCTCCCAACAAATCACACATTGTGTCCATCACCGACACGCCATGTTGACAAGAGACGGAGTTACGCCCCCGACAATTCACCGCCATGTCCATCACCGACATGTCATGTTTACGGGAGACTAGAGTTACGCTCCCGACAAGTCACATGTCGCGTTCATCACCGACATGTCGTGTTGTTAACATTCTGTCAAATCGGCATCATCAAGCCACACGTCGTGTCAGGTTCTTGGCACACCGTGTCATCAGAAACACACGTCGTGTATGAATTAACACGATGTGTTGTCAGTAGTCTGTCACAAATCTATCCAAGAAAGTTCTTTGTGCACGTCATGTGGCTTTCCTCACACATCGTATAAGGCACATGTTGTCCAGTTTTATCCCTTCTCTTAATCATGTCAGAAAAGAAGTGCCCCTCCTTTTAGACAAGAAAAGTAATGTGTGGAATGAGATACCTTTGTATTGACAGGGCACACCTATATATATGGACACGGGCGGTGGCCAATACCCGTTTACATAGTGTGGGGCTAATCCCATATACATAAAGAATATACAGGGAAATAAAGAATAATGAATACAAGGAATAAATATTTATTATTCTAACACACTCCCTCAAGCTAATGCATAGATGTCATAGGCACCAAGCTTGTTACACACGAATTTTACCCGACATCCATTGAGGGATTTTGTGAAGAGATCAGCCACTTGATCTTTTGAACGGACTAGAATAAGTACAATTTGATGATCTTGTATCTTTTCCCGAATGAAATGACAATCAACTTCAATGTGTTTGGTCTGTTTGTGAAAAAGTGAGTTGGAAACAATCTAGAAAGCAGCTCGATTATCACACTTGAGTTCCAGCTTCAAACTGATTGATTCCCAACCTATGAAGCACGGATACTCCAAAACAGGTGTCGTACCCGTATCCGATACCAATACTCCGTGGATACTCCCGAATACGTATCGAATACTCTTAAGCCATATCCATGTCGTATCCGGGCCGTATCCAACTAGTAAAAATTAGAAGAAAAAAAATCTAGGTATGGCCTGCCTCAATTAGCACATGACACTAGTTTATGTCTCGACCCTCTCTAATAAGTAGCAGCTAGCAGCAAAGTTGTCACAGTTGTTCCCTTGATGTCAGTTCTTTTAAACAAATTTCCATATCTAATCATGGATTTTTACTTGTTCTTTATTGCAAACCAGTCCACTCACCTTTACATGGTACTTTTGGATGCTTTCCCTGGCTGAGGTGCAAGTTTTATGAGCATTGATGTCATTCACATTCTCTGAAAGGCTTTAGTTTAGTATTGTTGGTTAACATGCCTCTTGTTTTGGTGACTAAATCCAATGTGGTTTATTCAAGATTTCTATCTAGACAATATATATTTCATCTCCTTCATAGATAAACATTACATCCCCAGCCTTCTGTCTCCCCCTATGAAGCATAGATACTCTGAAATAGGTGCCCTACCAGTACTGAATACATATCTGATACAATACTTCCTAGATACTCTAATATGTACCAGATAATTCTTAATCTGTATCCCATTTTATATTAGTAGGATACAAACTCAATACATTTCGGATACAACGAGCCCATTTAGTAGTCAAGGGAGCAGCACCCCACTCACGTGATCCCTCAAAATCCAAAACCATGTCATTCCTAACTCTAGACTCCCCCTAATATATTGTGATTTGAGAACGAAATGGGATCGTCTTGTTCTATTTTTTTCAAGATAAATCGGTATTTTTTTGTTAAAACATTTTAAATAATATTAAAAAAATTGACGTATCCACTGTTGACTCAAGGTCAATTAGGTCAATGTTGACTCACGTCTAAATTGACTAAACCCGTGTTTTGATGATGATTAACCATTCCACATATTGATGTCTAATGTCTCTACTTGAGTGATTTCAGATTAGGTATAGATACACTCCAAATGTCCTAACTTGCACATATCAAATTGGAGAAAAGACAAGTCAAAGTCAATACAAGTGCACGTTTTTGTAATATGATGTAAATCCATTAGAATCATGTTGTAAATCACTTGTAATGATTGTATGACTTGTAATTAAGCTTAGAAAAAATCAGGAGCACTTAGAACGAATGTTAGATCACTTTAGATGCAACTTTGAAAATTGATTACAGGCACTTTGTCGGTCGAGTTTCCCAGCCTGAAAACTCGACCGATCATTCGTGATCAGTTTTTTGGAGATTGCATCGGTCGAGTTGTGTTTACACAGAACTCAACCGATCAAGTAACTGACCATTTCGATTCCTAATGGTCGGTCGAGTTTTGTCAGGACAAACTCGACCGATCATTTGAGTATCGGCATTGTCGTTTACTTGATCGGTCGAGTTACCTTTATAGAAACTCGACCAATTGCACTGTACGGAAAAGTGCAGAAAAGTGCTTCTAGCCGTTGTGGAGTTGCAACAAGTGAAAATAGATCCGTTGCAAGCCACAAAATGGCTAGTTTTCGTTCTCAAGTGTTCCCAAAGGCTAAGAGGCATCCCCAGCTATAAATAGGACCCCTTGGGCTTCATTCCAAGGTTGAGCATTCATTGCAAAACTCTATCTGAGGTTCCTATTCTATAGTTGAGTGCTTCCTACAACCTCCTCTCTCTCTCTAAGCTTAATCACTTGCTACATCCATTAGAGTGAGTAGGAAATCTGTAAGAGAGCTAGTCCTACATGTATATCTTGTGAGGCTCTCACTTCCACCACCTCCCCATCTCTCATTTCAATCATGAAGATGAAGGTTCTCTCTCTTGTCCAAGAGAGGTGAAGAAGAACAAGGGAAGGAGTCCCTTGGTGAAGATCAAGGCTGAAGACTTGGAGCTAGAGTGGGTAAGCCCTTGGTGAAGGCAGAAGACTCCTTGCTCAAGTGGGTAAGTCCTTGGTGGAAGCTTCTCCGAGTGAAGGTGAAGTCAAAGGTGGAAGATCCAAGAAGAGTGGGTAATCCCTGCAAGGCTGAAGACTTGTACAAGAGTAGGTAAGTCCTTGGAAGAAGGCGGAAGACTCTTGTAAAGTGGGTAAGTCTTTGGTATGGTTGAAGACTC
The DNA here is from genome assembly GCA_963693085.1 of Alisma plantago-aquatica. Classification (NCBI taxonomy): domain Eukaryota; kingdom Viridiplantae; phylum Streptophyta; class Magnoliopsida; order Alismatales; family Alismataceae; genus Alisma; species Alisma plantago-aquatica. Next base: position 27,970,771 of record OY856410.1, read on the forward strand.
TTTGTATTGGATAGGTAAGTCCTTTGTTTGGTCATGTATTGTAAGTCTTATGAATGAATATAAGAATGCAATGGTTAGGAAATCCTAGAGGTTGACCTCTCTAGGTAAGTGGATTGACATACTTCTAGTTTGAAGTGTGGAACCACTCTAAATAGCTTGTCTACTTGTGTTTGCTCAATCTCTCTCTTCCTTGCTATGCATGTTTTAGTTGCACTCAAATTTCCTGTTTAGCAACCTTATCTTGTGATATATCTTGAAGGTCTAATGAATTGTGTTTAAGTGCATTCAGCTCTATTCACCCCACCTCTAGAGCATCTAATCACCCATCTAGGATCCAACAATTGGTATCAGAGCGGGTCTTCTCCAAGCATACTTCAACAAGTATGAGAAGATGGGTGACTACCAAGGAAGGAGATACTCGATCAGCCTTCGAATTTTTGATGGGAGCAATTTCCTCTATTGGAGAAGAAGTCTTCAATTCTACATCCAAGGATCAAGTCTTGAGATGTGGCAAATGGTGAACAGCCCATACATTCTACCAAAGGCAAAGATTGAAGAATGGGATGAAGCTACCTTGAAAAAAACAACCTTGAATGCTAGAGCCATGCACATCCTTTATGCCTCCATGACCCCCACCGAGTTCAACCGGATTTCTTCATGTGAAATAGCCTATGAGGTATGGAGAAAGTTTTGCATCACTTATGAAGGAACAGATCAAGTGAAGGAAAGCAAAGTCTACATGCTCAAAGGGATGCTTGAGAACTTCAAGATGGGAAAGGAGGAGAAGATAGCCAACATGTACTCAAGGCTCAACACCATTTTGAATGGTCTTGCTATTCTAGGACATCATATGTCTAGTGGAGAGATCAACTCAAAGATCCTTAGAACCCTCCCCAAGAGATGGGAACCCAAGGTGACTTCCATTGAAGAAGCAAGATCTCTTAGGGATATTCCTATTGAAGAGCTCATTGGAAATCTACAAGCACATGAAGCCACACTTGACAAGAGGGAGGAAGTAGAAAGACAAGAGGAGAAAGAACTCAAGAGAATGAAGAAGGCTGAAATGAAGGCTCAAATCAAGGCTATTGTTGATCAAGCCTCTTCATCCTCTAAAGTTGAAGAAGATGTCATGTACTCCAAGGGTAGATTTTACAAAGGCAAGTCCTCCTCCATCTGGTGCTTCACATGTGGAAAGAAGGGTCACTACAAGGAAGATTGCCCACAAGACAAAAAGATCCATCTTCACAAAAAGAAGGAGAAATGGCACTCCAACTCAAGCTCAAGTGAAGATTCAAATGAACGATCAAGCTCAAGCTCTAGTGATGAAGGAGAATGCCATTTTGCTCTTATAGCATCAACAAGTGAGGACTCAAGTGAGGTAAATCTAAACTCTTTAGATAAAGAATCTTTGATTGCTATTATTCATGATACTTGTGCCTCTCTTAAGTCTTCTAAAAGGAAAAAGAAAAAGCTTGCTAGAATTGTTGATAATTTGCATGTAGAATTAAATGATCTTGAACATGCTAATTCTTGCTTGCTTGATGATAAAAATGCTTATCTTAGCCAAGTAGACTCTCTTAAACTTGAAAATGCTAGTTTGCTTGATAAGATTAGATTTCTAGAAACTCAACCTCTTATGCCTAATTCTAATGAAGAGCATACTCCAATTGTTGATTCTCTCATGCATGATAATGATGTTCTTAAATCTGAAAACAAGGACAAAGATTTTGTTTTGCAAGAATTAGAAATAGAAAATGCCTCCTTGCTTGCTAAAATCAATGGGCATGAGCCTTGTTCTAGTTATACTAATAGAGAGAATGATGTTGTTGCTCTTCATATTGATAGAGATTGTTATTTAACTAAATCTTTTTGCTTAGAAAATGATCTTCTGCATGCTAGAGATAATATCAATCAATTGTCTTCTACTATTGCTTCTCTTAAGCATGATAATGACAGTTTGAGATCCTCTTTGCAAAGATTCTTAGTTGGTAAAAAGAATCTTAATGACATCCTACACCATACTACTAAACAAATTGGTAGACATGGTTTAGGGTATGATAGTAGTCAAGGGAACAACAAAGATAAAGGACCTCCAATATTCCATGGAGAATCCTCTAGTTCCAAGACTATGGGCACATGCAACTATTGCAATGAAATTGATCATTATTCTACTTGTAGTCCTTTTAGGAAAGCACCCAAGAGCAATAAGACTTGGGTTGCTAAGTTAATCCCTCCGGACCCAAAAATACGATTGGGGACCATTTCATCTTTTTTCTTGTAGGTACTTACAAATGGATTGACTTGAGCTATTGAATTGCAAATTGACTTCTCAATCCACATAAAAGAAGAAAGGTGAGATGTGTAGAGGGTGACAACAAGTGGAAAAGGATTGGTAAGCACAAAGGTAATGTTTTTCTTGCTTATAACCAATCCTAACTTGTTCTGTCAAGTTCGTGTGCACTATGCATGTGGTTTCTGAGTCGAAAGTGGTATTTTGTGTTTCTCTTCACACTCTTGCTCAAAAATTATTTCTAATGCTTCTATAGTGCATTACTAACTTGCTTAGACATGTTTGGATATGGTTTGTATTTTTAGCATGCCTTTAAATATGTTTTTATGAAATATATGTGCTTTTTAACAGCTGCTCTGTCGGTCGAGTTTGCCCTGTTTGAAACTCGACCGATAGGCACCAATGAGTGTTGCCGGCAGTTGTCATCGGTCGAGTTGTCAATGCACAGAACTCGACCGATAACACTGTGCACAGAATATACATTTGGCTTATTGAATGAGAATTTCCCTCTCAACTAGATTTTCTCAACCATTAGCCTTATTCTTTGGCACTCCTTTGGTACCTTTATATGTGCATATTGCCATGTTCTTAATTGCCTATCTTGCTTACAACTCGATCTCTCTAATTGCTCTAAATTGGTATATCTATGTCTTGCAATTACTTGCTTTGAGTTGTTTTGCAGGTTTTGATGATGACCTCTTTGGATCTCTTGGTTATGTCTTAAATTGCATTCGTTGTACTCTAACTTGCTACATCTATATAGGTGTATATCTTGTTTTGATACAACCTTGAGGTTCTTAGTGGTAATCATCTTTTGGTAATGATGCATACTTGTATGTGAGTTATATCCTTTCATGCTTCTAAAATTGTATATCTCTTTGTTTGGATATATCTCTACATCTACTCATAGCTTGCTTTATCTTATGTATCTTTTGGTATCTCTTGCTATGATCTAGATCCTACTAGTAGTCCTAAATTGTGATATCATCTACTAGTAGTTCATATACATGTAGTTCTAGCCTTGTTTATAATTGGCATATTTGCTCATATATATGTTATGCTTGTATCTTGTCTCATACATGCTCAAGATTGCTCTTTGAATTGCATATCTACTATCTTGAGTTGCTTGCATAACATTGTGATGCATGGTACATAGATCTACATTATATGTAGAAATTGGAGTATTTTTGGATTTTATGCAGATTTTGCTCCAATTTCAATTTTTGGTGCAAGACTAGTGTTTTTTATGCAGAAACAACCTTCTGAGCAAAACTCATTGCTTCGCGATGAGCTCTGATGGTTTTTGGTCAAAAACCGTCATCTTGAGGGTCAAAATTATGTTTTATTATTTTTCTGCAGCACTTTATCTTGCATTTTGGGTTGTTCAAGTATATGTTTTAACTTGATTTTCTTTCTATGCTTGGACAAGCCCCTATTTGTGCTCTTCTACTCTCCTTATATAAATTTTTGTTATCTCCTTTCTCTTTAACAAGTGATGTTTCTTATTTCTTCATAACCCCACTTTTTGAAATGACAAAGGGGGAGAAAGGTATGTCTTCTTTTGACAAAGAGGAAGAAGGCATGTCTTACATGAAGAAGAGAAATATGTTCATGTAAAGGGAGTAAGGTAAAGGGGAGAAGACATATATGAGTAGAAGACATAGTTTCTATAAATGTTATGAAAGCTAACCATACGGGAGAAATAACATCAATTGAGGGGGAGTATGAAAACTCCATGCGCATCAATTGAGGGGGGGCATATGAGCTCTATCCTATTGAAACCCCTGGGTTTCTCCGAAGGTATGATTTTACTTGAAAGCTTTCAATACATTTATGGAATGGTTTGTCATCTTCAAAAAGGGGGAGATTGTTGACTCAAGGTCAATTAGGTCAATGTTGACTCACGTCTAAATTGACTAAACCCGTATTTTGATGATAACTAACCATTCCACATATTGGTGTCTAATGTCTCTACTTGAGTGATTTCAGATTAGGTATAGATACACTCCAAATGCCCTAACTTGCACATATCAAATTGGAGAAAAGACAAGTCAAAGTCAATACAAGTGCACATTTTTATAATATGATGTAAATCCATTAGAATCATGTTGTAAATCACTTGTAATGATTGTATGACTTGTAATTAAGCTTAGAAAAAATCAGGAGCACTTAGAACGAATGTTAGATCACTTTAGATGCAACTTTGAAAATTGATTACAGGCACTTTGTCGGTCGAGTTTCCCAGCCTGAAAACTCGACCGATCATTCTTGATCAATTTTCTGGAGATTGCATCGGTCGAGTTGTGTTTACACAGAACTCGACCGATCAAGTAACTGACCATTTCGATTCCTAATGGTCAGTCGAGTTTTGTCAGGACAAACTCGACCGATCATTTGAGTATCGGCCTTGTCGTTTACTTGATTGGTCGAGTTACCTTTATAGAAACTCGACCGATTGCACTGTACGAAAAAGTGCAGAAAAGTGCTTCTAGCCGTTGTGGAGTTGCAACAAGTGAAAATAGATTTGTTGCAAGCCACAAAACGGCTAGTTTTCGTTCTCAAGTGTTCCCAAAGGCTAAGAGGCATCCCCAGCTATAAATCATTCCAAGGTTGAGCATTCACTGCAAAACTCTATGTGAGGTTCCTATTCTATAGTTGAGTGCTTCCTACAGCCTCCTCTCTCTCTCTAAGCTTAATCACTTGCTACATCCATTAGAGTGAGTAGGAAATTTGTAAGAGAGCTAGTCCTACATGTATATCTTGTGAGGCTCTCACTTCCACCACCTCCCCATCTCTCATTTCAATCATGAAGATGAAGGTTCTCTCTCTTGTCCAAGAGAGGTGAAGAAGAACAAGGGAAGGAGTCCCTTGGTGAAGATCAAGGCTAAAGACTTGAGCTAGAGTGGGTAAACCCTTGGTGAAGGCAGAAGACTCCTTGCTCAAGTGGGTAAGTCCTTGGTGGAAGCTTCTCCGAGTGAAGGTGAAGTCAAAGGCGGAAGATCCAAGAAGAGTGGGTAATCCCTGCAAGGCTGAAGACTTGTACAAGAGTAGGTAAGTCCTTGGAAGAAGGCAGAAGACTCTTGTAAAGTGGGTAAGTCCTTGGTAAGGTTGAAGACTCTTTGTATTGGATAGGTAAGTCCTTTGTTTGGTCATGTATTGTAAGTCTTATGAATGAATATAAGAATGCAATGGTTAGGAAATCCTAGAGGTTGACCTCTCTAGGTAAGTGGACTGACATACTTCTAGTTTGAAGTGTGGAACCACTCTAAATAGCTTGTCTACTTGTGTTTGCTCAATCTCTCTCTTCCTTGCTATGCATGTTTTAGTTGCACTCAAATTTCCTGTTTAGCAACCTTATCTTGTGATATATCTTGAAGGTCTAATGAATTGTGTTTAAGTGCATTCAGCTCTATTCACCCCTCCTCTAGAGCATCTAATCACCCATCTAGGATCCAACATCCACGTCGTACCCGTATCTCATATTTTCAAAAATTGGTGTATCCCCGTACCGTACCGTACCCGTACTTGTATTCGTATCCATGCTTCATAGTTCCCAGCTCTTGTAGGATATTTTTGGTCCACAGATCATTGGTTGCATGAGCCATTGCTCTGTGCTCAGATTCAGCGCTAGATCGGCTACCACCGTTTGCTATTTCAGATTGCCTCCAACAAAGACACATTATCTGGATATTGACTTGTAGTCGATGACACATCCTACCCAATCAGCATCTGAGAAGCCTTGCACTATGAGATATCCATGATTTGTGTACCATATGCCTTTGCATGGACTCTTCTTGAGATAGTGAATAATGCTATAAACAACTTCCATATGAATACTGCAAGATGTATCCATGAATTGACTAACCACACTAATAGCAAAGGATATATTTAGACGAGTGGTTGTAAGATAATTTAATTTTCCCACCAGTCTTCTATATCTCCATTGATCTTAAAGTGGCTCCCCCTGCTCCTTGTACAGCTTGACTTTGGGATCCATGGGAGTATTTGTAGGCTTTACCCCCAAGCATACCCGTCTCTTCACTTCAAGTAGATCAAGAGTGTATTTCCTTTGCGAGATGACTATACCATCATTAGATCTAGCAACCTCAATGCCCAGAAAGTATTTTTGAAGGCCTAAATCTTTAGTTTGAAGAAATTGTTTAAGTTGCAGAATACCATGTTAATCATCTCCAATAATGATAATATCATCAGCGCAGACGATAAGGAGAGCACAACATGAAGATCCTCACTGATAAAGGTTGAATGATCAAGGTCTGACTGTAGAAGACCAAATTCAAGGAGAGCTTCACTAAATTTCCCGAACCAAGCTCTTGGGGACTAGTGGAGCCCATAGAGAGATTTATGAAGATGGCAAGCTAGATGTGACTCCCCTGAGCAATGAACTGGTTGCTCTACATAAATTTCTTCAGTCTGATCAGCATGGAGAAAGGCATTCTTGATATTAAGTTGGTGTAAGGGCCAAGAAAAATGAGCTGCCAAAGAAATAAAGAGACGAACGGATGACATTATAACAATAGGGAAAAAGTTTCAAGATAGTCCTCGCCATATACTTAAGTGTATCCCTTGGCTACCAAACGAGCTTTCAGATAATCAACAACACCAGTGAGTAAACCCATCGGCACCCACCAACAGCCTTGTCTGGTGGAGTAGGGACCAAACTCCAAGTGTGATTCTGGCGAAGAGCATTCATCTCATCTTTCATAGCATGATGCCATCATGGGTGATTCATAGCAAAAGATACAGAACTAGAAATAGAAATATAGGATATAGATGATATGAAGGTTTTATATGAGGGAGATAAATAGTCATATGAAACAAAGTTAGAGATAGGATGAAGAGTGCATGACCATTTTCCTTTCCGAAGAGCAATTGGTAGATCCCCTAAACCGCATGGTTGAGTGCCTTCCGCCGCGTGTTTTGTTTGGAAATCAACATTGATATAATCACATGATTTTTTTGCTATCGTTCCTTCTATTCTGGTAACTTTTATTCTTTTGTTCCTATTGTGTCTCTATAGCATTAGTGCCCCCTCTTTTCTTTCTATTTTTACCATGCTTCTATTCCGATACACGTATCTATTATCAAGGCTGAAAATAAAGCCCCTACAGTGATTTATAACGGCATACTGACTATTTTTGTTGTAAAAAAGACGAAAACAATTTTCTTTTATAGATGAACGTAGTCCAGACGCTCCTCAAAACCCACAACAAATTGAAGTACATCAACGAAGTGGTGTCTGCCCAACCAAACTACATGTAGGTCACGGGGAAGAGTCAAATACTATCATGGCACCAGGGGAGCATGGAACCACACATTGTTGTCAAGTACATCAGCATCAAACCGGGACCAATCTATTGTGCATCGTAGTAATATATGGTGAGATTAGAAATTTCTTCTTAGGTTATAAAAACCAAAAAATACATATAAGTTAAAAAAACGTATCTCCCCTAAAAAGTTTTGGAACCTTGTTTGTAGTGTTATGGCAAACTCGAACAGTATGCCAACACATGAACATATGAACAATCAGTGTTTTCTAAGAGTAGGATATGTTCACAGTTGTTTATTACCATGTGCAATAGATTAGAAGTTCTTTACCATGGAAGGTGTATCACAAGCATGGTATTAAATGTCGTCGACATAGGGCCAAATTTTTCTTATTTTGTCGATGTTGAAAGCCAGCGATGTCGAATCCACGTAAACATCCTCATTCCACAATATCCTCGACATTTCATCGACGTTGTCGACATTTCTCCATATGTCGACAAAGTTAGGCCAGTTCCATTTAAAAATTCCACAAAGTCCTCGATATCAGTTGAATTTGTCCAAGTTGGCGACACTCTCCTGGTGTTTTGTGGAGTTTATTGTGTGAGGGGGGAAGTGTTGGACCTTGAGGTAAGATGATTTTGAAGTTTTTATATTATTCTAAGCTAATATCAATAGATCAACCCCCTCTCTGCTAAATCTACCATAGATCTATACCCGTTTATGTTTGAAAATTGTCACAAACTTTATATAAGAACTTTGTAGTTCGGAGATGATTGTATGTAGTCATGTATTTTTTTACATATGTAAACCTATATGGATGGCTATATGTAAAAATATATTGTGTTTTTAGTTAGATTTGATGAAATCTGTCGATTTTCATTAGAAACATGGTTTAAAATTTCGATTTCGACGTTGTTTCCGATGGCTCAGAAACAGAAATTTTGATGGAAATTTCGACATTTACGCTTGTTTCGACACAAGATTTCAATGACCAAATAAAGGAATTCATCATCATCATCATCTAAGCCTCAATCCCAACTATGTTGGGGTCGGCTACATGGATGATCTACATACATAAATACACCTATTTATGCAATAACTATTTCAAAGCCCTAACAATATATGGGAATAAATGTAAGGAATTCATTAGTCTGTATTTGAAGGAGTGATTAACGAACAACACATCAGGCATCTAAACATAAAGTCAGACATGAAGTCTGCTTCTGCCCTGATTTCATGATCAACACGTAAAAATAAAGAAATATTGCATTCAATATGACTGTGACTAACAAACAAAGCCTCTAGAAAGCTAAGGGATTACCCGCAAAATAAAGCCACTGAAAGAGGTGTTACAGACGCCAGCCACTAGCTCACATCCTTATTTGCCAACAAGACGTCAGCCACTCTGCTTACAACTTACGTATCTACTCCTGCCTCACTCAATGTTGTGACCAGCCTGCTGGCCTCCATCCTTCCCGCCAACTATGCTGCCTGACCAACAACTGACAATTGCAAGCCTTTGTTGTTGTTTTCTTCCGCCACCACTACCTATCATGTCCTCCTTGAAATAGGGTTAAGACAGATGGTTTTGAACCTCATTTAACAGAAAGGTGGAGCATATACACCGGCTAGCTCTCTCCCTTTAATGACTTGACTGATTTAAATGCCCAAGACTGTCCAACCTAGAGGATCTATTGACCAGGAAGAGGCCTGAATCGTCCATATCAGATTGGGGCCAACATATTACACCTCATAGTAATGTACAAAGTTGATTTCAGCAATAGGGTAGTGATATAAGCAATACTTTGTTGGATTGCATATTCCCTAAAAAAAGATTAAAATTGACAATTTATTCGAATTTTTTAAAAAAGTAGAAACTTGATCGTACTGGTATGGCACACTTGGATAGAATGCCAAGACGTGCACAAGTACAATTGGTGTCTTCCCAAAGTCGAATGTGTTCACAATTTTCGTTACCATGATTAGACTAGAAGTACTTTACTAAAAGCAGGTGTATCATAAGAGCTTGTCATCTACTGAAAAGTGAAAGACTCGAAAAGGGCTAAATATATCATCATGGAAACAAACTTGTCCTGGCTTCCCTTTATATACGGAATCATTCTGTTTAGGGAATTAGTATTGCCCTGTTCCTCCAAACTCAAAGCCCCTAATATTCTAGGTCATGTGCTTGAGCCAGAACCCAGTCTCACTAATAAGACTCACAGTTGCAATTGTTAGGAAATATGTGTGTATTAAACATAAAGCTGGATGAAACAAACATACAGGAAATTGTTAAAGCTATAACCCATAAGCATGTCCAAAAACATAACATTCAACGCCAAACAAATTCGTCCAAGACATAATTCGGGTAAAACACTGGTGGGGTGGGTGAGGTCTGGGTTGGGTGAACTTTTTTTCCAAAGAAACCCATATAGTTTGGGTTGGGATTGGGTTTGGGTCAAAATATGGGTCAGGTTGGGTATGGGAATTAAAAGAAGTTGATTGTGTTCCATTGATTCTTTAAAGAAGTCGATTGTGTGGTTTTAGAAGTGAATTTCATTTGAATTCTGTACTGTGTGTACTTTTCAAGCATATAATACAGTTTGAGAATTATGTGGTGTCTATTAAGTGATTTTGTAGTTCGTTTCTGGTGAATTTTGTTAGCATGTGAACTTGTTTAATATGATTCTGTGTTGTTTTTAAGAGAATTTTTTGGTCCGTAGACCTTCCGTGCATATTTGAAATTTGAACTGCTGTCTTGATCCTGTTTGCAAGGCAACAAGCAGATCATACAGCAGCAAATTGTGCATATGGGTCGGGTCGGGTAAAACACGGGTGGGTGGGTAAGGTCTGGGTTGGGTGAACCTTTTTTTCCAAAGAAACCCATATAGTTTGGGTTGGGATTGGGTTTGGGTCAAAATATGGGTCGGGTTAGGTATGGCAAGGGCAGGAAAAACCCGACGAATTGCCATCCCAAACAACATCTAGATGCAACACTGCCACGGGCAAATTCAAGATTCACACAAGATATCAGAAAAGGTTGTGTGCTTCAGCTGAAGCCTAGAACCCAGTTTCACTATTGCACCCACTAAAACCATGTCGTGTTCAGATCCAGGTTGCAACAATCGAGTTCCTAGACCCGTTTACCCATATAAATTTGAAGGTTCTTTTGGGCCTCATTGCTAGCGGCAGAATTGTCGTCTACTTCCATTAGGTCAGTTTTTGCATTTGGTATGTTATGCTCTGGATCAACAGCTTGTCATGCTGAATGTGGACAAGGCCACAGACAACAGATGCAAAATTTATGAAGAGCAAGTTGCATTCAATCTTATGAATTTATCACAAACTTTGATGGTAGAATTATTGATTAGATTTTTTTTTCTGATAATCATAAATTAGACAAATTCCTTAAGAACAAACAAGTCTCTTAGAACGCTAACGGATTACCATTTCAACCCGTTAATAATATATTATCCACAGTGGCCAGAAAATGTTCTAAGAGTCAAATCAACATAATCTGCTAATTTTCCACCTCATCCTAAATCGACTGGTGAAATGGGAAAATGAGATAATCGCTTCTGTTTCTGCCCTAATTCAGTGATCAATATGTAAGCACAAAGAAAGAAACATTGCATTCTAGCTGACTGAGACTAACAAACAATTCCCCTAGACAGCTAAGGAATTACCATGTAATCCATTATTAACATGTTATCAACAGCAACCATCGATGTTATAAGATTCAATTGAATTCCACCACATCTGAAATCGACAGTTCAAACGGGAAAACAAGGTGGTCACTTCCGTTGACTACCTTCAATAACAAAGAACACTAAGAAGTTGCGTACCTTATTCCATAGCCTCAAAGGTTAGACTTTCGACCAGAACTACAATTGCCTTCGGTTGATAGTCACAACAGCGAGTTTATCAAACCAATACCGTTCACTTCTATAAAAGCCACCTTCACCTTACACTGCGGTACTGGAAATAATAAGAAAACACTGGCAGCATAGGTATAGGAAGTAGGAAGGGACGGGCGGTGGCCTGACGCTAGGGTAAGGGGAAAAAACTCAGGTGGAAAGGTGGAATACGGGCAGCGAAGAAGAGACAAAATGTGGAACGCCGCCTTGATCCACAGCTTGTCTCCCTCTTTGTTCGACACCGTGGAATCGTGATGGAGAGGAAACGCTTTTGAGCCTTGATCCACAGCCTGTCTCTTGAGATTGCAGCATGGCGGCGTTCATCAGAAGATAGAAAAAAAAATTGGACCATTTCTCGATTTGTGCGTGTCATCCTTGCGCAGGGGCCATGCTAATCTTCTCTGTATCGTTCCAATTTTATCGGATGTCTCCGAAGAGACAACAGCCTGCTGGCGACTAGTACTTATAAAGCCGCACAAGTTGTCTCGGGTCACCGATGTGGGATTAAAATTCATTGCTAACAACTACACCCGCTCGCTTCCCAGTTCTCGCTAACACCATTTTTTCTGTCGTCTGCCATGTGTTTTGACCGCTGGAATGTAGTTGTCTTTGATGTCTATTTGTTCAGTTTGTTTGATTTGCGGTTAATAAATTGCTAACAATATATTAATATATAGTTCTTCTTTCATTTAATTCAGTGTAAAATGAAATTACAGTGTAAGCAAGAACTACATGAAGGAGCTGAGTCTATGTAAGGAGAATAGGAGAAGGTATGTGTAGGGTGTAATATCTGAGACCTCTAATGCAGGAAGGACATGCCTAAATTAACTTTAGGAGAGCTTCCGAAGGCATTTTTGTAATCATTAAATCTTAGAAAATATTTCCCATAATAAAGATGAATGGGAGAGAGATCTATATAGAGACATATAGTGGATCCATAAAAACTTAGTTATTCTTGTAGTTTATTTGTAGGGTAAGTGTAATTGCAATGAACAAATGCGAATGTTAGATTTAGATTATAATTCTAAGAAAAAATTAATGATGTATCTACACAACTTAAACTAACATCAGGATAGCTTATAAGAAAAACATAATAAAGCGTGAGATAATCTAAAATATCAATGTCTTTTGATCTTCAATTGGCTAAGAATATCACAACATGGTATTGGATTAATTTGACAGATGTAAAGTAAAATGAACAACAAATATAGAAGGACATAGGTTAATTCTCCACCCAAGCAAGACTTATCCAAGTTTCATGTGGTATTGTGGACAAAACTTAGGATTACAATCTAGATACATTGATGTACTATTCTATGACAATTACAAAGAGATATGCTTTGTTTTCTCAATATGGAGTGTGGGGGTCTCTTGCTATTCAATGAGTCTAACTAGATGTCCACTTATCTCTACCTATTAGTTAAAACATTACTCCTTATACAATATCAAGGATCATTCAATATCAATAACAGTATCATCAACATGTATCCCATCATTTACATCTAATGCAATGTATAAGTGTTTGTTTATTTTTTTTGGACCAACTTTGAGAATAAAAGTATAATTTTAACTTTGAATTGACATTGAATCATGTTAACCAATCATATTGAATTCTATTTTATCATATTCTATACATCCATTAATATCAATATATGACACATCCTCCTCAACATTCAAAATGTAGCAGGGTTAAATAGCACTAAGTCACATAAACCATTATAATTGGATTTATATGGGCAAAATATATACTAATTAAGACGAATACAATAATAGTTCATAAAATTGAATCCAATTCACGCATTATAGATTGAAAAACATGTGAAGTTGAGCTCATCCTAGAACAACTTCCCATATAAGAATCAAGCTAAAGTCTCTAAACCTATCTCCCAAAAATCTTAGAACATAAGAAGAAATAGAAAAGTCAAGAAGAAACACCAATATGAACCATTTCAATCCAAATTAGTGTAAAGTCATCCAAAGTACTACTAAAGTCGAAACCACTTCCAATAAATTGAGGACATGGTTAACTTACCCGATTCACCACCAAACTCAGAGAACATAGTGATTCAGCTCTACCAAAATCAATCTACCCTAAAACCCTAAAAAACCCTTTATATATGAACTTTGGGCTTTAAAGAGCATAACAGAGATGGTGAAGTATCTTTCCTATCTACATTTCAGTGCTTAATTTGTTTTTAAAATCCATTTTTCTTTCTTATACTTGTATTTTTTTTTCGAGCCAGACACTATAAATAGAAGAAGAGGAAGGCCTAAATTAACATGGGATGAGCTTATAAAGAGAGATTTTGAATCTCTACATCTCAATCAGAATATGGCCCATGATAGAGCTGAATGGAAACGAAGGATCCATGTAGCCGACCCCAACATAGTTGGGATTGAGGCTTAGATGATGATGATGATGATGATACTTGTATTATTTTTTCCTAGTTGGCTAGAATTTCCCACGGAAAGTCCACCTAGCCCAACAATCTTCCCATGAAAGACCTTTTGGTTAATAGAATTTCCTTGAAGAAATCCATAGACTCACATGACTATATAAAACCTTACTTTGGTCGATCGGACTTCTACAAAGCAAGTCTAAATGACATAGAGTTCTAAATTGGAGGCTTTTTGGTTAATTCAACTTTCTTGATGTGATTGAAAAACCCCTAAAACTAGGCAAACATCACAAAGTTTGACTTCCAACTTCTAATATGATAACTTCAATTTTTTATTTTACCAAATTTGGTTAAAACAAGGTTTTTATCCTTCTGATATTGTTACATGAAAGCACCAATCTATGTCAGAACTCAATTTTCTCATAGTTAGGGTTTTATAACATCAAGCCAAATCTAAATAGTGGCCACATGTAATAAAATACATAATAAAAATATCTATTTAGATTAATAGAAATAATAAATATAAAGTATTGAATCATCATCATCATTAATGCATTAGGGCTAAAAATTGCCAAGGCAAACTTGAGATTGTCCTATATAGTATCTTCTCCTTTTAGAGATTCATCATAAAACTTCAGAAAATATCAAATGAAACTACTACATATCATATTTTTACTCTCATGTTTTTCCACAAGTTTGTCACTTCGTGGATGTACTTTCACCCTTAGTATTTCATGTTTCCTCAACAGTTTGATATTCCTATCCATGACCTACATGAGCCTTTTTCACGTCATGGTTGTACGTTCACCCTCAGTATCTCTTGTTCCCTCACTTGTTGGATACTCTTGTCCTTTGATTAGGATTAAAAACATAAGAACACATTCAAATGAAGAGCATATTAAACATCTTAATATGTTACCATAAACAACTAATTGATTGGTAATTTCTTAAAAGAAACTCAATACCTTTCATGTCATTCTTTTCTTTTTTCAGGTTGTATGCATAAACAAATGTGTATACTCGTATTGTTTCCCTGGTTAGGTCTTTACAGACAAAAATCAAGCATCTTGCTTTTTTTCTCAAATTCTACTTTCATTTATTTTATTCTTCCTTTATATTCAATTGAGGATATGAATGCCTCTATTAATATTATATATATATATATATATATATATATATAACTTCATTCGCAATGTGTGTTCCTTTCCAGGTACCTTTCATCTACAAAAATATTGGAGAGAGCGGGTATTTAAAATATGTACTTTAGTTCTTCAAACATTTTTAAATGATTTTCTCTCAACTAAATCTAACCAATATTAACCCAAAACATTTAAATATTTATTATTTCTCACTCGTCATGTTCTGCTTATTTAAATATATTGATTAGATATTATCATTGATATAATGTCTTCTTACATCATACATTATATACTATCTATCATCCTAAAAATTATATATCATTGTTTCCATATAACATATTAGATTCCTTATTTAGTTCTCATACAAATGTATGCTTGACAGTTCCACAATATATATTTTGTGTTATGTATTCACTATACTCAAGGTTTATATCTCTGAGTTAATATTCTTCTTACTTGTTTAACCTTTTAGGCTTAGTATATGGCATGTTCTTTATGTTAGTTGACATGGATCATGCAAGGATCAATTGTTTCTTTGATATTAATTTTTTTTTTTATTCATATAGTTCCTAAATTCACATACTTAGCACCATTTCATATTCTCCTTAGCACCATTTCAGATTCTCCTTAGATTCCTTCAACCACAAGAAACGCATTGGGCTCGTTAGAGTAAAACTATTTGATTACTCTAAAAAACATCAAATTAAAATGAAAATAAACAAGAAAATATCGGGTCTAATCATGTGGGTGAATTTTTCATATTATCTTCTTGGCATACAACCATATTTCTTTCATAAAATAACTATGAAAACATTGGGTCTAATCATGTGGGTGAAATTTTCCTATTCTCTTCTTGACATACAACCATCTTTCTTTCATTTGTGATTATTTATTTCCTTATTCTTGGGTCTAGTCATGTGGGTGTATTTTTCATATTCTCTTCTGGACATACAACCATCTTTCTCTAGCTCATGATTATATTATTTTTCCTTATTCTTATTATCTCAACTTGGTCTCCTATCTGAATCTTATATTTCACAACTTTGTCTAATTCTCTTTTCTTGAGTTCTTTTGAAAATTCTTCCTCTTCAATGAATTCATTGATATATATAGTGTTTTAAAAATCGGTGTATGCGGCCGCATAAGCGGTCGTATACAAGGTGCGGACCTCCAAAAATCCGCATAATAAAAATCGGTCCAAAAAGCGGTCCAAGCCGCATAATCGGTTGAATGGCCGCATACAAGGCCGATTATACCCCGATTTTTAGTTAGAGATATTCTGATTTTTTCTTTTATACATTTACATTCATATATGTTTGTTTAAATTTAGATTATAGTGCATGTTTGTATTTATTTAAGTTGTGATGATTGTATATTTGCATAATTGCATCCATTATTCTTGTAATTGTACTATTTAGATACACAATTGCACAAATTAAATATGTAAATCATGATTAATATATATATATATATATATATAATAATTAATTAAAAAAATCCAAAACCGCATATACTTCCGCATATACTCCCGCATACCGCATATACTCTACAAGGTGACCTCTCCGAACGCATAACGCATACCGCTTTTTGAAACACTGGATATATAAATTATCTTTTCTAATTATTTTCACTTTAATTGAAGTTTTCATGTAAGGTATTGGGATCAACACATATGATTCATTTCATAATTATTGTTTTTGTTTAGAATTATTTAATTATATCCTTACTACAAAAATCAATTCAGCTCCTTTTTTTGTGTCCTATTTTATGTTATTTTTTCATCATTATACTTGTGAGTTTGTATATAATATTGTTGAATTTTCCTCTTGGTTACCAATAATCTCTTTTGATTATGACTTAGTATACTTGCTTACATTTCTATTATAAGGGGCCTCTCATATTCTACTACAATATCTTCTTTTACAATTATTTCCACAATTTTCTTCATAAGTCGACCGACTTCCTTTATTAGTCGGACAACCTAACCTAGCTCTAGTTTGTAGTTCTCTAACCTAACCTACCCTTGTTTGGTACGATAGATGAGGCATTAGTATCTCTAGTTGTCATTCTCAATGTGTATTCCTTTCCATGTAGCTTTCATCTGCAAAAATATTTCAGAGAGCGAGTATTTGAAATATGTAGTTTAGTTCTTCAAACATTTTCTGAATAATTTTCTCTCATCTAAATCTAATCAATCTTAATCAAATATATTTAAATATGTATCATTTCTCACTCGTCATGTTCTCCTAATGTAAATCTATTGATTAGAGATTGTCATCAATATAATGTCTTCTTACGTCATACCTTATATACTATCTATCATTCTAAAATTGTATACCATTGTTTCCACATGACATATTAGATCCCTTATTTAGTTCTCATACATATGTATGCTTGATCATTTCACAATATATATTTGATGTTATTTATTCACTGTTCTCAATGTGTAGATCTCTGAGTTAATAATCTAATTACTTGTTTATATATGGCATTTCTTTATGTTAGTTGACATGGATCGTACAAGGACCAATTGTTTCTTTTAATTTTTGTTATTCATTGAGTTCCCAAATTCACATACTTAGCACTGTTTCATATTATCCTTCGATTCCTTCAACCACAAGAAATTCATTGGGCTACTTAGAGTAAAACTATTTGATTACTCTAAAAAACAAATTAAAATGAAAATTAATATGAAAACGTTGGGTCTAATCATGTGGGTGAATTTTCCATATTCTTCTCTTGACATACAACCATATTTCCTTCATTCATATTATTTTTTCCTTATTCTCGGGTCTAGTCTTGTGAGTGTATTTTTCGTATTTTCTTCTTGACATACAACCATCTTTCTCTAGTTCATGATTATACTATTTTTCCTTATTCTTATTATTTCAACTTGGTCTCCTATCTGAATCAGATATCGGACAAGTTTGTCTAATTCTTTTTTCTTGAGTTATTTCGAAAATTATTCCACTTCAATGAATTCATTGATATATAAATTCTCTTTATTCAAACTTTAATTGAAGTGTTCATGTAAGGTATTGAGATCAACACATATGATTCATATTTAAATAATTGTTCTTTTTTTGTATAGAATCATTTAATTATATCCCTTGCTCCAAAAATCAAAAGAGTTCCTTTTTGTGTCTTTTGATTTTATGTTACCTTTTCACCATTATATTTGTGAGTTAGTATATAATATTGTTAAAAATTTCCTCTTGGTTACCAATAATTTCTTTTAATTATAACTTACTATACTTGCTTACATTTCTACTATAAGAGACCTCTCATATTCTACTATAATAACTTCTTTTACAGTTATTTCTGCAATTTTGTTCATAGGTTGACCGACTTCCTTCATTAATCGGACGACTTGATGGCCAATCTATTTACTTGTTAATTAGTTGTCCAACTTCTCACTTGGTTTATGCATTTCAAATTCTAATGTTGTTTTCAATATTGAAATGTATTCTAAACCCCACCTAGGGTTATTCTAACTCACTTTAAATGCTATTTATTGTTTAGTGTGTTATATACTCATTTTTATCTTGAATTCAAATTATGATATTTCTTTATGCTTGAAATTGAATTTTACACTAATTTACTACTCTTCCTCGGGTTTAAATGTTTTTGTCATCTCAGACACTTAATAGTTTTCTAATTTACATTCCCATGATTTTTCATTAGAGTAGTAATAGGATTCATTAGATCCCATAAGTTATCCTACCAGTTGGTGCTAGAAATGTATGTTGTCCTAAAGAAAATAGATACTCAATATCTAAGCAACTTCATCTTAAAGATGTACGAAGAATACCAAATTAGGGAAAATAAATTAAGAATAAAATCAAGTCCATTTGATGTAAAGGATATGAAAATAATTCATTGAAATTTATAATGCACCACAATATTAACAAGATCATGTACTTTGGGATACTAAATATATGAAATTCATATTAGTAAAATCATTCATGTTCTTTTTTAATGAAACAAAGTATAATAAAATTCATTATACACTATCTTTATGACCTTGTTCTCTTTATCATAATTTGGTCTTCCAACCCTAACATATATAGAGTATCTCACTAATCTATCTTTCCACTACATACCTAGACAAGACATAGAAGAAACAATAGACATAGTAGTTCAATATTGGTTGATTTACATATATAGGCTCGAGCCAAGATATCCAAATGCTTAAGTTTTCTAGATCTGTCACCATACACCTCCTATTTTCCACTACTATGACTCCGACTAACAGACCTAGAGGTCCTTGATAACTCATCCTAAGCTCTTGTACTAAGTTGTTACACCCACATCTAACAATTTAAACAAATCACAATTTTAGAGCAGTCAAAAAAGCACACATACAACAACATGAAAATTAAATAAAACTTATCTTTATGTATTGAATTAGCTTTACAATGTTTACGACATGGCATGAGGCAAACTTGGAAAGATACAATAGTACATCGAAACGTACAACTATTCAATCCCTTTTTGCGTAAGATTATTCAACATGAAGATGTGGTGAAGTTTGTTCCTTTCATTAGATTAGTACGATTTGAGTGCAAAAGCAAGATCTTGGAAATCCACTTGTTATACCTAACATAAAAAAATTCGGACACATTGTCATTGTGTAACATACCAAAACCTAGCATTATGACTCTTGAAACCCTAATCACTTTGATGCGATGCTTGTATGCTCTGACCTTTAGTTTTGTCCAAACATGGATACACATTAACCCTCATATGATTATAATATGAATATACGAAACATAAACCCCAGCTAAGGTTACATGAAACTATGATCATACCCCAGATCTACAAACCTTCATATGATTATGATATGAATATATGGAACATAAACCCTATTTTATAGTTGTCTAACCTAGCCAACCCTTATTTGGTACGAAAAATTAGTGTAAAGTCATCCAATGTAATACTAAAGTGGAACCACTTCACAATAAATTGAGGACATGGTTAACTTACTTGATTTACCACCAAACTCAAAGAACATAGTGATTCATCTCTACCAGAATCGATCTACCATAAAACCCTAAAATCACCCTTTATATATGAATTTCGGGCTTTAAAAAGCATATCACTAGATAAGGGAGTATCTTTCCTATTTACATACTATTTCAATGCTTAATTTGTTTTTGGAATTCTACTTTTTTCTTTCTTATACTTATATTATTCTTTCCTAGTTGGCTAGAATTTCCTAGGGAAAATCCACCTAGCCCTAAAATCTTCCCATGAAAGATCTTTCGGTCGACCGAACTTCCTTGAAGAAATCCATAGACTCATATGACTATATAAGACCTTACTTTGCTCGATTGGACTTCTACAAAGCATGTCTAAATGGCACAAAGTTCTGAATTGGAGGCTTTTTGGTTAATTCAACTTTCTTTGATATGATTGAAAACCCTTAAAACTAGGTAAACATCACACAGTTTGACTTCCAACTTCTAATATGATAACTTCAATTTTTTATTTTACCAAATTTGGCTAAAACAAGGTTTTTATCCTTATAATATTGATATTTCAAACCACCCTTCTATGTTAGAACTCAATTTTCTCATAATTAGGGTTTTATAAAATCAAGCCAAATCTAAACTTTGGTCACATGTAATAAAGTACATAATAAATAAGATTTATTCAGATTAAAAAATTATAAATAAAAAATAATGAATCATTATCATCATTGATGCTTTAGGGCTGAAAATTGACAAGGCAAACTTGAGACTGTCCATTATAGTATCTCCTTTTAGAGATTCATCATAAAACTTCAGAAAATATCAAACAAAATTGTTGCATCTCATTTTTTACTCTCATGTTTCTTCCTCAAGTTTTTCACTTCGTGGATGTACCTTCACCCTTAGTATTTCATGTTTCCTCAGCAATTTGATATTCCTATCCAAGATCTACATGAGTCTTTTTCACATCATGGTTGTACCTTCACCCTTAGTATCTCTTGTTCCCTCACTTGTTTGATATTCCTATCCTTGATTAGGATTCCAAAAATAAGAACACATTCAAATGAAGAGCATATTAAACATCTTAATATGTTACCATAAACAACCAATTGACTGATAATTTCTTTAAAAAAACTTGATACCTTTCATGTCACTCTATTTTCTCTTTTGGGGTTGTATGCATGAACAAATGTGTATACTTGTATTCTTTCTCTAGTTAGGTCTTTATAGTAAAACAAAACATGCATCTTACTTTTTTTTCTCAAATTTCACTTTCATTTATTTCATTCTTCCTTTATATACAATTGAGTTTATGAATGCCACTCTTAAATAGTGTGTATATATATATGTATATATATATATATATATATATATATATATATATATATATATATATAACTGCATTCTTAGTGTGTGTTCCTTTCCATGTAGCTTTCATCTACTAAATATTAGAGAGAGAGATGGTATATAAAATATGTAATTTAGTTCTTCAAACATTTTCTAAATAATTTTCTCTCATCTAAATAAAAATAAAATCAAAATTAATCCGAATACATTTTCATATTTATCATTTCTCACTCGTCACGTTCTCCTTATCTAAATCTATTGATTAGATATTATCATCGATATAATGTCTTCTTACGTCAAACCTTATTTACTATCTATCATTCTAAAATTGTATATCATTGTTTACATATATATTAGAACCCTTATTTAGTTATCATGCATATATACGCTTGATCATTTCACAATATATATTTCGTGTTATTCATTCATTGTTCTCAAGGTTTATATATCTGAGTTAAAATTCTTCCTACTTGTTTAAGATTTTTGGCTTAGTATATGGCATGTTATTTATGTTAATTGACATGGATCACACAAGGACAAATTGTTTCTTTTGATATTAATATTTTTTGTTATTTATAGAGTTCCCAGATTCACATACTTAGCACTATTTTAGATTCTCCTTAGATTCATTCTACACAAAAATCTCATCGGGCTTGTTAGAGTAAACCTATTTGATTACTCTAAAAGACGTCAAATTAAATGAAAATAACTATGAAAACATTGGGTCTAATCATGTGGGTGAAATTTTCCTATTCTCTTCTTGACATACAACCATCTTTCTTTCATTTGTGATTATTTATTTCCTTGTTCTTGGGTCTAGTCATGTGGGTGTATTTTTCACATTCTCTTCTTGACATACATCCATCTTTCTCTAGTTCATGATTATATTATTTTTCCTTATTCTTATTATTTCTACTTGGTCTCATATCTCAATCTTATATCTGATGTGCGCATTTTATATATACTTTTTGCTCACTTTTGCACACAAATTCAGTCCATTTTTCTCTCTATTTGGCCTATAATCGTATTTGATTTGCCATCTTTTCAGTTGTTTTACTTGTTGCATGATTTTGATCACAGGTACACGATGAAGATGATGAAATGAGGCTAATCCAACCCAAATGTGACCTCAGTTGAATCTCTGAGGAGTTTGCATGCTTCGTAGAGTTGATCTTGAAGAAATTGAAGAAGACACAACATGTGTAATTAAAGACACGACGTGTTCATGCGTTCAAAAGCCAAAATTCAAAGTTCTGAAAACTCACACGACGTGTGTTAATTCAGACACACCATGTGACATTTGCTCAGATCAGCTTCAAGTTGCAGTTGCACGGCGTGTCTTTCAGCGAAACGTTGTGCACTCTTTGTGGAGGCAGTTTCACCCAACAGTTACACGTTACTATATGGCGTGTCTTTCTCAGAACACGTTGTGTCTTGTCAGTTTCTACAAAATTTGAAAAAGAACCGCCTCTCATTTTAAATACGAGAGCAGCCATATGGGGCGGTTATCTCTCGTCATTTGAAACACTCTATGATCAAAGGAAGTTGCATAGCAAAAGGAGGACGATTTTAGGGAGGGACAAGAGGTTGATATCTTAACTAATGTTAGTTAATTTACTTTTTCAAGAGTTTGTACGGTGATAATTGCTTGTATGTTTGCTTTTCCATCAAACCTACATGTTTTATGCTTCTTTGTATGATTTGGGAAGGTTTATAGAGAAGTAGGATGTAGTTCCGTTGGCAATGAATCCATGACCACGGGAGTGGCTTGGATACATTGAGGATCTAAAGTTGTATTTTGAATTTTGATATAGACACAGGAGTGTTATATTAAAAATGAGAACCATCTCATATCATCGGGAGGTGTATGATGACAACAACCTCCTTTGCAAGTTAATTGACATGCTAATTTCATAGTTGCATATGATGTATTGGTATGGAAGTGAAATCTTATGTCCAAGATCTCCTAAATCTGATCTAAATCTTCTTAATTTAGTTCCTTTCCTCTTTTGATTGCTAGTTAGTAGATCACAACCAAATCTAACTTTTGCACATCGATCTAGATTGTTGAACTGTAATATGTTTGCACCTAGTAGTACCCTGCTCCTTGGATGACCTCGATGATACTACACGCACCCGTATACTAGCGGGGTAATGTTCGAGATTACAAATATTAAAATTTGCACACATAGCTAATAAGTTTTCGGCGTCGTTTCCAGGGAGCATCGGTATTTTTCTGTTAGAGTAAGAGGTGTTAACTAGTAAGAAAGACCAGATCATTCACCCACTCATTTTATCACTCCATCACCACATATCATCTATCTTATCTTCCATTGTTTGTTAAGTGTCCTCACTACTTGTGAATCTGCACGACTGCATGCGGAGATCAAAACGTGGTCTTCAACCACCAGTGTTTCTAGACCCGGAGATTGAACACACTCTTAGCATCCATAGACGAGCAAGGAGTGAAGACGCTCCAAGCTTGGGAGACCTACAATCATCATCACTGCAATCTTTACTACTATCTTCACCAGACTATTAAGAACCAATCATAAAAGTCAATCATCCTCTCAAGGACTATATCATTCTAGCTGCAATCAACATCAACGGGGCTATTAATGGCCCACATATCGAGTCGAACAACTTGACCGAACAGACTGGCAAGCAAGGCCAGGAAGAGTCATTCTCCCTTACGGTCGAGCCACTTCGTACCTCGTCGAACATGAGGAAGGAGAGCAGCAGGAAGCGTGCCAGTCTCGGTCGGTGTGTGCCAAGCTTCCTCACACCGCCCGACAATCATGCAAATAATTCAGCAAAACCACTTTGGAGGGACTCCCATGGAAGATCCCAACCTTCATGTAGCTGAATTTTTGCAATATCTAAACACATTCAAGATTAGTGGTGTTGCTCCTGAAGGCATACGCCTACTATTGTTTCCTTTTTTTTAGGGATAGAGCCAAGTGTGGCTCTCTTCTTTACCAAGAAATTCCATCAACAGTTGGGATGAACTACTTAAAGTCTTTCTAGCCAAGTACTTCCCACCAAGCAAGACGGCTCAGTTGAGAAGTCAATTGACCAATTTCACTCAACAAGATGGAGAGATTGTATGATTCGTGGGAAAGGTTCAAAGACCTTCAACGTCTTTGTCCTCATCATGGTTTAAGCAAATGGTTGCTACTTCAAACATTCTATAATGGGCTTTCTTGTAATACCAAGATGTCTATAGATGCTACATCCAATGGAGCTCTTATGAACAAGTCTTACAGGGAAGCATATGCTATCATTGAAGACATGGCAATCAGTCATTGCCAATGGAATACTGAAAAGAGTAATCAGCCGCCTTCATCTTCTATTACTTCCAGGAAACAAGCAGGTGTCCATGCTATTGAAACCGTTGATCTAATTTATGCTAAGTTAGATGCCCTCACTCAAAAGTTTGAAAGGGTGACTACTCAACCAACTCAACCTATGAATCTTATTTGTGATGCAAACTAGGCTTTGGGGCGGGTAGATTCTCCTAGCTATCCTTCTTTATTCCCTTCTGAGGAGACTGTGGAGAAGTGCCATATGGTAGGGAACTATAGGAACAAATAACTCTACAATCCATATATCAACTCCTACAACCTAGGTTGGAGAGACCATCCCAACTTTTCCTACCGCAACAATAATACTCAAAATTCCCAACCACTTCAGAATAATCAACCACAACTTGTTGGGAATAGACAATCTGCAAGCAACAATCCTCCAAGGTTCAATAATGACAACCAAAATCCCAATCAACTCCAGCCATACTCAAAACTCATTTTTGAGTCACTCCTAGAGAACTTTGTCTCATGTTAAATCAAGCATAATGAAGAATTTTGCCAACATGGACAGTTGATGAAAGACACCATCCAACAGATTTCTGACAAGGTGGATGGCATAGCTACACACACAAAGATATTAGAGAATCAAGTTGCTCAACAGCCCTTACAAATCAACAAACTTCTTCAGGACTATTCCAAGCTAGCATGAATTGAACCCAATAGACAAAGGAAAGTATGTTGCATCCAACTCCTTTTCTGGATTACACTGAACAAGAAGAATAATGAAAAGTGTCACTCTGGACTCAAAATGGAGGACCTTGTGGGAGTTGACCCCACATTTAGGATAGATTTTTTTATTCACATTTGCTCAAGAACTTTTTCATTCCCAAAATAAATTTGCCATGGATGAATATAATAATTTAGACCCTCATAAACATATATCATCGTCTTTAGAGGTGTTGAGAGAAGGAAAATCAAGTTCTGTAGAAATTCAATGAGACATGACGTGTGAAACACATCATACGACGTGTCCGCACTCATAAGATAGAAATTCATGAATCTATACAGAAAACACGACATGTCTTTTTCTATACACAATGTGTCTTTTTCTAGACACGACGTGTCCTCATTCCAGAAGCAAGTTTCTATAAAGTCACACGACGTTTGCAAATTATAACACGACATGTCCGCTCTAACATTTGAATACTGGTTTTTTTTTGGAAAGTAGCACGACGTGTCTTTATTTGCACACACTATTTCTCCATCACCTTGAAGAAGTCAGGAAGTTCACATAAATTTTACATGTCATGTCTTAATTCAAACATGCAGTGTACGATAGTTCAATCGAATGCCAAAAATCTTCTGAAAACTCACACATCGTCTCTTTACACTGTGTCGTTATCAGTTTGGGGATGTCAGAGGGTTCACTAAAAAGTCACACACCGTGTGTAAGTTCACACATGACATGTGTTTCATAAGAAGTGCTCTTGCTAGAAATAAACATGCCATGTCTTTATTCGAACATGGCGTGTCCTCATCAAGCAAATAAAAAAAGGGACAGTTAAAATGTGCATCGCGACATGTCGTGTGCCACAAAGCACACACCATGTTTATAAGTCAAAAATAGGATTTTAAACCCTAGTCTCTAGCCGCCATACCTATTTCATCATTTGCTACAAACTCCTTTCCAACCGTGTCCTCGACAGTTGTCGCCTCCGCTCACTCAGCCATCATAGACAACGAGAGACGCCTCCACATGCGTTGTCACATTCGTTGCCTTCTCAGATCATGCTGCTACTCCTAGTCTTCTTTTCTGCGGCAACCCCAACGTCCAGATCCGACGCCACCTCTCCAACCGCCATCAAACCAAGCCCATTGCTCAGTCGCCGGTGTTGAGCACGCACGCGATCCAACCACACAAGGAGAGCAAGTCCAAATCCAATGCTCTTAAACTCCATCATCCACCAGGTTCACTGATTCGCTGCCATAAAGTCCAGAGCGCACAACCTCTGCTCGATCCAGGCCACCGCCAACTTGGAGCTCGCCATCATCACGTGAACAAGCTTGAACATGCCATCCAGCCTCGCCGTCTCCAAACTTTAGAAGTGCCTGTTCGAACGAAGACACGTCGTGTGGTTCTCAGAACACGGTGTGTCGCCCCGTTCATTTTTCTCTGAGCTCGACACCTTCCCCTACCCAGAAGACACGTCGTGTACAACAACTTACAGTGTCTCAGTGCTCTGAAGCTCAATCTCAACACCAATGGCACCGATCAAGTAAGCATTCAAACATCAATGGGGGGAGAGCTCTTCCTCAACTCCAAGCTACATCTCCAGCACTCAGTTCAGAGTCATAGAGGAAGAAAACCCCGCATATCAATTTTTGATCTCTCGTAGGGTCCTCCCTACATGTTTTGCATGTGAACATACTATGGAGGCACTGGGGTTCAAGGAGGAGGTCATGGGGCTGCTAGAGGAGCTGGGACTCAAATACACATGCTGCACGGTGAGCAATACATACCCTAGGTGAGTTTCTTACTACCCTTAAAGTTGAGAACGACCCAAAGAAGCCTCATAAGCCCTATAAAATTATTCGTTTTCGTCTTTTGGGTCAAAGTTATACAATAACGTCAAGTAGTTCTGTGAGGCGTTCCACTGCCATTGTGGGGGTGGGCTATCTTATCCTCCACAGTTCAACAATGATGAGTTTTGGAGGGAATTGACAGACGATCACATCCATGATGCTAAGTAGGCCACGACACAACAAATTCATAATCCCATATTCCGTTATGTCCATCGTCTTCTCAGTACAAGGGTTTTGTCGAGAAAGAAACTCAAGGTACTATGTGGAAAGCATGACCTCTTCTTTTTATGGGGAATGGTAAATAACTACAAATCAATGTAGGATATTTCATACTTACCAGGTTCTTTGATATCAAGAAGAGAGAATCATGTGATATCATGTGTGGGGGTTTTATAACCCACATAGCTTGCAAGGTTGGTGCTAATTTTATCGGTATGGAGGATGCACCTGGAATGAACCTTGTTGATATACAACTACTTATTTCTTCTGGTCTCCTTGTTTGGATTCCCAATGAGGATGCCAAATTCAGACTTTTTTGATGATGATTAATTCATTGAACTGCCTAATTTGGAGCTTATTACTCT
The DNA here is from genome assembly GCA_963693085.1 of Alisma plantago-aquatica. Classification (NCBI taxonomy): domain Eukaryota; kingdom Viridiplantae; phylum Streptophyta; class Magnoliopsida; order Alismatales; family Alismataceae; genus Alisma; species Alisma plantago-aquatica. The sequence continues at coordinate 27,998,594 of OY856410.1, forward strand.
GGCAAAAAAAGGACATGGAAGTTTGATCTATATGGTTTTGATGACGATGAGGAAGCCCCCTATAGCAGTTGCACCACCACCACCCTCCACTGGCACACAGACAAATTACAGCTAGGCCATGCCTAATGTACAACGCCTCTACAGCTACGTTCAGCAATGTTTTGATCGGCAAGATAAACCTCTAGATCTAATGAGCCAGTAATATTCTGTTAGGCATGGCATGATTCAGTAACATATATGTGGCACATTTCCCAAGGCCACTAAGTCATGCCTACCCTTCCGCCTCCACCTCAGCCAGAGCTGACTCGTGTAGACATCCCCACTAATGATGATCTTCTTAACTAGCATTTCTCAGCTAGTCATGAGGGTGTTGGCCCTTCATCTTGATTTCTCCATGGCAGGTAACCGGTTGCTACCAACTTGGGTTTGAATGATGCGGTGAGGACAATGCAGATTTCAAACTTAGGGGGGAGTAACCGGCTGGTAATGTAATTTCCCAATCTCCTCGTGCACCCAGTTGCGAGAAAATCCATGATAACTGGACTCCTCTAGTTTCCAATCCTACTAGAGGTAGAAGAGGACCCATGTGCCCTTGGATCTTAATCCAACGACTGCCGTGGTGCGCGCCTGATCAGTTTATTTAAGAAAATAGCTGTGACATTTAATGATTACTCATTCACTTTATGGATTTTCAAAAATCCATATCTCTTAAACCATTCATCCAAATAATCCCAAATTTTGAGGGAAACTTAGTAATGTCTTAATCTATCATCATGCCAAATTTGGGATCATTATCTAAAGAAATTAGGTCCCTTTATTTATTTGCAAGTTATTACCCAATTATGTATATTTCTCAACTATTTTCTCTTTCCTTTGCCATTAAATTATTATTATGAGTTCCTTGAACCTCAAGGAACCTTAATGGCTCGAAATCCCATCTTGAGAATATCCCTTAGCCTTTTACTTATCTTTTATCCATTTTCTTATTATCTTACTTATCTCCTTATTCTTTTTAAGGATTTCTCTTTATCTTTCATTTCCTTTTTCCCCTTTTCATATTTCTTTTCTTAGAAACGAATTTTATTCAATTGTGGCCATTAATGCCACTTTCTAGATATTTCCAAATATTTCTTATAAATACTTTTCTTAATACTCATTATCTTGTATCTTTTTCTAATAGTTGGACTTTTCTTCTTTTCTTCTCTTTTATATCCATTATTGGATTAATATAATAATGAGAATCACGAAATTCCTATCCAAAGGAATATTTGTAAGGAAACCCATCCTTTGAAGCAAAGCTTACAACCTTTTTAGTTAATCCCAAATTCACAAAATCATTATATTTCAATTATGAAAATACATGCAAAATTGAGGTTGTAACAAGAGGAGTCCAGGGAACCACTCCCCCTCTCAAATCAAAGTCGACTCTTTTACTCTTGGTTCACTTGATGCGGGTGACACACTTAGGTCATATGTTGGACCTTAATGATATATGCCATGTACATTGGTTTTTTAATGTATATTGAATGTTGATATCAAGGTTGGACCATGATACCATGATCCTATGGGACATCCTTCTATGTTTGACTGTACTTCATATGTCCTAAAATTTTTGCCCAAACCTCTTGACTTGATGAACTATGATCCTTCTTGCCCTATTGTGATCCTTACAACCTTGTTATGTGTTGAGCTGACCCAAATCTTGAAATGATCATATAAAATGTGTGGAACCTTAGAATGACATGAATATTGAACTACACCTCATTTATGATCTCTAAATCAGTAAAAGATCATCAAACATGCAATTAACAACTTGTAACCTAACTTGGCCAATAGCCTAAAATGGATCTAGTTAGGGTTAATGATGAAGAACTAATTCATGTGTGTAATCTTGTTCTTGATCAGGTTTGGCTTGTGGCTATGGTCAAGGATAAGTTAATTAAGAATCTCTAAATCTGGTATGAGCTTTAATAATTATATGACTATGGCTTTCTTGCTTGACATCTGATACATATGTATGCTTGTTTACTTGTTCAAATATTGCCATGTATTACTCTAGTATTGTACTCAATGTTTGTCTTGTGGCATTTTTTTATAGCTTGCAAACATAATATGAAAACTCCATTATACAAACCTTGTACACCTGTATGTACTCTCAGGGTAAGGACACAAGGTTTGGCATACTACTTGAGTTGTAAAGATAGGGAAGACCATGTCAATAAAAGGGTTAGCTAATCTTGAGCACCCTTACAAACTCTTCCGATGGGAAGTAGTCAAAGGCCTTATGGTATATGATGTTGCTAGTATAATTGGAGTAAAATGACATAAAGCATGGGCTCTCGCTTTGCTAAATATTTAAATAGATTATTTTTGTCCGTCATTTCTGTAAATATTTTCAAATTATGCAAAGCTTATGTATATGTATCTTTTAGCCCTGTACTCAACACTTTGAGTTCTTGACCCACCTTGTTTCAGATATTTTATAGGTTCAGAGATGGTTAGCAATTGATGGGCTTGGTCAGCTATGTTAGGTGTACTTGTTGTAAGATCCCTAGTATACATGAGTAGACTTGTAAGAAAATGTATTGTTGAATATGTATATGAAATCTTATAATAAAATAATGTTGCTTAATATACCTTATCAAATTTTGAGATCATGATTGGTGTTTGCATCCTATTATTTGTTCATGTATCCTAAAATTTATGCTTCCTAATGTATACTTGGATAATGCCATGCTAGGGATGATGCCTAGGTCCTAGTGTCATTGAATTTATAGTCATTTGGAGTTGGTATCGATGGAAACATATAATACATGAATATTGCTTAGAAAAACGAGAGGAATCCATTAAAAATAGTTGTAGAAGAAAATTCCTCTTGCAATTGGAAAAGTAATGGAAGTTACCAACTTTAATGCTTTGATGATTAAGAAACCATATTTCGAGATGATTGATGTTTTTAGTAGGGTTTAATGGATGATTAAAGTTGATATTTACCTGTTAATTATAAAAAGGTACATTAAGAATAAAAAGGATGAACTTTGCACGTAATTAGTTTAATTTAGAATTCATGTGCATAAATATGCTTTAATGGGCCTTGAAACCCTAATATTAGTAAATGTGACTCATAATGGTTTTAATTATTCAAAATCATGAATAAAGTTAAGATTTGATGATTCTAAGCTATTTTGAGTATAAGGGTTTCTAATTGTGGATAAATACCTTTAATGTAGAAATTAGGGTTTTCTAATAAATAAAGGTAGAATTAATGACAATTAGAATTCATATGTGAATTAGACCATAATGAACTATGAATTGATGATAAATGCATATAATGATCTTGTCATGGAATAAAAGGGATAAAAATGGTAGCTTTAATGTAAAAGAGGCTTAATGGACGTAATTGATGATCATTTGTACTGTTTTTGAAATTAAGCTTATATGTTGTTAAAAGGGTAACCTTAATAACTTTCATGAAGGATAGATGAGAAATTAGGGTTTAAAAGAGTAAAATGAAGTAAAAACCCTAATTGCAAAGTAAACCCTAAAAGAGGTAGAAATCCTAAAAGGGAATAGAAACCTTAAGTAGCAAGATGGTTTGAATAGATTTTGATAAAAAGGAATTGAATGTAATTTCAGGACTCTTGTACTTGCTTGATTGGATGTCTTGATTGATTGGACTATTCTATCTCAATTCAACCTAACATGTATGTGGTTAATAACGATTAATCGCATTAGTTTTCCCAAAGGTTTCCCGGATGGTTAATCGCATTGATTGAGACTAAACAGTTTGGATGTTCATACTGCAATTATAAAGTCACTATTGTTATCACAATTGTAAGTACATGTGGATTCTCGCACCTACATGCCACCTTGATGGAAGATGCCATAAAGGTCAGGCCCAAGAGGGTAGACCAATGGGCACCATGAGAGGTGACCCCAGACACCAAGCTCGGGAATGAGAAGGTGGTCTATGTTGCATGACTATGGGGCACCATGAGAGGTGACCCCTAGGCACCAAGCTCAGGATTGAGAAGGTGGCCTTAAGTCATTGGCAAAAGAGAAACCCTAGAGGGGTATTCCAGGGTTAGGGCAAAAGCGGTGGAGAATGACACAATGAAAATGTAAATTGGTTTGCTAATTACCCTGATTGTGATAATTAAATTGTTAACCATATTTGTGAGATTTTGGTTGTTCCCACATACTAGCATATTCTTATATGATGACCGACATTTTGTTTGTCGACGTTTTAGGTACAACAATTGAAAGAACAAATAGTAAAGTGACACATTGTGGAAATAAGAAATAAAGTGCAAGGAGGATTAGATAGAATGGATCCAGGCAGTGGATAGAGTAGTTTACCAAAGTTTTTAAAAGGTATGCAAAGTTTTATTTTATACCAGTTTTCAGTTTAGTTGGTAAATTTTGATAATTGTTATTGATTATTTGTCAAACCTTTGATCCTGTTAATTGGGATAATGGCTCTGATCTCCTAATCTCCCTTAATTGGGGGTTACCGGGAGGTGGGGTCGTTACAATTGGTATCAGAGCATAGGTTCCTCATTTAATCTTTAATAATTATTAAATTTTACAAACTCGATAGAACCCAAGGGAGTTATTAGAGGATTTTCCAAAAGACAGAGGTGTCTAGAAAAGGATCACGTCTGGGGTTCGGAAAGATTTTCCTTCGCACCGCTAGTCGAAATATGATGACTCTTGGATCCGTGTGACTTCCTGGCCAAAGTCTCAGGATTTGACTCGAAATAAGATACCTTTAGGACTCTCTCATCATGTTCATCCCTTCTCAACTCAAATTCTATTAAGGATTATAAGGATTAGGGTTTTCTCTCTTTTCCTCACCCTCTTGAGGTATGGGTAAGGTTGATAAGGTTTAAGGAATCCTCCACCAAATTTATAAAAGGCATGTAAATAAGATGTCATGGACATAAGCTTAATAGATTAAGCGTAAAAGAATAGATACATTCTTAGGTCGTATGGCATAAGTTGTCATGCCCTCAGGAGAAAACTGAGGCTAGACCTTCTTGTCAGGAGGATAAGTAGAGAGAGAGAGTTAGTCTTGGAGGTAGAGATCTCCGTTTCAAGTAGAGACCTGGCACATCCTCTAGATGATGTTAACCCTAACCCTAAGTGTTGGTGAGTTAGATGTCATGATAGACCAGGCGTGACGGTGGACATGCTTTTGGATGCCCATATGAGCCATGAGAGGTTGGACGACCTAGTAGCTTTGGCGACCCAACCTTGGGAAGGATCGTGCATGTTAGAGTGAAGGATAGCTCCTTCAATGTTGAGGATAGAGAAGAACTTATAGAAACCCTATGGGCTTATGCAAGTAGGGCATAACATGCACCTAGAATATGATAGTAGTGTGAGAAGTATGTCAAAACCCTGGCCAAGGGAGTTTGTTGGATAGCTGATGAGATAAGCATAAGGAGTTGTGGATAACCTTGAGCAAACATAAGTTGAACCTAGGCTTCACCCACGTAGAGGTATGCTTGTGAGCTTGATCCATCTTCATGGAGAGAGGACCTTTAGTATAAGGCTGGTTGTGGAGTTAGCTCTAGAGAGAGAGAGAGAGAGAGAGAGCAAGACCCAAGCAAGAAGGTTGGAAGCCTAGACACTGAGATATGAGGAAAAGTTGAGAGTTGAGGATGATGCGACCTAAGTGGATAATAGTGGTTGCCTCATGTTGACAATATCTTGGTTGCTATTAGAGGAATCAAACCCTAGAGAGAGGATGAGATTGTTGGTATGTTACGACCCCACCTCCCGATAACCCCCAATTAAGGGAGACCAAGAGGTCGAAGCCGCACCCATTAATCCCGGATCAAAGGTTCGACATATAACCATAAACAATTATTGAATTCTAACAGACTATACTGAAAATGGTAATAAAATTTTTCTTTACATACCTTTTGAAAACTTGGATCTCTAACTTCTATCCATGCCGATACTAATATATCTAATCCTCCTTTGTACTTTAATTCTCTTTTAGTATCACATGTGCCACTTTACTGTTTGTTCTTTTCATTGTACCTAAAACGCCGACAAACAAAACGTCAGTCAGCCGTAGCTGGTATGTGGGGGAAAACAATAAACATGCAACTATGATAACAATGTAATCATTCAATTACTTATTTAACAACCAATATTACATTTTAGATATAACTCCGTGATCCAAGGGTACCCTATCCTCTGTGTTGTCCCCATTAAACCCCTCATGATCCGCCTATAAGTGAACCAGTTTCTAGGGTTGAGTCACATGGCACTACTCGTAAGTAGACCACTCCTTAACTCAGGTTTTGCTAAAGAGTCTCTAACTCACGGTAACCTAGACCTTGCTCTAGGATTACCCCTTTTTTTGGCCTTTTCAAAGTAACAGAGGTGGACCCGGATCTAGCCAGTTATATTTGCACATTTATGGTGATAATCATAGTCACTTTATAGTTGCATGAAATAAATAAACATCCAACAATTTAGTTGCATTCAATGCGATTAAACATTTGGGAATCCATCGGGAAACTATAGCGGTTATTCATAATCGTAACCACATACCTGATCCATAGTAACTTGATGTCCATGCATTAACATCCAACACAATTAATAAGTAATCAACAATATCCTGAAAATAATGCATAACATTCAAGTGTCATTGTTTTATTCAAAACATCCACAAGATCAATCTTGTATTCCACCTTATAATTTCTAGGCCAACCTTAGGGTTTTATAGGTTTTTAGCCTTCATTATGCATTTATCATTTTTAATGCTCTTTTAGTTCACAATCCTTAATTTCTGCATCATAGGCACAATTGAATGTCAATTAAGTCAAATATGTTTCTTTTACACTAAAACTATTATCTTTATCCTTTTAGGTCATATCCAAAACATTAAGGCTAATTATCATCTTCGGTTTCTTTCAAATTGACAAATCATATCTCATTATAGTTCAACTCACATATATGAACCTTATTTTATCACTATTTCCACTTTTATACAATAGGAAACACTAATTATCCAAATAATTCACATTAAAGATCTTTGGTACTCAATTTATCTTCGAATCATCATATCTCTATTTTATTATTCGATTTGTACAATTAAAACCATTATCATTCATATCAACATAAATTAGGGTTTCTAATCCCATTAAGGCATATTCATGTGCATAGAACCCTAAATTAAACCAACTATATAAAAAGATTATCTTTTTAAATCCTATTTTCACTTTTATTAACAACAGGTTAATATCAGCTTGAATTATCCATCTATCATCAAATCTAAGGGTTTTTCCTTAGTTAAATCATTAAAGATGATAACTTTATGTACTTTTCCAATTTCAAACATATAAACTCTAAATTAGACTACTCATGTGCAAAGTTCTTCCTTTTTGAACTCATTGTTACTTTTTACATTTAACAGATTAATATCAATTCTAAAGATCCATTAAACCCTATTAAACACATTAATCATATCAAAATAGGGTTCCTTAATCTTTAATTCATTAAAGATGGTAATTTACACTATATTTAGCACTATGATCATATTTAGACTATAAATCTATTTTTTTTGGATTCCTTGTGTTCTCCTGATCAAAATTCATATATAACTTGTTTTAATCCGAGCTACGGTTAAATAAATATGAATTTTTTAATTAAATCACTTAATGGACCAATAAGAAGAGGCCACGTGTCTTCGTCCATGCAACGTTAGCTTGCCAATTCGGGAAACATAACGATTTGACTATCTTTCCCCTGCGTAAGTGGGCGCTCCTTCACACCCCAGAGGGGTATTTCCATCCAAGGTCACCCGACCTTCTTCAACCTTGTGCCAGCGGCTGGCCGCCGCCCTAGCAGCCGACCGCGCCGCCTCTCCTTCCTTCTCTGCACCCCGCTGACCTCCGATGAGGCTCTCACTACCTCCGCACTACCCTCACACACCTAGGGAGTCCTTTGTGCATGACTAGGGCCGTCGTCTCGAGCTGGGCAGCTCGTGATCCATGATCGGTATTGCAGGTTGTGCTGCAGCCCTTGTGCGAAGACTGGAGCATGAGGATGGTGGCTGCGGTTCCCTTGGACGACGTGCAACACCCTACCTCCATTGTGATGGCTCCAAGATCCTTCGTTGCCCCAGGGGTAGCGCTAAGCTTCCGGTTAGGGTTTCAAACGCAAAGAAAGAAGAAGAGGAGAAAGAGACGCGGATTTCTCCTTAAGCTCGAACTAGGAGTCTATCCCTTTTTTATAGGGGAGTTCATACGTGCCCTAACATGGCCCTCTAAGTGAGGACAAGTCCCACTCTCATAAGGACTCCTATTTCTTCAAGGAGAAGAAATCCTTTTCTCTCTCCTTAACCTTTTGATATTTTCTAATATTTGAGTATATAGAAAATTCGAAATTCCTCTTTCTTATCTCCTTTATTCTTACTCTTTAATCTATTAGAGTTTCTATTTTATTTTAATAGAAACAAATACCCTCTTTATTGCAACACCACATAATTCCTTAATAATGCATTATATTATCCTCTTATTTTGAAATTTTGGTATTTTCTCTTTCATCTTTCTTCATTGGGACTCCTTGGATCCCAAGAAACTTTATTATTTCGAAATTACTTTTTAAGGATACTTATTATCCTTCTAGATACAACTAAATGCATTATTTCACATTATCTTGTTTATTTCTCATTAAATTATTTCTTTTTGAGGATTTCTCTTTATTTCCCTTTTATTTTCCTCATGGGTATTCCTTTTATCATTAGAAATCTCATGGATACGAATTATCACCAAGAAAACTCATTTATGCCTCTTTCCACTCATTTTCCACATTTTATCATCATTTTCAATTTCTTTATTAATAAAGAAATACTTAATCACCCTTTTCTTTTCTAATTACCTTCTTTTTGCAACCTTGGTCTCCTTGGTACCCAAGGAACCCAAGAGGCACGAAATCCTCTTTGGATTTGCCCTCTAGAGGTTTCCATCTTTTTCTTTTCTCAAATATTCAATTACTCATTTACTAATTGAATTTTCTTGTTATTTCCTTGTTATTGGGCCCAATAGCCAATACAGCCCACAAAGCAACCAATCAAGGCTATTGTGAAAGGAATCCATTTATTTGAAGCAAATTATATCATTATTTGTTCAAATATCTTTAATATGAGAAATTACATTTCTCACCAATTGAACCCAAAAATTGGGGTTATAACATCCTTCCCCTCTTATAGGAATTTTGTCCTCAAAATTCAAACAAGAAAACAAACAATTCAGGATAAGACTTTTCCATGTCCATCATTAGCCCCTATGTGGCTTTGTCGTACCCATGGCATTTTCAAAGAACCTTTATTATCACATATTCTTTTCTCTGAGTATTTTCATCCTGGCGTCTATAAACTACACAGGTGACTCAGGCCATTTCAGCCTCCCTTGGGGCACACTAGGTTCATTGCTTAGCACATGGTCGGGGTACCTCACATAGCGCTCTAAATTTGGACACATGGAAAACATCTCCCATTACTCTATCCTGAGGGGTAGGGTCAAATCTAACCTTCTCCACCCATCCATCTCTAATGGCCCCATGTATCGGGGACTCAACTCTCTTAGTTATAACTTAGAGGGGTCGGATTTTCATGTCACATTTTCTCCCACAGTAACTTGTATGTCAGTCTACTTTGCATCTGCTCACGACTCTCATCGTCTCTAGGCTCCTTTCAGCCCTTGCACAATCAAAGTGACTTCATCTACGCGCACAGTGGTCCTTTTCTAACCATTATGTGGTCCTTTTCTAACCATCATGTGGTCCTTTTCACCAACATCACCTTACTGAAGTGGTGACCGACACAACCTCCCTTATAGAGCTTCTTATAAAACCCGATACTGGCTATGGTGGTCACATCTTTCATAGGACAAGAACTATCTCTAGATATCACCCTGAACGAGCACACATGCTCTCATCAGACCCTTTAGTCTGGATCTTACTAACCGTAGTTAGGGGTGATAAACTATACTAACATTGAGTTCTTCATGTATCTACTTCCACTTTATGGATGTGAACCTTTAGTTCAAACTCAAGAACCTTTGAACTCGCTTCATGGTGTAGTTGAACCATCTTTCTCATGGGTAGTTCAACTGGATCTGTCCCTTAACTGAACTCTTCCTTTCTCATATTATCTAGGTAAGGTGACCTACCATAACCCATATTGTATCTCGACCTTCTTTGGCCCAGGGAAGACCCTATCACAACATCCATAGTGTTGAGCTCCCATTCCCTCTCAGGGATTCTTTTGTCCTCCATATCGATACACTGGGTTACTGGGGTTCGTCCTTTACCTCCTGGCTTGCATGGTCATAAACCACATGCAACTCCATATTAAGCATCCAAAGTGCTAATGCCATTTTCCATGGTGTATGGTGATCTTCAATCATAATTTCATGTATGTCATGATTCTTCAAGATCGATTCCTCCAAAACCCTAAACCACTCTAGTCGAGGTTTCCTCACCTTCTTTTCCAAAGAAGTACATCTGAGGTTCTACCACCATCCTTTCATTGCATCCAGGACTAGACTGGCTAACCAAACAACCATGAATTTTCAACGAATCTTGTTACATCTGAGTGTTATCCAAACACCTCTCCTTTTCAAACTTAGGGTTAGCCAAACAACCTTTTCTAACTTCTAGTCAAACAAGTCTTAACCAGAGCATTCATTACTACCTCTCATCCTTAGGTATTAGGTAATATTGAAGACATACACTTCCATGTATTTCACTTATTATATTACCTCAAACTCCATGTCTATCTCTATTAAAAACATTCTCTGATTTCATCATCATGGTGACCAAACTCAACCTGGTATAACTTGTAAGCTCTACATAGCTCATCATAGAAACTTCCTCATAAGGGGATTACCTCATTCCTCTTAGTGTTTGTAAGCCATCCATCATTCATTCACTTTACCATGGTAAGATATCTTCTCTATCCCCATTTCTCGTGGCAATGCTCCAACCTACATCATCTCTTATCCTTGGTGTATGACATGCATAATGTCCTATCTCTCACCCCCATAACAAGAGGACATAAGCATTTGGCTGCAGTCCAAATATAGAGTTCTTCATGTTCCAAGAGTAGAGATGGTACATCCCACCTTGCCAGTACACCTTTAAATCTAAGTTGTAACGTGCCACATATGTCTCTTCATCACAACCATTATGATATCCAACTAGTCTTGAACCTACTGAGGTTTATATCCTTGGTCATCTCCTCTAGGTCTATAGGGTACCGACTCTTTTGGGGTCATCCCTCTCCCTCATGCATTAAGAGAGTGCCCTACTCATCTGCCCTTTGGGTCCCATGAGTTCATGAAGGTGATCAATCTCCTAACCCATGGCCCTAAGACAATGATAGTTGTTACCTCCCGACCCTATGGTCATGTGCAACTGGGGAATTAGGTAACTCCTACTTTCATCGGTCTTATCCCTACCTGACCCTATGATAGACTTAGGATTCTCCATAATAGTACATGTTCACTTAGAACCTTACCCAAGTCTTCATCATCTCTCTTTCTGCATTCATGGGCTGGCTTTCATCCTTTCATAGGGATCATGGCAACCTGCCTACCTTGGTCAAGCCCCACACCGGTTACCTCCATGGTAACACATCCATATGCACATAGAGATGGATATCTATGGGTCTAAAGGTTCATTCTCATACCATGTACTTTTCACTTAGCTTCTCAAGATCCTGTGAGACCTCTTTAGGTTACCTTGAACCAACAAAACTGACATACACCCTTCCAAAGGGGTCCCTCTCCCATGATGGGAGGAAAACTATCTCTAAGGTCACAAAAGCTCTTAGGTCCAGGGTTTACATCCACCCAAGCCTACTTAATCCCTAGCAAGCCATTAAGGCATGAGAAGATCACTTACTGTACCATGCTAGGTCATACTTGTCCTCTTTCCTCGATGTTGGATTAAAATCAAACTTTCCCTTTATCATCAACCTAGCTGTGAGGGGTTCATCAAACACACCTTAAACTTCAGAGGCTCCTCTTTTCCTCTATTCCTGAGGATTACTATGCTCGCTTCTATAGGAACTCCACTTCTCATTATGAGCCTTAGGTACACCACTTCCCCTCTTAGGCCTAGGAACCCTAGGTACACTGCATGATCTGTCTCTTAACTACAAACCAAGCATGAAAAAGGCATGACACACACGCCTTGTCATCCTTCAACTCAAGCAACACTTAGTGTTGGGTCATCTTCAAGGACAACCAACAAGGTACAAGGCCTCATAACCCGCTACTAAACCTTTCTAGGTCTAAGGAACTCTTTTTCCTACCTCAGAAGGTAAACACCTATACTGCATGCACATAGGCACCATATGCTTTATCTTCACTGTCTAGGGTTTGGTCCCTCTAAAGGCAACCAAGATATCATCAACTTATGAGGCAAGCACTGTCATCCATCGTTCAGGGTTTTAGGCTTCCAACCTTCTTGCTGGGTTTCCTGCTCTCTCTAGAGCTAACCCTTCATCCAACCTCACTATTGGTGGTCCTTTCTTCATGAAGGATCAACCTCAAAGGCATGCTCTACATGGGTGAAGCCTAGGTTCGAACTTATGGTTGCTCAAGATCATCCATGACCCTTTATGCTCCATCATAATTCCTTATTCAGGGTTCCATCCCACTGTCAGCATTATGACATGCCCTAGGTGTCAGCTATACCCTACTTGCACAAGCCCATAGGGTTTCTAAGGTCCTTCACTAGCATCATCATCTAAAGAGCTATCCTTTGCCCTAACATGCATGACCCTTCTCAGGGTTGGGGTTGCCAAAGGTGATAGGTCACCCATGGATCTTATGGCATCCCAAAGGCATGCCCTTCAAACACCTGGTCCAACTCATCTCTCTCTCTAACCTTCACTTAGGGTTAGGGTTAGCATCATCCTCAGAGGATGTGCCAGGTCTCTACTTGCAATGGAGACCTCCATCTCCAAGACTAACTTATCCTCCTGACAAGAAGGTCTGGCCTCAGGTCTCTTCTGAGGACATGACAACTTATGTCATACGACCTAAGCATGTAAATATGAGGTGAGCGGGAACGGTATACATACGCTCTAAAATATGGAGTGGGAAGGAACTGTATACATCCGCCCTAAGTAGGAAATACACATCTACTCAAATATATTTTCGTATGCAGGAATTTTGAACATCTGCATTTATATGTAGGAATGTTCATGCCCACATAAAATAACATGTAACATTATACTAGAAATCGCCACATGATGCATAATAAAAAAAATAATCAAGTATAACAAATAATGATGATGAGAACACCCATCATGTATAAAGTGGGATCAGATGATCCTAATCAACATCCACCTTAATAGTGGGCAAAAGACATCATGTTTCATCATATAGAGTTCCATCAAGAAAAATGTACAAGGAAGGACCAGGAGAATGTCCAAACATGATAATAAGATGAGTAGCAATATAAGGTAGTTCACATGAGCATATTTTCCAGAAGAACAAGATAATATGTAGGCTAATGTCCATATGACCAAAAGAAAGATAAAAGTAGGCCAACAATGAGAAAAATAAGAGATGAAAACATACATTTAGAGGGAGAAATCAGAATCTGCTCAATATAGAAATAATGTGAGTTGCAATCATACCTTTAAACTTGAGTCCTAGAAACACTCTTCACCAATCTAGTTGTTTCCAAGATCACCTTTGCCTAATTACAAACTATTCACATTTATTAGGGTTTTGAGACTCATATAAATGTAATGAAACCCTATTCTAGATCTTTTTAGAAAACCTCAAATTTTGGACTCAAAACCTAGACCATATGATTCCTTATGTTTTTATGATCAACAAAACATATTTATTTGTTATATTTGGAGTTAAGATGAATTAGTTACCAATTTTAGGGCTTTTATATTAATTAATTAGATACTCAAAATCCATCATTGAAAACATGAAAATCAGGCTTTAAAACCATTTTTTATTAGAAAGAACACATTTTTTTTTATTCCAAAACGAATTCATGTATATTTTTTGGACACGCGAATTAAAAATATGTTTTTTGCAATTTCGACCAATCAATTAATTAGATAAAGCCACGTAGGCGAGAAAATCCGTGAAAAGAAAAGTAGGTTGGGCCTGCATGACTTGGCCCAATCATAGGTAGCTAAGTCAGCGGTCAAACTCATGTGGTCTCGGTCCACTGAGAAAACAAATCACGACCAAAAGACCATATTACCCTCATGCGAGAAAGCAATAAAGAAGAGATGAGGAGGATAAAATCAAAAAATCATCAAAGCAATTCTTCCTTCCCAGGCTACATGCCATGGACAACAGTAGCAAGATGCCTGTCCTCGTGAAAATTGGGCGAATACGATCAAGGCAATGATTCAAGAAACCGAAAGCGAGAAAAGAAAGACAATGGGTTGACAAACTTACCGCTGGGAGCAATTGGTCAAAGATGGAGAATAATAGAGGAAGGCCCCGCCGTTGCAAACTCTGAGCCAAGAACAACATCGTGATGACTGTGCATGGAGACTATGAGCAAATTGGCATGAGGAAACTATTGCTCATGTGCCAACGACGATGTAGGTACCCCTATTTATAGGTGCAGTTGTTTGTTAGGGTTTATAGATGTAGGTGCTTTGAGAAGCAAAAGTGGGGATTTGGGCATTTTGTTAATACACGGAGAGAGATCACAACTAATAGCTTGTTTGGTGTTTAATATAAAGAGGAACGTAAGGGCGAAGAAATCTCAAAGAATGATCACGACCGTGGAAAGAGAAAACCAGTTTTAAAAATTACCATATCTCAACGGCACCTGCTTATTCGGTTGCAAGGTTAGTGATGACTTCTGAGTCGTCAGATCCTTTATCCAATAGCTGGAAATCATCCACACATCTAAGAGGCATGTGACACATCAATCTTATTCCAAATCTTAATCAGATTAAAGTCATACAAAATTATTTAAATTTTTCTCTCTCCTCATTTGAGGGTGTAAACAAACTCAAAAATTAATGAAATTTGACACTCGATCTATTTTGGATATTAGGAATCCGAATATGAAATTATATTTCCCCTTTTGAAGACTTATGATTCATTAAATAAACCAAATCTTATTTTCTCTTTCCTCATGTATTAATGACATTAGGATTATCTAAATTTGATGAAACTTCACCCACAAGTCATATTAAGTGTCTTGGATACAAATTTGGCATCAATTGTACACGTTGAAGTTGTTTGTACATTTATTTAATATTTTGAAGGTTCTACACACTTTCTCTCTCTTGATTCACCTTTTAATCAAATATTCTCCAAATTGAGTGAAAATTCACACAAAGGCATATTTTAGTGTGTAGATTACAAATATAAGATTATTTTCCACTTTTTGAGTCATTAAATGATTTATATCATATTTTGAATAAAAACTCATATTTTCTTTCCTAAAAGAAATTAGGGTAGTTATAATAGTGCAAATAATGTGAAACTTGACTCCCAAGTTAATTGGGATAAAAAATCCACAAATTTCACATTAGAATTCTCTTTTAGAATATCCTTTTATGAATTAAAACATTTTTGTCTTGTTATCATTATATTTATTATAATATTATTTCATCATCACTATTATTCATCTAATTGTGTCCCATATTTTTGTAACATCCATTCCAAACACACTCATAATTGGTATGCTAGAGCAGATGTAGTCACCTATGCATAATGGTGGAATTTTTTATTTACAACATATAATCTCAAGATAGCTCATCTATGCATAAAGGTAGTCTTTTTCATACAGTCTTGTATTTGATGCAATTCCCACATACCTTCCAATTTTAAGTTAAAATTTGTTATGGTGATGTCAAACAGTAATATGAGGTGCAGTCTAGAATCGCATGTAATTTTGATATTCCTAGAAGGTCTGTCTGTAGTATGGGCTTATGTGGTGAAATTATCCTTTCAAGGCTAGTAGTGGTGGATTGTGCCCCAATGAGTACTTTTGGTTACATTATAAGTTTCATTATATATCTTGAAGTCGTGAACACTTGATTTTATGCATCGAGGTTGATACCTTGAGTACAAGTGACTTCATGTCTAAGAACCACAATCACCACCATCACTGAGAGAGTTGGTTCTAACCATCACTCCATGGTCCCCATGTGCCATTCTCATGGTGGGTGTATTCGATACACTATTCTCTAACATGTATCGATGTGCTTGACTTGATATCACATATCATGACTAATGAGACTTTGTCATTAGTCAGCACACACTCTAATATATTATTGTTGTCTATTTTGCTTCCACAGTAATATTTGACTAGGGACATAACAAAAATGTATATACGCTTATCATACATATGATTTCATTGTTCAAGTCCTCAACCTGAAGACATATGTCATCGAGTAACATCATTATTTAGACATCTACTATGTCTATGTCATCATCTCATGATTGAGACAAACATAACAGACAGAATTACCTTTATCATTATTAAATTAGGTATCTAATACCCCATTACAATCATTGCATGATTGGTTCTCTAGGCATCATACCAACGGACTCCCACTTCTTATTCTAAGTGATATTAACATGTCCATCATGTCTATTCTGTGCAAAACCTTTTATAGCATGTTACCAATGTTTGCTTCTAGCTGGTATTTTGCAAGTTTCACATCTCCTTATTGTAAAACTTCTCATATGAGATGGAATTGTTGTAGTTTACTGTTTTAGATTACTTGCTTATCTAGTAGCTCCATTTATTGTCACAGTGTTTCTACTATGTCATTAATGGTTGGAGCCTCCCACAAGTTCATCCAAATGAACTTTGATCGATACAATATCATCATTGTGTTCATAATACCAAAATACTTGGCTTCTATCATAAAATTTAAATAATTGTCTCTTGACCGAAACTTAGATTGTGACTCATTAATTTTCTTTGTCATTTTGGAATCTTGCATTGGTGTAACTCTTTACACCCAACTCTTCCTTTTTACCATAACCAAGAAATAGATCATTTTAGTGCTTCTCAAGTACTTAAGGATGTTCTATATGGTAGTGCAGTGACTTTCGTTGAGATCTGATAGATATCCACTCATCATGTCCAATACATATGAGCTAACATGATGAGTACATTAAATTGCATACAAGATAGATCCAATTGCAATTGCATATGTTATCTCACTCATGTTTTCCCATTCTTCACAAGAACTTGGACACTGGGATCTTGAGAGACTAATCCCATGGAGCATGGACAAGTTTTCTCTCATTGAGTCTTGCATGTTGAACCCCTTATGCATCTTGCCAATGTATCTTCTCTTTCTTAGGTCAAGAAGCTTTCCAGATCTATCTCTATAGATCTCAATTTATATTACATAGGATGCTTCACCTAAACCCTTCATAGAGAGGGTACTTTCCTTGCCAAGTTTTAACATTTGTAGTATAAGGATATTATTCCCCATTATTATGTGGAATGTAAATATGCTCCCCACTAAATATTTTTTAGTCACATATTCCATTTTCAATTGTGACTAAAGTCAAACTCTTTGACTATCTTGTCAAATCAAAGATTCCAGCTCTAAGATGCTTGTTTCAATCTATAGGCTGAAGTTTGTAACTTATAGACTTTATTTGTAGTAACTGGATTTATAAAAACATTTAGGTCATGTCACGTACTCATCCTCATAAATTTTCCCATTCAAGAATGTGGTTTTCTCATCCATATGTCAAATCTCGTAGTTGTAATAAGTTGCAATGGCAAGCATGATCCTGATGGATTTAACCATGGAAAATGGTGAAGAAATTTCATCATGTTCAACACCTTGAACTAGATTGAAACCCTTTGCAACCAATCTACTCATATAGGTTTGTACACTACCATCCATATCAGTCTTCTTCTTGAAGAACCAATTGCACCTTATGGGTTTTACCTCTTCAGGTGGATCCACCCAGGTCATACCTTATTGGTGTACATGGAGTCCATCTTTGATCTGATGGCCTCAAGCCATTTCTCAAACTTTGGTCTCTCAATAGTTCTTTGTAGGTTGTTGTCTCATCATATGATGAACAAATCACTACCTTTATGAGTTATCAGATATCATAATCTTTCAATCTAAAGGTGTGTTCTACTAGAACTGTGAGTTTTGTGTTACATAAGGAACTTGAGATTCTACAACATGTTGTGATTCTCCGTGTTCCTACTATACCTCTTTAACTTCTATGTTTTCTTATTGGTCTCGAACTTTTTGAGTTTTAATATTCTCCCACCAATTCCCTTGGGACTAAATTCCTCTTAATGAATTCAACCATCCTAGCAATAAACACTTTTGTTTTCAGGTTGGAATATAAAAGTAGTATTAAAAAAAAACAACATTTATGTAATTTGTGGACAAAGCCTTTCAAGAAACTAATTTTCTTACACAAGCTTTCAATCCTAATCTTTATAAAAGACATATTAGGACACCTCTCATGCCATATCTCATATGGTATCTTTTGAACCATTTTAGACGGTACATTGTTTTGGTGTAAAGCATGTGTCCACAAGGAAATTGAAAGATTAGCTAGTTTGATTGATAATCGCACCATGACTATCAGGGTGTGGTACCTTATTTTTGATACATCATTATGTTTCAGGTGGAGTTCATTGTGATACACTACCACAGTCTCTCCTGAAAGTCATCAAACTTTTGGCCTTCAAATATTTCAACATCAATCATATCGAAGTGTATTCTTCATTCATGATCTCCTTGAACACTTCAAGAAATTTATACTTTTATTTCATTAAATACAAATTACCATATCTACTAGATCATCATTAAATATAATGAGGTACTAGTCACTACCTCTAGCAAATATTCAAAAGGTATACATACATCAATATGTACGAGCCCTAATAGAATACTTCCCACTACATCTAGTGAAAAGTGTTTTTGTCATATTGCCCAATAGTTAATACTTGCATGTCTCTATTGATTCAATAACCAAAAGATTCTAGACAATAATCAATATGGATTTTAGAAATGCATTTCCCATTATGTTCTCTAGAGGGTAATGCTATAATTATTCATTGTTTGAGTCATTGAGTCATTTGGTATGTATAACTATCTTTAGAACTATCAAATATAAACTATGAGATATTACAACCACTGCCATAAAAGTTTTTATCTTTGAAATCAAATATATTAATAGTATTCTTGTTCGTAAAAGATTCATGATGTTTTTGATAAATGGAAGGTACATTATATCAATTCACTAATTCTTTTACATGAACTTTAATCTTAGATGAATGACAGACAACAATTTGCTTTGCACAGTTCTAGCTTACTTCTTCTCTGGTCCTGAAGTGGAGATCTCAACCTCCTCCTCCTTCTTCCTCAGTTCCTCCAAGTAGAGAGGGAAATTCCTCTTCTAGTGTCTTGGCTGGCGACAGTAGTGACAATTGCCTCCCTTGGTCACCCCTTCCTTTGCTTTGAGTGCAGAAGACTTGGGGTTTTGTCTAGATTTAAAACACTTCTTAGCTTAACCTTTACCCTTAGACTTCCCGTTGCCTCTGTCGATCATCATCACAAACTTGGGCTAGTATTTCTTCATCTACACTTCAGTTGTTCTCAACATGCCAAGTGATTCTGACAACACCTTATCAAAACCATTCATGTTGTAGTTCATGACAAACTAGTTGTATGACTTCGACAGTGGCTATAGAATCACATCTATGACCTATTTGATCTAAGGGCTCTATAGGGGGGGTGAATAGAGCGACAAAATTTCTCACAAAATAGATTAGACCTTCAAATTATATCAATTTGGAGCAAAAGCTTAATGGCAATTTGAAGTCCTATCTAACAAGCATAGCAAGGATGAGATAGATTGATAGTAAGGACTTGACAAAGGGATATAGAGTGGTTCCACACTTCAAACTAGAAGTGAGTCAATCTACTACCTAGAGAGGTCAACCTCTAGGACTTTGCAAGTGCTTTTCTCTATTATATCACCACATAAATTTACAGTAATAGACCACCAAAGGAATTACCCATCCAACCACAAGGAGATCTCCACCTTAACAAGGAACTTACCCACTTAGCTTGAGTCTTTAGCCTTCACCCCTAGGTCTTACCCACTCAAGCTCAAGTCTTCTGCCTTGAAGGACTTTGCTTCTCCTCTTGGACTTTTAGCCTTTGCCTTGACCTTCACTTAGAGAAGATCACCACCTCTTCAACATCCTTGAAGAGGACCATCTACAACTCCTTCTTCACTCGATGGAGCTTGCTTCAACTTTTCTTCATGAGAGAAGGGGATAGGGAAGTAGTGGAAGATTGAGAGCTTTACATGCACAAAGGTGGAGCTCTCTTACAATAATCCTAACTCACTCAAAAATCATGAAATGATGTGTAAACAAGAGAGAGAAAGGGGCTCAAGGAGTAGTAGCACACTCAACTATAGCAAGGACCTTGAATGGAGTGAATGAGCAACCTTAGAATGAACTCCAAGGGGTCCTATTTATAGCTGGGGGTGCTCCCTTGAGTTCGGGAACACTTGGTGCCAAAATATATCCATTTTTGCTCAAGGCAACAGATCTATTTTTGTCCAAACAAGTCACCAATGGTTAGAATCACTTATTCTGCATTTTCCATACAATACATTCAGTTGAGTTTCAATAAAGGTATCTTGATTGATCGGTCAAAAGAAAAACCCAATTTTCAAACTATCGGTCGAGATTGTCATGGGAAACTTGACCGATCAGCCAAAATCGTATTTGGTCAGTAAGACATTTGATCAAGTTCTATGAATGCACAACTTAACCGATGCACTTCATCAGAGAATTGATCCAAGGGATTGGTCAAGATTGAAACTCGACCGATCAGTAG
The DNA here is from genome assembly GCA_963693085.1 of Alisma plantago-aquatica. Classification (NCBI taxonomy): domain Eukaryota; kingdom Viridiplantae; phylum Streptophyta; class Magnoliopsida; order Alismatales; family Alismataceae; genus Alisma; species Alisma plantago-aquatica. The sequence goes on from OY856410.1 coordinate 28,019,481, forward strand.
TCTATGATAAATTTTCTAATTTGATTAAAAAGTTATTGAAACTTTGTACTAAGTGTCCCACATATTTTTCTCATCTTAGTTACAAGTCATATCATCAATACAAGTGATTAAAAAATTCTTCTAAGGTCGTTTGAAGGGATTTCCTTATTAGCACACTTGCTTTGCTTTTGACTTGAACTTTGACAAGCTAGGGCTTGTGTAAATTGATTATTTTCATGTACCTAAAACATGAGATCAATCTTGAATACACATATTAGATACATACGAATGGAATGGTTGAGTCATTATCAAAATATGGATAATGTATAACCTCTAGGTCAACGTTATCCCCCTTTTTGACAATGACAAACCATTCCTCAAGCATATTGAAAAGACTATTGAAGTTATACATTCGCCTTGTGAATTAGGGGGATTCAAGATTTGAATAATGTGAATTGCTCCCCCTCAATCTATGCTTACTTTAACATGCATAGTTAGTCTTTCAACACAAAGCAATATAGCATGCATGTACTATATGGTCCTTTAGCAAGTCACGTGATAAAGCATATAATGAACAAGAAAAGGATCACATAAGCAATAATAGCAATATGATTGAGTTTTAAGACATTGAATTTCTCTCCCCCTTTTGACATTATCAAAAAGTAAGGTGGGTTAGAAGAGCATAGAAATAAGTCTTATCAAACACAACCAAGAAAATATTCAAACATGCAAGCTCATAAGCATAAACAGAGACGAGAGAAACACACAAGCTAGGTCATAATCAAAATATGGTGAGTTATGGCACCAACTCATAGGATATAACTGATCAAAGATTAAGAGTGTACAAAAGATAGATTACAACTCATGAAGCATGTTATCATAACAACAAATACAAGCGAGAATCAACAAAAGATAAAGATAAAATAGTACATCTCAGATCATGTGCCCAGATGTTTTTAATACAAAATAGCCTAGAAAGATATATATATATATGATCATCAAACTAGACTAAAAACTAAGAGCATCTAGACATCTAAGCTATCTATGTCCACAACATCATCATCATCCTTGGCATCAGGCTCGTAGTCATTGTCGCCATCTAAAGGTGCAACAACAATGCCTTCATCACCGGAGTCACCACCATAGCCATCACCATCATCATCCTCACCATCACCAACATCCTCATCAACATCAGCAGTCTCGTCATCAGCCTGGTCAAGCATCTCCTCATCCATAGAAGGACCGAAGCGACGACTGGGCCAATGAGCATTCTGCTCATCCCAAGTCATACCAAGAGCATAAAGCTCATTGGCCTGAGGGAAAGAAGTAGCAGAATCTCTTAGACTGGCAAGCAGAGTGGACAAGGGGCCAGGAGGTAGCTGTAGGATGATAGGAGCAGGTCTACCAATAGCAGAGGGTGTGGGAGAAACAACGGAAGGCTCAGGTGCATGGTAGAAGTGATTGTATGCATAGGATGCATAATCACTATCGGGGTATGGCTGGTAGGTGGGGTATGGGTGTGCACATGATAAGTTCATGTTAGACATGATTGAACATAAATCCTGGTACAAATGATCCTAGACCTAGAGATTGTATGCATGTTGGTGTATCATGTAACCCATGAGGGATTCATTGGACACACGGAACAAGGCACAACTAGGTCAGGTAGGCTGAGAAGGTGGAGGAGCTCGGGTTAAGGTAGAGGCAGGTGTAGCTGAGGCAGAGGCAGAGGGTGAGGCACCGAGTGTGGTGGAGGAAAGGATTGGCATGGATTTCTAAATGGTGGTCTCACTGATACACACTCCCTTCCTGACAGGTCTATAGTGGAAGTCACAGAAGAGTGATTTCTCAGTGGCAAACTAGAAAAGACCACATATCAGGGCAGGATAAGGAGGATGGGTGTCACGGGTGTTCTTTCCAGACTCAAAGCAAGTCATGTGGTGGAGGATATATCTAGACCACTTGACTTCGACATTTTCTAAGATGCAGTACATTATCACCCCAGTGTTCTCTGCAATATCCATTTGATTTTTCTTTGGATGGATGTTGCAGTTGACTACTAGGGCTAATATACGCTTCGTGAGATCTAAGGAGGAGGAGGGTAGGGTACTCTTATTCTTGTAGAGAATGTTAGGTTTCTTCAAATAGCGATGGATATCAAGAAGAGTGATCTCATTTTGCTTGTAGAAACCTTCAGGATCCAGCAGGTCAAAATACTCACCATAATCCTTACGCCAGGTATCATTCTCATCGGCTCCTAAAAAGAAGATGTTCAGGATATCCTCTGAGATTTGGATTTTTTTCTCGACGATCATCGAAGTAAGGATAACTTGAGTATTCAGAGGGGGTACAAGGGAGTCGTAATTCCAACGCAAATTTGTGTAGAATTTGTGAATGACTTTCGTGCTTGACATAGAATTGTGAACACACTCACACTTGACACCAAGGGTTGATAGGTGATGCATAGAAAGCAATCTTGCCACTTGATAGATGATAGCCTGATGCCTAGGGGTAGGCTCAAAATGGCTCTAAAAGGAAAAGGACTCCTAAGAAGAAGGTCCTTATATCAATTTATAGCATCAATTGATACAAAGAGGGTCTCATCAAAAGGAATCAAGCGGGAGGATGAGGAGGAGGATGGTGCATTGCTAGGGATGGCTCTCTTTCTTCTATTAGAATCCATGGAGGTGAAATGAAAGATAAGAAGAGATCAAATGCACAAACCACTCCACCAAAAACGTTCACACACCTAGGTTGAGCTAGGGGGAAGGTCTAGGAAGGTCTGATTAGGGCTAGGTTAGGAAATGGAAGGTCAAGGGTTGAGAGCTTAGGGCTAGAAGGAGAGGAATCAATTGACTATTCTCTAGTTGAGAGGGATAATAGTCGGCCGAATCCAACTTAAGTTGGCTTCATCCCGCCGATCGATCGAGTTTTGTGAGGTGGAAACTCGACCGATTGGTCCTTTTTAAAAAAGCTCTCGACCGATTGGTCCTTTTTAAAAAAGCTCTCGGCCATGGATTGATCGAGTTTGTCCTGGGGAAACTCGACCGATGGTCAGCCTAACCTAAAACCATCAAACTTAATTTCTAACCATTTGAATGTTAATTAAATTTATTTTTCAAGTCCATTATATATATATTGAACATACTTAGACACATAGCACTTATCATTGAGTACTATTTTGCGATAAAACAAACGTTTATGAAAAATACCCAAAAATAAGAGAAAAACAAGGCAATATGAACATTAAAAACCAATTTTAAGCATATTAGTAGTTAAAGATGATCAAGATAGACGCCAAACATATAGGATAGATGACAACTAGCTAGAAGGAATATCATATTCATTCAGAGCAGTTATAAGCAATTTTGATCTAATAAAATTGAATTACTCTCTAGCTAGAGGTTTAGTGAAAATGTCCGCCAACTGATTTTCCTTGTCCACATGCATGATATAAATATCCTTCTTGGCAATGTGATCACAAATAAAGTGATGGTGAAACTCTATATGTTTAGCTCTACTATGAAATATAGGATTTTAAGACAAGTTAATTGCACTAATATTATCACAATAGATAGGAGAAGCATCAAAATGAATGTTAAAGTCTTGGAGCATTTGCTTCATCATAGGACCTGGGCATGACAACTCCCGACTGCAATGTACTCAGCCTCGATGGTTGATGATGCCATGGTGCTCTGTTTCTTGGAGAACCAAGACGCCAAGCATGGTCCAAGGAGGAAACAAGTGCCACTTGTGCACTTTCTATCAATCAAGTAGCCTGCATAATTGGCATCACTATAGGCAGTAAGAGTAAAGTCCCTTGACTTTAGATACCATAGTCCAAAATTTTGAGTTTTGTCTAAGTACCTTAGAATCCTCTTACAAGCTATAATATTAGATTTCTTAGGATTTGATTGAAATCTAGCACACAAGCCAACACTAAACATTATGTCAGGTCTAGAGGCAATTAAGTAAAGTAAACTTCCAATCATACCTCTATAGAGAATCTCATCTACCTTTTCACCTTCTTCATCTTTATCAAGTTTGGTGGTGTTTGGCATGGGTGTGTCCATCGGCTTGGTATTCTCCATCCCAAAGCACTTAAGTAGTTCATTGGTGTACTTGCCTTGGTTGATGAAGTTCCTATATTTTGTTTGTTTGATTTGAAAGCCTAGGAAGAATGTGAGCTCACCCATCATACTCATCTTGAATTCACTCTGCATAAGATCACTAAATTCTTTTCAAAGATCAAGGTTAGTTCCGCCAAAAATGATATCATCAACATATTTTTGAATGATAAGAAAATTGTTAGAAGTGTGCTTTAGAAACAAGGTAGAATCTACTTTGCCCATGATATAACCATGATCTAACAAAAAGTTCTTTAATTTCTCATACCAAGCCCTTAGTGCTTTTTTGAGTCCATAGAGAGCTTTTTACAACAAATAAACATGGTTAGGTAGACTATCATGTTCAAAGCCTGGATGTTGTGCAAGATACACTTCCTCCTCAATTGTACCATTCAAAAATGCACTTTTAACATCTGTTTGATACAAAAGAAAGTTTTTATGACTAGAAAAAGCAAGCAACATACGAATGGACTCAAGTCATCAAAGTCAATACCTTCCTGTTGATTGTAGCCTTGAGCCACTAACCTTGCTTTGTTTCTTACCACTTTGACACTTTCATCTAGCTTGTTGCGGTAGACTCGTTTGGTGCCAATGATCTTTCTATCACTTGGTCTTGGCACAAGGGTCCAAACTTTGTTCTTCTCAAATTGTTCCAGCTCCTCTTGCATAGCTAGGATCCATTCTTCATCCCCAAGGGCTTCCTTGACATCTTTAGGCTCTAGTTGTGAGATGAAGGTGTTGTTGGCTTGTTCTTTGTTGAATGCAGCCTACGTATTCACTCTCTCAAATGGATCGCCTAAGATTAGCTCCTTAGGATGATTCTTTGCAAACTGGGGAGTTGGATCTTTCTTTTCATCATCTTCGTCTTCTTCTTGAGCAGCCACCTCTTTTCCCTTTTGGGTGATGTTGAATACTTTAAGGATAGGAATAACTTCATCTGCAACATCATCATTTGAAACAATATCTTTGGTAATAGAGGGGTTAGTCTCAATAAACTTTACATTAATAGATTCTTCTACCTTAGCAAGATCAACATTATAAACTCTATATGCCTTGCTAGTAGTGTTATAGCCAATAAAGAAAGCCTTATATGATTTTGGATCAAACTTGTTGAGAGAATCTTTTGTATTCAAAACAAAACAAGGACATCAGAAAACATGGAAATACTTGATAGAAGGCTTCCTACCATGCCATAGTTCCTAGGGGGTTTTCTTAAGCGAGGGATGAGTGAAAAAACGGTTTTGCACAAAATAAGAGGTACTATCTGCTTTAGCCCAAAACTTCTTAGGAGTATCAAACTCAAGAAGCATGGTCCTAGCCATATCCTGTAGAGACCTATTCTTTCTCTCTACAACCCCATTTTGTTTAGGTGTTCGAGGTGAAAAAAAGTTGTTTTCATAACCCGATTCTTGACAAAAATGCTCAAAAAGCTCATTTTCAAATTCTCCCCCATGGTCACTACGGATGGAAACAATTCGTAAGAAGCTTCATTCTCAACTCATTTGCAAAAACTAGAGAAAACATCAAGCGTATCACTCTTTGAAATGAAAAAAAGGTCCAAGTATATCTAGAGATATCATTGACAATAACAAGGCAATACTTGGAACCACGAAGCAATTGCATTCTCATTGGTCCAAATAGATCAATATGAAGAAGCTCAAGAGCTCTCTTAGTGCTAACGACTCCTTTGGATTTGAAGGAGGACTTGGTTTGCTTTCCTTGTGTACAATGTTGGCATTCTTCATCCTTTTCAAAATCAAATTTAGGAAGTCCCTTGACTAAGTCCTTTTTGCTCAACTTCTTTAATTGATGCATATTTACATGACCAAGCCGGCGGTGCCAAAGAGAAATATCATTCGAGTTGGTTACAAGGAATCTACCAACCACAGGCTTAATAGATTTAAGAATAATAGCATAAATATTACCACTTCTAGTTCCCTTATATATAACTTGGTAGGTGAGGGAATCTAGAATCAAATGTTCTAAAGCAGTAAATAGTACAAGGTAACCATTGTAACAAAGTTGACTAACACTTATTAAATTGTGATGTATGCCATCCACAAAAAGAACATTCTTGATGCATAAGGATTCACCTACATCACCCTCACCTTTGACTTTACCTTTCTTGTTGTCCCCAAAGGTGACAGATCCTCCTTTCTTCTTTGTGAAATTGTTGAAATGGCTTGTGTCACCGATCATGTGCTTTGTGCAGTCATTATCAACAATCCATCTATCTTTTCCCTACAACAAAGGAGAATGTTGGTGTGGCGACACATCCCGTTATCACACAGACAATGAGGTGCGACGTGAAGACGTGCGAAAAACATCATAAACCACTTATTACCAAAAACACAGGTTAATTAAAACTAATTTCGTAAAGCAGATGAACCAAGAAACTATTACATCCATATCCTTGTCCTACAAGAAAATAGGTTATACAAACATTTACAAGGCTTAATACGTGTCCACAACTTGATGGATCAGCTGTCTTTTCATCACATGAGTTACTTACCTGTTATACATATATAACGGGCCACATCCGCCCAATAGCAGGATAAAAAATAGATCTTTATCAGCTATACATCGTAAAACAACGTCAAAACGCCTCCAAGGACCTGAGAGTACAGGGATGACTCTAAGACTCTACTACAAAACAACCAAAATAGCAGCATATCCATCTCTTGCCTTCTAGTGCTCGTCTTACTGCTCGGCCGCAACCCCGCGACCACCACCACATCTAGCGCAAACACCTAAAAAGGTTGTAAACCAACAGGGTGAGACACAGAGTCCCAGCGAGAAACATAACTCCCCGCCGAAACCATAAACCTTAGAAAGATTAAAGCAGCAACAACAGATAACTGATAAAACGTACAGTAAGAGCAGTCTAAAGAGTAAGGTTGTTATTGCCATTGAGCTTACCATGGTGTACGGAAGGCATATAACCAAGTATTTCTTTATGGAACATGATTGACAAGATAAGATTTATAAGATCTTACCACATATCATAAGAAATGTATAAGTAACTACAAGGTATAACAAGATTAAGTACACAAGCAGGGCCTCAACCAATGTTCTGTGTTTTGCCTTAAGCAATAAGTACTATTCAGCTGTATTACATATTATTATGCCCTGAGGAAGTGAGTCGCACCACTCAAATCCAGCCGACGGCTGCAAAACCCAGAGCCGGTGCCATACAAGGTCAATGGAAGAGCCGGACTCCATGAACTCCCACCTCGTGGTTAGTGCACGAGAACCAAAGTAGGACCGTAGTCTCATGCTTAATTGGCCTCAGCCACAGGGTCATCTCCCATAGGCTACCCTTCCTCTAGCCCGCCTTGGTACAGGTCTCGACGCTAGTATATATGAGCCACAGGCCAGTTCATCGTGCTCCCTGAGCCATGAACGCATTCATGCCCTATCACACTGAGCCATGGGCCTGTTCACCATGCTCCATCTATCCTGAGTCTGCAACCGCAACTGCACTCGAATCCTCACTATTTTAGGCTAGGAGAAACCTCGCATATTCAAAAATATGCGCTCCGGGTTAACCGGCAGGAGAACCCATTTCACCATCACCAGCTACTGACGATGATGGATCTATGGCCAGGGCAAACTACATGATATGTTCCACTGTGATTAGTTAGTATATTTTAAGTGGATTGTTGAGGCAACCAGGTTGTAACACATGCATAACATAAAGCTACATTATTGTTACCACCATCATGTTATTCTGGGATCTCAATCCCTCATCACAAGAAACCACTGCCTCATAAGGCATTCTCATCACTTGGGATAACAATCCCAGATCTCATCATCATCAGAGGATAACACCTCAACTAGGCACTTAAGCCAAACTCTGGTCCTCATACCCAAACACATCATATTGGTGATGCAAGTTATCTCATCATCAAGAATGACCATCAAAGCAGTGTTACTCAAACATATATACCTCATAGCCCTTTACCTGGCTATGCATCTGTATGAAACACCTGCATGGTTAGTATACACAATCATCATCATGGATTAACAGAAGGATCATATTAGCAAACATAGGGCAACATTGATGATTATATGCTTTATCATTCATGCCTCAACCTGTGACCAGAGACATAGGTCATATCATCATGTGACGCAGCTCATATACTTCCAAGCTTATCGTTTACTCCTCATTATATATATACATGATTCAAGATGATCATAAACACATGTAATATAATGTCAATAGAGTTTCAGATATGTCATGCTTACATATGTGTGTTCTACTATATCAACCACCTTACCAATACCAAATATGTCAAAGGTTCACAAACCATAAACCAGAACTTCTTAATCAACAAAGATGTGATCGCATGATAAGGAACTAACAGATGAGCTTCTAAGTGGAACATGACCCTTACTAAAAGTACCCACTACCCTCACAAGAAGTGTGACAGGCAAGGCACCCTCACTAGAAGTGGTATCGGGCAAGGTACTTTCCTCATATCGCCCAAGCACTCCAGCCTCATATCGGCCAAGCAAACTAGTTACATATCGGCCATACAAGAACATAGAAGAAGGTAATATGATTAGGGTTAGGAGTTATGTAACCCGCCTTAAGCAAGATCCAAGCTCCTAGCTCCAAGCACACCTTCGGCCACCTCAAGAGGAAGAAGAAGAAGACTCCAAGATAAGGATCGGCCACCAAGCTTGCAAAGGAAGAGGTGTCGTGTAACCAAAGGGAGAGGGAAACTAAGGAACTAAAGGGATCCTTATCAAGAAAAAGGGAACACATATATAGGAGAGGATGGAGGAGAAACCAAGGTAAGACAAGGCAAGGTGTCGCCCACCTAGGGACACTTGTCCATGGGCAATGCCTCCACTCTAACTTTCCTTAAACACATGTCCAAGGCCATTGCCACATGCAAGCATCAAGCACCAAGTGTACACTAGTGGTGACACAAACAAGGTCAAAGGGGTCCATGGGCGACACACCCCAACTCCATGCCCGACATCACTCCCTGGGCGACACACCTAGGCCGACACAACCATGGCTGACACACCTAGGCCGACACAAGGTCAAGCAAAGCAAGAGCAAGGTTCAAGCAAGGCATCTCAAGGCCCAACAAGCTCATCCAAGCCCAAAGCAACTCAAGCAACGAGCCCAACCCTTCCTCTCAACACTAGAGGAAGCAAGGAGAGAGAGGAACACCTCTCAAGGTGACAAACTTGCTCATCAACCCTAGGCTTGGGTAAATTGCAAGTAGCACCTCCAGCTCTCAACAAAGCACCAACAAACCCTAATCACCACTAAAGGTGATTAGCAAGCAACTAAGCCCCAGGGTTAAGTAAAGCAAATAGGTTAAGACCTAAATGGAGGTCAGGGTCCTTACAAGCTATAACCCTCTACAAAGGGATTTCGTCCTCGAAATATGAAGAGAAAAGCGAGGGATACTTCCTCCTCATCTCTTCCTCAAGCTCCCATGTGGCTTCCTCAATGCCACGATGATGCCAAAGAACCTTTACCAGAACCATGTCCTTCCTTTTTAACTTCTTTACTCTTCTGTCAAGGATCATCACAAGACCTTCCTCGTAGGTCACATCTTCATCAAGGTCAACCTCGACTGGATGTATCACTGTCCCTGTATCAGGGTGACTTTTCTTCAGCATGCTGACGTGGAACACTGGATGTAACATGTGCAACTCTGGCGGTAGCTCTAACTTATAAGCTACCTTGCCAACACGTGCTATTACTAGATATGGCCCCATATACCTGGGTGCTAGCTTACCCTTCCAGCCAAACCTTAACACGCCTTTCTAAGGTGAGACCTTGAGGTACACTTTGTCTCCCACTTGGAACTCTAAAGGTCGTCGACGATTGTCTGCATAAGACTTCTGCCTGTCTTGTGCTGCTTTCAGCTGTTGCTGTATCACTTTGATCTTTTCTATTGTCTACTGTACTAACTCAGGACCCAAAAGTTGATACTCACTAGACTCATACCAACATAAGGGAGATCTGCACTTCCTGCCATACAAGGCCTCATAAGGAGCCATGTCAATGCTCTGTTGGTAACTATTGTTGTAGGCGAACTCGATCAAACTGAGGTGTACATCCCAACTACCTAGGAACTACAAAACATAAGCCTAAAGAAGATCCTCCAAAGTCTGAATAGTCCTCTCAGACTGTCCATCTGTCTGGGGGTGGAAAGCAGTGTTGAACCTCAACTGTGGTCCCAACGCTTCGTGCAAATGCTCCCAAAAATGACTCGTGAACTGAGGACCTCTGTCAGAAACTATCGTTTCTAGAACTTTGTGCAAACGAACTATCTCATCCACATATACTCGAGCGAGTTTCTCGACTGTATACGTTGTCTTCACAGGTATGAAATGGACAGACTTCATCAATCTATCCACTATCACCCAAATGGAATCATGATTCTTAGTTGTCCTGGGCAGACCAACTACGAAATCCATGGTTACATGACCCCATTTCCACTACGGTATCGACATCGGTTGCAACGTACCTGCCGGCTTCTAATGCTCAGCCTTAACTTACTGGCATACCGCACATCTAGTCACAAACTCAGCTACATCTTTCTTCAAGCCAGACCACTAATACAGGTCTTTCAGATTGTGATACATCTTGGTGACTCCTGGATGCATAGCATACATTGATGTGTGTGCTTCCTAGAGCACTAGCTTCCTTAGATCATCAGCATCGGGGACCACCATCCTATCATGATAGCAAACTAATCCATCTTCAGACTCATGGAATCCATCACGCTTTTCACTGCCGAACTCTGACTTGATCAACTACACTGTATCATCTGTTTGTTGTGCATCTTTGATCTGCTGTCTCAGCGTAGGCTTGACTTGCATTTGTGCTAAAATTCCTGCTAACAAAGAAACTTCCATCTGCACATTCATCTGTCGCAAGGAAACAAACATATCTCGTCTATGGCATACCAAGGAACTCAACTGTGCCTTCTTTGTAGGAAGAGAAGAAGACTTTCGGCTAAGCGCATCAGCTACCACATTCGCCTTACTAGGGGATACTCGATGGTGTAGTCATAATCATTGATCAGCTCCATCCATCGACATTGTCGCATGTTTAGTTCATTCTGTGAGAAGATGTACTTCAAGTTCTTATGATCTGTAAAGATCTAACACACTTCCCTGTAAAGATAGTGTCTCCAAATCTTTAACGCATGAACCAATACTGCCAACTCCAAATCATGAGTCGGATAGTTCTCCTCATGTTTCTTAAGCTGTCACGAAGCAAAAGAAACTACATGGTCTTCCTGCATCAGCACACATCATAAGCTCTTCTTGGAAGCATCACAGAAAACAACATAGCCCTTTCCAGGCTCTGGCAGCACTAGCACTGGAGCACTAGTCAGTTTCTCCTTCAAACTTTGGAAAGCTTACTTGCAACGATCACTCCAGACAAAAGGTACGTCCTTTCTAGTCAACTTCATCATTGGAAACACAATTACACTAACGTCCTTGATAAACCTTCGGTAGTATCCTGCTAAACCCAGGAAACTATGAACTTCAGTCGGCGTCTTCGGCTGTTCCCATTCTACAACCGACTCCACCTTCTTCGGGTCCACTTTAACTCCTTCTACAGATATCACATGACCCAAGAAAGTTACTTCTTTCAACCAGAACTCACATTTACCAAACTTGGCATACAACTGATGTTGGAGAAGGAGAGTCAACGCTTGTCGAAGATGCTGTTAATGCTCTTGCCTGTCCTGATTATATATCAGAATGTCATCTATAAAGACTACAACAAACTGATCTAGAAACAAATGAAACACTCTGTTCATCAAATCCATGAAAGCAGCAGGTGCATTGGTTAGCCCAAACAGCATAACCACAAACTCGAAGTGACCATACCTCATCCTAAAAGCTGACTTTGGTATGTCATCCGCCTTAATCCTCAACTGATGATATTTGGACTATAGATCGATCTTTGAAAACACTGTAGAACCACGCAACTAATCGAACAGATCATCTATCCTTGGCAACGGGTACTTGTTCTTAATTGTGACCTTATTCAACTGTCGGTAATCTATGCATAGCCGCATCAATCTGTCCTTCTTCTTAACAAACAACACTGGAGCACCCCAAGGTGACGTACTCGGTCGGATGAAACCTTTCTCCAACAACTCTTGTAACTGCTTCTTTAGCTCTGCCATCTCTATTGGAGCCATCTTATACAGTGTTTGTGCAATTTGTTGTGTTCCTGGGACCAGATTGATCTTGAAATCAATCTCTCGGGGCGGAGGAACATCGGGGAACTCATCAGGAAACACATCTGCAAACTCTCGAACAACCATCACCTCCTCAAGGCTAGGACCTTTTGCCTTGGTATCGACAATGTGAACTAAGAACGTCGTACATCCTTGTCGTAACAACTTTTCTGCCACCATAGTTGACACTAGACATGTCGGAAGAATCTTCCTATCTCCTTGGAAGGTCCACTTCTCTCCACAAACCTCAAACACAGCTTGCTTGGAACCACAGTCCAACACAACCTTATACTTCTCTAAGGTATCCATCCCAAGGATCACATCGAATCCATGCATATCAAGTGGTATGAGATCCACTTGTATCATGTGTCCCGAAAAAGATAAGACACAAGATGGACACTCCTCTCGAAGCATCGAGGAACCATTAAGAGGGGTTTCTAACAACAAGCTATCTTTCTTACAGCTAATAGGTAACAGACAGTTATCAAGCATAGAACGTGCGATAAAAGAGTGTGTAGCACCCGGGTCAACCAAAACAGATATAAAGCAAGAAGAAGACAAATCAGAATGAAATAACTCCATCTGACCTGCCACCACTCGGGGGTTGACTATCACCTCCGGCTGACTCATAGCATAGAATCGAGCCGTTGCTTGTTGTCCACGTCCTCTGCTTCCTTGAGAAGATGAGCCTGCTTGTGACGCTTGACCGTGTCCTCGCCCTCTGCTACTATTGGGTTGCTGTCGGTCTGACACTTGTTGATTCTGCCTCAGCTGCTGTGTCACTTCAACATCTTTACTTGGGCAATTCGACTTGAAATGCCCTGTCTGACCGCAGATATAGCATGCCCTATCCTCAAATTTTGGCCTAGATGGCCCTATCACTGCCACTGAAGCTGTACTATGTGCCTTTGACGGAGAAGAACCATATCCTCTTCCCTTACTCGGAGACCACTGTGACGGTGCATTGGAACCTCTTAACCCAGAAGGTGTTGAAAACCTTGGCTTCTTGAAGCCACCAAACCTCTATCCTTGGAACTGAGCAGGCCTCTTATTAGACATGGACTCTCTCTTCTCCCTGACTGACCATTCAATCCTCCGGACAGATTCCACAAATGTAGCAAACTGTTCTTGGTTCTCCAACGCAGAAGCAGGTGTTGTCAGCTCAGCACTCAGGCCTTTCTCAAAATGTCTGATTCACTTATCATCCGTAACTGCCATGTGAGGACAAAACCTCAACAGGTCCATGAACTTGGCTTCATACTCAGTGATGTTCATCGCTCCTTGGCGCAAGCGCTCAAACTGGTTGATCTTCTCGTCCAGATACATCTTCGGAAAGTATATGCTGATGAACTCGCGCCGAAAAACCTCCCAACCGATCACCTCACCGGGTCGCTTCTCCTCCTCGATGGTCCACCAGTGACCAGCACTACCCTTTTGAAGGTAGACAACGTGCTTGACTTTGTCTGCTTCGGGGATGTCGAGGATTCAGAAAGCCTTCTCAAAACTTGTCAGCCACAGATCTGCATCCGCTGGATCATTCGTCCCAGCATAGTCCGAAGCTCCGACTCGGCGAAGCCACTCAAAGGTCTTCCCAATACCCGATGTTTCACCATGGGGAGCTTGTACTCTCAGCGGAGGCACTGGCAATCTCTCTACCATGAGATTCATCGTAGCCATCATCTACCCCATAAGATGTTGGTAGGCAGGGTTTTCGAGAATGGCTGGGTCAAGTTGGGGAACCTCAGGCACCCGATCTCCATGTGCCTACCTTTCAGCTCCATCAACTGATGCAACATCGCTGCTCTCGGTAGCATGTTCTTCATGGTTTCCAGACATCTTGGCTTTTTCTTTTACTGAGGGTAGAAGATAGTTGTAAAAAAATCTGTAAAACTCACAAGAACAGACACAACCTAGTCCTAAATCCCTATAGACTCAGCGAACCTAGAGCTCTAATACCAAAAACTTGTGGCGACACATCCTGTTATCACACAGACAACGAGGTGCAACGCGAAGACGTGCGGAAAACATCATAAACCACTTATTACCAAAAACATGGGTTAATTAAAACCGATTTCAGAAAGCAGATGAACCAAGAAACTATTACATCCATATCCTTGTCCTGCAAGAAAATAGGTTATACAAACATTTACAAGGCTTAATATGTGTCCACAGTTTGATGGATCAGCTGTCTTTTCATCACATGAGTTTCTTACCTATTATACATACATAACGGGCCACATCCACCCAGCAACAGGATAAACAGAGCTTTATCAGCTATACATCATAAAACAACATCAAAACGCCTCCAAGGACCTAAGAGTACAGGGATGACTCTAAGACTCTACTACAAAACAACCAAAACAGTAGCATATCCATCTCTTGCCTTCTACTGCTCATCTTGTTGCTCGGCCGCAACCCCACGACCACCACCACGTCTAGCGTGAACACCTAAAAAGGTTGTAAACCAACGGGGTGAGACACATAGTCCCAGCGAGAAACATAACTCCCCGCCGAAACCATAAAACCTTAGAAAGATTAAAGCAGCAAAAACAGATAACTGATAAAACGTACAGTAAGAGCAGTCTAAAGAGTAAGGTTGTTATTACCATTGAGCTTACCATGGTGTACCAAAGGCATATAACCAAGTATTTCTTTATGGAACATGATTGACAAGATAAGATTTATAAGATCTTACCACATATCATAAGGAACGTATAAGTAACTGTAAGGTATAACAAGATTAAGTACACAAGCAGGGCCTCAAGCAATCTTCTGTGTTTTGCCTTAAGCAATATATACTATTCGGTTGTATTACATATTATTATGCCCTGAGGAAGTGAGTCGCACCACTCAAATCCAACCGACGGCTGTGAAACCTGGAGCCGGTGCCATACAAGGTCAATGGAAGAGTCGGATTCCACGACCTCCCACCTCGTGGTCAGTGCATGAGAACCAAAGTAGGACCACAGTCTCATGCTTAAGTGGCCTCAGCCATAGGGTCAGCTCCCGCAGCCTACCCTTCCTCTAGCCTACCTTGGTACAAGTCTCGGCGCTAGTATATCTGAGCTACGGGCCAGTTCACCGTGCTCCCTAAGCCATGAACGCATTCATGTCCTATCACACTGAGCCATGGGCCTGTTCACCATGCTCCATCTATCCTGAGTCTGCAACCGCAGCTGCACTCGAATCCTCACTATTTTAGGCTAGGAGAAACCTCGCATATTCAACAATATGCGCTCCGGGTTAACCCGCAGGAGAACCCGTTTCACCATCACCAGCTACTGATGATGATGGTTCTATGGCCAGGGCAAACTACATGATATGTTCCACTGTGATTAGTTAGTATATTTTAAGTGGATTGTTGAGGCAACCAGGTTGTAACACATGCATAACATAAAGATACATTATTGTTACCACCATCATGTTATTCTGGGATCTCAATCCCTCATCACAAGAAACCACTTCCTCATAAGGCATTCTCATCACTTGGGATAACAATCCCAGATCTCATCATCATCAGAGGATAACACCTCAACTAGGCACTTAAGCCAAACTCTGGTCCTCATACCCAAACACATCATATTGGTGATGCAAGTTATCTCATCATCAAGAATGACCATCAAAGCAGTGTTACTCAAACATATATACCCCATAGCCCTTTACCTGGCTATGCATCTGTATGAAACACCTGCATGGTTAGTATACACAATCATCATCATGGATTAATAGAAGGATCATATTAGCAAACATAGGGCAAAATTGATGATTATATGCTTTATCATTCATGCCTCAACCTATGACCACAGACATAGGTCATATCATCATGTGACGCAACTCATATACTTCTAAGCTTATCGTTTACTCCTCATTATATATATACATGATTCAAGATGATCATAAACACATGTAATATCATGTCATTAGAGTTTCAGATATGTCATGCTTACATATGTGTGTTCTACTATATCAACCACCTTACCATTACCAAATATGTCAAAGGTTCACGAACCATAAACTAGAACTTCTTAATCAACAAAGATGTGATTGCATGATAAGGAACTAACAGATGAGCTTCCGGGTGGAACATGACCCTTACTAAAAGTACCCACTACCCTCACAAGAAGTGTGACGGGCAGGGCACCCTCACTAGAAGTGGTATCGGGCAAGGTACTTTCCTCATATCGCCCAAGCACTCCAGCCTCATATCGGCCAAGCAAACTAGTTACATATCGGCGAAGCACTCAAAAAGGGTGTCAGGCTACCACCTCAGGGTATATCATGCAACCAACTGTATCGTGCAACCATGGTATAACGACCACAAAGGCTAACATGCAGCTAATTCTATGGGGCATGTCGTGCAACAAGTGTGTTGTGCACTAGAGGTATCATGCACTAAGTGTTAGGGGTTGCAACGGGTGACAACTATTCTGACGGCTAGAGCCATGGCGCCCACAAAACCACACATCATCCATCGAGACAAGGGCACCAAGGGAAAGCCTATCGTCCCACCAAACTAGCCTCGTCTATTAGTCAACACACAAGGCAAGAACCAAGGTCTGACGCCCAACACATCCTCCTCATAACGACCTAAAACTCAAGCTCAAGAGAGGTATCGGGCAACACCATCCCAAGGTCATATCATGCAAGATGCAGCCCAATAAGATCATCAACATCCTCAAGCACAAGGGTACCAAACCCTAGATTGATCAAGAAGATAGGCTCACCTCTCAACAACCAAGAGAGAGGGGTCTTGCACAATCTCTTTCACAACTCGGGCAACCACAAGGATCAATCTCAACATAGGTCTACATCTACCAAAAAGCTCACCTCTCGAATCCATGGTGAGAGAAGGGCGTTGCTCAAGCAACTAGAACACAAGCTCACCTCTCAACTTAAACGAGAGAGGGGTGTTGCTCATATCACTAGGGTTTCAAGCTCACTTCTCTAGACCAAGGAGGGAAAGGAGTGTTGCTCAACAAGGAAACCTTAAGACATGGTTCGGCCAACTAGGGTACAACTAAGCAAGAAACTTAAATAGCAACATACATGGCCAGTTATGATCATATGAAACATACAAGAACACAGAAAAAGGTAATATGATTAGGGTTAGGAGTTATGTAACCCGCCTTAAGCAAGCTCCAAGCTCCTAGCTCCAAGAACACCTTCGTCCACCTCAAGAGGAAGAAGAAGAAGACTCCAAGATAAGGATCAGCCACCAAGCTTGCAAAGGAAGAGGTGTCGTGCAACCAAAGGGAGAGGGAAACTAAGGAACTAAAGGGATCCTTAGCAAGAGAAAGGGAACACATATATAGGAGAGGATGGAGGAGAAACCAAGGTAAGACAAGGCAAGGTGTCGCCCACCTAGGGACACTTGTCCATGGGCAATGCCTCCACTCTAACTTGCCTTAAAACACATGTCCAAGGCCATTGCCACATGCAAGCATCAAGCACGAAGTGTCCACTAGTGGTGACACAAACGAGGTCAAAGGGGTCCATGGGCGACACACCCCAACTCCATGCCCGACATCACTCCCTGGGCGACACACCTAGGCCGACACAACCATGGCCGACACACCTAGGCCGACACAAGGTCAAGCAAAGCAAGAGCAAGGTTCAAGCAAGGCATCTCAAGGCCCAACAAGCTCATCCAAGCCCAAAGCAACTCAAGCAACGAGCCCAGCCCTTCCTCTCAACACTAAAGGAAGCAAGGAGAGAGAGGAACACCTCTCAAGGTGACAAACTTGCTCATCAACCCTAGGCTTGGGTAAATTGCAAGTAGCACCTCCAGCTCTCAACAAAGCACCAACAAACCCTAATCACCACTAAAGGTGATTAGCAAGCAACTAAGCACCGGGGTTAAGCAAAGCAAACAGGTTAAGCCCTAAACGGATGTCAAGGTCCTTATAGTTGGTTCCCAACTCAACCTTTGGGATCCAGAGTTAGCTTGGGGACCCATTTCATCTTTGGGTTAGTCCCCTTAAGCTTGTAAGGACAATAAGTGGAATAATGATCATCACATTTGTAATCCGAACAAACCATAGGATTCTTAGTGCCCAAAGATTCTCTTACAAAGAAAGAGATCTCCTTGATCTTTTTCTTACCTTTGGCCTTACTCTTTCCCTTTGACGATCCCCCTACAAATCCCAAACTACTCGTACCACTTTGTTTAGTAGAATGATCAAGGATTTCATTTAGGGAGTTTTTCCCTTTGAGGAATTTATGTAGGGATGCTCTCAATCTATGGTTATCATCATTCAAAGAAACAATAGTAGAAGATAAACTAGATGTGTCATCCCTAGCATGCACTAGATCAACCTCAAGACATAAAGCTTTAGTAAGATATGAATCCTTTTCAAGAGAGATAGAAGCAACATTAACACTAGCCAACAAAGGTCTAAAAGATAGATCATTTACTTGACTAAGCAACCTAGAATTTTTAGATTTTAGCATTTGAATCTCTTTGAGATAAACATCCCTCTCTTCTCTATGAGCATCAATAAGCAACTTAAATTCAACATTTTTAGTTTTAAGTAATTCAAGTACTTTTAGGCAATTTTAGTTCTCTTCCTTAAGATTTTCAATGTTCTTAAGGTAGATATCATTCTCAACTTCAACCCCATTGTATTGGAGTTCAAGATCAAGGTATTACCCTTGCAAATTATCAATACTCTCAAGGTTGGTTTTCTCATTCAATTCCAAAATTTTAAGCTTAGCATAAAGATCATCAATAATTTTACCTAACCGTTTTCTTTTAGATTTACATTTAGAAAAAGAAGAATGGGTAGTAACAAGCATGTCAATAATAGCTTCTTTAGGCAATTCATGCAAACTTGCCTCACTTACCTCACCAATGTCTTGTAGAGGCCATGAGAGCAAGGTGGCACTCTCCATCTTCTTCAGAGCTAGAGCTACTTGAAGATGAAACTTCCCAAGCCGCATTAGCTGCATTTTTGTGTCTCTTTTCTTTCTTGTCCTTCTTCTTGTGCTTGTTCTCCTTCTTGTAATCCTCTTCTTTCCTTGAGTTGATCTTGTGGTGAGGCTTTCTTGACTTTGGGCAATCACTCTTGTAGTGCCCCTTTTGACCACACTTGTAGCATCTCGGAGTAGATGAGGAGGAGGCTTGCTTTCACTTGAAGTGCTTGCCCTTGGTTTAGTTGGCTTCATGCTCACTAGGGCCTTCATCTTCACTAGAGGAGGGGGAAGAAGTTCTACAAGTAAGTTGTTGTTAAAGGATAACAACCTCCCGGACCGGACCACACCTTCTCATGCCTCGAGAGTTTACCATGTCGGCTTCGCCCGAGATGGGTTCTCTCGGTCATAAAAAAAAAGATAACAGCCTCCACTTGTGCTTTAAAAGCACTATCTTTGATCTTCTTGCTTAGCTTCTTCTTCTTGCTTGTCAAGTCTAGGCTCATGGGCTTGAAGATTGCCAATGAGTTCTTCAGTTGGGATGTCACCAAGGTTCCTCACTTCTTCAATGGAGGTGACCTTTGACTCCCATCTCTTTGGAAGAGTTCTCAAGATCTTTGAGTTGATGATGCCTCTATCCAAAGTGGTGCCTAAAGCAGCCATCCCGTTGATGATGACATTCAGCCTTGAATACATCTCCACAATGCTTTCTTTCTTTCCCATCTTGAAGTTTTCTAGGAGGCTGCTCAACATGTAGATCTTTGCCTCCTTGACTTGCTTTGTTCCTTCATATGTGATGCACAACTTGTCCCAAATTTCATAGGTGGTGTCTCGTGATGAGATCTGGTTGAACTATGTGGGAGTGAGGGGTGCGTAGAGGATGCTAATAGCCTTTGCATTGAGTTGAGCCTCCTTGAGAGCTGCTTCACTCCATATTGCAACAGCTCCAGTTGGCTCTTTGTAAGGTGTGACCATCACCTTCCACATATCAAAGTTCATCCCTTGAATGTAGAAATGCATCCTTCTCTTCCAATAGAGGAAGTTGGTGCCATTAAAGACCAGAGGGCGCATGTAGAAGACTCCCTCTAGGTTGAGTTCTCGTCTCATGGGAGATTGTTGGAGAAGATCCTTAGCTCTGATACCACTTGTTGACTCTAAGGGCTATAGAGGGGGTGAATAGAGCTACAAAATTTCTCACGAAATAGATTAGACCTTCAAATTATATCAATTTGGAGCAAAATCTTAATGGCAATTAGAAGTCCTCTCTAACAAGCACAGCAAGGATGAGAGAGATTGATAGCAAGCACTTGACAAAGGGATGTAGAGTAGTTCCACACTTCAAACTAGAAGTGAGTCAGTCCACTACCTAGAGAGGTCAACCTCTAGGACCTTGCAAGTGCTTTTCTCTATTACATCACCACAGAGATTTACAACAATAGACCATCAAAGGACTTACCCATCCAACCACAAGGAGATCTACACCTTAACAAGGAACTTACCCACTTAACTTGAGTCTTCAGCCTTCACCTAGGTCTTACCCACTCAAGCTCAAGTCTTCTGCCTTGAAGGACTTTGCTTCTCCTCTTAGATCTGCAACCTTTGCCTTCTCCTTCACTTGAAGAAGATCACCACCACTTCAACATCCTTGAATAGGACCAACTACAACTCCTTATTCACTCGATGGAGCTTGCTTTAGCTTTTCTTCATGAGAGAAGGGGATAGGGAAGTAGTGGAAGATTGAGAGCTTTACATGCACAAAGGTGGAACTCTCTTATAATAATCCTAACTCACTCACAAATCACCAAATGATGTGTAAACTAGAGAGAGAAAGGGGCTCAAGGAGTAGTAGCACACTCAACTATAGCAAGGACCTTGAATGTAGTGAATGAGCAACCTTGGAATGAACTCCAAGGGGTCCTACTTATAACTGGGGGTGCTCCCTTGAGTTGGCGAATACTTGGGGCTGAAATATAGCCATTTTTGCTCAAGGCAACAAATCTATTTTCGTCCAAATAAGTCACCAACGGTTAGAATCACTTTTTTGTGTTTTATGTACAGTACATTCAGTCAAGTTTCAATAAAGGTAGATCGACCGATCGGCTATCGTATTTGATCAGTAATCCATTCGGTCGAGTTTTGTGAATGCACAACTCGACCGATGCACTTCATCAGAGAATTGATCCAAGGGATCGGTCGAGATTGAAACTCGACTGATTAATAGTCTGTGATCAATTTTCTAATTTTATTAAAAAGTGATTAAAACTTGGTACTAAGTGTCACACATATTTTTCTCATCTTAGTTACAAGTCATATCATCAATACAAGTGATCACAAAATTCTTTTAAGGTCGTTTGAAGGGATTTCCTTATTAGCACACTTGCATTGCTTTTGACTTGAACTTTGACAAGCTAGGGCTTATGTAAATTGATTATTTTCATGTACCTAAAACCTGAGATCAATCTTGAATATACATATTAGATACATAGGAATGGAATGGTTGAGTCATTATCAAAATATGGATAATGTATAACTTCTAGGTCAACATGACCAACTCTTGACCCAAGGGAAATCCCACTCTAGAAAGGTTCTCCACACACCCAATAAACTTGAGCACATGGGGCCTATTGGATATCCTTCTACCGTGTTGCACTTGAACAATGCCTCAGAGACATTATATCTCTCTTTCCTTGTTTGATCTTGGACATGTTCTTCATATGTGTTACCATCTCAATAACATCCATGTCCTCATGTTGTCTCTATACCTCATAGTTCATTGAGAGCAACATCAGGCACTTGACATCTACAACATCTTTAGAATTCTTCTTGTAAGCATCCTGGTCAGCCTTAGGTGCAGTGGGAGTAGGTTCATTTGGCTCTAGTGTTTCAAGGACATAGAGCTTGCACTCTTGAGTGAGAACAATTCTCAATGTCCTGAACCAATTGAGGAAGTTATTCTGTTCAGTTTGTCCTTCTCAAGGATTGATCACAAATCAAATGTATTGTGTTTGCCATTAGATTCTACAAAAAAATTTGCAACTTTGTCAAAATATTTTTTATTAATTTAATTTTATAAGTTTGAAAATATTAATTAGGATTTTAATTAATAATCATTCCCACTATTTTGTTCAAACTTATATCTCTTACATATCAATTTGGAAGATTGTTGTGTACAACCTTCTAGTGAGATAAGACCCAAAACAATTGAGTTATTATCGACCAATGCCAACATCCATAACCAATTATTAAGGTAGACAATTTTTGCCAATTGCATATTATACAATTCTTAGATAGATGGTATGTGCAACTCTTTGTCATAGTCATCTTCATGCTTCTAGGTAATTAATATCATAAAGATAACCCAATTAAGTTTGACCCAAAAGCCAACACGATGCTGATACACCTTGCTTTGGCACACCCACATAACTACCATCACACTTCTATGAGATGGACAGCGCACCACACTTTAGCATAACCTACACTTAGTCGACCAAGTTTTTCATATGTGTTTATTATGGAAAGCATATAAGACTTAATATGTTTGATTGAGAGAATTTATATTTATATAAATACATATACATATCCAAACCACATACTTATAATACAAATCATATACATGTATATCCACAAATGAGAAATATGAAATTACAAAATAGTAGTGATTGTTATGGCCATACTAATGCAATTCCTTAGAGCCACAAGGAATTACTACCACTTAAGGTTTACATCATAAGTAGCAACCTTTTTTTGATGAATATTTGTGCTTGATCTAGTCCGAGACAATTGATTCAAATCTTGAACCGGTTGGCTCGCCTCCTGGTCGATTGGTCGGTCACTCAAATCGATTGTTTGGTCTCCGTTC
Organism: Alisma plantago-aquatica; assembly: GCA_963693085.1. Lineage (NCBI taxonomy): Eukaryota > Viridiplantae > Streptophyta > Magnoliopsida > Alismatales > Alismataceae > Alisma > Alisma plantago-aquatica. The sequence continues at coordinate 28,042,589 of OY856410.1, forward strand.
CAAGCATCTTCTGGACAACTCCAGATGATCAGTTGGGCCACCAGCCAATCGGTCGACTCTTCCTATCGTTAGGCCTCCTCAGTCCTCCAGTCGATCGATTCATCTTCTAAAACGGTCGGTTCATTTAGTACTGAATGTCTTCTTTGCCATAACATGAATAAATCTATCCTAATCCTATTTAATATATTACATGGTAATAGGAAAACCTCAAGTTACATTCAAGGAGATCATAGGAAGGAAATAATTAATACTTTTACATATGAAAAAATGAGAAAGAGGCTCAGTACACAAACCAAGATAAAGTAGGAATAACAACCATCCAACCCAACATAAAGATCTAGGGGGTTATTGGCCATAACCATGCTAACATACACCATTAAAATCAATTTTAGGGTGACTCGTGTAAACTGTATATATATATATATCCTATATATATAAATATATATAGAGTCAGGCTAGAATACACTCGAGTGTACATATCGCATGTTACACTAAAGTTGTGTTTGCATGTCAAGACTATTTTTTGTAAAATGTAAACCATTGATCTTCATTTTCATACTATAATTAGACTACATACAAATTTTGAGCTCATTTGGATGAGTATAAGTCACTCATCTGAGGACAACAAAATCAATGCATGAAATTAATTTGAAATGTATAATTTTGTGGTCTTCATAACATGACCTATAAATGTCCAAATGGGCTCAAATTTTACATATGAGCTATTCACAAGATGTTTAAGAAGATCAATGGATTAGATTTTTAAAAAAGATATTGCATCATGAAAAACTACTTGAGTGTATTCTGCTCTGAATACACTCGAGTGTATTCTTTCCTGACTCTCTCTCTCTCTCTCTCTCTCTCTATATATATATATATATATATATATATATATATATATATATATATATATATATACATACACACACACACACACACACATATATATATATATATTGGAATGTATGTGGTATTTGATCGGATATGCACATTAATAATTTAAATATTCACACAGTATGAAATATATAAATAATAAAATAAAAATTCTGATCATATCAATTAAATCCCAAAGCATAGTAAATTAACGTGGCTCTAATACCACTGTTGGGACATATGACATCAAATACGGCAGTGGAAATTAAAATTTAACTGTCATATTCCCCTTGAACAACAGATTGTGTCAACAACTATGTAATGGGAATGAGGGTTTTCAATGTATAAACCTAGTCCTGGGGCAAGTCCAACACAATGCTTGTTGCAATGTTCTTCTTTCTCAAGTTGCACCTAGACTGTTGTCGGCAGCGGCCTCCTGGTTGATCACCATGGACGACAGTCGACTACATCCTCCTAGAGGGTGGCAAAGGCCTACTTGCCTCTGTAGTAGTCCACACAAACCACCATAAACTCCTATCATTCTAGATGAATGGATAAGAAGGAGTTGTCCCTTCTAGTCAGTGTGCTAGCGTTGACTTTCTCTCTCAATTGTCTCTCCCTTGCTATCCCTCGCTTATATGGGTAGGGCTTGCTTGGATTCTCACATTACCACAACTATGAGAAGACACCAATTGTCAGATCTTATTGTTGTGTCTCTGGAAGGCCTCAACTACTCCTCTATTTATAGGAGGGTCGGGGTCGGGAATTGTAGTCTGAGCAGGAGTCGAAGAGATGGATTTTCATAAATTTTCTAGAACCTATGAACGTTGAACCGGTTAGTTAACATGTGATATAATCGATTCAACCATGGAATCGGTCATTTTACTATGTTTCCCAATCAAAATTGTATTGACAATTAATATTTGATTAATGCACAACATGACTTGAACATCAATCCTTGATCCAATCAAATTGATCAAATAAACGGTCGGTTCATAACCTAAACCCGTTGGTTCATAACCTGAGCCAGTTGGTTAACAGATCTAAGCTGGTCAATTCACTTGTTGAACCGGTTGTTTCAAAGTTCTGATCGCCAATACTAGTTCAAATTGACTTGACACTTGAATCGATCGGTTCAATACTTGAATCAGTCAGTTTGGAATCCAATCAGTCAAGTTCCAATCATTATTTTTCAAATCGAATACCTAAAACTTTAGTAATCAAGTTAAACATCATTCATGAATAAAATCCTATTCTAGGTGCATCCTATGTGTGTGACCCTATAGGTCCCAATTTACTTTGGTAGTTAATTTCCATATCTGATTTATGACATCAAAAGCAATGAGCTGTATCTAGAAACACATTATTGCTACCCAGGTAATTTGGAAAGTTGGAGAACAACTTCAACCTACAATCTTGATTAGTGTTAACGTGATTATATAGTTCTTTTGTCTCTGATACCCAGATTGAAATTGAGGTATGAAATCGTCATCCTTTACGTGTTCAATTCTTGTTCCTTGAACTAGAGTAGACTATCTGAGATGCATGGGAGATTGCATGTCACATATTGAGTCACATGAGTATGGCCATAAGTTTCTTAGTCTCTCTTATCAAGTGTCCAGGATGTCAGTCTCCTGTAGGAGGGACAAATCCTATCTACATCACTCACACTCAATCCCCATGTGTCACAATGCATATGAACATCGCCTTAATGGCAACCCTTATTCAAGGTCACATTGGATGATGTCAGAATACATTGAAAAACATGTGATGAGTGTAGTGACTTAAAGTCTAAGAAACACAATCACCATCGTCACTATGAGAGTTGATTCTGATTCCATTCAATAGTCTCCATGTATCATTCTCAAGGTGGGTCTATTCGATACACCATTCTCTAACATGTACATGTGTGCTTGACTTGATATCACATATCATGACTAATGAGACTCTGTCATCAATCAACACACACTCTAGTCCTATGTATTACTGTTGTCTATTTTGCTTCCATAGTAATATTTGACTAGGGACATAACAAGAATGTATATAATCTTATCATACATATGATCTCATTGTTAAGGTCCTGAACCATAAGATATATGTCATCGAGTAACATCATTCTATAGATATATACTATGTTTGTGTCATCATCTCATGATTGAGACAAACATAATAGATGGAATCACCTTTATCATTATCAAATTAGGCATATAATGACTCATTACAATCATCATTACAATCATCGTATGATTGGCTCTATGGGCATACATACCAACATGATAGGACTAGAATCTCAATGATATTTATAGACATTTGTTTGGTTGAGAAAAATTTATGAATAGGATTGGTCTCTGACGGTAGAGTAAGTCCCAACCCACTGGGACTTTAAGTTTAGCAGTTCTCCCTGGTATTTTCCCGGTATACACATGTTTCCTTGATACGACACCAATGCTTCCCAAACCCCACCTGTCTATGCCATGTTACCAACGTGACTGTGGCTTCTGTTCTTCATTGTTGTAGTCACAAACCTCTCATCACCACTTCAACTACTTGTCTCCCTCCGCTACACATCCACCCAAGTCATCCCTTCCCTTCTAATCACTTTGGTCATGATTGAACTAATATGTAGATTTGATTCAAATCCATCTCCTCATTGCCTACCATCTGTTCAATAATTCCAACCTTATTCTTATTCAGATAACAATCAGTCACATTGTAGGCATTATGCATATATTAGTGAATGATGAAGTATGTTTGACATAATTAATGTTTTTAGTCGCATATTAGGCATGTTTTAGGTTGTGAGGTCCATTTAACATATATTAAGATATTGTATAGATATTAATGCTTCATATGTCATACCAAAGAAGGGTATGTTAGGTTAGACAACTTCAAACTAGGGTTTATGATCCATATATTCATATCATAATCGTGTGAGGTTTTATAGATCCAGGATATGATCATAGTTTCATGTAACCTTAGCTAGGGTTTATGTTCCATATTTTCATATCATAGTCATATGAGGGTTAATGTGTATCCATGTTTGGATAAGACTAAAGGTCAAAGCATACAAGAATCACATGTAAGGGATTAGGGTTTCAAGAGTCAAGATGTTAGCTTTTGGTATGTTACACAATGACAATGTGTCTAATTTTTTTATTCTACGTATAACAAATGAATTACCAAGATCTTGCTTTTACACTCAAATTGTACTATTCTAATGAAATGAACAAGCTCCACCACGCAATGACATGGAATGTCATTATGCAAAAAGGGATTGAATAGTTGTATGTTTCAGTGTTATGTTGTATCTTTTCCAAGTTTGCCTTCATGCCATGTCGTAAACATTGTAAATCTCATTCCATACAAAGGTAGACTATATTTAGGAAGGAAAAATTGGATTGAAAGAGAAACTAAGTTTGACACATGCATGAGCCGATTGATTTAAAATGAAGGATATGTAATGTATTAAACATGAGGTGAATCTAGTAGAGAGATTATTGATTTAGAATTTCAACTTCACATTAGTAGAAGGATAAAAAGAAATATGTACAACATGGTATACATGATCATACACATAAATAAGCAACATGATCATAAGAGAAAAATTAGAAGTTAAAGATGATAGGTGGAAGAGTATTATATGGTAAGAGAATTATGGAAAGTAAGGAAGGGTTTGAAACATGATGGAGTACTATAGATTATAAAAGAAAGAGGTTAGGAGATTCAAGCAAGTTCTAATTAGTCAAGTATCCTTGTTGATAACTAATTAAACCTACATATGAGAAATGTATTAAGGGAATGTTTGAAGATAAGAATTCTAAGTCTCAGAATCATCTTCTCTTTCATATCTTCCTTAATGAAAGCAATGTGCGAATGAAGTGATAAGAAAATTAATCATATATGATGCATAACCACCATGGCAGAGACATCTAGTGAATGTAATAATGACACACAATATGATGATGAAACCCTAGTAGGGTAAGTTGAGAATGTAATCTATCTGAATGGCCAAGTAAAAGAAAGGAAATGCAATTGATAAGATAAGGAAGACTTTAATAAAACTTATGAGATCCAAAGTTTGAATTTCAAATTAAGGGAGCAAAGTCACATCACAATAATGTCATGCTACTGATAAGGACCAAACTCTAGAATGTTTAGAGTTGTAGTAGTTCAAGGGATGTCACTAGTGATTTTACCTTGAATACTAGCATCTCTATAAAACAAGATCATGAGATTAGTACTATGAGAAGTAAACTAGCACTGATAGTAATCCACAGTTTAAAGGAAGAAAATTTGAAAGATAGATAAATAATATGGAAATGATTTGGAGTAAAGGATAAGAAATAAATTTGAAATGTAACAAGTGAGTTTTGAACAAAAGGCATGATACATCATGAATAAAGTGTGATATGAAATAAATTCTTGTAGTGATATCAAGAATGACAAATAATCTATTCTTACCTTGTATGTTTCAATTTTAGGGATGTTTATTCTATATGATCAAAATGAGAAGGATAAGTAACAAGAAGTAAGTAGTAATGAATGAGGAGATAAGAGAAAACAATGGCTTTCAGTAATACGTGAATTTATTTTTAGAAGTGTAATTTGTTGAAGGTATAATAAGGGATGTAAATTGGTTCTACGCATGATTTCAGTGTACATGTGCAAGCAATATGTTAATTAAAGGTGTCTGATAGTTGTAGTCATTCATACCAGTAATCCATCTTAGTATTGTACAATTGTGGTTGAATCTAGTCTTCCAACTCATTAGTGCTTTACTATTTGAGTAGCACAATAGTAAAATTCAAAACAACATGGTGAACTCTCTTTTGTGACTCGGAGGTAATAAAAAACAATAGTACATATTGAGCCGTATGAATTGAGATAGTTGGATCAGATTATCAATGTTGAGGTAACACCTTAAGAGCATGAAAATATTGAAAATGGTTGTTTCTCTTTCTCTTTCATATGATTGATTGTGGCATAGAGAATTATTTTGTTATCGTTGAGAAGTCTTGCTTAAAATTATGTTGGAAGGTGTTTTCTGGGGCAATTTTTGGGGAAGAATGTGAAGAACGGTGAAAATCCAAAAGGATTGTCATAGATTTGACTTGGTAAGTAGTTTTAACCATCAATTATTCCTCCTACTCATTTGTCCTTGCTCAAAATCCCTAATCCAATGAATATGAGGTTTGGCTTAACATCTGATTTTCATCTTCTACCTACAACAGACCATCTTTAGGGTTGAAAGGAAGAAGAAACTGGTGATTTGCCAGAGTTTTGATATGGATTCGATATTTTAAGAGATGGGCTACATTTTTAAGGTGTTTTCACACCTTAGGGTGAGTGGGTACTTCCTTTAAATAGTAGATTGCACGAAAATGAGTTAAATCATCAAAAATCTTCAATTGCTTAGTATGCGAGTACAAACACTAAGTTGCCTTTTTGATCTAGCTTTTGCAAGATGATATGAAATGTATTATTTCTCTATTGTGATGAATTTTGGATTATGAAATAACATTATAAATGATTGCAATCCATATAAATGAGAATTCTTAAAGTAATTATAGAGGCTACATGAATATACTAAAATTTAGGGTTTTCGACTATGACTGAAATTGTTGTATAATTGAATAAAAAAGTTTGCCTAGTTGAATCTCCTTGGTTACGAATGATTATTTTATTTGTGTGTGCATTACATATATGTTAGATAAGATCTTAGATTTCATTCTATGATATCAATGTTTTCCTGATATATCAGTAAGGAGGGTGAAACCCTAAATGAATGGAAAGTTGGAGGTTTGCAAATACACTTCTCGATTCAATGTTGTTCTTGATGTATGCTGTTTTAGTAAATGGCATGGAAACCCTAGTTCATTTCATTACATGGTTTCGTATATATATATATATATATATATATATATATATATATATATATATATATATATATATATATTCGATCATATGTGAACTGCAGAGAGCAATCTTTATCAAATGATGTTATGAAAAATTAAATCTTTATGTGAGTTATGTGATAAGTAAATGAGGTAAATGAAACCCTAATGATAGGGTTTTTAGTGAATCAAGTATTGTGATATTAATGTTCCTCAGTATGATATGTGGTTATGCTTAACAGTTCATTTGTGGTAAATGTTATCAGATGGTTTATGAAATGAATAATTTACAATGCTGAACTAAGATATGTTGATGTGATGAGGGAATTGTGAATTTTAAGAGTGAATTAGACATTTAGACCCCCTGAACACTATAGAATCCTCACAGGATGAGGAATTCACTGTGGGGAGGAAACGGTTTCCCGACTGGAGGTAGTCCAGATTGAGGTAAGCCGGAGCACACCAATAGGGTGTGAGGGTCTTGACCAGTAGGGAAGACTCCTTACAGTTGTGTGGTACCCAACACCAACCGGGGATGCCGGTGGTACCTATGTTACATGTTGAGTGATCAATGGTCAGTAGGTCCACTGATGCACAATGAGCCTGAGGGCTTTGACTCACCGCCTGAGTACCTAGGTTGAGAGGTGGAGTCTGAGATATTTGGCCGCTCCCATTATCCGTCGAGAGGCAAACATGCCGAGGCCCACTGTAGATGGGGTCTTACTCGAGAGATAGGCTTAGGAACTTGGGCATGCTTCTATGCCTTGTACAGTGAGATAGTAGCTTGTTGCGATTCTTTCACATGTTGTGGTACACCTCATGTGGGTTCAGGGCATAAAAAGATGAATGAGAGGTTAAACAAGTGTGGGCATTTATTCAATTATTCTTTGTATGTTTTTGAGTTATTAGTTCTCTTTGTGATCAATCAAGATTGTTCATATATTGATTCACTCTTGTAGATATCTGGAGTATCTTGCCATATTTATGTTTGTGAATGATTAATCTCTTTAAAGCTTACTTCTTTTATAATTGATATCAGTTGCTCCAAAGTATATATGTCATTATATCGGTGCTTTAGACTGTTTCTTTGAAGTACTCATTCACTAAGCAGGTAGGCTCACCCCTCTACTCACAATTTTTAGGGATAACTTGTGGATTGAATATGTCAATGCATCAGAGTTGATCTGCCACAGGAGTTAAGTATGCGATTAGTTAAGTTGAGTCGGTCCCTGTCACTCTAGGTCCTTGTATGGATGTGAGAGAGTTGTAAATGATGTTTTTATCTTTGATTCCTTCATAATAGAGTATATATCTAGTTGACATGTTGTATGCACATGGAAGTGTGAGTAACAGAATGAATGTATGGATGTGTATCATTAATTTTGAGATCATATTATACTAATCAAAGTTTAATTCTCTTGTAAGTTTGATTATGTGATTGAATGTGAGAAAACAAAGAGTTTGAAATAAGGGAAAAAAGTTGGGAGTGAACTCTATATTAACTATAATCCTCAAGATTATGCCCTAATCTCATGATTATTGGTAATCGTGGGATGTGGGTGTAACACAATCAATCACATTATAGTCATTATGCACGTATTAGTTAACCATGAAGCACGTTTGACATAATTAATGAGTTCATTCACATATTAAGCATCTTTTAGGTTGTGAGGTCCATTTTACATATATTAAGATATTTTATTTCATGTTGACACCTAGAGATACTAGTGCCTCATCTGTCATGCCAAATAAGGGTAGGTTAGGTTAGACAACTGCAAACTAGGGTTTATGCTCCATATATTCATATCATAATTGTATGAGGGTTCGTAGATCCTGGGTATGATCATAGTTTCATTTAATCTTAGCTAGGGTTTATGTTCCATATATTCATGTCATAATCATATGAGGGTTTATGTGTATCCATGTTAGGACAAAACTAAAGGTCAAAGCATACAAGCATCACATCTAAGGGATTAGGATTTCAAGAGTCAAGATGCTAGGTTTTGGTATGTTACACAATGACAATGTGCTTATTTTTTATTTTAGGTATAACAAGTTACTGCCAAGATCTTGTTTTTGCAGTCAAATTGTATTAATCTAATGAAATGAACAAGCTCCACCACATCTTCATGTGGAATATTCTTATCCAAAAAGGGATTGAATACTTGTATGTTCCAGTGTACCATTGTATCTTTTCCAAGTTTGTCTTCATGTCATGTCATAAACATTGTAGAGCTCATTCAATAAATAAATATAAGTTTTATTTAATTTTCACGTTTGGTGCATGTTTGCTTTTTCATACTGCTCGATTATTGTAATTAGTTTATATTATGAGATGTGGGTGTAACAACTTAGTATAAGAGCTTAGGTTTAGTTACCAAGGACCTCTAGGTCTGTTAGTCAGAGTCACAATAGTGGAAAATAGGAGATGTATGGTGATAGATCTAGAAAATATAAGCATTTGGATATCCTGGCCCGAGCCTATATACGTAAATCAACCAATATTGAACTACTATGTCTATTATTTCTTGTATGTCTTGTCTACGTATGTAGTGGAAAGATATATTAGTGAGAAACTCTATGTATATTATGGTTAGAAGACCAAATTATGATAAAGAGAACAAGGGCATAAAGATATAGTGTATAATGAATTTTATTTATACTATCAGTTTCATTGAAAAATAACATGAATGATTTTACTAATACGAGCTTCATATACTCAATATCCAAAAGTAAATGATCTTGTTAATATTGATGCATTGCAAATTTTAATGAACTATTGTTCATATCCTTTACATCAAGTGGATTTGATATCATTCTTAATTTATTTTCCTTAATTTGGTATTCTTCTTACATCTTTAAGATGAATAAGTAGGTTAAATATTGGTATCTATTGCCTTTAGGACATCATGCATTTTTAGGGCCAACTGGAAGGATATCTTATGGGATCTAATGAATCCTATTACCATTTAATGAAAAATCACAAGTGTGTGAGATGACCAAAATGTTTAAATCCAAGGAAGAGTGTAGTAAATGAGTATAAAATTTTAATATATGAGCCGTCTGGACATAATGAGAATGTATATACTCTTAAAATGCATATGATCTCATTCGTCTAAGTCACGTACTTAAAGACATATGTCATTGAGTAATTCTCTAGACATTTATTATGTTATTTCATTATCTCATAACTGAACAAATAGAATAATTAGAAGCTTGTCTTTTATTAATAATCAAATCATTTACACTTATGTCATTAAAATCATCACATGATTGACTCTATGGGCATATACACCAACAAACTCCCAATTGCACTTAGATCTAATCACCCATGTATCATATACCGAGTGACCTAACATGACCATCATGCTTCTGCTATGAAAGTGCTTTAGTCAAGGGACCAACAATGTTGCTTTCAGTTGGTACTCTACAAATCTTTACATCTCCTCATAGTACGATCTCTCGTATGATATGGAACCACCTTTGTATATGCTTGGAATGTTGATGCGGTCTGGGTTCCTTAGCATGTGTAATAGCTCCATTGTTGTCACAATATAACTCAACTGCGTCACTAATGCTCAAAACAACCCCAAGTTCAGAGATGGACTTCTTAATCCATACAACTTTCTTTGCTGCATTTGATGCAGTAATATACTCGGCCTCTGTTGTAGAATTATAAACTGTCTCTTGCTTGGAACTCTTCCAACTCACAACTCTTTTGTTAAGGCAAAACACAAATCTCGATTGCAATTTATAATCATCTTTGTCAGTCTGGAAGCTTGCATCAGTGCAACCTTTTACAACTAGCTCTTCCTCTCCACTGTAGACCGAGAACTAATCCTTAGTCCTTCTCAAGTCCTTCATGATGTTCTTCACAGCTGTCTAGTGAGCATCACCTAGATCTGACTGGTATTTGCTCATCATGCTCAAAACATATGAGACGTTTAGACAGGTGCACAACATCACATACACGATTAATCCAATTGCATAAGCATATGGAATATCACTCATGCACTCCCTTTCTTCATAAGAACGGGGACATTGACTATTAGAGATGGTCACTCCATGCAACACAGGTAGGTTTCCTCTCTTTGAGTTCTCCATGTTGAACCACTTCAACACCTTGTCAATGTATGTGTTCTAATCGAGTCCAAGAAGCCTTCTTGATCTATCTCTATAGATCTTTATCCCAAGGATGTAAGATGCTTCTCCCAAGTCTTTCATAGAGAATGTATTTCCAAGTCTTTACCTTTTGTAAAGTAGGGATGTCATTCCCCATCAATAGTATGTCATCCACATACAATATGAGGAATACAACCATGCTCCCACTAACCTTCTTGTACACACAAGGTTCATATTCATTTTAAATAAAGCCAAACTCTTTGACTGTCTCATCAAAATGAAGATTCCAGTTCTGAGATGCTTTGCTTCAATCCATAGATTGACCTTTGTAGCTTACATACTTTATTTGCATATTTTTGATTTATAAAACCCTCAGGTTGTGTCATATACACATCCTCCACAAGATTCCCGTTAAGGAATGTGGTTTTAACATCCATCTACAAAATCTCATAGTCATGATAAGTTGCAATAGCAAGCATGATCCTGATGGACTTAATCATGGCCACTGGAGAAAAAATTTCATCATAGTCAACACCTTGAACTTGTCTAAAACCCTTTTCAACCAATCTTCCCTTATAGGTTTGAACTTTTCCATCCATGTCGGTCTTCTTCTTGAAGACCCACTTGCACCCTATGGATTTTACCCCTTCAATTGGATCCACCAAAGTCCATACTTTGTTGGTATACATGGATTCCATCTCAGATCTCAAGGCCTCAAGCCATTTCTCAGACTTTGGTCCCTCAATAGCATCTTTATATGTGATTGACTCATCATCTATGACCAATTCACTACCTTCCTGAGTCATGATATATCCATATCTTTTAGGTTCAAGGCATGTCCTACTAGATCTGTGAGGTTCCTGTGTCACTTGAGGAATTTGAGATCCCACAACACTTTGTGAGTCTATTTGTTACTCTTGTACATCTATCTATTCAACATTCTCTTCTTGGTCCCAAACCTCTTCGAGTTCTACTTTCCTCCCACGAATTCCTTTGGAAATAAATTGCTTTTCAAGGAATGTAGTCTCTCTAGCAACAAACACTATGCCTCAGCTGCATACATCTTCTTAACCCGAAATGGTTGAGGAGCAATAGGTCTTACATGTAAGGGGTCCTGTAGTATCCCATGATCCTGAACTCTTCTTACCTGGTCAGTTGGACTGTATAAGTAGTATCCCTTAGTTTTCTTGGGATATCCAACAAAATAACAATGTTCAGATCTAGGGTTAAGCTTTTCAAGAAACATTTTCTTGACATAAGCTTCACACCCCCAAATCCTCATAAAAGACAATTTGGGATGCTTCACAGTCCATATCTCATATGGTGTCTTTTGAACCAATTTTGACAATACACGGTTAAGTGTAAACATGGAGGTTTCAAGAAAATAACCCCAGATTGTAGTAGGAAGATCAACAAAACTCATCATAGATCGCACCATATATAATAATGTGGGATTCCTTCTTTCTGATACACCATTATGTTGTGGTGTTCCAGATGAAGTCCATTGTGATACAATACCACAGGCTTGTAGAAGGTCCTCAAACTCTTGGTTCAAATATTCTCCACCTCTATCAGAATGAAGTTCCTTAATACTTTTTCCAAGTTGGTTTTGTACTTCATTCATAAACTCTCTGAACTTTTCAAGAGTTTATGACTTATGTTTCATCAGGTAAACATAGCCATACCTACGAAAATCATCAGTAAAGGTAATGAAGTATTGATACCCACCTCTAGAAATTGTTCTAAAAGGGCAACACACATTAGTATCTATGAGTCCTAATAGATCACTATCCCTCTCACTATTTCTAGTGAAGGGAGTCTTGGTCATCTTACCCAACAAATAAGATTCACATGTCTCTATTGATTCAAAATCAAAAGAGTCTAGATAACCATCTTTATGGAGTCTAGATATCCGATTCTCATTTATGTGCCCTAGACGACAATGCCAAAGGTATGTTTGGTTTGGGTCATTGAGTTTTTGTTTCTTGGTATTTATGTTATATACGCTTGTCTTTAGATCTCTCAAGTATAGACCATAAGACATTGGGGCACTGCCATAAAAGATCCCATCTTTACTAATAGAACATCTTCCATTCTTTATAAGAATTTTGAATCCTTTCTTGTCTAAATAAGATACAAATATGATGTTCCTATTAATGGTAGGTACATAATAGTAGTTCTCTAACTCTATTACAAGCCCACTTGGTAGAGTTAACTCATAGGTTCCAACTGTGATGGCCACAACTCTTGTGCCATTTGCAACACGTAGTTCAACCTCACCTTTCTCTAAAGGTATACTTCTTTTCAGATCCTTCACATTTGAACAAATGTGTGATCAACATCCGGTATCAAGTACCCATGATGAAGAAGTATTGAATTTAATCTCAATAACGTATACACCAGAAGTAGAGATCTCAATCCCTTTCTTTATCTTCCTAGGTTTCCTTATCCTTCTCCTTATTCTGAGTGTTGAAGGCTTGGACTGTAACATACTCAAATCTAGACACATAGTTGTAGCCTCCCTTTTTCTAGGCCCTAGTCGATTATATTTACAATGAATACCTGATCCACCTAATTCACAATGCATTAGAGATAATCAGAGCTAATCATTATCATAAATTCATTAATATCCTTTATATATGATAAAATAACCATAATACAGTCAATAACAAGACTTAAGGAACAAATATACCGAATACCATGCTTGACTCGAATTTGACACCCTAACATATTCTTAGGAGTATAAGATGAAATGAATCAAATTAATGTGTAATAAGTATTAAAATTAGTGAGTACATTAAATGTATGTATGATATACGAATAATGAAATCTAATGGTAAACATATTCAAAATGTGAAATTGATGGAAACATTAGATTTCTTACATGCTAACTGGTCTAGCTTTCGATTTTGGTATCAATCGGACAACAATTACCCATCCATTTACTAATTTGAATTCTTAAATTAGTATACACCCCTGTATTCATGCCATTTACATTCCATGCCACCGGTTCTCTTTGTCCGGGAGACCCGCTCCCTCCTCTTACACGATCAAAGCATTCTCTGCGGATCGCAGGTGGCCGGCAGGGCCTTTTCTTCTTCTCCTCTCTTTCCCTTCTTATGATCCCCCAATTCCTCACCTCCTCTCTGCTACCCCTTTTCCTCTCTTCCATTCCTTTCTCTTATGGTACCGCACAGAACCCTAGCCACCCCATCTTCCCTTTCCCCCAGCCCTTGACGGCAACACCATGCCAGGCAGAGCCCTGCATCGTAGGCAGTGTTGTCGCCTCCCCTTCTCCCTCCTTTGCTTGCACCAATCTCGTGAGAACCAGACCTGCACTTGCAGGCTGCTGCAAAGGTCTTCATATGCACACCTGATACCACCTTTTCCTCTTCTTTCTCTATCACCAAAATAAGCACCAGTAACACAATTTGTTGAGGAAGCCACCAAGGACGTCGTCCTCCTCCCTGAACGTGAGAAGACAGTATGGTCTACCACCCTCGACGCAACTATAGCTGTGGTGTCTTCCACTGCCCCATCAGCAGACGTCAACCATCTACCAGACAAGAAGCTCTCTGTCTTCTCCTTCTGCGACCTACCTTCCTTGGTCTACCGGCTTCACCAACGACCTGCAGTCAGGTCCTCCGGCATGGGGCCTTTGCTGGTGCTTGATGACCTGCAACCAACCTCAGATCCCTCACACAGCTGCCGTGACAGCTTGCTGAGATTAGACGCTACGACCACCAGTCAAGCAGTCGCAAAGGACTCGCTGCCGACCCCCCCATCCATCTCCTGTGCCCGTCGGCCATGGCACCTCTGTCGCCACCTATGGAGGTTGTTGCAGGGAAGCACCTTGCGGCCAAAAGTAGTTGATGCCAACTGCCGAGCCCAATGAATACTCCAGTGGACACCACCTGCTGATCAACCTACTGCACTTGTCCTCCCACTGCGGCAACCTATTGTCAACAGACCCTCATCGCAGTCTTGACCTGCAACCATCGGCAACTCCACCTAGACGCTGTCGCCAATGGTAGGCCCATCGTTGGCCTGGGAACCCTCTGCATGTTGATGGCGATTTCTGCAACATATTGGGAAGTCGATGACCACAAATAAGTATTTGACTCCACCACAATCTACAAACTGAAGGTCAACTACTACTGATCCGTAATACTACATGCAGGTCAGCCTCTTCTTCTATTCAACTTTGATTCATCGTGATGCAACATATTAGACAAAGAGTTAATAATCAGTTAAAAAGAAGAGTAATTTCGATAATATAAGAGATGTGAGTATGCCTTTTCATTGCTTCTTACCAATCCAGATCTGTCACAGTTGAATACATAATATGAATTCCAACGACTGTCTTAAGTACGAACTCTTCAACCTAACCATCTAGAAGACATAGTTGGGTAACCAAATCCTATGGAATATGCTTGAAGTCTGGAATCCTGGTGGGCTTATACACTTAATAATGGCATAGATGTGAATAATATGCATGGAACTGGCATATAAACTTTGTTACACGGACTATTGTAGTCAATTCGCTTCTATACCTAATCACCTTCAAGTATTTATATAGTTAGATAATAATTCGAAATACATATTGGTCTAGGAAATGTACCTACCTAGGTTGAGCAATTTTTGTATTAAAGGCACGTGAAATATGTACCATAATGTGTATTTGTAAATGTATAACATTGAAATCTACATCTATCCTTATACATTGTATAGTAATAGTCGTGACATGTTCAATAACTATATAATGCAATGTGTATACATACACACACTAATATGCATGTGAAATATGATGTTGGGAAGAATAGACAAACACCTAGTATTAGAAATGATAATAATATTACAAAACCTAATTCACATATATGCAATTTTTACTTTTACGACTAAATATGGATACAAGAACTAAAATATATACCTAATGAATGATATGTTCACTGTATAAGATTCAAAACCTCAACACATCATTAGGTGACAATAATTTGGATAAGATCTTATAGATCTACACTAGGAGTAGATATGCTTGTATGCTTTGGTTTGACTAACATACCTAATATATTCATAGGATGAAAACTCGGCCTTGTGGACCAAGAATATAGATTGAGTTAGTCTTTAGCTGTGAAGATCGGGTATGTACACTCTCTATTTTTATTTTGGGCATTAAATGACTGAAATCCATATATCTTTTAATGAGGCATCTCTTGAATTGTAAATCCTTTTTTAAAATCCAAATACTTGGACATTTATTGCTCTTGATATGAATTCCTTTTGTTTCTGTGATATTTAAATTGCTATGTTCCTATGGGTCTTTGGGCCCCTCTTGCCTTGTTGTCTTTTATTTAAAATTGACTAAAATGATAGTCTTGCCACTCTATTTTATGCATGCTACATGTTTGACTAGAATATCTAGAATAGCGGTACTTATGTACAACCATATTTATATAGGGCGTGCGTTTTCCGCCTGGGGTGTGCGTTTCCACCCTTGCTTATTTTTAGGCCATGATCCTATGGTGTTATGGCCCTATTTTAGGTATATTTAGTCTACATTGTTATGCATGCAAATATTCTTGTTTTAAAAAGAATCTGTGGATGAATGTATGGCAAGACACTCTTTTATTATCATGCTTGTAATCTGAATTTAATATGCCTCATTTCTTTTGCTTCATTTCTTTTGTTACTTTTCTCTTGAACATACCTAATTGCAAATAGCCCCCTTTTCTTGTGGGAACATCTCTTTTTGCACTTTTAACCCTATATAATGCCCAGAATGTTTTATATATGTACATACTCAGCCTTTGTTGACCTCTTTGTTGTTTCCTATGTTCTGGGTGATGTTCCCTTCCACCCAGGTTTAGGTGCATTAAAGATCAAGGTTGCTCGAAGATCATGTAAAGAGAATTGTACCTAAGGATAGCTTGGAATGGCTAGGTTACCCTCTGTTACTGGATTTAGTTGTACTTAGTTCAAGTTTTTTGTAATCACCTTTTATGGTGAGGCACAATTGTATAAATGAATCATGAAGTGACTTTGTAATAGTTTTGTTTCCGCTGCTTTACTATTACATGGCTCTTGTATTATATCATTTGAGTGGATCCTCTTTCGGGTCCTACTCCTTACAAAATGGTATTAGAGCCTAAGCAGTCGGTAACTTGACTATTTCAAGTTATCCTAGGATGACCCATAATTAGGTAGGTGACCCTTAGAGGTTATTGGCAAATTGATTACCTAGTAGTAGAATACCAATTAGGGTTTTCAAACACTAATTATTTGGGGCACTTACACTCCTCAACCTACCTATGTGGACGGGTGTTAGCCTCTAGTAAACCTTAACACCCATTCTCTCTTTACTGGGGTGGGATAAAGATAATTGAATCTTGTAGTGTTGGTTCACATGTCATAATTTTCTAGGATTCTTCCTTAGAGCTATGAAGTGTGAGTTGATTGAATAGTCATAGATTGAAATTACCTTAGTTCTCACTTTAACCCCTTCTATTTGTTGTTACCTAGAACGCCTCAAATACATCCATTTTGGGTTGAGCATGCGTGAAAAATAACATAAAATCCTGATGTAATTTCTAGAGTTGAGATTAATTCCTTGACACTATGTGATAATTAGAATTAACTCTATTATGGTTAGGCATGAATTTCCCTCAACATGGAGTACATCATCATAGTTATGCCCCTTTTCCATTTATCTAATGGTAGGGTACCGATCTCATTGAAATTGTTATGTCTCATACATGAGAATTGTTTGGTGAAAGTTATCACTTTTGGTAGATATCCTTAAGTGTTCACCTCTCTAACCCACATAGTGCACTTAGTTTACCTAGTGATTGATATGAGCAGGTTGACTATATAGGTTACATTATCATGTGAAGAACAACGGATGTAAACTAGCTAGTAATGAGAATAAATTCATCCTATAAATTGGGTAATCTTATGACCAGTAGGTCCTGAGATGAGGCATTTTGAACTATGATTAAGAGTGTCATGGGTAATGGTGTATGTCATGCATTATTAGGATTTTATAGAAGTTGATTGTCTGTAATAAGAAGTTGTTGCCCTTGTATGCCTTCGAATTAGAGATGTAGACATATTCCCTTTTAGGTGATGGAAGGAGTAGACCCCTTTTGTAGAATGCAATGGTGATAGAATAATACTATAGGTATCATTTGGTGGATAAGTGGTGGACTTGGTTCTCGAATTGATTTTTGGCGCCAATTTTGTATTTTTCATCGTAAGATTTTTTTTTTGCTTTTTTTTCGTCAAACTTATTTTCATTATTAATTTATATGTACAAAGGAAAAGTTTTCATATTTTATCGAAGGTTTTAGAACCAAGTCATTGCCACAAGGAAGTTTGTTTTGTAGAGGAACCCTTTGAATGAAGAGGTACTTGAATGGAATGATGGACATGAAACCCTAGGACTAAGTGTTGTGTAGAGAGTACGAAGAAGCCTTGGATGCTTAAGACATTAGTTCGCCCTTTTTGCCCCTCTAGGTGATAATGTTGATGATATTGATGATGATGATGGTGATGATGATGATGATGATGATGATGATGATGATGATGATGATGATGATGATGATGATGATGATGATGATGATGATGATGATGATGATGATGATGATGATGATGATGATGATGATGATGATGATGATGATGATGATGATGATGATGATGATGATGATGATGATGATGATGATGATGATGATGATGATGATGATGATGATGATGATGATGATGATGATGATGATGATGATGATGATGATGATGATGATGATGATGATGATGATGATGATGATGATGATGATGATGATGATGATGGTGATGATAATGATGATGATGATGATTATGATGATAATGATAATGAGTAGATGAGAATATGGTGACCATAATGATGTGGATGATGAGGGTTTGTAAAAAAAAACTAGCGCTCAGGTCTAGCAGTGGATGGATTTCGGGGACGAAATCCTTTTTAAGGGGTGGAGTGTTGTAACATACTCAAATCTAGACACATAGTTGTAGCCTCCCTTTTTCTAGGCCCTAGTCGATTATATTTACAATGAATACCCAATCTACCTAATTCACAATGCATTAGAGATAATCGGAGCTAATCATTATCATAAATTCATTAATATCATTTATATATGATAAAATAACCATAATACACTCAATAACAAGACTTAAGGAACAAATATACTGAATACCATGACTCGAATTTGACACCCTAACATATTCTTAGGAGTATAAGATGAAATGAATCAAATTAATGTGTAATAAGTATTAAAATTAGTGAGTACATTAAATGTATGTATGATATACAAATAATGAAATCTAATGGTAAACATATTCAAAATGTGAAATTGATGGCAACATTAGATTTCTTACATGCTAACTGGTCTAGCTTTCGATTTTGGTATCAATCGGACAACAATTACCCATCCATTTACTAATTTGAATTCTTAACTTAGTATACACCCCTGTATTCATGCTATTTACATTCCATGCCACCGGTTCTCTTTGTCCGGGAGACCCGATCCCTCCTCTTACGCGATCAACGCGTTCTCTGCGGATCGCAGGCGGCCGGCAGGGCCTTTTCTTCTTCTCCTCCCTTTCCCTTCTTCTGCTCCCCCAATTCCTCACCTCCTCTCTGCTACCCCTTTTCCTCTCTTCCATTCCTTTCTGTTCTGGTACCGCACAGAACCCTAGCCACCCCATCTTCCCTTTCCCCCAGCCCTTGACGGCAACACCATGCCAGGAAGAGCCCTACATCGTAGGCAGTGCTGCCGCCTCCCCTTCTCCCTCCTTTGCTTGTACCAATCTCGTGAGAACCAGACCTGCACTTGTAGGCTGCTGCAAAGGTCTTCAGATGCACACCCGATACCACCTTTTCCTCTTCTTTCTCTATCACCAAAATAAGCACCAGTAACACGATTTGTTGAGGAAGCCACCAAGGACGTCGTCCTCCTCCCTAAACGTGAGAAGACAGTATGGTCTACCACCCTCGGCGCAGCTATAGCTGTGGTGTCTTCCACTGCCCCATCAGCATACGTCAACCATCTACCAGACAAGAAGCTCTCCGTCTTCTCCTTCTGTGACCTACCTTCCTTGGTCCGTCGGCTTCACCAACGACCTGCAGTAAGGTCCTCCGGCATGGGGCCTTTGCTGGTGCTTGATGACCTACAACCAACCTCAGATCCCTCACACAGTTGCTGTGACAGCTTGCTGAGATTAGACGCTACGACCACCAGTCAAGCAGTCGCAAAGGACTCGCTGCCGACCCCCCCCCATCCATCTCATGTGCCCGCCGGCCATGGCACCTCTGCCGCCACCTATGGAGGTTGTTGCAGGGAAGCACCTTGCGGCCAAAAGTAGTTGTTTCCAACTGTAGAGCCCAATGAATACTCCAGTGGACACCACCTGCTGATCAACCTACTGCACTTGTCCTCCCACTGCGGCAACCTATTTTCAACAGACCCTCATCGCAGTCTTGACCTGCAACCATCAGCAACTCCACCTAGACGCTGTCGCCAATGGTAGGCCCATCGTTGGCCTGGGAACCCTCTGCATGTTGATGTCAATTTCTGCAACAGATTGGGAAGTCGATGACCACAAATAAGTATTTGACTCCACCACAATCTACAGACTGAAGGTCAACTACTACTGATCCGTAATACTACATGCAGGTCAACCTCTTCTTCTATTCAGCTTTGATTCATCGTGATGCAACATATTAGACAAAGAGTTAATAATCAGTTAAAAAGAAGAGTAATTTCGATAATATAAGAGATGTGAGTCTGCCTTTTCGTTGCTTCTTACCAATCTAGATCTGCCACAGTTGAATACATAATATGAATTCCAACGACTGTCTTAAGTACAAACTCTTCAACCTAACCATCTAGAAGACATAGTTGGGTAACCAAATCCTATGGAATATGCTTGAAGTCTGGAATCTTGGTGGGCTTATACACTTAATAATGGCATAGATGTGAATAATATGCATGGAACTGGCATATAAACTTCGTTACATGGACTATTGTAGTCAATTCACTTCTATACCTAATCACCTTCAAGTATTTATATAGTTAGATAATAATTCGAAATACATACTGGTCTAGGAAATGTACCTACCTAGGTTGAGCAATTTTTGTATTAAAGGCACGTGAAATATGTACCATAATGTGTATTTGTAAATGTATAACATTGAAATCTACATCTATCCTTATACATTGTATAGTAATATTCGTGACATGTTCAATAACTGTATAATGCAATGTGTATACATACACACACTAATATGCATGTGAAATATGATGTTGGGAAGAATAGACAAACACCTAGTATTAGAAATGATAATAACATTACAAAACCTAATTCACATATATGCAATTTTTACTTTTACGACTAAATATGGATACAAGAACTAAAATATATACCTAATGAATGATATGTTCACTGTATAAGATTCAAAACCTCAACACATCATTAGGTGACAATAATTTGGATAAGATCTTATAGATCTACACTAGGAGTAGATATGCTTGTATGCTTTGGTTTGACTAACATACCTAATATATTCATAGGATGAAAACTCGGCCTTGTGGACCAAGAATATAGATTGAGTTAGTCTTTAGCTGTGAAGATCAGGTATGTACACTCTCTATTTTTATTTTGGGCATTAAATGACTGAAATCCATATATCTTTTAATGAGGCATCTCTTGAATTGTAAATCCTTTTTTAAAATCCAAATACTTGGACATTTATTGCTCCTGATATGAATTCCTTTTGTTTCTGTGATATTTAAATTGCTATGTTCCTATGGGTCTTTGGGCCCCTCTTGCCTTGTTGTCTTTTATTTAAAATTGACTAAAATGATAGTCTTGCCACTCTATTTTATGCATGCTACATGTTTGACTAGAATATCTAGAATAGCGGTACTTATGTACAACCATATTTATATAGGGCGTGCGTATTCCGCCCGGGGTGTGCGTTTCCACCCTTGTTTATTTTTAGGCCATGATCCTATGGGGTTATGGCCCTGTTTTAGGTATATTTAGTCTACATTGTTATGCATGCAAATATTCTTGTTTTAAAAAGAATCTGTGGATGAATGTATGGCAAGACACTCTTTTATTATCATGCTTGTAATCTGAATTTAATATGCCTCATTTCTTTTGCTTCATTTCTTTTGTTACTTTTCTCTTGAACATACCTAATTTCAAATAGCCCCCTTTTCTTGTGGGAACATCTCTTTTTGCACTTTTAACCCTATATAATGCCCATAATGTTTTATATATGTACATACTCAGCCTTTGCTGACCTCTTTGTTGTTTCCTATGTTCTGGGTGATGTTCCCTTCCACCCAGGTTTAGGTGCATTAAAGATCAAGGTTGCTCGAAGATCATGTAAAGAGAATTGTACCTAAGGATAGCTTGGAATGTCTAGGTTACCCTCTGTTACTGGATTTAGTTGTACTTAGTTCAAGTTTTTTGTAATCACCTTTTATGGTGAGGCACAATTGTATAAATGAATCATGAAGTGACTTTGTAATAGTTTTGTTTCCACTGCTTTATTATTACATGGCTCTTGTATTATATCATTTGAGTGGATCCCCTTTCGGGACCCACTCCTTACATGGACTTTGGCTTAGCTACAGAATGCTTCTTGGGCTTGCTTTTGTCCTTGGACTCAACTATGAATATCATCATCTCGTATTTGTCCATCTTCATTTGTGATTCGACACTGATCAAGATGTCAAGAAACTCTGACAGCGGCTTATCCATGTTACTCAAGTGATAACACTCGATAAACTAGCTATTTGATTTAGGCAATGATTGCAAAATCATATCCGTGGCCAAATTTTGACCTAAAGGAAATACCAGTGTTTTGAGATATTTCATGTGCCCAATCATATTGAGCACATGAGGCCCTACTGGATATCCCTCTATTAGTTTGCACTCAAATAATGCCTTAGAGACATTGTACCTTTCATGCTTATCTTGTTGTTTATGCAACTAATAGTTCATATAGCCCAGCATGAGGTTCTTGATCTTCACAACATCATTGGCATGCTTCAAAGAAGCATCCATGTCAGTCTTAGGCAAATTTGGAGTGAATATTGGCTTTGGTGTTTCAAGAACATGTAGAACACTTCTCAATGTCCTGAACCAATTATGGAAATAAATCTCGTTTAATTTGTCCAATTTTGATGATTGAGTGTTTTCTATTTTATTCTATAAGAGAACATTTTTATTTGTCAAAAACCATTTTTGATTTGATTTTATTTAAAAAAATGATATTAATTAAGTCTTTAATTAATCATTGCTCTCACTATTTTATTCAAAATTGATATCCCTTACTATCAATTCAGAAGATCACAACGTACAATCTTCGAGTGGGCCAAGATCTATATTTTATCAAGTCATGACTCAACTTTGGTTGATCACCCACAACTTTATTATTTAGGTAGGCCAACTTTCCAATTACATCTGAATGCAACTCTTGGATAGATGATATGCGCAACTCTTTGCCATAATCATCTGCATGCCTCTAGCACCTGGTCTCACCAAGTTATCACCAGTTAAGTCTGACCCAAAAGCTAACACGATAGGCTATGTACCTTGCTTTGGTAGATCTAAATACCTACCATCACACTTTTACAAGATAGATGACACACCATGCTTTGGCATACACTACGCTTGGTTGATCAAGCTTTACATATGATCTTCTTACAGAAGGCATCTCAAACTTATTATTATATTAAGGGGTTTTGTAAAATACATATACATTAACCAATCACCACATATATATAGTACGTATCATATACATGCTATAACCCACAATTAAAACATGCAATAAATGAAAAGTGATGGTTATGGGTAGCCTAATGCAATTCCTTGGAGCCATAAGGAATTACCACATCTAGGTCCACATCATATGTAGAAACCTATTGTTGATGGAGATCCATGCTTGCCAATCTGGGTTGATCAGTTCAACCCTTGAACCGATTGACTCATCTCCTGGCTGGTCATTTGGTCATCTCTCCGGTTGTCTGGTTCCGCAGTCCACCATCTGCTGGCTCCTCCAGTAGATTGGTCAGGTTTACTAGTCTATCAGATTGGCTCATCCACATGGTCCTCCATGGTCCTTCAACCAGTCGGCTTATCATGAGGATGGTTGCTTGGCGTCATCGGGACATCCTTTGTCTTTGTCAACATAGGAAAGTAAATTATCCTACTTTTACATCATTATAGGAAAATCTCGAGTTATATTTGAGGGGATCAAAGGTAGCAGAGAATAATACTTTTACATTGGGAAGATAAGGTAGAGGCACAGTTCGTAGACTGAGATAAACAAGATAAACCAACCACACAACCATGCATAGATATAGGGGTTATTGGCCATAACCATGATACACATCCATAATCAAAACTCGCTTTTAGGACGCCATGTGTAAATTACATATATATCATATATATATTCGTTTGGGTTATTATGTTGTGATTAGTCAGACGTACACATCATCCAGTTTAAATATTCACATTGCATGCAATACATAAACTCTATAAAATCAAAATATGATCATATGGATTATCCCAAAACATAATTAATTAATGTGGATTTGATACCACTGTAGAGAAATACGACATTAGGTAGGCAATAGAAATTTTTTTTACTGACATATATATCTCATAAACCAACAGATTGTGTCAATAACTATACAATGAGAAGGATGGTTTCATGAAGATATACCTGGTCCTGGATCAAGTTCAACGACAATCCTCATCGATGTAGATACGTACCCTGTCTTGGATGGTATATGTGCAACTCCTAATTGCAATGGGACATGTTTGACCACTCCTCCAAGAATATCAGACTCAGACAATTGCTACAACGGATTCTCTGATCTCGCCACAGACTGCGAGTTGATGTTGCTTTCCTAGCAGCAGCCAAAGGACTCCTACCTCTAGAGTAGTCATGATGGACCAACTAGAACTCATGTCGTCCTACTGGACCAGACATGGCATACTACTCGCCAACTTTCTCTCCCACAACAATGATCCTCAGTTGTTTCTCTCCCTTAGCTATCCCTCCCTAGTCGGGTAGGACTTGCCTGGGCTCTCGTGGTTACCACAACCAGAGAGAACAACAATTGTCAGAGCAATTGATTTTTAATTATCTATGTTGTAGTTGTGCTTTGGGAAGCCCCCAATACCCCTCTATATATAGGAGGGGTTAGGGTCAGGGTTCCCAGTCCCAATCTAATGCGTGATTAAAGCGGGAGTGGAAAGGACTGGAAATAAAAATTATGGAAGTTTCACAACCTACGTGCGCCAAAATGGTTGCCTCACCCAGCGAGACGATCATCTCACATGCTAAGGGAAATGATCATTTCACACCTTCCAGTTTTGCACATATGTCGGCAATTCAATTACAATTAGTACTCAACTCGACGTCAACACCAATCCTTTATACAAACGAATTGCACCCATGTCACGACTGTTTGGTGCATCTGAGATGGTTGCCTTGCACGAGGCCAGATGGCCATTTCACACAAGCAAGATGGGTGTCTCACACCAGGCTAGATGGCCATTTTGCACAAGTGAGACGGGCTTCTCGCAGCCCGGGTCAGGCAGAATTCCAACCAATATACAATATAATCAGCCTGACACTCCATACAACAGTCTCAACACTTGAACTGATCATTTGGCAGTCTAGTCAGCTGATCCGTTGTGTAAGTTGAAATACCTAAACTCTTTAGTAATCAATTCAATCATCATTCAAGATCAAACTCCTCTTCTGGATGAGTTTCTATGTGTGTGACCCTATAGGTCCCATATCACGGTGGCAGTGAATGTTGACATTACAAGCAATGAGCGGTACCTAGTCGCACATCATTGCTGCCCAAATGAATAGAAAGTTGGGGAGCAACTTCAACCTACAATCTGTGTATGGTGTTATATTGTTTGTATAGTTCCTTTGTCACTGATATACAGATTGAACTAGAGGCATGGAGCAGTCACCCTCAATATTATTCAATCTTGTTCCTTGAACCAGAGCAGACTGTCTGAGATATATGTAAGCTCAACATATTGACTTACATGTGCATACATGCTTTTCTCAGTCTATCTAATCAAGAGACCTAGGATATCATACTCCCTTAGGAGGGATAAATCCCATATCTATCACTCGTAGTCAATTCCCATGTATTACAATCACCCAATCATCACCTTTATAACAACTCATGTTTCAGGACTGCATTTGATGATGTCAAAGCATACTGGACAACATGTGATGAGTGCAGTGATTTTAGGTCTAAGAACCACAACCACCACCATCACTATGCGAGCTGACTGTGACTTCCATTATGATGGCTTCCATGTGTCGGTATCACAGTGGGTCTGTCCGATACACTGTTCCTAACTTGTATCTGTGTGCTTGGTTTGATATTTCCATATTATGACTAATGAGACTCTGTCATCAACCAACTCATACTCTGATATTATGTTTATTCCTATCTATCTACCATCCAAAATAACAGTCGATCAAAGACATAATGAGAATATATATACTCTTAAAATGTGTATGATCTCATTCTTCCAAGTCACGTACTTGAAGACATACGTCATTGAGTAATATAATTCTCTAGAAATTTATTATGTTATTTTATTATCTCATAATTGAACAAACAAAATAAATTGTAAGCTTGCCTTTTATTAATAATCAAATCAATTACACTTATGCCATTACAATCATCACATGATTGGATCTATGGGCATATACACCAACAGTGAGATTCTTTGCTAACTGGACATCAAAAGACATTGATATTTTAGATTATGTTGTGCTTTATTATTTCTATTGATGTTTTGTTGTCTTTTATGTATCTATAGTATTATAAATGAGGAACTCCTCATAGAGAGTGCTACTTCTCCTACCCTACATGGTTTACGATATCTTCACGTAGGGTGTTTGTCATCTTGTATTGTCCAACTAAAGCTAAACATGGGTGGTAAATTTTCTATATAAATGACTTCTACATGGTGAGGTGTGGTCAAGTAGTTTTAGGCTACGTTTGTTACGTGGTGAATCATGGTGATAGGAGATGACAGTGAAACAAAAATGTTGTTTTTTTGCCATGGTGATAGGGAATCAAGGCGAATACATGGTGGACCTGTGGTGAATTTTGATCTATTTTTGTCCCCATGAAAAAGCATGGTGAATCATGGTGAATCATGGTGAAAGAAGTTTCTTTCAAGACTCCACTACTTATTTAGAAAAATGTGAAAAAAAAGGTTCTAATCAATATGGTTCTTACTTGTGTAAGGTGTTTTTTATAAAAAAATTATCCTCTCCATCACTATAACCATGTAACAAACAACATTTTTTAAGTTTTTAACTATCACCGTCCCTATCACCATGCACATGTTACCAAAAAACATATTTTAATAATTTCCCTATCACCATGCCCATGTTACCAAACAACACATTTTAATAATTTCCCTATCACCATCACCGTCCCTATCACCATCAGTGTCCCCATCCCCATCACCATCAATTTTATCACCACGTACCAAACACAGCGTTAGGGCAATGGTTCTAAAAGATGATAATGTAAGTACTTTCGTATATATGTACACATCCACATAACTTCTTTAGCAAAGAAATTAGTGATTTTCTTCTCCTTGATAAGATGTAATGATACTAAAACTTTTCTTATAAGCTCTCTCGAAGTTAATTTAGGTTGTGTATATACATCATTAATTTTTCTTACAATTATGATCTCAATCTAATGCTACACTTTGTTCCTTGCAATTACACATACTCTACAAATAAATTTCAAGAACAACTATGTTTTTATGGATCCACCATATGCCTCTATATAGATCTATCTCTTCCATTCATTTGTATTGTGGGATATATTTTCAACAAGATGTAATGATTTCAAAAATGTCTTTGGAAACTCTCCTAAAGTTAAT
Organism: Alisma plantago-aquatica; assembly: GCA_963693085.1. Classification (NCBI taxonomy): domain Eukaryota; kingdom Viridiplantae; phylum Streptophyta; class Magnoliopsida; order Alismatales; family Alismataceae; genus Alisma; species Alisma plantago-aquatica. Next base: position 28,070,473 of record OY856410.1, read on the forward strand.
TTAGGCGAGTCTTTACTACATTAGGGCCTTATTTGATTTATGAGATTCTAAGTGGGATAGGACTAGAATATCACTAATATATATAGTCTCTTTTTTGGTTGATAAAAACTTATGAATAGGATGAGACTCTGATGGTAGAGGAAGTACCAACCCACTAGGACTTTAAGTTTAGCACGCCTCCCTGGTATTTGCCTAGTATACACATGTGTCCCCGATACAACACCACTACTGCCCCAACCCCCACCTAACTGTGCCATGTTACCAGCTCAACTGTAGCTTCTGTTCTTCACCTATTGAACTCACAAACCTCTCATCACCGCTACGGCTGCTCGCCCCCCTTTGCTGCACATCCACCCAAGTCATTCTATCCCCTCTAGTCTCTCTGGTCATGGCTGAACTGCTATGTTGATTTTGCTTCAAGCCCATCTCCTCATTGCTTGCCATATGTTCATTAATTCCAGCCTTATTCTTATTTAGATAACAATCTATTTCAACCTGTTCCTAACTTTGCTGGTAATCCTAGAGATTTAAGATAATCTTAATGCTTGTCATGTTTTGTTAGTAATATTTTATCTAGTGCTTTATATTAACTTTGGTAACCTTAAATATTTGTTTGGGTAACTCATAATCATGACTTAAGCCTACTATAAAGAGTGAGTTGGAGTAATATAGCATTAGCCCATACATGTATGCAAGAAGAGAGTTAATGATATTGAAGGAAATAATTAATAAATAGTTTTTCTCCAATAATATTATCAAAACAATATTTTCGGATTGTATAAAATTCAATTATGGATCCAAAAAAAATAATGAACCAAATTGGAGTTAAAATGAGAGAGTTATGTCCTTTTTAGTAAACATGTACAGAGTGTCGCGACCGCGACGCTGCATCGTGTGCCGCGACCGCGACGAATGCCGTCTGGGACAACCAATCGTAAAACGATCATATCTCGGGCTATACTTATCTATTTTTAACGAAAAGAAGTGCATTAGAACTGTGATTCAATCCTTTATCATGTCAGACACCTTGATAAATGAGACGTCGACTTAGAAGGTGTTTTTTGGGGCAGTTTTCGGGGAAGAATGTGAAGAACGGTAAAAATCCAAAACGATTGTCATAGATTCGACTTGGTAAGTAGTTTTAACCATCAATTTTTGCTCCTACTCATTTCTCCTTGCTCAGAACCCCTAATCCAATGAATCTGAGGTTTGGCTTAACCTCTAATTTTCATCTTCTACCTACAACAGACCATCTTTAGGGTTGAAAGGAAGAAGAAACTGGTGATTTTCCAGAGTTTTGATATGGATTCGAGATTTTAAGAGATGGGCTACGTTTTAAGGTGTTTTCACACCTTAGGGTGAGTGGGTACTTCCTTTAAATAGTAGATTGCATGAAAACGAGTTAAATCATCAAAAATCTTCAATTGCTTAGTATGCGAGTACAAACACTAAGTTGTCTTTTTGATCTAGCTTTTGCAAGATGATATGAAATGGATTATTTCTCTATTGTGATGAATTTTAGATTATGAAATCACATTATAAATGATTGCAATCCATCTAAATGAGAATTCTTAAAGTAATTGTAGAGGTTACATGAATATATTAAAATTTAGGGTTTTCGGCTATGACTGAAATTGTTGTATAATAAAATAAAGAAGTTTGCCTAGTTGAATCTCCTTGGTTATGAATGATTGTTTTATTTGTGTGTGTATTACATATATGTTAGATAAGATCTTGGATTTCATTCTATGATATCAATGTTTGCCTGATATATTAGTAAGGAGGGTGAAACCCTAAATGAATGGAAAGTTGGAGGTTTGTAAATAGACATCTTGATTCAATGTTGTTCTTGATGTATGATGTTTTAGCAAATGGCGTGGAAACCCTAGTTCAGTTCATTACAAGGTTTCATATATATATATTCAATCATATGTGAACTACTTAGAGAAATCGTTATCGAATGATGTTATGACACATTAAATCTTTATGCGAGTTATGTGATAAGTGAATGAGGCAAATGAAACCCTAATGATGAGTGTTCAGTGAATCAAGTATTGTGATATTAATGTTTCTCAGTATGAGATGTGGTTATGTTTAACAGTTCAATTGTGGTAAATGTTATCAAATGGTTTATGAAATGAATGATTTACAAAGATGAACTAAGATATATTAATGTGATGATGGAATTGTGAATTTTAAGAGTAAATTAGACATTTAGATGCCCTAAACATTGTAGAATCCTTACAGGATGAGGCCTGCGCTATGGGGAGGAAACAATTTCCTGAATGGAGGTAGTCCAGATTGAGGTAAGCCGGAGCGTACCGGTAGGGTGCGGGGGTCTTGACCAGTAGGGTAGACTCCTTACAGTTGTGTGGTACCCAACACCAACTAGGGATGCTGGTGGTACCTGCATTACATGTTGAGTGATCAGTGGTCAGTAGATCCACTGATGCACAATAAGCATGAGGGCTTTGACTCACCACCTGAGTACCCAATTTGAGAGGTGGAGTCTGAGATATCTGACTGCTCTCATTAGCCGCCGAGAGGCAGACGTATCAAGGACCACTGCAAACAGGGTCTTACTCGAGAGATAGGCTTAGGAACCCGGGCATGCTTCTAAGCCTTGTACAGTGAGATCGTAGCTTGTTGTGATTCTTTCACATATTGTGGTACACCTCATATGGGTTCAGGGGATAATAAGATGAATGAGAGGTTAAACAAGTGTGTTTATTTATTTAATTATTCTTTGTATGTTTTTGAGTTATTATTTCTCTTTATGCTCAATCAAGCTTGTTCATATATTGATTCACTCTTGTAGATATCTAGAGTATCTTGCCATATTTATATTTGTGAATGATTAGTCTCTTTAAAGCTTACTGGTTTTATAATTGATATCAGTGAGAAGTTGGACAACTAACTAACAAGTAAATAGACAGGCAATCAAATCATCCGACTAATGAAGGAAGTCAGTTGACTTAGGAACAAAATTGAGGAAATAATTATAAAAGAAGATATTATAGTAGAATATGAGATGTCCCTTATAATAGAAATGTAAGCAACTATACTAAGTTATAATCAAAAGAAATTATTTGTTGCCAAGGAAAACTCAACAATATTATATAATAACTCACAAGTATAATGATGAAAAGGTAACATAAAATATAAATATACAAAAAAGGAGCTGAATTGATTTATGTAGTAAGGGATATAATTAAATGATTATAAACAAAAAACATAATTAGGAAAAGATGAATCATATGTGTTGAACTCAATACCTTACATGAACACTTCAATTAAAGTGTGAATAATCAGAAAAGAGAACTTATAAATCAATGAATTCATTGAATAGGAATAATTTCAAAAGAAACTCAAGAAAAGAGAATTAGACAAAGTTGTGAGATATAAGATTTAGATAGGAGACCAAGTTGAAATAATAAGAAAAAGGAAAAATAATATAATCATGAACTAGAGAAAGATGGTTGTATGTCAAGAAGAGAATATGAAAAATACACCCATATGATTAGATCCAAGAATAAGGTAAAAATAATCATTAATGAAAGATAGATGGTTGTATGCTAAGAAAATAATATGAAAAATTCACCCACATGATATGACCCAATATTTTCTTGTTTATTTTCATTTTAATTTGATATTTCTATTCTAACGAGTCCAATGAGTTTCTTGTGGTTGAAGGAATCTATGGAGAATATGAAATAGTGCTAAGTATGTGAATTTGGGAACCCTATGAATAACAAAAAATATTAATATCAAAAGAAATAATTGATCCTTGTATGATCCATGTCAACTAACATAAAGACATGCCATATACTAAGCCTAAAATGTTAAAAAAACTAAGAAGAATATTAACTAAGAGATATAAACCTTGAGAATAGTGAATAAATAACACCAAATATATATTGTGGAATGGTCAAGCATACATTTATATGATAATTAAATAAGTAATCTAATATGTTATATTGAAACAATGATATACAATTTTATAATGATAGATAGTAAATAAGGTATGATGTAAGAGGACATTATATTGATGATAATCTCTAACCAATAGATTTAAATAAGGAGAATGTGATGAGTGAGAAATAATAAATATTTAAATGTTTTTGGTTAAGATTGATTAGATTTAGATGAGAGAAAATTATTTTAAAATGTTTGAAGAACTAAATTACATATTTTAAATACACGCTCTCTCCAAAATTTTTGTAGATGAAAGCTACCTAGAGAGGAACACACACTGAGAATAAAGTTATGTATATATATAAAATATTAATAGAGGCATTCATATCCTCAATCAAATATAAAGGAAGAATGAAATAAATGAAAGTGAAATTTGAGAAGAAAAAAAGCAAGTAAGATGCATGTTTTTTTGTCTGTAAAGACCTATCCAGGGAAATAATAAGAGTATACATATTTGTTTATGCATACAACCCCAAAGGAGAAATAGAATGACATGAAATGCATTGAGTTTCTTTTAAGAAGTTACTGTCAATTGGTCGTTTATGGTAACATATTAAGACGTTTATTATGCTCTTTATTTGAATGTGCTTTTATGTTTGTAATCCTAATCAAAGAATAGGAATATCCAATGAATACGAGATATTAAGGGTGAATGTACAATCATGACGTGAAAAAGACTCATGTAGATCTTGGATAGGAATACCACACTACTGAGGAAACATGAAATACTAAGGGTGAAGGTACATCCACAAAGTGATATACTTGAGTAAAAAACATGGGAGTAAAAAGATGAGATGCAGTAGTTTCATATGCTATTTATCATTTTTAATAATCTAAATAGATCTTATTCATTATGTATTTTATTACATGTGGCCACTATTTAGATTTGGATTGATGTTATAAAACCCTAACTATGATAAAATTGAGTTCTAACATATAATGGTGCTTCCATGTAACAATATGAGAAGGATAAAAACCTTATTTTAACCAAATTTGGTAAAATAAAAATGTGAAGCTATCATATTAGAAGTTGGAAGTCAAACTGTTACGACCCCACCTCCCGATAACCCCCAATTAAGGGAGACCGAGAGGTCGAAGCCGCACCCATGACTTCCGGATCAAAGGTTCAGCAATTAACCATGAATAATTATCAAATTTTAACATACTATATTTAAAAGTTGTAAGAAAATAAATTTTTGCATACCTGTTTAAAAACTTGGGTCTCTACACTTCTATCCACTTAAGGATTCTACTCTAACTAATCCTCCTTGTATTTAACTTCATGTATTTCACAATATGACGATTTATTGTTTGTCCTTTTGGCTTGTACCTAAAACGCCGACAAACAAAACGTCAGTCAGCCGAAGCTGGTATGGGGGGGAAACAATAATCATGTAATTACGTTAACAATGTAATCATTCAATTAATCATTTTACAACCACGATTACATTTTAGATATAACTCTGCGATCCAAGAGTACCCTATCCTCTATGTTGTCCCCATTAAACCCCTCATGATCCACCTATAAGTGAACCAATTTCTAGGGTTGAGTCACATGGCAGTACTCGTAAGTAGCCCACTCCTTAACTCGTGGCAGGCTAATGAGTCTCATGGCACTACACGTAGGTAGCCCAGTTTCTAACTCTCAGTAACCTAGACCTTGCTCTAGGATTACCATTTTTTTCTTAGCCTTTTCAAAGCAATAGAGGTGGACCCAGATCTAGTCAGTTATATAAGCACATTTATAGTGATAATCATAGTCACTTTATAGTTGCATGAAATAAATAAACATCCAACCGTTATTTTCAAGCAACCGATTAAAACTTCGAGAATCGCCGTGAAACTAGAGCGATTATTCATAAGCATAACCACATACCTGATTTGATGAGTCATGCAGATTATTCAACATATACTTCAGGTATATACAATCAAGCCAGTCAATAGATCCAAGCAAGTAATTCAATCATCACATAATTCCTGAAAAGAATATGTACTCTATTTATTACACACTTCATCAAGAATCTATTTTATTATCTTGGATTCTCTTTCTAGGGTTTCTAATCCGCATTAAGGTTTCATTAATATTCATTAGGGTTTCTTACATAAATTTCTCAACTTTTATCCCTTTTAGGTTAACAAACCCTAAAATACTCTTTTCTACTCATATAAACCCTAATTGCTCAAATTATCCATTTTAACACCCAAATTGACTTATGATCATCATATCCCTATTTATTCATGGATTTGAACAATTAAAATATTTAAATGTCATATTCGCCTAAATTAGGGTTTTCAAGCTCATTAATGCATATTCGTGCACGAAACCCTAAATTAAGCCAATTTATAAAAAGATCATCTTTTTAAATCCTGTTTTCTCTTTTATTAACAACAGGTTAATATCAGCTTGAATTATCCATCTATCATCAAATCTAAGGGTTTTTCCTTAGTTAAATCATTAAAGACGATAACTTCATGTACTTTTCACATTTCACGCATATATATGCATATAAACTCTAAATTAGACTAATCACATGCAAAGTTCTTCCTTTTTGAACATAATGCACCTTCTTACATTTAACATGTTAACATCAACTCTAATGATCCATTAAACCCTATTAAACACTTTATTCATTTCAAAATAGAGTTTCTTAATCATTAAAGTATTAAAGATGATTACTTCCATTCATTTTCGGATTGCAATTATAATCAAACTTTAAACATAATTTCTTTGGGTTCCTCTCGTTCTGAGGATCAATTTTCATATATAACTTGTTTTAATCCGAGCTACGGTTCATTAGTTACGAATTTTGCAAAAATACTTACTTTTGGGCCAATCGTAGAGCGCCACGTCGCCTCTTTCCTTGCAACACGCAGCCGCCCCAAACATAATCAAAAGACCCTTATACCCCCGCATAAGTGGTCAGTTCTGCACACCCACGAGGGGTAGAAACGTCCAATGACTGGGGGTCATCTTCTTCCTTCGCGCTGCCCTAGCTGTGCGCGCATGTAGCTATCTGCAGCTCTTCTCCTCTCCTCCCTGGGGCCCGAGGTTCCACGCCGGTTGCCGCCCTGCTTCCGCCGCACCTGGGCGCACTCAAGCATCCCTAGATCGTGGCCCACACGGCCGTTTTTGAAGGGAGAATGGGCCGCGTTTGCTGCTGCGTTTGCAGCACACTGCAGACCTGCGGTCGGAGTTTGTGGAGACAAGAGCGCGGGTTTGATCCCCGCTTCCTCCTGGGTTGTCGTGGGGGCATATAGCATCAACCAAGTTCGTTCACTGGTCTCGTATTTCTCCCTTGATGCTCTATATGACATGGTTAGGGTTTACGGATAGAACCGTGGAAGAAGAGAAAAGATGACGTGGGGGATCTTCTGGACTCAGTCTAGAGTATTTCCCCTTATATAGGGGAAGCCAACGAAGCCCTAAGATGGCTTTCCTTAAGGAAACGAACTCCTTCTTCTAATATTAATCATTTTTCTTAAAAGAGAAGCAATTCTTCTCTCTCTCTCCTTTGGTATATCCTATTACTTGGATATTCGGAAATTTGAAATTCCTCTCCTTCACTCTCTTTATTTGCCTTTTAATCTATTGGCCACGAATATATATATGTATATCTCCTTAGGAAAATACTTCCTTTTATCAAAATTACATAATTAATGGCTTATGTATTCCCATTATCTCTTTATTTTATAATTATGGTATTTTCTCTTCCCTTTTCCTTTATTGGGTCTCCTTGGCACCCAAGAAACTTTATTATTTCGAAATTCTCTTTATTGGATACTTATTATCCTTCTAGATGCATCTTTATGCATTATTTCACATTATCTTGTTTATTTCTCATTAAAGTAGTTCTTTTTTAGGATTTCTCTTTATTTCTCTTTTATTTTCCTCCTTGGCATTCCTTTTATCATTAGAAATCTCATGGATACGAAATTTCCCCAAGAAATCTCATTTATGTCTCTTTCCACTCATTTTCCACATTATATCATTATTTTCCAATTTCTTTCTTCATAAAGAAATACTTAATTAATCTTTTCTTTTTTTATTGCTTTCTTTTTGCAACCTTGGACTCCTTGGTACCCAAGGAACCCAAGAGGCACGAAATCCTCTTTGGATTTGCCTTCTAGAGGTTTCTACATATTTCTTTTCTTAAAAATTCAATTATCCATTTACAAATTGAATTTCGTTATTATTTGGGCCCAATAGCCAATAAAGCCCACAACACAATCATCAAGGCTATTGTAAATGAAATCCATTTATTTGAAGCAATTTATTTCATTATTTGTTCAAATCTCTTTAATATGAGAAATTACATTTCTCATCAAATGAACCCAAAATTTGGGGTTGTAACATCCTTCCCCTCTTATAGGAATTTTGTCCTCAAAATTCTATCAAGAAATCAAACAATTCAGGATAAGACTTTTCCATGTCCATCATTGGCCCCTATGTGGCTTTACCGTACTCATGGCGCTTCCAAAGAACCTTTGTCATCACATATTCTTTTCTCTGAGTTCTTTCATCCTGGCGTATGTAAACTACATAGGTGACTCAGGCCATTTCAGCCTCCCTTGGGGCTCACTAGGTTCATTGCTCAGCACATGGTCGGGTACCTCACATAGTGCTCTAAATTGGACACATGGAAAACATCCCACATTACTTTATCCTGAGGGGTAGGGTCAAAACCTAACCATCTCCACCCATCCATCTCTAATGGACCCATGTATCGGGGACTCAGCTTTCTCAGCTGCAGCTCAGAGGGGTCGGATTCTCACATTATATTCTCCCACAGTGCACTGCATGTTAGTCTACTTTGCATCTGCTCACGACTCTCGTCGTCTCTAGGCTCCTTTCAGCCATTGCATGATTAAAGCGACTTCCGTCTTCATGCAATGTGGTCCTTTTCTAATCATTATGTGGTCCATTCACCAACATCACCTTACTGAAGTGGTGACCGACACAACCTCCCTTATAGAGCTTCTTAGAATCTCGATACTGACTATGGTGGTCATCATCACATCTTTCATAGGATAGGAACTGTCTTTAGCTATCACCCTGAACAAGCACATATGCTCTCATCAGACCCTTTAGTCTGGATCATATTAACCATTAGTAAGGGGTGATAAACTACACTAACATTAAGTTCTTCATGTACTTACTTCCACTTTATGGAAGTGAACCTCTAGGTCAAACTCAAGAACCTTTTAACTCACATCATGGTGTAGTTGAACCATCTCTCTCTCATGGGTAGTTCAACCAGATCTGTTCCTTGACAGAACTCTTTCTTTCTCATGTCATCTAGGTAAGGTGAACTACCATAACCCATATTGCATCTCGACCGTCCTTGATCCAGGGGAGACTTACAACATCCATAGTGATGAACTCCCTTTCTCTCTCAGGGACTCTTTTATCCTCTATATCAATACACTGGGTTACTGGGGTTCGTCCTTTACCTCCTGGCTTGCATGGCCATAAACCACCTGCAACTTCATCTTAAGCATCCAAAGTGCTATTGCCATTTTCCATGGTGTATGGTGGTGATCTTCAATCATGATTTCCTGTATGTCATGATTCTTCAAGATCGATTCCTTCGAAACCCTAAACCACTCTAGTCGGGGTTTCATCACCTTCTTTTCCAAAGAAGTGCATCTGAGGTTCTACCACCATCCTTTCATCGTATCAAGGACCAGACTGGCTAACCAAACAACCCTTTAACTTTTCAATGTATCTTGTTACATCTAAGAGTTATCCAAACACCTCTCCTTTCCAAACTTAGGGTTGGCCAAACAACCTCTTCTAGTTTTCTAGTCAAACAAGTCAGATGTATCTCAACCGGAGCATCCATTATCACTTCACATCCTTAGGTATTAGATAACATTGAAGACATACACTTCCATGTATTTCACTTATCATCTCACCTCAATTCTATGTCCATCTTTATTAAGAACACTCTCTTATTTCATCATCATGGTGATCAAACTCAACCTGGTATAACTTGTAAGTTCCACTTAGCTCAGGATAAAAACATCATTATAAGGTGACTACCTCATTCCTCTTAGTGTTTGCAAACCATCCATGTATCATTCACTTTACCAGGATAGGTTCTCTTCTCTATCCCCATTTCTAGTGGCAACGTTCCAACCTACATTATCTTTTATCCTTGATGTATGGCATGCGTAATGTCCTATCTCTCACCCCCATAACAAGAGGAAATAAGTATTTGGCTGCAGTCCAAATACAGAGTTCTTCCTGTTCCAAGAGTAGATATGGTACATCCCACCTTACCAATACACCTTTACATCTAAGTTGCAACGTGCCATATATGTCTCTACATCACAGACATCATGATAACAAACTAGTCTTGAACCTACTAAGGTTTATATCCTTGGTCATCTCCTCTAGGTCCATAGGGTATCGACTCTTTTGGGGTCATCCCTCTTCCCTCATGCATCAAGAGAGTGCCCTACTCATCTGCCCTTTGGGTTCCATGAGTTCATGAAGGTGATCAATGATGCGAGGATTTTGAGTCGCATTTATAGACATGTTTCATGTGTGTTTTATGCTTTTATTAGTCATTTTTATGGTTAATGTGGCATAATTCATTCATTTTGGTCTTTGCTATTATTCTATGTCAAATCCCCTTTAATTCATTGTTTTGAGCATTAATTGTCAAAATATTATTATTTGTGTAAACCTATGTGATCTTGCATTTGAATTTCAGGACAAACGAGTATTTGCTTCCGTCGATACCATCGACAGAAGTCGATACCATCGACGGAAGTCGATACCATCGACTCGATCACAGGTTGCCTGCCAAAAGGAGCAGCAAAGCGTCGATACTATCGACAGGGATGTCGATGGTATCGAGATACCATCAGCTTACTGGCGAGAAAGCGGTCGATAGTATCGACACAAAGTCGATACCATTGACGCATGGAGGCTACATCGACGCAAAATGACAAAACCGACGCCTACAGGAAGTCGATACCATCGACCCGCGTCGATGGTATCGAGATGATGTCAGGCGCGATAAAAGAAGGGTTTGCAGCCGGCCGCTACTGCAGCGGGTCGATACCAGAAGGGTTTGCAGCCGGCCGCTACTGCAGCGGGTCGATACCATCGACTCGCGTCGATGGTATCGACACCGTAGGATATGAGTTGGCTTCCTAATGATCTCAATCGGACGGCTACGGTTAATTAGCGACCTAATGACTGAGATATACCTAATGACGGCCGCCCAGACAAGGGGATCATCTCATTAGCCATTGCACGAGTACCGAGGAGCGGTAGAAAGGAGAACGGAGGCTAGAAGTTCATACCAGTTGATCCGGAGGTCGAAGGAGATGGATTTCACCACCGAGAGGCGGTAGAGCACGCATTCTACACCGAGGATCAACCGGTTTTTCTCCGTTCAGGGGTTTTCCCTTTCATTCCACGTTTTTCACATGTTTTCCCCTATTTCTACCATGTACTTGTGTGAGATGAACATTCGGGGCTAATCCCCTTCATCTTTAGGACCGGGAGTAGCCCGGGAATTCATTGTATGACAATTTTATAGTAGTAAATCATATTTTATCCCTCAAATCCGTGGTATAATTTCATTTTCTCCATGTATTGTTATGCTTGATCACCATAATAATAATCTAATGCCCTTAATCACTTTGAAAGAAGGATTAACAGTTGAAAAGAGACAAAATCTACATTAATCGATAAATCCCTTGAACAAGGTGGTGTAAAATTAATGGTGGATACTGAGAGATCGTTCATAATGCACCTAGTTTAGGGTATAGGTTGCTACGACGGTGGAACCGACCTAAGCTTAGGTAGTGAATAGCACCACGACAGTGGGCAATTCTGTTTTTAGGCCACTACCCGGATAGAGAGATAAAAATTGAGTAGCTATATAGAATTTAACATAATGAAAACCTGCGGTGAAACCACAATCCTAAAGATACCCTTTTGAATTGATTAAACCAACATTTAATTGATTGCTTCTTTGGTTTCATTTTTATTTTTCTTTTATTTTTAACAACAACTCTCAATTTGTTAATCGGTTTAGATGATCGCAAATAGTTAGTAGGAGTCCCCGACGATTGCACGTATCCCTGAGTTCGACTCAGGCCTCACAAAGGCATGTACTACTCGACGCGTTCACTTGCGTTTATACGCACGGTAAAATTGCGTCAAGTTTTTGGCGCCGTTGCCGGGGATACGGAAATTTGTTGGCACTTCGAGTGCTGTGAGCGGACACTCTAGGCCACCTTTTATTTTTTTATCATTCCAAAAAAAATTCATAGTCTATTTTTTGAATATTTTCAATCGTCAAGCACCGTACTAAATTTAATCTTTTTATTTTCAGGTATTGTGCATGGTGCAGACGCGTAGTACTGACTACGCAGGTTGCGCACCAGAGGTTCCGCTACTTACGGGACCTGAAGACGAGGACGGGTACAATCAAGATCATCTAGAGGATACAGATTCTGAACCCGAGGAACAAGACAAGATGGAGGCCGAGCCACAGACTATATGGGAGAAGATAAAGGCTTCTTCCGCATTCGCTTCAAAAGGGCCTATAAAGAAGCAAGCACTAAACATACCTACATATAAGATTAATCCGGCTTTGATAAATCTGGTGAAGTCTAATGCTTTTCATGGGCTAAAGAATGAGGATCCCGTCGCGCACATAAGCCAGTTTGTGGAGAACTGTGACATGGTTAAAATCGACAGGTTTCCACAGGATACACTTTATCTTAAGCTTTTCCCGAGTTCATTGGCGGGAGCCGCGCGAGAATGGTTACATAATTTGGATGATGAGTTTGTGGAGTCCTGGGACCATATGGTGGAGGTTTTCTTTGAGAGGTTCTTTCCTCCTGAGAAGACCAACGACATGATCAGGAAAATTCATAACTTTACCCAACAGGCCGGTGAGACATATTCTGAGACATGGGAGAGATTTCAGGTCATGCTAAGGAGGTGCCACATCACGGGCTGGATAAAGAGACGCGGGTGAAGATCTTCTATTTTGCTCTCTCCGAGCACGATAGGAGTAATCTGGATTCAGTTGGGTCAGGATTCTTTCTGAACAATATGGACACCAGATGCTGGGAGATACTAAAGAATATGGCTAGAAAGCAGTCATGGGGTGAGAGAGAGAGGCCAGGTAGAGCAAGTTCGAGTAGCAGGTGAGTCCAAGGCAATGAAAGAGCTGAATGAGAAGATGGATCTTCTCGCAAAGAAGCTACTGGAAAAGGAGGACAATGAGTCTGAGGATGAGGCTCAAGTGAAATTTATGAGGCAGCAGCCAGGTTACAGGAACAATGATTATTCATGGAGAAAAGACAAAAAGTTCTCGTGGAAGGATCCAAACAATTTTCTGCAGGATCCGGATGCCAAACCCCAGCCAGTCGTAGAGGACAAGAGCACAGAGCTGCTCAATCAAGTTATAAAGCAAAACCAAGAACTCATGGCTACTTTTGGCCAGCAAATAAAGCAGCAAGGAGAGTATATGAATCAATTCGGGCAAACATTGCAGAGCCATGGGGCTCAAATGAGGACCATTGAGACATCTATGGCACAGATGGCAGCAGAGATCGCCAGTTTGAAGAAACCGGCAATTCAAGGTTTTCTGGGAAATACCAATGTTCCAGGGGGAAACCAGCAGGCAAAAGCCATCTTGCTCAGAAGCGGCAAGAAATTGTTAAATCCAAGGGCTGAGGAGACAAGCACACCACAAGCTGAAGTGGAAGGTGAAGCCAATGAGGAGCAGCCCGCACAGGTCACAGAATCAGTCAATGACACAGCCGTGGATGATACTGAAGAACAGGTTGCAGAGGAGGAACCTCAGAAAAAGACATTGTATGTGCCACCTCACCAAAGGGCACAAGTCGTTCCGGTCCCGTATCCAAATAGTGTGAAGGCAAGGAAGGCAGATGCGCAATTTAAGAAATTCTTAGACAGTTTCAGGAAGCTTTCAGTCAATATCTCTTTACTGGAAGCCATTGAGCAAATTCCTTCTTACGGAAAATTTCTAAAGGACATTATCACGAAGAAGAGGAGAATTCCAGATACAGAGGTTGTCGTGCTTAAGGAACAAGTGAGTGCCTTCATCATGGGCACCTTGCCGCCAAAGAGGCAAGATCCAGGGTGCTTCAACATTTCTTGTTATATTGGGAAGGTTAAATTTGGTGAAGCGTTATGTGACTCAGGGGCAAGCATCAACTTGATGCCCCTTTCTACATTCAAAAAGCTGGGATTGAAGGAGTCACGGCCAAGCAATATGACTATTCAATTGGCAGATAACTCTGTGGTGAAGCCTTATGGAATCTGTGAAGATGTGTTAGTAAAGGTGGATAGGTTTGTCTTTCTGGCAGATTTTGTGGTCATGGAGATGTAGGATGAACATGGCAACGAGCTGTTACTTGGACGCCCTTTCCAAGCTACAATCGACATGATCCTAGAGATGGGAAGAGGTCGGTTGACCTTGGGCATAGCCGATGACCGCTTTGAAATGGTCATGCCTTCTAGTACTGTGTCATCTAAAGCAAAGGAACAATGCAATATGGTAAAACATCTGGATAGTAACATCTCACTCTGTCTTGGGAAGCCATTTCTGGACATGGCTCATGTGATGAGCAAGGTGGACAATGGAACTTTGGCTGTGGATATCATGGAGCAGATCAAAGTAGTTTCTCTGTGCAAAGCTGTAGGATTCCCGAATGATGAGGAGGAGGACATTCCGCCTTCCATTGAAGATGATGTTATTGCTATTTCTGTTCTTGACGCATATCCGAAATTACCATTGGAGGCTTGTTTGGTAAATATTACACATGATTGGATGAGGAACAAAACACTCAAGGAGTGCGTCAAGATGCTCCAGATGCTTCCATGCTTCTATGCGAGGCATTATGAAGCTCTAGGTGAACTTCCCCCGCCACTTCAATCATCTTTTATAAGTCTGCCGGATCTAGAATTAAAGCCGCTGCCACCGCATCTCAAATATGTATTCCTAGCTGAGGAAGACAAGTTACCAGTGATCATATCTACTTATTTGAGTGCGGAAGAGGAAGACCAACTGTTGATAGTGCTGAAGAACCACTGGGGAGCTTTTGGGTGGTCCGTTGTAGATATTAAGGGGATTTCCCCTACTCTATGTCAGCACAAGATTCGGCTCGAGGAGGGAGCCAAGCCCGTGATTCAACCTCAACGACGTCTCAATCCAAGCATGATGGAGGTTGTGAAGAAGGAGGTTATTAAACTTCTTGCTGCAGGTATTATTTACGCCATATCAGACTCGACATGGGTGAGTCCCACACAGGTAGTCCCTAAAAAGGGGGGAATTACTGTCACCCAAAATATGTTGAATGAACCTGTCACCACCAGATTGGTAACCGGGTGGCGAGTGTGTATTGATTACCGCCGTTTAAATGCGGCCACACTAAAGGATCACTTTCCTTTACCTTTCATTGATCAAATCCTAGAGCGTCTTGCCGGCCGATCGCATTTCTGTTTTCTAGACGGGTACTCGGGGTACAACCAGATCTCGATTGATCCTTTGGATCAAGAGAAATCTACTTTCACTTGTCCTTATGGGACTTTCGCGTACCGCCGAATGCCTTTTGGTTTATGCAATGCACCTGCGACGTTTCAGCGTTGTATGCTCGCCATATTTTCTGACATGGTAGAGCGCTGTCTCGAGGTTTTTATGGATGACTTTTCGGTGTATGGTGCATCGTTTGATGAATGTCTCTATAATTTGGACAAAGTTTTACAGCGCTGCGAGGACACACATTTGGTCCTCAACTGGGAGAAATGTCACATGATGGTGACCGAGGGGATAGTGCTAGGACACAAAGTGTCTAGCAAAGGTTTAGAGGTAGATCTGGTCAAAATTGAAGTCATTTCCAAGTTACCCCCACCAAATTCTGTTAAAGGGGTGAGAAGTTTCTTAGGACATGTCGGGTTCTATCTTCGATTTATAAAAGATTTTTCTAAAATTGCAAAACCTCTATCCGAGCTTTTAGAGAAAGACGCTATTTTTTATTTTAATGACAAGTGCCTACATGCGTTCGACGTGTTGAAGAAAAAACTGATTTATGCATCGGTTGTTCAAATGCCGGATTGGACGAAACCGTTCGAACTAATGTGTGACGCTTCAGACTTTGCGGTAGGAGCCGTGTTGGGGCAGCGGGTGGACAATAAACCCGCCGTGATTTTCTACGCTTCAAAAACCTTAAATGATGCCCAACTAAATTATACAACTACTGAGAAAGAATTACTCGCCGTTGTTTTTGCTTTTGAAAAATACCAGCAATACTTAGTTGGATCTAAGGTAGTTGTATGGACTGACCATGCTACAATTAAATACTTAATGGAGAAAAAAGACGCAAAGCCTAGACTCATTAGGTGGATTTTGCTCTTACAAGAATTTGACATCGAAATCAAGGATAAATCTGGGATTGAAAATGTAGTTGCTGATCATTTGTCTAGGTTAGAAAGGGTGGATGAGAAAGATTTATATATACCCATAACTGAGACATTTCCAGATGAACAGATTTTAAAAATTAACTCTAAGGATCCTTGGTTTGCTGAGATTGTAAACTATTTGGCTTGCGGGATTATTCCGGAAGATTGGTCATATCAGGAGAAGAAAAGATTTTTCCATTCTTTGCGATATTATTTTTGGGATGACCCGATTCTTCTGAAACAATGCAGGGACGGTATCTTACGCAGGTGTGTGCCTGAAGTGGAGTACGAGAGCATTTTATATCATTGCCACGCATCACCTACGGGAGGACACCACACCAGCTCGTGTACGGCAGCAAAAGTTTTGGAAAATGGCCTTTATTGGCCAACTTTGTTCCGAGATGCCTACGAGTTTGTAAGGCAATGCGATTCCTGCCAACGAGCCGATAATATCTCAAAGAGACAGGAAATGCCCCTTAATGTATTTTAGGAAGTGGAGGTATTTGATTTGTGGGGCATAGATTTCATGGGACCCTTTGTGTCCTCAAATTCCAATTTATATATTTTATTAGCAGTTGATAATGTGTCGAAGTGGGTGGAAGCAATACCCACAAGG
This sequence comes from Alisma plantago-aquatica, assembly GCA_963693085.1. Lineage (NCBI taxonomy): Eukaryota > Viridiplantae > Streptophyta > Magnoliopsida > Alismatales > Alismataceae > Alisma > Alisma plantago-aquatica. The sequence goes on from OY856410.1 coordinate 28,087,524, forward strand.
ACTAATGATTCCACTGTAGTGTGCAGATTCGTGAAAGAAAATATTTTCTGCAGGTTTGGGGTACCCCGAATGATAATCAGTGATGGGGGTACGCATTTTAGGAATCAAAAATTCTCTGCATTATTGAAGAAATATGGGGTTAAGCACAACATAGGTACCCCATATCATCCGCAAACTCAAGGCCAGGTGGAGGTCTCCAACCGTGAAATTAAAAAGATTTTAGAGCGTACGGTGGCATCCACGAGGAAGAACTGGAGTACCCTACTGCCGGATGCTCTGTGGGCATACAAGACAGCCTACAAAACACCTATAGGCACCACACCTTTTAGATTGGCATATGGCCGGGCTTGTCACCTACCGGTAGAGTTGGAGCACAAGGCGCATTGGGCGCTACGAAGGCTAAACCTGAGTTACAATGAAGCGGGAAGGAAGAGATTGCTAGAATTGAATGAGTTGGATGAGATACAGATGACGACGTATGAGAACGCACGGATATACAAGGAGCGCACAAAGCTTATCCACGACCGCCACATCCAGTTGTGCACGTTCAAAAAGGGAGACAGTGTTTTGTTGTTCAATTCACGACTCAAGTTGCATCCCGGGAAGCTAAAATCCCGGTGGAGTGGACCGTTCGTGGTAGAGGAGGTCAAACCACACGGTGTGATCTTAGTGCGTGATGGTGATACCACGTTCTTGGTAAATGGACAAAGGTTGAAGCTCTATTTTGGTGATAACTACAAGAGGAAGGTGAATGAGGTCAAACTCATTTCCGTTCCGGATGTATGAGGTGCTGAAAGCCGTCTAGCCTAAGACGTTAAATAAGGGCGCTTGTTGGGAGGCAACCCAACCATTGGTACCTTAGTTTAGTTCATTTACATTCATAGTTTAATTTGTTTATACTTAGTTTTTCATGTAAAAAAGATACCGTGATTGGTGTGTTCTTTGTGCAGGCTGGGGCAGAGTCGATACTATCGACGCACTGGTCGATGGTATCGACCATGGAACAGGCTGACGACTGCAGATTTCGCACTGCGTCGATACCATCGACGGCCTCGTCGATGGTATCGACAGACCTACAGGCAGATCGAACATAACGGTCGATGGTATCGACATGCCAGTCGATACCATCGAGATCTCTAAAGATTTACAGAAGAAATCGACTCAGTGAAGTTGATACCATCGACGGGCGTGTCGATGGTATCGACATTTTCAAGTGAAAAAGGCGGCGGCCGATCTCGCGAGGATTTACCCTAATCAAGATAGCCGATACCATCGACTCTCATCGATGGTATTGACCATCCACGTCACCGATCCACGTGAACAAATCAACGGCGATCGCGACGGCCACATCATCAATCCGGGCGAAGCGTCGATACCATCGACCCGCGTCGATGGTATCGACACGTCAGCGATCTGGGTTTCAAGATCCAGCCATCGACAACCGTCGATACTTGCGATGGGGGCGGATAGCATCGACGGGTCAACAGTGGCGCCGGCCAAGTCTATTTAAGGAGATTCATTACGTCAGTTGACGTCACACCTTCAAAGAGATCTCCTCCCTTTGCGTCGAGCACTCCCCCGAGCCGTTCAAGCCCGAAGAAGAGCAGCAACGAGTGAAGGTCTTCATCGAGCGGAGATTCAACTCTCCAATCTTCATTGAGCTCTCTTTCTGATCCCCATTTCTCGTCGCCACCATGGTGCATGTGGTCAGAGCTTCATCCTCGCGCGTGAATCCGATGGACATTCTGGAGTTAGTGCCACCACCACCATCATCAATCGCACGTCCTCGACTTGTCCATCCTTCCTCGGAGGTTCGGAAGATCTACGAGGAGATCATGCGGAGGAATATAGATCCCACCCGGTATGTGGACCGGGAGATGATCTGAGATCTCAGATTTGAGGCCAACTTGGCCTATGTTCTACAGGGGCAAGCGCGACACACCAGTCGAAGGCCTGACGAGTTGCAATACCATGCTCATGGTCAGCCGTTCTTCAATGACTGGCCGACATACAAAGAGTTGGTGGAGGAGTTTATGGTGTCGTTGGATGTCTGCGTTGTGCCCAACGACGTCGTAGCTACCGATTGTGAGTGGATCAAGGGCCGGGTGTCTTTCCGGCTGTACAACCACGACTATACCCTCACGCTCAAGTAGTTCAACAGGATTTTCAATTGGAACCATTCGTAGTATGACTATCGGCGGCCGGACAACCGCACCGACTACGACGCGATCTTCGCCGAGCTGGTGACGGTGCCGCAAGGAAAGTAGGTGAGCTACCACAATGTCGCGGTAGCCGATTTCGAGCACCCTTTCCTCCGGGTCTTGCACCGGATGCTCAGTTCCACAGTTTTTGCTCGGGGTGATCTGGCCCTCAGCAAATTTCAGGGGTCAGACCTTTTCTTTCTGTATAAACTCCTGAAGAAACAAGAATGCAACTGGGGTGCTTTCTTTATGCAACGAGTATTGGACGTGAAGAGGAGTACGAGGAAAGCGCCGATTCACTTCGGCGGGCTCATCACCAAGCTGGCATCATACCTTGGCTTGAATTTCCAGACCCTCACTCCTCTATCTACTAGGAGCAAGGTAAACTTGCAACATTTGCACATGTCCAATCTCCTTCTTCTCTGAGATGACGTGGCGTTTGCACATTGCCACGTAAATCAAGCATATCAAGAATGTTCTCTTCCCGATCCCATTTTCACCATCAAAGGTGCACAACATTTCCAGTGGCCAATCATAGCCATCACAGACTCCGATGAAGAAGGTGGCGACGACAGAAATGATGACACGGCTGAGGAGGAAGAGGAGGCATTTACACCTCTTCGAGCACGAGTGGCACCACGGAAGCATCCTCGGATGCATCCGGGTGCATCTTCATCATCTCAGCCTACTCCGCCACCACCACCGCCCTCGCAGCCAAGCGAGGATGTCTATTCCATGCAGGGCATGTACACTATGCTGCACAATATACAGCAGTCACAGCAGCAGCACATGGCGATGTATACCGGTATTCAAGACACTACGAACCGGATACTGGATAACCAAAGGGCGATGTTCGACAATGACCGTCTTCTCCTTGACAACCAACAAAAGATACATGATCGGTTGTATCGGATGGAGACGCAGCAGGAGCCCTTCTACGACCACTATTGGAGCCAAAATTATTTTGGAGGTTATCCACAACCTCCACCCAGGGCCCAGTTTGATCCAAGCTTCCAGGGGGAGTATCCTTCTTGGGACCCCACGGCTCCGCAGTACCCACCTCCACCACCACAGGAGTGATCCGGAATCACTGTTCCAATCTTTAAGTTTGTTTTTGACTATGAGGCCATAGTCGAATTCAAGCTTAGAGGGGTAGTTGGAACAACTTTATCTTTAACTGTTTTTAGTTTTTAACTTTATTGTTTTTGTTCTTGTTATTTGTTTCTTGCATTTTTAGTTTTTGTAGGATCCACATGCTATCTAGTGTAATCGTGGATGTCATAAAGTTTTTGTCATCTCATTATTTGTGCATGGGAAAATCAAGGGCAATTTAAAATTTGTGTGTTTAGGAAGCTTGTCTTGTTTAACCTTGGGCGCATATCCTACGAAAATGATTGGTTTTGTCAACTTTAAAACAAAATTTCACAACTGTACTCCTAATGATTCATGAAAGTGGACGGAAATGGTTGTTTGAGCCTAATATGACCAAATGGTAATGTGACTCTAATTGGATATAAGAGAGATAAAATCTCTTAACTACTACACAGGTCAGTAAGGAGGGACACATAATATCTTTCTAAGGTTCAGTCATCTAGTCTTGTGATCTTTCCACCTCTTTGCTTTTCACAATCCACCGCAAGAATTGGAAGTATTCTACAGTTTTAACCTCTTTGATTGCATTGCACGTAGATAGGGCTTGCATTAATTCTTTTTCCATATATTTTTGCATAAAAATAAAGAAAAAAATGAGAATAGTGATACATGCACATTACCCTTAGGTGCATGCCATGTAGTTGCATTCATAATCATCATGCATAAAGTATATCATGTATCTCAATTTTTCTCCAATGGTGAATTAAATTGTTCCATACCTTCTAAATAGTGCAAATTTCTGAGTAGAGGAAGAAAAATAAGCCCGATAAAATATTCATTATCAATTATGGATATGAAGGGCTAAAAAAAAAGAGAAAAATCTGAAAATCTACATAATGAAAAAAAAGAGTCATTTAGAAGCAATTAGAATAAGAAGGAGAAAGGAACATAATATCACCTGTATTTCAAGAATTATTGAGTACATGATGTAGCTTAATTAGATGTCCATCTCGTTTTGAGATGAATGGTTGGTACATGCATCATTCCACCCAATTTTAGGCATTAGGGCATTTTTCATGAGCATTTGTATCATGTAGGACATTTTTGTATTATGCATGTTGAAACTGTACAATACTTCCATTTTCTTCCATGAACCACCCATCTTCATCCACCCGTTGCTCGGATTGGTAGGCCACCGTGAATTTCTCCTCACTAAAGTATATCAGGAGAACTGCTTCCATGTAGATGGTAGTTAGGGCGAGCAACATAGTATAGGAGATCACAAGATGCACCAAGTCTGAACCGGCGAGTTTTATTATGTTAACTGCCTTATGTGATAGTGTTCATCAGTTCTGAGGTCAATTTCTTTTATTTATGATTACTGTCGCCTTCAGGGTAATTATCGTTCCGTGGTTAGAGAGGGCCGGTATGTGAATGTCCGGTGGGAGTCATATGGGATGTTGGTTGTGGTGTGTTGTTCTTCAGTTGACATTAGCAATTCTATTCTAAGGATTAGTTGCTCGAGGGCGAGCAACGTTCAAGCTTAGGGGAGTTTGATGCGAGGATTTTGAGTCACATTTATAGACCTGTTTCATGTGTGTTTTATGCTTTTATTAGTCATTTTTATGGTTAATGTGGCATAATTCATTCATTTTGGTCTTTGCTATTATTCTATGTCAAATCCCCTTTAATTCATTGTTTTGAACATTAATTGTCAAAATATTATTATTTGTGTAAACCTATGTGATCTTTCATTTGAATTTCAGGACAAACGAGTATTTGCTTCTGTCGATACCATCGACTCGATCACAGGTTGCCAGCCGAAAGGAGCAGCAAAGCGTCGATACTATCGACAGGGATGTCGATGGTATCGAGATACCATCAGCTTGCTAGCGAGAAAGCGGTCGATAGTATCGACACAAAGTCGATACCATCGACGCATGGAGGCTACAGTGACGCAAAACAACAAAACCGACGCCTACAGGAAGTCGATACCATCGACCCGCGTCGATGGTATTGAGATGATGTCAGGCGCGACAAAAGAAGGGTTTGCAGTCGGCCGCTACTGCAGCGGGTCGATACCATCGACTCGCATCGATGGTATCGACACCGTAGGATATGAGTTGGCTTCCTAATGATCTCAATCGGATGGCTACGGTTAATTAGCGACCTAATGACTGAGATATACCTAATGACGGCCGCCCAGACAAGGGGATCATCTCATTAGCCATTGCATGAGTATCGAGGAGCGGTAGAAAGGAGAACGGAGGCTAGAAGCTCATACCAGTTGATCCGGAGGCCGAAGGAGACGGATTTCACCACCGAGAGGAGGTAGAGCATGCATTCTACACCGAGGATCAACCGGTTCTTCTCCGTTCAGGGGTTTTCCCTTTCATTCCACGTTTTTCACATGTTTTCCCCTATTTCTACCATGTATTGTGTGAGATGAACATGCGGGGCTAATCCCCTTCATCTTTAGGACCGGGAGTAGCCTGGGAATTCATTGTATGACAATTTTATAGTAGTAAATCATATTTTATCCCTCAAATCCATGGTATAATTTCGTTTTCTCCATGTATTGTTATGCTTGATCACCATAATAATAATCTAATGCCCTTAATCACTTTGAAAGAAGGATTAACGGTTGAAAAGAGACGAAATCTACATTAATCGATAAATCCCTTGAACAAGGTGGTGTAAAATTAATGGTGGATACTGAGAGATCGTTCATAATGCACCTAGTTTAGGGTATAGGTTGCTACGACGGTGGAACCTACCTAAGCTTAGGTAGTGAATTGCACCACGATAGTGGGCAATTCTATTTTCAGGCCACAACCTGGATAGAGAGATAAAAATTGAGTAGCTATATAGAATTTCACACAATGAAAACCCACGGTGAAACCGCAATCCTAAAGATACCCTTTTGAATTGATTAAACCAACATTTAATTGATTGCTTCTTTTGTTTCGTTTTTATTTTTCTTTTATTTTTAACAACAACTCTCAATTTGTTAATCGGTTTAACTCTCAAGATGCTCCGGATGCTTCCATGCTTCTATGCGAGGCATTATGAAGATCTAGGTATCGACAGACCTACAGGTAGATCGAAAATAACGGTCGATGGTATCGACATGCCAGTCGATACCATCGAGATCTCTGAAGATTTACAGAAGAAATCGACTCAGTGAAGTCGATACCATCGATGGGCGTGTCAATGGTATTGACATTTTCAAGTGAAGAAGGCGGCGGCCGGTCTCGCAAGGATTTACCCTAATTGGGATAGTCGATACCATCGACTCTCGTCAATGGTATCGACCATCCATGTCACCGATCCGCGCGAACAAATCAACGGCAATCGCGGCAGCCACGTCATCGATCCGGGCGAAGCATCGATACCATCGACCCGCGTCGAAGGTATCGGCACGTCAGCGATCCAGGTTTCAAGATCTAGCCATCGACAACCGTCGATACTCGCGATGGGGGCAGATAGCATCAACGGGTCAACAGTGGCGCCGGACAAGTCTATTTAAGGAGATTCATTACGTCAGTTGACGTCACACCTTCAGAGAGATCTCCTCCCTTTGCGCCGAGCACTCCCCCGAGCCGTTCAAGCCCGAAGAAGAGCAGCAACGAGTGAAGGTCTTCATCGAGCGGAGATTCAACTCTCCAATCTTCACCGAGCTCTCTTTCTGATCCCCATTTCTCGTCGCCACCATGGTGCATGTGGCCAGAGCTTCATCCTCGCGTGCGAATCCGATGGACATTCTGGAGTTAGTGCCACCACCGCCATCGTCGATCGCACATCCTCGACTTGTCCATCCTTCCTCGGAGATCCGGAAGATCTATAAGGAGATCATGCGGAGGAAGATAGACCCCACCCGGTATGTGGACCGGGAGATGATCCGAGATCTCGGATTTGAGGCCAACTTGGCCTATGTTCTACAGGGGCAAGCCCGACACACCAGTCGAAGGCCTGACGAGTTGCAATACCATGCTGATGGTCAGCCGTTCTTCAATGACTGGCCGACATACAAAGAGTTGGTGGCGGAGTTTATGGCGTCGTTGGATGTCTGCGTTGTTCCCAACGACGTCGTAGCTACCGATCGTGAGTGGATCAAGGGTTGGGTGTCTTTCCGGCTGTACAACTACGACTATACCCTCACGCTCAAGCAGTTCAACAAGATTTTCAATTGGAACCATTCGCAGTACGACTATCGGTGGCCGGACAACCGCACCGACTACGACGCGATCTTCGCCGAGCTGGTGACGGTGCCACAAGGAAAGTCGGTGAGCTACCACAATGTCGCGGAGCCGATTTCGAGCACCCTTTCGTCCGGGTCTTGCACCGGATGCTCAGTTCCACAGTTTTTGCTCGGGGTGATCTGGCCCTTAGCAAATTTCAGGGGTCGGACCTTTTCTTTCTGTATAAACTCCTGAAGAAACAAGAATGCAACTGGGGTGCTTTCTTTCTACAATGAGTATTGGACGTGAAGAGGAGTACGAGGAAAGCGCCGATTCACTTCGGCGAGCTCAGCACCAAGCTGGCATCATACCTTGGCTTGAATTTCCAGACCCTCACTCCTCTATCTACTAGGAGCAAGGTAAACTTGCAACATTTGCACATGTCCAATCTCCTTCTTCTCCGAGATGGCGTGGCGTTTGCACATTGCCACGTAAATCAAGCATATCAAGAATGTTCTCTTCCCGATCCCGTTTTCACCATCGAAGGTGCACAACATTTCCGGTGGCCAATCATAGCCATCGCAGACTCCGATGAAGAAGGCGGAAACGACGGAAATGATGACGCGGCTGAGGAGGAAGAGGAGGCATTTACACCTCTTTGAGCACGAGTGGCACCACGGAACCGTCCTCGAATGCATCTGGGTGCATCTTCATCATCTCAGCCTACTCCGCCACCACCACCGCCCTCGCAGCCAAGCGAGGATGTCTATTCCATGCAGGGCATGTACACTATGTTGCACGATATACAGCAGTCGCAACAGCAGCACATGGCGATGTATATCGGTATTCAAGACACTACGAACCGGATACGGGATAACCAAAGGGTGATGTTCGAGAATGAGCGTCTTCTCCTTGACAACCAACAACAAATACATGATCGGTTGTATCGGATGGAGACGCATCAGGAGCCCTTCTATGACCACTATTGGAGCCAAAATTATTTTGGAGGTTATCCACAACCTCCACCCAGGGCCCAGTTTGATCCAAGCTTCCAGGGGGAGTATCCTTCTTGGGACCCCACGGCTCCGTAGTACCCGCCTCCACCACCACAGGAGTGATCCGGTATCACTGTTCCAATCTTTAAGTTTGTTTTTGACTATGAGGCCATAGTCGAATTCAAGCTTAGGGGGGTAGTTGGAACAGCTTTATCTTTTACTGTTTTTAGTTTTTAACTTTATTGTTTTTATTCTTGTTATTTGTTTCTTGCATTTTTAGTTTTTGTAGGATCCACATGCTATCTAGTGTAATCGTGGATGTCATAAAGTTTTTGTCATCTCATTATTTGTGCATGGGAAAATAAAGGGCAATTTAAAATTTGTGTTTAGGAAGCTTGTCTTGTTTAACCTTGGGCACATATCCTACGAAAATGATTGATTTTGTCAACTTTAAAACAAAATTTCACAATTGCACTCCTAATGATTCATGAAAGTGGATGGAAATGGTTGTTTGAGCCTAATCTGACCAAATGGTAATGTGACTCTAATTGGATATAAGAGAGAGAAATCTCTTAACTACTACACAGGTCAGTAAGGAGGGACACATAATATCTTTCTAAGGTTCAGTCATCTAGTCTTGTGATCTTTCCACCTCTTCGCTTTTCACAATCCACCGCAAGAATTGGAAGTATCCTACAGTTTTGACCTCTTTGACTGCATTGCACGTAGATAGGGCTTGCATTAATTCTTTTTCCATATGTTTGCATAAAAATAAAGAAAAAAATGAGAATAGTGATACATGCACATTACCCTTAGGTGCATGCCATGTAGTTGCATTCATAATCATCATGCATAAAGTATATCATGTATCTCAATTTTTCTCCAATGGTGAATTAAATTGTTCCATACCTTCTAAATAGTGCAAATTTCTGAGTAGAGGAAGAAAAATAAGCCCGATAAAATATTCATTATCAATTATGGATATGAAGGGTTGAAAAAAAAGAGAAAAATATGAAAATCTACATATTGAAAAAAGAAGAAGAAAAGAGTCATTTAGAAGCAATTAGAATAAGAAGGAGAAAGGAACATAATATCATCTGTATTTCAAGAATTATTGAGTACATGATGTAGCTTAATTAGATGTCCGTCTCATTTTGAGATGGATGGTTGGTACATGCATCATTCCACCCAATTTTAGGCATTAGGGCATTTTCATGAGCATTTGTATCATGTAGGACATTTTTGTATTATGCATGTTGAAACTGTACAATACTTCCATTTTCTTCCATGAACCACCCATCTTCATCCACCCGTTGCTCGGATTGGTAGGCCACCGTGAATTTCTCCTCACTAAAGTATATCAGGAGAACTGCTTCCATGTAGATGGTAGTTAGGGCGAGCAACATAGTATAGGAGATCACAAGATGCACCAAGTCTGAACCGGAGAGTTTTATTATGTTAACTGCCTTATGTGATAGTGTTCATCAGTTCTGAGGTCAATTTCTTTTATTGATGATTACTGTCGCCTTTAGGGTAATTACCGTTCCGTGGTTAGAGAGGGCTGGTATGTGAATGTTCGGTGGGAGTCATATGGGATGTTGGTTGTGGTGTGTTGTTCTTCAGTTGACATTAGCAATTCTATTCTAAGGATTAGTTGCTTGAGGGCGAGCAACGTTCAAGCTTAGGGGAGTTTGATGCGAGGATTTTGAGTCGCATTTATAGACCTGTTTCATGTGTGTTTATGCTTTTATTAGTCATTTTTATGGTTAATGTGGCATAATTCATTCATTTTGGTCTTTGCTATTATTCTATGTCAAATCCCCTTTAATTCATTGTTTTGAGCATTAATTGTCAAAATATTATTATTTGTGTAAACCTATGTGATCTTGCATTTGAATTTCAGGAAAAACAAGTATTTGCTTCCGTCGATACCATCGACTCGATCACAGGTTGCCAGCCGAAAGGAGCAGCAAAGCGTCGATACTATCGACAGGGATGTCGATGGTATCGAGATACCATCAGCTTGCTGGCAAGAAAGCGGTCGATAGTATCGACACAAAGTCGATACCATCGACGCATGGAGGCTACAACGACGCAAAACGACAAAACTGACGCCTACAGGAAGTCGATACCATCGACCCGCGTCGATGGTATCGAGATGATGTCAGGCGCGACAAAAGAAGGGTTTGTAGTCGGCCGCTACTGTAGTGGGTCGATACCATCGACTCGCGTCGATGATATCGACACCGTAGGATATGAGTTGGCTTCCTAATGATCTCAATCGGACGGCTACGGTTAATTAGCGACCTAATGACCGAGATATACCTAATGACGGCCGCCCAGACAGGGGGATCATCTCATTAGCCATTGCACGAGTACCGAGGAGCGGTAGAAAGGAGAACGGAGGCTAGAAGCTCATACCAATTGATCTGGAGGCTGAAGGAGACGGATTTCACCACCGAGAGGCGGTAGAGCACGCATTCTACACTGAGGATCAACCGGTTCTTCTCCGTTCAGGGGTTTTCCCTTTCATTCCACGTTTTTCACATGTTTTCCCCTATTTCTACCATGTACTTGTGTGAGATGAACATGCGGGGCTAATCCCCTTCATCTTTAGGATCGGGAGTAGCCCGGGAATTCACTGTATGACAATTTTACAGTAGTAAATCATATTTTATCCCTCAAATCTGTGGTATAATTTCGTTTTCTCCATGTATTGTTATGCTTGATCACCATAATAATAATCTAATGCCCTTAATCACTTTGAAAGAAGGATTAACAGTTGAAAAGAGATGAAATCTACATTAATCGATAAATCCCTTGAACAAGGTGGTGTAAAATTAATGGCGGATACTGAGAAATCGTTCATAATGCACCTAGTTTAGGGTATAGGTTGCCACGACGGTGGAACTGACCTAAGATTAGGTAGTGAATTGCACCACGACAGTGGGCAATTCTGTTTTCAGGCCACGACCCGGATAGAGAGATAAAAATTGAGTAGCAATATAGAATTTAACACAATCAAAACCCGCGGTGAAACCGCAATCCTATAGATACCCTTTTGAATTGATTAAACCAACATTTAATTGATTGCTTCTTTTGTTTCGTTTTTATTTTTCTTTTATTTTTAACAACAACTCTCAATTTGTTAATCGGTTTAGCTGATCGCAAATAGTTAGTAGGAGTCCCCGACGATTGCACGTATCCCTGATTTCGACTCGGGCCTCACAAAGGCTTGTACTACTCGACGTGTTCACTTGCGTTTATACGCACCGTAAAATTGCATCAATCAATCTCCCAACCCATGGCCCTCAGACAATGATAGCTGTTACCTCCTGACCCTATGGTCATGTGCAACTGGGGAATTAGGCAACTCCTACTTTCATCGGTCTTATCCCTACCTGACCCTAGGATAGACTTAGGATTCCTCATTATAGTACATGTTCACTTAGATGCTTACCCCTTCATCATCTCTCTTTCTGCATTCATGGGCTGGCTTTCATCCTTTCATAGGGATCATGGCAACCTGCCTACCTTGGTCAAGCCCCATACCGGTTAATTCCATGTTAACATGTCCATATGCACTTAGAGATGGATATCTATGGGTCTACAAGTTCATTCTCATACCATGTCCTTCTCTCCTAGCTTCTCAAAATCCTATGAGACCTCTTTTAGGTTTTCACAAAAACTGGTGTACACCCTTCAAAAGGGTCCCTCTCCCAGGATGGGAGGAAACTACAACTCTTGACCGCAAGGTCACAAACATCCTTAGGTATAGGGTTTACATCCACATGAACCTACTTGACCTTAGCAAGCTATGAAGGCACAAGTAGATCACCTACTGAACCATGCTAGGTTATCTGGGTTCTCCTTCGTTAACATTAAATCAAGGTCATACCTTCCCATGTCATCACTGAGCTGGGAGGGGTTCATCAAACATGCCTTTAATCTTAAGGGGCTTCCCTTTTCCTCTATACATGAGGAGTACCATGCTCGAAACTATAGCAACTTAATTCTCATCATGAGCATTAGGTACACTACCTCCCCTCTTAGGCCTAGGAACCCTAGGTTCACTTTTAGGTGTCCAACTGCATGCTCTATCTCTTAACCATGAATCAAGCTTGCAAAAGGCATAACGTGCACTTCCTGTCATCCTTCAACTCGAGCAACACTTAAGAGTTGGATCCTCCCCAAGGACAAACCATAAGGTACAAGGCCTCATAACCTGTTACAAATCCACTTCAGGGTATACAAAACATCTTCTTCCTTTCTCAGAAGGTAAACACCTATACCATAGGCACATAGGTACCAGGAGCATCATCCTCAACTCCCCACTGTTCCTCATATCACGGGGTCTAGGTTTTCGACCTTCTTGCACGGTGTCATGCTCTCTCTTTAACCCCACAACCAACCTCACCATTAGAGGTCCTCTCTTCATGAAGGATCGACCTCGAAAGCATGCCCTTACCTGGATGAAGCCTATGTTCAACTTATGGTCGCTCAAGGTTATCCATAACCCCTTATACTTGTCACATAACCTATCCATCGAACTCTCTCGGCTAGGGTTTAAACCTATTGCTCACCCAATCAACGTACCCTGGGTGCATACTATGCTCTATTCGCATAAGCCCATAGGGTCTCTATAGGTCCTCCCCAACATCATCATCAAAGGAGCTATCCTTTACCCTAACATGCACGACCCTTCCCAGGGCTGGGTTGCCAAAGGTGCTAGGTCACCCATGGATCATATGAAATCCCAAAGGCATGTCCTTACAAACACCTGGTCTAACTCATCTCTCTCTAACCTTCACTTAGGGTTAGGGTTAGCATCATCCTCAGAGGATGTGCCAGGTCTCTACTTGCAATGGAGATCTCTATCTCCAAGACTAACTTATCCTCCTGACAAGAAGGTCTAGCCTGATGTCTCTTCTGAGGACATGACAACTTATGTCATACGACCTAAGCATGTATCTATTCTTTGATTTGCGCTTAATCTATTAAGCTTATGTCCATGACATCTTATTTACATGCTTTTCATTAATTTGGTGGAGGATTCCTTAAACCTTATTAACCTTACCCATACCTCAAGAGGGTGAGAAAAAGAGAGAAAACCCTAATCATTTAGGTCCTTATCAGAATTTTGTGATGAGAAGAGATGAATAAGATGAGAAGTCCTAAAGGTATCTTATTTCGACTCATACCCTAAGACTTTGGCCAGGCAGTCACACAGATCCGGGAGTCCTCGTATTCCGACTAGTGGTGCGGAGGAAAATATTGCCAGCCCCCGATTGTGATCCTTTTCTAGACACCTCCGTCTTTCAGACAATCCTCTGATAACTCCCTTGGGTTCTATGGAGTTTGTAAAATTTAATAATTATTAATGGTTAACTGAGGAACCTAGGCTCTGATACCAAATGTTACGACCCCACCTCTCGATAACCCCCAATTAAGGGAGACTGAGAGGTCGAAGCCGCACCCATGACTTCCGGATCAAAGGTTCAACAATTAACCATGAATAATTATCAAATTTTAACATACTATACTGAAAAGCTGTAAGAAAATAAATTTTTGCATACCTTTTTAAAAACTTGGGTCTCTACACTTCTATCCACTTAAGGATTCTACTCTAACTAATCCTCCTTGTATTTAACTTCATGTATTTCACAATATGACGATTTACTGTTTGTCCTTTTGGCTTGTACCTAAAACGCCAACAAACAAAACGTCGGTCATCCGAAGCTGGTATGTGGGGGAAACAATAATCATGTAATTACGTTAACAATTTAATCATTCAATTAATCATTTAACAACCAAGATTACATTTTAGATATAACTCCGCGATCCAAGAGTACCCTATCCTCTATGTTGTCCCCATTAAACCCCTCATGATCCACCTATAAGTGAACCAATTTCTAGGGTTGAGTCACATGGCACTACTCGTAAGTAGCCCACTCCTTAACTCATGGCAGGCTAATGAGTCTCATGGCACTACACGTAGGTAGCCCAGTTTCTAACTCTCAGTAACCTAGACCTTGCTCTAGGATTACCCTTTTTTTTCTTAGCCTTTTCAAAGCAATAGAGGTGGACCCATATCTAGTCAGTTATATACGCACATTTATAGTGATAATCATAGTCACTTTATAGTTGCATGAAATAAATAAACATCCAACAGTTATTTTCAAGCAACCGATTAAAACTTCGGGAATCGCCGTGAAACTAGAGCGATTATTCATAAGTGTAACCACATACCTGATTTGATGAGTCATGCAGATTATTCAACATATACTTCAGGTATATACAATCAAGCCAGTCAACAGATCCAAGCAAGTAATTCAATCATCACATAATTCCTGAAAAGAATATGTACTCTATTTATTACACACTTGATTAAGAATCTATTTTATTGTCTTGGATTATCTTTCTAGGGTTTCTAATCCGCATTAAGGTTTCATTAATATTCATTAGGGTTTCTTAGATAAATTTCTCAACTTTTATCCCTTTTAGGTTAACAAACCCTAAAATACTCTTTTCTACTCATATAAACCCTAATTGCTCAAATTATCCATTTTAACACCCAAATTGACTTATGATCATCATATCCCTATTTATTCATGGATTTGAACAATTAAAATATTTAAATGTCATATTCGCCTAAATTAGGGTTTTCCAGCTCATTAATGCATATTCGTGCACAAAACCCTAAATTAAGCCAATTTATAAAAAGATCATCTTTTTAAATCCTATTTTCTCTTTTATTAACAACAGGTTAATATCATCTTGAATTATCCATCTATCATCAAATCTAAGGGTTTTTCCTTAGTTAAATCATTAAAGATGATAACTTCATGTACTTTTCACATTTCACGCATATATATGCATATAAACTCTAAATTAGACTAATCACATGCAAAGTTCTTCCTTTTTGAACATAATGCACCTTCTTACATTTAACAGGTTAACATCAACTCTAATGATCCATTAAACCCTATTAAACACTTTATTCATTTCAAAATAGAGTTTCTTAATCATTAAAGTATTAAAGATGATTACTTCCATTCATTTTCGGATTGCAATTAGAATCAGACTTTAAACATAACTTTTTTGGGTTCCTCTCGTTCTGAGGATCAATTTTCATATATAACTTGTTTTAATCCGAGCTACGGTTCATTAGTTACGAATTTTGCAAAAACACTTACTTTTGGGCCAATCGTAGAGCGCCACGTCGCCTCTTTCCTTGCAACACGCAGTCGCCCCAAACATAATCAAAAGACCCTTATACCCCCCGCATAACTGGTCAGTTCTGCACACCCACGAGGGGTAGAAACGTCCAATGACCGGGGGTCATCTTCTTCCTTTGCGCTGCCCTAGCTGTGCGCGCCTGTAGCTATCCGCGGCTCTTCTCCTCTCCTCCCTGGGGCCTGAGGTTCCACGACGGTTGCCGCCCTGCTTCCGCCGCACCTGGGCGCACTCAAGCATCCCCAGATTGTGGCCCACACGGCCGTTTTTGAAGGGAGAACGGGCTGCGTTTGCTGCTGCGTTTGCAACACACTATAGACCTGCGGTCGGAGTTTGTGGAGACAAGAGCATGAGTTTGATCCCCGCTTCCTCCTGGGTTGTCGTGGGGGCATATCGCATCAACCAAGATCGTCCACTGGTCTCGTATTTCTCCCTTGATGCTCTATATGACATGGTTAGGGTTTACGGATAGAACCGTGGAAGTAGAGAAAAGATGACGTGGGGGATCTTCTGGACTCAGTCCATAGTCTTTCCCCTTATATATGGGAAGCCAACGAAGCCCTAAGATGGCTTTCCTTAAGGAAACGAACTCCTTCTTCTAATATTAATCGTTTTTCTTCAAAGAGAAGCAATTCTTCTCTCTCTCTCCTTTGGTATTTCCTATTACTTGGATATTAGGAAATTCGAAATTCCTCTCCTTCACTCTCTTTATTTGCCTTTTAATCTATTGGCCATGAATATATATATGTATATCTCCTTAGGAAAATACTTCCTTTTATCAAAATTACATAATTAATGGCTTATGTATTCCCATTATCTCTTTATTTTATAATTATTGTATTTTCTCTTCCCTTTTCCTTTATTGGGGCTCCTTGGCACCCAAGAAACTTTATTATTTCGAAATTCTCTTTATTGGATAATTATTATCCTTCTAGATGCATCTTTATGCATTATTTCACATTATCTTGTTTATTTCTCATTAAAGTAGTTCTTTTTGAGGATTTCTCTTTATTTCTCTTTTATTTTCCTCCTTGGCATTCCTTTTATCATTAGAAATCTCATGGATACGAAATTTCCCCAAGAAATCTCATTTATGCCTCTTTCCACTCATTTTCCACATTATATCATTATTTTCCAATTTCTTTCTTCATAAAGAAATACTTAATTAATCTTTTCTTTTTTTATTGCTTTCTTTTTGCAACCTTGGACTCCTTGGTACCCAAGGAACCCAAGAGGTAGGAAATCCTCTTTGGATTTGCCTTCTAGAGGTTTCTACATATTTCTTTTCTTAAAAATTCAATTATCCATTTACTAATTGAATTTCGTTATTATTTGGGCCCAATAGCCAATAAAGCCCACAACACAATCATCAAGGCTATTGTAAACGAAATCCATTTATTTGAAGCAATTTATTTCATTATTTGTTCAAATCTCTTTAATATGAGAAATTACATTTCTCATCAAATGATCCCAAAATTTGGGGTTGTAACATCCTTCCCCTCTTATAGGAATTTTGTCCTCAAAATTCTATCAAGCAAACAAACAATTCAGGATAAGACTTTTCCATGTCCATCATTGGCCCCTATGTGGCTTTACCGTACTCATGGCGCTTCCAAAGAGCCATTGTCATCACATATTCTTTTCTCTGAGTTCTTTCATCCTGGCGTATGTAAACTACATAGGTGACTCAGGCCATTTCAGCCTCCCTTGGGGCTCACTAGGTTCATTGCTCAGCACATGGTCGGGTACCTCACATAGTGCTCTAAATTGGACACATGGAAAAAATCACACATTACTTTATCCTGAGGGGTAGGGTCAAAACCTAACCATCTCCACCCATCCATCTCTAATGGACCCATGTATCGGGGACTCAGCTTTCTCAGCTGCAGCTCAGAGGGGTCAGATTCTCACATTATATTCTCCCACAGTGCACTGCATGTTAGTCTACTTTGCATCTGCTCACGACTCTCGTCGTCTCTAGGCTCCTTTCAGCCATTACATGATTAAAGCGACTTCCGTCTTCATGCACTGTGGTACTTTTCTAATCATTATGTGGTCCATTCACCAACATCACCTTACCGAAGTGGTGACCGACACAACCTCCCTTATAGAGCTTCTTAGAATCTCGATACTGACTATGGTGGTCATCATCACATCTTTCATAGGATAGGAACTGTCTTTAGCTATCACCCTGAACAAGCACATATGCTCTCATCAGACCCTTTAGTCTGGATCATATTAACCATTAGTAAGGGGTGATAAACTACACTAACATTAAGTTCTTCATGTACTTACTTCCACTTTATGGAAGTGAACCTCTAGGTCAAACTCAAGAACCTTTGAACTCACATCATGGTGTAGTTGAACCATCTCTCTCTCATGGGTAGTTCAACCAGATCTGTTCCTTGACAGAACTCTTTCTTTCTCATGTCATCTAGGTAAGGTGAACTACCATAACCCATATTGCATCTCGACCGTCATTGATCCAGGGGAGACTTACAACATCCATAGTGATGAACTCCCTTTCTCTCTTAGGGACTCTTTTGTCCTCTATATTGATACACTAGGTTACTGGGGTTCGTCCTTTACCTCCTGGCTTGCATGGCCATAAACCACCTGCAACTTCATCTTAAGCATCCAAAGTGATATTGCCATTTTCCACGGTGTATGGTGATCTTCAATCATGATTTCCTATATGTCATGATTCTTCAAGATCGATTCCTTCGAAACCCTAAACCACTCTAGTCGGGGTTTCATCACCTTCTTTTCCAAAGAAGTGCATCTGAGGTTCTACCACCATCCTTTCATCGTATCAAGGACCAGACTGGCTAACCAAACAACCCTTTAACTTTTCAACGTATCTTGTTACATCTGAGAGTTATCCAAACACCTCTCCTTTCCAAACTTAGGGTTGGCCAAACAACCTCTTCTAGTTTTCTAGTCAAACAAGTCAGATGTATCTCAACCGGAGCATCCATTATCACTTCACATCCTTAGGTATTAGATAACATTGAAGACATACACTTCCATGCATTTCACTTATCATCTCACCTAAACTCTATGTCCATCTTTATAAAGAACACTCTCTGATTTCATCATCATGGTGATCAAACTCAACCTGGTATAACTTGTAAGTTCCACTTAGCTCAGGATAAAAACATCATTATAAGGTGACTACCTCATTCCTCTTAGTGTTTGCAAACCATCCATGTATCATTCACTTTACCAGGGTAGGTTATCTTCTCTATCCCCATTTCTAGTGGCAACGTTCCAACCTACATTATCTTTTATCCTTGATGTATGGCATGTGTAATGTCCTATCTCTCACCCCCATAACAAGAGGAAATAAGCATTTGGTTGCAGTCCAAATATAGAGTTCTTCCTGTTCCAAGAGTAGAGATGGTACATCCCACCTTACCAATACACCTTTACATCTAAGTTGCAACATGCCATATATGTCTCTACATCACAGACATCATGATAACAAACTAGTCTTGAACCTACTGAGGTTTATATCCTTGGTCATCTCCTCTAGGTCCATAGGGTATCGGCTCTTTTGGGGTCATCCCTCTTCCCTCATGCATCAAGAGAGTTCCCTACTCATCTGCCCTTTGGGTCCCATGAGTTCATGAAGGTGATCAATCTCCCAACCCATGGCCCTCAGACAATGATAGTTGTTACCTCCCGACCCTATGGTCATGTGCAACTGGGGAATTAGGCAACTCCTACTTTCATCAGTCTTATCCCTACCTGACCCTAGGATAGACTTAGGCTTCCTCATTATAGTACATGTTCACTTAGAACCTTACCCCTTCATCATCTCTCTTTCTGCATTCATGGGCTGGCTTTCGTCCTTTCATAGGGATCATGGCAACCTGCCTACCTTGGTCAAGCCCCATACCGGTTAATTCCATGGTAACACGTCCATATGCACTTAGAGATGGATATCTATGGGTCTACAAGTTCATTCTCATACCATGTACTTCTCTCCTAGCTTCTCAAAATCCTATGAGACCTCTTTTAGGTTTTCACAAAAACTGGTGTACACCCTTCAAAAGGGTCCCTCTCCCAGGATGGGAGGAAACTACAACTCTTGACCTCAAGGTCACAAACATCCTTAGGTATAGGGTTTACATCCACATGAACCTACTTGACCTTAGCAAGCTATGAAGGCACAAGTAGATCACCTACTGAACCATGCTAGGTTATCTGGGTTCTCCTTCGTTAACATTAAATCAAGGTCATACCTTCCCATGTCATCACTGAGTTGGGAGGGGTTCATCAAACATGCCTTTAATCTTAAGGGGCTTCCCTTTTCCTCTATACATGAGGAGTACCATGCTCGAAACTATAGCAACTTAATTCTCGTCATGAGCATTAGGTACACCACTTCCCCTCTTAGGCCTAGGAACCCTAGGTTCACTTTTAGGTGTCCAACTACATGCTCTATCTCTTAACCATGAATCAAGCTTGCAAAAGGCATAACGTGCACTTCCTGTCATCCTTCAACTCGAGCAACACTTAAGAGTTGGATCCTCCTCAAGGACAAACCAAAGGTACAAGGCCTCATAACCTGTTACAAATCCACTTCAGGGTATACAGAACATCTTCTTCCTTTCTCAGAAGGTAAACACTTATACCATAGGCACATAGGTACCAAGAGCATCATCCTCAACTCCCCACTGTTCCTCATATCACGGGGTCTAGGTTTTCGACCTTCTTGCACGGTGTCATGCTCTCTCTTTAACCCCACAACCAACCTCACCATTAGAGGTCCTCTCTTCATGAAGGATCGACCTTGAAAGCATGCCCTTACCTGGATGAAGCCTGTGTTCAACTTATGTTCGCTCAAGGTTATCCATAACCCCTTATACTTGTCACATAACCTATCCATCGAACTCTCTCGGCTAGGGTTTCAACCTATTGCTCACCCAATCAACGTACCCTGGGTGCATACTATGCTCTATTCGCATAAGCCCATAGGGTCTCTATAGGTCCTCCCCAACATCATCATCGAAGGAGCTATCCTTTACCCTAACATGCACGACCCTTCCCAGGGTTGGGTTGCCAAAGGTGCTAGGTCACCCATGGATCATATGAAATCCCAAAGGCATGTCCTTACAAACACCTGGTCTAACTCATCTCTCTCTAACCTTCACTTAGGGTTAGGGTTAGCATCATCCTCAGAGGATGTGCCAGGTCTCTACTTGCAATGGAGATCTCTATCTCCAAGACTAACTTATCCTCCTGACAAGAAGGTCTAGCCTCAGGTCTCTTCTGAGGACATGACAACTTATGTCATACGACCTAAGCATGTATCTATTCTTTGATTTGTGCTTAATCTATTAAGCTTATGTCCATGAAATATTATTTACATGCTTTTCATTAATTTGGTGGAGGATTCCTTAAACCTTATTAACCTTACCCATACCTCAAGAGGGTGAGAAAAAGAGAGAAAACCCTAATCATTTAGGTCCTTATCAGAATTTTGTGATGAGAAGAGATGAATAAGATGAGAAGTCCTAAAGGTATCTTATTTCGATTCATACCCTAAGACTTTGGCCAGGCAGTCACACAGATCCGGGAGTCCTCGTATTCCGACTAGCGGTGCGGAGGAAAATATTGCCAGCCCCCGATCGTGATCCTTTTCTAGACACCTCCGTCTTTCAGACAATCCTCTAATAACTCCCTTGGGTTCTATGGAGTTTGTAAAATTTAATAATTATTAATGGTTAACTGAGGAACCTAGGCTCTGATACCAAATGTTACGACCCCACCTCTCGATAACCCCCAATTAAGGGAGACCGAGAGGTCGAAGCCGCACCCATGACTTCCAGATCAAAGGTTCAACAATTAACCATGAATAATTATAAAATTTTAACATACTATACTGAAAAGCTGTAAGAAAATAAATTTTTGCATACCTTTTTCAAAAACTTGGGTCTATACACTTCTATCCACTTAAGGATTCTACTCTAACTAATCCTCCTTGTATTTAACTTCATGTATTTCACAATATGACGATTTATTGTTTGTCCTTTTGGCTTGTACCTAAAACGCCAACAAACAAAACGTCGGTCATCCGAAGCTGGTATGTGGGGGAAACAATAATCATGTAATTACATTAACAATGTAATCATTCAATTAATCATTTAACAACTAAGATTTCATTTTAGATATAACTCTGCGATCCAAGAGTACCCTATCCTCTATGTTGTCCCCATTAAACCCCTCATGATCCACCTATAAGTGAACCAATTTCTAGGGTTGAGTCACATGGCACTACTCGTAAGTAGCCCACTCCTTAACTCATGGCAGGCTAATGAGTCTCATGGCACTACACGTAGGTAGCCCAGTTTCTAACTCTCAGTAACCTAGACCTTGCTCTAGGATTACCCTTTTTTTTTCTTAGCCTTTTCAAAGCAATAGAGGTGGACCCAGATCTAGTCAGTTATATACGCACATTTATAGTGATAATCATAGTCACTTTATAGTTGCATGAAATAAATAAACATCCAACAGTTATTTTCAAGCAACCGATTAAAACTTCAGGAATCGCCGTGAAACTAGAGCGATTATTCATAAGCGTAACCACATACCTGATTTGATGAGTCATGCAGATTATTCAACATATACTTCAGGTATTTACAATCAAGCCAGTCAATAGATCCAAGCAAGTAATTCAATCATCACATAATTCCTGAAAAGAATATGTACTCTATTTATTACACACTTCATCAAGAATCTACTTTATTGTCTTGGATTCTCTTTCTAGGGTTTCTAATCCGCATTAAGGTTTCATTAATATTCATTAGGGTTTCTTCGATAAATTTCTCCACTTTTATCCCTTTTAGGTTAACAAACCCTAAAATACTCTTTTCTACTCATATAAACCCTAATTTCTCAAATTATCCATTTTAACACCCAAATTGACTTATGATCATCATATCCCTATTTATTCATGGATTTGAACAATTAAAATATTTAAATGTCATATTCGCCTAAATTAGGGTTTTCAAGCTCATTAATGCATATTCGTGCACGGAACCCTAAATTAAGCCAATTTATAAAAAAATCATCTTTTTAAATCCTATTTTCTCTTTTATTAACAACAGGTTAATATCAGCTTGAATTATCAATCTATCATCAAATCTAAGGGTTTTTCCTTAGTTAAATCATTAAAGATGATAACTTCATGTACTTTTCACATTTCACGCATATATATGCATATAAACTCTAAATTAGACTAATCACGTGCAAAGTTCTTCCTTTTTGAACATAATGCACCTTCTTACATTTAACAGGTTAACATCAACTCTAATGATCCATTAAACCCTATTAAACACTTTATTCATTTCAAAATAGAGTTTCTTAATCATTAAAGTATTAAAGATGATTACTTCCATTCATTTTCGGATTGCAATTAGAATCAGACTTTAAACATAATTTCTTTGGGTTCCTCTCATTCTGAGGATCAATTTTCATATATAACTTGTTTTAATCCGAGCTACAGTTCATTAGTTACGAATTTTGCAAAAATACTTACGTTTGGGCCAATCGTAGAGCGCCACATTGCCTCTTTCCTTGCAACACGCAGCCGCCCCAAACATAATCAAAAGACCCGTATACCCCCCGCATAAGTGGTCAGTTCTGCACACCCACGAGGGGTAGAAACGTCCAATGACCGGGGGTCATCTTCTTCCTTCGCGCTGCCCTAGCTGTGCACGCCTGTAGCTATTCGCGGCTCTTCTCCTCTCCTCCCTGGGGCCCGAGGTTCCACGCCGGTTGCCGCCCTGCTTCCGCCGCACCTGGGCGCACTCAAGCATCCCCAGATCGTGGCCCACACGGCCGTTTTTGAAGGGAGAACGGGCCGCGTTTGCTGCTGCATTTGCAGCACACTGCAGACCTGCGGTCAGAGTTTGTGGAGACAAGTGCGCGGGTTTGATCCCCGCTTCCTCCTGGGTTGTCGTGGGGGCATATAGCATCAACTAAGATCGTCCACTGGTCTCGTATTTCTCCCTTGATGCTCTATATGACATGGTTAGGGTTTACAGATAGAACCGTGGAAGAAGAGAAAAGATGACGTGGGGGATCTTCTGGACTCAGTTCAGAGTCTTTCCCCTTATATAGGGGAAGCCAACGAAGCCCTAAGATGGCTTTCCTTAAGGAAACGAACTCCTTCTTCTAATATTAATCGTTTTTCTTCAAAGAGAAGCAATTCTTCTCTCTCTCTCTCCTTTGGTATTTCCTATTACTTGGATATTAGGAAATTCGAAATTCCTCTCCTTCACTCTCTTTATTTTCCTTTTAATCTATTGGCCACGAATATATATATGTATATCTCCTTAGGAAAATACTTCCTTTTATCAAAATTACATAATTAATGGCTTATGTATTCCCATTATCTCTTTATTTTATAATTATGGTATTTTCTCTTCCCTTTTCCTTTATTGGGGCTCCTTGGCACCCAAGAAACTTTATTATTTCGAAATTCTCTTTATTGGATACTTATTATCCTTCTAGATGCATCTTTATGCATTATTTCACATTATCTTGTTTATTTCTCATTAAAGTAGTTCTTTTTGAGGATTTCTCTTTATTTCTCTTTTATTTTCCTCCTTGGCATTTCTTTTATCATTAGAAATCTCATGGATACGAAATTTCCCCAAGAAATCTCATTTATGCCTCTTTCCACTCATTTTCCACATTATATCATTATTTTCCAATTTCTTTCTTCATAAAGAAATACTTAATTAATCTTTTCTTTTTTTTATTGCTTTCTTTTTGCAACCTTGGACTTCTTGGTACCCAAGGAACCCAAGATGCACGAAATCCTCTTTGGATTTGCCTTTTAGAGGTTTCTACATATTTCTTTTCTTAAAAATTCAATTATCCATTTACTAATTGAATTTCGTTATTATTTGGGCCCAATAGCCAATAAAGCCCACAACACAATCATCAAGGCTATTGTAAATGAAATCCATTTATTTGAAGCAATTTATTTCATTATTTGTTCAAATCTCTTTAATATGAGAAATTACATTTCTCATCAAATGAACCCAAAATTTGGGGTTGTAACACAAACTTTGTGATGTTTACCTAGTTTTAGGGTTTTCAATCACATCAAAGAAAGTTGAATTAACCAAAAAGCCCCCAATTTAGAACTGAGTGTCATTTAGACTTTCATGTAAAAGTTTGATCGACCAAAGTAAGGTTGTATATAGTCATATGAGTCTATGGATTTATTCGAGGAAATCTATCGACCATAAGGTCTTTCATGGGAAGATTGTAGAGCTAGGTGGACATTCTACAGGAAATTCTAGTTAACTAGGAAAAAATAATATAAGTATAAGAAAGAAAAAATGGAATTAAAAAACAAGTTAAGCATTGAAATAATATGTAGATAGGAAAAATACTTCGTCATCTTTATTATGCTCTTTAAAGCCTACAGTTCATATGCAATTAATGGTGGATTTAGGGTTTTAGGGTATATCTATTCTAGTAGAACTGAATCACTATGTTCTCTGAGTTTGGTGGTGAATCGAGCGAGTTAACCATGTCCTCAATTTATTGTGAAGTGGTTTCAACTTTAGTAGTACTTTGGATGACTTTACACTAATTTGGATTGAAATTGTTCATATTGGTGTTTCTTCCGGACTTTTCTGTATCTTCTTCTATTCTAAGATTTTTGGGAGACAGGTTTAGAGACTTTAGCTTGATTCTTATTTGGGAAGTTGTTCTAAGATGAGCTAAACTTCACATGTTTTTCAATCTATAATGCATGAATTCGATTCGCAGTTGTCATTGAGTAGTACATCAATGTATCTAGATTGTAATCCTAAGTTTTATCCACAATACCACATGAAATTTGGATAAGTATTGCTTGGGTGGAGAATTAACCTATGTCCTTCTTTCTTTGTTGTTCATTTTACATCTGTCAAATTAATCCAATACCATGTTGTGATATTCTTAGCCAATTGAAGATCAAAAGACATTGATATTTTAGATTATCTCACACTTTATTTTTTTCTTTCTTATAAGCTATCCTGATGTTAGTTTAAGTTGTGTAGATACATCATTAATTTTTCTTAGAATTATTGATCTAAATCTAACATTAGCATTTGTTCATTGCAATTACACTTACCCTACAAATAAATTACAAGAATAACTAAGTTTTTATGGATCCACTATATGTCTCTATATAGATCTTTCTCTCCCATTCATCTTTATTATGGGAAATAGTTTCTAAGATGTAATGATTACAAAAATGCCTTACGGAAGCTTTCCTAAAGTTAATTTAGGCGTGTCCTTCCTGCATTAGAGGTCTGAGATATTACACCCTATACATACCTTCTCCTATTCTCCTTACATAGACTCAGCTCCTATCCAGGAAAATAATAAGAGTATACATATTTGTTTATGCATACAACCCCAAAGGAGAAATAGAATGACATGAAATGCATTGAGTTTCTTTTAAGAAGTTACTGTCAATTGGTCGTTTATGGTAACATATTAAGATGTTTATTATGCTCTTTATTTGAATGTGCTTTTATGTTTGTAATCCTAATCAAAGAATAGGAATATCCAATGAATATGAGATATTAAGGGTGAATGTACAATCATGACGTGAAAAAGACTCATGTAGATCTTGGATAGGAATACCACACTATTGAGGAAACATGAAATACTAAGGGTGAAGGTACATCCACAAAGTGATATACTTGAGTAAAAACATGGGAGTAAAAAGATGAGATGCAGTAGTTTCATATGCTATTTATCATTTTTAATAATCTAAATAGATCTTCTTCATTATGTATTTTATTACATGTGGCCACTATTTAGATTTGGATTGATGTTATAAAACCCTAACTATGAGAAAATTGAGTTCTAACATAGAATGGTGCTTCCATGTAACAATATGAGAAGGATAAAAACCTTATTTTAACCAAATTTGGTAAAATAAAAATGTGAAGCTATCATATTAGAAGTTGGAAGTCAAACTTTGTGATGTTTACCTAGTTTTAGGGTTTTCAATCACATCAAAGAAAGTTGAATTAACCAAAAAGCCCCCAATTTAGAACTAAGTGTCATTTAGACTTTCATGTAAAAGTTTGATCGACCAAAGTAAGGTTGTATATAGTCATATGAGTCTATGGATTTATTCGAGGAAATCTATCGACCATAAGGTCTTTCATGGGAAGATTGTAGAGCTAGGTGGACATTCTACAGGAAATTCTAGCTAACTAGGAAAAAATAATATAAGTATAAGAAAGAAAAAATGGAATTAAAAAACAAGTTAAGCATTGAAATAATATGTAGATAGGAAAGATACTTCGTCATCTTTATTATGCTCTTTAAAGCCTACAATTCATATGCAATTAATGGTGAATTTAGGGTTTTAGGGTAGATCTATTCTAGTAGAACTGAATCACTATGTTCTCTGAGTTTGGTGGTGAATCGAGCGAGTTAACCATGTCCTCAATTTATTGTGAAGTGGTTTCAACTTTAGTAGTACTTTGGATGACTTTACACTAATTTGGATTGAAATTGTTCATATTGGTGTTTCTTCCGGACTTTTCTGTATCTTCTTCTATTCTAAGATTTTTGGGAGACAGGCTAAGAGACTTTAGCTTGATTCTTATTTGGGAAGTTGTTCTAAGATGAGCTAAACTTCACATGTTTTTCAATCTATAATGCATGAATTCGATTCGTAGTTGTCATTGAATAATACATCAATGTATCTAGATTGTAATCCTAAGTTTTATCCACAATACCACATGAAATTTGGATAAGTATTGCTTGGGTGGAGAATTAACCTATGTCCTTCTTTCTTTGTTGTTCATTTTACATCTGTCAAATTAATCCAATACCATGTTGTGATATTCTTAGCCAATTGAAGATCAAAAGACATTGATATTTTAGATTATCTCACACTTTATTTTTTTCTTTCTTATAAGCTATCCTGATGTTAGTTTAAGTTGTGTAGATACATCATTAATTTTTTCTTAGAATTATTGATCTAAATCTAACATTAGCATTTGTTCATTGCAATTACACTTACCCTACAAATAAATTACAAGAATAACTAAGTTTTTATGGATCCACTATATGTCTCTATATAGATCTTTCTCTCCCATTCATCTTTATTATGGGAAATAGTTTCTAAGATGTAATGATTACAAAAATGCCTTACGGAAGCTCTCCTAAAGTTAATTTAGGCGTGTCCTTCCTGCATTAGAGGTCTGAGATATTACACCCTATACATACCTTCTCCTATTCTCCTTACATAGACTCAGCTCCTTCATGTAGTTCTTGCTTACACTGTAATTTCATTTTACACTGAATTAAATGAAAGAAGAACTATATATTAATATATTGTTAGCAATTTATTAACCGCAAATCAAACAAACTGAACAAATAGACATCAAAGACGACTACATTCCAGCGGTCAAAACACATGGCACTCGACAGAAAAGGGTTTTAGCGGGAACTGGGAAGCAAGCGGGTGTAGTTGTTAGCAATGAATTTTAATCCCACATCGGTGACCGAGACAAATTGCGCGGCTTTATAAGTACTAGTCGCGAGCAAGCTGTTGTCTCTTCGGAGACATCCGATAAAATTGGAACGATACAGAGAAGATTAGCATGGCCCCTGCGCAAGGATGACACGCACAAATCGAGAAATGGTCCAAATTTTTTTTTCTATCTTCCGATGAACGCCGCCATGCTGCAATCTCAGCAGACAGGCTGTGGATCAAGGCTCAAAAGCGTTTCCTCTCCCTCACGATTCCGCGGTGTCGAACGAAGAGGGAGACAAGCTGTGGATCAAGGCGGCGTTCCACATTTTGTCTCTTCTTCGCTGCCCGTATTCCACCTTTCCACCTGAGTTTTTTCCCCTTACCCTAGCGTCAGGCCACTGCCCTTCCCTTCCTACTTCCTATACCTATGCTGCCAGTGTTTTCTTATTATTTCCAGTACCGCAGTGTAAGGTGAAGGTGGCTTTTATAGAAGTGAACGGTATTGGTTTGATAAACGCCGTTGTGACTATCAACCGAAGGCAATTGTAGTTCTGGTCGAAAGTCTAACCTTTGAGGCTATGGAATAAGGTACGCAACTTCTTAGTGTTCTTTGTTATTGAAGGTAGTCAACGGAAGTGACCACCTTGTTTTCCCGTTTGAACTGTCGATTTAGGATGTGGTGGAATTCAATTGAATCTTATAATATCGATGGTTGCTGTTGATAACATGTTAATAATGGATTACATGGTAATTCCTTAGCTGTCTAGGGGAATTGTTTGTTAGTCTCAGTCAACTAGAATGCAATGTTTCTTTCTTTAGGCTTACATATCGATCACTGAATTAGGGTAGAAACAGAAGCGATTATCTCATTTTCCCATTTCACCAGTCGATTTAGGATGGGGTGGAAAATTAGCAGATTATGTTGATTTGACTCTTAGAACATTTGCTGGCCGCTGTTGATAATATATTATTAACGGGTTGAGATGGTAATCCGTTAGCTTTCTAAGAGACTTGTTTGTTCTTAAGGAATTTGTCTAATTTATGATTATCAGTAAAAAAAAAACCTAATCAATAATTCTACCATCAAAGTTTGTGATAAATTCATAAGATTGAATGCAACTTGCTCTTCATAAAATTTTCATCTGTTGTCTGTGGCCTTGTCCACATTCAGCATGACAAGCTGTTGATCCAGAGCATAACGTACCAAATGCAAAAACTGACCTAATGGAAGTAGACGACTATTCTGCCGCTAGCAATGAGGCCCAAAAGAACCTTCAAATTTATATGGGTAAAACGGGTCTAGGAACTCGATTGTTGCTACCTGGATCTGAACACGACATGGTTTTAGTGGGTGCAATAGTGAGACTGGGTTCTAGGCTTCAGCTGAAGCACACAACCTTTTCTGATATCTTGTGTGAATCTTGAATTTGCCCGTGGCAATGTTGCGTTTAGATGTTGTTAGGGATGGCAATTCGTCGGGTTTTTCCTGCCCTTGCCATACCCAACCCGACCCATATTTTGACCCAAACCCAATCCCAACCCAAACTACATGGGTTTCTTTGGAAAAAAAGTTCACTCAACCCAGACCTCACCCGCCCACCCGTGTTTTACCCGACCCGACCCGACCCATATGCACAATTTGCTGCTGTATGATCTGCTTGTTGCCTTGCAAACAGGATCAAGACAACAGTTCAAATTTCAAATATGCACGGAAGGTCTACAGACCAAAAAATTCTCTTAAAAACAACACAGAATCATATTAAACAGGTTCACATGCTAACAAAATTCACCAGAAACGAACTACAAAATCACTTAATAGACACCACATAAGTCACAAACTGTATTATATGCTTGAAAAGTGCACACAGTACAGAATTCAAATGAAATACACTTCTAAAACCACACAATCGACTTCTTTAAAGAATCAATGGAACACAATCAACTTCTTTTAATTCCCATACCCAACCCAACCCATATTTTGACCCAAACCCAATCCCAATCCAAACTATATGGGTTTCTTTGGAAAAAAAGTTCACCCAACCCCGACCTCACCCACCCCACCCGTGTTTTACCCGAATTATGTCTTGGACGAATTTGTTTGGCGTTGAATGTTATGTTTCTGGACATGCTTATGGGTTATAGCTTTAACAATTTCCTGTATGTTTGTTTCATCCAGCTTTATGTTTAATACACACATATTTCCTAACAATTGCAACTGTGAGTCTTATAGTGAGACTGGGTTCTGGCTCAAGCACATGACCTAGAATATTAGGGGTTTTGAGTTTGGAGGAACAGGGCAATACTAATTCCCTAAACAGAATGATTCCGTATATAAAGGGAAGCCAGGACAAGTTTGTTTCCATGATGGTATATTTAGCCCTTTTCGAGTCTTTCACTTTTCAGTGGATGACAAGCTCTTAAGATACACCTGCTTTTAGTAAAGCACTTCTAGTCTAATCATGGTAACAAAAATTGTGAACACATTCGACCTTGGGAAGACACCAATTGTACTTGTGCTCACCTTGGCATTCTATCCAAGTGTGCCATACCAGTACGATCAAGTTTCTACTTTTTTTTAAAAAAATTCGAATGAATTTTCATTTTTATCTTTTTTTAGGGAATTTGCAATCCAACAAAGTATTGCTTATATCACTACCCTATTGCTGAAATCAACTTCATACATTACTATGAGGTAATATGTTGGCCCCAATCTGATGTGGACGATTCAGGCTTCTTCCTGGTCAATAGATCCTCTAGGTTGGACAGTCTTGGGTATTTAAATCCATCAAGTCATTAAAGGGAGAGAGCTAGGCGGTGTATATGCTCCACCTTTCTCTTAAATGAGGTTCAAAACCATCAGTCTTAACCCTATTTCAAGGAGGACATGATAGGTAGTGGTGGTGGAAGGAAAATAACAACAGAGGCTTGCAATTGTCAGTTGTTGGTCAGACAGCTTAGTTGGTGGGAAGGATGGAGGCCAGCAGGCTGGTCACAACATTGAGTGAGGCAGGAGTAGATACCGTAAGCAGAGTGGTGACTAAGTTAACTAATATGTAGGCAAACATAGGCTGGAAAGGGCACTTCTTGTTGGCAAATAAGGATGTGAGCTAGCGGCTGGCGTCTGCAACACCTCTTTCAGTGGCTTTATTTTGCGGGTAATCCATTAGCTTTCTAGAGGCATTGTTTGTTAGTCGCAGTCATATTGAATGCAATATTTCTTTATTTTTACATGTTGATCATGAAATCAGGGCAGAAGCGGACTTCATGTCTGACTTTACGTTTAGATGCCTGATGTGTTGTTCGTTAATCACTCCTTCAAATACAGACTAATGAATTCCTGACATTTATTCCCATACATTGTTAGGGATTTGAAATAGTTATTTCCATGAAGGTAGATCTAGCATGTTCGAGTGGTTTTCAGTGGAGGACAAGTTCTTGTGATCATGTAACAAGACTTCGACTTTGAGTCAACTTCGACATGTGTGGAAGTGGAAGTTTGTGGAAACATCGGGGAAACTTTGAGGATTTTTAAAACGAAACTTCGACTCAATTTCGACAAAAATTAAGCTAAAAAAGAGTTATTTTATTATCATGGTTCAAAATTTCGGTCGAAATTTCGGTTTCGACGGGTATCGGACAGAGAAATGCACACATCCAGGAATAGGTAAGTAAAATTTCGATAGAAATTTTGCAAAGGGGGTCGAAATTTCTACAAAATACAACAATTTCGTTGAAAAAAGGCCAGTTTGGGCATGCATTTCGCGAAACACAACCGAATGGGTTCACAATTTCAAAAATCAACGACCCAAAGCCTGCTGCACTTGAACGGTTACATAATTACTTCTTTGGTGTTTTTTTGCGTTCTCTTGCTCTGAAAAGCTTTGTTCTTTGGATCTAAGGTAAGTTTACTCTCTCTCCTTCCCATCTACATCTATTTCTTCTATGGTTACCCTAGCTTGATCAAAAGATTACTCCAAATTGCAAGTTGCAAGTGATAGACTACAACTTAAACTTGAGGGTTTATGAAATTATGCTATAAATTACATATAACTACAACCGTTTTACAAAATCTGACTTGATATATATCCTATTTGTCAAGATAATGGATAAAATATGATTACTAATGTGATAACTTATAAACTAATTCCTTCATTATGTTATTGAAAATGTCATCGAAATCCCCTTTGAAATAGTTTTCAATCTTTTCACATGTGTAGGACCCCCACCGAGATCAATATATGATTTTATTGCATAGATAGGTGTATTTATGTATGTAGGTCACCCTGCTAAATTTTTTTGACTTAATTCCTTTCTTTTGTCGTCAAAAACTTGTGTCGAAACAAGCGTAAATGTCAAAATTTCCATCGAAATTTCTGTTTCTGAGCCATCGGAAACGACATCGAAATCGAATTTTTAAACCATGTTTCTGATGAAAATCGACATATTTCATCAAATCTAACTAAAAAACACAATATATTTTTACATATAGCCATCCATATAGGTTTACGTATGTAAAAAAATACACGACTACATACAATCATCTCCGAACTACAGAGTTCTTCCTTATATAAAGTTTGTGACAATTTTCAAACATAAACGGGTGTAGATTTATGGTAGATTTAGCAGAGAGGGGGTTGATATATTGATATTAGCTTAGAATAAAAAAAAATCAAAATCATCTTACCTCAAGGTCCAACACTTCCCTCCTCACACAACAAACTCCACAAAACACCAGGAGAATGTCGTCAACTTGGACGAATTCGATTGATGTCGAGGGCTTTGCAGAATTTTTGAATGGACGTGATCTAACTTTGTCGACATATGGAGAAATGTCGACAACTTTGACGAAATGTCGAGGATACTGTGGAATGAGGATGTTTACGTGGATTCGGCATCGCCAGCTTTCAACATCAACAAAATATGAAAAATTTGGCCCTATGTCGATGACATTTAATACCATGCTTGTGATGCACCTTCCATGGTAAATAATTTCTAATCTATTGCCCATGGTAATAAACAACAACTGTGAACATATCCTACCCTTAGAAAACACCAATTCTTCATATGTTCATGTGTTGGCATACTGTCTGAGTTTGCCATAACACTACAAACAAGTTTCCAAAACTTTTCTGGTTTTTTAGGGGAGACACATTTTTTAACTTATATGTATTTTTTTTTTGGATTTTATAACCTAAGAAGAAATTTTTAATCTCATTATTGTATATCTGAACTACGCCTATGCTTTCGTACATTTTGTGCAAATGTAGCCGGTCCCAAGCCCGGGTAAAGGAGGGTTGGTGGTAGGTTGACAACCAGCCATAAAAACTGTCACTCTTTCTATGACATGGATCCTTATAAAAATTTCGTTGGAGCGTCCCTACCTAGCGATGCGCTGCATCGACACCCAGGTGCAGTGATAAATATGCAAGGAGTTTCAACACAACGACGCCCGGTTGTGTTGAAGGACAAACCAGGGTTTCCACATCTTGGACGGGTGTGGGTAAAGAAGCTAGTCCGGCTGCATCATCGCCCGGATATAGTGAAAAATCTGCAAGTATTAGAGTGTCTATTTAAGTGTTTTGTCTATTTACTTAAGTCATTTAGTCTATTTGTAACATGGGCCCAATTGTCCATTGGCCCATTAGGGTTTGTCCAAGTATCTGTATGCTTCCCCCTTCTCCTATTTATAGGAAAGGGTGGCTGCCTCCTTTCTATCAAGCAATAAGAAAAACCTACACGTAAGGGGATCTTTCCCATCTGAAACCTTCCCCCTTCTCCTATTTATAGGAAAGGGTGGCTGCCTCCTTTCTATCAAGCAATAAGAAAAGGCTACACGTAAGGGGATCTTCCCCATCATATCTAGTTTTCCAAATGGTATCAGAGCAGTCGTTCCTGAGCCGCCCCAACCCTAAGAGAGAGAGTGCAAAGGAGAGTAGCTAACCCTTGTAGGCAGTCGCCGCCGTTAGGCGTTGCTAGGCTGCCCACATGGAATTCCCATCCCTGCCTTTTTTTGGAGCCGTCTCCATCTTCATCAACAACAATCATCCTATGAAGCTGCTGGATCCAGATCTACAAGGGCCTTCATGCCTCTGTCTGCCTTGCTTGCTAATGAAGCCGCCACTATCCTATTCACCGCCATTCATGTTGCCACCACCATTATTACTCACTCAGAGGAGCCATTGCTGCCTCCCTGTATCCTTCCACTGCCGATCTACTCCATGCATCCGCCCCTACTGAAATCTACTTCTAAATCAGGGAAATGATTTCCTAATTATGTCGATATTGGGGGTACATCGTCCCCATATTGCTATGGTGGAGATCCAGAAGGATTTCCCCCTCTTTTGCTACTGTCTTCGGGGTTTTCTGCTGCTGTTTGTCGCTTACACGGCGTGTCTTTTCATCGACACAGCGTGTAGGCAGGTTTTGCTTCTTCGCAACTGCGTTCGCCGGTTTTGAACACGGCGTGTCACTTTCAGACACGCCATGTTGCTTTTAGACACGGCGTGTCACCTGCTTCTGCCCCGAGCTTCTGTCAACTGACACGACGTGTCACCGGCTTCTGCTGGCGCTGACTGCTGCTACTTTCTACCAGACTGGGCGTGTCTCTTCATCGACACGGCGTGTCACCTGCTACTGCTGCTTCCTGTATCAACTGACACAGCGTGTCGCTTAACGACACGACGTGCCCGCTGCTACTTGTTGCTATATCTTGGCATGCTACAATGATTCTATCATATGGCGGAGGTATCTATACATGGCGTGTTCATTCTTTCTCTTACTAGCAACAATTATCTTTCTTTTTTCAACATTTTTTTAATTTTGTTTACACCCCCCAGTCTTCCAACCCTACATAACTTTTTTCCACTACCCTTTTTTACCTATTCATCATACCGAGTAACATTCCAGTTGTGTATCTCTTTCTATCGCAGTTTCCTTTCCGGTAGTCTTTTGTTTTGTCCTACTCCCCATATACACTACATATTTGTGCTAATCGGATCTATTTTTTTGCCTAATTGGATTTTTGCGGGGGGGGGGGGGCTCCGCCCCTGCACCCCCGGATTTGTTACCCTATGGGCTAAACAAATCCCCTTTTAGGGTCAGAGAGAGAGCCATTTATTTTTCTACCCGAATCTGCCTAATTGGGTCATTTTGTACCTTGACTCGCATTATTGGTCTCCTCCTCCACATATTGCCTACACGACCCTACCTCTACCATTGTTTTTGACTCTCCACGCCAACCACTCTCTTAACTCTTTTCATGGGTGGCGTGAGGGGGAGAATAGAGAATGAAGAGTGGAGGGAAGAGATGAGATGGAGGAGAGATGAAGAAATGAAGAATCTAATACTGCTTCTACATGGATCTTCATGCCACATTTACTACTGCTATATGGATCCTTTTGCTACTATCGGTGTTCCCTTTTCATCTATGTGGATCCGTCTATTGTTATGTGGATTGCTCATGATTGTGTCGCTATTATATGGAGCTTTCTGTTGCTATTATTGTTTATTCATCATCTACCTCGATTGTTGCTATGAAGTTACGTATTGGGACATTATTGTTGCTACTTGTGCTATGATTAGCACATTTTACCTGTTGCTTTGTGCTTTTGCACTATATGTTGTCCGTGCTTTCTTTGCATGTTGACTTTCTACTGTGGACCAACACTCTCTGGACTTTGTGGACCAACACTCTCTGGACTTCGACGCCTACTACTGTGATGGATATTTTATGAAGAGGAAAGATGATGAAGACTTTTGTTGCTGATTTTACATAGAGATTCGTATACATTGCATATTGGAGTTATTTATTTGGTTGCTACTTTGCACATTGGTCTGCTATCTGCCTACGTTGTCGCCTTTTTGCTTTTGTGTGTGCTAGCACTCTCTGGCTTGCCTGTGCTTTGTGCATGTTGACTCTTTGTTAGTCCGTGCTTTGTTTGCACGTTGACTGTTGCTGCTTCTTGTGACCTAGCACTCTCTAAGACTTGTGATCCAACACTCTCTGGCTACTACAACGACGACTATGATGAAGATTTTGGTGCCTACATCATGTGATTCTTTCTTTTGCTCCAGATGCCACTATGATGATCAAAAAGCCTCTATGCCTGCTAGAAATCTGCTGCTTTAGAGTATCTACTTGAGGGGGAGTCTTTGAGTGCTTGAGTGTTTTAATGTAATGTTGAGGGGGAGAAATTTTTGTATGGGTTGGGTTATCTTTTCTATTCTTTTAGTCAGTAAGTTAGTCTGTCTGTTTGCAAGCTGACTTGGGATTCTCCCAAGCTTTAGCTTGGGGGGGTATTAGAGTGTCTATTTACTTAAATGTTTTGTCTATTTACTTAAGTCATTTAGTCTATTTGTAACATGGGCCCAATTGTCCATTGGCCCATTAGGGTTTTCTAAGTGTCTGTATGCTTCCTCCTTCTCCTATGTATAGGAAAGGGTGGCTGCCTCCTTTCTATCAAGCAATAAGAAAAACCTACACGTAAGGGGATCTTCCCCATCATATCTAGTTTTCCATATGTTTCCACATCTTGGACGGGTGTGGGTAAAGAAGCTAGTCCCGCTACATCATTGCCCGGATGTAGTGGAAAATGTGCAAGGGCAACATTTTGACGAAGGCAGGTAAAGAAGCAAGTTCAACAAAAAAGGATTAGAGTTGGATCTTGGAATATTAGCTCTTTGCCAGAGAAATTGTTGGAGATAGTGGATACCATGATGAGAAGAAAAGTCAATATAGCTTGCTTGCAGGAAACCAAGTGGACAGGGGAACGTTGTAGAGAAATTGGAGACACATGATACAAAATCTGGTATACAAGTATTGATCAACATAGAAATGGGGTAGGTATTATTGTTGATAAGATGTTGAAGGATGATGTTGTCAATATTACAAGGATGTGTGATAAAATCATAGCTATCAAGGTTGTTCTTGGGGGAAATATTTTTAACATTATTAGCGCTTATACCCCCAAGTTGGCCTTAGTGAGGATGCTAAGAAAGATTTTTGGGATGACATGGATGAATTGTTGCAGGGAATACCGACAGAGGAGAAGATTATTATTGGAAGTGATTTAAATGGCCATGTGGGGAGTAGCAATGTTGGATATGAGAGAGTTCATGGTGGTTTTGGATATGGCAGCAGAAACGAAGAGAGGATATTAGATTTTGCAGTTGCATATGATATGATTTTGGCAAACACCCATTTCAAGAAATGAGAATCTCATAAGATTACTTTCAAGAGTGGGCACAATTGTAGCGAAACTGATTACCTCCTTACGAGGCGGGTGGATCGTAATATATGCAAGGATTGTAAAGTGATTCCTGGCGAAGAACTCACGACCCAACACAGGTTGGTGGTTTTGGATATTAACATGAAGATCAATAAAGGCAAGCATAACAGAAACCAAGATAGCAAGATCAAGTGATGTAATCTTGAAGGAGAAAAGAAATTGACTTTTCATGATAAACTCATCAAGGAGGGAACTTGGAACTTGGAGTCTGATATTAACACTATGTGGCATAACATGAGTTCCTGCATAACAAAAACTTCCAAAGAGGTTTTGGGGAAGTCCAAAGTTTGTGGGCCTCCACAAAAAGAGACTTGGTGGTGGAATGATGAAGTACAAAAGGCTATTAAACTGAAAAAGGAGATCTATAGAGCTTGCCCAAATCTCGAGATGATGAAACATTCCAAAGATACAAGCAAGCAAAGAAAGAAGCTAAAAAGGTTGTTCATGAGGCAAGGTCTAGATACTTTGATGATATTTATAAGAAGTTGGACACTAGAGAAGGGGAAAAAGATATATATAAAATGGCTCGTATAAAAGAAAGGAAAGGAAGAGACTTGAGTCAAGTAAAATGCATCAACATGAAGATGGTAGAGTATTGGTGAAGGACGATGATATCAAGAACCAATGGAGAAAATACTTCCATAAGTTTTTCAATGGAGATACTGCAAGTAATGTTAGAGACTCGTGTGACATGAATACAAGAGAGATCATTTACACACGACGAGTTTCACCATTTGAGGTCAATAATGCTTTGAAAAAGATGAAAATGAGAAAGGCATGCAGACCAGACGGTATTCCCATTGATGTATGGAAGAGTATGGGAAATGAAGGAGTTATGTGGTTAACAAAGTTTTTTAACAAGATCATGAAGACCAAGAAGATGCCGGTTGAGTGGAGAAATAATACTATAGTCCCCATCTACAAGAACAAAGGTGATGTTCAAAGCTGCACAAATTACAAAGGTATCAAGTTGATGAGTCACACAATGAAGCTTTGGGAGAGGATTATTGAGTAGAGACTAAGATCTATAAGACATATATCAAACAACCAATTTGGCTTCATGCCTGGGAGATCAACAACAAATGCTATTTTTCTGATAAGGAGGCTTGTGGAGAAGTATAGAGAAAGCAAAAGAGATCTTCATATGGTGTTTATTGATTTGAAAAAGGCTTATGATCGAGTACCTAAAGAAGTGTTGTGGATGGTTTTGAAGAAAAATGGTGTGCCAATCCAATACATTGACTTGATCAAAGACATGTATGATAGCTCTACTGCAAGTGTGAGGGCTCCTGGAGGAAAGACACCAGCTTTTCCTATCACAGTTGGGGTACACCAAGGATCCACACTCAGCCCATATCTTTTCTGATATCTTGTGTGAATCTTGAATTTGCCTGTGGCAAGTTGCGTTTAGATGTTGTTAGGGATGGCAATTCGTCGGGTTTTTCCAGCCCTTGCCATACCCAACCCGACCCATATTTTGACCCAAACCCAATCCCAACCCAAACTACATGGGTTTCTTTGGAAAAAAAGTTCACCCAACCCAGACCTCACCCACCCACCCGTGTTTTACCCGACCCGACCTGACCCATATGCACAATTTGCTGCTGTATGATCTGCTTGTTGCCTTGCAAACAGGATCAAGACAACAGTTCAAATTTCAAATATGCACGGAAGGTCTACAGACCAAAAAAATCTCTTAAAAACAACACAGAATCATATTAAACAAGTTCACATGCTAACAAAATTCACCAGAAACGAACTACAAAATCACTTAATAGACACCACATAAGTCACAAACTGTATTATATGCTTGAAAAGTGCACACAGTACAGAATTCAAATGAAATACACTTCTAAAACCACACAATTGACTTCTTTAAAGAATCAATGGAACACAATGAATCAATAGTCTAGTTACATGTCTGGGGGAGAAATTTCCCAGCAACCTATATCAAAGATTACCATCTAAAGATTTGAAGCTTGAGAATGGATAGCAGATGCATAATGAACACTTTCGTAAATCTGTTGTCTATTTTTCGAGATGAGAACAAACGAGATGATCAGACGACACAACTAGACAACAATCACAGACCATCTTGACCAGACGAACACCCTTGCGGAGAACAGGACAGGAGAGACCAGCAAGATCAGCACCCACCGCAGAAACTAGGCACAAGGTGAAGGGTCGATTCCTTTTGGATATTGTTGTCGGAAACGTTGCAACCGTGCTCCAGTTGCTTCCTTGAAAAGATGAGGCAAGACGTACCTGGTTCGAAGAAATACCCTCTATATCCTGAATCTTCGTCTTCACACAGTCAGATCTATCGGAGCCGTCCACCTCCGAAATGATGGTCTTCTAGTGTGGGTCTTGATGTAGATCCACATGCCACCCCTGAGGCACAACACTAGGTGCAGGGTGAACTCCTTCTAGATGTTGTTATTCGCTAGGGCACGACTGTCCTCCAACTACATACTGGCAAAGATGAGACACTGCTGGTCCATGGGATTCCATCCTTGTCAATGGTGTCGAAGGATTCCACCTCGAGGGCTCTGGCCGGTGAGGGTGTTGACGAAGAACTGCTCGAAAAGGGGGATATAGGTCGACTTTTTTCCCCCAAGAGAATAACTCTTCTACTCGGAGCTGGCTTTCCAAC
Organism: Alisma plantago-aquatica; assembly: GCA_963693085.1. NCBI lineage: Eukaryota > Viridiplantae > Streptophyta > Magnoliopsida > Alismatales > Alismataceae > Alisma > Alisma plantago-aquatica. The sequence goes on from OY856410.1 coordinate 28,127,686, forward strand.
TCACAAACAACATGGCAGATTGTGTTTGTGGGCACGGTGCAGGAGGTTTCCATTCCGTGTGTACCCTGGCAATGCAAATCAACAGCATAGGCACTTGGCGCGGCGAGGAAGACAGACTGCCATGTGACGAGCTTGCTACAAACCAATGGCTAGGGAAAGGCAACTTGTGATTGGAGCGGATCTGAGGCATCAAGTGAGGTGGAGGAAGAAAGGGAGGCTAAGGACATCTAGGAGAGCTGAGAGTCTGATAACTCAGAAGAACCCAGAAAAGGGTTGCCCTGCTCATAGAATTTTCATTTCAGGCTACGAGCGCGCCCAGGAAAATTATGTTACAGCCCAAGGTTTGTGTGAACATGATATGCACATCTGTCGACCTTTGGATCTTATGCTATCCCTAGTTCTCGATTCAGATCATTCATTATCTCAATAACAAACTCGAATTAGATTTTACATTTGATATATATATTTATATCAAGCATCTCCTCTTTACTCATTTGATTTTGGATGTTATTGTTCTGGCACACTTCCAGCCCTTCTAGAATGAGGTTCTGCAACTTCCTTTCTCAAGATTATCATGAAACTAGATTTCAACAGGCCAGCTTCTGAGTTTGGTGAAACAAGGCAAGACAAATCCCCTAAACAAAATGTTTTCAATTTTTCAGTCTAAGGGAAGGTAGGACAACTTTGTTCCATGAAGTTAGATCTAGCATGTTCGAGTGGTTTTAGTGGAGGACAAGTTCTTGTGATACACCTTAAGATCTTCTAATCTATTGCACATGATAATAGAAAACTGTGTAGATATCCTACCCTCAGAAAATACGAATTCTTCATATGTTCATGTGTTGGCATACCATCCGAGTTCACCATAAGGCCCACAACACTACAAACAAGTTTTGAAAATTTTGTTGGTTTTTAGGGAATAGTTGTTTTCGTTGACTTGTCTATATTTTTGTTGGATTTTTAAACCTAAGAGAAAATTTCTAATCTCATTACTGTATAGCTGATATCACCGTCATATATTACTACGATGCACAATAGATTGTCCCCAGTTTGATGCGGATGGTTTAGGGTTCTTTTTGGTTAGTGAATCCTCTAGGTTGGGCAGTCCAGGCTCTTGAACGTGTCAGTTCATTAAAGGAAGAAAGTAGAGTGAGGTATGTACTCCCCCTTTTCTCTTGAACGAGGGTCAGAACAGTCGGATCTAACCCTATTGCAAGGAGGGCATCAGAGGTGGTGATGGTGGAAGAAAACAACAACAAAGTCTTGTACCTATCGGTTGTTGGTCCGGCAGCATAGCTGGCAGAAAGGATGGAGGCCGCAACACAGAGTCGGTAGTCAATATGCAAAGAGGGTAGTGATTATTAGATTAGCTAATCTGTAAGTGGACATAGGCTGGAAAGGGCACTTATTGTGGCCAAATGAGGATGTGAGCTAGCAGCCGCAGCACCTCTTTCAGTGGCTTTATTTTGCGGGTGGATTGGATAAGCAAGTAGTGTTTAAGGGTTAATTGCTCATTTTTTGGAGCTCATTGAAAACATGCTGTTGGAACTGTTGCAGCATGTAGGAGTGAATGATGATGAGGTGATGGAGGCAAACATACTGCTATAGTGGGTGGTGGACAATATATATTACAAAAAAGGGTATGACATGGGTTCTTCTTGGCATACTTTTGAAAGGAACGTGGTACTATTGATTTAAAGTTGAGAAGAACATTGATGGATATGACATGGTAGAAGAAGAAAAATGAAGAGGAAGCAGATGGACGTGATCACGTGAAAGATTAAAATTGTTTGTTGTGATACCACTAGATGGGGAATCGGAGAGGGGGAGGGTGTTAAAAAACATGCTTGCCTCTTATCATCATCGTCATCTAAGCCTAGATCCCAACCATGTTTGTGTCAGCTATATGGATCCTTCTTTTCCAATCAGCCCTGTTGTGTTCATATTCTGATCAAGATTTAAAGATTCAAAATCCCTCCTTAGAAGCTCTTCCCATGTTAATTTAGGTATGACTCTTGTTCTTTTAATCATGAATCTAGTTATCAAATCTCCAAACATTAAATTTTCTTGAACTAGCGCTATGGCTAGCTATTCATGTAGAACTTTGACTAATGACCATGGTTGTATAGGCAGCCAGACGTTCCAGGGGGACGCCCAGACAGCCTAGGCGCCCAGGCGGAGGCCCAGGCGTTTCCAGGCGTTTTTATATAATTTTCATTTTAACAGACCTATGTAAATTTTTTGAAAAATACAATCCTTACACATAAATATACATGATAAATATGCAATCAATGTGCTAGCATCGTATGAAGAAAGCGACAAAATCATTCGATATGGATTGAATTGTGGAAGTTTTACCTAAACAAAATTCATATAGAAATCAGAAAGCTAAAGGATGTATAATGCTTGTAGCCAAAACATGTATAATACTATTATGTAGAATCTAGGCTAAATCAAAACTAACAAGATCTAACCTAGAACTGATCGACCCTAATTTGAAATCATTTGATCCAAATTTGACCTATTTACCTTAATTTTTGCCTAAACCAGACCTAATTTTGTACACCATGAGGTCCATGACCTAATCAATCCCAATTTCCATAAATTTTTCATATATTCACCTAAATGAGACAAAATTTGGCCAAATAAGACCTAGTCATCCAATTTAGAACAATTTCCCCCAAATCATACTTGTTTCCCCTAAATCAGACCTAATGTGCCCAATTTTGACATGATTTGGCCTAAATAAAACCTAATTTTGTATATTATGATCCAATCAGACCTAATTTCCCCAAATTTTCCCTATATTGACCTAAACAATATCTAATTTGACCAAATTAGACCTAATCTCACCATATCAGACCATTTCCCCAAAATCAGACTTATTTTCCCCAAATCAGACCTAATATGCTCAAATTTGCCATAATTTGGCCTAAAATCAAACCAAATTTGCATAACATGACCAAACCAAACCTAACTAACCCTAAATTCCCCTATGTTGATCTAAACAAGGCCTTATATGACCAAATCAGACCTAATTCCCCCAAATTAGACCTAATCCCCCCAAATCAGGCATGTTTTCCCCCAAATCAGACCTAATTTACCCTAAATTGATCCCGTTTGGGATAAATCAGACCCAATGTAACCATAAAATGACTCAATTTGATCAAATTTAGATCGAATTTATGCTAAATTAGCCTTGAATTGGCTTAATTTGGGCCTCAAAAGGCCTTAGGCAACAACCTAGGTCAATTAGGGGGCTGGGCGCTCAGTTTGAGGCGGGCTGACTTAAGCCTAGGTGCCGCCCAGGCGGACGCTTGTACAACACAGCTAATGACTAAGCAAGCTTAGAAATAAGTGAATAACAAACACATAATGAAGAATAATTGGAAATAAAAATCATAGCAAATTTTTCTTAGTTAATCAAATCCCCAAATATAAACGTTATTTGTTAATCAAATCCCAAATCAAGAGCTTCTTACTCATTTTGGAGCTTATTGAAAGCAACATGATATGGGTCTGTTGCAGCTTGGGGTAATGAATCATGATGAGGCGGTTGAGGCAAACATGCTGTTGTATGGTGGGTGATGGACAACACAGACACCAAAAAGGCTCTTCCTTGCATACTGTTGCTAGGGAGGCTTTCCTATTGCTTAAAAGTTGAGAAGAACATTAATAAATATGGACCGGTGGAAGAAGAAACTTGAAGAGGAAAATGAACGAGAAATTAAGATTGTTTGTTATGATACCGATTTTTGATGAGGAACAGGGGGGGGGTGAAAAACAGGCTTACCTCATGAACCTAATATTCAAATCTCTAAGCATTAACTTTCTTGGACTAATGCTACGTCTGGCTATTCTTGTAGGACTTCGACTAAGGTTGAAGCAAACTGACAAATACAACACACAATCAATGATAGTCAGAAATGAAAGAACATACCAAATTTTGCTAAGCTAAATAAAATCCCAAATTTAAATGTTATTTGTTCTATATCAATTTGTATTTTAATTCTAGAATGGCTTGAACTTCAGTACGCATTTATCTAAGTAATTATTCTGAAGTTTTGAAGTGTTTTTCATTTTTAATCTGTTTTCTTGGGAAATTTGCAACGAAGCCAACAAAGTATTGTTTTCTCTATTGCTGAAATCAACCTCATAATTGCTAGGAAGCATAATAGATTGGCCCCACTGTGATGTGGATGATTCAGGGTTCTTTCTGGTTAGTGGACCATGTAGACAGTCTTCAACACTTTAATCAGTCAGTTCATTAAAGGGAGAGAGAGCTAGGCAGTGTATGTGCTCCCCTCTTTTCTCATGTTCACAACCATCAGCCCTAACCCTACTTCAACGAGGGCATCAGAGGTAGTGGTGGTGGACAAAACAACAGCAAAGGCTTGCGATGTCTGCTGTTGGTCATGTAACATAGTTGGTGGGAAGGATGGTGGCAGCAGGCTGGTCAACAAGATTGAGTGGGGCAGGAGTGAATACACAAGCAGGGTAGTGATTAAATTAACCAATATGTAAGCGAAGATAGACTGGAAATGGCACTTCTTGTGGGCAAATGAGGTTGTGAGCTAGCGGCTGCCGCCTGCAACATCTCTTTCAGTGGCTTTGGTTAGTGAGTAGGTGACTTGGGCAAACAAGTAGTGTTTTAAGGTCTTCTTGCTCATTTTTGGATTTTATTGAGAGCAACATGCTATGGGGTCTGTTGCAGTCGCTGGCAGTGAATCATGATGAGGCAATGGAGGCAAACATGCTGGATAGTGGGTGAAACACAGATACCAAAAAAGGCTGTGGTGGGGATCTTGCGCCCCATTAAGAGTATGGAATAAGGTATGCCACTTCTTCTACCAAGGTCTGGGTGTCGTTTGTCATTGAAGATAGTCAGTGGAAGCGACCACCTCGTTTTCCCATTTCACCTGTCACGTTAGGATGGGGTGGAAAATTTACGGATTATATTTCTTTGACTCTTAGACATTGCTGGCTGCTGTTGATATTACATCATTAACGGATTAGACAGTAATCCCTTAGCTGTCTAGGAGACTTATTTGCTTGTTGCAATCAATATATGTACATATTTACATGTTGATCAAAGCAGATTTCATATGACTTTTACATTCAGTTGCCTGATGTGTTGTTTGTTGTGCAGTCCTTCCAATAGGGACTAATGAATTCCTTATAGTTATTCTCAAACATTTTTAGGGTTGTAAATGGTTAGTAATGGTCTGCTAAGACAACCAACATGTTTTGATGTATCAAACAAGCAGGCTGTTGCCAAGGATGTTCCCAAGTTCCAGCCATAAAAATGAGCCATTCTTAATGATTCTGCTTAAGGACTATTCTTAAGGAATTAATCTAATTTATGATGATCAATAAAAAAAATCTAAATAATAATTCTACTATCAAACTATGATAAATTCATAAGATTGAACGGACCTTGCTCTTCATGAATTTGCATTTGTTGTCTGTAGCCTTGTCCACATTCAACATGTCAAGCTGTTGATCCAGAGCAATATTGTACCAAATGCAAAATCTAACCTAGAAAGCTCCACCAGCGATCGCATTGCTTAACACTAGAAAGATCCACTAGCATTCGTGGTAAACATGTGGCCATAAAGAGTCTCACATCGAAGCAGTGAATTGAAAAAGGGCCTGAGCGGCCCATTAAATGGCCGATTAATCAACCCAGCACCCAGGCCGTTTGAAATTGGCCCAAATCGCTGGCTAGACGTTTTGCAATTAATGGCCCGTTTTCCTCCACTTTTGCTTTTTGTTAACAATTGAATTTACTCGTTAAAAAGGATAATTCAACTAATTTTTAGAAGATACATTCTAGTTTGTAGTGTGTCATTAACAAAATTACATATATTTTTTTGACCATGTGTCAGTTGATGATTAACCTAGTGACTTCCTCCAATTTGTACATTTGACTACCAAAATTACTTATACTCTATAAACTATATTAGTACTCAATCATTTGAATACAACGAACTAAAGAGAACAACTTGATTAACTATCTGCAAGACCCCCTCCAAATTCAAATATGTATCTGTGATTATCAAAATGACCTCTGCTCTGAAAAATTATGTGACTACTGTAATTTACAGACAACTCAGTAAAAGATAATAACTTGATTAATTATCAGCCCTCCAACCTATAATTTGTAATCTGTCATTAGTATGGATACCTACACACCTTCTCTTAGACATGTGTCTATAGACGACTAATATATAATAAATATTTTACATACAATAATGCGGATTGCTCTCGTAAGCAAGGAAGCACACAAACATGTTAGACTGTTAAGCTTGCATGCATACTACATAAGTGTGTAGACAAACTGATGAAGCGCACAAACATGTTGTTTAAATATATAGAGAGCTCACAAACGTGCTAATAAGGTGAGTAACCACGTAGCTGAAACACGGATAATGATGAAATTCAATTAAAAACTACAAAAAAAATTAAGTAGCTATCAGTCTGGTACGATGAGCTCTCACACGTAGCTGAAACTCAGATAATGATTACAAAAAATAAGTTAAGCAGGCTAACTGGTACGATGAGCTCTCACGCTTACATGCAGACTACATAAGTGTGTAGACAAACTGATGAAGCACACAAACGTTTGTTGAAATATATATAGAGCTCACAAACGTGCTAATAAGGTGAGCAAGCACGTAGTTGAAACACGGATAATGATGTAATTCAATTAGAAATTACAAAAAAAAAATGAACTTTGTAGTGTGCCATTAATAAGATTATGCGTGCTCCCCCTTTTTTAATATGTTTGACAGCTAATATATAATAAATAATATATACAATTTATTAAAAAAGAATAAAAAGATTTTAAGTAAGTAAGCTTACAAACATTTTCGACTGCTAAACTCTCAGACATACTGGTTGAAAGTAGATGAATTCATGAACACGTGCATGTTGATAAAATGTGCACATAGAGCAGACAGACATGTTGAATAAAGTATACCGACATATTGATAAGGACATATATTCTAAAACATAGATAATGATGAAATGAATAAAAAGAAATGAAAAAGAAATAAAAACGAAAAAAAAGCAAGCAACCAGCCTGGTGCGATGAGCAGGCACACAGGCTGGTTGATTCAGCTTTATTATAGGATAATATATATATATATATATATATATATATATATATATAATGTGTGTATAACAAAAGTTGGTATATACAAGCACAACAATATGAAATAGAAATTAATTCAGAAACTTAATAATGATAATAGAGACTAAAGACCCACCATTATACCAAAATAAATATGAAAAAAATAACAAGATATCAATTCTTTATACTACTAGAATAAATGATGTCGATAGAAAAACTAAAGGAGATAGAATTTCAAATTAGAAGGAATGAGCAAAAATTAGTTAACAATGATATGAAATTCACCGATCAAGTGAATAAGAAGGTAGCAAACAAAAAGAAATTTAACAAGGAAGATTAAAAGGTGTCACTCAGAAAATGATGGTTAAATGTTTATTAATAAAAAAATAACAATTAAATACAAGAACCCCAATTTTTTTTGAAGAAAGTCGTTGTAATAATCTTAAAAGTAGACAATTTGGTGGTTAACATAAGACATTATCATCCATAATTGAGGCGTGCACCTCAGTTAAGCCTCAGAGCCTCAGTGCTTTGAGGCGGGCCTCAGATATTGTGAGGTGTAAGCCTTAGTCCTGGACACTGAGGCGTAAACCTCAAGGTGCATTTGGGATAGCCTCGCAAAGAGGTGTAAGCCTCGAGAGCCTCAAGACGTTTTTTTTATTACCACGTGTATGACTAATAGATGATATGCACATATAAAATTAAGTTAGTAAGGTATCCATGATAAGTCTTTTGTTTACCATTTAGCTATGTAAAAATGAGATGCAAATATTTTTCTGTATCATGTATGTAGGGTGTTTTATCCATGTCAAGACTATTGTTTACTATATTGTGGCTATAATTATTGTCTTATAGCTGTCTCATAAACTATTTGGGTGTTTTGTATTGTTGGGTAGAGTGTTTCGATATATATAAAAGTTCCAAAGAGTATAGTATTTATATACATATATGTGTAATTTTGTATAAAAATATAGACAAAACTGAAATCCGTTTTCTCAAGAATCGCTCGCTTAATGCTTAACCAGTTACTAGGTGTTGTCCACACACTTACCACTTAATGTTTTTTAAAACATTACATTGAAGTAAGATAACAAGCAATGTTCCGAAATCAGCCTATCTATGCCACTAGAAAGCTCAGTTGTACTTAATGGTTTCAAAATGTGGCCATACAGAGTCCTATTGTGTCACATAAGCTAATTAGCAATTGTTAGAGAATCCATATTAGTCTATTAGTTAATAGGCTAATTAGTTTAGTGGGCCTTTATATTCCAGCCCGTCTAGTTTACTTGGGTCCTAAGTAGTAGGGCGTCTCTCCTCTCCTATATAAAGGAGAGGTCGTCAGTCTTTGTAATAATAACAATTACATTAGTTCAATTCTCTTATTTCACATGGTATCAGAGCGTGTTTGCTCCTGAGGAAACCCTAGCAGCCGTCCTCCCTCTCCCTTCTCCTAGCCGTCCATAACAACCCTAACAGCTAGCAGCCGCCCCTCTCAAAGAGAGCGACTAAGGGGGAGTGCCCGCCTGCGGGCGGCCGACCCCGTCGCCATGGCTTGGCCGGCTGCCCGCTAGGCATATCCCGACCTCCGTGGCTTATCCCCTTTCATATTCATTCATTATTTTTCAACGATCACTGCTCCTATCTCCTTCCCGACGCCATCAATCTCGCTGCCCCATCACCTAGCCGCCGCCGCTGGCAACTGGCAGCCAACAACCACTGTGGACAGCAGCCACCGCCGCTGCTATCATCAGCAACATCCGCCAAGCACCGTTCAACGCCAACTCATCACCGCCGCAAACACTGCCGCTCTTGCTGCTATCTTCCAACGCCGCCGGCGCAGCCGCCGCCCCTAGCAGTCACCATCTCCAACAACACTTTTCTCATCAGCCGCTGGCCACATTCAAAGGTTCCCAACCGCCGCAAAACAGCAACATAGAACAACAACTTCGGTCGCCATCAGCAGTACCAAACAACAGCAAACGTTCAACATCCATCGCCGACCATCCGTGAAGCAACCTGCATCCCCGTCGATGGTATCAAGTTTATCACAGCGACAGAAGAGCGTCTGTCGATACCATCGACAGTCCTGTCGATGGTATTGAGAGTTGATCAGTGACGATGTGGAAAGGATACACCTATCCCGCAAGCTATTGCCTCTCGCCGTTGTATCTGTGCTCGTAGGCTGCAGTGTTGCTTTATCCAAGCAACCATATCCCAAGCCTTGATCGCACTTCTTCAACCGGCGCTCCATCTCATGAAGTCTTCAGATCAGCCTTCATCGCCGCTTTGGAGAGGCTCCGCCTTGGCTCCGCATGCATCCTCTTGGCATGCAATATCTCCGGAGTCACGCAGGAGACCCTTTGTCATCTCCTATGTTGCGACAAAGTGCTTCATCAGCCGAGCGTCATATCTAGCAATCATCCGCAAGCTGCTCCATCATCATCCCGACGATCCTCATTGGACCGTTTGCTGCTTTGTGGGTCATCATGCTACTGTTGCCAACTACAGCCGGCGATCACCCATCACTCTCCACCGCTACCAAACAACCATGTTTACTACCCCCATATGCATTATCCCTGTCTCTATTCGAATCCTTAATCGGTCCTATTTTTGCTAATTGAATCCTATTTTGACCATAATCGGATTTTTCGCGGGGACTCCGCCCCCGCACCCCCGGATTTGTTGCCCTAACGGGCCAACAAACCCCCTTTTTGGGTCGGGACTAGATCCATTTATTTTTCTACTTGGATCTCATGTTGACCCATTTAGTATACTCTCTCCGGTTATCGGTTTCCATTCTCTATATTTTTATACATCTCCATATCACATAATCCTCTGAAATCCACCAATTCCTTTCCCACCCACCCATATCTTGTGTGTATCCCTTTCCACAGTACGGGGGGGGTCATGTATCCTTTTCTCCACACCAAACACTCACTCTAGTCGTATTTGGTGTGCGGGGGGGGGGATAGAGAGGAAGAGATGAGAAGAGAGAGCGAGCATGAGAGCATATGAGAGAATGTATGAGAGAGAGTATGAGATGAGATGATGATATATATATTCAGGTTATATGTTCTAGGCTATTATCTTCATGGAGCTTCACATTGTTCAGCACACCAGTTCTCTACTTCAGCCAACATTGAAGGATCTTCATTCAACGTCGACACCGTATCCGCATTATGTACGTCAGGTGTTGATGGTGTATTTCTTCAGCTGCATTCATATGAGACAGATGGGTGCTTCTTCAGAAGCTCAGTTTATCTTCACCGAGCTGCTTCATCGCGTCTTATCCGAGCCGCATCTGCTGTATCGACATCACCTGTTGCTGATCTACTTGGGACCTTCCTTGATGGATGGTCTCCTTTCCCGGCAAGCCCCCAAGTTTCATGCGTCAGAGTTTTATGGTTCATGCATCGTATCAAGCAGCAAATCGTCCGTCCGCGTTCGTGCCACGTTAAGCTCGTATTCCAGTGGCGTATTATTGCTGTAGTATCAGGTCCATTCTTCAGATGTCCTCATTCCAGATGCACTTCAAGGAAAACCTTCTTCAAAGTATCTTCAGCCTGCAGAGTCATCATCACCATATGATTCAGGGGGAGTAACATATTTTGTATGAGAGTGATATTTATCTTTCAGTTATCATTTCTTCTATCATTTTATCGAGTCTTGTAACCTCCAAGCTTTGGACATGTGTTTCACCCATGCTCCAGCTTGAGGGGGAGTGTTAGAGAGTCCATATTAGTCTATTAGTTAATAGGCTAATTAGTTTAGTGGGCCTTTATATTCCAGCCCTTCTAGTTTACTTGGGTCCTAAGTAATAGGGCGTCTCTCCTCTCCTATATAAAGGAGAGGTCGTCAGTCTTTGTAATAATAACAATTACATTAGTTCAATTCTCTTAAGCCTCGAGAGCCTCAAGACGGTTTTTTTATTACCATGTGTATGACTAATAGACGATATGCACACATAAAATTAAGTTAGTAAGGTATCCATGATAAGTCTTTTGTTTACCATTTAGCTATGTAAACATGTGATGCAAATATTTTTCTGTATCATGTATGTTGGGTGTTTTATCCATGTCAAGACTATTGTTTACTATATTGTGGCTATAATTATTGTCTTATAGCTGTCTCATAAACTATTTGGGTGTTTTGTATTGTTGGGTAGAGTGTTTCGATATATATACAAGTTCCAAATAGTATAGTATTTATATACATATATGTGTAATTTTGTATAAAAATATAGAGGAAACTGAAATCCGTTTTCTCAAGAATCGCTCGCTTAATGCTTAACCAGTAGTTACAAGGTGTTGTCCACACACTTACCACTTAATGTTTTTTAAAACATTACATTGAAGTAAGATAACAAGCAATGTTTCGGAATCAGCCTATCTGTGCCACTAGAAAGCTCAGTTGTACTTAATGGTTTCAAAATGTGGCCATACAAAGTCCTATTGTGTCACAGAAGCTAATTAGCAATGTTCAGGAAATAGGTCCGTGCAACTCAATATGCGGACATTGTACCATTATCAACCACTTTTCCCATGAAACATTTTTTATATTTTACTAACTTTTGATATTATATTATATGGAAAACTACTTTCATTGTTTATAATATATATTCTAAATTATTGTTGAAATTTATTAGAATAACTTGTAGCCGGATTGAAAGATTTTCGGTATGTTAAATTATGTCTACAAATTTATTTGGCGTTGAATGTTATGTTTTTTGACATGCTTATGGGTTATAGCTTTGACACTTTCGTATATGTTTGTTTAATCCAGCTTTATGTTTAATACACACATAGTTGTTGAGGCGCCCGCCTAGTCGGCCAGGTGCTCTTGGGGGGTCTGCCTAGCAGGATGCCTACAAATAGGCCTTGACTAGGCGCCTGCCTAGGACGCCTGGGGGGGGGGCTATGCGGCCGCCTGACATGCCTGGGCGGACCTCGCAAGCCGTAGGCACCTGCCTATATGTCTGTTGGGCTAGACGTCAGGGCCTAATACTTCGTTTTTCCCTTTGTTATTCCCTCCCCCTCCATATGACATCAAATCCTGACCCCTAATCCCATCCCCTCTTCTAACCATGCCTGATCATGGATAGAGAACTGATGCTGCGTTTGTCTATGCCTCTGGCTTCTCACACAACCACGGCTAGACCTCTTCTCTGACAGCCAAGTGTAGAGGGATGCTTCTCCCTCTCTTCCTAACTTCCTCCTCCCTTGTCAGCTCCACCACAGTCCTTTCTTATTGTCAACAAAATTCAGATCATTATATGTTTTTTTGAATAAAATCTTTTTATATGTTTACATACATGCATATATTATATATTATATTGTATATATATAAATGAATTTGTATGTATAAAATACCCAATGCCTGGACGCCCTAAGTGCTCGAGAAAGTTGGGTAAACGACTAGATGCCTTGACAACTATGAATAGATTTCATTGAACATCTGATAGAAAGGGCACTTGTTGTGGCCAAATGCGGATGTGAGCTAGCGGCTGCAACACCTGTTTGAGTGGCTCTGTTTTGCGGGTTGGTGGTTTGGACAAACGATTAGTGTTTAAGAGCTTCTTGCTTATTCTTTGGATCTATCTAAAAGTAACATGTTGTGGGGGTCTGTTGCAGCCTGTTGGAGCGAATGATGATGAGGCAATGGAGACAAACATGCTTCTATAGTGGGTAATGGACAACACAAATAACAAAAAAGGGCGTGACAGGGTTCTTCCTTGCACACTGTTGCAAGGAATGTGTACTATTGATTTAAAGTTGGGTAGAATTTGATGAACATGATGTGGTTGAAGAAGAAACATGAAGAGAAAGTAGATGAATGAGAAAGATTACGATTGTTTGTTGTGATCCCAATATATGGGGAATTGGGGGGGTGTAGAAAACATGCCTACCTCTTGTCATCATCATCTAAGCCTCAATCCTAATGTTGTTGGTGCCAGCTATGTGGACTCTTCTTTTCCAATCTGCTATGTTGTGCGTCATATTCTAATTAAGATTTAAAATCTATCCTTATAAGCTCTTCCTAAGTTGATTTAGGCCTGTCTCTTCTTCTTTTAAGCATCATCATCATCATCATCTAAGCCTCAGTCCCAACCATGGTACTAAACATCCTCGACATGTGGCGATATATCCTCAATGTAACATATGTCTACGCCTGTCGATGTCTAAACCTAGTAAACTTCCTTGACATCAATGTTGCCTACTTGTTGACACGTGTCAATGAATTCAGCCTACTTGGTGATGAAGTTGACTTAGCTAGCTCAAAGCCTCCCATCTTCTCGATGATCTTTGTAGTTATTATTGTTGCACACATAGTGAAGGCATAAAGAACTTGTAGGAAACCATTCTTCACATTGAGATGACTATTTCCTTGGTTTCTAACTAAAGAGCAAAGATAAGTTTAATCCTCTACTGAATTTCCACAAGTTTTGCAAAATTTGGTGTACACTTAATAAAATTTCACCTCCGTTACCATTCCCCCTCTTCACAAATTGATGTATTTGAAAATAAGTTCATGTTTTTTAATTCTAGAATGTGAACCAATTGGGATTTCTGTAGATACAGAACACATATAGAACAAATCTAAGTTCTAAACATTTCACATAGAAGATTATAGATGGAGTATGTGTTTACTAAAAATTTGATGTTTTATGCCAAATTGCCTCACAATCTCACTATCTTTTAGCTTATTTTTCGTCGAAGTGTTAGTCCAAAACTTCCTCAAAGGTTCTTACGTGTTCCACAAACTTCCACTTCCTTGCCTGTCGAAGTTGACACTAAGATGATGTCTTTTACATTTGCACATGACTGTGTTATTCTTTATATGTAAACATGTATGGATGACTATATATAGACATATATTTGGTTTTTAAGATAGATTTGATGAAATCTATAAATTTTCATCATAATGAGTATTTTAAGCTTATTTTTTGTCAAAGATGCGTCGAAGTTTGGTCGTAAAAATCCTCGAAGTTCCCTCGATGTTTCCACAAACTTCCACTTCCACACCTGTCGAAGTCAACTCGAAGTCGAAGTCTTGTTCCATGGTCCCAACTATGTTGGGGTCGGTTACATGGATCATTCGTTTCCATTCAGCTCTATCATGGGCCATATTTTGGTTGAGATGGAGAGATTCAAAATCTCTCTTTATAAGCTCATCCCATGTTAATTTAGGCCTTCTTCTTCTTCTATTTATTGTGCTTGACTCAATAGCATTGCTCCGTATAGGCGCATTATTCGGTATGCGTTGCACATGTCCGTACCATTTGAGTCGGCCCTCGCACAACTTGTCCTCAATGCTCGCCACCCCCACTTTATTCCTGATATAGTCATTTCTCGAACGATCTTTTCTTGTCTCAATATATATAATCAAACTCGAATCAGATTTTGGATTTGATTTTATGTATGAAATGGCTCCTTAGATTTTGGACCTTACTGTTCTGGCAACTTCCAGAATGAGATGCTGTAACTTCCTTTCTCATGTTTATCATTAAACTGCTTATGGTACGACCTGGTAGGGTTCTGAGTTTGGCAAAACAAGACAAGACTAATCCCCTAAACAACTATATTTTCATTTTCCCTAATCTTAGGGAAGCAAGGACAATTTTGTTTTGGTAATGGTAGATTTAGCATTTCGAGTGTTTGTTTAGTGGAGGACAAGTTCTTGTAAAGAACTTCTAATATATTGCACATGGTAATCAAAATCATGAATACATCCTACCTTTAAAAAATATTAATGCTTTAGATGTGCATGTGTTGCAATTCTATGTGAGCTTGCCATAACACGACAAGCACATTTCCAAATCTTTGTTAGTTTTTCTAGTAGATTCCCATCTTCTTTCATTTATCTGTATTTTTTTAATCTTTTAAAGCCCAAGGGGAAATTTTAATCTCATTACTGTATTGTTGATATACCTTCATACATTACTATGAGGCACAATCAGTGGCCCCCAGTTCAATGCGGACGATTCATTGTTCTTTCTGGTTACTGGATCCTCCTAGTTGGCCGGTCTTGGGCTCTTGAACCAGTCAGTTCATTAAAGCAAAAGACCAAGCGGCATATCTGCTCCTCTCTTTTCTCTTGAATGAGGGTCAGAATCATCAGCCATAACCTTATTTCAAGGAGGGCATCACATGGAGTGGTGATGGAAGAAAATAACAACAAAGGGTTGCACCGGTTGTTGGTCAAGCATCATAGATGGCGGTAAGGATGGAGTCCAGCAGGCTGGTCAAGAAGAGTGAGTGAGGCAGGAGTGGATATGCAAGCAGGGTAGTGATTATGCCAACCAATCTGTAAGTGAACATGGGTAGGTGGCTTGGACAAGCAAGTAGTGTTTACGGGCTTCTTGCTCATTTTTTGGAGCTCATTGAAAGCCACATGTTGTGGGGTCTGTTGCAGCCTGTGGGAGTGAATGATGATGAGGTGATGGAGGCGGACATGCTACTATAGTGGGTGTGGACAACACAGATAACAAAAAAAATGTGGCAGGGTTCTTCCTTTCACACTGTTGCAATGAAGGTGATACTATTAATTTAAAGTTGGGATGAATATTGATGGTATGGAATTGTGGAATATTAAACATGAAGAGGAAGAAGATGAATGAGAAAGATTATGATTGTTTATTAATACAAGTAGATTAGGAAAACGTAGGGGGGGGGCTGAGAAACATGCTTATGTCATGAATCGAATAATAGTAAAATCTGTAAACATTAACTCTTCTTGGACTAGCGCTAGGGCTGGCTATTCGTGTAGGACTTTGACTAACAACTAAGGAAGCTAATAGATAATTGAAAAAAAACAAGTTTTGATTAGTTCATCAAATGCTTAAATAGAAATTTTATTGGTTTTAAATCAGTTTGCATTTTATATCTACTATGGCTTGAACCCTAGTAAGCTTTTATCTTGGATATCTTTCTACAACACGTATAATAAGCAAGGTTCCAAATAGGCTTTTATTGAGTTCATCTCTTGGTAAATTATAATTAATTAGTTATGTTGGTAGTTAAAAAGGTTATATTTTGTAAGGTTTAAATGCGTCTTGACTTTTAATAAAGTATTGCTAGGAGTGGGGTATACTAAAAGTTAGTAATCAATTGGATATAGACAATGGAATTATTTTTATTTGATTTCAATTGCAAAGATTAATGTTCTTTTCACAGAATGTGTATAACTCCGCCTATTTTTCATACAAAATTTGTGTAAATGTAGCCGGTTCCAAGCCCGGGTAGAGGGTTGGTGGTAGGTTGACAACCAGTCATAAAAACTGTCACTCTTTCTGTGAGACATATATCCTTACAAAAGTTTTGTTGGAGAATCCTTACTTAGCGACGTGTTGCATCGACAATGGGGTGCAGTGATAAATATGCAAGGGGTTTCGACACAACGACGTCCGGTTGTGTTAAAAGACAGACAAGGGTTTCCACATCTTAGACGAGTGTGGGTAAAGAGGCTAGTCTCGCTGCATCATTGCCTAGATGTAATGAAAAATGTGCAAGGGTTATTACATCTTGGACGGGTGTGGGTAATGAAGCTAGTCCTGCCACATCATTGCCCGGAGGTAATGAAAAATGTGCAAGGGCAACATTTTCAATGAAGGCAGGTAAAGAAGCAAGTTTAACAAAAAAAGATTAAGAGTTGGATCTTGGAATACCGACTCTTTGACAGGGAAATCTTTGGAGATAGTGGGTATCATGATGAGAAGAAAAGTCAGCATAGCTTGCTTGCAGGAAACTAAATGGACATGGGAACGTTGTAGAGAGATTGGAGACACAAGATACAAAATCTGGTATACAAGTATTGATAAACATATAAATGGCATAGGTATTATGTTGATAAGATGTTGAAGGATGATGTTGTCAAGATCACAAAGATGGGTGATACAATCATGGCTATTGAGGTTGTTCTTGGGGGGGTAAGATTTTCAACATTATTAGCTCTTATGCCCCCAACTTGGCCTTAGCGAGGAGGCTAAGAAGGATTTTTGGGATGACATGGATGAATTGACGCATGGAACACTGACAGATGAGAAGATCATTATTGGGAGTGATTTAAATGGCCATGTGGGGAGTAGCAATGCTGGATATAAGAGAGTTCATGGTGGTTTTGGATATGGCAGCAGAAATGAAGGAAAGAGGATATTAGACTTTGTCGTTGCATATGATATGATTTTAGCAAACACCCATCTCAAGAAAAGAGAATCTCATAAGATTAATTCCAAGAGTGGGCACAACTGTAGCCAAATTGATTACCTCCTTACGAGACGGGTGGATCGTAAACTATGCAAGGATTGTAAAGTGATTCTTGACGAAAAACTTACGACCAAACATAGGTTGGTGATTTTGGATATTGACATGAAGATCTATAAAGGCAAGCATAACATAAACCAAGTTAGCAGGATCAAGTGGTGGAATCTTAACGGAGAAAAGAAATTGACTTTTCATGATAAACTCATCAAGAAGGGAACTCGGAACTTGGATTCTGATGTAAATACTGTGTGACATAACATGAGCTCCTGCATAACAAAAATTGCCAAAGAGGTTTTGGGGGAGTCGAAAGGTTGTGGGCCTCCACAGAAAGAGACTTGGGGGTGGAATGATGAAGTACAGAAGGCTATTAAACGGAAAAGGGAGATCTATAGGAGCTTGCCCAAACCTTGAGATGATGCAACGTTCCAGAGATACAAGCAAGCAAAGAAAGAAGCTAAAAAGGTTGTTCAGGAATTAGGAGGCAAGGTCTGCATACTTTGATGATATTTATAAGAAGTTGGATACAAGAGAAGGGGAAAAAGATGTATATAAAATGACTCGTATAAGAGAAAGGAAAGGAAGAGACTTGAGTCAAGTAAAATGCATTAAGAATGAAGATGGTAGAGTGTTGGTGAAGGACGATAATATCAAGAATCAATGGAGAAATAACTTCCATAAGCTTTTCAATGGAGATACTATAATTGTAAATAATGTTAGCGACTCGTGTAACATGAATACAAGAGATATCATTTACACACCGCGAGTTTCACTGTTTGAGGTCAATAAGGTTTTGAAAAAGATGAAAATGAGAAAGGCATGCGGACTAGACAATTTTCCCATTGATATATGGAAGAGTATGGGGGATGAAGGAGTTATGTGGTTAACAAATTTCTTTAACAAGATAATGAAGACCAAGAAGATGTTGGATGAGTGGAGAAATAGTACTATAGTCCCCATCTACTAGAATAAAGGTGATGTTCAGAGCTGCACAAACTACAGAGGTATCAAGTTGATGAGTCACACAATGAAGCTTTGGGAGAGGATTATTGAGAACATGCTAAGATCTATAACACAAATATCAAACAACCAATTTGGTTTCATGTCTGGAAAATCAACAACAAATGCTATCTTTCTAATAAGGAGGCTTATGGAGAAGTATAGAGAAAGCAAAAGAGATCTTCATATAGTTTTTATTGATTTGGAAAAGGCTTATGATTGAGTATCTAGGGAAGTGTTGTGGATGGTTTTGAAGAAAAAGTGTGTGCAAATCCAATACATTGACTTGATGAAAGACATGTATGATAGCTGTACTGCAAGTGTGAAGACTCCTGGAGGAGAGACACCAACTTTTCCTATCACAGTTGGGGTACACCAAGGATCCACACTCAGTCCATATCTGTTCGTTCTTGTTGTTGATGAGTTGACAAAGAATGTCCAAGACGATATTCCTCGGTGTATGTTATTTGCTGATGATATCATATTGATTGATGAAACTAAAGATGGATTGAATGATAAAGTTGAACTTTGAAGAAAGGCATTGAAATCAAATGGATTGATGATTAGTAGGAGCAAACCTGAGTATATGCATTGCAATTTCAGCCAATCTCGTGGTGTGAATGGTGGAGCCAAGTTGGACGGAGTAGACATACTAAAATGTGATAAATTTTGTTACTTGAGTTCTATTATTCAAATAGATGGGGATATCTAAAATGACGTTTGCACAGGATCACTGCAGGATGGTTGAAATGGAGGAGTGCAACTGGAGTATTATGTGATCGAAAGATCCCTCTCAGATTAAAAAGCAAGTTTTATAGAACTGCTATACAACCAACCATGCTCTATGAGAGTGAATGTTGGGCGGTGGATAAACAAGGTCTCAACAAGATGAACATGGTTGAAATGTGTATGCTGAGATGAATGTGTGGGAAGACAAGAAAATATCGCTTGAGAAATGACTAATATTAGAATAAAGTGGGGGTGGCGAACATTGAGGACAAGTTACGCGAGGGCCAACTCAGATGGTATGGACATGTGCAACGCAGATTGACTAATGCGCCTATAGGAAGTAATGCCATTCGGTCAAGTACAATTAATAGAAGAAGAGGAATGCCTAAATTATCATGGGTAGAGCTTATAGAAAGAGATTTTGAATCTCTACATCTCGACCAGAATATGACCCATGATAGAGCTGAATGGAAACAAAGGATCCATGTAGCCGACCCCAACATAGTTGGGATTGAGGCTTAGATGATGATGATGATGATAAACATGTCTTGGAAGCTCCAAATTTGAAATAATATGTCCTTATATTAGAATTAGTTAGAATCACCATTGTCATGAACTCTTGTTGTCTAATCGAGTTCTTCAAATTCATATTTTAATGCAAGAATTGGAGACCCTGAGCACAATCAATGTTGTAATACATTTCAATTGGCATTCAATCATTATCAATTTTTAATAAAGTATTGCTAGGAGTGGGGTATAATAAAATTTAGTAATCATTTGGATATGGGCAACTAAATTATTTTTGTTTGATTTCAATGCAAAGATTCATTTTCTTTTGATAGAATGTGTATAACTCCCCTGTAGTGATCATGGTTATCTAGGCTCCCGCCTAGGCTACACCTAGGCCCCCTAAGCTCTAGGTAGGCCGCCTTAAATTGGGCGCCTAGGCTTTCAGATAACTAATGCGGATTCCTAAGGGCTTTTAGGCTCAACTTACAAATTCCTATTTTTGAAAGGTATGTGAAAAAATAAAATTTTATCCTGTTGTAAGCTTAGTCCTTGGTAGAATTTATTAATTATTTTTGATTATTTGCAAAACCATTGATCCTGTTTTTGGGATAACACCTCTGACTTCTTGGTCTTCCTTAATTGGGGGTTACTAGGAAGTGGGGTCGTTACAATTTGCTTTTCCATTGACATACAGTCCTTGTCAAGTTTAAATAACATATTTATAAACATGGGGTATATAACATTTAGTAATGAATTGGATATAGACAACCAAATTAATTGAATTGAACCATAATTTTTTTTATTGAATGTGTATAACTCCCATTTGTAGTGGTATACAATAGGGAGTTAGGGACTAGTTTTGTACTCTTCTTGTTGGATACATATGGTGTGGTTGGTTGGCCTTAATATGCAAGGAATAATTAATGTTGTGGTGATAGAAGTTTGAACGCCATTATATGAGATCATGGCGAGAAGTCACTATTTATCTCTCAGCCTCTCAGGGAGGAAGATAGAATGAGTTCTGTAGCTTTTGACTCCATGTGGATAAGACGGTGTTGGCACCATAAAATTTAAGATGATAGCATGCATGTAACTACAATCTATGAGGTTACCTAGTTGTTGAGAGGGTGGATCGGCAGAAGTTATAATATCTCCACCAACAATCACATTGCTAAATACTAGAGAGATCAATCACATTGATGGTAGAATATCGGGCTATACATAAGTCTTGCATCGTAGTAAGGTAACAAGCGATGTTCAGTAATCAGCCGGGTATGACAATAAAAAGGTTAATTGGGCTTAAAAGTTTTAAAAAATGTGGTCATAAAAAGTCCTATATTGTTTACATAAGGTAACAAGCAATGTTCAGGAAATATGTGTCGTGCAACCCAATATGCAGGCATAGAACCATATTGACCACTTATCCAATGAAACATTAATATTTTTTTGAATATTTCATGTCAAATTATATTGGAAACTACTTTATAATGTACGTAATATATTCTAATATTGTTGAATATTATTAGAATAACTTGTCGTTGTTCCATATAACTTTCATTTTTTCAAACTACAAGCCTAGAGCACGGGCTAAGCACGTGTGTGTGCATTTGATAATATATATAGACATGAGTCCATATATATCCATATCGATATACATATATCATATTTACATCAAAATAGACAATCCCTTGATTTGCAAGAACATTACTCTAGTTTAATTAGATCAGTCATTCCATCGTCCAACACCATCAGTGAATATGATTGCTTGTATCGGAATTCCCTAAAATGATAGTCAACACATGTCATTAACTTATATATATATATATATATATATATAAAAAGTAATAATTTACAAAGGGTATTATGATACCTTTTCATCCATACAGATTAATCTTCTGTAGAATTTTTCTCATCTTTATCATGTCATATCAATCACCTTTACATTGAATATCAAATTTTAGTGATAGACAAAATAACATAAAATGTATGAATTGAGGAAAAATATGTTTTGTACCTAAATTATTCCGACATCTGATAATATTTCAGGATAGACTATATTCTTCGTTGATGTGTCACTTTTGCTATGTGTAGAAGTAGGTTTGATGAGAACTTTCAGATCTTTTGATGATTTCACTCTAGATAAAGCCACATATAGTTGACCATGAGAGAGCACAGGTTGAGGCAGATACACTCCAACTTTTTCTAGAGTTTGTCCTTGTGCTTTGTTTATTGTCATAGCAAAACATAATCGAACTGGAAATTGCAGTCTCTTAAAGGCAAATGGCAACTTTTCATGATCTTTTGGCATCAGAGGAATTCTTAGGATAAATACTCATTTTCCTTTCATGTGCTCAACTGCTATTTCTGCATCGATAATGTTCTTGTTCAAGCTCTTACAAATAAGGCGTGTGCCATTACAAAGACCCGAAAAAGGATCAATATTTCTAAGTAACATAATTGGACAATTTTTTGTTAGCACCAGCTTGTGAGGTGGAAGACCAGGAGTCAAAGAAATAAGAAAATCTTCTTCTTGAAATTGATTGATGTTATCAATAGCTGAATCAAAACTGAAGTATTCTGTCTTGTCTCCTGGAAAAGCTTTAATAATCATCTCATTTATTTCATCCACAAAATCATTTTTGGTAGTCAAAATTGCATGGTTTGTAAGGGAGTGGATGTCATCATCTTTAGCTGTAAGTTTAGGAAAAATCGCTCGTATCAACTCATCTTGAGAAGATGTTTCATCTATAAATGGAATTGCCATGCATTTAGGAATCTGAATTTCACCGGCATGTATGGTTTCTTTTGTACCATTTCCAACAGAAAGTATGAATTCACTAAATGAAGGATCTGAGGAAGTTCTCATATTTTCTTTCAAATGCAATTTTTCAACATATCTCCATAGCTAAGATCCTACAAAACTTGCAGCAATTGTTTGTTCTTTTCCTCTTCGTGGCACAACAGGAAGAATTTGTCTAAAGTCACCACCAAATACAATAGCTTTTCCTCCAAAAAGTTGTGTTGCTAGTCATATCTTTTAGTAAAAGATCCAATGACTCAATTGATTGTTTTTTTGCCATTGATACCTCATCCCATACTATTAGCTTAGTTCTTCAGAGAAGTTCTCCCAAACTGCTCTGCTTTGAAATATTACATATCTTTTGCTCTTCTGAAATCAATGGTATCTTAAACCTTGAGTGAGCGGTTCTTCCTGTTAACGTAAGGGAGACGGGATCTGTGTGTTGCACTAGGCAACGTGAGATACCCAATAGGGTTCTCCTCTCTTATTTATAGTAAAGGGAAAATTACATGTAGGTACAACAGTAATATAAAATATGAAATAAACATAAAGGAAAGATATATTAACACTCCCCCTCAAGCTGGAGTGTACACATTGTGGATGCCCAGCTTGCCACATAAATTCTGGAACACTGCTGGACCTAATGGCTTTGTCAAGATATCAGCTAGTTGATCTTCAGACTTGACATATGGCGTCACAACATTGCCATTCTTTATCTGATCTCTGATGAAATGACAGTCAACTTCTATATGCTTTGTGCGCTCATGGAAGACAGGATTCCTGGCAATATGTATAGCAGATTGATTGTCACACTTGAGAATCATGGGAGTTTGAATCAAAATCTTCAGCTCAGATAAGACAAATTTGATCAATTGTAGTTCACAGCATGCATGTGCCATAGCACGGTACTCAGCTTCAGTACTAGACCGTGCTACCACTTGTTGTTTCTTGCTTTTCCAAGTGATCAGATGATCACCAAGAAAAGTGCAATAGCCAGATGTGGATCTTCTATCAGCTTGATTACCAGCCCAATCTGCATCTGCATAACCTGTGAGAGTCAAAGAAGATGGAGGACTCTTTGGTTTATAATAAGTGATCCCCTTTCCAGGAGCACTTTTCAGATATCTCAGAATCCTGCATACAGCTGTCCAGTGTGACTGTCGTGGTGTGCACATATGTTGACTCACTACTCCAACAGCAAAAGAAATATCAGGTCTTGTGACAGTTAGGTAGATTAACTTCCCAACTACTCTCCTGTAATGTCCTGGATCTGAATATGCAGTATCATCGTCCATCTCCTTGATGTGATAATCCATAGGAGTGGATACTGGCTTAGAATCAGTCATACCTGTTTCCTGTAGCAAGTCAAGCACATACTTCCTCTGGGATAGATTTATACCTGCATGGGATCTAAGAACCTCAATCCCTAGAAAATATCTCAGTTTCCCCAGGTCCTTTGTGTGAAAGTGTCGTTGTAATCCTTCCTTCACACGTGATATGCCTGTAGAATCGCTGCCAGTAATCACAATATCATCAACATAGACAGCAATAATGATTGACCCACAAGAAGAGTTTGAATAAAATAGAGAGTGATCAGTCATGGAACGAGATAAGCCCATCTGTAAAACAACAGCACTGAACTTGTCAAACCAAGCTCGAGGAGATTGCTTTAGCCCATAGATATCCTTCTTCAATTTGCAGACTTTCTGACACTCCCCCTGAGCAACAAAACCTGGTGGTTGCTCCATGTACACTTCTTCTTGAAGATCTCCATGAAGAAAGGCGTTCTTGACATCCAGTTGGAAAATAGGCCAGTCAAAGGTAGTAGCTAGGGATATAAGGATCCGCACAGAATTGAGACGAGCAACTGGAGAAAAGGTCTCAAAGAAGTCCACTCCATATGTCTGTGTGTAGCCTTTTGCTACCAATCTGGCCTTCAACCGCTCAATAGATCCATCAGGGTTGTGTTTGACTGTGAAAACCCATCTACAGCCCAAAACTGTCTTCCCCTAAGGTAAAGTAACAAGATCCCATGTGCCATTGTCAATCAGAGCAGAGAATTCCACCTGCATTGCCTGCTGCCAACCACTGTCCTTCAGAGCATCTAAGTGATTTCTTGGTATCGTAATGGAGTCCATCCCAACAGCAAATGCACGAGCCTGTGTAGATAAGTGCGACAAACAACATACATTTGATATGGGATGTCTAATAGTACATGAACGTGTACCTTTCCGGACAGCAATAGGAAGATCAAGGTCAGAAGCCTCTGCAGGAATCTCTTGAGTAGAAGATGACGGAGGAGGCTCATGGACTTGTGTCGCTGCCTCATCTGGATCCTGTCTACCTCGCCTGTGATAAACCTGGTTATATGGTGGATCATGCGGTATCTCCTCAACAATGATAGGTGGACAGGATCACAGGCGAGGTAGACATGATCCAGATGAGGCAGCGACACAAGTCCATGAGCCTCCTCCGTCATCTTCTACTCAAGAGATTCCTGCAGAGGCTTCTGACCTTGATCTTCCTATTGCTGTCCGGAAAGGTACACGTTCATGTACTATTAGACATCCCATATCAAATGTATGTTGTTTGTCGCACTTATCTACACAGGCTCGTGCATTTGCTGTTGGGATGGACTCCATTACGATACCAAGAAATCACTTAGATGCTCTGAAGGACAGTGGTTGGCAGCAGGCAATGCAGGTGGAATTCTCTGCTCTGATTGACAATGGCACATGGGATCTTGTTACTTTACCTGAGGGGAAGACAGTTGTGGGCTGTAGATGGGTTTTCACAGTCAAACACAACCCTGATGGATCTATTGAGCGGTTGAAGGCCAGATTGGCAGCAAAAGGCTACACACAGACATATGGAGTGGACTTCTTTGAGACCTTTTCTCCAGTTGCTCGTCTCAATTCTGTGCGGATCCTTATATCCCTAGCTACTACCTTTGACTGGCCTATTTTCCAGCTGGATGTCAAGAACGCCTTTCTTCATGGAGATCTTCAAGAAGAAGTGTACATGGAGCAACCACCAGGTTTTGTTGCTCAGGGGGAGTGTCAGAAAGTCTGCAAATTGAAGAAGGCTATCTATGGGCTAAAGCAATCTCCTCGAGCTTGGTTTGACAAGTTCAGTGCTATTGTTTTACAGATGGGCTTCTCTCGTTCCATGACTGATCACTCTCTATTTTATTCAAACTCTTCTTGTGGGTCAATCATTATTGCTGTCTATGTTGATGATATTGTGATTACTGGCAGCGATTCTACAGGCATATCACGTGTGAAGGAAGGATTACAACGACACTTTCACACAAAGGACCTGGGGAAACTGAGATATTTTCTAGGGATTGAGGTTCTTAGATCCCATGCAGGTATAAATCTATCCCAGAGGAAGTATGTGCTTGACTTGCTACAGGAAACATGTATGACTGATTCTAAGCCAGTATCCACTCCTATGGATTATCACATCAAGGAGATGGACGATGATACTGCATATTCAGATCCAGGACATTACAGGAGAGTAGTTGGGAAGTTAATCTACCTAACTGTCACAAGACCTGATGGCCCACTCCAAAGGATGTCGTTGCAAGTGCAATTTAACCAGATGACCTTACTTTAGCAAGCAAAGCACGATATAAGAATGTTTTACTTGTTCCCCCAGGGCCATCAATAAAAAGACTCCTTCTTTTCCACTACTTAATCGATCCATAATAGTTCTATAAGCAAATGCTTGATCACAATTTAATTGTGATATTGCTAGAATATCATCTTCAGAAACAATGATTTTCAATTCTTCTTCTACTTCTTTGTATAACTTTTCATGCTTATCTTCAACAACAGATGGTAAGCTGAAGTCTGACAAACTTTTTCCCATAGACTCTAAGCACATATTGATGTTTTTCAGTGCAGTATTGTATGCATTTCTCCAATCTCCTTTGTGTCTCTCATAAAAGTCTTTACTCATTTCAGACTTAAATTTTTCCCAGAGTGTGAGAGGGCCAATCGATGCACAATATACAATGATAGTAGAGAATAATTGTCGAAGACATGAAGGCATTTGAAATAGTATTGCTTCAGCAAGACATTCTTCAATGTTGTTATCGGTTTGTAACATACCAAACTTTTCAACAACCTCTTGAAACGTGTTATATTGAGTTCCATTTACAGTCTTCAGATGAGAAAAAGACGTAGCACCTTAATGTGATTCAATAAACAACACAAATAGTAACGCTCACCTTCAATTGGTTTTGCAAAAACAACCCTTCCAATAGAGTTTCCTTGCTTTCTTTTATTCCAACATTTTGTATTTTTATTCCATGTATAATGCTCAGGAAATTCTTTATACAGATAATTTTGAGCTTCTCCAGTACAGTTTGTTCTAAAATACTCAGTTCGCATTGTTCTAGAAAATTGCTCATTTTATACAATTGTTTTCAAATCTTGACTTTCATGGAATAAAATAGTTTGTCTATCCTCAAGATGTAGTTGTAGACATGTAACAGATGGATGCATTTCATTCAATGGAAATTGATAAATTCTCCAAGCTGCTTCTTGCGGTGAAACCCAACGTCCAAAAATATATTGAGAAATCTCATCATGCATATTTTGGGTCTTGTTGTTCATTTGAAAGAATATGCGATCATGTCCTTTATATATATACTTATATAAGTACTTCACTGCAAGGAATTAAATGCCGATACCGACGCCTTATCGACGACTTGGAAATAGATATTTACATGTATACCGACAGAAATATCGACAGATGCAATCCTGGACTTATCGACGCCTAAATGAACGAATTAAATCATGAAATTTACAGGCGTGGTCTCAACACCTAGATGCAACGTTTTATGCAATAAAATTCTATATTGGGTATGTTGGGGGGGGGTCCATCATGTGGGAGGTAGGGAACCTATCCTGTTTTCTGCAGATTTCGATGACAAAATACTGGAATTAAGATTTGAAATTTTACTAGCACAATCCATAAACATAAATACACACACTTATGCAATAATATCCAATTTACAACACATAAATAGCATAGTAACTTACTAACTCATATCAGTTGTATGTCGAGTTACACACTAATTCTCCATACAATATTGAGTTGATATGGTTGACATATTGCTCCCATGACATGTACATTATGTAAGGTTGGTGGTATCAAGTTACGTGTTGCTCATACACGTCATGTACAATACTATATAAGTGTATAATACTCGTTCGTATTATGTAATTAAACACGATATGTTTTAGAATTTTACAGTACTGTCTCCATATGCATCATATCAGATTCTAAAAGAAAATATACACCAGGGCTTTCTATTGCTCTTCTTCAATGTGTGACTTTGACAATTAACTTCATGACTGTCAAGGAAGTTAGGCACCATCGCTGTTGTGACACCTTTTCTCTGTTGTTGTTGTTGTTTGTAGCACATGATCTTGATATGCAGTAGTGAGTTTCTCCATGGATTATGCACAATAGCGGGATAAGTATAAAAGCCATTATTACCATGCCCACCATATGCATGTCGTGGGGATGCGATAATTTAAAAGTCTAGTTACCATGTCAACCATGTCCATCTTGTGGGATATATGTAGCAAGTGCCATGTATAATCAAATATAAGACTAGAAAGTTACAAAATCTATGTTTTTTTACAATATTTGTTTGTTGTGTTGCGAACTAGTACATTTCCTTCCTTTGTATGATAAAAATACTAGTTAGAAGAACATATGTATACTTATTAGCTTACCACTAAAAATGATAGCAAATTATACTTATATTTCGTGGATTATTTAGGTATATTACTATGATTATTATGTAGATTATGAGAAAGTGTTGTAGATCTACAAACACATACAATTAGGAAGACATAAAAAAGCAGATGGCGAGATCTTTGCCAATTTAAGGCATTTTGGGACGAATTTACATTTTAATTGAGATAGATGACGTGTAAATGAGAGAAATGGTAGAAAACATAAAGGAACACCTTAGATTAGACTTATCTGAGCCCTAGTTATCGAGATCCCTTTGCTCCACCATTTCCTCCTCTCAAACAACAGAAACAGAATTAAGCACGCAAAAATCGGTATATCTGTCGGTATACCAGTAAATTTCGTCGAGATTTGGCGGTATTTGGCAATATTTGGAGATATTTGACGATATTTGGCGGTATATCATCGGTTTACCGATATTTGCAATCCCAACGACAGGTTTGTGTGAACCGATGACCGATGTCGTCGATATCGGTATACCGGTCGGTATACCGACGGTATCGTCGATATCTCTTTCCATGCTTCATTGCCTTGATTGAGGAGCAGATTTCAACATTCATATGACAGTTGTATTTAGCTAATAGATAAGTGTTGTAAGGAACAATCCATCGATTATCAATAAGTGTGGAACCGACTCTTTCCATGTGACCAGTCTCTCTTCGTTGGTATAGATGATAAGAATTTTTTGTTTGAGTTGTTTCTAAACAAAAATCTTTTGGGTAATGCTTCTTACAATGTCCATTCTCCATGCCAACACTATTTGGGTTGAAAGTTCCACATGGGCCATGAACCATATGTTTTAAAACTGCAGTATGAAGATGAGGATTAAATTCCTTTTCAGGTATTTCAGCAGACACATACTGGTCATATACATCAGGTGTAGTAATCTTTTGACTTTTTTTAATATTATCAGGAAATGTGCATGTGGTAGCCCTCTTTTTTGATACTCTATCACATAAACATAGGCAACAACATGGCCAAATGTCTCTTTTGAACAGATCAATTTTTAGTTCCTCCAGCTTTGATTTGAAAACTCTCGCAAGAAGATCAGGCCTATTATGTGCTTCTTCAAATGTCAACAACTCTCGTTTGACTTCTGGCCATGACAAATTGCATGTAAACGTCAAGAAGATATCTGGTTTTCCATATCTTTGAACTAATGCAATTGCATCAAGATAACTCTGCCTCATATCTCTAGGACCACCGATAAAAGAAGATGGTAGTATAACTCTTTTTCCCACTTTAATACCACTGCTCTGCCCTTGATTAATGCTATCAACAACTCCCTGATATAAATCAGCTTGAATCTTTTATTGATCTCTTCTAATATAGTCCAAGCGATTACTTTCAAGTTTGATATACATATCAACAATGTATTGTTGTAGAAGTCTGCCCGAATGCAACAAAATTGATTTGTCTTCGCTTCTAATTTGCAACTTATAGCAGTAATATTCATGGCATGAGATTGACTTCCTTTGTTTTCTTTTGTTTTGTAGAGCTAAAACATAAGAACAAAATATCAAAATTTTATATTATTTTCTAAGTAATAGAGTAATTAGTATATTTTACCTCTCTGCTCTTGAAGGAAAAGCTCATTCATATCATCGAAGTAAGATGGATCAAATGATGAGCCATTATCCTTCCACTGACTTTTGTTTTTGTCTATTCGTGGAATTCCTTCATGCCAACCACTTTCTCCACGTGGAAATAGTAATGGATATTGTAGAGGATCATAACATCCATAATAACAATTAACACAGTGGCTACTACCAATATGTGTATAGACACGAATATCCCGTTGGAAATTAATGTCAATATTGTTTTCATCATCATTTTCAATCCATATTACAGCCACTTGTGAGGTGGTTGGTGCATTCTTAATTCCTTGGTGCACTTTTGGGTTTGACGTGACAAATATTTGAACATTCTCCAGGTTCTCTAAATCCCTTAAACTTTGGAATTTTTTTGAATAGGATTATCTTGTAACGTGCCAACCAGTATCTTGACTACATCTTCTCTCAATCTTGACGACTGATGTAACCTGTTGTCTATCTCATGATCTGTGTCATAAAATTACAGTTGCAAATTTGATGGGTGTCCATCTTCAGGTACCATTTTGTTGATGAAATGATAAATCTGTCCTTGTACCTTGAAAGTATATATCCCTCTATTTCTCTTAGAGAGATTTTTATCCTCATTCACACCTATAGATGTAAAAGCAAAGGTGTTGTTGTAAGTTCTTATGCATTCTCTAAAGTGAATAGCATCTTTCTCTGATGATGTATACAAATGACATAGTCCTAGTGGAATATCATTTGTTGCTAGAATAACTTCTCCATCATAGCAACATAATGTCCTAACTTCATATGGAAATCTTGTTGCATGACAGTGGACACATCGTTTGCAAACAGAGAGAATATAAGGTTCTTTAGGTGTTGTTAAATGTATAACGAACCCCTTCTCCATCCTTCCATTCCTTTTCATATGCGATGAGGAGGTCGTAGCAAATATTGTATCACTAAAATTTGATGAAGATCCAACTTCCCATGTAGCAAAAGGTCTAGATTGTAAGTATTGTTGCTTCAGATATTCAAATGATGAAGCGATGTGAACATCTGGTGAATCATTTATATCTGTTGTGTTTGAGATAGTTTCTATCAAAGTTTGGTTAAGCTTCTGAGTTCTTCTTTTGGCATAATTTTGTCTGGCTTTTTCACGTCTGACTATCTTTTTCTCCTCCGAGAGGTTGGCATATTGTTCTCTCTTTCTTTTTCGAATTGCTGATTTCTCTTCCTCTGGTAGGTCAAAATATTTCATCCTAACAAATTTCAATCAAATCAATTTCTTAAATATAACTATTTAAAAAAAATATAAACTCTTATAATATATCGAGAACATTAAATGTTGTTCTAAAAGAAAGTCTATGTAATTCTACAAAATATAATAGTTTATGTAGAAAAATACCAAACCTATATATCCATATAAAAATATGATGAACTCAAAAACAATTTACAGTCTTGGAAATGTATAAATCGACATTCACATGCATGAAATTATTTTATCCCATCAATAGATTGAATACAAAAAATGGAAGGTCGTTGTACATGTATAAATGTAACGACATGGTAATTACTGCTAGGGTAGGGACAAAGACTAACAAAAAGGATAGCAGATACTAATAAGTAAAGTAAATCATACCCTTCAAAGCTTTACTGCAACTGACTTCGTAGCTAGTAGGTTTAGAGATTGATGCCTCCAAAACACAATGCTTCAGATTGGGAAGAAGTGAGAGCGTTGATCTAAATTTTTCATGTCAAAACATGTATTGTGATTTGAAGACAGTACTGCAAGAGACATGTATAATATCAATCATCTAAAAAAGAAATTAATTAATTTAACTTTTGGAAAAAGTTGATTTTGAATCATGTACTTGATATCAGTTTTATCTTAACTTTCATATTATAGTATAAAAATTGATGACAATGTTTGATCTTAAGAATGACTTGTTAATGGGACTAACAATTTTGAACCCTAGTTCCATGAATGAATTGAATGAAAATGGAAGGACGTTGTACATGTACACATGTAAAGACATGGTAATTACTGCTAGGGTAGGTACAAAGACTAACGAAAGGCATAGAAGATATTAATAGGTAAAGTAAATCTTACCTTCCAAAACTTTACTGTAACTGATTTAATAGCTAGTAGGCTCAGAGATTGATGCATCCACTAAACAGTGCTTCAGACTGGAGAGACGTGAGAGCGTTGATCTAAATTTTACCTGTCAAAGTGTAATACACGTATTGTAACATGGAGACGGTACTAAGGACACTTGTACATTAATATCAAGGATATAGAAAAGAAATTAATATTCTTTTAATCTTTAGCAAAAGTTGGTCTTGAATCATGTACTTGATCTCTACTTTTATCCTAACTTTTATAATATATCATTAAAAATTGATGACAATGTTTGATCTTAAGAATAAGTATTGTTGACTGCACTACCGATTTGAACCCTAGCCAATGAGAAGTATATACTTCATATTAACTCTATATGACATGTACCAACAAATTGTTAAACAATATGCATAACAATAACTTACAATCAGCATAATACATCATAACATGTCGTGTTCCTTAAGATACATTATCTATTGAAGAAACCTTAAATTTTCTATATGACAAAATAAGCTGTGAGAATAATATGTTCAACTTCAGTATTATATTATTTTGGCACGTATGACAATTTCAAATTCAACCTATAGTGATATAGTGAAGATGAATAGCAAGATCTATATGGATTCCTAATATACTTGAGTAATGATTGAATTGAGTACATTCCAGACATTTTGCTTATATAACAAATAGAAAAGCTATATGCACCTTTTGAATATGTTACCAGTGTTTTCATTCCCAAAAAATATACACATAGTAGAATGGCCCACGTTCACTACCAATGATGATAAGCAGGAGGTGACCAGACAGGGACAAACACGTTCTACCATTCGATGCTCAAATATATTTTTTACTCACAATAGATAAGTACATCTAATGATGTCTTAATCGAGGCCAACACCTACCACTTCCACTCTCAACGCCCTGGTTAGTTCTACGGGCAAGGAGCCCGACGACAGTGACAGTGCCTCACCATCCTGGGCAAACAGATTGAAGGGCAAATTGTTCTAATGTAATGACGCTAACATCTAAGGACCATAAAAAAACTGAAGCAATGACTGCCCAGACACAAACAGCGCATAAAAAGCCAACAGCTTGAAGCCACCAAACTGTTTAATAATAGTACTGCATAAATGGGAACAATTAAAGCTGCGGGTTGATCAGAGAAGCAAAGGGGTGGATATTTGTATATATATCAACCATCTCGCCTGCGACCCGTGAAATAATATTCCCGCTCATCGTCGTCTGCCATCATTGTGGATAATCAACCGGTGGCCCAACAAAAAGGCGAGGACTACGGAGTATACTCACTGAGAAGCGACGACTATGAATCAAACACGCAAAAAAAGGTTCTTCTTGTCAATCTCCCCTCGTCTCTCACCACCTCCTCCGTCCATATTACCAACATTATCGCTCACATTCTCTCTCTGTTCCTGTTCTCTGCCCCAACAATGGTTCAGATCGAGGCTCGCCGCCACACGTGACTGTTCGTTTGCTTATGTGTTGGTTGTTGTAACTAAAGACATAGCAGGTATTAGCACAGTAAAGTAAATGGTACCCTTGAAAACTTTTCTGCAATTGATTCAGTAGCTAGCAGGTTTGGAGATCTACTCATCCATTGCGCAGTGCTCCAGATTGAGGAGAAGGGCGAGAGTACTGATCTAAATTTTTCTGTATAGCGCATATACTCGGTAAACATGAGGTGGATGCCGGCATGTGTTGTCAAAGTATAAAACATGTATTATAACTTGGAAACGGTACTGTGAGACACCTGTACATATATTTTAATAAAAACCGAAATAGGGAAGCAGCGGGTTCGAGTACTTTGCACACCGAGCCAAGCTACTGGAAGTGAAAAGCAAGGAGCCATACAGGGCAAAGAAAAAGTAGGTGTTACAGAGAGCCGGGAATAGGCAAATAACCGCAGAAATGGAAAGCAAGCAGATTCACCTGTCACTTGCTGTTATTTATAGGGTAGTAGATATGTCTTGGGACATTTATTTGGTATTGTATATTATGTTTTTGGACATGTTTATGGGTCACTAGCTTTGGTAATTCCATGCATGTTTATTTCATTCAGCTTTATGTATGATACATGTTACAGAATACTTTTAAGTGGTTGTTAGCATATGTTCTTCCTTTAAGAATGTGTCATAACATGATAATATTAGAAATCAAAATATTCGTATAAAATATACATATACTTTTATATCTTATATTTACATTTTTAGGTATTTGTATCTATGTATATTTTTATGTGTTATAAAAATCCAAAATACACCATCTCATAACCTCTCCACTTGTACACCACATACTGCTTTTCAGAATTCTAGTAAGAGGTTTGTTGACCGCCCATGGACTCATGGAGGAGCTAGTGGTGCTCGCAACTGCTACAGATCTGTGAAGGGTTATGGGTTGTGTATAACTCTTAATAGAAAAATCACAAGATAAAAGGGACACACTAGTTTGTTATAATTTACGTTGGTTCCCATTTCAAAACAATGGTAGCCTTAAACATATTGTTATTGCGATCACAACTTCCCTTTCTCATTTTTTGGGGGTTGGGGGGGTTATGGCTACCTTCAACTGACAACTGCGAGAATCCTACCATTGCCTGCTAAATATTGTCTATTGTTATAAATTAACAAGATACACCAAACTGTGGGGTTGAGCAAGGCATCACTGAGCTGTGAGCTGAGCAGGATGAATTTGAGATTAGCAATGGGTCAGAGTTATGACTGAGCTCCTATGATGGCTGGTGAGCTACCAGTCTTGGCTCACATATAGCTAAGTCACTTTTAGGATGTAAGTAGACATGCGATGCTTTGGGATTCAACTATTGTGGCACCAACGGAGAGGTGCTTCGAGTGAAACAGAGCGTTCTAGGTTGGCAGCTGTAGCGCAGCGAGCAATGATTAGATGTAGTGGTAAGCATAGAGCGTGAGTGGATGAGCAGGTGCTCTTAACCACAACTATCACAGCTATCAACAACCAGAGTGATGTAGCCTCACAAGGGATGCAAAGCGGACAGACTGTGGAGCTAGGATGATTCCTCTCCTGCATGTGAGGACTTAGTGGTTGTGTGTTTGTGCCCACTTGGCCTGTGTCTGTTGGAATCTTGTAACAGCCTGAACGCCACAGCTGTATGAAAGGGCACTCTGCCATCTTGATCATATGAAGCATGTATGTGATTATACATGATAGAGTAGAAGTGTTGGATTTGTGACACCTACCCTTTCACTTCTATGCTTTTGTGTTAAGAAAAAAGGGAAGAGCCATTACACAAAAACTAAGTTCCTACTTTCGTGTTCCTTCATCTGTTCTATTTCCTTATGCCTCATCCTTATCCTCAGTGAAAATCAAGAGAAGGCTGAATTTAGGTGTGAGTGCCTAGTACTTCTATACAAGGGGATAACCTGAGTTTCTGCAACTCCTATGGAGTTTTGTCTATATTAAACCTCTTCGTCCGAATACTTTAGAAGCTTGTAACTCTTATGCATACTCATGACTGCTACAGTGTTATAAAGGATTATGATCTGTGAAAAATTCTTTGGGAAGAACCAAGAGCAAAACATACAAGGAACATGCTACTTGGCTACTTTTTATGATGGTTTTTACTTCAAAGAATTGGTGCCCACCAGGTTGTGTTGGATTGGTGATTGGACCATGGTGCTAATCAAATGTTCTCAGGCTCAATTGCTATTAGAATTGAATATTTATTCAGTTTTCTGGTTAGTGTAGTAGTTTGCACCACTCTGGCAGTGCGGTCATCTCATGAAGCTCGATAGCGCTATGGGGCCTTTAGGATTCTATATTTGTAAGTAGTAAAACAATGTTCATATAGTGAATGTGTTTTTTTTTCCTGTGTTGAGGGGCAGTTTGCTACAATTAACTGCTGAATATTTTTTACAACCACTAGAAAAATATGCACGCCGTCTTGTTTTATACATGTGATGTGATTGCCCACGTCCTGTTACTTCAAAATACTGTTCTAACACCGAATATTGGGGTGGATGGGCTAGTTTGGATCTGTTGTGCGGCTTGTGCCCAACAGACAACCCGCCCTTGCCAACCTTGCAACTGAAAATGTTAAAACTTTGTTGAAAACCAGGTTGCCAGAATTATTATCTCACCATATGACCCGCCCCAGTTAATGGAGTTGGTGACAGATTAACAATTCATAAGAGAACAAAATGAATCCAACCTCTAATCTTCAAACCCATTGTGTATAATGCAAACTCTAAATTATGATAATTGAAAATAGGATTTCCATGAACTTAAGATATAATGTAGTTCTTCTGTGAAGGATGAAAAACGTGCCAATGGAAAATGTTATATTATGGTGAAAGGGAGAAGTAATTGTATGATTAATTTTGGTCATTGTGGTTCTAATGCTTGTGTGTTTTTTAAGGGATATATTAATATATACAATGCAGATTATTCTCACCAAGAAAAAGCAAGCTAATTGACTAGCATGACAGGTGAAAGGTAAAACAGGTGTCCCCCAAACATGAGGAGAACATGTTATGGTATACTACATTTCAATTGCTTATTGCTATAATTGGCTAAAAGAATATTGTTTTAGATATAAAAAATTAATAATCGTCAGGAATAAAGATATATGTTATTGTAGTTACTAATAAAAATATACTTGCATCAATCAGTTGCTTTTCTTGCACGATCCCTCAGATGCTAACACCTACAAGCCGGTAATTACCCACCAGAATAGGTAAAAAATGGACCTTTACATGAATTGTCATACTAGGGCGGTGTCCTGGTGAAATACTTTCGTACCTTGAGATGAACTATCTGCACTTTGTAACAGATCGTTTGAGTCTTGGAAGTGATTATGCAAAGTAG
The DNA here is from genome assembly GCA_963693085.1 of Alisma plantago-aquatica. Lineage (NCBI taxonomy): Eukaryota > Viridiplantae > Streptophyta > Magnoliopsida > Alismatales > Alismataceae > Alisma > Alisma plantago-aquatica. The sequence goes on from OY856410.1 coordinate 28,164,425, forward strand.
TCTATTGCACATATGATGCCCCTTCTCTACAAGTATGATATATATCATCTAATATGGACTCTCACAATTATGATAATTGTGACATTTTTTAACATCTTGATGACGAGATCTTAAAATCGTTCGAATATCCACTCTGATATCCCACCCAAATTCAAGGATGGCGATGATTAAGCTTGTATCCTTTGAAGGACATCCTAGGCCTTAAGTTGCTAGCTCGTCTTGGGATTGATATCTTTTTAGTGGCACCTTGCCACCTCATCACTTATGGAAGCTTGTCAGTTTTGCTCCTCACCTCTAAGTGTTAGTGTCAAAAACTTTGCTACCTACAAATATGTTGCTTGGAACGAAAGCCTCCATGACATGCAGGGAAAGAAAAGTTCAAAGTTCTAAATGTTGCAGTGTCAACTGTTAATGACTAAACTTTTGCATAATTTGTCCAGTTCTCTGTTTTTGGATCTAAATATTTGAAATATTTAGATTCATTTATGTTGCATTATTACTTGAATGCTGTTTCCAGATCAAAAGTTAAGTGGTCGTTAATCCCCACCGAGTTAAGAAAAACTTTTCATTGAATTAAGGAACTGGAAACTTCTCAAGGCCTTCACCTCTTTGTTCTAACCTTGACATTTCCTCAGTGCAGTTTTCATGGATACTATGTTCTGTCATCTGTGACATAAATTTATTATATTTGTAATGCTAAGGTGTGATGCTCGGTACTTTTGCCATCTAGACCTTGCCAATGGATTTTTTACTACTGTATCTCTCTTTTGATTTATAGAAAGTGCTCTGCCAATAATCTTCGGAATGTCTTGTGCTGCCAAAAGCTCCACACACGAGACATATTACGAGATCTTGTCTGTGAAGGAAGATGCATACTATGAAGAGATAAAGGCAGGCTACAAGTTGGCTCTTCTCAAGTCACACCCAGATAAGCGGAATTATAAGGATGAGCAATTGAGCGACAAATTCATGATTGTCCAGGAGGCTTGGAAGGTTCTTGGCAACCCAAAATCCAGAGTCATCTATGATCAAGAGTTGAATGCATCAAGGGTAGACACGGTGCTAGCCACTGAAGTAACACCAGAGGAGATGACGATCCAAAACTCCAATGGCAGCCTGGATCTGGTTTACCCCTGCAGATGTGGTGATCTCTTTTCCATTGGTTTAGACGAGCTCGAGGAGATGGGCTTCTGCTTGGGTGAGAAGCAGGGACTTAAGTCCCGGCAAGAGTGTATTTCGGGATGCACATCGGTTCTTATTCCTTGTTTTTCATGTTCACTAAAAATCCATCTCGTGTTAGGCTCTGGCTCCTGTTGATGCTACTAGGTTTTTGGGCAATGTTTGTGCTTTCCTCAGTGATCAAATGATTGATGTGGACTAAAGTATTTATCCCATTAAATCTCTCTATCGATTTAAAGGAAAGGGTTTAGTATATTCTCGATGACATTGGAGGCTATGGCTGTATTGCTCTGACAGTAGAGGCTGTGTGCGTATTGCTCTAACAGGTAGGGGCCTGAATGTGTTATCAGACCAGCCAAATGCTCCACCCGCAATCTCTAAATAGGTTGTAGTTGTTCTGGTGAAAACGTAAAAAAATAGAGATCACATTATGGTTCCTGATAGTAACACTTCGCACTATGAAATGGTACATATTTTGGAGCTGAATTTCTGATTTTATATCGGGTTGAATGAAGCCGTGGCGTTAACTATATGACAAACAAACTATTTCTATTTTGGAGATGAGTATAGTCGGGTGCTTGATATGTGCAGGTGGATATAATATTGATTCCATAACATCTTCAGGAAGTCATCATTATTTAAGTTTTGTTCATAAAAATTCACTGGGTTGAACAGTTTCCAACTTTTTTGCTGCTTCTCTGAACTACTTGAGCAGTCCACTATGACGCCTGAGTAGGTGTGAGGCAGTGAAACTTGCTATCTGCGCAGAACTACTTGATTTGGTAGCTATATTAGTCGTTTTTGCGAGAAGGGCAAAGTCATTTGTGCTGTTCATGTAAATTATTTCGGTTGGTGATGCCAGTCCTTTGCCGTCGTCACCCGTGTCATCTCGGAGTGAGAGTATATTTATGACATTAGCAGTGGCATATACCAAGGCCAGGGTGGCTAATGAGTGCTTCAAGTAGTGTACTCCACTCAGCCTCGTCACTGGTAAATAGAATTGAGATAGGAACGAGTTGGTTGACCTCATGTCTTTTAATTGTTTTACCGTCTCTCTCCAAATTGCATTACGGGGTTTCGCATTGAGGTTGTATTTATTAGCTTTAAGGGCTTATCTGGTTCAAAATTGCTGGAAGAAATTAATGATTTTTTAGATAGTAAATGAGTGTCGGTTTAAACTTAGCTCACATTCCACGTTTTAGTTTGGTTATTATTTGGTTGTATTTTATTTAGGTCAAATTACAACCGGGACCTTGTCACCACGATAATACATCGAAGGTAAATATAGGAATTGAGTGTGCCTTGAAGCAACAGGAACGAAGGAAATTGGCAGACAACCTTGTTTCATAGTACAGCCGAGGCTATGCAATAGTTATTGATGATATAAGCTTATTTTCAAGCGGTTTGGTCAAGATAATATATGAAAGTAGGAAGCCTAACAACGGACGAGTCTTGAAATGTAATTATCTTCATACACATTGGCAGTTTTAAGAGTGGTAATCTATTGTTTTGAGAGTTATTTTTACACTTGGCTGGACAATAGTTGCAAGTATAACTTTTAGTACACACTTGCTATATGATTATCGTTATTGTGCTACCCCTACTAGATGGCTTACTACACTGCTCATGAGCTTCACGCTATAGAAGTTCCCATCACTGTCAGTCCACGAAGGATCACCAAATGTCGAATGTAGGCCGTTGCAACCATTCACTTGTTCCTCGATAATGATTCAAGGAACAAACTCGATGGTGATGTCAATGATGAGGAATTCATGGTTCCCTTCCATCATGATCACCTCCATGTTGGTGCGGGTCATTTCACACATGTAAACGTCGCCGCCACCATGTTAACTTCAACACCTTGTAATGATTGCCCATCAATAATAATAATAGAATCAAGTGGGATGAGGATGAAGGAAGGGATACCAAGGAAGCGGCAATAGTCCTAGAGGCTGTGGAGAATGGATACTAATTATGTCAAAATATAGAGCAATTAGTTTCCTCCATCTTCTATGCTTATACAAATCAAGACGAGCACGTACAACTAAAAGTTGCAATTGCATCCAGCCAAACGCGGCAGATTAGAAAACACTACGTAGTTAGAATATATTGTTAGGAACCCAAGTTCTAGACCTTATCTTGTGTGACCGATTTCATGTAATTAAAGAGAATAAACTCTCCTAGAATTTTCCAACCACGATCTTGCAAGCACGAACGTACTTAACACACACACACACACACACACACACACACACACGCACGCACGCACGCACGCACGCACGCACGCACGCACGCACACACACACACACGAGAGAGAGAGAGAGAGTTTGGCTAGTGTACACTTGAGTGCAGTAACTTTTTAAAAAATCTAAACCGTTGATCTTAATTATCTTAATTATATATACCAAATGAAAGTATGGTTATATCACCCTAATTCAAATCCATAATCACCAAGGACAATACCCTAAGGGAAATATCAATATAAAATATTTAGTACTCCCATCAATTCCCAACTTGTTAGATAGTGAGCTAAAACATTACCTTCATAAATCCCAAGTGTGAAAACTCCATTTTAGAGCAAAAACAACCTTCAAGACATCCTTGATAGAAATGTTATGAAACAAACATGATAAGTTCATGCATTGTCCTAGCGGATATGCCAAACATGAATGTAAAAGGGCACACGTCAATGACAATGATCTATAAAAAATCTAGGTTAGGAGGAACATATAAAATGTGTACTATCAAATAAGAGTTTTAAGATGTATGCAAGGAAACTAAATTTCAGGTAAGTAGTCAAAAGTATGAGGAAACAAGGCTATTAAAAATTGTAACATTTCAATCAATATTTCAAGGAGATTCAACAAATTTTGTCACTTGTATATTCTATAGGTGTTGTGTAACCATATGTCATAAAAATCCTAAATGATAACGATCACATCAAGCTTAACAACTACGATACTAGCAACCACATGTTAGTTCTCTACTTAGAGTCATGGAAATATAATTCTAGTGAAATAATGTGAACACAAATCCAATTTTTATGATAATGCCAGATATGTGGCATACAATCTAAGTAAATAATTTTTGGTAGTCTTCAAAATAGAAGTGTTTAATATATATACAATTTAGACACCCATATTGAATTCCCATGGTGCACAATTTCAACAAGTAATAAATATTTCAATTTAGAAAAATTGTAGATTGTCGTATCTCGAATAATGAGAAAAAGTAACCAAAGTATTTCTTTAAGAGTCAATCTTCAAGGAACTCAATAAAATCTTGAATTGTGATCAAGAACAACCAAGGTGATTAAGAATTGATCTTAAATATATATATGTAGCAAGTCTACAAGTATACAAGGATGACAAACCAATGACTTTGAATCATCTTTGGAATAAAGTTTTGTAATTTTCTAGGGTTTCTAGGTGTTGATTTGGAACTGCACATTTTAGTCTTACTCACAATAGCATACATCACCATAGGGCCTCACTTATACAAAACATGTAGTCTTGAAAATAAGATTGTGTTGAGAAAGAAAGCACAAGTATTATATTTATTAGAAACATGACTACCTGATAAATAGAGTTTTGTCATTATCAAAACTTGTTATAAATTGATATTTATTTAAATCACATACATTATCATTATAATGTGATTCATAGCACCATGATTCTCCAATTGGCAGAATCGACATCATCCAAATCTAATCACATAGTGAGGAAATCCACTACCAATCATGCATGTTAGGAGTAATTATGCCAGATGCTTTAGTAAGGTAACCTACTTAGACACCTTTACATGATTCTTACCTACATGATATTACCATATCCCCACAAACAAACATATCTAACATGCACAAATATGGGGCTCAAAAGAGTAAAATAAATGAACAATATATAAAATGTCACAAAATTATTTCAAAAAATTATTTGTAGTGTAATTTTTTGAACCAAGACATGGTTGAAACTTGGGACATTTCTTAAGTTATTATCTATTTTGTGGAGTTATTTTATATTTTTGAGTTCTTGTCTTGGTTATTGTGGGAGGGAAGATATTGTTGTTAGCCAGAATAGATGTGCTATTTGAGTTGCCTCTTACATCTCTCGAATTCAAGTTGTTGCCCCATTAGGACCTAGATAGCGACCACAATTGGTCCTTGATCTAAATAAAATAACATTTTGATGTAGTCCAAAGGAGGAGAGAAACAAGAGATCAGAAAGGAAAAGGGTGATTTTGGTTGGTTATTGTTGTCATGAATGTAGAGATAAAGGAGGAACTACAAGGCTTAGAGGGCATCAATAATATCCCCCAAGAGAATGTCTGTCATGATGATGAATACCTCTATCATGGACCTGTTAGACCCCTAATGGGTTGTATTGTGATAGGGAAGGATGTGACTCATCCTTGAGTCGCTCAAACACACACATACATATGCAAATTATATATATTGAGCCATTGAGTTTACATAAAATCCCAAAGGAACTTGAAAAAAAACATTACATAGTTTTTGAACAAAACTAGTTTAAAGATAAGAAGAAATACAACATCCCAACTTCATAAATCCAGACCACATGGGGTTCTAATTTGTAGCAACATGTCATAGTTCTACAAGAATATAACAACATCATTTTTTCGTAGGATCTATGAATCACGAAAAACAATACACATCCAAGCATTCACATTGACTTGCTATCAAAAGATTTAAAATTGTAGGTTTAAGAGAATATAATTTCGTGTGAAAAACATAGAATAATAAAAAATATTAACTTTGAAAGATTTACTTTTAACAAGAGAGAGTATATATTATTACAAATTTCCATTTTGACTAGCATGCATTTCCACTGTAACGAGCATGTATTTCCACATGGCCTAACATGTGAAAAACTTCACATCGAAAGGGTTTCTAAGTCATAAATGTCTATTTTAGGTGAACCAAGACCTCAAGGTCAAGGAACCTCCTAATTTGTGACCTTACTTTAGTGATAGAAGAAGGTACACCAAGTCTTGCGTCCTTAGCTAGAGACTACAAGTAGGTGCACCAAGGTTGTGTCCATATTGTGTAAATATAGGTAGGTCCACCAACAATTTTGTACTTACAGTTTATGTGATATTTAAAGTTTGTCATCATTGATATACAAAACTAAAAAAATGTAATCATAGATAACATTTAGTTCAAAAAATATATAGCCAAGCATGATAAGGAAGTTTACATAGAAAAACATTATCATAATGCCACTAGTTTGGCCAAGTAGAAGGTAAAGTGTATGTTGGTTAAGAAAACTAGAGTATGGGCACGAGTGGATATTGGGGAAAGGGTCTCAATCAATCCTTAGGTATAACAAAAAGTCCTATATATCAATAAAGAATATATCTATAAATGAGGTATCATAGGGTATTATTAGGGTTGAACAATTTATACACATTCCTATGTAGATACCCATCCAAGGAACATTATCAATCTCATTTTCATAGTCAAACATGCAAGGGGTTAATCATAATTCTCAACAAATCATATGACAATATTTAGATCATAGTAATAGTCATAAACCCTGACCAAGAGTTGGATTAGAGTATAATACCCATTTTACATGATTTTGTGATTTGGATAAATCAAAATGCATTATAATGCATATTTTAAAAATAATCACAGTTTTTGAGTAGGAACTAGATGATGAAAGTAATTTTAATGGATTGCTTATATTTCTTTGTAAAAACTAATATGCTTACACAAAATTATTGAGCAAAGGTTTTTTTGGAAATTAAACACTTTATCAGGGATTTTCAAGATTAGTGGTGTCAGAGAGGGAAAAACATTTGTCTGGGAAAAAATAAAATTTACGGTCCAAGATCAAACAGTTGGTGCAACTATGTGGTGATTGTCCATGATCTACTATGGGTCCATAGAATAACAAGCAGGAAATTGCTGATAAATGATTGACAACTATCGTCTCCACTCATCCTTCTTCAAAAGCAACAAGTTCACCACAGTAGCGTGGCTCATATACACAAATTAAGAATCAAGAAAAAGGGTGTTCAAAGAATGGTTGTGAGATTATCAGAGAGTTTGTTTCATCTTCATACATTGATGGGTGGCAGAATTTGTTGTATGATAGGTGATGAGAGGGTTAAATCATGTATGAACGCTTCTAAGAAACAAAGGGATCAATCAAGAAGGGTGAGAGAAATTTGATGAAATTTTTATATAGGATGATGAGATCTAGGGTTAAGTGTATGGGTTTTTTCCACCACCAGGGTCATAACAGGCCAAAGGGAAAGTTTGAATCTTGTGCCTAATTTCCATGGATGGGTGAAGTTGGTTATCCCTAAGGTCTTTGTAGGATTCATAGGGAAGAATTCACCAGATAGGATAGAGGATGTAGTGAAATTGAAAAGCTTCATGTATAGTCTACCCCACAATCAAAAGAGGTAGACAATAACCATGCTTCACTAAACTAGGGGTGTGATCCGTGCATATAGTGATCCAATGACTATGGCCGTAAGGTTATGGCCTAAGTTTGAAGGGTTCATGGTTTGCCCCATATATTGCACAACCACACACACACATACACACACACATATATATATATATATATATATATATGTACACACATATATATATAAATATAAATATGTATATATATACATATATATATATACATATATACATATATATACATATACATATATATATATTTATATTTATATATTTATATATATTTTGTAATCCAATGGTTTTGGTTCAAGTCATGAAATGAAAAAGGAAAAAAAAGGAAGAACTTTTTGGGGTTTAAATTTGAAGAAAACACGAAACATACATACAAGATCCAAAAATAACTCAATGTTGCATAATTATGATTTGATGTCCTATTCTCATAGAAAAATATAGTGTATGATTGGAGATATTGAATTGTCGAGTTATTCATAGCATAATATGAATATAAACATTAGTATTTCATCTTCATGCAAAGCTAAGCGATTGGTAGAATATGCACTGTAATTTTTTTTCTAATTGATGAAGTGAGGAGTTGCATCACATCAAGAGATTCTTTAACTAATAATAGATGAATAGGGGAAATGTTGACAAAATCACTTCACCACATCCTCTCCTCCTTAAAAATATTTTGTCCTTAATATTTAGGGATCCCTTAAGATTGAAGGAATCTTTCCTCCATATCAAATTTGATTGGGATTTCCTAATATACAAGAGTGTCCTTCGACTTGATAGTGTCATGGTTAAGAACATCACTAGGGTGCTACATATTTTATACATGAAAGGTATTATGCATCTATGTACTACATAGGTAAGATAAAAAAATGTATATTCTTTGATGTGATGCATATATTTTAAAAGGATCATTATACACATGACTATATTCTTATATATTATTTATAGTTGTCCTAATTGGCCTTATCATTAGGAATACATGATTACCCACCAGAAAATACAAATTTGTCCTATGAGCATATGCATATGACTTTTGAAGATCGTCCCCTTTTTAACCTTTTCTTGATAATATTCACATCATGCGATACCCCATTCTATAAGATCAAAATTACTCAAAATAAAACCTCAATTATAACCAAATAACCATCACTATCAAAAACTTTCACATAAACAAAATGGAATAACAATTATAAATCAACCAAAAAATCATATCAACAAGGTCCTTCATGAATTAATATTCTATAATGTCTGTACAACATATGGATTAGTGACCTTACTCCCTCTTGTATAACAAAAGGAGGTACACCAACTCATATATGTACAAAGGTACACCATTACAAAGCATACATGCAAAAATTTTGAGTCACCAATAGAAACTTGTAAGACTTCTTGCCTGGACCTAAGAATACAGAGACAACTCTAAGACTAACTACTCCAAACACACAAACATCAACTTCTTCCAAGTGATCCCTCGAACATCACTTACCACCGTATGCCATATGTCCTACAAAAGGCAGATCTTCTTCGCAAATACCTTAGTTGTTCCACTGGTCACCTAAAAAGACATGGAAACCAGAGGGTAAGATCCCAAGTACCAGTGATATGATATAAAAATTGATAACATTTATTAATCATGTTTCATAATTCATATTTATGTTTAATAAAGTAATTGGTATTCAGATTAACAAAGTTGGTAATTCAACAAGATGAAAGGCTATAACATGTATATACCTGGGCCATACACATACTTGTATAGAGTGTGAGTCACATATAAAAAATACCACAAGTAAATCACATTAAAGAACATCCATGTTATTCTCCAATTAAACATAAACATATATACTATACGGTGGAGTTACACATGTTTTTTTTTTACTTTGTGCGTAATTTGAGGCATACAACTCAAACTACTAGTTAGACTCTATAAAGCCTATCTAGTATTCCTTTCATGATATAACCATATATGGCATCCAATAGATCTCTTAACAACTCCTATCAAAGCAAGGGTAAAAAATTAGTGTGTTAAAATGATGGATCTACCATGTAATTTCTCAAAAGTAGATCCACATATTACATGTCCATCCTGGGTACACATGCCAGAACACCAATCACATGGCATACAACCCATCAAAGACTAATGTACGACCATAACCACTCTCCATCACATATCACCTGATGATCGGAGGCAACTGAGTACCAAAAATATTTAGATATGTTAGGGTATACCAACCCCAATCATCCCCATGTATTCACTAATATACAACTCCAAGCATCTTCTCACAAATTCAGACTGCAACAAGATTGATTCAATTCACTATATCTCCCAACGACCCATGGAAACTAAATATATGGACTCAAAGCACTATATGATTAGGGTTGAACTCAATTGATTATATCCATTACTCATTTTAAGGCGGCATCAATTGAATTACATACAATGTACAACAAAATATCTATATGTTAATCATGACTCTGCATCTTCAGAAGACATTTCACACGTTACCAGGCAATTCATCTACCCAATTTAGGTATATGTAACACCTTTGACCATACAGAGGTCAAGGAACTAATCTATGGAATTACATGCCCAATTGATCACAAGGAACACCCAATCAAGATTCATGTATCATCCTTGGACATTAAGGCCCAAAACATCAATCTAGGGCACAACAAGTGATACAACCCATACCTTGTCTTACTGATAATTTGAGGTTTTAAGATAAACTTTATGTTATTTGAATATTTATTAATACTTTGCATTATTAACTGGTTGAATTCTGATGTTATCTTAAACATGTTATTTTCTAAGACAAAATTTGTGTTCCACATACTTTGAGATCTAAAACCTAGTCATATAGTAATAGCCCCACACATGTTTGTTACAAAAAACATTTAAGTAGTTAATTAATTCTCTAAGTAAGAAGCCTACATCACCTGGAGAAATGTTTTCTATGGCATGTGTATAAAGATACTTACTTCTAAAAATGAGAGAGATGCATTTAGATTTGAATGTGTCAGAAGAAGGTGCACTAGTTGCACTATTGCATATTAGACGTACATTCTATGATCAAATCAAAGAGCTTCAATAGAGTGACAATGAATTGAAGTAGATCATGCATGATACGATAGTAGGAAAGAGGATAAAGTTCAAAATTTCAAATGATGGGTTGCTATATAAACATGATTAGGGATGTACATTTATCGATCCAAACTGGAGGACCAGACTGACGACCGACTTAACTTTTAGTCCGGTCCTCGTTCTGTTATTTTTCCTAAATTTGGTCCTCATTTTTCTCTGGTCTAAAATTGATAGAAACCGGCATGGACTAGATAATATCAAAACAAATTCTTATTTATTAACTAAATCTAATATGTATGAAGGATTGTGCATATGTACAATTCATTATCAATGATTCTCAAGCTTACAAATATGTATATTAATATTGTGATCTACATAATGATCTCATTATAGAAACAAATGTCAATAACATTATCCATTGCACTTATAAAAGCACCATCTAGCCACTAAGCAAAATTTTAATATTGCATTACATTTTGGCATCCAAAAATTGAAAGGATGTTGCACATTAAATTAAATTGTTAATAAATTAGCATGTTACGTATTGACTGTCACATAATTCAATTTCATAATAATAATTTTAAGTGTTAGTTTTTTATGTGTGATAAAAATTAATGACAGTTAGTCTAAAATGTGATATAATGTGTAAGCATTATATTAGTAATGTTCCTAATAGTCTTATAATAGTTTACTCATTGTGTAACTTAGTTTGTGTTGTCAAACTCAAATGGATTATTAGTTCTTTTATAATTTTATAACATAGTTATTTTATATTTTCTAATCAGGAGTATATGAATATAGGTTATCCAATATGTTCTCCGTATGATCCTTGATTTTTTTCAATCTTGACCAGTTCTTATTTGGTCTGCTGCTCAGTCCATGATTTTTTAGTTTATTGGATTTTGGTTAGCTCCTGTATGAGTATGGACCGATGTATAACCTTTAGCATGATAGATTTTATGTGCCAAATGAAATTGAATTAAAGAACCAGATTCTTGAGGAATCCCAATCTTCTACAAATACAATGCATCTTGGTAATTCCAAGATGTACATAAACCTTAAGGAACTATTTTGGTGTCCAAGTAGGAAGAGACACATGGATGAGTATGTAACCAAGTGTGGTATGTGCCATCAAGTCAAGGCTGAACACCAGAAGCCAACATGTACCTTACAACCACTCCCCATTCCTATGCATTATTGGTATCATACTACTAGAAACGTTTTGGTAGGGTTTACCTAGAACATCACATGGTTTTGACTCTATATGGGTGATTATGGACAAACTAACTAAATCTGCCAATTTTCTCCTTTTTAAGTCAACATGGGATGCACCCAAACTAGACAAGGTCCAAATTGATGAATTAGTTAGATTTCATGGAATACCATTCACTACTAATATCTAACAAAGATCCCAAATTATTATCTAGATTTTGAAATCAACTACACCGTACCTTGGGAACGAGTTTAAAGTTTATCATAACATTTCACCCTCATATAAATGGACAGTCTGAACGCACAATTCAAACCCTAGAGGACATGATGAGAGATTGTATATTAAAATTTAATGGTAGTTAGGATAGTCACCTTAGTCTTATGGATTTTGCCTATAACAATAATTATTATTCCAATTTAGGTATGGCCCATTATGAATCATGTATGGAATTAAATGTGGATATCCTATTTGTTAGTATGAGGTTGATGAGAGGAAAATTCCAGGTCTTAAGTTGGTGGAATAAACAACTAAAAAGATATATGTGATTAGACAATAGTTGAAAGATGCACATGATAGATAGAAAATCTATATAGAGAAAGTATGTAGACCACTTCATTTGGGGATGGAAATGAGACTTACTTAAAAGTATCACCATGGAAAGGAGTGTTGAGTTTTGGAAAGAGAGCAAACTAACTCCTATATACATGGGTCCCTATCCAATCATTTTGAGGATTGAACTAGTAGCATACAAACTTGAACTTCCTCCTAAGATAGCCAATGTACATGATCTGTTTCATGTATCCATGTTTAAAAAGTCTCATCCTGTACAGATAAGTTCATAGATCCATAGTGCAGCTAAGAAAAGATATCTCCCATACCTATAGTGAAGGTTCTTTTGAGGAATCACGGTGTAGATGAAAATGAGTGAGATACCTCTAGTGAAGGTTCTTTGGAGGAATCATGGTGTATATGAAGCTACATGGGAAATAAAGTTAAAGATGTGTAACAATTATCCTATACTCATTTAAGAAATTGAGACACATTTTTTATTAGAGGGGGAGATGTTTAAACCCATCCCTTGTCTTATTGTCAATTTGAGGGATTAAGATAATCTTGGTGTTAATTGAATCTTTATTAATAATTTATATTATTAACTAGTTGAGTTATGCTATATTTTAGCTTAAATTTGTTCTTTAATAAGTAAAAAAACAAGCGTTGTGCATACATTGATATTTGAATCTTAGTCGATATAGTAATAGGGAACACATGTTACTCTTTAAAGATATTTGAGGAATCCACTAATTAAGAAAGTATCATTTGAGATTTTTTCAATGTTTTATGTATAATTATATGAAATTCAATTATAAAATCAAGAAAAAAGAATGAAAAATATTGTATTTAAAATGAGAGAGTTAGGGAATTGGTGTGTTTTTCCCAACTCTGAGGTATATACACACCTAAATCAATTGAATCTTGACTAGATGCACACACCTCAAGGGCTTAGACACACTTCAGATCTTTCAAATTTATGAAGGGGCCTAAACTGACACACCCACTTAGATTAACACACTATACCCACAAGTGCACGAGATCATGTTATAGTATAGGCAAGTAGAAAAAATAGGGCCGATCCACCAGGAGAAAAGGAGGCACTAGAGCTAGGTTAATTTTGCCTAGGTTCCTACCGCAAAGTCTAGGGTTTAAGGGTTTGATGTTGATTTTTTTATTACACTAATGGTGGATAAGCAAGTAAAGGAGAACAAACAAGAATCAAAACCTAAATTACCATAGAAAATTAATTCTAATGAGCAAGGAAAGACAAGCTAAGCAAGAAAATGCAAGAAAAGCGAAAACTAGACTAAGGAAAACAAGAAGAGGTCTACACTACACTATGCTAGAAAACTAAGTATAAGAGAAATTAAAGACCTAAACTAGCAAGAACTAGGCAATGAACTAACTAAGCAAGTAAAGAGCTAATTAAGCTAACACTAGCTAAGCAAGAAGGCAATTAAGGTTTGAATGCAATTAAGAGAAGTGTGGGATGTTTGGGGGAATGCACTTGTCAAATGCGTTGGGGGTGATAACATGTGAACATTATGCTTTCATTTAGATTACCAAACCAAACAACTATCTAGATGCTAATGAATTTCCCTAAACTACTAACTAGCCATGGATAGGTTAGGATCTGTATAAGGGAACTAGTCCCTAACACATCCTACCTACCCTTACGAGGCTCAATTGGGTTAGGGTTTAGGTGAAATTCAATTAGGGTCTAGTCAAGCCTATGTTTCTATAATAGGGACTCTTAGGATAATTAGGGGCCGTGGGTAGTAATGTAGGGTGGGAGTGAGGTTTTAGACCTCACATCACCCACATACTAGCCTTGAGAAGGCTCCAAGTTAATTACACTAAGTGCTCCTATAGTAGCTACTTATATCTCTCACCTAGGTGTAGGAGAATTGATTAACATGTATAAAGGTGAATAGCTAATTAGGGATCCATTAATTGGACTTAGGAGCAATTCACAAAAAAGATCCACATATAAGTAACTTTCCTAGAATCTAGGTGATTTCAAGCATAAACCACAAAGAAATTTATGGGAAATGAGATAGAAGTAGAACATAATCATTAACAAATGAAATTATAATGTTTACATATCATTTAACCCCAACATGGTATCAAAGTACCATTTTGAGCCCCAAATGACCCCCCTAAGGGGCCTAGCTACTCATAGAATAAGAAAATACAAGAAGAAAGGAAGAAGAATGAGTAGAGGAGTGGAAAGCCATGATGAGCTCATGACGACTCCTCCTTCTCCACCTCCTAGAAGAAACAACTCAAGCACAACCCTCCTACAAGGTGGGATGGCATGGGTGTATGGTGGAAAATGGCCAAAAACCGTAAAATAGGTGTTTTTGGGGTGGTAGATGAAGATAGGAGGTGAAATTGGGAGGCTAGAGTGGCTATAGGTATGGTCCGTTATGAATATTGTATGGAAGAAAGTGTGGGTAGCATGACTATGGTGGGGTGTGAGTAGAACGACCATGGTGGATGGGAATGGCCCTGGTGGGGACTCATAACACGACCATTCTGGCTAGCATGACCGTGTTGGGATTTGCTAGCATGACCACTTTGGATAGAATGGCCGTTTTGGCCAACTAGGTTATTGTTTGAAGGTTCTGTTGCTTGGGGCATGTCTCAGAATGGCCATTCCTTGGTATCATGGCAGTTCTGAGGTCCTTCCCATGCATTTGTTCTTGAACTTTGTCACCCATGGAGGTTTTTGCTTCAATACATTCTTTGATCACTTGGGGTAGGTTGGGAGTTATTTTGGCTTCATTTTGGACTCCTCTAAGTGAGGGGAAACCTGATTCAACCTTCCTCTCTTCCTTCCATAAAGTAGTGGGCAAAGTACCTATAAAACATGCAAAAAGCCTCAATAAGTGCATTTGATAGTAAAACACATATTTAGGGAAATAAAATGTAATCTAACGGTTGTATATGTGATTGAAGTGCAATATGACACAAGATTAAGCCCTAAAATAGGACTACAATACCACCCCAAACTTAAAACATACTTGTTCTCAAGTATGCTCTGACGTAATCTCTTTAATTTTTTAACAAACAAGAAATGACAAATGCATTGCAACAAATGTATATTGACTAAATGATCTCAGTATCTAAGTACATATATTTCACCTCTTTCATCTCCTCTTTTACAAACGAATCATAATTAAAGAACTGAGCATACAAACTTCACATATAGAGCATATAATACACAATCAATCCATATGAATATCATATAACTCCGGACAAATCGTTTCATGTTGGTGAATATAAAAAATGACTAATTTTGCTATTTTACATTCATGCATTCAATCTCATATGTCAATCCACACTAAGTAACCCACGTGGCTGTGAAAAGTGCAAAATGAGCTAGGTTTGATGTTTTCTAGCTCAATGGGCATGGAAATGGAAGAAAGGGTTGTGGTAAGGCTTTGGAGTGATATTGCATAGGAGCACTCATCTTTCCTTTATTTAGATGATATTGCATAGGAGCATCTTTTTTTGTATTTTTTTCTTTTTCTTTGCCCTTGGTGTAGTTAGGGCACATGGTGGTGAGAATGAAGCGGGGGGATATAGATATGACCACCCAAACTTTTGGTGGTGGCCAAGGCTGAATATGTGCTCTTTGGAATCCTTTCATGAGGCGGATATGTAAGAAGATGGTAGAAGAAAAGTGAGTCAAAGAGGGGTTGCTAGTATGGATTTCAACATGAGATCTCCTGCATGAAAGCTACTCCAACAATTTCATCAAGTAATCACACACCACATGAATGAGAAATATTGAAACCACACTTTTATCATGAGATTCTACAAAACCTTGAGCGTTTATGGCTTGCTAAAATCATAATTCAACCAAGCAGTTCCTAAGCATGAGAGTGGTGATTCACATGCAAAAAATCAAGAACTGAGGCCATTTAATAATAAACCATGATAATTCACATGCATTTGTCAAAGGTCAACATTTTCAATCCAATAAGTAGAGATTGGGTCAAAACACACTTTTAGGAAAGAATTTCTAAATTTGGACAAAAATTGGCCAAAATGGTGCCAAATTTCCTTCAGTCACATCTATGCCTTCATTATGGAATAAAAAGTAAGAAGTGAGCAAATCCTAGCTACAAACATGCAAAAATTACAAAAAACTCTACATGATACACAATGCATGGAAAAAAGATTTTTTTTTTTTAAATTATCCAAAAAAGTGCATGAAACTAACCTATATGATATGCATGTATTTAAAGAAAGCTCACAAAGTATGGATGCACAAGTTTGAGAGATGGTTATACTATTTGATCATCTTGAGCAAAAGTGTAGAACAAAGAACATAGAGGAAAGTGGGGTAAATAAAGGGCTTACCGCCCTACCACCATAAACTTTTAAACCATGCTATCCTCAACACGAAATAGAAGTATAGGATGATAGGGTAGAGGACATGGAGTGATGGTAGACAAAAGACAAGAGGGGAGAGAGATCTCAAGGTGTCCAGTGAGCAGGATATATCCACAACAACCGTTCTGTGCAGAACGTCCGATCTGGCTTGCCAACACCATGACCGTGCTGTGTGGAATGGTCATGCTGGTCTCCTTCTTGTAACTTTTATTCTATTTTGCAATTATCTTTTAATTCTTGATATTCTCTTTGTTTGGATTATCTATGCATCATCTTTCCTCCTGTATATGTTATGAAATGATTCATAAACAATAAAACCATCAAGTATAGCATGTGTGTTTTCTTAGAAAGTGTAAAAATAGCCAAAAGTATCAAGAATGAAGATTAGGTGAAAAATTCCCCAAACCAAGGTGGGTTGCTTCCCACTAGCGCTAAGTTTCATGCCATCAACCAAGATTTTTGGAGATTCTTCAGTCACACAAGCATTTATGATCGTAGTATTCCCATTCGTGCAATAGCTACACCTCTTATTTGCACTCAAAATGTTTGTCATGTCCCATTGACCACAAAAGCTATCATCAAGTTTTCCATCCCAATCTCCTTCTTTCAAATGATCAGTCAGACTCTTCAAGTGACCATGTCCAATATCCTCATGTCGGGTTTGCCGGGTTGGGGTCTTGTACATGTTGATATTTATCTTCATGTCCATGAAAGAGAATGTCATTGTGCCACTGTGCACATGTATCTCAACATCAACTATAGATAATAATGACCTTCCCAATATGATGGGAGTCTTCCTATCCTCCGGGTACATGTCAAGAACAGTAAATCTTCCAAGAACACTGATGCCCTATCTTTGTCTATCATCACCAAAACATCTCCACTCTCCCTCTAGGAACTTTAGTGGAACGGTCCGCCAATTAGAGAGTGTAATGTGTCGGTTTCAACTTGTCTAACCCCAACTTCATAGATACACTATATGTCATCAAATTCACACTATATCCTAAACCAAGTACGAATTTGTCTATGTGATGCCCCCCTATGTAGCTAGGTATGAGAGGGTCCCTTGGGGTTTTCCTCTTCAAGGGAAGTGAGTGGTTGGATGATAGAGCTCACACGTTCATTGAACTTGAATCTATTTGGTATTCTCCCCATTGAGTTTCTCTTCAAAGTACACAAGTTCTTGAGAAACTTGGCATAAGATGGAATCTCAATGGAATGTTCACCTTCACTTGGTAAAAAACCTCTAGAATGTCAACATTGTGCTTATGCCTCCTTACTTTTGATGGCTAATCTAATTCTTTAGGGAATGGTGGCTCACTTTCACAACACTTGCATCAACATGATTTTCTTATGTCATGCCATGAGATGGAACACTAGAGATGGTGGGACCTACAAATGGAGTAGAAGGCAAAGCAAACAGTATCACGTGCTCAACACAAGGTGTCATATTATAATATTCAACAATTTCAATCACAATATCACCCTTGTGCTACCTTTGCCTTATTTTATCAACATTTCCATGACTTGTGGGCTTCTCAAGTGAATTTCCATTCCTTAGAACTATCAAAACACTTCATTGCTCATGATGGAGAGGGGGAACTTTTTGTGGTTGTGGAGGAGGTGGAAGTGATACTTGGTATTGGAGTTGAGGTGGAGGAGAAAATTGAGGTTGGAAGGTGAATTGATGGGAAAGTTGTGGTGATGGAGGGGGAGGAGGTGTATAAGACTTGGGATGGCCTTGGAATTGGTGTACGTGATGCACTTGATTGGGAGGTGTACTAAAGAGAACTTGAGTGGAATGGATAGGTCCACTTACTTCATTAAAACTCATTATGAGTTTTGAAGACATTTTTTTCCTCTTGGAGAGAAAGTATTGAAGATAGCTTCTCTATCCTTTCCTTAAGACTTGTAACATTCTTTTGGACACCATCAAAACTTTTCAACCTAGAGAGAACTTACTTCGAAAAACTTGAGCTATATCTTGGACTTTGTTGTTCCAGGTATCTATAAGGATGAGGTGTCTTCTCTCCTTCACTAAAGGACTCAACAAAATTGAATGTGTGACAAGGAACACTTCTCACTTGGTTCTTCATGAAATTCACCATGTCACCAAGAATCTTCATCACTTTTGGGATTGAATCACTATGAGTTGGAGATGTCACACCAAAGGAGCGGTTACCATCATTTGTCATGTTAGAAGCTTGAATTCTTGACCTTTCCACCATTGGTTCAAATAAGGGCCATGTCTCTTCAGGTTGATTAGCCATAAAATCTCCTCCACAAGAAGAATCCATTGTAGCTTTATCCATGGGAGATAGACCGAAATAAAAGGACCGAACTAGCTGCCACAAAGGGATGCATGGTGTGGGCACTCTCTCTACATCTTTTGAAATATCTCCCAAGCATCATGGAATCACTCATTACCCACTTGATTGAAGCTCGCTGCATTTGTGTCAACCTTGCAATGGAGTAGAATTTCCTTAAGAAGACATTCTTCATCTGTTCCCAGCTCATGATGTCCCTTCTTGAGTCATACCAATCTTTGTATTTTTATTTGAGGGAGAATGCAAATAAGGGCAACCTAATTGAGTCATCACTGGCTGTCAGTGTCCTGAAGGTGGATCGCACTTCAAGAAAGGAGTCCAAGTGCTTGTAGGGGTTCTCACTCTCTGATCCTTAAAAGGTGGGTTGGAGCCTAAGAAGACCAGGAGGGATGGAGAATTGTTCCCCTGACATTTGATCAACTCTACTAGCAATTGGTGATTTGTATTTTCTAGGCATGAAGTACTCCTAGAGTAGCTTGTGAGGTGCATTATGACCGTCCATCTTGTCTTCCCCGGTTGTTGTCACATGCACAAAGCAAAACCAAACAAAAGAGGACAAGTTAGAAAACCAATATGCACTAAGAATATAAAGAATAGATAATAAAGAATAGTAATGATGAGGACAACAAGAAAATATCAAAGCAAAAATAACTAGCTGGGCCAAGTGCCTTCCTCCTCGACAACGTCACCAAAAATCTTGGTGCATTTTTCCCAATCTCGAGGTATACACACCTAAATCAATTGAACCTTGACTAGATGCGCACACCTCGAGGGCTCGGACACACTTGTGATCTTTCTAATTTATAAAGGGGCCTAAACTAAATCACCCACTTAGACGAACACACTATACCCACAAGCGTACGGGGTATTGTTATAGTATAGGTAAGCAGAAACAATAGGGTCGATTGATAGGGAGAAAATGGGGCACTAGAGCTGGGTTAGTTTTGGCTAGGTTCCTACTATGGAGTCTAGGGTTTAAGGGTTTGATGTAGAGTTTTTGATTACACTAATGGTGAACAAGCAAGTAAAGGAGAACAAACAAGAATCAAAACTTAAATTACCCTTGATAATTAATTATAATGAGCCAGGAAAGACAAGCTAAGGAAGAAAAGGCAAGAAAAGAGAAAACTACACTAAGGCAACCAAGAATAGGTCTACACTACACTAGGATAGAAAACTAAGCAAAAAAGCAATTAAAGACCTAAACTAGAAAGAACTAGGCATTGAACTAACTAAGACAGTAAAGAGCTAATTAATCTAACACTAGCTAAGCAAGAAGGCAAATAGGGTTTGAATGCAATTAAGAGAAGTGTGGGCTGTTTGGGGGAATGCACTTGTCAATTGTGTTGGGGGGTGATAACATGTGAAAATTATGCATTCATTCAGATTACCAAACCAAAGAACTAGCTAGATGCTAATGAATTTCCCTAAACTACTAATTCGCCATAGATAGGGTAGGATGTGAATAGGGGAACTAGTTCCCAACACATCCTACCTACCCTTACGAGGCTTAATTGGGTTAGGTTTTAGGTAGAATTCAATTAGGGTCTATTCAAGCCTAGGTTTCTAGAATAGCAACTCTTAAGGTAATTAGGGGCTGAGGGTAGTAATGTAGGGTGGAAGTGAGGTTTTAGACCTCATATCACCCACATTCTAGAGCTGAGAAGGCTCCAAGCTAATTACACTAAGTGATCCTATACTAGCTACTTAGATATGTCACCTAGGTGTAAGATAATTGATTAACATGTAGGAATGTGAATAGCTAACTAGGGATCCATTAATTAGACTTAGGAGAAATTCACAAAAAGAGCCACATATAAGCAATTTTCCTAGAATCTAGGTGATTTCAAACACAAACCACAAAACAATTTATGGGAAATGAGATAGAAGTAGAACATAATCATTAACAAACAAAGATAATATTTACATATCATTTCCCCCCCAACATGGTATCAAAGTAACATTTTGAGCCCCAAACAGCCCACCTAAGGGGCCTAACTACTCATAGAACAAGAAAATACAAGTAGAAAGGAAGAAGAATGAGTAGAGGAGTAGAAAGCCATGATGATCTCAGTGAAGACTCCCCCTTCTCCACCTCCAAACATCAGTAGACGAGCATAACCCTCCTTGAAGGTGGGATGGCATGGGTGTACGGTGGAAGATGTCCAAAAACCCTAAAATATGTGTTTTTGGGGTGGTAGATGAAGAAATGGAGGTGAAATGAGGTCAGAATTGATAGGAGGTGAAATGGAGAGGCTAGAGTGGCTATAGGCTATCTAACCTTGGGATCCACCCACACCTATATTTATATAGGTGGTGAGGAAGCACTAGGTCAAGTAGGGGTTAGAATGGGTAATTCAATGCAAAAGGTGGTAAGATTTTCAAGTAGTACGATCGTGTTGGGGTGTGAGTATAACAATCATGGTGGATGGGAATGGACATGGTAAAAAATGAAATGAACATGGGAATTCTAGTTTTTTGGGACTCGTAGCATGACTGTTCTGGACAACACGGCTATGCTGGGATTTGCTAGCACAATCGTTCTGGCTAGAATGGCCGTTTTGGCCAACTGGGTCATTTTTTGAAGGTTATGTTGCTTGGGGCATGTCCTAGAACGACCATTCCTTGGTAGCACATCTAATCTGAGGTCCTTTCGATACATTTCTATCTTGAACTTTATCATCCTTGGAGGTTATTGCTTCAATACATTCTTTGATCACTTGGGGTAGGTTGAGAGTCATTTTGGCTTCATTTTGGACTCCTCCAAGCGAGGGGAAACCCTAGATTCAACCTTCCTCTTTGACTTCCATCAAGTAGTGGCCAAAGTACCTATAAAACATGCAAAAGACTCCATAAGTGCATTTTATAGTAAAACATATATGGAGGAAAATAACATATAATCTAACAATTGTAGATGTTATGACACAAGATGAAGCCCTAAATTCGGGTTGCATCAGGAATACCAACAGGTCACCAACCAATGGGCTGTTATACAAGCTGAAAAAACAAGCTGCATCGCCACCAAACACATCCAATCAATCACAACTAAGTATATAATGTTTTATCTACATATTAGAATTTAAAAAAATCATTGGATTCATATCTCAATTTTTTTTACACAAATAGTACTACACCATAGAAAAGTCAAACAAAAAGGCAATTTTTGGGGTGATTTAGGGAAGAACATGAAGAATAGTGGAAATAGAAGACCTAGCCACAAATTGATCATGGTAATTTAGTTTTAGCCGTATATTCCTTCAATCTTGATCCTTTCCTAGCTCAAAGTCTATTATATGGCTCATCAAAGGTTTCTTTTAACCTCCCCTCTTCATCATTTTCCTCTGCTAGGTACTATTTGGACCAACATACCTAACATTAGGCTGTTTGAAGGTGGTTTTTGGATCATTTAGCTCAATCCAAGATGAGTAGGCTAAAATCTAGACATACCAAGCCTAGATTCGAGACTATTACTCTTAGATTAGATCTATGTGAGTGGAAAACAATCATCTAACCCCGATTTTAGTGAAATCAAGCAAACAATTGTAGAGAGCATGTACTACCTTTTATGTTGATGATTGATTTCAATTTATTATGTTTGAGTATGAGATCCTAGATGAGTGATTGACTTCTTAGTATACGTTGATGTCTTATTTATGCTTTTAGATCCAAAATAAATTATCTATGAAGTTTTGGTAAATATCAATGGTAAAACTAGAGGCACTATAACCCAGAGTTTGTAATAATTTCCAAAATAATGAATCATATTATGAATCTGTGATCTAGTTGACAATTGTTTATAGTTACATACTTATGTAGTTTAAAGAGTGGTTTATTTGATCAATTATCAATATGACCAGTTTACCAGTTCAACTAGTTTACTTTATTGATTCCACTTATTGAGATTAAGATCAAAGTTTAGAACATGAAAATAGAAGCATTAAGTACAGAGTTAATTTAAGAACAATATAGTAGTAATTCTATGAGTAAAATTAAAGTCAACTAGATATTTGATGCGATCAACACCTTAGAATTCATCATAGAGGTATGAACCATGAAGTCAGAAACATGCTTACTGAATGGAAGAGTCTAGGATGAGGTAGTTGGAGCATACCATAGAGGTATTGAGACTCAGCTCATTCAAGATGGAAAATAGTGAGGTACCCAATATAAAATAGATATTTTGATGGTACCTAGTACATTTCAATTAGTTTCGATATTGTTTAGTGAGTCAGCCCTTGTGGAACCATAAATGTAGGCCGTTAAACCAAAAGATTTGTGTAAAGAGTGAGATCCCAGAGGGGATCCACTCCCTACTAAAATAAAAAGACATCATTCCATAAAACCAAACACCAACATAATTTTTTTGCAAAAGATATGACAACCAATTCATTCAACATGTATGTATCATAACACCAAAAATAGCAGCAGAATTCATAAAGTATCCTAACATTACAAACTTGTTATCATCAGAAGTCTTTCACCACACATGGTGAGATAAAGGAAAAACTAACTAAACATAGGACTAGCTAAGGATCACCTAACAACTTCAATAAAGTCTCCCACAAAGTTCCAGTTAAACTTGTTGAGGTCTTGGTCCAACCTAGTTGTCTCATCCTTGACCTACTGATGGTCCACTTCCAATCAAAGGAGTGTCTTGAGTCACTAGAGTGGTAAAGGGAGGATTCATCCTTGGCATCCCAAACCTAGGGTTCTGGGGTGTCTCATAGCCAAAGGTTGTCAACATATGAGTTATCTCCTACACATGAGGGTTTTTCCTGTACAAGGCAAGGGTACTAGGTATAAGAAACCTATGAGAAAGGTTAACATCCTAAGGGATACAAGTTTGAAATAGTTAGATAACCGACAACCTCTGGCTATGATACCGTACTGTAAAAGTGAGATCCCAGAGGGGATCCACTCCCTACTAAAATAAAAAGGCATCATCCCATAAAACCAAACACCAATTTAATTTTTTCACAAAAAGGGATGATAACCAATTCATTCAACATGTATGTATCATAACACCAAAAATAGCACATAAATTCATAAAGTATCTAATCATTACATACTTTTTATCATCACTAGTCTTTCACCACGCAGGGTGAGATAAAGGAAAAATTAACTAAACATAGGACTAGCTGAGGATCACCTAACAACTTCAATAACGTTTCCCACAAAGTTCTAGTTTAACTTGTTGAGGTCCTGGTCCAACCTGGTTGTCTCCTCCTTGACTTATACCTGGGGTTGGAAGCGTATCCCACAAAAGGAAAAGAGAAGATGACATCAAAAGAAAGCCAATATGTGCATACTAAATGGAAATTGAGAAATTTAATAAAATAAAGGATGTCAAATAAAAGGCTTCCCATAGAAAAAGAAAAGGACTACCCAATCAGGCATAAAAGAAATAAGAATTTGATAAAATAAGAGCACGTCATCCATGTCTTTCACCTGTGATAATACTAGAACAATATAAACATGTTGGTAGGAAATAACGCATCTACCATAAATATGAAGTGAGTTGGAACTTATACACATCTAGTCTAAATATGGGGTGAGCATGGACTCGTATACATTTGTTAAAGAATATGGGGTGAGCATGGAGTTATATACATCTGCTCTGAGAAGGACATGATACACATTTGCTCAAATAATTTCAATTTGTAGGAATTATCACCTCTGCATTCATATGTGGGAATTTACACATCCACATAAAAACACATGTAATATTATACTAGAAGTCACCACATGATGCATAACAAAAGAGTAAGAAAGAATAAATCAAAGTATGAGGGATGATAACATCTAACAAATATAATGTGGGATCAAAGGATCCATATAAAATTTCTATCACATAAATGTACAATATAAATCTCCACCACAAAAGTGGGAAAATTTAGGGATTCATAACAAATAAAGGAATAAGCTGAAATCAAAAGAATGTCCATCAAATTATGATGATCAGAAACAAATAAGGTATTTCACATGGAATATATTCTCAAAAGAAAAAGAGATATTGTGTAGG
This sequence comes from Alisma plantago-aquatica, assembly GCA_963693085.1. NCBI lineage: Eukaryota > Viridiplantae > Streptophyta > Magnoliopsida > Alismatales > Alismataceae > Alisma > Alisma plantago-aquatica. Next base: position 28,189,649 of record OY856410.1, read on the forward strand.
CTATTGTCCATAGGACCAAGAGAAAGATGAAAATAGGTTTATACTCAAAAGGAATAATAGGGGATGCAAACATACCTTACTTCAAAGTCCTATGAAAACTCTTCACCAACCTAGTTATTTCCAAGGTCTATTTTGCCTAATTAAAAGCATTCACATGTATTGGGGTTTTTATAAAGTATAGCATGTAAAGAAACCCTAAATCTAGACGTTTTTGGAAAACCTTGGATTTTGACTCTGAAAATCTAACCAATCAATTTGTTAGGTTCTCCTGATCAAGAAAACATATTTATTTGCTTTATTTAGAGTTTATATGAATTAGTTACCAATTTTAGGACTTTTTATATGATTTATTTGATTCTCAAAAACCACCCAATGAAAACATAGAAATCAAGATTTAAAATTATTTTAATTAGAAAGATCTCATTTTTCTAATTCCAAAACATATTTTAACTTAGTTTTTGGACAAGAGAATCAAAAGATATGATTTTTACAATATTGGCCAATAATAATACTCAAAATTGCTAAATAAGCAAGAAATCAATGAGAGTGAGAGAGAGGAGATGAAGGGCCTAGCCCGACTGACATAGCCAATCAAGTGTGGAAATGTCACAGGTTAATATCCTGTGTGGCCCATACTTAAAACAAAAAGAAAGAGACATAATAGACAATAATACCCCTAATTGAAAAAAATCAAAGAAAGAAGTAAGAGAAGGGCATTATTGGTAATAAACTAAGGGATTCATCCCCAACCTCCAGCCCACTCCATCGTTGCTTAAGAAGTAGCTTGGGTGTAAAGTTTTGGATGATTTTCATTGGGTGCACAACTCATGAAACAGACAAGATGAGGAAGAAGAAAAGAACATGGCGAAGCTTACCTTGAGATGAATTGAATGCTGATGAAGCAAGGAGCTATGAGACAAGGTGTTGCAAGCCCAGAGAGAACTCAATCGACGGAGATGAATGATGCATCTTTGGGTGAAATTGTCACAAGAGTATGAGTACATACGATATGATGTAGATCTCCAAGTGGGGTTTAATATTTATAGGATGCGGCCATAAGGCCTATGGGTGAGGGATAAAAAATTTGGGGAGCAAGGATTAGACGTTTCAAAAATAATGGAAACTAGGGCTTGCGTAATTTTTTGATAGATGCGTAACTTGCTCACGAATCCGACGCAACAAAAATTTCAAAGAAAGGTCGAGAAACGACCGAGAAAATTGAATTGCAAAATCACACCTTACGCGGGTACTGTTCATGCACGGGAGTCTTCCTACCCAAGATAGGAGAAAAAATTGGCTCCATCCACTAGCAATTGGATGGCCCAGAAGTGGAGCAAAATTGTGACATATCAATGCTTACTAAATTCAAATTGAACTAAAGTGCATTATTTAATTATTTAGCTTTTTCTCTTTCTTCAATTGAGGGTGTAAACAAACTCTAAACATGTAAAATCTAAATTTGGCCTTAATTTTCACTTTTTAAGACTCTAGATGTTTTATTTAATTCTTTTATATTAATTCATATTTTCTCTTTCGTATCACATTAGTGACTTCCAGAATTACTCAATTAATGTGAAACTTCATCCTCAAGCAAATTAAAACATGTGAAACACGAATATGCTATTAATTTTGTTCCTTAAGATTATTTTTCTCATTATTTAATATTTTGGGCAATCACATACTTTCTCTCTCCTAATCTATTCATGAACATTAAAGATTATCCAAATTACATGAAAATTTACACAAAGTCTATTTTTAATGTGTAGATTACAAATCCAAGATTATTTTCCACTTTTAGAGTCATTAAGTATTTTATTTCATATTTTGAAAGAAAATCACCTTTTCTTTTCCAAATAAAATAGAAATAGTTATTATTATTCCAAAACTATGAAACTTGGCCTCCAAGCTAAATCATATCCAAGGAAAATGAATCTAAAATTATCTTTAACCAATTAGTATTCCTTTTATGAGGCTTACACTTATGGCCCATTATTATTTTAGTTAATACATTATATCATAATTATTACCATCATATTACCATAAACATGATATATGCCATTTTGATGCATGAAATATTATTTATTTATATTTTATCTCATTTACTTTATTAATTATATATTTATTTGGATAATGTAACATTTTCTCTCAGTGATGAACACATAACTCTCCTATGCTTATTATCTCTCTTATCATCATACCTTAATTAACATTATCTCATGTGATATTTTTTGTGTATCTTTTATTGGTCTAAAAACTAATATGAGGGTATTATGTCATATTTGTTTATATGTCTACATGTTAGGGTGATTTATTCATGCATTAACATGTTAGGGCTTCAATCAACTACTATTATGTATATCTTTATCCTTGTTTGGCTAAGCCCGAAGAACTAAGGTTTCTAACCTCTTAACCTGGGAATAGGATAAAGTTCTTGGATTCGATATGTTCCAATATACCACTCCTTAAAGGGATTTCATCCTTGAAGTCTAAAAATAAACTATTTACCATCTCTTAAAAGATTCATCTTAAAAAGTCAAACCACTCTATAGGTACAAAGGATAGCCACTAAGGTATCATGCAAAAAGGAAACATAACTTTAAAGTATAACTATGAGATTATGGGTTACCTTCAACATGATCTTCTTCATAAATTTGTTGTAGATACAAATCAAAGACTCTCCCAACACACCTCTCAATAGGTCTTCCTTTACTATTATTGCCATTATTCTATGGAGGTACATGAGGTTGTTTTTGTTGTTGTACTGGTGCATAATTATTATGAAGCTGGGGGCAACTAGTGTGAATATGTTCTGGTTCATTGCAATGATGACATATCAACTGTGTATCCTTCCTTTATGCAATGGGGTCCTCTTATCAATGATACCTTTCATGTTCATGATCACCGTCAGAGTGCTTCCTCTTAATACTATTCTCTTTGTGTGTCGGGGCATGGAAACTTGGATATGACTCCACAACTAAGGCCTTATCAACCATTTGCTGAAAGGTCAAGGGTAGTAGTGGAATTAGAGCATGACCTACATTGTAGTTGAGTCCTTGGAGATATAGGTCAGCTCTATGTTCTTCACTAAGTCCAGATGCATAGCATTCAAGCAAAAAAACTTTTGTACATAGGTGGAAACAGATAGTAAACCCCAACTTCTGTTGCTAATGTCGACATAGTCATGTCTCCTGTACAAGAGATGTCCATGTTTTGACAAATTTTTACCATAATTATGGAAGGGAATATGAACAACCCACTTGTTCCTGATAAGACCAAGGAATACTCAATAATGGAATTCATGAAGATGCAACCACCCCCCTTCAAGGGTGAAGGTGAACTAGAGATGGCTGATAAAGCTGATGATTTGGTGTTAGACATAAAGTGTACCTTTGATGGTATGGCATGTACTCCACACCAAAAGGTTAGGTTTGCTTCATATGTACTAGATGGGCCAGCTTGAGTTTAGTGGAATGGAATAACAAGGACTCGTGATATCTCTACCATGACCTAGGAGCAGTTTTTGGTGATTTTTTGTGGGAAGTACATATGCACTACTGCCCTAAAGAAGAAGGAAGTAGAATTCTATAGTTTGAAGCTCTGATAAGGATGTCCTACTTATCACATTAGGGTGTAAGGATGCAAATATCTCTTTTTCCATTAGCACAAAAGTAGCAAAGCGAACCTTTTGGTTCTAGGACAAGCCATGCCATCAAAAGTCCTTTGAGAAGGAATAATAGGTGATGCAAACATACCTTACTGCAAGCTCTGATACCATGTTGTAAGGAGTGAGATCCTAGAGGGGATCCACTCCCTACTAAAATAAAAAGGCATCACCCCATAAAATCAAACACCAACATAATGTTTTACAAAAAGGGATGATAACCAATTCATTCAACATGTATGTATCATAACATCAAAAATAGCAGTGAAATTCATAAAGTATCTAACCATTCAAAACTTATTATCATCACTAGTCTTTCACCATGTAGGGTGAGATAAAGGAAAAACTAGCTAAACATAGGACTAGTTGAGGATCACCTAACAACTTCAATAAAGTCTCCCACAAAGTTCCAGTTAAACTTGTTGAGGTCCTGGTCCAACCTGGTTGTCTCCTCCTTGACCTACTGGTGGTCCACTTCTAGTCAAAGGAGTATCTTAAGACACTGGAGCGGTAAAGGGAGGACATCCTTATCATCCCAAACCTAGGGTTCTGGAGTGTCTTATAACCAAATTAGTTGTCAACAGATGAGTTATCTCAGCATGCTATAGTACATTTCATGTGGGTCCATGATGAATCCTCCAAATTCACCCTCTCAGTTGCCAATTCTAAGGATTTTGTGCCGCATATCGACTGATCTACCCTCACTTTGAGTTTATTTTAAGTATCTCTTCAGTTTCATGTAAATAATGCTTTACTAGTTCTAATTACTCTAGTTTTCAATTTTTCCCTTCCTTTTTCTCTGTACATCAACCATCCGATCAAGAAATCTAACCTAGCAATTCCAACCATCCGGTCTCAAGACCGTTTGAGCCCATGCGGTCTCAAGACCGTATGAGCCCATTCGGTCTCAAGACCGTTTGAGCCCATGCGGTCTCAAGACCGTTTGAGCCCATGCGGTCTCAAGACCGTTTGAGCCCATGCGGTCTCAAGACCGTTTGAGCCCATGCAGTCTCAAGACCGTTTGAGCCCATGCGGTCTCAAGACCGTTTGAGCCCATGCGGTCTCAAGACCGTTTGAGCCCATGCGGTCTCAAGACCGTATGATCCCATGCGGTCTCAAGACCGTTTGAGCCCATGCGGTCTCGAGACCGTATGAGCCCATGCGATCTCAAGACCGTATGAGCCCATGCGATCTCAAAACCATTTGAGCCCATGCGGTCTCAAGACCGTTTGCTGAGCAAAACCAGATCGCATCACCGTCGACATCCACACTCTACAGCTCACGCAAGTAACACTCATGACCTGCTCGCTGACACCACAGCTGCCCACGACGGCCTGTTTGCCACAAGCGCCGACGTCGTCTACCTCACCATTGTCTCCGCCATCACAGCAGCAACTAGCACCTCCGCTGGTGCTGCGAGCTGCTCCAGCAGCCACCGTCATTTCCACCATTACTCCAGTAGCTATGGAGACCGTTTGCTCCATTTGCCCATGCAAACCGTGAGCTGTACTAACGGATATCATCTGGTTTGGAAACTGTTTGTTCATTTTCTATCCACGTGAATATCAAGTGACCAATGAAATTCAAGCCAAACCGAATGAGCGGCCATCTGAAACGGTTTAGGAAAAGAATGTATGAAGACTGTTTGGATCAGCTGGCAAGACCGTTTGCCTTTTTTCTCTTGAGCGAAGACCGAATAGGCATGCTGCGTAGACCGTTTAATAATCACGCATGTATATTCGAAGACCGCATGAAAGTTGAGGCTCGTGAATAGAGATATGTCCTCACATGCATAGCTGATTAGAGATATGTCCACGTGAAGGCTGAGGCTCGTGGGAGATCATTGATCAAATAAGTGTGGAGACCACGAGGAACGCATGAATGCATGCACACTGAGAAACCAAGACCGGGTAGCTTGCTGCTGTGGACACACTAAACCAAATAAAAAAATTAGTGGAGAGAAGACCGCATGCACACAGACCGCATGAGCAATAGAGCCGAAACCGCATGAAGCTGCAGATCGCATTAGAACGTGAAACCGCATGAAGAAGCTGAGAAGTGAAGATCGCATAACCCCACGTGAGCACAAGAACGCACAGTGCAAGACCGCATGGAGCGCTGCATTCAAATGGAGTAGCAAGACCACATGGCTAATTGCCTTATGAAACCGCATGGAATTGCTGTGCACACTACCAAACGGTTCTGAATAAACAAAGCAAACCGCATGGGACAAAAGGGCACGCACAAGGCGTGACTCCTTGGCCCAAGATATTTTGGCAAACCTATAAATAGAAGGGTAGAGGCATGGTGTTACACATCCCATCTCACTACGGCCCAAGGCTGCCGGACTGGGATCAGTTCCGGGACGCCGCCAGGCTACCCGAGCACAATTTCTGACCAAATTTCACCCATAGCCCCAGGATCTGGGTCTGAGCACAGATCTGGAAAGCTTCCAGACTGGGGACAGATCTAGAAGTCTGTTCCATCACCATCTCACATCCACCTTTGTTCTACCATCGTTCTACCTCATTCTACCCGTGCAATCCCGGAGGTAGACATGAGGATCGAGGCGGAGAGACAGGCGTCATCGACCACAATGGAGCAGTCCAGGAGACTGTGACAATCTACACCGGGCTGTCACAGATCTACTCTTCGGCTCCGACGATGCTTTCTTTCTCTCTCTTCTCTTTCTTTGTTGCTCCCTCTATGAGGAGCGAGTAGTTCCATTCCCTGGGGTGTGGGGACTAGCCCCGCTGCCCATGTTTTGTAACTTGTACTAAAAAGATGTTATCATTCTGATTCAATACTAAATCGTTCCATACATGCTTGAATGTTGGCCGCATTCTTGTATGCATCTATTGTCTTTCGTTGTGGTTTGTCTACGACCGCTCTTGAAGACTCGAATACCGATTTAGTTTTGGTTTCTGGTGTGTGTATCCACCGCGCATCCGTTTCGGTATCTAGGAATGCTTTCTAAGGAGTTGAGTAAACTCACCTCCATCGTTGTACTTTTGTACTATGAAATGGAATCAGTTGACGTACAAAAGTGCTACCTTGATAGGTCGAGGAACACACTCTGAGGAGAGAGTGGTGCAAAGTACTTGACCATTCATTTGGGAATGGCTGACGTTGCAACATTCTCACGTTTCTCGTAGCTATATCCTCGAAAGAGGGATAGTCTATAAGGATACTAATCGATTTGGTAATTATCGCTCGCTTGTTAGTTTTCCGATGCACGTTTCACAAGGTTGAGTAAGATTTTCTCTTCGGAGACTACATATCTTCATTGAAACGTAGATATGTACCAGATGAGAGTTACTCAACCTGTGGAGGATGTGTGCATTACTCTTGTCTTATAAGACATCGGTATTGTACAACATCCATGTATCTTGCTTACAAGTCTTGCTATGTTTGGTACAAGTACAATTCATGTGTAGTGGTGGCGAATACCCGCATCAACCTAGTGATTCATCATCATTTGCTAATCCTAGATTTTAATCATTAAACTAGTTTTTATTCTTGCATTTACTTTTGCATGTTTAGGTTAAACAACTCAAATCAAACTTTTGGTCTTAGACGATTGACTTAGATCGATACGAAACGAGAAAAAGGCACTCAGATTCTTAATGTTGTCCTTTGGGTTCGATCCTAAATCTATACTATGATAAGGCTTCCACACTCTTGTGGGGTTGGAGCATTTATCTAGCACCATTTGTAGGTAAACCTAGAGAGAACATCAACTCCCTAGGGTTTTTGGTGCATATTAGGACTTCCATTGGAAGAGTAATCTTTTGGTGTAAGTTCTAGCTTCATCAAAAAATGGCGCCGTTGCTGGGGACAACGGTATAAGAATCGTCTTTTTTGAATTCCGTGTCAATTTAGGTTTCTCTAGGGTTTTTCTTTTCTTTTCAAAAACCTAAAAAGTAAAGGTCTTAATATCGCATATCTTCTTGGATTTGAAGCGGTTGGTCAAGCCTGATAAACTCTTTCCTTGATTTCAAGTACCAATTCTCTTCAAAATGAAGCAGTCAACACCACCAATCATTAGATGTGAACTATGTGGTGACTATTCTCATGCATCGATTTACTGCTTCAATGTCCCTCCTCTCTACGTAATGGCTCTACGTCAAGTAATTGTGAATCGTATAGTTGGGAAACTCAAAGCAGCCTCTTCATACAACTATGGATATAACACAAGTTATAATCCATATCACCCTGGAGGCTACTACGAAAAACCTAACTATGGTGGATTTCAAGGCGTAGGCTGCAATTTAGGAGGGAACCTGGAAAACAATGCAACTCAATACAATGATGAGGAGAGCTATTATCAATATCAACCCAACGGGTGCAGTGAAGAGCCTTTCTATGAAGATCGACACACATTGATGGAAGAACTATGTGCTTTACAGACGTCGGTGGCTCAACAACTAGCTGATCAGACAGCCGCGATTAAGAAGTTGATAACCGATTTTGATCAACTTATGCAACCTGTCAACGCTCCTGAGCAACATGTAGAACAACCACCTATTTTAACTAAGCACATCCCTAGTCCACATGTTGAAATCAATTACGATGATGATTACGAAATCATGTGGGACATGCCTTCCAATGATCATCAAGAATCAATGCAAGGTGAGGAATCATCTTCAGAGTTAATAATTGAACCCAAGGATGATTTCTTCATAACATTACAAGAGAAAGAATCATCTTTTGAGCCAAGACCTGACTCGGAAAGTGATTCCTACACTATGCCCTTAGGTGAAAGATTGAGTAACCAATGTGAGGATTTTCTACAGTCAGGAGATCAATAGGGGATAAACTTCAATACTTACCCACCTTCTGACTTCATAGACTCAAATCCAACCATTGGAGAGAAATTGGCGATAATCAATCCCCTCAATGACAAAATCTTTTCAACTTCAGCTGTCTCATCAATAAAATCAGTAAAAGAAGGATTAATATTGCAAGGACTCTACACTCCTTCACAATCAGACTCAGATGGGTATGTGACCGATTCAGACAAGGATATGTCTTTTATGCAAGGGAATCAAATGTCTTCACTTCCAGAACAAAATCCGAATTGCCCTTATGAAGAAATTTCTAATCATTCGGCTGATTTAGGGACAAAATTTGAGGATAGAATTGATCAAGATTTTGATTCAAAAATGGACCATACCACTCTCACTGATGAAGTAGAATCAAGGGAGAATGACGGGTCTCAAGATGACAATCCTATGACCGGTCCTTTTCATGAGATGATATTACCTGAGTTACCACCACTACAAGAAGTCCAGTTGGAGCCAGTCCTCAAACAAGAGCATGATCTTTCTATTGAATCTCCTTCTAGTCACTTGAACGAGTTGACAATGCACTACGAAGAGAAACTTGAGCCATCTCTTGACTTTGGAATGGATAACGATATTACCGTAAACTCTTGTAATGACAAAAAGGACCCTTGGGAAGACATCAAGTCACAAACCTATCCCTCTATAGTCACTCATCCCTATGAAGAAGCCCCTCATGATATTCAAGAAACTGCGATATGTCCATTACCTGAGCTAGGTTCCATTCCTCCCTTAGAAACTCTTCCTGAGCACTCAATAGAACCGAAGGAGTGTTATGAAGAAGAACTGGAACAACAACATAACTCAGAAATGGTATATATTAGTCCCAATATCGGAGAAATGGGTTCATCAGGGGATTTTAGCCCTCAAAACGATATGTCATGGACTAATCTCTCCCATGAAGATACATCATTGGAACCTCTATCTCATGATCCCATGATTTCCTTACCCGAGCAAGAGTTCATTCTTCCAGTCAAATCCTCTTCTAGTTACTTGGATGAACTAAGGATGTTCTACGAGGAAAATTCTGAACAAAACCTTGCAAAGAAGAACGACGCTCTTACCAATTTCAACATTGATAAAGATGATGATACTTCTCAAAATAACTCCTCTGATGAAGAAATGTCATCCTGGATACCATATCCCACACAAGAAAAGCCAGGTGATGAAATGAAGCCGGAACCGGATCCACCACCCGATCCTGGACAGGAGGAAGTTCAAGTGGCCGACCCTCAATCAACTGCCCTAGATTTTGAAGAAAGAAGTTTTACTTTGAACTTCGAGGGTGAGCCACAACTGGAGGGCACAAGTGGGCATAACCTTGATTTCTCGCATAGTCCTCCAGTTTCAACTGCTTATATTTCACCTCCCTCGCTGATGGGGAAAGGTCTCTGTATTCTTCTAGACAGACAACGAGGCGAAAGAAATGTGCATCCAAGTCGTCGAGAAGACTCGCTTGAGTCGCCACAACCACCCAGTCAACAGGTTGTCTGGGCCACTTCCTCGTTCTCAGAACCAGCTATGGTGAGACATCTTTGCCGCACCTTCTTCCAACTACGAGGACCGCCTGGTTAACATTGCGCAACCCTTCCCATCCACCTCGAACCTAATATTTGTTCAGAAAAGAGCGAATTCATGAGTTCAAGGTAGAGGGCGGGTGGTATGACTTTCACTCCACCCTCTATCTTTATTGCTTACTGTTTTTCCATTCCAATTTCTTTTTCATAATTTTTCTACCTTTCTGTAGTCTTCCAAAAATAAAGCCTTTATCTAGTCACCTTTTGTTCTTTGAATCTGTGATCATCACCTCTTTTCGTTACAAATTTCCAAGAAAAGAATGCTTAAAACTAGCCAATGCGTGTTTTTCATCTTGAATAGTCTATAAATCCTAATGTCATACCCTCAAATAGGAAAAGATGATACACTTCAATAAGACTAAGATAGATCAAATACATCACACCTTTATCTGATTAATGGATCTGTTGTATGGATTTCTCATTTGATGTTTCATCATTTCTCTTTTTGAGTAGAGTGTGATGGAGAAAAGATACCCGTCACATGGAATCGCTAAGCAAACTACATCATGATCCAAACTCTCTTCTACACTTCTTCCTTCATTTTTATACCCCTCTATTCACTAACCATGCCAAAGTTTTAAGTTCGGTGTGGCACGCCACACTTCTTTATAGTGAAAACTAGAACATTGCCGAACTTTAAGTTCGGTGTGGTAAACCACACCTCTGCAAAACTCTAAGTTCGGTGTGGTACACCACACCTCTTTTTCCACTACCGCTTCTTCCATACCCCTCAATACATAATAGGGGCGTACCACCTTCTCATTTCACTTCAAAGAGTATACAATGATGATTGTGCACATACCGAGGTTGGTGAAAAATCTACCCCGATTAAAAAAAAGAGGCCTGGCAGCCCAAATATGCAAAAAACCAAAAATACACTTTCTCCTAAGCCATGTGAGAATGAATAAAAGCCAGAGTGTGAATAAAAACATGAGAGTTGTGCCCTGAATAAGGATAACCGATAAAGGTCTTCCCCGGCCGGTACATTAGCTACCCCCACAAAGGCAGATTCGTCGTGACTGGTAGTGAGATCCTAAGGATCCAAAAATAACCCCTTACCTCCTCCCGAAGAGGTAAATTAGCCAAAAGCCTTAAGCCAACCTATACACACTTCTGAGTTACCTTTAGAAAAAAAAATCGGGTGTAAGGGTAAGTCAACCAGTGTTGTGCATAAATCATTCAAAGTATCTCGATGAGTCAACTAATAATAAGAGTCTTGATTCAATCAGAGGAGAGACTCTTATCTCTTGATCATACCCCCATTCTCTCCTTTTTCAACACCAGTGACAGATCATATGCATTTTGTTGATTCTGTGGGTCTTTTCAAAGTCTCATAAAACTTTAAGCATGACCGATACAACAGAGAGTGAGAAGGAAATACTTCAGTGAAGTGAACTCAGAAATGAGGATATCATAAGATGTATTCCGTGATCTAAGAAAGCTTTGATGCTGTATCGATCTGAGCCATGAATAAAATTACAATATGACAATAGGATGAGGCAATCACGAGATGAACGATTTCATTGGCGACTGTTTTAAGTTTTCCGTTCCTCGGGATGAGCAACGCTTAAGTTTGGTGTTGTGATGAATCCTCCAGATCCATCCTCAGTCACCAATTCAAAGGATTTCTGACGCTTTTGCCCTAATTTTGTTTCGCCTCATTTTTCTTTTCTACGAGACCAACATGCATGCGTTTTGGCGACTGTCTTGGGCTTTTTCGTTCCTCGGGATGAGGAACTCTTAAGTTTGGTGTGGTGATGAATCCTCCAAATTCACCCTCTCAGTTGCCAATTCTAAGGATTTTGTGCCGCATATCGACTGATCTACCCTCCCTTTGAGTTTATTTTAAGTATCTCTTCAGTTTCATGTAAATAATGATTTACTAGTTCTAATTACTCTAGTTTTCAGTTTTTCCCTTCATTTTTCCCTGCAGATCACTCCCAACCATCCGATCAAGAAATCTAACCAAGCAATTCCAACCATCCGGTCTCAAGACCGTTTGAGCCCATGCGGTCTCAAGACCGTTTGAGCCCATGCGGTCTCAAGACCGTTTGAGCCCATGCGGTCTCAAGACCGTATGATCCCATGCGGTCTCAAGACCGTTTGAGCCCATGCGGTCTCTAGACCGTATGAGCCCATGCGATCTCAAGACCGTATGAGCCCATGCGATCTCAAAACCATTTGAGCCCATGCGATCTCAAGACCATTTGCTGAGCAAAACCAGATCACATCACCGTCGACATCCACGCTCTGCAGCTCATGCAAGTAACGCCCATGACCTGCTCGCTAACACCACAGCTGCCCATGACGACCTGTTTTCCACAAGCGTCGACGTCGTCTACCTCACCGTTGTCTCCGCCATCACAGCAACAACTAGCACCTCCGCTGGTGCTGCGAGCTGCTCCAGAAACCACCGTCGTTTCCACCATTACTCCAGTAGCTATGGAGACCGTTTGCTCCATTTGCCCATGCAAACCGTGAGCTGTACTAACAGATATCATCTGGTTTGGAAACTATTTGTTCATTATTTGTCCACGTGAATATCAAGTGACCAATGAAATTCAAGCCAAACCGAATGAGCGACCAGCTGAAATGGTTTAGTAAAAGAATGTATGAAGACCGTTTGGATCAGCTGGCAAGACCGTTTGCCTTTTTTTCTCTTGTGCGAAGACCGAATAGGCATGCTGCATAGACCGTTTAATAATCACACATGTATATTCGAAGACCGCATGAAAGCTGAGGCTCGTGAATAGAGATATGTCCTCACATGCATAGCTGATTAGAGACATGTCCACGTGAAGGATGGGGCTCGCGGGAGATCATTGATCGAATAAGTGTGGAGACCACGAGGAACGCATGAATGCATGCACACTGAGAAACCAAGACCGGGTAGCTTGCTGCTGCGGACACGCTAAACCAAATAAAAAAATTAGTGGAGAGAAGACCGCATGCACACAGACCGCATGAGCAATAGATCCGAAACCGCATGAAGCTGCAGATCGCATTAGAATGTGAAACCGCATGAAGAAGCTGAGAAGTGAAGATCGTATAACCCCACGTGAGCACAAGAACGCACAGTGCAAGACCGCATGGAGCGCTGCATTCAAATGGAGTAGCAAGACCGCATGGATAATTGCCTTATGAAACCGCATGGAATTGCTGTGCACACTACCAAACGGTTCTGAATAAACAAAGCAAACCGCATGGGACAAAAGGGCACGCACAAGGCGTGACACCTTGGCCCAAGATATTTTGGCAAGCCTATAAATAGAAGGGTAGAGGCATGGTCTTACACATCCCATCTCACTACGACCCAAGGCTGCCGGACTGGCCGCCAGGCTGCCCGAGCATAGTTTCTGACCAAATTTCACCCATAGCCCCAGGATCTGGGTCTAAGCACATATCTGGAAAGCTGCCAGACTGGGGACAGATCTAGAAGGCTGTTCCATCACCATCTCACATCCACCTTTGTTCTACCATCGTTCTACCTCATTCTACCCGTGCAATCCCGGAGGTAGACACGAGGATTGAGGCGGAGAGACAGGCGTCATCGACCACAACGGAGTAGTCTCGGAGACTGTGACAATCTACACTGGGCTGTCACAGATCTACTCTTCTGCTCTGACGATGCTTTCTTTCTCTCTCTTCTCTTTCTTTGTTGCTCCCTCTATAAGGAGCGAGTAGTTCCATTCACTGGGGTGTGGGGACTAGCCCCGCTGCCCATGTTTTGTAACTTGTACTAAAAAGATGTTATCATTCTGATTCAATACTAAATCGTTCCATACATGCTTGAATGTTGGCCGCATTCTTGTATGCATCTATTGTCTTTCGTTGTGGTTTGTCTACGACCGCTCTTGAAGACTCGAATACCGATTTAGTTTTGGTTTCTGGTGTGTGTATCCACCGTGCATCCGTTTCTGTATCTAGGAACGCTTTCTAAGGAGTGGAGTAAACTCACCTCCATCATTGTACTTTTGTACTATGAAATGGAATCAGTTGACGTACAAAAGTGCTACCTTGATAGGTTGAGGAACACACTCTGAGGAGAGAGTGGTGTAAAGTACTTGACCATTCACTTGGGAATGGCTGGCGTTGCAACATTCTCACGTTTCTCGTAGCTATATCCTCGAAAGAGGGATAGTCTATAAGGATACTAATCGATTTGGTAATTATCGCTCGCTTGTTAGTTTTCCGATGCACGTTTCACAAGGTTGAGTAAGATTTTCTCTTCGGAGACTACATATCTTCATTGACACGTAGATATGTACCGAATGAGAGTTACTCAACCCGTGGAGGATGTGTGCATTACTCTTGTCCTATAAGACATCGGTATTGTACAACATCCATGTATCTTGCTTACAAGTCTTTCTATGTTTGACACAAGTACAATTCATGTGTAGTGGTGGCGAATACCCACATCACCCCAGTGATCCATCATCATTTGCTAATCCTAGATTTTAATCATTAAACTAGTTTTTATTCTTGCATTTACTTTTACATGTTTAGGTTAAACAACTCAAATCAAACTTTTGGTCTTAGACGATTGACTTAGATCGATACGAAATGAGAAAAAGGCACTCAGATTCTTAATGTTGTCCTTTGGGTTCGATCCTAAATCTATACTATGATAAGGCTTCCACACTCTTGTGGGGTTGGAGCATTTATCTAGCACCAGTTGTAGGTAAACCTAGAGAGAACATCAACTCCCTAGGGTTTTTGGTGCATATTAGGACTTCCATTGGAAGAGTAATCTTTTGGTGTAAGTTCTAGCTTCATCAAAAAATGGCGCCGTTGCCGGGGACAACAGTATAAGAATCGTCTTTTTCGAATTCCGTGTCGATTTAGGTTTCTCTAGGGTTTTTCTTTTCTTTTCAAAAACCTAAAAAGTAAAGGTTTTAATATCGCATATCTTCTTGGATTTGAAGCGGTTGGTCAAGCCTGATAAACTCTTTCCTTGATTTCAAGTACCAATTCTCTTCAAAATGAAGCAGTCAACACCACCAATCATTAGATGTGAACTATGTGGTGACTATTCTCATGCATCGATTTACTGCTTCAATGTCCCTCCTCTCTACGTAATGGCTCTACGTTAAGTAATTGTGAATCGTATAGTTGGGAAACTTAAAGCAGCCTCTTCATACAACTATGGATATAACACAAGTTATAATCCATATCACCCTGGAGGATACTACGAAAAACCTAACTATGGTGGATTTCAAGGCGTAGGCTGCAATTTAGGAGGGAACCTGGAAAACAATGCAACTCAATACAATGATGAGGAGAGCTATTATCAATATCAACCCAACGGGTGCAGTGAAGAGCCTTTCTATGAAGATCGACACACATTGATGGAAGAACTATGTGCTTTACAGACGTCGGTGGCTCAACAACTAGCTGATCAGACAGCCGCGAATAAGAAGTTGATAACCGATTTTGATCAACTTATGCAACCTGTCAACGCTCCTGAGCAACATGTAGAACAACCACCTATTTTAACTAAGCACATCCCTAGTCCACATGTTGAAATCAATTACAATGATGATTACAAAATCATGTGGGATATGCCTTCAATGATCTTCAAGAATCAGTGCAAGGTGAGGAATCATCTTCAGAGTTAATAATTGAACCCAAGGATGATTTCTTCATAACATTACAAGAGAAAGAATCATCTTTCGAGCCAAGACCTGACTCGGAAAGTGATTCCTGCACTATGCCCTTAGGTGAAAGATTGAGTAACCAATGTGAGGATTTTCTACAGTCAGGAGATCAATGGGGGATAAACTTCAATACTTACCCACCTTCTGACTTCATAGACTCAAATCCAACCATTGGAGAGCAATTGGCGATAATCAATCCCCTCAATGACAAAATCTTTTCAACTTCAGTTGTCTCATCAACAAAATCCGTCAAAGAAGGATTAATGTCGCAAGGACTCTACACTCCTTCACAATCAGACTCAGATGGGTATGTGACCGATTCAGACAAGGATATGTCTTTTATGCAAGGGAATCAAATGTCTTCACTTCCAGAACAAAATCTAAATTGCCCTTATGAAGAAATTTCTAATCATTCGGCTGATTTAGGGATAGACTTTGAGGATAGAATTGATCAAGATTTTGATTCAGAAATGGACCATACCACTCTCACTGATGAAGTAGAATCAAGGGAGAATGACGGGTCTCAAGATGACAATCATATGACCGGTCCTTTTCATGAGATGATATTAACTGAGTTACCACCACCACAAGAAGTCCAGTTGGAGCTAGTCCTCGAACAAGAGCATGATTTTTTTTATTGAATCTCCTTCTAGTCACTTGAACGAGTTGACAATGCATTACGAAGAGAAACTTGAGCCATCTCTTGACTTTGGAATGGATTACGATATTACCGTAAACTCTTGTAATGACAAAAAGGACCCTTGGGAAGACATCAAGTCACAAACCTATCCCTCTATAGTCACTCATCCCTATGAAGAAGCCCCTCCTGATATTCAAGAAACTGAGATATGTCCATTACCTGAGCTAGGTTCCATTCCTCCCATAGAAACTCTTCCTGAGCACTCAATAGAACCGAAGGAGTGTTATGAAGAAGAATTGGAACAACAACATAACTCAGAAATGGTATATATTAGTCCCAATATTGAAGAAATGGGTTCATCAGGGGATTTTAGCCCTCAAAACGATATGTCATGGACTAATCCCTCCCATGAAGATACATCATTGGAACCTCTATCTCATGATCCAATGATTTCCTTACCCTAGCAAGAGTTCATTCTACCAGTCAAATCCTCTTCTAGTTACTTGGATGAACTAAGGATGTTCTACGAGGAAAATTCTGAACAAAACCTTGAAAAGAAGAACGACGCTCTTACCAATTTCAACATTGATAAAGATGATGATACTTCTCAAAATAACTCCTCTGATGAAGAAATTTCATCCTGGATACCATATCCCACACAAGAAAAGCCAGGTGATGAAATGAAGCCGGAACCGGATCCACCACTCGATCCTGGATAGGAGGAAGTTCAAGTGGCCGACCCTCAATCAACTGCCCTAGATTTTGAAGAAAGTAGTTTTACTTTGAACTTCGAGGGTGAGCCACAACTGGAGGGCACAAGTGGGCATAACCTTGATTTCTCACATAGTCCTCCAGTTTCAACTGCTTATATTTCACCTCCCTCACTGATGGGGGAAGGTCTCTGGATTATTCTAGACAGACAACGAGGCGAAAGAAATGTGCATCCAAGTCGTCCAGAAGACTCGTTCGAGTCGCCACAACCACCCAGTCAACAGGTTGTCCGGGCCACTTCCTCATTCTCAGCACCAGCTATGGTGAGACATCTTTGCCACACCTTCTTCCAACTACGAGGACCGCCTGGTTAACATTGCACAACCCTTTCCCTCCACCTCGAACCTAATATTTTTTCAGAAAAGAGCGAATTCATGAGTTCAAGGTAGAGGGCGGGTGGTATGACTTTCACTCCACCCTCTATCTTTATTGCTTACTGTTTTTCCATTCCAATTTCTTTTTCATAATTTTTCTACCTTTCTGTAGTCTTCCAAAAAAATAAAGCCTTTATCTAGTCAGCTTTTGTTCTTCGAATCTGTGATCATCACCTCTTTTCGTTGCAAATTTCCAAGAAAAGAATGCTTAAAACTAGACAATGCGTGTTTTTCATCTTGAATAGTCTATAAATCCTAATGTCATACCCTCAAATAGGAAAAGATGATACACTTCAATAAGACTGAGATAGATCAAATACATCACGCCTTTATTTGATTAATGGATCTGTTGTATGGATTTCTCATTTGATGTTTCATCATGTCTCTTTTTGAGCAGAGTGTGATGGAGAAAAGAGACCCGTTACATGGAATCGCTAAGCAAACTACATCATGATCCAAACTCTCTTCTACACTTCTTCCTTCATTTTTATACCCCTCTGTTCACTAACCATGCCAAAGTTTTAAGTTCGGTGTGGCACGCCACACTTCTTTATAGTGAAAACTAGAACATTGCCGAACTTTAAGTTCGGTGTGGTAAACCACACCTCTGCAAAACTCTAAGTTCGGTGTGGTACACCACACCTCTTTTTCCACTACCTCTTCTTCCATACCCCTCAATACATAATAGGGGCGTACCACCTTCTCATTTCACTTCAAAGAGTATACAATGATGATTGTGCACATACCGAGGTTGGTGAAAAATCTACCCCGATTCAAAAAAAGAGGCCTGGAAGCCCAAATATGCAAAAAACCAAAAATACCCTTTTCCTAAGCCAGGTGAGAATGAATAAAAGCCAGAGTGTGAATAAAAACATGAGAGTTGTGCCCTGAATAAGGATAACCGATAAAGGTCTTCCCCGACCGGTACATTAGCTGCCTCCACAAAGGCAGATGCGTCGTGACTGGTAGTGAGATCCTAAGGATCCAAAAATAACCCCATACCTCCTCCCAAAGAGGTAAAATAGCCAAAAGCCTTAAGCCAACCTATACACACTTCCGAGTTACCTTTAGAAAAAAAAATCGGGTGTAAGGGTAAGTCAACCAGTGTTGTGCATAAATCATTCAAAGTATCTCGATGAGTCAACTAATAATAAGAGTCTTGATTCAATCAGAGGAGAGACTCTTATCTCTTGATCATACCCCCATTCTCTCCTTTTTCAACACCAGTGACAGATCATATGCATTTTGTTGATTCTGTGGGTCTTTTCAAAGTCTCATAAAACTTTTAAGCATGACCGATACAACAGAGAGTGAGAAGGAAATACTTCAGTGAAGTGAACTCAGAAATGAGGATATCATAAGATGTATTCCGTGATCTAAGAAAGCTTTGATGCTGTATCAATTTGAGCCATGAATAAAATTATGATATGACAATAGGATGAGGCAATCACGAGATGAACGATTTCATTGGCGACTATTTTAAGTTTTCCGTTCCTCGGGACAAGCAACGCTTAAGTTCGGTGTGGTGATGAATCCTCCAGATCCATCCTCAGTCACCAATTCAAAGGATTTCTGACGATTTTGCCCTAATTTTGTTTCGCCTCATTTTTCTTTTCTACGAGACCAACATGCATGTGTTTTGGCGACTGTCTTGGGCTTTTTCGTTCCTCGGGACGAGCAACTCTTAAGTTTGGTGTGGTGATGAATCCTCCAAATTCACCCTCTCAGTTGCCAATTCTAAGGATTTTGTGCCGCATATCGACTGATCTACCCTCGCTTTGAGTTTATTTTAAGTATCTCTTCAGTTTAATGTAAATATTGATTTACTAGTTCTAATTACTCTAGTTCTCAGTTTTTCCCTTCCTTTTTCCCTGCAGATCACTCCCAACCATCCGATCAAGAAATCTAACCAAGCAATTCCAACCATCCGGTCTCAAGACCGTTTGAGCCCATTCGGTCTCAAGACCGTTTGAGCCCATGCGGTCTCAAGACCGTTTGAGCCCATGCAGTCTCAAGACCGTATGAGCCCATGCGGTCTCAAGACCGTTTGAGCCCATGCGATCTCAAGACCGTTTGAGCCCATGCAGTCTCAAGACCGTTTGAGCCCATGCGGTCTCAAGACCGTATGATCCCATGTGGTCTCAAAACCGTTTGAGCCCATGCGGTCTCAAGACCGTTTGAGCCCATGCGGTCTCAAGACCGTTTGAGCCCATGCGGTCTCAAGACCGTATGAGCCCATGCGGTCTCAAAACCGTTTGAGCCCATGCGGTCTCAAGACCGTTTGCTGAGCAAAACCAGATCGCATCACCGTCGACATCCACGCTCTGCAGCTCACGCAAGTAACGCCCATGACATGCTCGCTGACACCACAGCTGCCCACGATGGCCTGCTTGCCACAAGCGCCGATGTCGTCTACCTCACCGTTGTCTCTGCCATCGCAGCAGCAACTAGCACCTCCACCGGTGATGCGAGCTGCTCCAGCAGCCACCGCCATTGCCACCATTACTCCAGCAGCTATGGAGACCATTTGCTCCATTTGCCCATGCAAACCGTGAGCTGTACTAACGGATATCATCTGGTTTGGAAACTGTTTGTTCATTTTCTGTCCACGTGAATATCAAGTGACCAATGAAATTCAAGCCAAACCGAATGAGCGGCCATCTGAAACGGTTTAGTAAAAGAATGTATGAAGACCGTTTGGATCAGCTGGCAAGACCGTTTGCCTTTTTTTCTCTTGAGCGAAGACCGAATAGGCATGCTGCGTAGACCGTTTAATAATCACGCATGTATATTCGAAGACCGCATGAAAGCTGAGGCTCGTGAATAGAGATATGTCCTCACATGCATAGCTGATTAGAGATATGTCCACGTGAAGGCTGAGGCTCACGGGAGATAATTGATCAAATAAGTGTGGAGACCACGAGGAATGCATGAATGCATGCACACTGAGAAACCAAGACCGAGTAGTTTGCTGATGCGGACACACTAAACCAAATAAAAAAATTAGTGGAGAGAAGACCTCATGCACACATACCGCATGAGCAATAGAGCCGAAACTGCATGAAGCTGCAGATTGCATTAGAACGTGAAACCACATGAAGAAGCTGAGAAGTGAAGACCGCATAACCCCACGTGAGCACAAGAATGCACAACACAAGACTGCATGGAGCACTGCATTCAAATGGAGTAGCAAGACCACATGGCTAATTTCCTTATGAAACCGCATGGAATTGCTGTGCACACTACCAAACGGTTCTGAATAAACAAAGCAAACCGCACAAAGCAAACCACATGGGACAAAAGGGCACGCACAAGGCGTGACTCCTTGGCCCAATATATTTTGGCAAGCCTATAAATAGAAGGGTAGAGGCATGGTCTTACACATCCCATCTCACTACAGCCCAAGGCTGCCTGAGCACAGTTTATGACCAAATTTCACCCATAGCCCCAGGATCCGGGTCTGAGCACAGATCGGGAAAGCTGCCAGACTAAGGACAGATCTAGAAGGCTGTTCAATCACCATCTCACCTCCACCTTTATTCTACCATCGTTCTACCTCATTCTACCCGTGTAATCCCAGAGGTAGACACGAGGATCGAGGCGGGGAGACAGGCGTCATCGACCACAACGGAGCAGTCCCGGAGACTGCGACAATCTACACCAGGCTGTCACAAATCTACTCTTCTGCTCCGACGATGCTTTCTTTCTCTCTCTTCTCTTTCTTTGTTGCTCCCTCTATGAGGAGTGAGTAGTTCCATTCACTGGGGTTCGGGGACTAGCCCCGCTGCCCATGTTTTGTAACTTGTACTAAAAAGATGTTATCATTCTGATTCAATACTAAATCATTCCATACATGCTTGAATGTTGGCCGCATTCTTGTATGCATCTATTGTCTTTCGTTGTGGTTTGTCTACGACCGCTCTTGAAGACTCAAATACCGATTTAGTTTTGGTTTCTGGTGTGTGTATCCACCGCGCATCCGTTTCGGTATCTAGGAACACTTTCTAAGGAGTGGAGTAAACTCACCTCCATCATTGTACTTTTGTACTATGAAATGGAATCAGTTGACGTACAAAAGTGCTAACTTGACAGGTCGAGGAACACACTCTGAGGAGAGAGTGGTGCAAAGTACTTGACCATTTGTTCGGGAATGGCTGACGTTGCAACATTCTCACGTTTCTCATAGCTATATCCTCGAAAGAGGGATAGTCTATAAGGATACTAATCAATTTGGTAATTATCGCTCACTTGTTAGTTTTCCGATGCACGTTTCACAAGGTTGAGTAAGATTTTCTCTTCAGAGACTACATATCTTCATTGACACCTAGATATGTACCAGATGAGAGTTACTCAACCCATGGAGGATGTGTGCATTACTCTTGTCCTATAATACATCAGTATTGTACAACATCCATGTATCTTGCTTACAAGTCTTGCTATGTTTGTTACAAGTACAATTCATGTGTAGTGGTGGCGAATACCCGCATCACCCCAGTGATCCATCATCATTTGCTAATCTTAGATTTTAATCATTAAACTAGTTTTTATTCTTGCATTTACTTTTGCATGTTTAGGTTAAACAACTCAAATCAAACTTTTGGTCTTAGACGATTGACTTAGATCGATACGAAATGAGAAAAAGGCACTCAGATTCTTAACGTTGTCCTTTGGGTTCGATCCTAAATCTGTACTATGATAAGGCTTCCACACTCTTGTGGGATTGGAGCATTTATCTAGCACCAGTTTTAGGTAAACCTAGAGAGAATATCAACTCCCTAGGGGTTTTGGTGCATATTAGGACTTCCATTGGAAGAGTAATCTTTTGGTGTAAGTTCTAGCTTCATCAGTCCATTTCATAATAAAATGCATAAATATTAATGAATATATTTAGTTAAGTTATTTAAGTTATTATCAGAACTTCTGCCATATTGTATGATTTATAGATTTCAACACTCATTCTTATTTTATTTATACTTTAATTCAATTAAAAATATGTATATAGATTATCCTTATTTCTTGATGACTTCCACACACTGATCCAATAGCTCACACACTCAATTGAAATGTTTTTTAGGTACAAGTCTAGATCAATAGGAGGAATTAGAAGTTAGATTTCATTAGTAGTAGTCCAACTGAGGTCTTTAGAGGAATAGATAGTTTAGTTAGATAGTGTCTTATACTTCCTTTGGTCATAGGAATGTGAGAGTGAGGATTGTGAATATTTTTGTAATAAATTGTACTTAATTTATATTAAAGTTAGAAATATTTTTTCAGTTGATTATGTTGTTGAAGTCAAACTCTGTTGTGAACTCATGATGCTTATGATTAAACTAAATGCTACCAGATAAGTCAACACATATTCAATTAGTTCTTTATATTAAAAGAAATAAAATTTACTACTGATTTGCTAGTAAGTGGTTAAGAGTGAACTGCTAGTCTAATCTAACATTTACAAGCATAAACCTTGATTAATGGGTTTCGGTTGCATCAACAATGACCACTTACCACATAAAGCCATAACAAGGTTAAGTTCATGAGGGGGCCTCATAACTATAGAATATTTTATTGTAGCTTCATAACATAGAGACAAAAAATCTTCCAAAAGTTTTGGTTAAAACTCTCAAAGATACATGAGTTATTCTATTATTCAAGAGTAGGTCACATGAAGGACAAACTTAGCACATATGAGATATTTATAAGTAGAAATTCTACTTCCACAACTATTCCACAGCATGACAGCTAAAGTAAATCCCTAAAAACATTATGAAGGAGCTTTGAACAACAAGGATATCATTTATTTTGAATTTCACATTGTAGAGTTCAAAAATACCATAAAGGCACCCCTATAAGATCATTTTTCATCATAGTTTGAAACTAAGCACATGCATGCTTAACTACACATGTATTTAGCTTCAAGGGAGATATTCAAGATATTAAGATTTACATACAAATTTATATTCCCTTTGTACTTACTTAGATAAGCATGAATATTCCATCTTTTAGCTTATAAAAGGGATTAGGAGAAAGAATAGGGTTGCATGTATCATATATGTACTAAATGCATAATATGTTATATCAATCACATCACAAATAATGGAAATGAGTCCACTTTTCTATGAAGATGAAATCTTCAAGATTTACTCCTTTAAAGCTTCAAATAATTTTCAAGCTAACATGCAAGATGCAATCTCCTCATAAGATCTGAGTTGTATTTCTAAAAAAATCCAACATTTAGTCTTCTTTGATCCTAGAGCAACTAGGGAAACAAGGAAGAAGAAAATAAGTTTTATGACTAGGTCAAACCATAGGTAAGGAGATCTCTAAGGAGACCACAATGACCATAGCTCAGGGTAGGAGATGATGGAAGACCATCATGAGAAACAAGATGAGATGAAGCTTGTTTGCATGAAATAGGCTGGAGCTAGATTCAAGGGATGCAAGATGAGTCATCGATATCCAAGAAAAAATAAAGGAAGGATAAGATGCAGTAGATCATCGATTGATGGAAGGCAAAGATTTTATCAAATTTTCTCAACTGATAATTAGAGTTAGTGCTCTGGCTCCTTCTCCTAGCAGTGAAAGAAATAAGGGTTAAGGCGAGAGAGGAAGGGGGTATTTATAGGCTTAGAAGGGAAGAGAAGGGGAGAGAGAAAGAGTGCATCGACACTATGTGACATTGGTCATTGGATTTGTGACACCATCACCAATATCATCATTGGTAGGAGACCCAAGATGTTTCTTTGGTGGTTGATGGATGGAAGCTCAATAGTAGGCGTTAGGTGGGTTCTCATCAACGAATGAATGTAGGAAGTTCATCAGTAGCAGTTGTTAGTAAGTGAGACAATGAATAAAATTGGTAGATGATGACAAGGATCTTCAGTAGGTGACCCCTGGATCTCATTAGTAGACATCCATGGGAAATTCCACCAGTCTACATCAATATAGGGTTTCCACCGGTCCACACCACAACTATAAACCATGCCTCATTGCTTCGGTTGGAAACATATCAACCAATGATGGAAACTTGGTGGTAGGCACTGATGACACTATCATTAGTAGATGTTCAACAAGCACATCCAACCTCAACCAATGAACATGAAAGGAGGTTGATAGGTAAGAGATAGAAGATAAACACAAAGCATGTTATGTGCAAATTAGAAAAAGGACCTCCAAGCATGGAAAAATTTCACATCGACCCTCAACAGATAACATGAATCAACTAAGTACATAATTGCACTAAGCATGCAATTAAGGTATCCTAGCAACTAATTAAGATACAAACCATGTTTTAAGGTTTTAACCTAGTTTCAGTGTCTTACATCCATAAATCTCTAACAAAAATTCAACCCTTAAATCCTATGCAAACAAAACAAGGTAGTTCTTATGTATCTCATATCTAGCTCTCATGTGGCTTCTTGTACACTATGACAATTTCACAACACCTTCTCTCTCAGTATATCCTTATTCCTTAACTTATATAAATGGTTGTTCAAGATCAACATGGGACCTTCCACGTGTGAAATATCATCATCAAATTGAACCTCAACTGGCTAAATTGTCTATTTTATATCTAGATGACACTTCCTTAACATGGAGACATCAAATACATTGTGTCACTTCTGCAATTCTACTATCAAATCCAACTAGTATTGCACCTTCCAAACACAACATATGATAGGGTAATGTCCAATAAACCTAGGAGCCAACTTACCCCTCTTACTAAATCTTCTAACACCCATCCAAGGTGAAGCATTAAGATGTACCTTGTCTTCAACCTGAAGCTCTAACAACCTATGCTAAATATTTGCATAAGACTTCCATGTGTCCTGGGTTTCCTTCAACTAATGTTTGATCACTTTGATCTTCTCTATAATCTGTTGGACAAACTCAGGACCTAATAACTGATATTCACTGATGCAACCCTATTTTAGGGCTTATCTTGTATCAATTTGTACTTTAATCACATTTAACATGCTAGAAAGCAAAATACTTTCCTTAATAAGCATATTATTATTAAATGCACTTATGGACATTCTTTTCATATTTTTCATGTACTTGGACCACACTATGGATGGATAGGAGAGAGGAAGGATGACCCTAGGGGTTTTCCACCCTTGAAGGAGCCTAAGGAGGGTCAAGAGCTTCCCCAACCTATCCCTAGTGGCAAACAATCAAGTTAGAGCAAAGAACGCCAAAGAATGCCAAAGTCAATTTCAAAGTGCAAGTGATATAGCCCATCACAATAGTGGTACCAAAGTAAAAAATCACATAAAATTCATGTTTAAAGTAGATACATCAAGCCTTTCACCACAGTTATGGCCAAGAGAATGGCCGTGGTGTGCCAGATCCACCATGACCGTGCCATTCAAAACGACTGTAGTGAGAGGCTCCCAGGGAAACTAGCATGCAGAATGGCCAAGTGCTCCCTTCCTTCAACATGGCCATATGGCCCAAAATGCTCGTGCTACTACCATCCCATGACATTCGTGGTGACTCTACAAACTGCCCAACATGATTGTTTCCCACCACGGTTGTGCCATCCAAGCACCCAACTCCAATGTTTAATTGTAAATTCCACATCTTCCACCTCGCTCGTTCCACACCAGCATAGATGTTATACACTCCATCCACCACAATCATGGTTTCCAAAAACCCTAATTTATTTTGAATTCCCTTTTTGGCCCTAGTTAACTGTAGACCCCCCCAAACCCCTATAAGCCTTGAAGGCAACTGGAGGTCAAGGGTAGCCTCCTTGAACTTTTATTTTCACCTCCTTATCATCTACTGACCTTACTTCACTTTCATTTCATCACCATCCACCCCAAAATCCTTCCTTTAAGGATTTTGAACACTTTCCATTCCATTTTAATACCACTCCATCTTGGAGGAAGAAAGTGCTCAAGTCTGCCTCTTATTGAGAAGAAGATTCATCCAGTACTTCGAGTTCCATGACTTCTTCTACCTCTTTCTTCTCCATTTTTGTATTTCCCATTGTCATGAGTAGTTAAGCCCCCTAGGTGGGATGTTTGGGGTTAAGATGTGACTTTGATACCATCTTGGGGGAAATTAATGTGTATAATTTGAAATTTCATTTGATAATGATTATGTTCTACTTTTATCTCATTTCCCCTAGATTACATTGTGGTTTGTTCTAGAAATCATCTAGGATTATAGGGAAGTGGCTTATATGTAGATATTTTGGAATTTGCTCCTAGTTCCAACTAGTGGATCTCTAGCTAGATTCCCATCTTCCTACATGTTAATCCATTCTCCTACAACTAGTTAAGAGATCTAAGTAGCTAGTTTATAATCATTTAGTGCAATTGGCTTGAAAATACCTAAAGGCTAGATGGTAGGTGATGTGAGGTGTAAAACCCTCATTTCACCCTCCATTATTACCCTTGGCCCCCAATTGCCCTAAGAGCTTCTGTCCTAGAAACCTATACTTGATTATATACTAGTAGAATTCCACCAAAAACCTAGTCCAAATCAGCCTCATAAGGGTGGATAGGGAGTGATAGGGGGCAGTTCCCCTATACACTCTCTATTCCATCCATGAACAACTAGTAGTTTAGGGTAAGTCTCTAGCATCTATTTTGTTTTTTGGTTTGACAATTCAGATAAATGGAAATTTCTTGCATGTTATGATCCCCCAAATTATATTCTAGTCACATTACCCCAAACAACCCACACTTTCCATTAGTTTCTAAAACTATAATTGCTTACTTTCTAGTTAATGATTGCTTAATTAGTCTCTGCGACGAATTTCCTACTTAAGTGTCCTTTTCTTAGTAGTTAGGTATTACTAGTGTAGTTAGTATGCCTTTATGATTTTTTGTGCTTGATTTGTCTAGTTAGTTGCTAACCTAGATCTTTCCTTGCTCTTTCTTGCTTAATTGCTAGTCTAGTTTCTTTCTTGCTAATTTAGCTAGTTGCTCTCTCTAGGTTGTTAAGTAGAATTTCTTTGCTATTATAGTGTTAGTTCTTATCTTGATTTCCTTACTCTAAATTACCTCTTTTCTTACTTAGATTTATTTCCTTGCTAATTAAAATTAATTGTCTATGGTTAGAGTAGGTTTCGTTCATGTTCTCTTTTAATTGCTTGTTTGGCAACTCTTGGTGTAATCAACCAAAGTCTAAGTTAAACCCTTGATCCCTAGACTCCACATTACGATCCTAGCCTAAAATGAACATAGCTCTAGTGCCCCCTATCTCCCTTGGGTTTGACCCTGACTTACTACTCCTATTATGCTCCAGAGCCCTTGTGCTTGTGGGTTTGTTTAGAAGTGTGTCCATCGGGTCCTATAACTTTAAATGACCATGTTGTGTGCCATAAGGCACATCCATTCAAAATTCAATTGGTAGGGTGTGTCCTTTGGAAGAATGCCTCACTCACTAGCCTTGTACCAATAAAAAGGCAATCAACAACACCTTTCATCCAAATCCTCATACAATTCCATACCTAGGATCCTCTAGTTGT
Source organism: Alisma plantago-aquatica (assembly GCA_963693085.1). NCBI lineage: Eukaryota > Viridiplantae > Streptophyta > Magnoliopsida > Alismatales > Alismataceae > Alisma > Alisma plantago-aquatica. The sequence goes on from OY856410.1 coordinate 28,217,653, forward strand.
TGTTATTGTTACTAAACTCAATTATACGGAGGTGAATATCCTGAATCATAGGAAATTCGAGAACATATGATATTATCCAAGGTTTGTATGGCCCTCTAAGGCTAACCATCTATCTATGGATGGAATGCTATGCTGAAATTAAATTGTATCCTCAAAGCTATATGTAGATAATCCTGAAACCTGCTCATGAACTGCGTTCTTCTGTTAGGCACTATCATCACAAGAATACTGCAGATGAATTATCTCATTTATGAATATCTATGCCAATTTTTTTGTAGTGTAGGTAATATTTACATGTATAACTGAGCTATTTTTGTTAATTGATAAATAACCAACCAAATGGAATCATATACCTTAGCAGTGTTAGGGAGACCAACCACAAAATCTATGGTCACATGATCCCACTTCCACTCTAGAATTGGTAAATATTGAAAGGTACCTACATGCTTCTGATGTTCTTCCTTCACCTATTGAAAAACTAGACACCCTTCCATGAACTCTACCACATTCGACTTCAACCTGGAGATCAATACAAATCCTAAATATTGTATTACATCTGTGTACTTCTAGGTACCAAATACATCAAGGAACGTGTCTCCTCAAGCACCATATCCCTCAAACTAACATCATAAAGAACTACTAGCATGTTGTGATGACACACTATTCTATTCTCAGACTCCTAGAACCCATCATGTTTCTTACTAAACATCTCTAACTGATATTTTGTGTTACAATATCATCCCATTGCAGATATTTGATCTATTGTATCATCATTGGTCTTACTTATAGTTGAGCTAACAACCCCACCATCAAGGAACCTCCATATGTTTATTCATCTATCACAAATACACTAACATGTCCCTTTTATTGCAAGATATAAAATACAAACTATTTCTGATCTAATAGTGAAGATGGGGATGATTTTTGGATCAACACATATGACACTTAGATTATCCTTCCAAGGATGATACTATATATTACAATCATAAACTTTTGTTATCTCAATACGTCTTCTCTGTCTCATATTTAGATCTTACTTTGAAAAAAAATACTGAAGATTCCAATGATATTTGAAGATGTGGCACTTCTCTTCACAAATGTGATGCCTCTAGATATTTAAAGCCAAAGCTAACTCCTAATGTAGCATTGGGTAGTTCTCTTCCTGATACTTAGCTAACAAGAAACAAGGAAATTATATTTTCATCCATCCTCAAAGCACACCCATGCCAATTCTTCAATGCATCATAGAAGACTATGTAACCTTTACCAAGATCCGAACACACTAACATTGGAGCCAATATCAACTTTTCCTTCAAAAATTGGAAACTATGTTGTAATTCCACTATCTACAAAAGGGTACAACCCTCTTGATTAGTCTAGTCAACAACAAGGATATATAGCACTAAAGTCCTTAATAAATTGTCTATATTAACCCGCTACACCAAGAAAACTACACACCAACCTTCTAGGGATCTATGCAAATCCCATTGTTAGATATGACATGACCTATAAAAGGCACCTCATCAACCAAATCTTACACTCACCAAACTTCACATATAAGTGATTCTACCTCATCAACTCTAAATCCAAACAAAGATACTTGTCATGCTGCTCTCTATCCTTGGAGTAGATCAAATTGTCATAGGTAAATACCACATAAATTGATTAAGATACTTCCTAAACACTCTGTTCATCAGATCAATGAAAGGGCCAGTGCAATAGTTACCCAATTGGCATAACCACACACCCATAGTGACCATACCTTGTCTTGAAAGCTATATTAGGTATGTCCTCTATCTTGATCCACAACTGATGATATCCTTACCTTAGATCTACCTTGTTAAAGACAAGAACACCTTTCAATTGATCAAACAAATCATGAATCCTTAGTAAGAGATACTTGTTATTCATTGTAAACCTTATTCAACTATTAGTAGTTGATGCATAACGTCATATAACCATCCTTCTTATTAACAAACAACACAAGATCACCCCAAGGGGATGTTCTCAAAAACTCCAAAATATGTTTATTTAACTCTTTCATATCTATAGGTTCCATCCTATAAGGTTCCTATGCTATGGGTTGTCTGTCAGTGATCTATTTGATCTCAAAGTTAACTTCTCTAAGTGGTGGAACACTAGGAAATTCATCAAGAAAGACATCCTCATACTCAAGAACCACTGGCACATCTTTGACACTGGGACATTGCCTTAGTATCTACCATGAGTGCCAAGAAATCTTTACAACCCCTCCTCATTAACTTATCTGCTATTACTGGTGACACTAAACATGTAGGGAGAATCTTCCATCTCCTTAAAAAGTCCAAGAGTCATTCCCATCTTTGAAATCTACAACTTTGGATTCACAATCCAAAACCACCTTATAATTCTCTAGGGTATACAAGGATCACATCAACCCATGCAAATCAAATGACATGTAGTCAATTCAAAGGCTACCTCTAGAGAAAATAAGAATGAAAGATAGACACAACTCTTGAAAAACTACAAAAACAACCAAAGGAGTTTCAAGAAAAAGATAATCAACTCTATCACTAACACACAAGTTATAAAGTATAATCACCTTTGTGGTGATAGCTGAATGTGTCACACCCAGTTCAAGAAAAACATATATAGATGTCAATAAGTTAGAATTAAAGAGTTCCATATGACCTATCATGGCCTATGGGTTGGCGAATCCCTCTTATTGACTTATAATGTAGAATCTACACATTCATTGTGATCTTCGTCAACCTTGATTTATTCCTACATATCCTTAGATGTTCAGGTTTGTTACAGTGAAAGCACATTTTCTAAGGAGAAAAATGTGACTAAATTGGCACTTTCTCTTACCTTGATCCTAAATAGACTCCAGATGGAGGAATGCCTTTGAATCCACCCTTACTTAGAGACCACGATGACTAGGATTCTGTCCTAGGCTCAGATGTTGTAGTACTTTTATGAGAATATGGGTAATGTTGTTGTCAGTGTGGCCTAGAAAACCTCTACCTCTTCAAATCTCCTAAGTATTGTCCAAATTATTGTGTAGACTTCCTCTTAGCGTTATGAGCATGAATCACAACTATCATCCTTTGTATCCTCCTCATGACATCCAAAAAGATGGAAAACTTATCGTGTGACTCCAAGGTTGATGCCAACTTGGCCAGCTCATCACTCAATGTAATTTTTTAAAGTTTTCTTCTTCTTCTTTATGGATGACATGTGAGGACATAACCTCAACATATCCATCAAAGGTGCCGCATACTCAATGAGTGTCAACATTGTATGATGTAGCTGCTCGTACTATACCTTATTCTTATCAAGGTAATACTAAGGGAAGTATCGACTCTCAAATTCCCTCCTCAACTCTACCCATATGATCACCTCAGTAGGATGTTTCTACTCTTTGATAGACACCAATTGCCAACACTACCCTTTAAGAGATACAACATGCACCTAATCATGTCTTCTTCTATGATATCCATTAACTAGAATGCCTTCTCCAACTTGATCATCGACAAACCCACATCATCTACATTGATTTTTCCAAGGTACTCTATGGATCCAACATGTCTCCACCTATAAAACTTCATACTCAAACTTGAATGTTCAACATTTGGTCATGGTTCCTTGTAAGCTAGAGTGATTACCTTCTCAACAAACTAAGCAAACATCAATATCATCTGCCTGAACATGGCTTGGAATGCAAGATGTATAGTTGTTTTTGGGTCCAACTGTGTTGTAATGGGTTTATTTGACCATCTATCATGTATCTTCACCTCAGATACCCTCTCTTCTAGTATCTTCATACCCTACACTCTATATTGTTAACCACCTCATGGTGTCATGAAACTACTCTCTACTTGTTCTTCAGGCTGTCCAACCATATCTACATAACCATAACCAATGGTTAGATATGGTGGAGACACAATAATAGAGATGTCGACCTAACCCAATGTCCCTATAGACTAAAAAAATCTATGTTCTGATACCATAAAATTGGGACGCTCCCACCATTGGTCAATATTACTAAAAAGTCCTTAATGGAAACCAAAAAACCATCATTTTTAGAAACTTACACACAAACAACATCGAATAATAATCCCAAATAAACCATAGAATAAATGTCAACAAGGTCCTTCATATATTCATATTCCACATGTTTTGTACAACATATGGATCAAAAAATTCAATTACTCATGCATACAAGAAGGAGATCGTCATGTTCATATATGACATCATATACAAAGGTACATTATTATAAAGCATAAATGCCAAAATCTCGAGCCATAAAACCTTATAATGCCAAAATCTCGAGCCATAAAACCTTATAAGACTTCCTACTTAGACTTGAGAGTACAAGGATAGATCTAGGATTAACTATATCAAACACACAAACATCACCTACCTATAAGTGATCCTTCAAGCGTCACCTACCTCTAGGTGACATATGTACTTCAAAACATGGATCTTCTTCACCAATATCTGGGTTGTTCTTCTGGTCACGTAAAAAATGTTAAAGATAATGGGGAGACCCCCACATATTGCCATATGCCATAATAGCTGATAATTTTTATTATTTAGGACAAAATTTATAATTACATTTAACAGGTTGATTAGTAGTCAAAGTAACAATATATACCTAGGCCATACACATACCTATATAGAATGTGAATCACATATAGTAACTATAACAAGTAAAGCACATCAAAGTACATCCATGTTATTCCCCAAGTAAACATAAATATATATAGTATGTGGTTAAGTTACATATTTTGTTTTTCCCTCAATAATTTGAGGCATACCACTCAAACTACAAGCTTGACAAAGTGAAGCCTCTCTAGATATTCATATAAGATCGAAGGATATACATATTCCATTATATTTCTAACCAATGGTAGAATAATATGCAGTGCTCAAAGTCCAGATCTACTATGGAATTCCTCAAAAGTGGATCTACATATCACAGGTCTGTCTTAAGTACACATGCCACAATGCTATGTGGTATGAAATCCATCAAATACCAAGAAACGACCACATCCACTCTCTACTATATATGAACAGAGCATCAATCACAATTGAGTCCCTTAAAATCAAGTCCCAACAATATTAAAAGACATTAATGTATGCCAACCTCAATCTTACCCATATATTTACTAATACATAGCTGAAAAAACCTTCTCACAATTCTCAATTTGCTACAAGATTAATTGGTTTCATGATTTCTCCCAACGACCAAGGGAAATAGATCCACAAACTCAAGGCTCTACATGATTAACGTTGCACTTGATTAATTAGATCCATTACTCAGTTTATGACAACATCAATCAATTACATATTATCAAAAAAGTTCTAAATATTAATCAAACCTCTGCAAATTTAGAAGATATAAAACATATTACCATACAATTACAACTTACAAATTTACGGTGTATGTAATGCCTTTGACCATGCCATGGTCAAGGAACTAATCTAGGGTACTACCAAGCACGAATCTTCACAAGGACCACCCAATCAAGGTCCAGTTATCATCATTGGACATAAAGAGGATCAAAACATCAATATAGGGCACAACAAAGGACACTTCCCACATAAACACATAACCAAGCTAAGTTTATGTGGGAACCTCGTAATAAACTAAAATTTTTCTCAAATTAGAAAAATAGTAACCAAACAACACCCAAAATTTCTACTTAGAAATTCAAATGATACTAGATTTATGTTGTATTTTACGATTAGGGCACATGTAGACCAAACTAAGCATAGATAAACCATTTCTACATAGTACTTCTATTTCCACAAATTTCCAAAAACATAAAGGATAAATGAAAGCCTTACCAACATCATAGAGGAGTTTCAAACAATAAAGGCATCATGTAATTCATACTTCATTGTATAGAGCATAAAACACCATAAAGGTACCAACTTTGATATCATTTTTAATCACAGTTTGAAACTAAGAATATTCACACCTAACTAAGCATCAATTTAGCATCAAGGGAGATATTCAAGAAATTAATATATACATGCAAATTTGTATCCCCTTCTTACTTATACTAGTGTTATAATTCTATATTGTATCGTATAAAATTGATTAGAAACAATATAGGCTTTGCATGTATCATGTAGGAATTAAAGGTATCATATATTATATCACTCACCTTACAAATAATGGAAAAGAGTCACTACTCAATGAAGATGAAAAGCTTTGAGATTTACTACTTTAATGCATTGAACAATATCTAAGCAAATATCCAAGATTTACTTATAAAAATTTCCAGTGACTATTCTTCCGTGATCCTAGAGCAACTAGGGCAAGAGGGAAACATGGTCTAGCACTCAACCCTATAAGGTTATCACCATGACCATAGCTTAAGGTAGGATGCAATGGAATAACATCATGACAATGAGACGAGATGAAGCTTGATTACATGAACTTAACTGGAACAACATCCAAGGGATGCGATAAGAGTCATCGATCTCTAAGGAAGAAGAAAGGAAGCAAAAGATGAAATAGACCATCAGTTAATGGAAGGCCAAAGATTTCATTAGTTGTTTTCAATAGATGATGAGAGGAAGATGTCATGGCTCCTTCTTCTATCCATACGAGAAACAAGGGTTAAGGAGGGGGAAGGTGTAACAAAGTGCATTTTAGTATAATCATGATGTATTTACTCTTTTGCTCTCAATTGTCTTGAACTTCTCATTCCTAATATCTCCCATGATTCCATAACTCTACAGTGATCTCTGATGTTTTTTTTTGGTCGCTCGAAAATCCTGTTACTAATAAAACCAAAACTTTGGGTACAAAAGTGCCCCTTGGGGATACAAAAAAGATCCCAAGTCTCCACGTAGGGAAACATAAAAGGGATCCAACAACAGAAGACTCCAAACTAAGAAAGACTAAGAGAAGGGGCAGGATACAGAACAAACCCTTAGGATCTAACAGGGAAAGGGAGAGCATACAGGACCAAGACATAGCACCCACAAAGATGCCTGAATGAACACCATCTCATATGCCAGATCAAAAGGGCAAGCCATCGCCTGTCTCAACCCCAAGCACAAACTCAGCGGGAACACATAAGATAGCAAAATGAGAAAGACATGACTGTCACTCAAAGTCTTTCTCCATGAAGCAGTGGCCATCTGCACCTGGTCATTACTTCATTCAAAAGGTACAAGAAAAATAGTAGTTCGAGCTTAACAGGGGTATCGTCAACAAACACCCAAAGATTCATGCAGCTGGAGACAAGCATCCATGGAGCCTCTAGCGTTTAGTTCACCCACAAAGAGAGGACATGTCCGACTATCATCACCTGCATACGTCTAGAGGCCTTGCTTCTGATAACCACATTGAGCATGAATAAGAATCTCACTAGAACCAGGAGCTACTATTTGCACAGCAACCTTTGCAACGACCTGAGGCTTTCATCAAACACCTTGTAAGTGTCCATCGCAAATGCTGGAGGCCAGGGGATTGTCGTCGAACGCCTGATGGCAACCAACCAGGATTTGGGACAAAGCCCAGATCAGAACCATGACACAGCCACAATCGTAGAGATCATGGAAAAGCAGCAGTAGCTTGACGAAGCATCAAGATGAGAGGCGCAAGGTCTTATGTCAGAAACATAGACCAATTCAGGGAGCAACCCTTCCGAGCTACATGAATCGAACACCCAAAACCTCCATGGTAGGAAACAGGGGTCACGACTGTGGCTTGGAGCCATACCCGTATGACCGAAGGCACCAAGAACCAAGAGGACGTCGCTGCCGCTGCAACATTGGGGGGTCCTGCCAAGCAAGTTGGAGAACCTGACCCAACTGCGATGACAGAGCTGCAACCAGTTACAGAACCAGAAGGGTGTGCCTTCTCCTTCCATCACTCATGAATGGAAGGAGCGAGGGCGTGGACCATCATCTGACACCACCAGCAGGTCCGTGACGGAGACCACACCGCCAAGCAGCACGCCACCAAATGAGGAACCCAGCAATGCCGAGAACGCCGAAGTGGTAACCAGTCGAAATCGTGGCAGGTCATCAACCTGAGCAAACCAGGTTTGTCCGGGGAAGGAATGAGGGATTGCTAGAGAGGTAAGGGTAAGACGCCCTACCATCCTCAGCTTGATGGAGCAGCACGCAAGCCTGCAGATCTGGGACAGGTCGGCTTCTCACCTTCCATCACACTTGAACGGAGAGATGTTGACAAAGTCGAGGTCACCAAGACTCAACCCAGACCTGATCATGCTCACGGCGCCTACCATCGCCCAACCAACCCAGAACCGCCGAAGAGACGCCAATGATTTTGAAAGCATCCTAGCTCCAGAGGACCGCCGCAGCCTTCACAGAGACACCACCCCAGCCGATGGATGCCAGGGGGAGGGACACGCAGAGGCGGCAAGCCCTCCCGTGATCTCTGATGTTGAAAATTAACTTTTTGAATCACTTGAAAGTACTTAATTGAATAAAGTTCTACTATAAAACACCCTCTAATTATTTGATTAATTTCTTGATCATCCTTGATCACTGTGATTTGAAATTTTGGTCATGTGTTATACTACCTAACATAGATCTATAGTTTATATTTGAGCCAAATTTGAGTTTCTAACAATTATATATATATATTATAAGTTGTTATGTCCTTTTATCCCTAAAATTCCCTTTTAATCCTTATTGGGCTCGACCCATTCCTTTTTTTTGTCTACATGCCCAACCTGGTTGTGACATCAAGTGAGTCAGGGAAATTTACCCTGAACTAATCTCATTAAGGATTGGACTGGGTGCGCACAGACCTGACCCAGTCCCCAACCCAGTGATCATTAGATCTTGATCCAACAACACTCGAGTTATCTCCTACCTCAAGTAGGAGATGGGCAGGCGGGGCGGCCTAAAAAAAAACCTAGCTTGACCTATTTGACGTTTACTTCCTGAGGATCCCAATTTGTATTCCTATCCTTTCTTCTCACCCTGGTGATGGTTTTATACCCTTATGTTGCTCAATTCCTATCTTGGAAACCAAGGCAACTCACTGCTAACTTTCTCTAAAGAAAACCCCTTCACAAACCCTAAGAGCTTGATGCCCCCACGATCTAACTATTAATTCCCCCACGATCATCAATGACTCCTTCATACCCTCCCTCTCGCACTCCTTTTCTTGTCCCTATTTTTCTCTGACCACTGCTCCTCCATAACGTCTCCTTGCCTAGCACACGAGCTATAGAGTAAGAGAGGCATGATCTCGACCTTCCATCTCCATCTACGGTCAAAGGGTGAGTGAAATCCATCATCCCCAGGGCATCACGCCTCCAAATTCTCTTTTCCTTCTCAACACATTCCTAGGAGGTCATCGTTTCCTCAACATTGATCCACCTCATGAGTCAAAGTTTGTCTAAGGGATCAACGGCTGATGTTTTTCCTCCCTTATTCTTTTTCTAGTGATTTCCTTATTCTATATCCAATATTCATTTTAATAGATTAAAGCTTGCAAAATTTATATCTCTTAATTCCTAACTCCAATAAATATGACCAAGTAGTAAATTTTGACAAGAAACCCCTAAGGAATTATTTAAAAATAATTTTTAATCCTAATATATTTGCTTTTCATCGATATCTCTAAAACTTGATGTTTTGGTTATTTAAAATTATCTAATGACTCATTGATGATGATTAATCTTTGAAACCCTAAATCTTTTACTCTTATGTTACCTTGAGACCCAAAAATCAAGACTTAACTAATGAAGTATCTAGATCTTACTTTGTTGAGTTTTTCACTTTTGATATCGAAGAACATGATTTATGTCCCAAAAGTGATGATGAATCTGATGATGAGTTCTCACCCTAGATTTGTGGTATTTTGTATATGAAGGTATTAAATCTTGTGAAAACCCTTATCATGACCCTTGGGATTCACCTTTGATGATGATTGAAGCATTAAGTGAGCATTATGAATTAGGTGTTGTTGATCCATTTATATTGATAATGATGATGTTAGAACTTGATATTGGTCTTGAAAACTTGATAAATTAGAAATATTACTCATTGATGAGACACCGTACCTAAGAACAATAATGATACTTAATGATACGTGCTAATTTAGCACCTCTTTTCACAAACTTTTTAGTCATGTCACATTGAAATTCTTATCTTTATCCACTAAAAAGAAACAATTTGCTATTTGCTTCCTTTTATCACAATTTAACTTAATCTCACTAAAAATTATGAATTTCTTACAGACTCAGAAGACTAGATGAGCGGTTCAGCTGATCAGATCGTCTCAGAAAACCCAGATGAATAACTCTGTCATTCCAGTCGAGCGTCTCACATGATCCAGATGCTTGGCTCACTTGTTCTGATCGATCGATTGGTACCGCCTGACCGCCAACCCTTGTCTAGATATATCATTTTGATGGCACACCTCTTGAATATCAAACGACCATTTCAGGGCTGAAGTAGGAGTTTTACCTCCCAAACCGAACGGGTCAAGAAGCGCCACCACCTGAGATCTAGGGTTACCTGCTGCTGCCCCAACACCCACCTTTGCCAGACCTCCAACCGACCAGTTCACTCCCCAACTTATCGGTTGGCAGTGCGCGACCAGTTCAAATCAGTAGCTACCATCCCCTTTTTTCCCACAACCCTAATTGTAAAGCTCCCCTCCTCCTAGAGGTTAGGGTCAGGGTTCCCAGTCTGTACAAGATTGTGTGGGAGTGGAAAGGATCGAAAGAAATTAAACTTTTGCAACCTACGACAGCTGAAACAACTATTTTGCACACCCATGCGGTCATCTGGTGTGTGAGATGGTCATCTTGCACTACCAAACGACCATTTGAAAGTTTCCCAACTGCACACAAATTTGCTAATTTTGATTAAGGAAAGTTGATCACACATTAAAGTATATGTAAATGTCAATAAAATATACCATGTTCTGACGTCTTACCACATATATCATTACATCCATATCATGTATTTGTATATGTTACTTCATTTCCATTATGCTCTTGAGTCCCTTAACCTACCAATATGCCAACTTGTCACCAAGCCCACCCTCGTACATTATTCATATGTTTTTTTCCATCACCCACTAGTGTGTCCCTTTCTCCTATGTATGTCCCTTTCTCCTATTTGAGAAACTTTTCTTCCACATCATCAGTTGACTCCAGTGGTGATGTATAAAACAAGGTATATGATTGTGCCTCTACGTGGCTATAGAGAAAACATTGTCATGGTGGTGACTTTGATTTTTCTTCCATAATCCCATCAAAACCATTTCCATTAAAGAGTTGTTGTTCCACCTATATAAACATTATAACAAGGAATAGATTGATCTATCTCTATCCATGTACAATGATGTGAAGGAAAACACAAAATAGTAAACGACAATTCCACTCTATGAGGCCATGTCGAGAAGAAAGTAACGACAAGACAATTGTAACCCCATGCATATCTAAAAGTTAAAGACATGGTGGTCAAGATTTCTTCCTATATCCACATATGATGATTGCTATATACTATGATCAAAGGAGGATGGTAAATTCAAGCTGAAATTATGTACTTGTGAGGAAATAGGGAACAATTAGGTTTTTTTCAACTTTGTATAGACATATCTGTCTGCATACAAGTTTGTTTTCTACTACAATTGCTTAATTGTGTCAATTTCTTTAATCAGAGCAACTGAGGTTGGGTTTGAGTCATCAATTCATGTGTCCACAAAAAACTGATGTTGTAGGTGCTTATATGTAGTGTTACCCACTTAGATGTCAGTATAGAACTGGCATTATAGGGATATTTTAACCGACATTAGAGGTGGTACTTGTAATAGTGTAATTATAAAAAATCTCAGTGAAATCACCAAATAAATATTGTGCAATAAAGTGAGTATGTGGAAATACCCTAGAATTGAATTTAGATTCCAACTTTCAATAATAAGGCATGGAACATGGGATGTAGAAACATCCTGGATCTTTCCTCTTCTTTGGAAACCTTCCTTAGATTATATAACTCACTATTTCATCAACACACACAACATCTGTATCTTTGATCCGCCATTTCTTGTTGATGATGTCTTTCATGAATCTTCCATATGAAGGAATTTTCTCTATAGCCTCCACCAATGGAATGTTAATGTGAAGCTTCTGGAAGATCTCAAGAAATTTCTTGAAGTGCCTTTGCTCTTTCTTCGGTTTTAGACTATCCGGGAATGGCACACTTGGCTTCTTTATGTGCTTGTGCGGTGGCACATATGAGCTATTTGGGGTCCCCTCCCCTAAGATTGCTTCAATGTCACCCTCTGGTGTAGGCTTTGGCACGTCATTCACGGTTGGTGTGGCTCGTGGCTTCTCATACTTCTCGGTGGTAGTAGCTCCACTACGAAGTATGGCCTTCACATGCTCCTCTTGCCTAGCTGTGGGTACGGCTATGATGGGTTCTTGGTGAGATTTTCTAAACAGGCGACATCCTCCTGGTAGTCCATATAAGCTACGGGGGCATGGCACACTGGGCTTAGCCTCCGTTTCAAAATGCATTTTGCCCTTTTCATGGACCTCCCCCACTGGGGGCTCTGTCTCCTTAGTCACATATATATACTTAACTTGATGATGTGATTGAGTAGTCTTTGCATTACCATCTGGTCCTTGTTGATTTTGATGCTTCATGGTCGCCACTTTAGCAATTTGGGCCACAGTCATCTCCAGTGTCCTCATCTGCGCTCCATGACTTTACAATGTCTGCCCAAATTTATTCAAAATCTCACCCTGGGACTGTAACTGCTTACCGAACATATTCATCAACTCTTGATTTTGTTTCACTACTTGGCTGAGCAATTCAGTGCTTTTGTCCTCCGCAGTGGGATGTGGCTTTGCATCTGGGTCTTATAGGAAGTTGTTTGGATCCTTCCATGAGAATTTTCTATCCTTTCTCCAAGAGTAATCATTGCTCCTGTAACCCTGTTGTTGAATGAATTTAACTTGGGCCTCCTCATTAGACTCTTCCTCTTTCTCTACAAGTTTCTTGGCTATGAGATCCATTTTGTCTTTCAATTCTTTAATTGCCTTTGATTCCCCTACAACTCTGGCTTGTTCCGGTGCATCTCTATCACCCCATGACTTCTTTTTAGCCATGTTTTTCATAATTTCCCAACACCTTGTATTAGTGTTATTCAGGAAGAACCCCGATCCTGTTGAATCTAGATTGCTTCTATCATACTCAGAAAGAGCAAAATAGAAAATCTTGACCTGCTTTTCTTTGTCCAGCCCATGATGTGGGCATCTCCTCAGCATTATCTGGAATCTCTCCCAAGTCTCAGAATATGTTTCACCAACTTTCTGACTAAAATTGTAGATTTTTCTTATGAGATCATTTGTCTTCTTAGGTGGGAAAAATCTCTCGAAAAACACTTCAACCATGTGATCCCATGATTCCACATACTTGTCGTCCAAATTATGTAGCCATTCTCGTGCATTTCCCACCAGAGAACTGGGAAATAACTTCAAGTAAAGTACCTCCTGTGGAAACCTGTCGATCTTTACCATGTCGCAATTCTCCACGAACTAACTTATATGGGTCACCGGATCTTCATTTTTAAACCGTGGAATGCATTAAACTTGACCAAATTAATTAGGCCTGGATCAATTTTGTAGTTAGGAATGTTGATGGCCTGCTTCTTAATTGGTCCCTTAGATGCGGAAGAGGAAGAAGCCATGATCTTTTCCCATATAGTCTGTTCCTCAGCCATGGCTTCTGGTTTGGAATCTGAATCCTCAGGTTGATGGCTGTTCATAGTCTGTGCTATGCGTCTTCACCAGCACTAGTACCTGCAAGGTAGTAAATTTGATTAAGCACAGTGCTAGGCGATTACTAAATATGAAAGATAAACGATTAATTTCAAGAATTTAAAATTTTAAATTAAAAAATGAAATGTGGCCTAGAGTGGCTGCTTGCAACACTCATAGTGATGACAATTGCCGTATCCCCAGCAACGGCGCCAAAAACTTGACACAATTTTACCGTGCGTATAACGCAAGTGCACGCGTCAATGTAATACATGCCTTGTGAGGCCTGAGTCAAACACAGGGACACATAATTCTTGGTAGACTCCTACTAACTACTCACGATTAGCTACACCAATTACAAAGGTTTAAGAGTTGATTTGAAAAAGAAAGTGAAAGAAAAATAAAAAAAGAAAGAAAACAAAGCAATATATTAAATGGTTGGTTTAATCAATTTAAAATGGCATCTTTAGGATTGCAGTTTCACTGTAGGTTCTCGTTTTACTATTTCTCGCACAATTATCCTAATTCATCTCCTATTCTGGGTAGTGGCCTATAGTCAGAATTTCTCACTTTTGCGATGCAATTCACTACCTAAATCTAGGTCAATTCTACGGTCATAGTAACCTATACCCGAAATTAGGTGCATGAAGATCATACTCTGGGTTTCCACCATTAATTGTACATCGCCTTATTCAAAGGATTTATTAGTTAATGTGATTATCGTCTCTTTTAAACCGTTAATTCTTCTTTCAAAGTAATTAAAGGTATTAGATTATCATTAGGGTGATCAATCATAATGATATAATTGAGAAAACAACATCATACCATGGATTTAAGAGACAAATTATGATAAATTATGTAAAAAGTATCATACAATGATTACCCGGGCTACTCCCGATCCTAAAGATAAGGGGGATTAGCCCCGCATGTTCATCTCAATGAAAAACAACATGAGGAAAGGAGAAAACATGGAGAAAACATGGATAGATGTTGTGTAATCCCTGAACGGAGAAGATTCGGGCATTCCTTAGCGTAGGGTGAACGTTCTACAGCCTTCCGACGGTGGAAAATGGCTTCTGCGACTCTCGGAATGGTCGGGGCATAGCTCTCGGCTCCGTTCTTCTCTCCTCTCCTTCTTGACACTTATCCGACGGCTAATGACGTGATAATACGGCTTGGGCTGTCTTTTTTAGGTATAGGTATCACCTATGGCCACCAAAAGATCGCATCCGTACGATTAAGATCGTCTTGAGTGTTTTCCTGATCGGGTGGTGTCGATACTATCGACGTGATGTCGATGGTATCGACTCCTTGGGGTAGCGACACTTCTTCAATTTCTAGCATCCTCTCTGAAGATGGCTCGATACCATCGATGGTGGTGTCGATGGTATCGACTTGCTGATCTTTGGCACGCTGATGTAATCTCGATAGCATCGACTATGGGTCGATGGTATCGACACCTTAGACGTCACTTCTGCTATGGAATCCATCGCCAAAAGCTCATTCTGCTGGGGAGATCTCGATACCATCGACTTTGTGTCGATGGTATTGACTGGTTTTGGTCATTTTCCGGCTTGTTGTTGTGACCATGTCGATGGCATTGACGACCTCAGATATGCGAATTCCCTGAAATAATGAGAAGAACACCAATCATGTCCGATAAATATGATCATTGATACCAAATAAGGTGAAACAAAGTAAATTTGATGCATTTTGAGATCATAGACTAAGGAAAGTGAATCATGCGATATTAATCACAAATTTGATCAAAAACACATAAAACATATGCAAAACCAATCTATAAAAACAACTCAAAAACCCTGCATCAATGAACAAGGTGAGAAGGTAGATGAGAAGCTCTATCGAGGTATGATTGGAAGTTTACTTTACTTAACTGCCTCTAGACCTGACATTATGTTTAGTGTAGGCTTGTGTGCTAGATTTCAATCAAATCCTAAGAAATCTCATCTTATACTATTAAGAGGATTCTAAGGTACTTAGCCAAAACCCAAAATTTTGGACTATGGTATCCCAAGTCAAGGGACTTTACTCTTACTGTCAATAGTGATGTCGATTATGTAGGCTTCATGATTGATAGAAAGTGCACAAGTGGCACTTGTTTCCTCCTAGGACCATGCTTGGTGTCTTGGTTCTCTAAGAAACAGAGCACTGTGGCATTATCAACCACTGAGGCTGAGTACATTACATCCGGGAGTTGTTGTGCCTAGGTCCTATGGATGAAGCAAATGCTCCAAGACTTTAACATTCATTTCGATGCATCTCCTATCTATTTTGATAATACTAGTGCAATTAACTTGTCTTACAATCCTATATTCCATAGTAGAGCTAAACATATAGAGGTTCTCCATCACATTCTCTGTGATCACATTGCCAAGAAGGATATTTATATCACACATGTGGACACGGAAAACCAGTTCGCAGACATTTTCACTAAACCTCTAGCTAGAGAGCAATTTAACTTTATTAGATCAAAATTGCTTATAACTGCTTTGAATGAATATGATATGCCTTCTAGCTAGTAGTCATCTATCCTATATGTTTTGCATCTATCTTGATCATCTTTACTTGATAATGTGCTTAAAATCATTTTTTCATGTTTATTTTGCCTTGTTTCTCTCTTGTTTTTGGGTATTTTTAGAAAACACATGTTTTATCGCAAAATAGTACCCAATGATGAGTGATATGTGCCTAAGTATGTTCAATATACATAATGGACTTGAAAAATAAATTTAATTAGCACTCATATGGATAGAAATTAAGTTTGATGGTTTTAGGTCAGGTTGACCATCAGTCGAGTTTTCCCAGGTCAAACTCAACTGATCCATGGCCGAGAGATTTTTTAAAAAAGGCCAATCGATTGAGTTCCCATTTCACAGAACTCGACCGATCGCCGGGCTGAAGCTAACTTAAGTTGGGTTCAGCCGTCTATTCTCCCTCTCAACTAGAGAAAAGTTGACCGATTCCACTCCCTCTAGCCCTAAGCTCTCAACCCTCAACCTTCCCTTCCCTCACCTAGCCCTAATCCGACCTAGGAAGACCTTCCTAAACCTTCCCCCCAGCTTAACCTAGGTGTGTGAATGTTTTTGGTGGTGTGTTTGGTGTTTTTGATCACATCTTCTTCTCCATTTCACCTCCATGGCTTGAAATAGAAGAAAGAGAGCCGCCCCTAGCAATGCACCATCCTCCTCCTCATCTTCCTACTTGATTCATTTCGATGACACCCTCTTTGTCTCAATTGAGGCTGTAAATCGGTATAAGGATCTTCTTCCATAGAGTCCTTTTCCTTTTAGATCCCTTTTTGAGACTAGTCCTAGGTGTCAATCTATCATCGATCAAGTGGCTAAGTTGCTTTCTATTCATCACCTATCTACCCTAGGTGTCGAGTGTGAGTGCTTTCACAATTCCATGTCTAGCACGAAAGTTGTTCACAAATTCTATGCAAATTTGCATTGGAATTATGACACTCTTGTACCTCCTCCCAATACTCAAGTTATCCTTACTTCTATAATAGCCGGGAAGAAATTCCAAATCAAAGAGGATATCCTAAATATCTTCTTTTTAGGATCTGGTGAGAATGATACCTGGTGTAAGGATTATGGTGAGTACTTTGACCTTCTTGACCCCGAAGGTTTCTAGAAGAAATATGATATCCCACTTCCTGACATCCATCGTTACTTGAAGAAACCTGAGGTTGCCTATAAGAAGAATAGCACCCTACCCTCCTCCTCCTTAGATCTCAAGAAGTGTATATTAGCCCTAGTGGTCAATTGCAACATGCACCCAAAGAAAAACCAAACAGATATTGCAGAGAACACTGTGGTGATAATGTACTACATCTTAGAGAATGTTAGAGTCAAGTGGTCTAGATACATCCTCCACTACATGACTTGCTTTGACTCTGGAAAGAACACCCATGGCACCCATCCTCTATATTCTACCCTAATATGTGGCCTTTTACAGATCGCCACTAAGAAATCACTCTTCTCTGACTTCCACTATAGACCTACCAGGAAGAGAGTGTGTATCAGTGAGACCACTATTCAGAAATCCATGCCTATCCTTTCCTCCACCACACCTGATGCTTCACCCTCTGTCTCAGCCTCAGCTACACCTTCCTCTACCTCAACCCGATCTCCTCCACCTCCTCAGCCTACCCGACCTAGTCGTGCCTCGTTCCGTGTGTCCAATGAAGCCCTCATGGGTTATATGATACACCAATAGGCATACAACCTCTAGGTCTAGGAACATCTGCACTAGGATTTATGTTCAATCATGTCTAACATGAACTTATCTTGTGCATACCCATACCCCACCTACCATCCATACCCCGATAGTGATTATGCATCCTATGCATACAATCACTTCTACCCTACCCCTCCACCTACACCTGAGCCTTCCGTTGCTACTCCCACACCCTCTGCTATTGGTGAACCTACTCCAGTCATCCTGCCTCTACCTGTTGGCCCCTTGGCCACTCTGCTTGCCAGTCTTGGCAATTCTGCTCCTTCCTTCCCTCAGGTCAATGAGCTTTATGCTCTTGGTATGACTTGGAGTCAGCAGAATGCTCATTGGCCTGGTCGTCGCTTTGGATCTTCGGTAGATGAAGAGATGTTGGACCAGGCTGATGACAAGACTGCTGATGCTGATGAGGATGTTGGTGCTGCATCTGATGATGGTGATGGTTCTGGTGGTGACTCCAGTGATGAAGGCAATGCTACTGCACCTTTAGACAGAGACAATGACTACAAGCCTGATGCCGAGGATGATGACACTGTGGATGATGTAGATATAGATGACCTAGATATCTAGATGTTCTTAGTTTTTAGTCTAGTTTGCTAATCATATATATCTTTCTAGGCTATTTTGTATTAGAAACATCTGGGCACATGATCTGAGCGGTACTATTTTATCCTTAGCTTTCATCGCTTTTGACTTGTAGTTGTTTTTATGAGAACTTGCATTCTGGGTTGTAATCCATTTTCTGTGCACTCTTACTCTTTGATCTATTATATCTTATGAGTTGGTGCCATATTTCACCATATTTTGATTATGACTTAGCATGTTTGGTTTTCTTGTCTCTGTTTGATGTATGTTTTTGAGATTGCATGTTTGGATATCTACTTGGTTGTGTTTGGAGAAGACCTACTTATATGCTCTTCTACCTCCCCTTCCTTTTTAAAAATGTCAAAAGGGGGAGAGAAATTCAATATCTTAAAACTTAACCATATTGCTATTATTGCTTATGTGATCCTTTTCTTGCTCAGTACATGCTTTATTATGTGACTTGCTAAAGGACCATATAGTACATGCATGCTATATTGCTTTTTGTAGATAGACTAACTATGCATGTTAAAGTAAGCATAGATTGAGGGGGAGAAATTCACATTGTTCAAATCTTGAATCCCCCACAATTCACAAGGCAAAGGTATCATTTCAATATCCTTTTCAATATGCTTAAGGAATGGTTTGTCATTGTAAAAAAGGGGACGAATGTTGACCTAGAGGTTATACATTGTCCATATTTTGATAATGGCTTAACCATTCCATTCATATGTATCTAATATGTGTATTCAAGATTGATCTCAGGTTTTAGGTACATGAAAATGACCAATTTACACAAGCCCTAGCTTGTCAAAGTTCAAGTCAAATGTAATGCAAGTGTGCTCATAAGGAAATCACTTCAATTTAGGTGATCAATAGTGCATTCAGACCCGTGGTGAGGAGGCACAGTGTGGAGATCAATAAAGCCAAAGAGGTTAGTTTGGTAACATAGAGTCATAGAGTCATCCATGTACTCTCAGGTCTGGGTAGGGGGATTTGTATATGATGCATATCGACTCAGACTTTTGGTTGTTTATCATGAACAATGTAAATGTTGTAATTTTTTTTAATAACGAGGAACCCCTCTCGGGATCGGCCACTATTGGACCCCACCCAGCCAAGGGTTAACACCTTTTATATACAGGTTATGGTTGAGGCCACTGAACTCCTGTAAAGTTACCTGGTATGAATATACATGAGAAGCTAGACCTTTGTGTAAATGATATTTTAAAATGCTTGGAAATTTATTTCAATTTAAATTTTGTGCCTCTTTGGTAATGTGGTTAATTAGTGTTCGAACACTATTTTGGTTTTGAGCAATCTCATTGAGCACGGAGGGTTGCCACAATTATAATCATTAAGTGTTTGTTAAAGGAAGAAACATTAAGATGCTACCCTTTTCTCTAATTAAATTCTATACATTTTCAATTGTGGAGGCTTTGGTAATAAAATGTTTCTGGTGGCCTACTATTTGGATGATGTATATTTCATCAACTTTTAAACCTATCACATTCATTATAAATTTTCGTTTGGTTTGTTGCAGTGGGATGCATTTCTTTGATTTAAAACCACATTCAACTACATAGTTCAGCTCAAATCATAGAAATTGCACCACACCCGATCTCAATGTGTTCATGCGCAATTTCTACTACATGCACCAAAATGTATGCTCTCTAGGTTCTCGTCTATGTCTTAATGTATGACTGGTGGTCATTCACCAAGATTGAGAGTGTTGGATGTAAGGGCTCTAGAGGGGGGTGAATAGAGCTACACAAATTCTCACAAAACATATTAGACCTTCAAATCATATCAATTTGGAGCAATAGCTAAATGGCAATTTGAAGTCCTATCTAAATACACATATCAAGGATGAGAGAGATTGATAGAAAGCACTTGACAAAGGGATTTAGAGTAGTTCCACACTTCAAACTAGAAGTGAGTCAGTCCACTACCTAGAGAGGTTAGCCTCTAGGACTTTACAAGTGCTTTTCTCTATTATATCACCAAAGAGATTTATAGCAAAAGACCTAAAAGACTTACCCATCCAATTACAAGGAGATCTCCACCTTACCAAGGAACTTACCCACTTAGCTTGAGTCTTCAACCTTCACCTATGTCTTACCCACTCAAGCTCAAGTCTTCCGCCTTGAAGGACTTTGCTTCTCCTCTTGGATCTTCAGCCTTTACCTTCTCCTTCACTTGGAGAAGATCACCACCTCTTCAATAACCTTGAAGAGGACCAACTACAGCTCCTTCTTCACTCGATGGAGCTTGCTTCAGCTTTTCTTCACGAGAGAAGGGGATAGGGAAGTAGTGGAAGATTTGAGAGCTTTACATATACAAACGTGGAGCTCTCTTACAATAAGCCTAACTCACTCACAAATCACGAAATGAAGTGTAAACTTGAGAGAGAAAGGGGCTCAAGGAGTAGTAGCACACTCAACTATAGTAAGGACCTTGAATGTAGTGAATGAGCAAACTTGGAATGAACTCCAAGGGGTCCTACTTATAGCTGGGGGTGCTCCCTTGAGTTGGGTAACACTTAGGGCCAAAATATAGCCATTTTTGCACAAGGCAATGAATATATTTTCGTCCTAATAAGTCACCAATGGTTATAATCACTTTTTCTGCATTTTCCGTACAGTGCATTCGGTTGAGTTTTAATAAAGGTAACTCAACCGATCGACTAAAAGACAAAATTCAATTTTCAAACTATCGGTCGAGTTTGTTCTGGGAAACTCGACCGATCAACCAAAATTGCATATAGTCAGAAGGTTGTTCGGTCGAGTTTTGTGAATGCATGACTTGACCGATTGCTACTTTCAGAAAATCCATCCATGGGATCGGTCGAGATTATAACTCGACTGATCAACAACCTGTGATCGATTTTCTAATTTGGCAAATAAGTGATTAAAACTTGGTATTAAGTGTCCCACATATTTTTCTCATCTTAGTTACAAGTCATATCATCAATACAAGTGATTACAAAAATCTTCTAAGGTCGTTAATGTGTGTAAACCCACTATGGAGACCCATGTCATAGCGATATGATATAACTTCTAATAACATTTATTGCTTACAAGCATGCAATGAAATAAAATCAGTTAAAATGAATATAATAATAGATTAGGAAATTGAGTTGTGTATATTCAGTGACCAAACATGACAAAAGTTATAAGTATAGGTAACTACGCATGAAAACATATGAATCACATATAATGCTATCAAGAAAAAAAAACAATGATTATCATCTAATGTGATTTGCTAGTTAATTCTAACAGATGTTCTATACTTACAATTTACATATTTTATTAAGCCTTGGGTAGTTCGAAGCGTACCTCTCAAACTACTATTTGACCATTGCAAAGCCGCAATCAGTAAAATTATATAATAAAGATCGAAATAGATCCATGAGAAATGCTATGGCTGCGAAGGCAACAGCGACGGCGGGAGACAACCCCCGTCGACTTACTTCACAGGGAGGAAGGAGGTCAGTACAGCGTAGACAAGTCAATGCCGATGATGTTAGAGTCACTACTCAACCGAGAGATTAGATGGTGGTGTTTACAAATCCAGTAGGGGATGTAGATACTCATCTCCCAAACATGGAATTAACCTTGGAAGAGGACACCATCATTATCCCTCAGTCTGAGGTTAATGAGAATGCAGAGTTATGGAAGAATACTGCTACAAGATATATAATTGGCTTTAGGCCGCATATTCCGAATCTACAAGATCATTTGACGCAAATGTGGAAATCGACAAGGACCATTGAAGTCCTTGGCAGAGCAAGCAAAAGCTTCATTGTCAAGTTTCAGAATGGGGTCAATTTGACCAATGCTCTAGAAGGAGGCTCGTGGCATATCAAAAGGAAACTGATGATCCTAAAAAAGTGGTAGAAAGGAGAGCCATTAGAATAGGAGAAACTGTCCTATGTTCCCGTGTGGATGAAAATATTGAATCTGCCCTTGTAGCTATGGAGCGACAAGATGCTGGCTAGGATCTCTATGTTTCTGGGGAGCCACAATGCTTGGATAGGTAAACTAAAGCCCAATCCATGATTTACTATGTCAGAATAAATGTGATGATGAATTTGAGTTCTTCATTTCTGACTGTGGTTAAGATGAGAATGGACAAGGGCACTGCATATGAAGTGAAGATAGAATATGAATGGATACCTGAGAAGTGTCCACATTGTGGAAAATTTGGGCACGATAAGGCCCTCTATTCTAAACTTCCTGTGGGGGAGAAGGAGAAGCCTGAGAAGATAGTGGAAGAAGGCCAGACACAACATGTTCAATAGAATGTTGCTGAGAACATTGAGAAAGTACAAGCCACTCCTAATAAAAGTAAGGAGAAGTCTGTCGATGAAGAAGGATTTGAAAGACTAAAGAAGACTATTAGTCCAGGAAGACGAAGGGTAATATGAAGCCAAAGTGGTTCAAAGAACAATGATCACGATGGTGAGAATAGCAATAGATACAAAATCACTCAACAACCAGAACGAAACTACTGATGTTGTAGTTGGTGGTAAGCCAATTGATAGAGTTAATGGTTGAGCTCCCAATTATCACCGCTTGGAACATCAGGGGTTTGTCATGTTAGGACAAATAAGATGTCATCCAAGCAGAATTAAGGAGGGCTAAGACATACATAACTATCCTAATAGAAGTCAAAATTAAAAGATGCAAGATCAGCAAGGCTATGAGGCGGACCTGGCCAGACTGGCATTGGATTGATAACTCATAGACTTGCAGTAAGATTAGAATTCTTGTGATGTGGGAGAGAAATGACTACACAATTGTGTTGAAGATGCAATCTAGACATGCGGTTCACTTTGAATTGACCATTGGCGATTGTATCTTAGAGATTACTGCAATTTATGGAGAGAATGATGACAATAAGAGAGAAGACTTGTGGAGCAATTTGGACACTATCAAATCCAAGCTGCAGCCCCCCTGGATAATTTTGGGGGACTTCAATGCAGTTAGGAAGTCTGAAGAGAGAAGAGGGAGGGGCACACCTTCTAACAAGTCAATGGAGGATTTCATTGCAACTATTCAGAGAAATAATTTGCTTGAAATTGAGTCCAAAGGACTGTATTTCACCTAGAACAACCAACAATTGGGATTGAACAATACGAGAAGTAAAATCGATCATGTTTTTTGTTCTTTGCAGGTTCATGATGTTTTCAGAAATCTATGGCTGGAAACTATGTCGACCATATATAGTGACCACTATGCCTTGGTGTTTCACCTTGATCAAGAAAAGAAGAAAACAAAGTACCCCACACAGTACTTTAATGCATGGGCCTCTATGTCGGGATAATCATACACTATGAAGAAAGCTTGGGATATTGAAGTCACGAGGACACCTCTATACAAACTATGCCAAAAAACCAAATGTACTAAAAAGCACTTACAAACCTGGAGCTAGGAGAGTTTAGGGGATCTGTCAGACTCATCTAAAAACAAAGTCAAAGAGGCCCTCATAGCTCAAGATTTATCAGATAAGGATCCAGATAATGAACTACTGTGCGAAATAGCTAAAACAAAGAAGGATGAAGCAATTGAAGCAAAAAACATCGAATAATATATGATTAGGCAGAAAGTGAGGATTTTCTGGCTAAAGCATGGAGATTCAAATACCAAGTTCTTCTATACATCCCTCAAGATGAGAAGGTATAGAAACCAAATAAATCTCTTAGATGTGAATGGAGAGATATTGAGGTCCGATGAGGAAATCTCTAAGGCTTTTGTCAATCATTATAAGTCAGTATTCAATGTTGGTTGAGCTAATGTGAACGCCCAGGACTGGAACTATCTCCCAAAGCCTAACAACTCACAAATACATGCCATCTATGCCTTAGTCACATATGAATAAATATATGATGTGGTGAAAAATTCTTATGATGATAAGGCACCAGGGCCCGATGGTATGAATGTGCATTTCTTCAAGTCTTCTTGGGAAACAATTAAAGAGGATTTATATAATGCAATTAAAGATTTCTTTCACAAAGGTAGAATGCTGTGAGAACTAAATAAAACCCACATTGCTCTTATCCCCAAGGTTAAGCAACCTTTGAAGATTGGAGACTGGAGACTTATTTCATTATGTAACTTTGCCTATAAGGTGATCTCTAAGATTCTATCGAATCGTTTGAGAGACATAATGCCAACCATAATAAGCACGAACAAGTTTGCATTTGTGAATGGGAGACAAATCTCAGATGCTATTTTATTGGATAATGAGCTCATACATGATTTTAAGAAGACTAATGCTAAAAAGAAATTATGTCTGAAGGTTGATCTTAGCAAGGCATATGACTCTATAGACTGGAAGTATATTCTCCGCATCATGGAAGGAATGGGATTTCCTAAATGTTGGTTGTGGTGGGTGGAGGAATGTTTGAACAAAGTGTCTTTTCAAGTTCTAGTGAATGGGATCCCATCTGACTTGATCCAGGCCACTAGTGGCATCCATCAAGGTGAAACTTTAGCTTCATACTTATTTGTGATAGGCATGTAGGGGCTGACAGCAATACTCAAAAAATCAACTACCAATAATGAATTTACTCCTTTGAGTACCAGTGATACCAAGGTGTCACACTTAATATTCGTAGATGACCTTCTTATTTTCTCTGAAGCAAGTGAGCATGATTCATCCAAAATTATCAACTACTTGAATAAATTTGAGGAAGTCTCTGGTCTCAGACTGAATCCTGATAAGAGTCAGCTTTTTCTGAGCAACTCAACTCCAACTCAGATTGAATCCATTATGAATGTTAGTAAGGCAGAATTCCCTATTAGATATCTTGATCTTCCCTTATTTACAGGTCGACTTACTAATTCAATGTGCTCACCTTTAATTGATAAATTCAAGACAAAATTTGAGTCGTGGAAGATGATGCTCCTCTCTATGGTAGGAAGGTTGGAGCTTATCATTTCAACTCTGTCGGCATACCATTTGTTCTGGACTGGTGTGTTCCCTATTCCAACAACTACCATTTCTGAAATTGAGAAGTTATGTAGAGATTTCCTATGGGGAGACAATGAGAATAGTAGAGATATCCATTAGTGGATTGGGATACAATTTGCAAACAAAAGCATGAAGTTGGTTTGGGTATAAGAAGAGTCAAAAGACTGGTATACTATGGGAATGCTTAGACTTCTCTGGGACATTGCAAACAAGAAAAATATATAGTGGGTAAGATGGATTCACAGTAAATATCTTAAGGAGGAGACACTATGGACGTGCAAAACAAAAGTTGCTCACAGTTGGATGTGGAAGTCTATACTGAGAGCTAGAGACAAAGCTATACCTCTGGTTCATTTTAGAATAGGTGATGGGGTTGCCATCCACCTATGGAAGGATTCGTGGGTCAATGGGGAGTTTTTGTCCCAACATATTTTTGATCATAAAGCATTAAGCTTGAGGTCAAATTTTACTGCTAATGCCTACCTAGATAGCATCATTGTTGATGGATACTGGGTAATACCAAATATTAGAGGCGTTGAAGACTTGTGGAAGGTGTGCAAAGATAAACCAGGTGCAGACAGAGACCTCTATCACTTTCTCGACATGAAAGAATTCACTTTGAAAAAAGCATGGAACCTTTGTAGAGCCAGACCTATTGAACCAACATGGGCGAGGTGGTTATGGAGTACAAGGGCTGCTCCTAGAATCAAAGTTAGCTGCTGGAAGTTTTTCCATGATATCCTGATAAATGAAGATAAACTCCAGAGAAGAGGATTCAGTCTAGATTCATGTTGCAACCTATGTGTGATGCATATCGAATCTGCTGAACACATCTTTTGGGAGTGCAGGGCATCTGTGGAGATTTGGAGGAGAGCTCAAGCTTCACTGAATGTCGTACCTAAATGCAAAGAGGAACTCACTGCTATTATGGGCAGGAAGAACAAACTTCTATGTTCTTTGGTGATATACCATATATGGAACCTTAGAAACAGAGTTATATTTGATGGTGCTTATCCTTCTCTGTAAGGGGATTGGAAAAGTATTATTCTTGATTTGAATAGTCTGCATAGATAGTTTATTTGCATAGTTACTTGGTTCTATGCTCATATACTAGTACATAAAGGTGCTACATGAATAAAGAGGAGTCCCACACTTATTGATAAAAAAGTCACCATCAGTCCCATACAAGATCTAGGATATCCAAAATCCTAAAGATCTCTCCCCCTTGGTCAGTACAAGTGACATCCATAGTGGCACATCGGTCAAACTACTAAAATAGCCAGGTCTATCATGGGTACACATGCCATGGCACCAAAAACTAGGATGTAAATCCTCCACTCCTAGTTACAATCACATCCACTCTCAGCCACATAAAATCTAAGATAAAGCCTTAGCCACTCTGTAATAACTTTGAAATCAGAATGACAGAGATGTCCCTTCCCTGCACCCGCATATACTCAATAGTATATGAGTCTAAGATCCTTGTGGATTACTCATTTCACTATCCACTAGTTCTGACAATGAGATAGTTCTACTCTCTCAGTGCACTACATGCTTAAGGTTACACTTGGTTAATTAATCCAATTAAGTATTTTTAACTACACCAATCAAGTTACATACAAGCACCTAAATGATTCTTCTAAAATAAATTAGGGATTTCAACTTCAAAAGATATAAAATTTATAAAACATTTCCATGTTACTCCATCATGGTATATGCATCCATCCTTATCATAGACCAAGCCTCAAACTAGGGCATATAAAGTCCAACTTGGCATTTTGACCAAAACAATTGTAAGACCCCTGACCTTGCTTTTTGGCTGATCTTTCTTTATTATCATAATTAGTTGCTTAAAACCTTAGTAAAACCTTATGATGTGCTTTGATAACATGTGACATGCTTATTTTTCAATTTTGTTCCAGTTTGGATGTTGTTTGAGCTAGTTATGCATATATGTGTTTGTTTTGCACCTAACTACAATTTACCCATATCTGAGATTTTGCTTGCAATTTGTCACATGCTTGTTGTGCCTCACATGTTTTGACATCATGTTGGAGATATTAGTGCATTGGATAACCTTGTCATACCTTTGTTTGATGTGGTTACATCATGTGTTGAGAATTAGGGTTTGCTTGAGTGGCCTAAGGGGATGGTTGACCTCGTGATGTGTTTGACTGATGAGGTTTGGTCTTGGAGGTCTCCAAGAATCTTGTGATCCATTATTTTTGGCAGTCAATGAGGTTTGATGTGTGCCCTTTGGTCTTGGTGGTTGATGAGGCTTATAACCCCTCTAGGTCGCCAACAAACCCTAGGGTTTGGTTTCAACGATCATTGAGATTTTAATCACCTTGGTCACTGAAAATGTTCAACGGTCATTGAGTTTTCTGGACCCAATCGGTCACTGCTGTTTCTTATTTTTTAACACCCTAAGTTGCATGTGTGAGTGTGGTTCTTGCATGGATGATTTTTTGGTGGACACATGGCATGTGTTAGCATGACACCTAACCTTCTTTCTCTCTCCAACCCCATACTATATAACTCTCTCTCCTTACATGCAACTAAAACCTTTACACCCTCTTTCTCTCTTTTTTCCCTTGGACCTTGTCCCTTAATGCTCGATGGTGAGAGGATCTCAATCTTGGAGAAGGTGGTCGATCCCCCTTGCATGTTGAGCTAGGGTTTGGCGCAACCCTTCTTGTGATTGTTTGGTGACATCATTGTTTTCCTTCTTGGTCTTTGTAAGTGATCTCCCTCTTGATTTTTGTTTCCTTGATACCATACCTTTCTTCTTTCACTCCTTGGATGAATTAATGGTTCTCCATGGTAGTTCTTGAGTTAGATCTTGAAGTTCATCTCTTTTCTTGCTCCTTTGACCTAGGGTTTTCTCTCTTTTAGTGGTGGAGCTAGCTTGGCCGAGTGTGGTGATCAAGATAGGGTTTTCTCTCTTTCCTTCAAGTTTCCTTACTTTTTGGAGTTGCTTCATCTCTTTTTGGGTGAGTTATATAAATTTCTCCACTGTTATTTATTACATTTAACTTGGATGCACATAATGTACCCTAAAAACGTAGTTACAAGTAGAGACATAATATATTTGATCTAGGGTTTATATTAGCATGGTGATTCTTGAGTGATATACCTCCTTAGATGAAACCTAATCTTGATACCCAAAATCTATGTTTGGTGATGAAGGTCTTGTCACATGCATGTTGGTGGAAATGTTGGTTTTCTCTCTCTCAACTTATAGTTTTGTTCTCTTTCATCATGTTTGTGCTTTAGGGTTTTGGAGTTGATCTTCTTCTTATGACTTGCACCTTGATGACTCTTCTGATTCTTGATGATGATCAACCTATTTTGGCCTATGTGGTTGATGAGGTTCTGGTCCCATGATGGTCGCCAAGTGTGTTGATGTTGAGTTCTTGCCAAGATTTCCTTAGCGGTCGATGAGTTTTACACCTCCTTGAGGTTGCTATGTTAACTAGCTTTATGGTCTCTAAGGTTGATGATTTCTCATTGATTTCCAATGGTTTCATGCTCTCTTCAGTCGATGAAAGTGGTGACTCTAGTATCATTGGTTGCCAACCTTTCTCCATCTTCAACGATCGATGAAGGTAGTGAACCTTGGTCTCATCGGTCGCCAATGTGTTTTAACCTAAGTGGCCACCAAGGTGGTGTAACCTAGTTTTTAGCGGTTGATGACACAACAAATCCTAGGTGGTTGATGATGTTTCTGGTCTATATGGATGTTTGGTTGTTGATCGCGGGTTCTTTTTTGAGTAATATTATGTGTGTGACATTTGGTGTCACAGTTTGGTTGGTAACAGAGCTCTAGGTTTACTGAGTCTATAGGGACATATGACTTAGGTTTGTGTCTGTTCTTACATAATCCAACCTATTTGCTGTTAGCTTATGCTTGTGCAGATATGTCTAGAGAATGTGAAGAACATGGTAATAGTAGTTATGTGGTTCCAGGAGGTGGTGTGAGGAGGAAGGCACGAGAAGATAGAGTGTCAGAGATGGGGCCAGAGCAGCCCATTGTGCCTCAGTTTGACCAGTAACCATGGACAATCCAACATTCCAATCCATGTTTAGACAGTTGATTGTCGTGATTATGCATATGGAAGATAGTAAACCCATAACCCAAGACAAGGAAACTGTCCCTAATGAGGAGTCATTGGATTCTGGTAAGACGTTTGAGTGGTTGCGGCATGTTGGACTGGTTAGTTATGAGGGTACAACAGACTCAACGGATGTAGATATGTGGCTGATGGAGCTTGAGAAGGCGTTCAAGATCCTTAATATCCCAAAAGAGGACAAGGTGAAGCATGCAGTGTATCTATTGAAGGGCAGTGTTGGCCACTGGTGGGACATAGAGGAGGAGAAGAAACCCAGAGTTGTGATCAGTTGGGATGAGTTATGGCAGGAGTTTGTGAGTTGATACTTCTCGGAGATGTATCTAGATGAGAAGATATCCCAGTTCAAGAAGATCTGACAAGGTTTGATGTCCAAAAACAAGTATGAGGCCAACTTTATGGAGTTTTTGAGGTTTTATCCTCACATGACAGTGACAGATAAGGAGAGGATCCACAGGTTTGAGAAAGGACTGAGCACAAAGTTGTCGATGATAATGACTACTTTGGAGAATAGGGAGATGTTCTCTAACTTTTTGGAGTCAGTGAGGAGGATCAAACTATCTGCTTTGAGAAGCATGTAGCCAACACTAAGAAGAGGTCAGCTCAATTTTAGGGGTAGTGTTCTAGTGGCTTTAATAAGCCAAGGTTTTCTTCAATGCAGTCTCAGAAGAGGTCAGTTTTCTCTGAGCTAAGATCAAGTGTGCCATCTTAGTGGTCCCCAAGCAAGGGTAGAAGTCATAGTTTTTTCTCGGTAGGAGCACGCAACATGGCATTTGTGCTAGTGACATGGCCGTCTAGGCCACATTATGACTCGAGAACATGTCACATGTGTGGACATGTGGGGTATATCATGTGGTCTTGTCCCATGAAGGATGAGGATGTGACACAACAATTGAGGCAGAGTCAACAAGGTTCCTAACAGTAGTAGTTCAGTATCTGTGGTGGAAGAGGATGCAGTCAGACATCACAGATAGGGTCTTCTGGGGCATCTAAAAGAGGACTTGGATGACAACATGTAATGACTTGATTCTATGCTATGAGTTATCTAGAGGGAGTGGTCAATCCACGGGTCATGACATGTCAGATGGAACTTTTTCATTATGATATGTCTTCTTCATCTCTTGTATTTGTTTTGGTTGACCTGGGTGCGACACACTCTTTTTCACTAGAGAGGTGATAAATAGTTGTTATCTACATGTTTGTAGTAATATGATAGTCTTTAATTAGAAACCCCTCTTATTGGCTCCTCGGAGTTGTGGGGGGGTGTCCATCTTGATTTCTTTATTTTTTAGGGCGCAACATTCAAGTGGTTCTTATGCCACTTGACATGCATGGATTCGATGTGATCCTTGGGATGGATACCTTGGAGAAGTATAAGGTTATTTTGGACTATGGTTCCAAGGTGTCTATGTTCCATGATGGAGATGTTTCATGGATCTTCAAAGTAGATAGGAAAATTCTTCCAACATGCTTAGTGTCATCTATGACAACAGAGAGGTTGATGAGACAGGGTTGTGAGGCTTTCTTGGCACATGTTGTGGATATCAAGGTGAGGAGTCCTAGTATCCAGGAGATGTGAGTGGTATGAGAATTTGAGGATGTCTTTCCTGAGGAGTTTCCTAGTGCTCTCCCTCTTTGAGAGATTGATTTTATGATCAATCTTATTCCTAGAACGCAACCTATAACACAATCACTGTATTGGATGGCACAGGCAGAGATGTAGGAGTAGAAGAAGCAGTTGTAGGAGTTGCTAGAGAAGGGTTTCATTCAACTGAGAACTTCCCCTTAGGGTGCTCCTATGTTGTTTGTGTAGAAGAAGCATGGATCCATGAGGTTTTGGATAGACTATCGGCAGTTGACAAGGTCACGATCAAGAACAAGTACCCTTTGCTGAGGATAGATGATCTATTTGATGAGTTGAGAGGTTCTACTGTGTTCTCAAAGATATCTAAGGTCACAATATCACCAACTGAGGATCAAGGTAGATGACATACCCAAGCTAGATTTTAAGACTAGGTATGGTCATTATGAGTTTGTGGTTATATCGTTTGGGCTAACCAATGCGGCAACAACTTTCATGGACTTGATGAACAGAGTGTTCGAGCCATATCTCCATTGATTCATGGTAGTGTTCATAGACCACATCCCGATATACTCCAGAGATAGTCATCAACATATACGGTAAGTGTTGATGTTGTGAGGCAGCATAAGTTGTACGCCAAGTTCATCAAGTGTGAGTCCTGGTTGTCAGATGTATCTTTTCTGGGCCACATCAAATTTTCTAAGGGCATTTTTGTGGACCCAAAGAAGGTACAGTGGTTGTTGTAATGGGAACATACCAAGACATTGATAGAGGTTTGAAGTTTCCTAGGCTTGGAAGGCTACTACAGGAGGTTCATTGTAGTGGCGTTACCCCTAACCAAGTTGACAGGGAAGGTGTCCCTTTTTTCTGGGATGACTAGTGTCAACGTTCTTTCTAGTTGTTGAAGGAGAAGTTGACCAGTGCACCAGTGTTAGTTTGTCCAAATCAAGGGAACAGTTACATCATCTTATGTGATGTGTCGAAGAACGGTTAGGGATGTGTGTTGATGCAGGATAAGAATGTAACTTCTTTTTCTTAGAGACAACTTAAGAAACATGAGGAGAACTACCTGACGCGTGATCTGGAGCTAGCAGCTATAGTCCATGCCTTGAAGATATGGAGGTACTACCTATAAGGAGAGAAGTGTCAGATCTTCACCAACCACAAGAACTTGAAGTATATCTTCTAGAAGAAAGAGTTGAACATGCAGTAGAGGAGATGGATGGAGTTGATTAAGGACTATGATTGTATGATAGACTACTATCCAAGGAAGGTAAATGTGGTGGCAGATGCTTTGAGTAGGAATTCATATTCTTCATCATCTGTATGTTGGGAAATATAGGCACAGAGTATAGCAGTGGAAACAAAAAATTATCTATTTGTATCCCCATAACAGCAAGATCGTGTCAACCACTATGAAATAGGAATGATGGTTTAACGAGTAATACCTAGTCCTGGAGCAATTCCAGTGACAACAACTTGCTTTGATGTAACTGTCAACTAGTTTCTCTTGGATGGTGGTTGTGCAACTCATGGTATTCACCACGAACAATGAATATGACAACTTCTATAGTGACTCTTGTGGTATCACTATAGACTATAGGCTGCAGTTGTCCTCCTAGTAGTAGCCAAAGGACTCCAGCCTCTAGAGTAGTTCACAGAGACCAACTAGAACTCATGTTGTTCAACCAAAAAATATAGGAAGGATTTGTCCCTCCTACTGGCGTACTCGACACCAACTTGCTCTCCCACAACAAAAACACTCAGTTGTTCACTCCCATAGTAATCCCTCCCTTTTCGAGTAGGACTTGCTTGGGATATCTCAGTTATCACAACCACAGAGGACAAAAATTGTCAGAGCAATTGATTTCCAATTGATGTTGTTTTGTTATTATTGTTGTTGTGCTCTAGGAAACCCCCAATATTCCTCTATTTATAGGTGGGATTTGGGCAAGGGTTCCCAGTTTGTTTGAGATCTGTGCAGGAGTGGAAGGGACCAGAAGATCTTAAATTTTTGCAACTTGTGATAGCCGAAATGGATGTCTGGTGACCCAAACGGTTATCTAGTTACACGTGACTATTGTCTCATACTCTCAAACAGTCATTTGGTAGTTTTCCAATCACATACAAATTTTGGCAATTTGGATTTCAATTAATATCACATATTAATTCCTTACACACCAAGTAATGTGCATTCGAACAAGTTCGGGAAACATCCAGAACCTTTGTTCAGCCCCAACTGAGTTGTGTCACCCATGCGAGATGCTCGTCTCTCTCACCTAGATGCCTATTTGGTGAGTCAAACCGGACCGATCGGTTCAACCAGTTAGTTCATAGGGAAGAACTTAGCCAATTCGAACTTTGATTAGCCTAACAACCCAAATGGCCATCTCAACACTGGATATGCTTGTCCGGCTTCCCAAATAGTTGTCTCACTAAGTGAGATGGTCGTTTGGCAATTCAGACAGCCAAATTATTGATTTGTTGTGTGAATTGAATACCTAAACGCTTTTAGTAGTCAATCAAACTATCATTCATGATAAAACTCCTCTTCTAGATGATTTTGTATATGTCTGACCCTATAGGTCCCATATCCCATTGGCAGTGCATGTCCATAACTAGCTTATGACATCACAAGCAAGGAGCGATGCCTAGTCGCACATCAGTGCTACCCATGTGAATGGAAAGTTGGAGAACAACTTCAACCTACAATTTGTGTAAGGTGTTTCATTGATTGTATAATTCCTTTGTTTCTGATGTCCAGGATGAACTTGAGGCATGGAATCGTCATCCTCTCAACGTTCAATCCATGTTTCTTGAACCACAAGAAGACTGTATGAGATAATGTGACCTTAATATCATATATTGATTCACATGTGCATGTGCATGCTTTCTCGGTCTCGCTTATCAAGTGTCCATGATATCATACTCCAGTACGAGGGGAAAATTCCAAATCTATCACTCATAGACTATCCCCATGTTAAAGTCATCCAATCATCACCTTTATAACAACCCCTATTTCAGGACTGTATTCGATAATGTCAAACCTTACCCAACTACATGTGATGAGTGCAGTAACATTAGGTCTAAGAATCACAATTACCACCTTCACTATGAGAGATGACTATGACCAGCGATGATGGTTTCCATGTGTCACTCTCTAGGTGGGTCTATTCAATACATTGTTCCCTAACATGTGTCTGTGTCCTTGGTTTGATATTGCCATATCATGAGTGATGTGATTTTGTCATCAACTAACCCACACTCTAGTCTTATGTGTTACTGGTGTCTATATACCTTCCACAATAACAACTGACTAGGGACATAATAAGAATGTACATATGTACTCTTAACATTTGTATGATCTCATTTTCTCAAGGCTAATACTTGAAGATATACGTCGTTGAGTAATATCATTCTTTAGACATTCATAATATTTCCTCATAATCTTATAACTGAGTAAAATAGAATGATTTGGAAGCTTGCCTTTATGATATATTAACAAAATCCTTTATGGTATATGACATGTCAATCATCACATGATTGGCTCTCTGGGCATACCTTACCAACATACTACCACTTGTACTTAGAGACAATCACCCACAAATCTCATTCTTAGTGATCCAAACATGTCCACCATGTTTATGTTGAGCAAGTGCTTATCCATTGGGTCAATGATGCGCGTCGTTGTACACGCAACAATCACTAGGAAAAGTCCTAGAGTTTAACCTTCTAACCCGGTTGTCAACTTGTTGTGAACAACAAGTCAACTTAGTATAGATAGGTATCGATCCAAGGGACGGTGGAAAGGAAAAGTCGAAATCCAAATCCGATTGCAAGTACAAAAATTAAATTCCGATTTGAGAGAGTTGTTAATACTAAAAATAAAAATAAAAGTGCTGAAATAAAATTTAACTAAGCAAAGAAATAAAGATCTGGGGTCTGGAAGATCACCACCAAAACCACGTTCCTATTCAACTAATCAAATTCTAAACTCCAAGGATCAAATCAGGACCTTGTGTTTACATGTCCTTACGGACAAACTCACAAGGGTCAGACTTCCCGTGAACCCGTTGGTCCCGGCGTTCACGGATCATTGCCCAACCGTCCAACATACCATTATCCACGGTCATATCAAAAAGCATGTGAATTCAAACCGGCGTTCAAACCCAAGGATCAGGTGGTCGCGTCACCAAGGATTATAACAAGAATAAGATTAAAAAGACGAAAAGATGATAATCGCAATTAAGGGACTATTGTTTCATTCTTACAGAGATCCACGGTCATATCACTCCATAAGAATATATCAGATCATCCAAATAACCACACATAAACAGAGAGAAGACATTTGTTCGATGGAGGAATATAATTGATTAAATTGAATAGAACCGGGCTAAGGGGCTATTTCCATTCCCCAGAGAGATTTACTCAGACATAACAAGACCAGAAGAATTGCAAACTAAAATGAGATCCAACATTATACAAGATGTCGTCTACAACTAAAAAATGGATGAAATAGAATGAAGAATGGAATGCTTTTACAAGTGGAAAGTATCTCCTTTTATAGGAGGATGAGGGGGTAGGCTGCCCTCAAAAAAGAGGGAAAAAAGAGAGGGAACATGCTTTTTGAATTTTCTGGATCTGGTCAAATCGAAAGTTGATTGTTTTTAATTATCTTGACCATGTAACTCCCTTTAATGCAGATTCTCGCAGCAGCGACTTCGAACGTATTTCTCTCCTGTTAAAAGCACAGAAACGGTCCAAATAATAGGACTTTATTTTAGGAAATTAAATTCTCTTTCCAATGAATACCTGTACACTCAATTTGGAGTTTGAATGTAAGAGTTATGTCACTTTTGGTGGAGGGTATATACGAATTTCTGGACTGCTGCAAATTGTGTGATTTTCCTACAAAACCCAAGAAAATAGAATTAAAACTCCAATTAAAGAGAAAAATATAAAATAACAAAACTAATTATGAAATTAAGAGAATAAATGACAAAACAATCCTAAACAAATATAAAAAATATACAAATAAAAGGGATAAATATACATTTATCAAAATACCCCGGACTTGAATCTTTGTTTGTCCTCAAACAAATAAAATCACAAATTATTCCAATTTATACTAACAACATGTCTATCCTCACCCTTGTAACATCACTTTATTTCTTACCTTCAAATTTGGCCAAGCAACCCAATCCCCTAAAACCACAAAATACAAAATTCTATATTCTCTATTAAAAACAAATATCATATCTTGTTTCTAAATCAAGATTTTGTCGAAAAACATGCTTCATCTTACTTCTGCTTTGACACTCTTATTTTTATTATTATATTTTTTTATGTGAGTTGTTGCACAAGAACAAGATGAAATTTGGGGGTGTGAAAAAAAAGGAAGGAAGTGATGAAATTTTTTTTTATCCCTCCTCTATTCGACTTGGGATTTAAATTTGTGGAGTTGTGGCTACATTGGTCACAATTTTTTTTCATGTGCACTTTTGGCATCTTTTGATGGTATGCCCTTTTGTGGGGTATGGAATTTTTTATATGGGAAGCATGCCACCCCAGACTTGATTTTTGTCTGGTGGTGATTCTTTGCTTCTCTTTTTTTAGAAAGAAAATAAGGGGGAAACAAAAGGTGTCCTTGTGCTTATAACTTCACACATTTTTTTTGAAAGTGTCATTACATCAGAAAGAACATTCATGTCAATCACATTATACAAGATTTATATCAAGTTAATCAACAGTTTAAAAATAGAGAAAATTTGTGTTTGGTTTTGATTGATTCCATACGGCTTGCCAACTTTTCCAGGGAGTGATGTTATTTTGGGATCCTAGGTGACATGGTGGTTTCAGACATGGCAATTTGTAATAATTTTTGCAAAACATTTACTAAATTCAAAGGGGTACAATGATAAACATCTATTCATATTGGCCGACTAGATAAAGGCCATTTTACAACAAAAGAAATAAAAACATGACCGACTAGATAATGGCCATGCACAAAGCAACTATATGCAAAACAAAAAAAAGGAAAAATAATGCAGAAAAAAAAGATAAGGGGGTGGAATAGAAACATACCACCCACCTCCACCCCGGACTTAGATTTTTGCTCGTCCCGAGCAAAACTCAAACCTGAGATGGAGGGAAGAAATTTGTTGGGTTCACCAGGAGGTCCTGGTAGCTCAAAAAATGTCCATCTGAAGGGAATGTCGATGAGGGCTGGGACCTTTATCTGAGGAGCCTCATAGTGTACCCTATGATAGGGTAATTGTAGAAGCTCAGTGGGGTGCTCGTATTTTCTTTCACCTCGCATTCCCTCCAATAGGATCCAAAGATCTTCCATCAATAGAAGGGGAAGTGTTGAAGATGGATGTGGATTTGGGGAGTTTGGTGGGTACCCAACTAGTAAAGTCGCTAGAGCAGGATAGAGTGGAGGATTTGGCGCAGGTTTTCCACCATCATAACGACCTGCATATGAGAGAATTGATGCAAAAGATTTCAAATTATTTACAAAATTGTTTTGCTTCTCCTCAAAAATAATGTCATCAACATTGGGTTTGGTAAGTTTCATTGTTGATATAACATATGGCTCTAATTCTTTTGTACAAGGGGTCCCCAAGGATTCAAGAGGGATGAGGACGAATTCCTTACAAACAATAGAAGGGGGTGAGTGGGCTTCTTCCAACGGTGGTATCTCCCCTTCTAGATTAGCCATGTGTGGGATGGAAATTGGCTGTGATGGCTTGGGAAGAATCATAAAGGGAATTAGATGTTGATTATTCAAAATAGACTCAAAAGAAGGATATTGGTCTATGGTATCATTCATATTTATGTTGTGGATTGGAGGAGTTGTTGGATCTTCATAATGACTCTCCTTCTTTGACATTTCATATTCAAGTAAAAGAGTCTCTAAAGGAAAGATAGGGATACCAACGTCCTCATCACACACAAAATATGGCTCCATGGTTTGTTCTATTTCTTCAGGATCTGACATATATGACACAAAATAAGGATCATCATCGTCATCGTCAGGAAGAACCATCTTGGGTTGCTCAAGCTCTATAGGGAGAGTTTGTGATTGATCCTCTAGAAAGGTAGCTAACATGCCTTGACTGGATTCAAGTTTTGCTTGTGCTTCTGCTACCATCTTTTCTAGGGCCTTAAGTCTCTCTTCCGGATCAAGATCAATTTGCATTTCACCATAGGATTTATACACCCCAAAATTTTGGTCACCCTCACCACACTCCCCATATTGTCCTTGTCCATAGTACTCCTCATATTGTTTTGGGTGGCATTGCTCCTCATAATAATCTCCAGAAGATGGTGGATTGTAATTTCCATTGCGTCCATCTTGGTAGGAAGATTCAATATTATAAGGTGTCACCAAATCATGAAGAAACATATTTGAACAATCTATATTTTGAGTTTGGGCTTCTAGCAGGGTAGTTAAGAAGGCTTGGCTGGCTTTTAGTTTTTTTTCTACTTCTAATGCTATCTTCTCTAGGGCCCTAAGTCTCTCTTCTTGTTGAGGATTACATTGGGTTTCATAAACATGTTCATAACCCCCAAGGTTTTGTTGGTTACACCCCACAAAATTTTGTTGATCATATCCCCCATTAGAATATGGATAGCAAGGTTCCCCATAATGGTTCTCAGAAAAATGTGGATTCACATTATACCCACCAGGATGAAAGGGCTCGCAATTAAAAGGGGTGCTATTATAAACATGGGTTAGAGTTGGACAAGCAAGAGATGCATGGTGGTAGAGACCACAATAATAACATTGTGGGGGATATTGGGATGCCCACTCCATTTGAAAAAAAATAAATTCCTGAAAGATATGTGAATCAATGAATGAGAGAAGAAAGATTGTAAGATAAAAGGTTAGTCAAAAATTACAAAGAGAGCTAAAAATTATAAATCTAAAAAAAATTATGAAATAAACTAAAATTACTAAAAAAAAATAACTAGAAAGCAGTACTGCTGGAATGGAAACTCAGCAGAAAGAGGAGATACACTTCCGGAATTTTGCTCGGAAGGTAAAAAGAAATTACAAAAATCTAAAAGAAATTATAAAAAAGACTAAAGTTATGAAAGTTAGAGAATATGAACAAAGAATATACAAGATATACAGGCAACCAGATCTGAAAAACAACTGTGCCGTCCCCGGCAACGGCGCCAAATTGATGTGCGTCGTTGTACACGCAACAATCACTAGGAAAAGTCCTAGAGTTTAACCTTCTAACCCGGTTGTCAACTTGTTGTGAACAACAAGTCAACTTAGTATAGATAGGTATCGATCCAAGGGACGGCGGAAAGGAAAAGTCGAAATCCAAATCTGATTGCAAGTACAAAAATTAAATTCCGATTTGAGAGAGTTGTTAATACTAAAAACAAAAATAAAAGTGCTGAAATAAAATTTAACTAAGCAAAGAAATAAAGATCTGGGGTCTGGAAGATCACCACCAAAACCACGTTCCTATTCAACTAATCAAATTCTAAACTCCAAGGATCAAATCAGGACCTTGTGTTTACATGTCCTTACGGACAAACTCACAAGGGTCAGACTTCCCGTGAACCCGTTGGTCCCGGCGTTCACGGATCATTGCCCAACCGTCCAACATACCATTATCCACGGTCATATCAAAAAGCATGTGAATTCAAACCGGCGTTCAAACCCAAGGATCAGGTGGTCGCGTCACCAAGGATTATAACAAGAATAAGATTAAAAAGACGAAAAGATGATAATCGCAATTAAAGGACTATTGTTTCATTCTTACAGAGATCCACGGTCATATCACTCCATAAGAATATATCAGATCATCCAAATAACCACACATAAACAGAGAGAAGACATTTGTTCGATGGAGGAATATAATTGATTAAATTGAATAGAACCGGGATAAGGGGCTATTTCCATTCCCCAGAGAGATTTACTCAGACATAACAAGACCAGAAGAATTGCAAACTAAAATGAGATCCAACATTATACAAGATGTCGTCTACAACTAAAAAATGGATGAAATAGAATGAAGAATGGAATGCTTTTACAAGTGGAAAGTCTCTCCTTTTATAGGAGGATGAGGGGGTAGGCTGCCCTCAAAAAAGAGGGAAAAAAGAGAGGGAACATGCTTTTTGAATTTTCTGGATCTGGTCAAATCGAAAGTTGATTGTTTTTAATTATCTTGACCATGTAACTCCCTTTAATGCAGATTCTCGCAGCAGCGACTTCGAACGTATTTCTCTCCTGTTAAAAGCACAGAAACGGTCCAAATAATAGGACTTTATTTTAGGAAATTAAATTCTCTTTCCAATGAATACCTGTACACTCAATTTGGAGTTTGAATGTAAGAGTTATGTCACTTTTGGTGGAGGGTATATACGAATTTCTGGACTGCTGCAAATTGTGTGATTTTCCTACAAAACCCAAGAAAATAGAATTAAAACTCCAATTAAAGAGAAAAATATAAAATAACAAAACTAATTATGAAATTAAGATAATAAATGACAAAACAATCCTAAACAAATATAAAAAATATACAAATAAAAGGGATAAATATACATTTATCAGTCAACAACACTTTGCTTACAGTCAATATATTGTATGTTTCCTTGTCTCTTTGCTGCACGATTTCTTGTATGAGACAAAACTTGTGTAATATGGTATCTGATATTCCTTGCCTAACAATTACCTCCATTGTTGTTATAGCATCAGTACTGAGTCATCAATGGTTGGAACATCTATAAGTTCATCATATGAACCTTGTATATTCATATAGTATCACTTTGTGTTCTCAACAAAAGTATACTCAACTTCTAATGTAGAATAGAATTAATGGCTATTAATTCAGAACCCTTCCAACTAATAAAACTTTTCTTTATAATCAAACATATTTTAATTTGCAATTTCTTTTGTCATTATGGAATCTTTCATTGATGTAACCCTATACACCCAACTCTTCCTTTTATTACTTTCTTTGATTACTAGAAATTTACCCTTAGATACTTCTCAAGTACTAATGGATGACTTTCCAATAACCCTTATTGGAATCATCTTTTCATGTTCAATACATACAAGATTATATGGGATAAGTTCACTTATAGCGTTCATGGTAGATACATCATATGTCATCTTGTTCATGATATTTCCATTATTTACAAGAATTGGAATATATGGTTCATGGGAGGCTAATCTGAATTCTCTCTCATTGAATCATTCAGGGTTCAACTCCTTCAACACATTGCTATTGTATGTGCTAAAACTTCCATTGTGAAACATTCAAGAACTATCTCATAGGTCTTGAACTTTATCTCATAAGATGTTTCATTTAATCCTTCATTGCTGAAGGAATTTTCCATGCCAGCTCTCAATACTCACAATATTGAGATGTTATTCCTCATCATATGTGGAATATTCATATATTCTCCCACTAAATCTTTTATAATCACAGATTTCATCTTTTATCTTGATTCAAGTCAAACTCTTTTACTATCTGGTCAAGTCAAAAGATTCCATCTCAGAGATGCTTGTTTAATCCTAGATTGAAACTTGTAGTTTATAGACTTTATTTGCATTCTTGAAGTTATGAAACCTTTTAGTTTTTGTCACATATACTTCCTCTAATGTATTCCT
This sequence comes from Alisma plantago-aquatica, assembly GCA_963693085.1. NCBI lineage: Eukaryota > Viridiplantae > Streptophyta > Magnoliopsida > Alismatales > Alismataceae > Alisma > Alisma plantago-aquatica. The sequence continues at coordinate 28,259,584 of OY856410.1, forward strand.
TTTAAGGAATCCAGTTTCTACCTTCATATGCTAAATCTCTTAGTCTATTTTAACTACAACAACAAGCTTGACAATTGGTAAAAGGAATTTTTGTCATGTTCAACACCTTGAACTGATTTGAAGCCTTTTTTTCAACCAATTTGTCCTTTTATGTTACCCATGTACGTCTTTGCCACAAGACCCTATTGCACCTTTTAGGTCTTACCCTCTTAGGTGGCGCTCAAGGTCCTACCTTGCTATCTTACATGGATCCCAAAAAGCTTAGAAATAGCTTCTAGTTGACTAGTTGGCTCATCCTATTATGACCAACCCATATGAATCGTTGGATTTGCAATCCTCCAATCTCAGACGTTTTCTACTAGAACTATTTTGTTCAGTGTCACATGACAAACTTGAGATTCCACAACAACTTGTGATTCTCTTAGTTCTTATAGTACCTCTTTGTTGATCTTGAACATTTTGAGTTCTACTTTTACTCCCATTAATTTTTTAGGAACTCAGTTTTCATATTAACAAACATTTTGTTATTGGATTGAGATTAATAGTAATCATTCAACAATTATGGTTTGTGGATAAACCTTCTTCAAGAAACTATTTTCTTAATGTAGGTTTCAATCATGTAGGCATATTGGGACATTCCCAAATCATATCATATATAATATCTTATAAACCATTCAGATGGTACATCTTTTAGTGATAACTTTATATTTATGAGGATATAAGAAGAGTAGATTACTTGATAATCATATCATGACTCATTATGGTATAAATCCTTCATTCTGAGACATCATTATGTTTAGATGTATCTGACTCTTTCCTGAAGGTTCTCAAGATATTGATGCAAAGTATTTCAACATTTGATCTTATCAAAGTTTCTTAATACTTTCATCAAAGTCATACTTCATTCTTGAACACTTCAAGATATTAATGTTCCTTTTTACTGAGTACATATCATCATAATACCAGTAAATGAAATGAAGTATGAGTCATTATCTATAGGGTTCATTCCATAAGATCTTCATGCATCACATGTATGAGGTCTAATGGAAAGGTTATCATCCCGCTACATCTAGTGAAGGATGTCATGTCACTTTGTGTATAAAGAAAAAATGCACATTTCCTTGGGTTCAATAACCAAGGGAATCTAGATTTACATCAATATGTATTCTAGACATGCATTTCTTATGTGTACGTCCAAAGTGGCTATTGCTATTGATAATCTTGAGTTATCAATTATAATACTTTGGTATTAACGTTATAAACATTCATATCAAAGTCTTTGTAAAAATATCATTATATGTTTGGACATTGCCATGCAAGATCATATATTTTGAATAAGAAACATTAATCTCTTGCTTTATTGATATATAATCCTTGTCATACAAGATGATTTAAAGTAAATATTTTTAATGAAATAGCAGTTGTATAACTCTATTACATGCCCATTGGGCTATGATAAATTTAAATGTAGACTAAAGCTTCCGCAACTCTTGCTCCACTTTGTCCATCTTTTATCCTCCATGAGGGCTTTTACTTCTCATCAGATCCTGCACATCAGTATGTTAGATCTCTATTTGGTATCATATACTAAATGAATAAGTAATCTAATTTATCTTATAACGTTTATACCTGAAGTGAAGGCCTTAGTGCGTTCCTTCTTCTTCTTTAGTTCCTCTAACTAGAGTAGGAAAGTTCTTTTCCAATATCTAGGCTGGTAACAATGGTGACCATCACCTCTTATTTTCTTTACTCTACCTTTTGCTTTAAATATTTGAAGATTTTAACTTTTAGCTAGCTTAGAAACTTTCTTAGGTTTGCCTTTGCCTTTAGACTTCCCCTTTGTCTTATTGATCATCATCACGGACTTGGGCTTTTCTTTCTTCATTTGTGTCTCATCTGTTCTCAACATGCCCAACAACTCAGTCAATGATTTTTCAAAGTCGTTCATGTTGTAGTTCATGACAAACTAACTATAAGATTCTAGCATAGACTGTAGAATCACATCAATGGCCAATTCTTGACCTAAGGGGAATCCCAGTCATACCTTGGTTTGATGTGGTGACAGCATGTATTGAGAATTAGGGTTTTCTGGGATGCCCTAAGTGGATGGTTGACGTCGTGATGTGTTTGACTGATGATTTGATTTTTACGATCGTCAAAGATCTTGTGATCCATGATTCTTGGTGATTGATGAGGTTTGATGTCTGCCCTTTGGTCTTGGTGGTCGATGATGTTGGTACGGTATGCCTAGATAGACAATCATATGATGATTGACATGGCATATAACATAAAGGATTTGATTAGTAATCATAAAGGCAAGCTTCCAATTCATTATGATTTCACTCAGTTATGAGATAATGAGGAAACATTATGGATGTCTAAAGAATGACAATACTCAATGATATATGTCTTCAAGTACATGATTTGAAAAATGAGATCATACAAATGCTAGGAGTATGTACATTCTTATTATGTCCCTGGTCAGTTGTTACTATGGAAGGCAGATAGACACGAGTAACACATAAGACTGGAGTGTGGGTTGATTGATGAGAGAATCTCATTAGTCGTGATATGGCATATCAAACCAAACACATAGATACATTTTATGAAATAGTCTATTGGACAGACCCACCTTGATAGTGACACATGGAAACCATTATTGGTGGTCATAGTCATCTCTCATGTTGAAGGTGGTGATTGTAATTCTTAGACCTGAAGTCACTACACTCATCACATGTCATTCAGTATACTTTGACATCATCAAAGATAATCCTAAAATAAGGATTACCATAATGGTGATGATTGGGTAGTTGTGACACATGGGGACTGACTGTGAGTGAGGTAGATGGGATCTATCCCTCCCACTGGAGTTTTATATCCTGGCCACTTAATAAGTGAGATTGAGAAATGCATGCGTAATCACATGTGAATTAATATGTGATATTGAGGTCACAGATATCTCAGATAGTCTGTTCTTAGTTTAAGGAACATGGATTGAATGTTGAGAGGATGACAATTCCATGCTTTGACTTCATTCTGGATATCCGAGACAAAGGAATTATACAATCGCTACAACACCTTACACAGATTGTAAGTTGAAGTTGTTCTCCAATTTTCCATTCACTTGGGTAACAATGATGTATGACTAGGCACCACTCTCTACTTGTGATGTCATAAATTAGTAATGGACATTCACTACCAACTTGATATGGGACTTATAAGGTCACACACATATGAACTCATCTAGAAGAGGATTTTAATTATTAATAATGATTAGATTGATTATTAAAGTTCTTAGGTACTCAATTCAAGAAACAAATCAGCTGACCAGATAGCCAACTGATCGACTCAGGTGTTGAGACGGCCATTTGGAGTGTCAGGTTGATTAGAATTGAACTAGTTGAGTTCTGCACAAATTAGGCACCAAACAATCGACTCACTAGGTGAACTGATTACCTTAGGTTGAGCGAGATGACTAGTTCACCTAGTGAACTGATCAACTTGGCAGTGACGAGCGAAGGTTCTAGTAACTTTCCTAAATTGATGAGAAAGATTTCTCGTTTCACTTGTTTAATTTGATTGGTACAAGAATTAATGTTTTTCATTAATTGGAAATGATTTCTCCAAATTTGTGTGTGATTAGGGAATAGGAGAAAGGACTAGTTTGGCCGCAAACCAATTGTCTCACGTGTGAACCGACTAGTTCAGTTTCTAACCAACTATTTTGTGATTCACAGGTTATGAAAATTCGTGATCTTATGGTCCTTTCCACTCCCACACAGATTTGGAATCTAAAACCTAACCCCTCCTATAAATATAGGGGTATTGGGGGCTTCCCAAAACACAACTCAATTGCCTCTGACAATTGTTGTCCTCTCTGGTTGTGGTAATCAATAGACAGTCTGAGCAAGTCTACCTGCTAAAAGGAGGGATAGCAAGGGAGAAACAATTGTGGGAGAGCAAGTTGGTGACTAGTACACTAACGGGAGGGACAACTTCTTCCTGTCTATTCTACTAGAATGACAAGAGTTATAGTTGGTTTGTGTAGACTTCTCTAGAGGCGAGGAGGTTGTTGTTTGCCTCTAGGAGGACAACGTCAGCCTGCAGTCCGTGGCGAGATCAAGAGCCGCTGAAGATGCCATTCGAGTCTACTATTTGTGGTGAAGACCAGTAGCTGTATAGACATCGTCCACGAGAAACTAATAGATAGTCTCACTGCAAGGATTTGTAGTCATTGGACTTGCTCTAGGACCAGGTATAAACTCATTAAACCATTTTTCCTATTTCATGGTAGTTGACACGATCTTGCTTTTATGGGGAATACAAATAGATAAATTTTTTGTTTTCACTGCCTTTCTCTGTGACCATATTTCCCTACAGTGGTATCATAGCTTCATCAAAATACTATGTCTTGGGATAATCGATATGATCAGATTCTTGGTTTAATCATTTATTTATTGCATATGATGTGTATATTGAAACTGTCTCATATGTATTTGATCGTAGACCACATAACCCAAAATAATATATATATATATATATATATATATATGTGATATATATATGTGATATATATATGAAATTTTCACATGTCACCCTAAAAGTGGTTTTGATGTTGGATGTGTAGCATGGTTATGGACAATAACTTAAATATCTGTGTGTGGTTGGATGGTTTAGTTTTTATGCCTATTTTATCTCAGTTTGCATACCGAGCATCTACCTCCTTATTCCCAATGTAAGGTTAATTTTATCCTACCTTTGTTCTCCTCAAATGTAACTCAAAGTTTCTCTTTACAATGTAATAAGTTTAGTAGCAATAGGATATTTTCCTTTCTTGCAACGAAAAAGATGACAATCAACATCAGGCGAGCCGACCATTTCACATGATGAGCAAACTGACTGGAGAGCCGAGGATGATAGACTGCATGAGCGATCCGACCATCTGGTGGAACCAACTGACCATCTAGAGGTGTCAAAAAATCGGTTAGATAGGAGAATAGATGACCATTTTAGGGGACCAACCGTCCAACCAAGAGATGAGATGACCGGTTCAAGGGTTGAACCAATCAACCCAGATTTTGGCTAGAACAAATCTACACCAACAACAGGTTCATATATGTGATGTGATGATTGGCCTAGGTGATAGTAATTCCTTATGTCCTGAAGGAATTACAGTAGATATAGCCATAACCATCACTTTTTGTTTTATACTACATGTTTACGTTGTGGGACATAGCATGTATATGATACATACTATATATGTGGTGATTGGATATAGTATATGTATATATATATGATATATATAAATCCCTCAATAAAATGTATTAAGCCAAAGATGTTTTCCATCAATGGCACACATGATAAGCTTGATTGACCAAGTGTAGGTTATGCCCTAGAGTGGTGTGCCGTCTATCTCATGGAAGTGTGATGTTAATAATGTAGGTTCTGCCCTAGCGGGGTGCATTATTATCATGTCAGCTTTTGGGTCAGGCTTAACTGGTGATTCTTAGAGCGTCTAAGCCCAGAGGTATGTAGATAATTATGGTAAGGAATTGTGCATATTATCTATCCAAGAATTTCATATAATGCAATTGGAAAACGTTGCCTACCTTAATGGTTGATTATTTATGTTGGTGTTGGTCGGTAATAATTGAATCATTTTAGATCTTGGCTCATTAGAAAATTGTTCACTGCAATTTTCTAATTTTGTTACTTGAGGATTGTCAATTTGATCAAAATAATGAGAGTCATAGTTAATTAAAGACCTAATCAATATTGTCAAATTTTAATCAAATCAAATCAAAATTGAGTTTTTGACAAAATTGCAAATTATTTTATTGAATCAAATGGCAACAAACAACAATCAGTTTTCTCTACGATCAGTCCTTGAGAAGGACAAGCTAAATGGGAACAACTTCCATGACTGGTTCAGGCTGTTGAGAATCATTCTCACACATGAGCCTAAGATCTATGTCTTGTAGATGCCAAAACCAAATAAACCCCTTATAAATGCACCAATGGTTGACATGGATGCTTATAAGAAGCATATTGAAGATGTTATGGATGTAAAATGCCTGATGATATGCTCCATGAACTATGAGTTGCAAAGGCAGCATGAGAACATGGATCTGATTGAGATGGTCACACATCTCAAGGACATATTCCAAGATCAGGAAAGACAAGAGAGATTCAATATCTCCAAGGAATTATTCAAGTGCAACATGGCAGAAGGAGACCCAATAGGTCCTCATGTAATCAAGATCATTGGGTATGTCGGGAACCTAGCTAGAATGGGATTACCCTTGGGTCAAGAGTTGGCCACTAACATGATTTTGTAGTCCTTGTCAGAGTCATACAGTCAATTTTTCATGAACTACAACTTGAACAAATTTGACAAGCCGTTGATAGAGTTGTTGGGCATGTTGAGAACAGTTGAGGCACAAATGCAGAAAGACAAGCCCAAGTCTATGATGATGATCAGCAAGACAAAGGTGAAGTCTAAAAGCAAATACAAGGCTAAAAAGAGTTCTAAAGTTGGCCATAAGCCCAAGTTTACAGATCTCAAGGCAAAGGGAGGAGTGAAGAAAAGAGGTGATTGTCACCATTGTCACCAGTCTAGACATTGGAAAAGAAATTTCCCACACTAGTAGGAAGGCGTTAAGGCCTCCACTTTAGGTATAAACATTATAAGATAAATTTGATTACTTCTTCATCTTGTTATTTGATACCAGATAGAGATCTGACATACTTGATGTGCACGATCTGACAAGAAGTAAAAAATCTTCATAAAAGGACAAAGATGGACAAGGCAGAGAAAGAGTTGTTGATGATTTAGTCTATATTTAACTTTATCTTAGTCCAATGGGCCTGCACTAGAGTTAGTTGAACTGCTATTTCATTATATATGCCAATAAATAGAAACATTTACTTTACGCATCTTGTATGACAAGGATGGTAAATCAATAAAGTGAGTTGTTGATGTTTCTATTTTAATAGATATGATCTTGCATGTCAATGCCCAAACATCTAATGGTCTTTATATGAAAGACTCTTATGATGAATGTTCATAACATTAGTACCAAATGATTATGATTGATAACTCAAAACAATCATTAGCAATAGTCACCTTGAACATATATATAAGAAATGCATATCTAGAATATATATTGATGTTAACCTAAACTCCCTTGGTTATTGAACCTAAGGAGATATGCAAGTCTTACTTATGCACAATGTGTCACAAAATCCTTCACTAAATGTAGTGGGAGGATAAGCTTTCCTCTAGACCTCATACATATGATGTATGAAGATCTTATGGAATGAATGCTAAAGATAGTTACTTATACTACATTTCATTTACTGGTAATATGATGATATGTACTCAGTAAAATAGAAACATAAATCTCTTGAAGAGTTCAAGGAGATTATAAGTGAAGTATAACTTTGATTAAAGTATTAAGAAAGTTTGATGAGTTAAATATTGAAATACTTTACATCAATACCTTGAGAACCTTCAGGAAAAAACTGTTATAGTATATCACAAGCCAAATCCATCTGAACATGATGATCTGTCTAGATGAAGGAATCATACCATGATGAGTCATTATCAATTGATATAATCTTCTTATCTCCCCATAAATATATACATGCCACTAAATGATATACCTTATGAATGGTTTGTAAGAAATCATACATGAAATGATATGGGAATGTCCCAATATGTCTAAAGGATTGAAACCTACATTGAAAAAGTAGTTTCTTGAAAAGGTTTATCCACAAACCATGATTGTTGAATGTTACTATTAATCCCAATCCAGTAAAAAAAATGTTTTGTTGATAGGATAACTGAGTTCCAAAAGAATCAGTGGGAGTAAAAGTAGAACTCTAAGAGTTCAAGATCAACAAAAGGTATAATGAGAACTAAGAAGATCATAAGTTGTTGTGAAATCTCAAGTTTTTTATGTAACACAGAACAAGGTAGTTCTAGTGGAACACATATGAAATTGAAGGATTGAGAATATGAAAAATCATATGAGTTGGTCATAAGATGATGAGGCAACAAGTGAACTAGAAGCTATTAAGAACCATAATCTGAGTAATGGCTCAAATCCAATATGGGGTCCATGTAAGCTAAGAAGGTATGACCTTGATAGTACTACCTAAAGGGATAATACCTAAAGTGTGCAGTTGGACCTTGTTGTGAAGACCTACACGGATAACCTAAATGGACAAAATTGGTTGAAAGTTTTTAAAATCAGTTCAAGTTGTTGAATGTGAAAGGAATTCCTTTACCAATTGTCATGCTTGATGTTTCAGCTTGTATAGACCAAAAGATTTGGCATACAAAGGTTAAAACTGGATTACATAAAGTAATATGTGAAATGATGTGTATGTGACACAGCCTAAAGGTTTTATAACTTCATGAATGCAAATAAAGTCTATAAGCTACAAAGTTTCAATCTGGGATTGAAACAAGCATCTCAGAGATGGGATCTTTTGACTTGACAAGATAGTCAAAGAGTTTGACTTGAATCAAGATAAAAGATGAAATTTGTGATTACAGAAGATTTAGTGGGAGCATATATAAATGTCCCCCATGTGATGGGGAATAACATCTCAATATTGATAGTATTGAGAACTGGCATGAAAACACCTTCAACAATGAAGGATTAGGTGAAACATCCTATGAGATAGGGATCAATACCTATAGATATAGTTCTTGAAAGGTTTACAACATAACTTTAAGAACATGCAATAGCAAGATGTTGAAACAATTCAACATGTTGGATTCAATGAGAGAGAATCATGATTGGTCTCTCATGAACCATATATTCCAATTCTTGTGAAGAACACAAATATCATGAATAAGATATCATATGTAGTAACAATGGATCTATCATGAATGCTAGAGATGTACTTGTCCCATATAATCTTTTATGTATTGGACATGACAAGATGCTATTAGATTCCAATAAGGGTTATTGTAATATCATTGGGAATGTCATTAGTACTTGTGAAGTACTTAAGGATAGATTGATAATCAATAGAAATAGAACCATGGAAGAGTTGATTTTAAAAATTTACACCAATGCAAGCTTTCAAAATGACAAAAGTGATGTCAATAAGATATGTTTGATTTAAAGGAAAAGGGTTGTTTGTTGGAAGGGTTCCAAACTAATCGTCGTTAATTCTATTCTACAATAGAAGTTGAGTATGCTTGTGTTATGAATACAAGATGGATATTGTATGGATCTAGAAGTTCATATGGTGAACTTATAGATGTTTCAACCACTGATGGCTTAATAAAGATAATGTGACAACAATGGAGTTACTTGTTAGGGAAGGAATATCAGATACCATAATATGGAAATTTCATCTATAATAGCAAAGAGATAAGAAATATTCAATACACTGACTAATAGCAAAATGTTGTTAACCCGCCAGATTAGCACTTGCACAGTAGAAACAAGGTGGACATGTTTAGATCACTAATAATAAGATTCATGGGTGATTGGCTCTAAGTGCAAGTGGGAGTCTTTTAGTAAGGTATGCCCAGAGAGCCAATCATATGATGATTGACATGGCATATAACATAAAGGAATTGATTATTACTCATTAAGGCAAGATTCCAATGCATTATGATTTCACTCAATTATGAGATAATATGGGAAGATTATGGATGTCTAAAGAATGAAAATACTCAATGACGTATGCCTTCAAGTGCATGACCTGAACAATGAGATCATACGAATGCTAAGAGTACATACATTCTTATTATGTCCATGGTCAGTTGTTACTATGGAAAGCAGATAGACACCAATAACACATAAGATTGGAGTGTGGGTTGGTTGATGACAAAATCTCATTAGTCATGATATGGCATATCAAGCCAAACACATAGATACATGATATGAAATAATGTATCAGGCATATCCACCTTGAGAGTGACACATGGAAACCATCATTGGTGGTCATAGTCATCTCTCATGGTGAAGGTGGTGATTTTTGTTCTTAGACCTAAAGTCACTACACTCATCACATGTCATTCGGTATACTTTAACATCATCAAACATAATCCTAAAATCAAGATTGTCCTAATGGTGATGATTGGGTAGTTGTAACACATGGGGACTAACTGTGAGTGAGGTAAATAGGATTTGTCCCTCCTACTAGAGTTTGATATCCTGGTCACTTGATAAGAGAGACTGAGAAACATATGCACAAGAACATGTGACTCAATATATGATATCAAGGTTACATATATCTCAGACAGTCTGCTCTTACTTCAAGGAACATGGTTTGAATGTTGAGAGGATGATGATTCCATGCCTTGAATTCATTCTGGATATTAGAGAAAGGAATTATACAATCCCTACAACACCTTACATAGATTGTAAGTTGACATTGTTCTCCAATTTTCCATTCACTTAGGTAGCACTGATGTGCGACTAGGCACCACTCTCTGCTTGTGATGTCATAAATTAGTTATGAACATTCACTACCAACTTGATATGGAACGTATAGGGTCACACACATAGGAACTCATCTAGAAGGAGTTTAATCATTAATAATGATTAGATTGATTACTAAAGTGCTTTGGTACTCAATTCAAGCAACAAATCAGCTGAACAGATTGCCAACTGATCGACTCAAGTGTTGAGATGGCCGTTTGGAGTGTCAGGTTGATTAGAATGGAGCTAGTTGAGTTCTACATGAATTAGGCACCAATCGATCAATTCATTGGGTGAACTGATCGGCTCAGGTTGAGTGAGACGACCAGTTCACTTGGTGAACCGATCGGCTCGACTGTGCCAACTGAAGGTTCTAGTAGCTTTCTTGAATTTGTGAGAAAGATTGCTTGTTTCACGTGTTCAACTAGATTGATATAAGAATTACTTTTTTGCATTGATTGGAAATGATTTTGCCAAATTCATGTGTGATTAGGAAACATGTAAAATGGGTCATCTCGTGTGTGACCCGACTAGTTGGGTTGCCAACCGACTGTTTCATGATTTGTAGGTTGCGAAAAATCATGATCTTTCAGTGCTTTCCACTCCCACACAGATTGGAAACCTAGACCCTAACCCCTCCTATAAATAGAGGATATTGGACGCTTCCCATAACATAACTCAATTGCCTCTAACGATTGTTTTCGTCTCTAGTTGTGGTAACCAATAGAGAGACTAAGCAAGTCCTACCCACTAAAGGGAAGGAGAGCAAGGGAGAAAAAATTATGGGAGAACAAGTTGGTGACTTGTACACCAACGAGAGGGACAACTCCTTCTTGTCTCTTTGTACTAGAATGAGAAGAGTTCTAGTTGGTCTGTGTGGACTTCTCTAGAGGCGAGCAGGTTGTTGTCTGTTTCTATGAGGACAATGTCAATGTAAAAAGTGGGTCCCATTATGAGACCACTCCTTACTATTTTGAAATAAAAAATAGAACCCCAAAATATATCCAATTATAACAAGCAGGAAGGGTGCATATTATTATTCAAAATAGTATGGAATACAAAGCTATGTAAGAGTTTGCAGTGGAGGAGAACCTAAGCTATTATAGATAGAACAATAGATGTACATACTGGTCCATATTGGACAAAAGGAGATCTAAATAACATTATCAAAAGCCAATTAGGGTCGAGGCGGAGGGCCACCTAGACATCTCAAGTTCTTCTTCTACTCTGAAATGGGTTCCTACAAAAGTTGATCCCCAAAGTCTTGATCTATGAACTCTTAGTCCATGGTATTCCTAGGATTTGGGTGAGGGAACAACACCCATTAAAAGAAACAAAAGCTATGTGTTAGATAAAACTGGTATATGTGCGATAAATAAATATTTGGGCATTAAAAGAACACAAGGACCCAATCAACAGTGTTCCCAGAAAAAAAAGATTATAGCATTTGAGTAAGTTCAATGAGAAGTACAACCAAAGAATAATGTCAATATAATGATAATACAAAGAATGAGGCATTCATATGAGATGAGAAACAATATAATGATCCTTGACATTTTGAATAAATCCACAAACAATAGTAAATAATGAAATGCATGTTGATTACCACAAGAACTAGCATAATCTAAAAATTAGGGTTGGAACCCATATATTCCAAACCAAGGGAAGGAGGACTAAAACCTCAGTGCCTGGTAGGAGGACCAAAACCTTAGTGCCTAAATATATAATGTGTGGTAGAGGAATAAAGCCCCAGTGCATGGTAGGAGGACTAAAACCTCAGTGTCGTGGAAGGAGGACTAAAACCTCAGTGCCAATAAAATATGGTGTAACTACTTCTAGATATGACTAGTCAACATCACACATGCATAATATAGTAGGCAAGCCAGTCTCAAGTATAGAAAATACACAAAGGATGAAATCATCCAATCTAAAACAATATGGGTCAAAGGACCCATATACATGTGATGTAGGATTCATCAATGAAGAAATAATGGATAATATTTCAGATTCCAAAAGGATTCAAGAGAATCAAAAGGAGTATAATTCAAAATATGCCTCATTGATATCAATTAGGATTCAATCATTATATACCCAAATAAAATTAGGAAGAAGCATATACCTTGTCATCCAGTCTATCCTACTCAAGTGGAATTCCACATTTTTCCTCTTCAACTTAGAAGTGTTTATGTACACATCAGTCTCCACATTATTCTTTGAAGTAATATGTTTCTTTTGAAATATTTGTTTTAGTGAAGGTTTGTCATTTTGGATTGCAATGATATTGGCATTAAGTCATCTAAAATGTCCTTACCATCATTATTAGGGTTTCATAATCTATTAGATTATAATATATAATTAAGCAGAGCTATTACCATAATAAGTTACCCATAAATGCATAATAATATACAATAATGAACATACTTATTGAAATGCATTGATATTATTTGTTTAGCATTCTTAGCATGTCAAGTTACTCATATTTCCCATAAACACTTTGTATATGAATAGATCTCATGATGTCATATAAACATGATTATTTACACATACATAGTATCATCTAAATCCCAAAAAGATGAATATTTGTTCAGCAATATCTAAATGATTTAAGATTAGGGTAAATTTGTATAAATTCCAAATCAACATGTATGAATTAAGTGTTGTGGGATATATAAAGTCATACATATGTATTGTAATAAAAGAGAATTTCTTTAGCCATAACTTGGAAACCATCAAGGTATAACGTCAACTACTTTAGATTACTATTATCCCCACATTTTTGTATGCAATTTACTTTGGTCTATTTCTAATCCAGACCATAGTATATGGTATTAATAAAATAACTATACGGAATCCAGACCTAAGTAATATAGTGAAAGCACACTAATATGAGCATGTATAACCTAACAAGTTGTGCAAGGTTGTGATGGATAGATCATATCACCAATATGGTTGCCTATTACATATTAATGCCACTAGCCTAGCATCCATACAATATCTTAGTATATATATATGTCCCTAATGAAATATTGCCATTTGGAACTGATATGCTAACATTGATGTGCATGTGTATCCTATATACTAGGGTGTTCATTGGTAAGGAAGTCTAACTAATGTTTTAGCATTCGTTACAAATTGTGTATTAGCATATTCCACTTATTTTTTAACGCGTATTTATGTATTTTCAAAACTGAGTAGGAACATAGAATATTACTTGTAGGTTGTTAAAAGCATCCTTGTCATCTAGGGTCAGTTCCTTGTCTTACTTGGTTCACGAGAATCATCCAATCTTGGGTATCCCTTGGATTTGGCCAAAGATGAATAATGATCGATATAAGTGGAAGAGATGGCTAGGAAGCCTCTAGATTTGAGGAACAAGTTGTTGTAGCCTAGATGTGCAACCTCTGGTTCAGATGTAGGTTGATAGGGATTGCAAGGTGGGACCCCTTCTTCTCCTTGTAAGGTTTGAGATTATGGATGGGTCAGCCTGATGTGATGAGGTCACATCTGTTTATGGTGTGAGGATCATGGATCTTGCGATGATGATGTAGAGATGGTGCCAATAGGGTTGGAGGTCGGCTAGCATTATGTTTGTAGGTCTATTATGATTGTAGATGATCAATAGACCCTTACTCTTCTCCCATCAAACTAAGAGATATGTCTTCTCTGAGTTTGTTGAGGATGCACTCAGGATGTCATGCACCCACAATTTCCATGGCGGCTCGGAATCATCATAGTCAACAAAGGTGGTGTTGGTGATGGATCTAGTTTTAGGATGCAACAACTATGGAGGTAATGAAGCCTGGACAAACTATGGTCTCTATCCTCCTCAAGATTCCCAACGCGGCAATGGCAGTGGTCGGAGGCAAACTTCTTACTTGTTGGTTGTTGGGTGCAGAGGAAGGGCTATAGATAGAACTTGGGAAGTTGATGGCCTAGATGGTGAAGGATGGATGGATATCTACCAATCCTGGTCCCTGGATCATTCTCCAGAAGCCTCTTGCAATTGTAGACGGTGGTCAGGAACTGGGCACCGGCTGCTGGGTGCAAACAGAGGCAAAGGTCAGAGGCTAGGGCTTCAATGGATCATGGAGGGAGAGGGAAGCTAGAGAAGAAATATGGGAGAAAGGAAGAGGAAAGGAACGGAAGAGGGAGATGAGAGGGTATTGTCTTCCATTATAGGTGCCGCAGACCTTGTGAGGGAGAAGACCCACAGATGTGCAGGCGTTACTAGAGGGGGCTAATCGGAAATGACATATAAATGCAAATATTGACAATGCAATAATGTAAGTGAAAGTTTAGATCTTAAACTGGTAAAATGAATGGTCAATTTATGTTCGATTGACCCAAAAATTGCTTCACTAACTAATTATGATGTGTTGAAACCAATTTTATCACTAATTTCTATTTTTTAGAATATTTGATATTTTATTTTCTTATTTGTTTGATTAGTAACCAATTAATGCATTAATACTCCTTTTAATTGATTTGATACATTAATTTGTATTTTAATTATTTCCTTTCATCCCTAGATTAGAGTGACAAATTAAGGTAAATGCTAATTAATAGGTGAATTTATATATCATCTACTCCCAACTGAAACATAATTAAATAATTAGTCATTAACATTACATAATGGTTATCTATCAAAACATTATATTTTCTTGACTCTATTTACTATTCTTTTATCAAATTTGATGAAAAATAATTTAATGTTATATTATTATAAATGGTCCCAATTAGGGGGATGTTCGAGCTTGATATTGAGATTCGAGTATGTTACAACATTCCACCCCTAAAAAGGGATTTCATCCTCGAAATCTGCCCATTCATAATCTAGCCCACAAGTATGCCTGACATCAAATAATTCTATTTACTTAAATCATGAACTCATCGCACCCTGGTAGATACAACCAAAAATAGGTATTTACTAAGGTTATCTAGTTACTAACCCATGGCATTCAGGTTGGTCTAATTTGTAGAGTAATTATATCTTTATCTAACATTTGACTGAGGGATTTTTGCAAGCACTACTACAGAAACAACATTCAATGTCACTTTTTTGGGCGTCAGTTATTTAGGAAAACTGACGCCTATAACATTCAACGTCGGTGATTTACGAAATCCGACGTCTATATTCAAATACCAGCTAGACACGGGTACCGCTTTGTATTCAGCGTCGGCTGGGTAACACAAAACTGACGCCTAAAATCACCCGCGAAATCCAATTTTTGAGCGAAAAAAATTGGCCCCAAAGTGTCACATACAACGTCGGTGTTTTAACTGTTAACCGACGCCTATATAAGATGAAAATTTGCACGAAAAGTTCCAATTTCTGTGTCGGTTATCCTTTGATAACTGACGCTAATAATGGTTCCCGCCAAATAATTTAGGGCAAAGATTGTCTACTTGGACGTCGGTTTTTTTAATATCAACCGACGTTGAAGAGTAAAAGGTGTCGGTGTTGTAGATAACTGATGCCGTTTACAAACTTAATAGACCCGTATCACCCGATTGTCTTCCCCTTTCTTCTGTTTCATTGCGATAATTTTCTCTGCTGCTCGCTGCTCACCTAAAATCACCCGACGACCCCCGCTACTGCTCGCCGCCGCTACTGCTGGTGTGCCTCTGCTAGCCGCCACCTCCGCCGTGTCCTCTTTCTCCTGCTGCCGCCGCCGCTCGCCACCACTGCTTCTCGATGCTCTCCTCTTCTCCTGGTGTCGTTCTGCTCGCCGCTCGCCCTGGTGCCATTCTGCTCGCCGCTCACCACCTCCTTCTCTGCTCGTTGCTCTCACACCGCCGCCGCCGCTCTTCTCCACGCTAGCTCCAGGTAGCCCTAGCCTCTTTTCTTCCTTCTCCCTAGCTCCTTACCAACAGCAAATGCAGCTATGGCTGCCCAGCACAACCGTGGTAGGCCAACACAGCCACGGTTGTGTTTGCTGTTGGTAAGGATATGAACAAATCTTTATGTAAATTCTAGGATACTAACAAATCTTTTACTTGTATATATTTGTGCTTCTAATCCTAATGCTTGACCTAATTCAGTAAATTTTGATTCATGTTGAAATAAGATTTAAACTTGTCCATTCTAGCATCCTAATTTGATTTGATTAAACCCTAACATTGATGAAACCCTAACATCAATTGTGATGAAACCCTAACATGTACATATCTATTATTGTGTTTGTTGGCCTAGAAACCCGTCCAAGATTTACTCATTAGGAGTAATTCTTGGATAGTCCCCGGTTTGGGACTGTTCTTGAACACCTAATCTCACTTAGGATGTAAGTGTATAATGTGTATTGGGTTTTCGAGAAAATTTCGGCAGCATTTCCCCATTTGTTCTCTAAGTACGTATGTACTTAGAGAACATCGGGGAAATGCTGCCGAAATTTTGTTGAAAACCCAATACACATTATACACTTACTAGTGAGATTAGGTGTTCAAGGACGGGATAGGTGGTACACATTTATTATATATAAGAATGACATCACATGTGTTTGTTGGCCTAGAAAGTGAACAATCATTGTTCTTTATATTACTTGTACATTGGTATAAATTAGAATGAACAATCACTAAATTATATACTGTTTGTATGGAGTTCGGCTTCATTGTACCTCCTAATATGACAATATTTTCCATGTAGCGCATCACATTGTAGCCGCAGGCCCAGTCATTATTTTGTATTGGACACTATCAAATGTTACCACCATAGAAATGGTTAATAAAGGCACTTTCATTTCATGTCCCGCACTGTCTACTTCAACATCGGATGGGTCTAGATAATATACAGTTAGCGTTGCTGGGACAATTACCATCAGAATCCAGTGTCTACCCCTAATTGCAAATAAGCCAAACAAATAGAAAACCGAATGGGTCTAGATAATAGGAGTAAATCTTGGATAGTCCCCGGTTTGAGACTGTTCTTGAACACCTAATCTCACTTAGGATGTAAGTGTATAATGTGTATTGGGTTAACCGTAGACCCTAATCTTGTCCTAATATACACTTGTTTTCTCTTTAATCATAGAATGGATAGATCATGGATGTCCATTCACAATCGCCGCACCCAGAGTTTATATTTGGTCTTGATCAGTTTATTAGATTTACCGTGGAACATAGGAAAGAACCTGGAGATAGGTTCTACTGTCCATGTAGGCATTGCGATAACAACTTGAAAGTCAGCACTGGTGATGAAATCAAAAGTCATGTCATGTGAAATGGGATTGTACAAGGCTATACATAATGGCACTGGCATGGAGAGATTTCAAACTCAAAACCAGTGGATGTTGATAGCAGTGCTTGGGTGGAAGAAGAAATTGCCTCTGATGACGTAGATGTGAACGAACCAGTTCCAGTAGACATCATTGATGCGATGTTGGATAGTTGTAGGGTAGAGCACACCGATCCACCTCCTATCTTTAGAAACATTGTGCATGATGCTGAGATACCGTTATACACATGCTGTGCTAAGTTTACGAAGCTTAGCACTGTGTTGAGATTGTATAAGTTGAAAGCTAACAATAGATGGAGCGACAAAAGCTTCACTTTATTGTTGACTTTGTTGAAAGAAATGCTTCCTGAAGGAAACAAGCTGCCAATCTCAACATACCAAGTAAAGAAATTGTTGTACCCAATGAGAATGGAGGCCAAGAAGATACACGCATGCCTGAATGATTGTGTATTATTTCAAAAGGATTATGTGGATTTGAAAGATTGTCCAAAATGTGGTGCGTCACGATATAAATTGACGACTTCGGGGGAGTCCAAAACTGCTTCTCCTGCCAAGGTGATGTGGTATCTACCTATAATATCATGGTTTCAATGCTTGTTTGCAAATCCGAAAGATGTGAAGAATTTGAGGTGGCATGCAGATGTTAAGAAAAATAATGATGGGATCCTACGACATGTGTCTGATTCCCCACAGTGGAAGAAGATTGATCTATTGTACCCTAAATTTGGTGAAGAAGTCAGGAATCTAATACTTGGGTTTTGTACAGATGGGATAAATCCATACGGGACATTGAGCAGCCAACATAGCACTTGGCCAGTCATGCTTGTTATATACAATCTTCCTCCCTGGCTGTGTATGAAAAATAAGTACGTTATGTTGTCGTTGTTGATATCGGGCCCTAAACAACCCGGAAATGATATCGATGTTTATCTTGAACCTCTGATTGATGACTTAAAGAAACTTTGGACTGAAGGTGTGATGACCTATGACGCTTCAGGAAGAGAGACATTTCATTTGCAGGCTATGTTGTTTTGCACTATTAATGACTTTCCAGCATATGGGAATTTGTCTAGATATAGTGTCAAAGGAGCTAAAGCATGTCGTATATGTGAAGAAAAAACTAATTCAATAAGACTAAAACATGGCGGCAAGACTGTATATCTTGGTCATCAAAGGTTTCTTTCAAAATTCCATCTGTATTGTAGGAAGCGCAAAGCATTCAATGGATGGAATGATGAACGGAGTGCATCTAAACCTCTACCAGGGGATGTTGTTTATGAAAGAGTAAAAGACATTGTCAATGAATTTGGTAAGAAATCACAATGTAGTATGGCCACACGGAGTGATAATTCTTCATTCAAGAAGAAGTCAATATTTTGGGATCTTCCTTATTGGAGTTCTTTGACAATCAGGCATTGTATCGATGTAATGCACGTTGAGAAAAATGTCTGTGATATCGTCATTGGTACTCTGTTAAATATACCAGGTAAGACTAAAGATGGGATAAAATCCAGACTGGACCTATGTGAAATGGGAATAAGGTCAGAATTAATAGAATTATGTGAAATGGGTAATAAAAGAACATACTTACCTCCCGCTTGTTACATGTTGTCTAGAAAGGAGAAGAAAGCTTTTTGTGAATGCTTGGTAAATGTTAAGGTGCCATAGGGTTACTCATCCAACATCTGTAGATTGGTATCAATGAAAGATATGAAGTTGATAAGTCTTAAATCTCATGATTGTCACACTCTAATGCAACAAATATTTCCTGTGGCAATTCAATATATATTGCCGAAGCATGTAAGGTTTGCAATCACCAGACTTTATTTCTTTTTCAACAGTCTATGCAACAAAGTTATTGACCCTGATACTCTCGATAATTTGCAAAGAGAAGTGGTTGTTACCCTATGTCAGCTTGAGATGTATTTCCCTCCTTCGTTCTTTGATATCATGGTACATCTTTTTGTCCACTTGACTAGGGAAGTGAAAATGTTGGGACCAGTTTTCTTGCATTGGATGTATCCCTTTGAACGATACATGAGCATTTTTAAAGGTGATGTTCGAAACCGTTATCGGCCTGAAGGGAGTATTATTGAAGGTTATGTGGCGAGAGAGGTTATGGATTTTTGCAATGACTTTCTGAGTGGTAATAACACTCCTGTTAATGACAAGAATATTGAGGAGGGAAAAGGAATTTTGGGATCAATGGTGAAAGTAATCAGCCGTGAGCAGTTGGAACAAGGTCACTTGTATATTTTACACAACATGGATGAAGTGAGTGTTTATATCGAGGAACATACCAATTTCATCAAGAGACAACATCCTCGAGCAAGTTCAATGTGGCTTGCTAGAGAGCATAACAAGACTTTTACTAAGTGGTTTGAAGATAAAGTCTTACATCAACTATCTCAAACACCAAATGATATTACGGAAACTATCAAATGCCTCGCCTTTAAACCAAAACCAAATGTTATGTCTTATGAAGGGTTTGACTAATGGGTTCACATATTACACAAAGTGCCAAGATGATAAGAGTGTCATCCAAAACAGTGGGGTCACTCTTCAAGCGTCGACTATGTATTTTGCAAGTGCAAAGGATAAGAGTCCACATGAAGCTAAAATGTCATATTACGGTGTCATTGAAGATATATGGGAGTTTGACTACATAGATTTCAGAATTCTGCTCTTTAAATGTAATTGGGTTGATAACACCAAAGGAGTTATAGTGGATGAATTGGGTTTCACTTTAGTGAACTTTGAAAAGATTGGAGAGAAGGGTGAACCATTCATATTGGCATCACAGGCGAAACAAATATTCTATATTGATGATCCTGCAAATGATAAATGGTTGGTTGTTCTTCATGGTAAAAGACAGTTCATTGAAGATCCTATAGATGAAGAAGAGTACTATGATAAGTATGATGACTCTAGTCCATTCTCAGTTGGGTTGCCAACTCCACAAAATATTGAACCTAATGATGACTTATATGTGCGCGGAGATCACAATGAAGGATTGTTAATTGATAAAAGATCACAATTTTAGAGGCATGCGTGTTTATATTTTTTTATTGAAGCTAAATGTTTGCTTTTTTAATATCAATATCATTTTCATATTTGATGTTTCATTATCTTCTAGTTAATACAAATGCTAAATGTTTTCCTTTTTAATGACATTTTCATATGGCTGACCATGATGAGCATGATGTCCATGATGAGCATGAAGTCCATGATGAGCATGTTGTCCATGATGAGCATGGCGAGGATACCAATGTAAGTTCTAAAAACATATCCTATATTTCTATAAAATTCATTATCTTCTAGTTATGTCATATATCCCATATTTCTATATTGGGCTAATTCAGTGTGTTTATTTTTGTCAAATTTTAGGTTGATGATGCACATGTACCCACTGAAGCACTAGAGGAACTTGATGCACATCACCAAACACTTAACTAGAAAAGGGGCATCACTCTGTTGAAGAAGTTAATAGCGCTAAGTGGCAGTGGATCCAGATTGGTTGTGGAGTTTGATAATGGAGGAAATGCAATTGGAGTGAACCGCAATAATTTTGTAAACTATCTTGGGGTTGTCACTCGAAGCCATTGTGGTGTTAAGTATGATAATTGGCATAAAGTTCCTCAGGCAAAGAAAGACATGATATGGAAGGATTTATGCGTGAGTTATTATTATTTGCAATTCTATTTTGTAGATTAAAAATTCTATTATTTGCAATTCTATTTTTGGATACTAGTTAATAGCAATTCTATTTTATAGAATTTGTTTGCATTGGATGAGAAGCTGCATCGTAAAAGCATGATGCAATGTGCTGGAAAGATGCTAAGGAACTATAGATACATAAAAGATGGTGATAAGAAGAAGAAGTCAGCCCTTGAACAGTGGAACTTCTTGGACAAAGAAGATTGGGACACGTTTGTTGCTTCAAGAAAATATGAAGAATTCAAGGTATTAGGCGTCACTCCCAATTTAATTAATATACGTTGTATTCACCTATTCAAGATTAACATTTAGTGCTACTAACC
The DNA here is from genome assembly GCA_963693085.1 of Alisma plantago-aquatica. Taxonomy (NCBI): domain Eukaryota; kingdom Viridiplantae; phylum Streptophyta; class Magnoliopsida; order Alismatales; family Alismataceae; genus Alisma; species Alisma plantago-aquatica. The sequence continues at coordinate 28,281,306 of OY856410.1, forward strand.
AAATCATTAATGTGCATACTAACTAGGCCCTCAGTGAGGCGCAAAAAGCAAGGCATGCATTGAATGTGCATGACCACACTATGGGTCCAAAGGGCTATGCAAGCGTTCGCCAAAGACTACAGGCGGAGTCTGCTGCTACTCAGGAGTCCTCTACTACATGTGCCACACCCATGCCTCGCCATGATGTCTGGATAGCTGGGAGGAAAAATAGGAAGGGTGAAATAAAGAAGCCCGTAACCACTGAGGCGGCTGTGAAAATGGTAAAATACAACTCTTAGAGTAATCATTTGAATATTGATTATTTGTGGTGTTAACTTACTAATTTCTATTGATGGTGATTAGTGGGAGCTGCACGAGCAGAGGAAATAAGGCACGTTCATCCCTCAGGGTATAAGGGATGAATTGATAGTTGCTCTGGGTAACCCAGAGCATCCTGAATGTGTTAGGGGTGCAGGCGCTGGTGTGGGCATCAAAGCATTCTTTGGGCCATCCCAGCGCAAACCCAGAGCGGGACTTTTACAAGAAGAGGTAACCTATTATTTTTTTAGAATGTTACTGCAAAAGGGAATTCAATAATAAGAAGCTAATGTTTCTTTTATCCATGTATAGGAGAATAAAAGAGTCGAGGATATAGTTGCTAAGAAAGTCAAGGAAGAATTGCTACGGTGGCAGGCATCTCAGGCTTCCAATCAGCCTATGGAGACCCACTCTTCTCCTGATGCACAGACTGAGAGTAATCCTATAGACCCACCGCCTAACACGTCTGTTGTAAGTATTGTTTATGACATTGTAGCTAGTCTTTTCAAGATGATATGTTTTCAAGATGATATGTATATGTGTATAGCATTCTTTACGTAAATTTGTAGGCGTTGAAGCCATGCCGCTTAAGAATGCAAGACTATGTTGTTGCCGAGGCGCAGACTTACCTGTCCCTTCCTGGGGCAACATTTCATGAGACTCCAATGCCACAGGGCTACATTCGTGTGAGCCTGATACGTGTATTCTCCTATTGGAGGGAAGCTACATTGCCATATGCCCACCCGGATATTGATACACTTGCTGAGGCAGAAGGTGGGGTGATATTGTGGCCCAAAGTAGATGTCGTCTACACTACTGAAATTGTAAGATAAATTTACATTACTTTATATTGTTAATGTGTATATATTAGGTCAATTGATATGAAATTATATACATAGGTTAAAAGAAGACACCCGGAGCATCTAGGCCTCCACCTCCACTTCCTGCATTACCAAGTTGGGTTCCAACTGACCTAAAATACCCGTTAGGTCCTGCTTGTAGGGGAATGGCATGTTGGCTATGGGCACATAATATACATTGCCCTATAATTGTTTCTTTAGAAGCGAATTATGCAAGTCAATCATATGAAAACTCTTTATTTATACAAATATTATTGAGCTGTTTATATATGATTGGTTGAATACATCAATGATAGAGACATGGATAAGGTGAGATCTTATTTATACATCCATCTACCCTGTGTAAGATCTGGTGATCTGGTTTCTTATATATTAATGCATACGTAATACATGTTTTGCAGCTACTTAGTCGAAAATCAATGTAAACAATTTGCATTTGACCATGTGGGATTTTTGATTCCATAATTGATTAGTATGGTAGCTAAAGACCCTGATAGTGTTCAACAATACTGTATAGATGCTTTTATAATTTTTGGTCAGCAAAATAAGATGATAATAATAGCTCCATTCAATGTCAAGTAAGTTTACTTTACTTATAATTTGGACTTTACAAGTAAGTTTACTTTACTTATTAATTTTTAACTTTTTTACCTCCAGCGGTAGGCATTGGGAGTTACTAGTTATTCTCCCCGGGAGGTTCACTGTTTATTATCTAGATCCTGCGGGGAATACATTGAATACTAAAATTGGACACGTAATGAGAATGCCATTATTCTGGTGAGAAATATTTCATTTTTATATCCGTTAACATCTGTTATTACATTACTATTTAATTATGCAATTTACTGTGTTACATTAACATGTAGGGTTAACATCTGTTATTACATTACTATTTAATTATGCAATTTACTGTGTTACATTAACATGTAGGGGTTTAGATGCATTCAAAAAGGCTAGAGGAAAGGTCCCCAGGAAAAGAACCAGCCAATAATTTGGGAGAACGTGAAAGTAAGTTCCCGACTCCAATGTATATATTATTTATGTGAACTGTGCTTCGTTGTATTTTTTAATATTTTGTATGTTTCAATTTATAGTGCGCTACACAAGACAACGGTCGGGCATGCACATACTATGTGATGCGATTTATGCAGATGATTATCCAATCTGCTGCATTAGACATCGATACCATATATGAGGTATTATATATAGTCTCATTAGTTAGTATGAAATATACCAATCTTATTTTTATATTATTACTTATATATATATATATATCATTCTCTTTGTAGGTGTTTAAAACTGACCACACTATAGGTGAACATTTAAAAGATGTACATGCTCCATATACAATGGAAGTATTAAATGAAGTAAGAGAAGAATGGGCAAGAGCCATACAAGTAATGGCGACTGTAAGATATAATTGGGATGCTGATAGCGATGTTGAATGATATTTTGTAAATGAATATTTTTGAATGTTTATACATATCTGAATGTTTCTACATGTATTTGAATGTTTCTACATGTGTGAATGTGAGAATTGAATTGATGTCTGAATGTATCTGCTTGTGTGAAAAGTATATTTGTTGATTTTGTAGGTTTGTGGCCTGTTTGTTGGCTGATATCAATGGATGTCGTAAACCTGCAGTTAAGAAAACTGAACTGCAAGTTCTCATCCTGCTGACCAGCCACAGCAGGCCTGCAAACTGATAAGAAAAAAAAAATTAAAACATAGACGTCGGTTATTTATAGAAAACCGTCATCAAAGGCTTACAATGTCGGTTATTAGATAAAAACCGTCACCTAATGTGACAAACAACCCGACCGTGCAGGAAAGCACGGCCGTGGTGGAAAAATCGTCAGTTATTAGCATTACACCGACGCCTATAGTACTAAACACGACCGTGCAGGGAAGCACGACCGTGGCGTCTGGGAATATGGCGTCGGTGTTTTAGTTGCAAATCGACGCAGATAGTGTCCTACATGGCGCCCTTTTTGTGGCGCGAAGCCTTTTGGCGTCGACGTACTATAAATCACTGACGCATATCGGTGCCCTGCTAGCGCGTTTTCGGTGGTGCGAAGCCTTTTGGCGTCGGTTATAAAACCGACGCCGAAGTGTTCGACCTTTAGCGGTGCCCACATAGGCGTCGCTATAGAACTGTCACTAAAAGGGCATAAACAACCGACGCCAAAGGCCTTTTCTGTAGCAGTGAAGGCTTACCTAATGCATTCATTATTACCTTCAAACAAATTTTAAATCTGAACTACCCTTCTAGGCTATTCATTTATAAGGCCCCATCCCTAAAAAAAGGAGTTATCTATGACTCAACCACTCTAGAGGGTTAACAAGAGGTAACTCAACTAATGCACATATATAAGGCTTCTAACTCATTGCTCTACTCTTAAGTCTAGGGATTCCTGGTCAATATAGTCAGTCAAGTGTTTCATCTGTAAGTACTTCTCCAAAGTCCTCGATCTACAAGTGGTGACTTGGTTCAAGAAAACATCGATAAAATCTAAAACCCTTTTTTAACATATAATATGATAATAATCAAAATAGTTTTTACGTGAAAACCTGGCGATGAAAAGCTAAATATGGTGCCAAAATCATTACGTGAACCAAGTCACCAACTTCTCCATAACCACAATTGATTGTATATACTTCTATCATATAATTTTCTTGGGTTCTACTAACATCTTATAACTAGGAGCATAATTATTAGGCATGCACATATAGAAAAGAGTGATGCATGATGTGAGTTTAGGTGTATGTATTACATTCATTGACTATTTCAACAACATTACACATTTCAATGTTCACATCGTAGCATGTCATGCACACCTCTCAATTGTGGGTCACCATACATGTTGATTATTACTATTTCTGAGTAATGGGTGTAGCAGTTATGCCATGGGGGTGAATGAGCTGGAGCAGGTTCTCTCTGAAGGTGTGGACATAGCGGCCTAATATGACCTGGCATTATGCAATGGTGGCAAATAACTTGTTTGCCACTTCTATGAGAAGTAAAATTTTCCAAGGTGCATCTACCCAATGGATGATGGTGATGAAACCCTCTGCATCTTGTATTCATACACTCACCATTTAGGTTATTCCTCTTCTTGATGTTGTCACTGTGAACTGGGGCTTGAAAACCAGGATATGACTCCATTGCAAGAGCTTTATCAACCATTTGTTGGAAGGTTAGTGGAAGTTGTGGAACAATAGCATGACCAACTTGATAATTAAGGCCTTCCAAGAAGAGGGTGGACCTACGAGGTTCCATGAGGCCAATAGCATAACCTTCCAACAGTAGGAATTTCTAGACGTATGCTGAGACACTTAGAGTTCCTTGTTTCAGATTGTAAAACCCGACCTCTTTCTTCCTCAGAGCAGGTGAATAGATATATTTTTCCCGAAAGAGGACAAAAAATTCTTCCCAAGTAATAACTAAAGTATCATGGGTTCATGTAACTCCATTCCACCAGACTCTAGCGGGTCCATCCAGAATATATGTAGAAAATCTAAGCTTTTCATGTGGAGTACAAGTCATACCTTTAAAGGTATGCTCCATAGATAGTACCCAATCATCAGCTTTATCGACCATTTCCAATTCTCCTTCTCCTTTAAAATGGGGTGGTTGCATCTTAATGAATTTAGTGAGGGAGTATTCCTTAGGTCTGTCAGAACTTTGATTTGCATTAATACTTCCCTTCATGGTATTGACGAGGAGTTGGTAGAGAAATTCCAGTTCTTGCTCAGGAGTAAATCCAGGTTCCAGAATGACAGAAGCATTAGAGGTCATCGGAAACACAAGTTGCACATGAGTGATTGGTACGACGAGAGTTACTTGTTATTTAGGCATCCCAATAGGGGGATCCATGTGTGGCATCCCGAACCTTGGATTTGGAGGATTTGTGTACCGAAAAGGGTTACCCTAGGTGGATTCAACACCCATATGTCCAAACAAATGTCCTTCCCTAAAAGATAGGAATAGTTATGCGATAACCTAATTTAACCCGAGATAGCTAGTTGTTGTCCGTTGCAGCTCTGATACCATACTGTAAGAAGTGGGTCCCATTATGAGACCACTCCTTACTATTTTGAAATAAAACATACAACCCCAAAATATATCCATCATAATAAAAGGGAGGGGTGCATATTATTATTCAAAATAGTATGGAATACAAAGCAATGTAAGAGTTTGCAGCGGAGGAGAACTTAATCTATTACAGATAGAACAATAGACGTACATAATGGTCCATATTGGAAAAAGGAGATCTAAATAACATTATCAAAAGCCAATTAGGGTCAAGGAGAGGGCCACCTAGACATCTCAAGTTCTTCTTCTACTCTGAAATGGGTTCCTACAAAATTTGATCCCCAAAGTCTTGAACTCCTAACTCTTAGTTCATAGTATTCCTAGGATCTAGCTAAGGGAATGAAACTCAGCAAAAGAAACAAAAGGTATGCATCAGATAAAGCTGGTATATGCATGATAAATAAATATTTGGGCATTAAAGAACATGAGAACCCAATCAAGGATGTTCCAAAAAAAAGGTTATAGCATTTGGGTAAGTTCAAGGAGAAGTACAACCAAAGAATAATGTCAATAGACTGATAATATAAATAATGAGGCATTCATATGAGATGAGAAACAATATAATGATCCTTTACATTTTGAATAAATCCAGAAACAATAGTAAATAATGAAATGCATGTTGATTACCACAAGGATTAGCATAATCTAAAAAGTAGGATTGGAACCCATATATTACAAACCAAGGGTAGGAGGACTAAAACCTTAGTGCCTCAATATTTAATGTGTGGAAGGGGAATAAAACCCCAGTTCCTGACATGAGGACTAAAACCTCCGCGTCATTGCAGGAGGACTAAAACCTTAGTGCCAATAAAATATGGTGTAAATACTTCTAGATATGACTAGTCAACACCACACATGCATAATATAGTAGGCAAGCTAGTCCTAAGTATAGCAGATACAAAAAGGATGAAATCATCCAACCTATAACAATTGGGGTCAAAGGACCCATATACATGTGAAGTAGGATTCCAACAATCATCAATGAAGAAATAATGGATAATATTTTAGATTCCAAAAGGATTTAAGAGAATCAAAAGGAGTATAATTCAAAATATGCATCATTGATATCGATTAGGATTCAATCATTATATGCCCATATAAAATCAGGAAAAAGCACATACCTTGTCATCCATACTATCCTACTCAAGGGGAATTCCACATTTTCCCTCTTCAACCTAAAAGTGTTTATATACACATCAGTCTACACATTATTCTTTGAAGTAAGATGTTTCTTTTGAAATATTTATTTTAGTGAAGGTTTATCATTTTGGATTGCAACAATATTGGCATTAAGTCATCTAAAGTGTCCTTACCATCATTATTAGGGTTTCATAATCTATTGGATTATAATAATATAATTAAGCAGAGCTATTACCATAAAAAGTTACCCATAAATGCATAGTAATATGCAATAATGAACATACCTATTGAAATGCATCCATAGTATTTGTTTAGAATTCTTAGCATGTTGAGTTACTCATGTTTCCCATAAATACTATGTATATGAATAGCTCTCATGATATCATATAAACATAATTATTTACACATACATAGTATCATCTAGTTCCCAAAAAGATGAATATTTGTTCAACAATATCTAAATGATTTAAGATAAGGGTAAATTTGTATAAAGTCCAAATCAATATGCATGAATTAAGTGTTGTGGAATATATAAATTCATACATACGTATTGTAATAAAAGAGACTTTCTTTAGCCATAACTTGGAAACCATCAAGGTATAACATCAACTAGTTTAGATTACTATTATCCCCACATTTTTGTATGCAATTAACTTTGGTCTATTTCTAATCCAGACTATAGTATATTGGTATTAATAACATAACTATACACAATTCAAACCTTAGTAATATAGTGAAAACACACTAATATGAGCATGTATAAATTAACAATTTGTGTAAGGTTGTGATGGATAGGTCATATTACCAGTATGATTTCCTATTACAAATTATTGTCTCTAGCCTAGCATCCATACAAAATCTCAATATATATATGACCCTAATGAAATACTTCCATCTAGAACTAATATGTTCACATTGATGTGCATGTGTATCATATATACTAGGGTGTTCATTGGTAGGGAATTCTAACTAATGTTTTAGCATTAGTTACAAATTGTGTATTAGCAATAATTCCACTTATTTGTTACTCATATTTATGTATTTTCAGAACTTAATAGGAACACAGAAGATTACATGTAGGTTGTTAGAAGCATCCTAATCATTTAGGGTCAGTTCCTTATCTTGCTTGGTTCACGACACTGATCCAGTCTTGGGATTCCCTTGTATTTGGTTGAATATGAACAATAATTGATATAAGTGGAAGAGATGGCTAGGACACCTCTAGATATGAGGAACAAGTTGTTGTAGCCTAGATTTGCAACCTCTGGTTCAGAAGTTGGTCGACATGGATTGCAAGGTAGGACCTCTTCTTCTCCTTGTGAGGCTTGAGATTATGGATGGGTCAGCTTGATGTGATGAGGTCGCATCTATTTATGGTGTGAGGATCATGGATTCTATGATAATGATGTAGAGATGGTGCCAATAGGGTTTTAGGTCGGTTGGCATTATGTTTGTAGGTCTGGTATGGTTGCGAATGATCAATTGGCCCTACCTCTTCTCCTATAAAAGTAAGAGATTTGTCTTCTCCAAGTTTGCTGAGGAGGTGCTCAGGATGTCATGTGCCCACAATCTCCATGGAGGCTCAGAATCATCATAATCAACAATGGTGGTGTTGGTGATAGATATGGTTTTAGGCTGCAACAACTATGGAGGTAATGAATCTTGGTGAACCTGTGGTCTCTAGACTCCTCAAGTGTCCCAATTCAGAAATGGCAGTGGCCGGAAGAAAACTTCTTACTTGTTGGTTGTTGGGTGTGGAGGAAGGGCTATGGGAGACTGCAGATAGAACTTGGGATGTTGATGGCATGGATGGCGAAGGATGGATGGGTCTCTGTCGATCCTGGTCCCTGAATCATTCTCTGGCAGCCTCTTGTAATCGCAGATGGTGGTGAGGCACTGGGCACCGACCGCTGGGTGAAAATGGAGGCAAAGGTTGGAGGCTAGGGCTTCAATGGATCGTGGAGGGAGAGGGAAGCCATAGAAGAGACAGGGGAGAAAGAAAGAGGAAAGAAAGGGGAGATGGAGATGAGAGGGAATTATATGCCATTACATCTATCGTAGACCTCAGGACAGAGAAGGCTCAAAGATACCGCAGACCTCAGGATAGAGAAGACTCAAAGATGTGCGGGCATTACTGGAGGGGGCTAAGTGGAAATGGCAGATAAATGCAACTATTACCAATGCAATAATGTAAGTGAAAGTTTAGATCTTCAACTAGTAAATGGAATGGTCAAATTATGTCTGATTGACCTGAAAATTGCTACACAAGCTAATTATGTTGTGTTGAACCCAATTTTATCACTAATTTCTTCTTTTGAAAACATTTGATACTTTATTTCTTTATTTGTTTTGATTAGTAACCAATTAATGCATTAATACTCCTCTTAATTGATTTGATACATTAATTTGTATTTTAATTATTTTCTTTCATCCCTAGACTAGAGTGACAAATTAAGGTCAATGCTAATAATAGGTGAATTTATATTTCATCTACTCCCAACTAAGACATAATTTAATAATTAGGCATTAACATTACATAATGGTTATTTGTGGAAACATTATATTTTGTTGACTCTATTTACTAATGTTTTATCAAATTTGATGAAAAATAATTTAATGTTATATTATTATAAATGGTCCCAATTACGGGGATGTTGGAGCTTGATCTTGAGATTCGAGTATGTTACACTCAGCCTACATTCTGTAGCAAGATCAGGAGCCACTGAAGACGTTGTTCGAGTCTATTATCTGTGGTGAAGACCAGGAATTACACAAACATCATCCAAGAGCAACCGGTAGATATTTGCACTGCAACGAGTTGTAGTCGTTGGACTTGCTCTAGGACTATATAAACTCATTAAACCATCTTTCGTATTTCATAATAGTTGACATGATCTTGTTGTCATGGAGAATATAGATAGATAGAAACTTTTGTTTCCTCTACCTTTCTCTATGCCTGTATTTCCCTACAGATGAGGCTTATAACCCCTCTAGGTCGCCAAGGAATCCTAGTGTTTGGTTTCAACAATCGTTGAGATTTTGACCACCTTGGGCACTAAAAATATTCAGCGATTGTGGAATTTTTGGACCCAATGGGTCACCGGTCTTTCTTGGTTCTTAACGCCCTAAGTTTCATGTGTGAGTGTGGTGCTTGCATGGATGATTTTTGGTGGACACATGGTATGTGTTAGCATGACACCTAACCTTTTTTCTCTCTCCCCAACCTCATGTTATATAACCCTCTCTCCTTGCATGTAACTAAACCCTTTGCACCCACTTTTTCTCTTCTTTCCCTTGGAGCTCGTCCCTTTGGGCTTGATGGTGAAGGAGCTCAAGCTTGGAGAAGGTGGTTGATCCCCCTTGCATGTTGAGCTAGGGTTTGTAGCAACCCTTCTTGTAATCATTTGGTGAAATCTTTACTTTCCTTCTTAGTCTTAGTAAGTGATCTCCCTCTTGATATTCATTTCCTTACTACCCTACCTTTCTTCTTTCTCTCCTTGACTAAATTCATGGTTCTCTATGGTATTGCTTGAGTTAGAGCTTAAAGAACAACTCTTTTCTTGCTCCTTTGACCTAGGTTTTGCTCTCTTTTGGTGGTGGAGCTAGCTTGGCTGAGTGTGATGATCAAGCTAGGGTCTTCTCTCTTTCCTTCAAGCTTCCTTGCTATTTGTAGTTGCTTAATTCCTTTGAGATGAATTATATAAATTTCTCCCCTTTTATTTCTTACACTTAAATTACATGCACTTAATCTACCCTAAAAATGTAGTTACAAGTAGAGACATAATATCTTTGATCTAGGTTTATATTTGCATGGTTATTCTTGAGTAATATACCTCTGTATATGAACCCTAATCTTGGTACCTAAAATCCATCTTTGGTGATGAAGGTCTTAGCACACGCATGTTAGTGGAATTGTTGATTTTCTCTCTATCAACTTATAGTTTTTTTCTCTCTCAAGATGTTTGTCTTTAGGGTTTTGGAGTTGATCTTCTTCTTGTGATTTGCACCATGATGACTTTTCAGATTCTTGATGATGATCAACCTTTTTTTTCCTATGTAGGTGATGAGGTTTTGGTCCCATAATGGTCGCCAAGTGTGTTAATGTTGAGTGGTTGCTAAGATTTCCTTAGTGGTCGATGAGTTCTACACCTCCTTGAGGTTGGTATGTTTATTTATGGCCACTAAGATTGATGATTTCTCATCGGTCACCAATGGTTTCATGTTCTCTTCAGTCGATGAGAGTGGTGACTCTAGTCTAACGGTTGCCAACCTTGCTCCATGTTCAACATTCGATGAAGGTGGCAGACCTTAGTATCATTAGTTGCCAATGTGTTTTGTCCTAAGTGGTTACCAAGGTGGTGTAACCTAGTTTTTAGCAGTCGATGACACCACAAATACCAAGTGGTCGATGATGTTTTCTGGTCTATATGGATGTTTGGATGTTGATCGCGTGTTATGTTTTGAGTAATCTTGTTTGTGTGACGTTGGCTGTCACAATAGTAACAACTCCCTACGTGAATGTCATTGTCTGTCAAAATTTTATAGAGAGCTTAATGAATTATTAACAAGATAGCATCCAAAATTTCAAATTAAAATTACATCATATGTAAAAGTTATGCTAATTTTAAGTATTAGGCCATCATGTGCTCAAAACCTACCATGGATGAGCTACCTTCATTACTAGAGTTATGTCCAACATTAATTACAACACCAAACAGTAATTACAGACCCAAAAATTTGCATAGGATAATTATCATTCAACAAGGAATAATATATGGCTCGTATTTCCTTTCCATTGGGCACCAAAACACCATAGAAATAACATTTATAGGAGTCACTACATTTGTATTTCAAAATTTTAGAGATTGCATGCTAAAATAGACTTAAGGGTTTGTATTTTCATTGTAATCATGTAAAGTAGTGCATGAAAGGTCATCTTTTAGCATTCTATGGATTTCTAGAAAAACATTTACATCATGCATGTTATAAATAGGAAACAAAATGCATTAAAGGTTATATCACTTGCCTCTTGAAAGAAGAAAATAGAGTCCAACAACAAAAAATCCGAAATCAGAAACAAAGCACCTAGACTTGTCCAGCGACACTCCAAGAACACTCCTTATATCCATGATCCATGTGTATCAAGAGTAAGGAGAGAAGAAAAGAGAGTTTTATAGCCATGTGCCTAAGTTTCTAACTTGTAGTACCATGGATCTCAAACATGGTATAAGATAGGAGAGAAAATAGCAAGAGAAGTGGTTTAGAAGCAAAGATCTTACATGTATAGAGCAAGAAAGTGGATTACAAACCTTAGATGCATCCTATGATTCTCAATCCAAGGCATGTATCCAAAAATAGCAAGATCGTCGACCTCCAAAGGGTGCTCATCGGTCTCTGAAATACACAAAGAAATTTTCCAAAATATTGGTAGAAGAGAAAGAGGAGGGGTATTTGTAGGTAGGGTGGTAGTCGGAGGGCCAAAAGCCATGTTTTTGTCAGTCAACAGTGGTCAGGAAACTCATTGGGCAACAGGCTAAAAACTTTGTCGAGGTGAGAACAATTGTAATGACCCCGCCTCCTGGTAACCCCCAATTAAGGGAGACCAAAAGGTCGGTGCCATTATCCAATTAACAGGATCAAAGGTTTGACAAATAATCAATAAAAATTATGAAATTCTACTAACTAACTGGAATTTGGTATAAAATTAAAACTTTACTTACCTTTGAAAACCTTGGAAATCTATCTATCCTGGTCTTGAATTATTCTATCTAATCCTCCTTGCACTTTATTTCTTTTTCCGCAATGTGTCACTTTACTATTTGTTCTTTCAATTGTTGTTCCTAAAACGCTGACAAACAAAACGTCGGTCAGTATATTGAAATATAATGGTATGTGGGAACAACCAAAATCTTGCAAATATGGCTAACAATTTAATAATCACAATCAAATTAATTAACAAGCCAATTTACACTTTTCAATATGACATTCTCCACCACTTTTGCCCTAACCCTGGCATACCCACCTTAGGGTTCCCTTTGCCAATGACTTAAGGCCACCTTCTCAATCCTGAGCTTGGTGCCTAGGGGTCACCACTCATGGTGCCCACTAGTCATGCAATATCATAGGCCACCTTCTCATTCCCGAGCTTGGTGCCTGGGGTAACCGCTAAAGATGTCCATTGGTCTACCCATCTGGGCCTGACCTTTGGCATCATCCATCAGGGTGGCATGTGGGTGCGAGAATACATATTTCAATCATTAATGTGATAATCATAGTGACTTTATAGTTTGCAAGTATGAACATCCAACAGATAATTTACATTCAATGCGATTAATCATCAGGAAAATCCTCGGGAAACTAAGGAGGTTATCCATAATTAACCACATACCTGATCCAGAGCAACTTGATTGTCCAAGCAATAAGGATAAAGAACAAGCAACAAGAAATCAACAATATCCTGAAATTAATGCATGTGATCCAAGTGTTATAGTTTATCCAGAACATTCTAAAGCTAGACTTGGATTCCACCTTAGACTTTCTAGACCACATTAGGGTTTTAATAGGGTTTTTGCCTCCATAACGCTTTTATCATATTAAATGCTCTCTTAGTTCATAAACCCTAATTTCAACATCATAAGCCCAATAAAAGTCGATTATTTCTCTTTTATACCAAAACTACCTCCTTTATCCTTTTAAGTTATTTCAAGGTCATTATACTCAATTATCACCTTTAGTTTCTTCCAGATTAACAACTCATAATTCATGATGGTCTAATCCCATATGAACTCTATTTATTATTAATTCTACCTTAATTCAATCGAAAACCCTAATTTCTATATTAAGGTCATTTATCCACAAATTAGGAACTTTAATGCTCGAAATAACTTAGATTCAACATATTCCACTTTAATCATGAAATTAGTCAATTAAAGCCATTAAGAGTCGAATTTACCAACATTAGGGTTTCAAGGCCCATTAAAGTATTATTCATGCACATTAAACTCGAAATTAAACTAATTACATGCAAATTCATCCTTTTTGTTCCTAATTTGCCCTTTCATCATTAACAGGTTAGTACTAACTCTAATAATCTATTAAACCCTACTAATCACTTTAATCATATAAAAAATAGGGTTCTTTAAACATTATTACATCTAAAGCTGATAAATTCCATTACTTTTCGAATTGCAAAAGGAATAAGACTTCAATTATATTTTTAACGAATTCCCCTTGTTTTTCTGAGCAAATTTCATGATAATGTGTGCCCATCCGAGCTACGGTTATTAAGATACAAATTTAACAAAAATACTTACTTTTGGGACAACCAGAAGCTGACACGTCACCTTTTGCCCCTGTAAAGTGACCCGTTGAAGATTATAACCGAGTTACTATTCTACCCCTGACACAGCTACTCAATCCTTGTATCCTGGAGGGGTAGTTTGGTCAAATCGACCCCCGGGTCGTCTTCCACCCCGCGTAACCCTATGCTGCCACGAACAGCAGCATTGCGCGGGTCATCTACCTCCTCTCCCGCCTCCAGGGCTCACTGGAACCCAGCCCTAAGTCTCCACCTCTCCCAGACGCATCCAGCAGGGTCTTCATCCATGAGCGCAACGGCTAGGGACCGGATTTTTAGGCCTGCGAACCTCAACTCTCCGCAGACTAGTTGCAGAGATCGCGAGGTTGTTTACTCTCTCTCCATGGCCGGAAACCCCACGGAACTTGGCGCCCCACTTCCGCCATCCCTCTGCGCACAGGGAGGCACCCCTTGGGTCGCAGGTCGGGCGGCGGTTCGGGCCTACTTGGTTCCGCAACACACGGCTGACCTACAGCAATTCAATGGCTGTGTGCAAGCTGCAGAGCATGGGGAAGACGACTACGCTCCTCCGCGGAGTCGTGGAAGCGTCAGGTCTCCATCGTAACCTCTTCACGACGCCTGGTTGTTCTGGGGTAGCATGCTCTCCTTTGGTTAGGGTTGCGTGCAAAGAAGAAGAAGAAGAGAGGGAGGGATACGTGAAAACTCCTCAGAATTTGTCCCTGAGCTCTACTCCTTTTATAGGGGAGGGTTTTCACACCCTAAGATGTGCATCCACTAAGATGCAATATCTTGTCCCAAAAGGAATCCAATTCCTTCATTAGAAAGCAAACTTTCTCTCTCCTCTTTTTCTTTTGAATATACCCTATTATATGGATATTAGAAATTCGAAATTCCTCTTTCATCTTCTTTATACTTGCCCTTTTTAATCCATAGGAATGAAATCCTATTACTCTTTAATAGCAAATACTTTATTTTTAGCAATACCACATAATACATTAATGGTATACTCACATTATCTTCTTATTTTGCTATTTTGGTATTTTCTCTTTCTTTCCTCTTTATTGGGGTTCCTTAGACCCCAAGAAACTCTAATATTTTGAAATCCTTTTATCGGATACTCCTTATGCATCTAAATGCATTATTCTACATTATTTCTCATTATCTTGTTTATTTCTTATTAAAATATCTCTTTTTGAGGATTTCTCTTTATTTTTCTTTTATTTTCGTCATTAGTATTCCTTTTATCATAAGGAATCCTTGTGATATGAAATTCCACCAAGGATCACTTAATTGTACCTCTTTTTACTTATTTTCCACATTTCATCAATATTTTCAATTTCTTTCTTAATAAAGAAATACTTAATCGATCTTTTCTTTTCTTATTGCATTCTCTATGTAACTTTGGACTCCTTGGAACCCAAGGAACCCAAGAGGCACGAAATCCCTCTTTGGATTTTCCTTCTAGAGGTTTCCACACTTTTCCTTTTCTCTATTTTCTTATTTACTCGATAATAGTGGAATTTCTTTTGTCTTTTCCCTTATTGGGCCCAATAGCCGATAAAGCCCACACAACCATCAAGGCTATTGTAAATGAAATTCATTTATTCACAACAAATTATATCATTATTTGTTTCAAATATCTTTAATATGATAAATTACATTTCTCCCCAAAGGAACCCAAAATTTGGGGTTGTAACAACAATGTCCGGTCATTGGCCACTATTCCATTGGGGTGTAAAGTCGTTAGTCATTGCTTGTGGCTTCATTGTCCACTTCATATTTGTCATGCTACAACATGGCAAACCTCATTAACCCTTCACTTGCCAGTTTGATGATTGATGGAATTGTTGGTTCCCTTCAGACATGAGCCTGGTCCTTCATCAGGCTCTAGATTCCCTTGTTAAACTACAGAACCAGGAGGTTGTTCTATTTCATGATTATTTTTTGACTCACTCCAATAGGAGTGCCCAACAACTTCAGTCAACTTCCTCTTTGACCAACTAATTGTTAAAACAAAGAGACATTTCAAGTATCTAACTCGGTGATAAATGTATATTTATCTCTTTTATTTATGTATTTTTGATATTTGTTTAGGATTATTTTGTTATTTATTCCCTTAATTTCATAATTAATTATGTTATTTTAGATTTTTCTCTTTAATTGGAGTTTTAATTCTATTTTCTTGGGTTTTGTAGGAAAATTACACAATTTACAGCAGTCCTGAAATTCATATATACCCTCCACCAAAAGTGACATAACTCTTGCATTCGAAATCCAAATTGAGTGTACAAGTATTCATTGGAAAGAGAATTTAATTTCTTAAAATAAAATCTTATTATTTGGACCGATTTTGTGCTTTTCATGGGAGAGAAATATGTTCGAAATTACTGCTGCGAGAATCTACATTAAAGGGAATTACATGGTCAAGATAATTAAAGACAACCAACTTTTGATTTGACCAGATCTAAAAAATTCAAAAATTGGTCTCCCTCTCTTTTTCCCCATTTTTTTGAGGGCAGCCTACCCCTCCCCCTCCTATAAAAGGAGGAACTCTTCACTTGTAAAAGCATTTCATTCTTCATTCCATTTCATCCAACTTTTAGTTGTAGACCACATCTTGTATAATGTTGGATCTCATTTTAGTTTGCGTTTCTTCTAGTCTTGTTATGTCTGAGTAAATTTCTCTGGGGCATGGGAGTACCCCTTAGCCCTGTTCTATTCAATATAATCAGTCATATTCCTCCATCGAACAAATGTCTTCTCTCTATTCTTTGGGGTTATTTGGATGATCTGATATATTATTATGAAGTGATATGACTGTGGATCTCTGTAAGAACGAAACAATAGTCTCTTAATTGTGATTATCATCTTTTTGTCTATTTAATCTTATTCTTGTTATAATCCTTGGTGACGCGACTACCTGAGCCTTGAGTTTGAATGCCAATTTGAATTCACATGTTTTTTGATATGACCGTGGATAATGGCATGTTGGACGGTTGGGCAATGATTCGTGAACGCCGAGACCAACGGGTTCACAGGAAGTCCGACCCTTGTGAGTTTGTCCGTAAGGACATGTAAACACAAAGTCCTAATTTGATCCTTGGAGTTTAGAATTTTATTAGTTGAATAGGAATGTGGTTTTGGTGGTGATCTTCTGGACCCCAGATATTTATTTCTTGATTAGTTAAAGTTTATTTCAGCACTTTTATTTTTGTTCTTATTTTTAACTACTCTCTCAAATTAGAATTTAATTCTTGTACTTGTAATCGGATTTGGATTTCAAATTTTCTTTTCCGCCGTCCCTTGGATTGATACCTATCTATACGAAGTTGACGTGTTGTTCGCAATAAGTTGACAACCGGATTAGAAGGTTAAACTCTAGGATTTTTCCTAGTGATTGTTGCATGCACAATGACATGCATCAATTTGGCGCCATTGCCGGGGACGACACAATTGTTTTTCAGATCTGGTTGCAAGTATATCTTGTATAATCCTTGTTCATATTCTCTAACTTTCATAACTTTAGTCTTTTTTATAATTTCTTTTAGATTTTTGTAATTTCTTTTTGCCTTCCGAGCACAATTCCGGAAGTGTATCTCCTCTTTCTGCTGAGTTTCCATTCCAGCAGTACTGCTTTCTAGTTACTTTTTTTTTGTAATTTTAGTTATTTCCTAATTTTTTAGATTTATAATTTTTAGTTCCCTTTGTAATTTTTGACTAACCTCTTACCTCATAATCTTTCTTCTCCCATTCGTTGATTGACATATCTTTCAGGAACTTTTCTTTCCAAATAAAGTGGGCATCCCAATATCCCCCACAATGTTATTATTGTGGTTTTTACCACCATGCATCTCTTACCTGCCCGACTCTACCCCATGCTTATGATAGCACCTCTTTTAATCGTGAGCCCTTTCATCCTGGTGGGTACAATGTGAATCAACATTTTTCTGAGAACCATTATGAGGAACCTTGCTATCCATATTCTAATGGGGGATATGATCAACAGAATTTTTTGGGGTGTATCCAACAAAACCTTGGGGGTTATGAAAATGTTTATGAAACCCAATGTAATCCTCAATAAGAAGAGAGACTTAGGGCCCTAGAGAAGATAGCAGTAGAAGGAAAAACAAAACTAAAAACCAGCCAAGCCTTCTTAACTGCCCTGCTAGAAGCCCAAACCCAAAATATAGATTGTTCAAATATGTTTCCTCATGATTTGGTGACACCTTGTAATATTGAATCTTCCTACCAAGATGGATGCAATGGAAATTACAATCCACCATCTTTTGGAGATTATTATGAGGATCAATATCACCCAAAACAATATGAGGGGTACTATGGCCAAGGACACTATGGGGAGTATAGTGAGGATGGCCAAAATTTTGGGGTGTATAAATCCTATGGTGAAATGCAAATTAATCTTGAAATGGAAGAGAGACTTAAGGCCCTAGAAAAGATAGTAGTAGAAGGACAAGAAAAACTTGAATCCAGTCAAGCCATGTTAGCTACCTTACTAGAGGATCAATCACAAACTCCCCCTATAGAGCTTGAGCAACCCAAGATGGTTCTTCCTGACGACGATGATGATGATCCTTATTTTGTGTCATATATGTCAGATCCTGAAGAAATAGAATAAACCATGGAGCCATATTTTGCGTGTGATGAGGACGTTGGTATCCCTATCTTTCCTTTAGAGACTCTATTACTTGAATATGAAATATCAAAGTAGGAGAGTCATTCTGAAGATCCAACAACTCCTCTCATCCTCAACATAAATCTGAATGATACCATAGACCAATACCCTTCTTTTGAGTCTATTTTGGATAATGAGCATCTAATCCCCTTTATAATTCTTCCCAAGCCATCACAGCCAATTTCCATCCCACACATGGCTGATCTAGAAGGGGAGATACCACCGTTGGAAGAAGCCCACACACCCCCTTCTGTTGTTTGCAAGGAAGACATCATCATCCCTCCTAAATACTTGGGGAACCCTTGTACAAAAGTATTAGAGACATATGTTATATCAACAATGAAACTTACCAAACCCAATGTTGATGGCATTAATTTAAAGGAGAAACAAAACACTTTTGTAAATGATTTTAAAATTTTTGTATTAGCATCAATTATCCCATATGCAGGTCATCATGATGGTGGAAAACCTGAACCAGATCCTCCACCAGACTCAGTTCATCATTCTCTACTGGAATTACTGGTCGGGTACCTGCCAACCTCCCCCAATCCACATCCATCTTCAACACTTCCCTTGCTATCGAAGGAAGATCTATGGATATTATTAGAGGAAATGTGAGGTGAAAAAAAATATGAGCACCCCACTGAGCTTCTACAATTACCCTATCATAGGGTACATTATGAAGCTCCTCAGATAAAGGTCCCAACCCTCATACACATCCCCTTTAGTAGGACATTTTTTGAGCTACCTGGGCCACCTGGAAATCCTTGCTCTTCTCTTCCCTCCATCTCAGGTTTCAATTTTACTCGGGATGAGCAAAAGTCTAAGTCTGGTGTGGAGGTGGGTGGTATGTTTCTATTCCACCCCTTATCTTTTTTATTCTTACGTTATTTCTACCTTTTTTTTGCATATAGTTGCTTTGTTCATGGCCATTATCTAGTCGACCATGTTTTTATTTCTTTTGTTACCAAATGGCCTTGATCTAGTCAGCTAATATGAATAGATGTTTATCATTGTACCCCTTTGAGTTTAGTAAATCTTTTGCAAAAAATTGTTACAAATTGCCATGTCTGAAACCACCATGTCACCTAGGATCCCAAAATAGCATCACTCCTTGGAAAAGTTGGCAAGCCGTATGGAATCAATCAAAACCAAACACAAATTTTCTCTATTTTTAAACATTGATTAACTTGATATAAATCTTGTATAATGTGATTGACATTAATGTTCTTTCTGATGTAATGACACTTAAAAAAAAGGAGAAAATAAATATGTGAAGTTATAGGCACAAGGACACCTTTTGTTTCCCCCTTATTTTTTCTCTAAAAAAAGAGAAGCAAAAAATCACCACCAGACACAAATCAAGTCCGGGGTGGCATGCTTCCCATAAAAAAAAATTCATACCCCACAAAGGGGTGTACCATCAAAAGATGCCAAAAGTGCACATGAAAAAAATTGTGACCTATGTAGCCACAACTCCACAAATCTAAATCCCAAGTCAAATAGAGGAGGGATAAAAAAAATTCATCACTTCCTTCTTTGTTTTCACACCCCCTATTTTCATCTTGTTCTTGTGCAACAACTCACAAAAAAATAGATATATATATACATTTATAAAAATGTGAGTGTCAAAGAAAAAGTAAGATGAAGCATGTTTTTCTACAAAATCTTGATTTAGAACCAAGATATGATATTTGTTTTTAATAGGGAATATAGAATTTTGTGTTTTGTGGTTTTAGGAGACTGGGTTGCTTGGCCAAATTTGGAGGTAAGGAATAAAGTGATGTTACAAGGGTGAGGATAGACATGTTGTTGGTATAAATTGGAATAATTTGTGATTTTATTTGTTTGAGGACAAATAAAGATTTAAGTCCGGGGTATTTTGATAAATGTATATTTATCCCTTTTATTTATATATTTTTGATATTTTTTTAGGATTATTTTTTATTTATTCTCTTTGTTTCATAATTAATTATGTTATTTTAGATTTTTCTCTCTAATTGGAGTTTTAATTCTATTTTCTTGGGTTTTGTAGGAAAATTACACAATTTGTAGCAGTCCTGAAATTCATATATACCCTCCACCAAAAGTGACATAAATCTTGCATTCGAACTCCAAATTGAGTGTACAAGTATTCATTGGAAAGGGAATTTAATTTTTCCTAAAATAAAATCCTATTATTTGGACCGCTTTTGTGCTTTTCATGGGAGAGAAATATGTTCTAAATTGCTGTTGTGAGAATCTGCATTAAAGGGAGTTACATGGTCAAGATAATTAAAGACAACCAACTTTCGATTTGACCAGATCCATAAAATTCAAAAATTGGTCTCCCTCTCTTTTTCCCCCGTTTTTTGAGGGCAGCCTACCCCCTCCCCCTCCTATAAAAGGAGGGACTCTTCACTTGTAAAAGCATTCCATTCTTCATTCCATTTCATCCAATTTTTAGTTGTGGACCACATCTTGTATAATGTTGGATCTCATTTTAGTTTGCATTTCTTCTAGTCTTGTTATGTCTGAGTAAATTTCTCTGGGGCATGGGAGTAGCCCCTTAGCCTAGTTCTATTCAATATAATCAGTCATATTCCTCCATCGAACAAATGTCTTCTCTCTATTCTTTGTGGTTTTTTGGATGATCTGATATATTCTTATGGAGTGATATGACCGTGGATATCTGTAAGAATGAAACAATAGTCCCTTAATTGTGATTATCATCTTTTCGTCTATTTAATCTTATTCTTGTTATAATCCTTGGTGATGCGACCACCTGAGCCTTGGATTTGAATGCCAGTTTAAATTCACATGCTTTTTGATATGACCGTGGATAATGGCATGTTGGACGGTTGGGAAATGATCCGTGAACGTCAGGACCAATGGGTTCACGAGAAGTCCGACCCTTGTGAGTTTGTCCATAAGGACATGTAAACACAAAGTCCTGATTTGATCCTTGGAGTTTAGAATTTGATTAGTTGAATAAGAACATGGTTTTGGTGGTGATCTTTTGGACCCCAGATATTTATTTCTTGATTAGTTAAACTTTATTTCAGCACTTTTATTTTTGTTCTTAGTTTTAACAACTCTCTCAAATCAGGATTTAATTCTTGTACTTGAAATCGGATTTGGATTTCAACTTTTCTTTTCCGCCGTCCCTTGGATCGATACCTATCTATACTAAGTTGACTTGTTGTTCGCAATAAGTTGACAACTGAGTTAGAAGGTTAAACTCTAGGATTTTTCCTAGTGATTGTTGCGTGCACAACGACATGCATCACTCAGCCTAATGGGGATTTAAAATCCATTAACCCAAAAAGCATGCTTGTTGACCTATAGGAGATAGAGCATGTTGCATGACCCTACATTAGGTGAAGCTACATAGTTCCACTTCATTTAATTGCCACAACAAGACAATTGTCAAGGCAAGCTGTCGGCCACTATAGAAGAAAAAAATATCCATGGTTGCTCAAATCTCGTTAGTCACACACTGATGACAATTCTGCCTCCTGATCATATAAATCCTCATCAACCAAGCCATTAATTCCAATGACCTCTCATGAAAACAACATATTTCATCGATTCAACATGCTAAGCCATTGATTGAACAAAATATATAGTGTTACTACCAACTAATAAATATTTATAGGGAAAAAGTATCCAATGCAACAAAGTTAAAAATTAGCCAAAGAAGATGAAATATTACCATATTACAAATAGCATATAACAAATTATGCAAGTCATAATATTGCATTTAGAATCCCATAAATGGGTTATTAACACAACAATCCACAAGTTACATCCTCTAATTTTCACATGGCTTCCTCTACACCACAATGATGACATAAAACCTTCACTAAATCTATATCCATCTTCCTCGACCTCTACACACGCCTATCTAAGATCAACACTGGACCCTCTACATATAAAACACCCTAATTCAACTTCACCTCTATTGGATGTATGGTATGGTCTGTATCTTGGTGGTACTTCCTCATATTAAGATGTGAAAAATATTTTGCAACTTGAGAAACTCTAGCGGAAACTTCAACTTGTACGCCACCTTCCCAACTTGAGTGCTGATAGGGTAAGTTCTCATAAATCTAGGAGAAAACTTACCCTTCTTTCCAAATCTCAAAGCACCTTTTAAAGGGGAGACTTTGAGATACACAAGGTCTTCAACTTGAAACTTCAACGTTCTATGCCGATTATCTGCATATGACTTCTTCTTTTCTGATGATTCTTTCAACTGTTCTTTGATCATCTTGATCTTCTCTATAGTCTTCCAACTTAGGACCTAAAAACTGACATTCATCTGCCTCATACAAATAAAGAGGTGACCTACAACGCCTATCATACAAAGCCCCATATGGTGCCACATCTATACTCCTGTGGTAATTCTTGTTATAGGAAAACTCAATCAAACTTAGGTGAATATCCCAAATACCAATAAACTAAAGTGCACATGCTCTCAAAAGATTTTCCAACGTCTTAATGTTCCTCTTTGACTGACCATCTATTTGTGGGTGGGAAGTTGTACTGAATCTCAACTATGTCCCCAAAGTTGTATGTTGATGCTTCCAAAATTTGATGGTAAACTGATGCCCTCTATTTGACACTATTGTAACTAGTATCTTGTGTAAATGCACTATCTTGTCAATATAAATTTATGCCAACTTCTCAGTAGAAGAGGTAGTCTTGATTGGAAAAAAAGTGAGGTAACTTTGTCAAACGATCAAAGATCACTCAAATGGAGTCATGACCTTTGGTTGTTCTAGGAAGACCACCCCACAAAGTGCATAGTCATGTGATACCATTTCCACTATAGAATTGGAAAAGGCTATAATTCCCCTACATGCTTCTAATGTTCGTCTTTAACCTACTAACACATTGAACACTTGGCCATGAACTCTGCCACATCACACTTTAGACCTGGCCACCAATACAAATCCTTGAGATTATTGTACTGTCAGGATTCATTGTGTACATTGAAAAATTTGCCTCCTCAAGTACCATCTATCTCAAACTACCAATGTCACATATAACCATCCTATTGTGAAAAACCGTTATCCCATCAACTACCTCCTAGAATCCATCATGCTTTCTGTTGCCAAACTCTGATCTGATAATATATATCATGGAATCATCTTTTTGTGCATCTCTAATCTATTGTACGAACATCGGATTGACCTATAATTGTGCCAGCAATCATGCCAACAAGAATACTTATAAGTGTACATTCATCTAACGAAGCGACACCAACATGTCCCATTTATGACAAGCCATGGAGTACAACTGTTCTTTATTAGTAGACGGTGATGAAGTTGAAGATGACTTCTTATTCAGTGCATCACCCACTATGTTCACCTTTCTGGGAAGATAGTCTATCGAATAGTCATAGTCCTTGATTATCTCCATCCACCATCTTCATCTCATGTTTAACTCCTGCTTCGAGAAGATATAGTGAAGATTCTAGTGATCCATGAATATTTGGCACTTCTCTCCATACATGTAGTATTTCTAAATCTATAAGGAAAGAACTACAACTGCTAACTCTAGGTCATGAGTTGGGTAGTTCTCCTCATGTTTCTTAAACTTTGAAGAAGCAAAACAAATAATGTTATTATCCTAAATCAACACACATCCCAAACCATTCTTCGAGGCATCATAGAATGCAATGTAACCTTTCCCAAGTTTTGGAAACACTAACACTGGAGGACTTGTCAACTTCTCCTTTAACAACTAAAAAGATCGTTGACACATCTCATCCCATACAAAAGGAACACCATTCCTAGTTAATTTTGTCAAATGTAGAGATATTGCACTAAAATTCTTGATGAACCTCCTGTAATAACCAACAAAGTCTAGGAAGCTTCAAACCCCTATCTGTGTCTTGGATTGCTTCCACTCCAACACTGACTCCACTTTCTTAGAGTCTACACAAACACCATTTGTAGAGATGACATGACTAAGAAAAGATACCTCAGTTAGCCAAAAATTGCACTTACTGAACTTAGCGTACACATATGTTGCCATACTAATTCCAGCATTTGATGAAGATGTTGTACATGTTACTGACTGTCTCTAGAATGTATCAAAATGTCATCTATGAACACCACCATGAATTGTCCAGGGTATGTGTGAACACCCTATTCATTAGGTCCATAAATTTCATTGACACAAAGCCTCATAGAATCATCCTTGTTCTTCAAAAACAACACTAGAGAAACCCTAGGGGGCATTATTGATCATATAAAACCCATCTCCAACAACTCTTGCAACAACTTCTTCATCTCAGTTGGAGTCATCCTATAAGGTGGTTGTGCTATGGGTTGCGTATCAGGAACTAGATTAATTTCAAAATCAATCTCTCTAGGGGTGGATCACTTGGAAACTTACCAGGGAAAACATCATCGAACTCACACACCACAGATACGTCCTGGATACTATAACTCCTCATCTTGGTATCCACCACATGGGGAAAGAAAGCTTCACACCCTTGTCTCATTAATTTCTCCTCTATCACAACTAACACTAGAAAGGTAGGAAGAATCTTCCTATCTCCTTGTAAAGTCCAAGAGACATCACCATCACAAAAAAGATTTGGAGGGAATTGACACAGAGCCATGAGCAGAGGGGTGACTGAGGGGGTGAGGGACGAGGTGACGGCTGATCCAGATCCTCCAGATCCTGATGCTACATAAGCTCAGGTGACTCGTATTATCTCAAAGGGAGTTGTGGGGAATGTCTCAGTTGCAAAGGAATCTAGACAGTGGTCGCGTCTGTTCAAGAAGGAGAGAATTGGACCTGTAAACTTGAACAAAACTAAAGTTCGTATAGTGGATGGTAAGTTGGTGTACCCCAAGGTGATTGCAGAGACAAATGTGGCTAGATGGAGTAGGATGGCAGCTATTTATGTAGTTGGACTGAAGCCAAATTGGACGACACTTGCTCGACATCTTGCTCAGATCTGGAAAGCTAAAGGTTCTATTGAGTTAAGATCAAGGGGACACAGTTTCTTCATTGTGATGTTCTCCAATGATGAAGACTTGGTTGTGGCAGTAGATGGAGGTCCATGGTTTTTTGGTAGGAAGCAGTTGATCATAAAGAAATGGGAGAACAGAGAACCCTTGTAGAAATTAAAACTCATAGAGATATTGATTTGGTTGAAGATTCACAACTTACCCCTGGAGCTATGGGATGTAGAGATGTTCAACTACATAGGTTCATACGTTGGAAGACCTCTTCGTCCTGACAAACTTACTTGGGAATTTCATAGACTTGAATATGCCAAGATGTAGGTGGTCATTCCCATAGACTTCTCATTTCCAAAGGAGCTACATATCGTCTGTGAGGATGGTCAATGTAACACCATTGAATTTGAATATGAGTGGGAGCCATCAAGGTGTCTGACATGTGGTTTGTTTGGGCACGAGTCAACCTTGTGTGGTTAGTCGACAGATCCAAGTGAAGGACTACTGAAGAAGAAAATGAGGAAGATGTGGGTTCCTAAATCTTAGAAGGAAGATGATGAGAATGAAATCTTTGTAGATGTGGAATATGGTGATGCGATAAGCTCATCAATGTCATTAGGAAATGGATCTTCTAGCTTGGTGATGGATGGTTCTGAACTCGTGAATTCATCTCTATTATGAAAACATTGGCTTCTAGTGTTGTTGAAGGTAGTATAGTGACACCTAATCCGTCCCCTAAAATAGGATGGGAAATGAAGTAGAAAAAATTGAGGTCTCCTCCCAGGGTTGCTGCTAAACATGTGACTTGGAATGTTCCTGACTCTATTAACCATTACTCTCTCCTCTTGAGTTTTGTGGATAATGAAGATCAGATCGAGGAGGTATTGACTAACAATGGGGTGGTAGAGGTTTCCATTCCCCCAAATGGTTAAGACTCTTACTATTGCTTCTTGGAATGTGAGGGGGGAAGTAATAAGATACCTCACATTTGGAAGGAGATGGATAGACTGAAAGCTAATGTGTATATTTTCCTAGAATCTAGAGTTAACAAAAGTGAACTAAATAGTTTTGTTAACAAGATTTGTCAAGGAGCTAAGTATGTTGACAATTCCAATTTCTATTCTTATACAAGGATTCCCATTTTATGGTATGATCAGGACATTGATGTCAAGGTGATATCGACTAATGATCAAGTGATACAATGTTCTATTGCTAAAGATGTGATACGATTTGACTTATCTATTGTATATGGATCCAATGGTGATTCTGATAGAGTTCATCTGTGGAACTCACTTGCTAAGCACTATTCTTTTAATCCTCCAAATTGGTGTGTTCTAGGAGATTTCAATGCGGTGAGGCTTATAGGTGAGAGGATGGGGAAACAACCACCATCTAATAGGAGCATGAAGGATTTCAATGAAGTTATTTGTTCTACTAATCTCATTGAGATGACTGTGAAGGGTTCTTATTTCATGTGGGATAGTCATAGTAGATCTAGAAGAAGTACTTTTTCTAAAATCTATAGAATCTTCTGTAATCTTGGGTTTCTCTCATTCTTTCCTTATTGGTGGGGTGAAGTTGTCTTTTTTCTATTTAGTGATCATAAGGTCATTGTCCTGAGATTAGATGTTGAGAAGAAGAAACCTACTCCTTTCAGATTTATAAATGCATGGATTAATCAACAGGGTTACAGAGATGTGGTTAAGGAGGCCCGATGTCGAATAGGCATTCATGGTACACCTATGTATAGAGTTTATAGAAAATTGCAAGTTGTTGCTAAGAATGTAAAGAAATGGAATAGGGAAGTTGTGGGTGATTTCTTTCTAAAGTCTAAAGAGATTGAGTTGAAGGTTTCCTCCTTGTAGAGGGATGTTGAATCTAATCTGAGGGATAGCTCTCTTCAGATTGCTTTAGCTCAGGTTAGAGATGATGCTATTAAAGTGACGAAGGATGAAGAAAGTTTACTTAAACAAAAAAGTAGAGTTCAATGGTTGAAGTTGGATGATAGAAACTCATCCTTTTTCTATGCCTCTCTGAAATCTAGAAGACTTAGGAACCATATCAACATGCTTACAACTGAGGAGGATTTCAATGTTTATGATGATGACCTAATCAGGAGCAATGGGAGGGATTTCTATAGCATGTTGTTTAATATCTCTTTGGACTCTGAAGTGATGTGGAACAATGAGTGGGTCTACCTACGATTTCAAGTGATCATTTTGATGAATTAAGAAAAGTTGTCACAAGATTTGAGATTGAACAAGTGGTTGAGTTGATGAAAGATGATAAGGCACCTGGACCCAATGGTTTTAGTGTAGTGTTTTTCAAATCTATTTGGGATATTATTGGAGAAGATATAATTGTTGTTGTTCAAGGTTTTTTTTTAGATCTGGGAAATTATTGAAAGAATGTAATAGTACCCTTATCACGCTGATCCCTAAAGTTTAGGGGGGCTAGCTACTTGAAAGATTTCAGACCCATTTCACTTTGTAATCTAATATATAAAGTTATCACAAAGATTATGGCGAATAGAGTGAAATTTATTCTTCCTACTCTCATTGATCATAAAAAAATGGCATTTATTAGTAAGCGAAGAATTTGATATGCTATTATCTTAGCTAATGACATTTTGAGCACCTTTTTGGGTTCTAAAAAAAACATGTGCATCAAGGCAGATTTGGCTGAAGCATATGATACTGTGAGAAGGGATTATATTATTTTAATTCTGTTCAAAATGGGGTTCCCTCATTGTTGGATTGAGTGGATAAGTGTGACTTTTTTCTCAGCCTCTTATAAAGTTTTAGTGAATGGGAGTCCCTCTAAGCAATTTAATGCCTCTAATGAGACAGGGAGATCCTTTATCCCCCTTCCTATTTGTGGTAGCTATGCATGGTTTGACATCAATTATTAATGTTGCTGTGAGATGAGGAGAGTTGAAACCCATCTTTGCATCTGAGGAAACAAGTGTTTTACATATTATATTTGCTGACGACCTTCTTCTTTTCACCAAAGTTGAAAACCAAAATGCAACGTGTCTGAAAGGCATTCTTGAGACTTTTAGTGAAATTTTAGGTTTAAAACTCAATAATGTGAAGAGTCAAATCTTCCTGAGTAAATGTGTCCAAGATAGCAGCATTGCATCCATTTTAAACATTGAAGAACATCTCTTACCTATTAGATATTTGGGCTTACCTCTTTTCACAGGACGCTTAACAAAGGGGATGTGTGCACCGATCATAGACAAGATTAAAGGAAGGCTTGACTCTTGGAAGAGTCATCTTTTATCCCAAGTGGGGATATTAGAACTAGTTGTTTCTAATGTATCCTCTTTCCATATATTTTGGTCTGTAACTTTCCCGCTTCCTAAGTCAGTTATTCAAAATATTGAGCAGCACATGAGAAATTTCATCTGGAATGATATTGAGGAGAAAAGACACTTGCATATCATGTCTTGGTGACTTATATTTAAACCAAAGGATGAAGGAGGTCTTAGTGTCAGATCTGTATAGGACTGGTCAACTGGTGATCTTCTTAAAAAGCTTTGGAGCCTAGCCACTGATAAAAAAAGCCTTTTGGGTCAAATGGATGCATGAGAGATACATAAGAGATGAGTCTATATGGATTGTTAAGGCCAGAACCAACTCATCTTAAATTTGGAGGAGAATCCAAAGTCAAAGAGATAATTTGTTAAAGGAAATTGATCTATGTTTGGGAAGGGGTGATAAATTTATGTTGTGGAGAGACCCCTAGTTGAAAGGGAAGATGAAACTTTTTGATGTAGTTGATTCCCAACTGATTTTCAAAATGGGAAAAGGTATGAATTGCAAAGTCAGTAGCTGCATAACCGATGGTTCTTGGTCTTGTGCAAACTTTAGAGGATGTGAAGCTATCTTAAATGTCATGTTGAAGAAAGGGGGACCTTCTAATTTGGAGGATTGTATTCATTTTAAAGGCAAATCCAATTTCAGTCTGAAGGATGGGTGGGAGATCTTGAGAAAGAAAAATCAGAAAGTCAGATGGGGGAAATGGACCTGGTTAGGCAACTACCCTCAAAGATGTTGTGTATTTCATTGGAAGTTGTTTCTGAGGAAACTAACCACTATGGATTACCTACAAAGAATGGGCTTTCAGGGTGTATCCAGATGCTCATTCTTAAAAGTGGACGTGGAAACATCTGACCATATTTTCTTCAAGTGTGTTTATGCTAGGGAGATATGGAGATGGTTTGGAAATGATTATGGATATCTGTTATACTCTATTGAAGATCTTCTTATCTTAAAGAAGGAAGCCAAGATTCTTGCTATTCTGCTCATCTATACGATTTGGAGAGAAAGAAATGGAAGGATATTTAGGGACAAAATTAGAGATACTAGAGTTATTTGGGATAGTTGTCTCAATGACCTCAAGATCTTATATAGTTAATTTCTCATTCTGATGTATAGTTGTTTGCTTTTATTTGTTTCTTTTTCTTGTTGGTTGTACATGTTGTAATTGCACCTTGTAATCATTGCATTACTTTCTTTTGAGATGAGTAAAGAGGCAAAACACCTTATTTCCCACCAAAAAAGACATCACCATCACAAAATGTTGGGAATTTGGAACCACAGTCCAAAACAACCATATAATTCTCTAAGGTATCTATCCCTAGGATCACATCAAATATATGCATATCAAGTGCAAAGATCCACTTGAATGTTGCATGCTAAGAAAAAAAGAACACAAGATTGACACACCTCTTGCAATACAGTGGAACTGATGCGTGCTGATTTAGCACCACTTTGCACAACCTTTTAAGTCTATCACATGGAAATTCTTATCTTTATCTATTGAAAAGAAACAAAATGCTATTTGCTTCCCTTTATCACAATTATACTTGAATCTCACCCAAATTTGTGAATTTCTTACAGACTCAGAACACCAAACGCTCAGCTCACCTGTTCCATCCGATTGTGTCACCTATTCCAGACGATCGTGTAACTTGTTCCAAATGCTTGGCTCACCAGTTCTAACTAACCATTTCACTCGTTCTAGACTCTCAGCTCACTTGTTTCGTACGATTGTTTGATGCCATCCCTCAACCATCAAGCCTTTCCCAAACATTCAAACTAGATGGCGCTCGATTTGAACATCAACCAACCATTTCAACCCTCAAAGCAGGAGTTTTCCCCCACCCAAACTGGGTGGGTCAAAGAGCACCTCCAGTCAAGATTAGGGTTTCTGACTGTTGCCCAGACTCCCGCCTTTACCAGATGTCCAACCGACCAGCTCTCCTGCCAACCGATCGGTTGGCAATGCGCGGCCAGTTCAAATTTACAACCGCCAGCCCCATTTTGTCTACAACCCTAGTTGTAAAAGCCTCTTCCCTCTCCTATAAAAGGAAGGGCACTCCCTACTCACATCATCATCTCTTGTATCATCCTTTGTACCTAAGATTTCCAAGAAATCATTCTTGTGTTTTATGTTCTTGTTTTCGATTCATCAATAAAGATTGGTTATTTGCAAGTTCAGAGTGTTCTTCAATCATCGTTCTTTTACCTTGCCTGTTTAGATCTAGTTTACTTCTTCTTCCTCTTCTTCTTCTTCCGTGGACTGGAGCAAGGAATTAAGCATCAGCCATTTCATTGTCTCTAGCCTAAGGATTTAATCCTTTGATAAGTCTAGACTATGGCTAGAACTCTTCTTTCCTCTGTCTCCCTTTTCTCCATAAGCATGAGAGAGTAGTTCTCTATCGAGGTAAGGGGAATAGCCCCTTAGCCATGGCTTAAATCAACTAATTCCTTAGAATGACTTCTAGATTGCTTTTGGTTCTAATAATTGTTGATCTATCAAAGTAACTAATTGGTTTGATCAATCACATAGAGGTTTTGAAATGACCATGGATATTCCTCTTTTGGGATGATGGATTAAGAAACATGAGCACCAGGACCAATGGGCTCATGTGGAGTCCATCTTTTGTATATTTTTATTAATTCACATGCCTTCATTGTAATTGTCATTTTAAAGGATTAATTTATTATGGCCCAGGCTAAGGTGGTGAAAACCCCTAAAGTCTCGATTCTCTATCTCTTGATTTATTCTTGTGTTTGATCCATTCTCTTTACATTCTAGTCTTTCATTCATAATAGTTTACTTGTGCTAACAATCATCTCAATTTTCCTTGTGACAGGGAAAATTATTTCTTGTTAAGTGCAATATTGTTTGTATATTTTCTTTATGCCTTAGTGATGATCATCAAACCCCAACCCAATCTTTACTTTCTATTCTAAAAACAAAAATACTAAAAAGAAATAAAAATTTCTTCAAAACCATTGGGATTAGAGTTAACAATCTTAAAAACATTGTCCTTTGGGATCGACCCTTTCTATACTAACCTTAATCAGAAAGTAGAAAAAGGATTAAACTCTAGGATAATTATCTTAGTGATTGTAGTGCACTTTGACGCATTAACAATTTGGCGCCATTACCGGGGACAACAGATTGTTTTCTCAAACCCCAAAAACTTTTGAAAAATCTTTTTTTATGCCTTCTGAGTAACATTTTGGAAGTGCTACTCCTCTTTCTATCGAGTTTCCATTCTGGCAGTCCATTTTTTCTACACATGATTAACTGTTTATTTTTTACATGCAATGCCTGAACGCTGATTTTCAATCATTTGATCCTGAGATAGATAGAGCTTTTCACCGTCTAAACCGTTAAAATCAAAATAGGATGGACGAGAAAGAAATCACCCGTAGGATCAACCAGGCTTTAGCGGCTCAAAGAGAGCACATCTTAGCCGGACAAGCGGCTAGAGAAGCCACTCTATGAGCAGCCTACATGGCTAAACAAGAAACCCTAGAAGCCAATAGGAGGGAAGCCGAAAGGAAAAAACAATTGAAAGATTTGTCTGTTCCCAAATCTACCTATGCCCAACACCCAGTCGTGCCTCCCGACATCATTGCCCCCCAATTTGAGATCCAAACCCAATAGATCACTATGATCCAAGCAAATCCTTTCTCAGGCAATAATGGGAAAAGTTGTCGAGATCATCTTCAAAGGTTCATTGACCTTTGCTCTTTGAACAAACTCCCAGGCATCTCTGAAGATGCCATCCACCTTAGATTGTTTAAGTACTCTCTCTCCGGCCAAGCTAGTAGCTAGTACAACACCATGGAGAGTGAAGAACATGTCACAACTTGGGAAGTTCTATAAAATTAGCTTCTTGAGAAGTTTTAACCCCTTCTCTCACCTATGAACTCAGGGGACAAATCACTCACTTTTCTATGTCCCCAGGAGAATCCCTAGGAGAATCTTAGAAAAGGTTCAAAGACTTACTTAGGAAGTGCCCTCACCATGATATCTCTCAAGCCCAACTTATAGATATCTTCTATTGTGGTGTTGATGATGATACCAAATTCTTCCTTGATTCCTCATCTGGAGGAAATTTCATGCACCAAAAACTGACCAGTGCATGGGAGGTGGTTAAAAGGGCTTCTGAAATAAGGGATAGAAGGGGAATTGGTGGAGTCCTTAAGGTAGCCAAGGCTGAAGTTAATCATGATATCCAAATCATAGCAAAAAGCCTCAAATTAATTTCCCTAAAACAAGATCGATTAGAGTCATCCCTAGGCACCGTTAGGGAGTTGCCCCAACAAATAAAAGTCATGGACTCCATTTGTGGCATTTGTCAAGGATACGATCACACCACCATGCACTATCAATACCTCTACAACACCCCCATGCAACCAGAAATGGGATAACAACTAGAAGACCTCAACTCAAGCCATACCATACCAGGCCAAGGTTAGTACAACCCCAACTAGACTAGAAACCATCATGGCTTCCAATATGGGAACCTTGCAGGTGCTGAAAACTCTAACCAACTCCAATCCCAAAAAAGGCCTCCCTACCCTCAAGGAAAGAATGGACCACCACTTGGATTCCCATACAACAACCAAACAAACTTTGGGACTCAAGGAAACTATCGAGGAAATCACCCAAACCGACCACCATATCAAGGACAACAATTCCTAAACTTAAAACTTCCCCCTCAAAATGTCAATCAACCACCTCCTCAACCACAACCAAGTGTTCCTACTCCCACCCCCTCAGCTGATGAAAGGATAGCTGCCTTGGAACAAATCATCATTTCCCAACAAGCTCATCAAAAGGTGACTGACACCCAACTAGCTAGTTTGTTCGCCCAATAGAAACCCCCTGTCGGAACTTTTGATGGGCAGCCTGAAAACAACCCCAAACATCTCGAACAACTCAAGGTTGTCTCCACTCATTCAGGAAATGTGCACTCCCCTCCCCCTCCATAAAAACCTTCGGCTCCGCTTCTAGAATTTGAGGATGAGGACATGGTAGTTGTTGAACCTGAACCTACACCTGAACCAACCGTCCACAAAACCCCTCAGGTAGAAGCTGAAGAACCAATATACAAGCCACGACCTCCCTACCAAGCCCTCCTCAAACAAACAAGGCTTGATGCCCGCTTCATGAAATTTAGGGATTCTATGAAAAAATTACATGTCGACATTCCCTTCCTTGATGCTTTGGTAGACATGCCCGCCTGGTCCAAGTACATGAAATCCCTTTTGACTAGGAAGTATGTTACTAGAGAATATGAGACTGTTAAACTTTCTAGTGAAAAACACTAGAGGGGGGGTGAATAGAGTTTTTGAATAATTTTAAAAATTTTTTGAACTCAAACAACCACAATTGAAATTGGAAGAAGGAGACAGGTGTTTAGAGTGGTTCCAACTTTAGCAAATACTAAAGTTGTCAGTCCACTACCCGGTTGCTTACCCAACCGGGATTTTGAAAGTATTTATTTTATTACCTTCTCAAGGATTTATACAAAATACAATACTTTCCTTTACACCCTTTGAACAACCTTCACTTGAAGTAGGTGCACCAACTTTGAGGTAGCCTTCTTGAAGTAACTCCAAGCTCCCCCTTGAAGTAGCCTTCCTCTCTAGAAGTAACCTCCCGTTGCACCAGCCTTCTGAAGTAGCTCAAAGTCACCTTCTTCACCAAGAAGAACTCCACCCTCTCCAATCCACAGCCTCCAACCTAGGAGTAGCAAGGAGAGTACAAACAGTAATAAAGAACAAGAAAGGAAAAAGGAAATTACAACTTATCCTTTGTAGCCCAAGGCTTGATTTGCCTAGATCAAGCGTATAGATCTCCTAACCAAGTGTATGGACTTGTGATTGCAGTGGGTAGGAGATACTAGCCTATAGGACATGAATTATGAG
Organism: Alisma plantago-aquatica; assembly: GCA_963693085.1. Taxonomy (NCBI): domain Eukaryota; kingdom Viridiplantae; phylum Streptophyta; class Magnoliopsida; order Alismatales; family Alismataceae; genus Alisma; species Alisma plantago-aquatica. The sequence goes on from OY856410.1 coordinate 28,315,915, forward strand.
CTAAGGAAGGAAGTAGCCAATTGTCACAAAGCTCAAATTTCTCACAAACAGATTGCTCAAAGTATGCTCAAGGATTTCTCAAGTGTAGCAAGTGTCTTTGAGTGTCCTATGGCTTGTCCTATTTATAGGAATGGCCTAAGAATGCTTAAGGACGTTCTAGACAACTTCTAGGGGTTTCTAAGTGCTTAACTAGCCATTAGGTACAAGTTTGTTGCTTTAACAACGGCTAATTAATTAATTCTGCAATTGCTGTCAGAGACCATCTCGGTCGAGGAATGGTCGACCGAGACACCTACTCGGTCAAACTTTTGTCGACCGACAGGCTCTCTGGAACAAGTGATTTGCAACGTCTATCTCCAACTGCCAACTACCTTGTCAGTTGTGTCTAACAGCTACTTTGGGTCTTTCTCGGTCGAGAAGATTGTCGACCGAGAGTGTCTCGGTCGAGGAGTTTGTCGACCGAGATTGATCCTGTTTCAATGTTTCAATTTAGGCACTAACTATATGTATGAGTGTGCAAATGTGATCCTATTTGAAGGGAATGACTTATCTAAATGTGGTGTTTAGCTAGGGAGAATCTAACGCTTGATTTACATGCAATCTAAGTACTTGTACATTATATATTTGTACAACTTTTTACAAAGCGATTATATTGCATGAAAACATAAACATGTAAGCATATGGATTTCCCTAGTTGCTTTGTCATCCACCTTAATCATGCACACTCAAGTAGCTCGTTAGATCAATAAGAATGAAATGTTTGTCATAATCAAAACAAAGGGATTTATAGATGTCCATTTAGCCAACAATCTCCCCCTTTTTGAAGATGACAAACATTTCCAAAATATAAATGAAAGAAATATAAAACATATGAGTTTCATACCTGAAGATTACCTTTTGTATTCTTGTTTTGCAAGTAAGTGCTTGGCCTTTTTCATTATAGTTTTGATCTTTATTTTATTTTGATATTCTTTTCTCCCCCTTTGTCATTTCAAAAAGATATCCATGTTGAATATTTGATATTACTTTTCCCCCTTAATTTTATAATGATGTCAATTTAGCCATAACTTTAAGTTTTAGGTATTTGCAAAGATTTTCATCCTTTTTGATTTATTTGTATTTATTACTCCCCTTATTTTGTATGCTCTACAATAGTCTCATAATCCAAATTCAAATGATGCCAAAAAAAATATCCATTATAAAGATAACTTATTTCATTACAAGCATGAAAAGATAGCCAAATCATGTAAAGATAACCCATTTATTACAATTTTGCAAAGATTCCATTACAACTAATACAACTCCACATCTCACTGGAAAGACTTAAGAATTACATCAACATCAGGGTCTTTCCCAAGAAAAGGCTCAGCTCCATAATACTGGACCAAAGTTTGCCACTCCAGAGCACCTGTCTTGGTTAAGGCATATGCCTCCAAGAAGGTTGGAACACGATCAAATCGGAAATGAGCAGCAATATCTTGTAGTTGCATTGATGAAAACTGAGTATGCGTGAGATCTGTAGATGGTGGAGGTGGAGGTTGATAGTAGTTGTAAGATGGGTTATATGGATTGAGCATGCCAGGATTTAAAGAATAAGGATATTCATCTGGTTGGTTTGGAGAAAGAGTTTGCATTCTTTGGTTTAGATAAGTCATGGCATGATGGTTATAATCTAGTTGTTTACTAAGATGATATTGTGACCCAGCAACATAGGTTAGAGTGTTTTGGATGGGATCATAGGGTAGGCTGGTAGGAGGAGGTGGAGGTGGAATATCTTGGGTGGATGTCTCTCCTTCTACCCTAGCCCTCTTATGATCGAAATCAATTCCCATTTTTTCTACAATATTCTTACTTATTTTTTGTGGTCTACGCTCCCATGTATACCCCATATCCTCAATTTGGGTCTTAAGAAAATGTTGAGTAATTTGGCATACAAGATCAGCATATGGAGGATTGCCAGAAAACTCAAGCATGTTTTTAAGAATGATGCGGATAAAATTTGTGGGAATACGTTGGATAATAGCATATATTAGACACATACGAAAAATAGGAACTTCATACTTATTTGCTCTAGGATGTATGTTTGTTGAAACAATAAGGTTTACAATCCTAGCAGCGGGTTTGAGATTGATAGCATAGTATGTGCCTCTATCTTCGTGACAGGTTGTATTGGATTGAAAAATGGTTCTTTTGATGTCACTAAGACTAACGGTATGGTTATCTTGGGAAAATTGATTAAGTGGGTTGCCAGAGGTAAGGTCAAGGGTGTCTTGATATTCATCTATGTCAATATTTAGCATGTCAAGAATATCCCCTTTAGTAAATCGAAAACTATGCCCATTGACCATGGTATAGAAGAAGATGGTTTCTCTTTCAGAGTGGGAGATGAGGTTAGCATAGAATTCATTCACTACCTTGGTGGAATAGGAAGGGAAAGAAGGGTTGATGAATTCTTTCAAATTTTGCACTTCGAAAAGGTCCTCCAAGTCGACGATGTTGATGAAGTCCATAACTTCAACTGGTCGTCGTGGGAGAGGAGCTTTGGAGGAGAGCCGTAGATAGCGATCACCAGCATCTCCGTCGATGAAGGCAATGTCGTTGATGATCGTCAATGGTGGAGTAGCTTCCCTTCCTTTCCTGCTGGCGACCTTCTTCTTTCCACGAGTAGAGGATGATGCCATTGTGTTGCTTGAAGGTGGAGAAGAAGCAAGGAAGTCTTGGGGATGAGGATGCTAAAGATTTGCATAATAATTCACTAGAGAGAGCCTATGGAAACAAGAATATGAAAGTGTGAAGAAGTGACCCGTTTTTGGTCCCTTTTATAGCAATTCAGTGACCGGGTCGGTCGACAATTTGTCGACCGAGCATCCACAACGGTCATATTCCAGACGCGCCACTCGACCGTCCAACGGTCGACTTGCAACGGTCGGCCATTAACGGTAACGGTCGGATTGCAACGGTCATATCCAACGGCTCTTTCTCGGTCGAGCAATTGTCGACCGACACTGTCTCGGTCGAACCATTGTCGACCGGAAGTGTGTTCGATGTTAGGTCTGTCTAGATTCTGTCGGTCAAGAGAGATGGGCAGACCGAGAGGTTTTCGGTCGAAGATTCGTCGACCGACAGACTTGCTGGGTACAAATTTTTAAACTGATTTTTAATGCAAAATGATAGACTGATTTTGTAGAGCATATATATTTTCTAAGGGAGTAATATTTTGACAATATTGGGATAATTTTGTGATCATAAATTGATTTTGCTTTTAATCACAATAAAATGATATTCAAATAGTTATTGTGTCAAACTTATTTTAGGTCGAATTTGACTACGACCATAGCGCCCCTTGGTCAAATTTCATTTTAACCGAGAGGCAAATTTTTAGATTGTCAAATTGAATATATCATAAAATTTGATTAAGTAACAATTTGAAGCATAATTCTTAATATGAAAAACATTTGTCCTTTTCTTGACATATAGACTTTGCTGTAGTAAAATGAATATCAAATTTCACGTCGTTTAGTATCTTCATAAGATTCTTTACTGAATGCACACTAAATATCTCAGGTCTTTACCAATTGAGAGATTTTATCTTTGCAAGCATAACATATTACCAATAAAACATTTGCTTGCTTATCATGGATCCATGTAGACGATTATTTATCAAGCTAATCACAGTACCAAATGGTGAAAGCATATCCATGATATAATAACAGAACAATAACAGTAAATAATCACATGATTTCTATATGGATAGACCAGAAAATAAAGAAATCATGTGAATAATGATAGAAATTTTCTTTTCATTAAACTGAGCATAACTTCAGTTTAAACTTAAATCATTTAGGGAATAAACTAATATTAATTTAAATTTGTAGGGATGATTTCCAATTTCCAACATATATATCCAATCATTAATTATGAATAGATAGCAATTTTATCAAAGAATTCAGCAATTTTGCAACAGACTGGAAATAAGTGACATGCTCGGTCGATAATTGCTCGACCGACAGTATCTCGGTCGACAGTCTCTCGACCGACAATATTCCTGAAACTGTTAATTTTTTCAAATAAAACATAATTATGCAAGTTAAATATTTAGATACTTAAATTTATTTGTTATCCCATTATGTTGAGTTGAGATAGACGTAGAAATATGCAACTGAGGTTCTTGGTCATATCTCAACTTAATTGCGTTTATTTAGTTTGGAGGTCTTGGTACCCAAACTAACTCGACATCTTTTCTCTTGTAAGGACATGAAAAGGAATAATGACCAAGGCGTAAACAATAATGACAGCATATCGAGTCAACCTCATATCTTTTTCTATGGTTGTATTCAGTGTTGTTCTTGGGTGATGATGTTCCTTTAGGTACATATATAGATTGATGTGTTTGTGACTTTCTCCAACTAGGTTGTTGATAGGATTTCCCTTTAGGCTTGTAACCTAGTCCTCTTCTCCCGATTTGATGATAGGGATTATCTAAGATTTTATCAAGAATGCCATTGCTATTCAAATTACTAACTTTTTGTTGTAACTTGGCAATCTCTTCCATTCTCTTCTTGATATCTAGTTTTTCTTAATCTAGATTAGAAGACAATGAGTTTCTTTCTTTGACAATAGAATCATAATCTAGATGGTTGCATAAGATGGGTTGTTTTTGAAGATCATTCACTTGACTTTGCAAATTATTCTTTTCTAAAGAAAGTAGATTACAATTTGCTTCTATAGATTTTATCTCAATATCATGATCTTCAATGATTTTTTTAAGATCTTCGTTTTCAGATGTAATAGCAAGAAGCTTAGCATGTTATTCATCATTTGCTTTATTAGATTTCTTTAATTTCTTCTTGCATTCAACATATTTAATATGTGTTTCTTCAAGGCTAGCAACTAGTTCTTCTTTAGATAAATCAAAAAGACTTACCTCTTCTTCTTCTTCCTCGCTAGTTGTAGCAATGATACAATCTTTGTTCTCATCTTCCTTCTTTGATCTCCATGGGCATCTAGTTGTTGTGTGGCTTGTTCGTAAGCACCAATTGCAACATGTTGTAGTTTTGTCCAAGCATCACCTTTTGTTGTGATTGTAATCACCATTGCCCTCCATTCTTCAAGACCTGGTTAGGGTTCCTTGAAGCCTGCTCTGATACCAATTGAAAAACACTAGAGGGGGGGGTGAATAGAGCTTTTGAATAATTTTAACAATTTTTTGAACTCAAACAACCACAATTGAAATTGGAAGAAGGAGACAGGTGTTTAGAGTGGTTCCAACTTTAGCAAATACTAAAGTTGTCTGTCCACTACCCGGTTGCTTACCCAACTGGGATTTTGAAAGTATTTATTTTATTACCTTCTCAAGGATTTATACAAAATACAATACTTTCCTTTACACCCTTTGAACAGCCTTCACTTGAAGTAGGTGCACCAACTTTGAGGTAGCCTTCTTGAAGTAACTCCAAGCCCCCCCTTGAAGTAGCCTTCCTCTCTAGAAGTATCCTCCTGTTGCACCAGCCTTCTGAAGTAGCTCAAAGTCACCTTCTTCACCAAGAAGAACTCCACCCTCTCCAATCCGCAGCCTCCAACCTAGGAGTAGCAAGGAGAGTACAAACAGTAATAAAGAACAAGAAAGGAAAAAGGAAATTACAACTTATCCTTTGTAGCCCAAGGCTTGATTTGCCTAGATCAAGCGTATAGATCTCCTAACCAAGTGTATGGACTTGTGATTGTAGTGGGTAGGAGATACTAGCCTATAGGACACGAATTATGAGCTAAGGAAGGAAGTAGCCAATTGTCACAAAGATCAAATTGCTCACAAACAGATTGCTCAAAGTATGCTCAAGGATTTCTCAAGTGTAGCAAGTGTCTTTGAGTGTCCTATGGCTTGTCCTATTTATAGGAATGGCCTAAGAATGCTTAAGGACGTTCTAGACAACTTCTAGGGGTTTCTAAGTGCTTAACTAGCCGTTAGGTACAAGTTTGTTGCTTTAACAACGGCTAATTAATTAATTCTGCAGTTGCTGTCAGAGACCATCTCGGTCGAGGAATGGTCGACCGAGACACCTACTCGGTCGAACTTTTGTCGACCGACAGGCTCTCTGGAACAAGTGATTTGCAACATCTATCTCCAACTGCCAACTACCTTGTCAGTTGTGTCTAACAGCTACTTTGGGTCTTTCTCGGTCGAGAAGATTGTCGACCGAGAGTGTCTCGGTCGAGGAGTTTGTCGACCGATATTGATCCTGTTTCAATGTTTCAATTTAGGCACTAACTATATGTATGAGTGTGAAAATGTGATCCTATTTGAAGGGAATGACTTATCTAAATGTGGTGTTTAGCTAGGGAGAATCTAACGCTTGATTTACATGCAATCTAAGTACTTGTACATTATATATTTGTACAAGTTTTTACAAAGCGATTATATTGCATGAAAACATAAACATGTAAGCATATGGATTTCCCTAGTTGCTTTGTCATCCACCTTAATCCTGCACACTTAAGTAGCTCGTTAGATCAATAAGAATGAAATGTTTGTCATAATCAAAACAAAGGGATTTATAGATGTCCATTTAGCCAACATCTAGGACCACTTTAGACATAATCCTAGGTAAGATGCCTAAAAAATAGAAGGACCCTGGTTTTGGAATAGGATGCTATTTGGGTGACAATGCCTATAGAAAGGGCCTAGCTGATTTAGGAGCCAGTATATCCATCATGCCCTATAACCTTTGCAAAAGACTAGGATTCAATGACATGTTACCCACAACCATGACTATCTGATTGGAAGACTCATCCATGACCAAACCCATGGGAATCATAGAAAACATTCCAGCTAAAGTTGGAAAAGATGCCTATGTCCCTTGTGATTTTGTGATCATGGACATAAAGGAAGATTTACACTATCCTATCATTTTCAAATGTCCCATCTTAGCCACTGCCGGAGCCTTTATTGATGTTGAGGCCGATACCATTCTGTTAAGATTAGGGAAGCAAACCCTAGAGTTTAGGGTGTTTGAAAGGATGAAGGGGCCTAGTCTCTAGGAAGAGGTCTACCTCCTTGATTGCATCGATAAATTATCCCAACTAATGCAGGAATGGGAGTTAGTTGATGACCCCCTACACACAACCCTCACTACCCCCTCTGAATGTGATTTTGACAATGAACAATTAGATCAATGTAAGGCTCATTTAGATAACTTTGAGGAGATCCCCGATATAGAAATTGAGGACCTTAAGATGATCTCCACCATAGAAGAAAAGTCAGAACCACCAAAGGCCCTAGAAATGAAGAATCTTCCCATAGGGTTGAAATATGTCTTTCTTGATGAGCCAGAATTGTGCCCTGTCATCATAAATTCTGACCTTACCCTCAAACAAGAAAACAAACTTATGGGTGAACTTAGGAAAAAAGGAGCTGCCTTGGGTTACAAAATGACAGATTTAGTTGGAATAGATCAATCCATCTACATCCAAAAAATCCCAATGATAGAAGACCACAAACCTTCTCGAGATCCACAGTGAAAACTCAACCCAAACATGAAGGAAGTCGTCCATCTAGAGGTGATTAAACTTTTGACTTGAGGAATCATCTATCCCATCTCTGACTCCACATGGGTCAGGCCAGTTCAAGTTGTTCCCAAAAAGGGAGGGACTACTGTCATTCGAAATGAGAAGAATGATCTCATTCCCACTCACACCGTCACAGGGTGGAGAATGTGGATTGACTACAGGAAGCTCAAAAAAGCAACTAGGAAAGACCACTTCCCACTTCCCTTCCTAAACCAAGTTCTTAAACGCTTATCCCATCAACAATACTACTATTATCTAGATGGCTACTCAGGATTTTATCAGATTCCTATCCATCCTGAAGATCAAGAGAAAACCACCTTCATATGAACCTTTGGTACTTATGCTTTTAGACGAATGCCCTTTGTCTTATGCAATGCACCAACCACCTTCCAACGGTGTATGTCAGCCATATTTGCAGGATTGACTAAAACTGTCATGGAAGTCTTCATGGATGACTTCTCTATCTATGGAGATAGTTTTGATTCATGCCTTAGGAATCTCTCTGTTGTTCTTGATATATGTATCGAGTCACACTTGGTCCTTAATTGGGAAAAGTGTCACTTCATGGTTAAGGAGGGCATTGTTCTTGGCCACAAGGTTAGCAACCAAGGCATAGAGGTCGACAAAGCAAAAATTGAGGTTATCACCAAGATTCCACCCCCAACCTCCCCTGGGGAAAGCCTCACCCTCACCCGAGACCAATGAGGACATGCTCAATGACATCAATGAGGCATAAGATCTTCTCTGAGAGATGGAGAGAAACCAAAAGGCAAGAAACGAACCAAACTCCACTACCCCTCATTCACCCCGCATATCCCCCATTCCTGGTAGCTATGTCTAGTTCACCAGCACCGACCACCTCCAATGTTATGAAAACTTGTTTTCTATAGGTGTTTCCCTCCCCTGTTGGTCATGCGGCACTACCCTCGACTCCCTCAGAATCTGTGAAGCCACCAACAACATTATCCACAAAAACCACATTCTCCTCTTCCCCTACAATGTCACCTCAGTGTATAGCAATCTCACTCTTGACTTCCTATCTACCTTTCACCACTATCACTGTTCCTAAGGCAACTCTAGCTGCAAGATCTGGATTTTTGGGGAAAATCTAGAGATATCTACCTGTTAGTTTACTTCCTTCATCCTCGACAACAGTGATGAATACTTGTTAGATCGATGTATGGAGCGACCCCATGACTCCTACCCCAACTGATACGACAAAGACAAGTTCTGGGCTGAGATCACTGGCCTCCTTCCCCACCTTCCTAGTGGGCCCAAGGCTTCTACCATTCACAACCCAGTAATCTTCTACCTACATTGTATCCTTGCTTGCACCATTTTCAGTAGAGAAGGTACCTAGGGAGCCATTAACCATATTGAGCTATACACCCTTTGGTGCCTCTTAAATGAAGAACCCTTCAACTTGGGGAATGTTGTTTTGGAGCACTTCAGCACCCAGGCCTGCCGTATCACCTCTTCATCCTTTCTCATCGGCCACTTTGTCATCCAGCTCGCCATCTTTCTTGGATACACCCACATCCCTTTCACACCACTCCCTCTTAAAAATCATCTGATTGACAGCTAATACCTGAAAACTAGCAAGTTCATCTACATGGGTTCTAATGGTATCTACTACATGCTCTTCAAGGATTCATAAGAGGTTCTACATCTTTCTCTTCATGCAAGGTTTGCCGTAGAAAACCTTATCTATGAGCTCACCGATCTAGTAGGACACATCCAGAGGTACAGTCTGGAGCACCCAGACCCAAATGACATCCTCGTGCCACATGCCCCACTACTATAGAACCAACCTTTGGTGTCAGTTATTTAAGGTCTTTGGTGTCGATTAAAAAGAGACACCTATGTGGGTGACACTAAAAGGTGAACCCTTAGGCGTCGGTTTTAAAACTGATGCCAAAACCCTTCGCGCCACCCAAAATGTGCCAGTAGGGGCACTATAGGTGTCAGTTATTAGTGGGAAAACCAATGCTAGAACCCTTCACGCCACAAAAAGAGAGGCAGCAGGGGCACTATAGGCGTCAGTTATTAGTGGGAAAACTGACGCCAGAACCCTTCACACCACAAAAAGGGCGGCAGTAGGGGCACTATAAGCATCGATTATTAGTGGGAAAATCGACGCTCAAACCCATCGCGCCACAAAAAGGGCACCGTCTAGGACACCATCGGTGTCAGTTTTGTAGTAATAATCGACGCCATATCACCTGCCACCACGGCCATGCTAGTCAGCACGACTATGTTGTCTGGCCACATTAGACGTCGGTTTTTTGCTATTAACCGACATTGCAAGCCTTTGTTGTCGGTTTTTGACTAATAACTGACGCCTATGTTTTGATTTTTTTCTTATCAGTTTGCAGGCCTACTGTGGCTGGTCGTAGGATAAAGAAACTTGTAGTTTAGTGGAGCTAAACTGTAGGTTTATGACATCCATTGATATCAACCAACAACAGGCCACAAACCTACAAATTTAACAAGATTCACACACATGTAGAAACAAGCCACAAACCTATAATTCCTTTCATTTTCACATTCACACATATAGAAACATTCAGTCACATGTAGAAAATTCATGTAGCAACCTGCAGTTCCTTTTATTTTCACATTCACACATGCACATGTAGAAACATTCATGTAGCAACCTGCAGTTCTTTCATTTTCACATTCCCACATGTATAAACATTCAGATACATGTAGAAAGATTCACACATATGACAATTCAGAAAAATTCATTTACAAAATATCATTCTTTAGTCATTATCGCTATCAACATCCCAATTATATTTTAAAACCCCCACTACTTATATGGATTTTGCCCATTCTTCTCTTACATCATTTAATTCTTCTGTCGTATAGGAAGCATGTACATCTTATAAGGCCATACCTGTAGTGTGGTCAGTTTTAAACACCTGCAAAGAGAATGAAGTATAAGAGAATGATGTATATATATAATTAATAATGTATAAATAATATTGATATATTTCATATTATCTAATGAGACTATATATAATACCTCAGGTATGGTATCGATGTCTACTGCGGCATATTTGATAATCATGTGCATAAATTGCATCACATAGTATGCACATGACCAGTCGTTGTCTTGTGTAGCACACTATAAATTAAAATATATAAAATATTAAAAAATACAACCAAGTACAGTTCACATAAATAATATATACATTGGAGTCGGGAACTTACTTTCACGTTCTCCCAAATTATTGGCTGGTTCTTTTTCCCGGAGACCTTTCCTCCAGCCTTTTTGAACTCATGTAAACCCCTACATGTTAATGTAACACACTAAATTGCATAATTAAATAGTAATGTAATAACAGATGTTAACAGATATAAAAATGAAATATTTCTCACCAGAATAATGTCATTTTCATTGCATGTCCATATTTTGGATTCAATTTAGTCCCCTTAGGATCTAGATAATAGACAGTGAATGTCTCGGGGACAATAACTAGTAACTCCCAATGTGTACCCCTAGAGGTAAAAAAGTTAAAAATTAATAACTCAAAATCTACAATAAAAATGTAATTTTCTTAAGTCCAAATTATAAGCAAAGTAAACTTAATCCACATTGAATGGAGCTATTATCACCGTCTTCTTATTTTGACCAAAATTTGTAAAAGCATCAAAATAGTATTATTGAACTGACGTAGGTTATTTAGCTACTAGACTAATCAAAGATGGAATCAAAAATCCTACATGTTCAAATGAAAAATCTACACATATCTTGTCTAAGTAGCTACAAAACATGTATTACGTATACATTAATATATAAGAAACCAGATCACCGGATCCTACATAAGGTATATGGATGTATAAATAAGATCTCACCTTATCCATAACTCTATCACATATTCAACCAATCATAGCAAAACAACTCCAAAATATCTTGTATAAATAGTTTGATTTCGTATGATTGACCTACAACATCCGCATCTATAGAAACATTTATAGGGCAATTTATATCATGTTCGCCTAACCATACTGCCATACCCCTACAATTAAGACCTAACGGGGTAGGTAGGTCCTGTGGAACCCAACTTGGTAATGTAGGAGGTGGAGGTGGAGGCTTAGATGCTCTGGGTGTCTTTGTTTTAACCTGTATATATAATTTCAGATCAATTGACCTCATATATACACACTAACAATTTAACGTAATGTAAATTTACCATACAATTTCAGTATAGACGACATCCTCTTTGGGCCACAATATCACTCCGCCTTCTGCCTCACCAAGCGTTTCACAATCTGGGTGGGCATATGGCAATTGAAGATCTATCCAATTAGGGAATATACATAGCGGACTCACACGAACCCAACCATTTGGTAATGGAGACCCATGAAACATTTCCCCTGGAAGGGATGGGTAAGACAACACCTCTTCAATGGCATATTCGTTACTTTTTAGATGACATGGCTTCAACCCCTACAAATTTACATAAAGAATGTTATATACATATATAAATATCATCTTGAAAACATATCATATTGAAAAGACTAGATACTATGTCATAAAAATACTTACAACGGATGTGCTAGGTGGTGGGTCTATATGATTACTCCCAACCTCTGCAGTAGGAGTAGAACGGGATGCCATAGGTACTATCTGATTGGCAGTCTGAGATGCCTGCCACTTCACCATTGCTTCTTGGATTCTCCTATCAATTAACACATCTACCTATACATGGATAAAAGAAATGTTAGCTTCTGATTATTGAATTCCCTTTTACAGTAACATTCTAAAAAAAGAATAGGTTACCTCTTCTTGTGAAATTCCCGCTTTTGGGACATGTTTGTGATGGGATGGCCCAAAGAATGCTTTGATACCCACACCAACGCCTGCACCCCTAACATGTCTAGGATGCTCTGGGTTACCCAAAGCAACTGTTAATTCATCCGTTGTGCCCTCAGGGATGAACTTGCCTTGTTTCCTCAGCTCATGCAGCTCCCGCTAATTTCCATCAATAGAAATTGGTAAGTAAGTAAACACCACAAATAATCAATATTCGAACGAATTGCTCTAAGAGTTGTATTTTACCATTTTTGTAGCCTCCTCAGCAGTTGCAGACTTATTTATTTCTCCCTTCTTGTTTTGCCTCCCAACTATCTAGACATCATGGTGAGGCAGAGGTGTGGTACCTATAGTAGAGGACTCCTGAGTAGCAGCAGACTGAGCAGTACACTCATCCTGTAGTCTTTGGCAAATGCCTGCATAGCCCTTTGGACCCATTGTGTGGTCATGCACATTTAGTGCACGCCTTGCTCTTTGCGCCTCACTGATAGCCTAGTTAGTATGCACATTGATTTGGTTAGTAACTCTAAAGGTTAATCTTGAATAGGTGAATACAATGTATATTAATTAAATAGGGAGTAACACCTAATACCTTGAATTCATCAGTGTTTCTTGAAGCAACAAACACGTCTCATTCTTCTTGGTCCAAGAAGTTCCACTGTTCAGTGGCTGACTTCTTCCTCTTCTCACCATCTTTTATGTATTCTCGGGTGAGATTTGCCACTGTTTAGTGGCTGACTTCTTCCTCTTCTCACCATCTTTTATGTATTCTCGGGTGAGATTTGTCCTATAGTTCCTTAGGACTCTCCCACAACATTGCATCACACATTTATGATGCAACTTTTCATCCAATGCAAATATACTCTGCAAAATAGAATTTCTATTAACCAGTATCTAAAAAATTAGTAATCTACAAAATAGAATTGCAAATAATAATAACTCACGCATAAATCCTTCCATATTAAGTCTTTCTTCCCCTTAGGAACTTTATGCCAAGAATCTATCTTACAACCACAATGGCTACGAGTAACATACCTAAGATATGAAATAAACGAATTGTGGTTCACTCCAATTGCATTTCCTGCATCATCAAAATCCACAACCATTTTGGGTCCATTTCCCCTTAGCGTTGTAAACTTCTTCATCATAGTGATGCCCCTTTTCTTGTCAACTTTTTGGTACTGCTCATCAAGTGCCTCAAGTGCTTCAGAGGGTACATGTGCATCATCAACCTAAAATTTGACAAAATAAACACACTTACAGGATATAACTATAAATGGACATATAGATAGAAATATATGATATATTTTTAAAACTTACATTGTGAGGTGGTGCATTGGTATCCTCACCATGCTCATCATGGACATCATGGTCATCATGGCCATGCTCAGCCATATGAAAATTTCATTAAAAAATCAAACATTTAGCATTTGACATAACTAGAAGATAATTAAACATTGAAAAATGAAACATTGTATAGTTCACATATACAAATGAAACATTGAAAAATGAAACATATAAAAAATATAAACATGCATGCCTCTAATATTGTGATCGTTTATCAATTAACAATCCTTCATTGTGATCTCTGAGCACATACAAGTCATCATTAGCTTCAATATTTTGTGGTGTTGGCAACCCAATTGAGAATGGACTAGAGTCATCATACTTATCATAGTACTCTTCTTCATCTATAGGATCTTCAATGAACTGTCTTTTACCATGAAGAACAACCGACCATTTATCATTTGCAGGATCATTGATATAAAATACTTGTTTCTCCTGTGATGCCAATATGAATGGTTCACCCTTCTCGCCAATCTTTTCAAAGTTCACTAAAGTGAAACCCAATTCATCCACTATTACTCCTTTGGTGTTATCAACCCAATTACATTTGAAGAGAGGAATTTAGAAATCTATGTAGTCAAACTCCGATATGTCTTCAATGATACTATAATATGACATTTTAGCTTCACGTGGACTCTTATCCTTTGCACTTGCAAAAAACATAGTCGACGCTTGAAGGGTGACCCCACTGTTTTGGATGACACTCTTATCATCTTGGTGCTTTGTGTAATATGTGAATCCATTAATGTCATACCCTTCATAAGACATAACATTCAATTTTGGTTTAAAGGTGAGGCATTTGATAGTTTCAGTAATATCATCTGGTGTTTGAGATAGTTGATGTAAGACTTTATCTTCAAACCACTTAATAAATGTCTTGTTATGCAATCTAGCAAGCCACATTGAATTGGCTCGAGGATATTGTCTCTTGATGAAAGTGGTATGTTCTTCGATATAAACACTCACTTCATCCATGTTGTGTAAAATATACAAGTGACCTTGTTCCAACTGCTCACGGCTGATTACTTTCACCCGTGATCCCAAAATTCCTTTGCCAAATTGCTCCTCAATATTCTTGTCATTACCAGGAGTGTCATTACCACTCAGAAAGTCATTGCAAAAATCCATAACCTCTCTCGCCACATAACCCTCAATAATACTCCCTTTAGGCCGATAACGGTTTTGAACATCACTTTTAAAAATGCTCATGTATTGTTCAAAGGGATACATCCAATGCAAGAAAACTGGTCCCAACATTTTCACTTCCCTAGTCAAGTGGACAACAAGATGTACCATGATATCAAAGAACGAAGGAGGGAAATACATGTCAAGATGACATAGGGTAACAGCCACTTCTCTTTGCAAAGTATCAAGAGTATCAGGGTCAATAACTTTGTTGCACAGACTGTTGAAAAAGAAATAAAGTCTGGTGATTGCAAACCTTACATGCTTCAGCAATATAGATTGAATTGCCACGGGCAATATTTGTTGCATTAGAGTGTGACAATCATGAGATTTAAGACCTATCAACTTCAAATCTTTCATTGATACCATTCTACGGATGTTGGATGAGTAACCTTGTGGAACCTTAACATTTACCAAGCATTCACGAAAAGCTTTCTTCTCCTTTCTAGACAATGTGTAACAAGCGGGAGGTAAGTATGTTCTCTGATTTCCCATTTCACGTAATTCTGTTAATTCTAACCTTATTCCCATTTTACGTAGGTCCAGTCTGGATTTTATCCCATCTTTAGTCTTACTTGGTATATTCAACAGAGTACCAATGACGCTATCACATACATTTTTCTCAACGTGCATGACATCGATACAATGCCTGAATGCCAAAGAACTCCAATAAAGAAGATCCCAAAATATTGACTTCTTCTTGAATAAAGATTTGTCACTCCGTGTGGCCATATTACATTGTGATCTCTTCCAAATTCATTGACAAAGTCTTTTACTCTTTCATAAACAACCTCCCCCGGTATAGGTTTAGGTGCACTCCGTTCCTCATTGCGTCCATTGAATGCTTTGCGTTTCCTACGATACGGATGGAATTTTGGTAGAAACCTTCGATGACCATGATATACAGCCTTGCCGCCATGTTTTAGTCTTGTTGAATGAGTGTTCTCTTCACATATAGGACACACTTTAGCTCCTCTGACACTATATCCAGACAAATTCCCATATGCTGGAAAGTCATTAATAGTGCAAAACAACATAGCATGCAAACGAAATGTCTCTCTTTGTAAAGCATCATAGGTCATCACACCTTCACCCCAGAGTTTCTTTAAGTCATTAATCAAAGGTTCAAGATAAACATCGATATAATTTCCAGGTTGTTTATTGTCCGATATCAACAACAACAACATAACGTACTTATTTTTCATACACAGCCAGGGAGGAAGATTGTATATAACAAGCATGACTGGCCAAGTGCTATGTTGGTTGCTCAATGTCCCGTACAGATTCATCCTATCTGTATAAATCCCAAGTCTTAGATTCCTGACTTCTTCACAAAATTTAGGGTACAATAGATCAATCTTCTTCCACTGTGGGGAATCAGATGCATGTCGTAGGATCCCATCATTATTTTTCTTAACATCTGCATGCCACCTCAAATTCTTCACATCTATCGGATTGGAAAATAAGCATTGAAACTGTGATATTATAGGTAGATACCACATCACCTTGGTAGGAGAACCCGTTTTGGACTCCCCTGAAGTCATCAATTTATACCATGACGCACCACATTTTGGACAATCTTTCAAATCCACATAGTCCTTTTGATATAATACATAATCATTCAGGCATGTGTGTATCTTCTTGGCCTCCATTCCCATAGGGCACAACAATTTCTTTACCTAGTATGTTGAGATTGGCAGCTCGTTTCCTTCAGGAAGCATTTCTTTCAACAATGACAACAATGACGTGAAGCTTTTGTCGCTCCATCTATTGTTAGCTTTCAGCTTATATAATCTCAACACAATGCTAAGCTTTGTAAACTCAGTACAACTCGTGTATAATGGTATCTTAGGATCATGCAAAATGTTTCTAAACATGGGAGGTGGATCGGTTTTGGTGTTCTCTACCCCACAACTATCCAACATCGCATCAATGATGTATACTGAAACTGGTTCCTTCACATCTACATCATCAGAGGCAATTTCTTCTTCCACACAAGCACTGCTATCGACATCCATTAGTTTCGGGGTTGAAATCTCTGCATGCCAGTGCCATTCTATATAGCCTTTTACAATCCCGTTGCACATGACATGACTTTTGATTTCATCACCAGTGCTGACTTTCAAGTTGTTACCACAATGCCTACATGGATACTAGAACCTATCTCTGGGTTGTTTCCTTTGTTCCTCGGCAAATCTAATAAACTGATCAAGACCAGAAATAAACTCTAGGGTGCAGTAATTGCGAATGGACATCCATGATCTATCCATTCTATGATCAAAGAGAAAACAAGTATATATTACAACAAGATTAGGGTCTAGGGTTAACAGATTAGAGTTTAAGCATGGTTAAAACTTTAGGGTTTAAGGTCTTATATATAATTAAGATTTACTCCTATTGAGTAAATCTTGGATGGGTTTTTAGGCCAACAAATACATGTGTTGTCATTCTTATATATAATAAATGTGTACCACCTATCCCATTCTTGAACATCTAATCTCACTAGTAAGTGTATAATGTATATTGGGTTTTCAAGAAAATTTCGGCAGCATTTCCCTACTATTCTTCAAGTACATATGTACTTAGAGAAAAAATGGGGAAATGCTACCGAAATTTTCTTGAAAACCAAATACACATTATACACTTACATCCTAAGTGAGATTAGGTGTTCAAGAACAATCCCAAACTGGGGACTATCCAAGATTTACTTAAAGTAAATCTTAGACAGGTTTCTAGGCCAACAAATACATGTGTTGTCATTCTTATATATAATAAATGTGTACCACCTATCCCATTCTTGAACACCTAATCTCACTAGTAAGTTTATAATATGTATTGGGTTTTCAAGAAAATTTTGGTAGCATTTCCCCACTATTCTCCAAGTACATATGTACTTAGAGAACAAATGGGGAAATGCTACTGAAATTTTCTTGAAAACCCAATACACATTATACACTTAAATCCTAAGTGAGATTAGGTGTTCAAGAACAGTCCCAAACCAGGGACTATCCAAGATTTACTCCTAATGAGTAAATCTTGGACGAGTTTCTAGGCCAACAAATACATGTATGTTGTCATTCTTATACCTACAATCCTAGTTTCATCATTCATATCCTAAGTTTTGTGTAACATCATTTAATCATGCTTGTTAGTAAATACTAAACAATAAATAAACCATGATTCCATATATCAAAGACTTGAATCAGGGGGTGATGTAGCCCTATTTTAGGGCTCCATCCTGTTCCATTTTGTACTTAAATCACATCTAAACATGTTAGATTACAAGATTTTACCCCTAATGTGTTTATCATTGCCAAATGCACTTATGATGTTCTTTGCACTATTTTTAGGTACTTGGACCATGCCTTAGATGGAAGAGAGAGAAAGAAGGAGTTCTAGGGCTCCTCCACTCATGGGGAGGTCCAAAGGAGGCCCCAAAATCTCCCTCAACCTACCTCTAATGGCCAAGAGTCATCACCAAGAAAATACATCCAAGAATGATGAAGTTTAAAGGATAATCAAGTGGTGCAAGCCTCACCACGGCCGTGGGCACTTCCCATGATCATGCGAATTTATGACCAAGAACCAGCATTTCAACAGGGTTTTTCCCCAAGTCGCCATGATCGTGGTCATCTGCCACGACCGTGGCCATCTGCCACGAGTGTGGCCAATGAAGAAAAAAATGACCATGATGTTGCCACGGTCGTGGAGCAACATCACATTCATTTTGTTCTTCATTGGCCACAGTCGTGGAAGATGGCCACGGTCATGGCGACTTGGGGAAAAACCCTGTTGAAATGCTGGTTCTTGGTCATAAATTCGCACGACCGTGGGAAGTGCCCACAACCACATCCCCCTCCTCCAAAATGGTCATGTGACCCAACACGGCCGTGGTGCCACTCACCCACCATGACCGTAGCACTCTGCCACAGCCGTGGCCACCAACATAGTATACCACCATCCCCATACCAATGATCATATTCTTACCCCACGACCATCCTATACTACCCTCACCACGGCCGTGGCACACCAACACGACCGTGGTGACCAACCTACCCTACCATTTCCACCACATATCCACCTCAAATCCACTCCATTTCACCATTATCATTAGAGCTTCATAAATCAACATACATACATGGTCATATTTTAAGTCAAGATTTGGGCATTTAATCACCTTAGGGAGCATTTACATGATTCACAAGGTATTTGGGTACACAAAGAATAATATATGTTATTGATTTAGGAGTTCACATTATCATTTTAGAAATATAAGACCCACATGTGAGTTAAGTTTGATATTTAACATCAATGTATCTTTAACATGCATGTTTCAAGGTTCAAAGCACATAATCAAATCAAATTAGGATGCTAGAATGGACAAGTTGAATCTTATTTCAACATGCATCAAAATTTACTGAATTAGGTCAAGCATGAGGATTAGAAGCACAAATATATGCAAGTACAAGATTTGAATCAAAATGAAGCCTAATGGCACATTGGGAGAGTGAGATTATACCTCACTTGAAGGCTGAAGAACAAATATATACAAGTCAACAATGCAAATGGATGACACAACAACTCAATTCAGCCCAAGAGAACAAGTTCAATCAACACAATTCTGTTATAATGAATTAATTAGGTGTCAATAAGCATCAATTTTAGTGAGACTCTCTTAGTCCATGCTACTACAAATGGGAAATAGGAAAATATGTTGCATGTGTAACCTTAATTGCAAAAATACAATCTAAGTCCACTAATGACAAAAATTACCCTAATGACAAAAGGGACAGCCAATGGTGGTTGAGCAGGAGCAGGGTACCTTGAGGGCGGAGGAAGAAGGCCTTCGTGGTAGCGCTGGCGGCAAATAGGCACATAGGAGTTTTGGTCAGAGCAACAACCTGGAGAGTAGGGAGCAGAGCAGGGAGCAGGAGAGCCGCGGCCTGGAGAGCAGCAGCTGAAGCACTAGCAAGCAGCAGTGACAGAGGCGAGCGGTAGTGGTAGAAGCGACCAGAGCACCAGCAAATGGCAGCAGGAGAGTCGCGGCCTGGAGAGCAGCGGCCGGAGCACCAGCAAGCGGCGGCGGTAGAGGCGAGCGGTGAGCGGTGACGACGACTAGAGCACCAACAAATGGCAGCGGAGGTAGAGGCGGTGAGAACAGGAGCAGTGGGCGGAGCAGAGGAATTGCCAGACCTAACCCTCAATCGAGAATGAATGAAACAGAGAAAGGGGAAGAGTCTGGCTAGCGCGGGTGCTGTTAAGTTAACAATAGGTGTCGGTTATTAGAACTAACCGACACTTAAAACTATAGGCGTCGGTTACCAATAAGAAACTGACACTTCTGTTAGTTGATAGTCATTGGTTCTAACTAGAAAAACTGACGTCTATCTATATATGCTGACAAAAATAAATGTTCTCGAATTAAGACTATAGTCGTCGTTTTCTGTATAAAAACCGACACTAAAGGGAGGTGAAAATTTTTGCGGTTAAGCGTGTGAAAACACATCGGCGTCGGTAATTGTAAGACAATCGATGATAAAAATTGGTCAAATTAATGTCTCGTGGAAAACATTTAGTCGCCGACTTCTTTGTTAAAAATCGACATTGTATGTTAAATTTTGGAGGAAATTTTTTCACTGGAAAATTTGGATTTGGCGGTCAATTTTAGGCATCAGTTTCTTATTAAGAAACCGATGCTAAATAAAAAGTGATACCCGCGTCTGGTCGCCCTTCACAGATAGATGTCAATTATTTTATTTAATCGACACTGTATGGATTAGGCGTCGGTTTTTGTATACAACTGACGCCTGTAAATGTGATGTTATAAGTCATTTCTGTAGTAGTGCCCATAGGAGGAGTGTTTCTTTGGAGGCTCTGAATGATGCCTCTGGTCCACCTCCACCACCCCACCGCCGCACCAGGAGGTGACCAGATGACGATGCAGGTGCCTACATGTTCTACGAGGTCTAGTAGCAGTTGGATGAGATCCAACACGACCAGCAACACCAGGGCCACCAGCTCAACCATATGTATCTCATGCAGCATTCACAGGAGTCTTGGCATGTGGACTGCGGCCACTATGCCCCTAGCCTCCCATCCTACGAGGAGTATGGCATACCCAGATCCCCACTCCCCTTACTAGGGAAACTACTATGCCTCCTACCAGTAGCATCCACCATCGTAGTAATTCTCTTCCCTCAATCTTGTTCTAAGGGTTTGCTCGGGACGAGCAAAGCTCTAAGTCCGGGGTGGGGTGGGTGGTACGTGTTCCACCCCTTATCTTCCCTTTTAGCATTTTACTTATGTATTTTGAAATTTAGTGCATTTTCCCCTTTCAAAACCTTGGCCTTTACCTAGACGGCCAAATGATGTATCTTCATTTTCAAATTAGATAAATTTTTATTTCCCAAAATTTTCTCAAACTTTTCATTTTTTTTAAAATACCAAATTCTCCATACCTCAATTAGAAATATTCTTGGAAAAGGTGGAAATCCTTAGAGTATCAAATAGAATCAAATGAAATTTCTTATCTTTAGCATTAGATTAACTGATCAATCTTTCTCATATGATGTACTTACATGATTTCTCTTACTGATGCAACAACACTAGAAAAAAACTTTTTTGCACGGGAAAATAATCCGCACACCAAACCCTAAGTCAGGAGTGGTGTGCTCCTCCTCTCTCCCTCTTCCATACCCCTCATAAATTTAATAGGGGTGTATTGCTAAAAGATGCCAAAAAGAGCACACATAAAATTGTGGTCAATATCCCGAGTCGAATAGAGGAGGGATTATTCATCCATACCCCTCGTAAATTTAATAGGGGCACAAATCCATGAAATTAAAATCCCAAGTCGAATAGAGGAGGGATCCTTTTTTCCACACCTCACCTTTTCTCATTCCCGTTCCAAAAAAAAGTTTCAAGTGTTGAAGCGCAAGTAGGATTAAGATTGTTTTAGCAAAGTATGAGTTTGAAAGAAAAGTTATGAAAAATGTTGTTGTAAGAAATATAGAACTTGTAATTTTTGGTTCTAGGATATGGGTTGCTTGTCCATGAAGAGAATAGAAGATACTGTTAATTAAGGGAGGATGAAGATGCTTTAAAAAAATGAATTATTTTGATATTTTATTTGCTTGTGGACAAGAAAAAGCTTAAGTCTGCGGTATTTTGATGTGTGCTGATTTAGCACCTCTTTTCACAGCCTTCTTAGTCTTTCACATGGAAATTCTTATCTTTATCTATTGAAAAGAAACAAAATGCTATTTGCTTCCCTTTATCAAAATTATACTTGAATCTCACCCAAATTTGTGAATTTCTTGCAGACTCAGAACACCAAATGCTCAGCTCACCTGTTCCAGTCGATCGTGTCACCTTTTCCAAATGCTCGGCCTACTAGTTCCAACCGACCATCTCACTCATTCCAGACGCTCAACTCACCTATTTTGGACGATCGATTGATGCCATCCCTCAGTCACAAAGCCTTGCCCAAACGTTCAAACTATATGGTGCACGATTTGAACATCAACCGACTATTTCATCCCTCAAAGAGGGAGTTTCCCCGACCCAAACTGGGTGAGTCAAAGAGTGTCGCCAGCCGACACTGCAGCAAAAATGCCCATTAGTGGCCTTTTAGAAATGCCACAAAAAATGCCACTAAACAAGTTTAGTGGCATTTGTTGACACTTAAAAAAATGTCTATAGTACCAATGCCACTAGAAAGATAGTGGCATAAGTGTAAATGTCACTAAACATTTGTCTTTAGTGGCTTCTAATAAATGCCAAATAAAGGTCACTAAAACATCACTTGGCATTTATAAAAAAACCATTATCCATCAATTGGCTTTTATACAAATGCCACTATTTTGTGTTATGTTGTTGTATGAAACGATTATTATTGAGTGTATTGGAATATAAAAAAGCCACTAATGACATACTAGTTATGTTTTACTACATTTTCATGGTTTTTAGTCATTAAATTTTTAGTTCATTATCAGGTTTTCTAATTGAATGCCATTGCAGCCGAACTTAGTTTTCCAAAAGTATGAATTGTTTATTTATAATCAAATGACAATTACATGGGGAGGACATTTTACCTTGCCCCTTAGATGGAATACAACACCAATGATATACTTTCATACAATATTTTTCTATTCAATACAATAACTTCTACATCATTGGATCCGTCTCTTCCCTTATATGACTATCTACTTTTCAGCATGTCGACTTCAGAGCTCCTTCAGGAAATAGCTTTATGTGTAGGTAGAATCCCTAAACCACCTCCCATAACCATTGGATAACAAGTGATGCATTATTGTAGCCAGAGTATTCTATATTCTGAAGTAATCAGTAACCATGATAGAATTGAAACTGAAGTTTTTGGAAGATTATGCGTTGTTTCAGCTGTTAAAAACCTACATCACTTGAAAAAGATTCAAACTCATGTCAGGTGCACCTCAATTATAGCATGTATGCAATAAAATGAGTAATGGGGAAAAGTTGGTGTTTATTGTCTGGATTTAGAATGTATGCAATAAAACAAGTAATCTTAATAATTAGTTGTACCTAAAGACTAGCATGAACAACAGATTCAAGACCATTGTGGAAACAATAATAGATAGAAACTTGCATGGGTTCTGATTGAAGGAAATCATCTTCAACCATACTTGCAGCCTACAAGACATCTTCTGCATCTTCAAATGTCTCTTTCCAGTGGTTTCCGCTCAACCACCCAGCCTCCACCTGCAAGCCAACTTGTCGATTTAGGCACCATGTTACCTTCTCCTCAGCCAATTGTGCCTCAAGGGTTGTCATCTACTTTGCATAGTTCAGTACATGTACAAGGAGCACTGGCTAACGCCAATTATAACAACAATTACCTGGATTAAGTATACCACAGTTGCTTCAACAACCCATTTAGCAAGCACCCTCTCTGATGGCGCTTCAGTAGTAGGGACAAGAATTACAATCACACTTGCAACCTTCTCAACCATCAAATTCCTAGTTTCAGCAGTAGTTGTAGCTAAATAATTCATTCAGCTTGAGTCAGCAACAGTTCCAATTATTACAACCGGTGTAATTCTGATGACTTGTAATTGGACAAACTGAAAAAGATAAGTCTTGGAGATAAAATAGTAAAAAAAGATACACTTTTGCTATTTTTGTAGTCACAATTGGCTATCATATTGGATGGAAGATATATCCATTATCATCCTACAAACATAGCACCTGGAACTTAATGCTTTGATAAGCATACGCCCAAACAAACCCCATTTTTCTTCAATATCATCTTGCCATGCCCTTTCTTACAAGTTCCTGAACTGCAAGAAAAGTTTGTAGCTACTGAGAACTTCTTTTATACTTCAAAGGTTAAATTTTGCACTGGTTCTATTTTTATCTAACATCACGTATAAAAAAATAATAATACTGGTCTACTATAAAGCTTTTTAAAATAAGATAGAAATAATATTGTCTTCTATAAAGCATAATGGAATACAACTCTTACCTCAAGGTTTCTAATAATTTGTTCTCTAAAAGCATCACAAGGATGAATCTATATCATAGTGAAACACACAAGTTAGTATAGACAACTATAAATGAGTGATTGAAAGCATGTAGAAAAAAAAGACAATAAAAAATTACAGAGGAAAGAACCTGCTCATATAAGAAAATTACTATAGTTGAGAATGTATCTGCAGCCCATCTAACTATAGCACGGGATGAATCAAGATCAAAGTATATTAATACACATTATGCAATTATAAATGTGGGCAATCTGATGACAATATCATAAACACTAAAATTGTTCAAGAGAAGCATATGACGAGAACTCAAAAAGATCAGCAGCACAAACAAATTTGGAACATAGTAAAGTGCATCAATATCCTTATATGAACAACTACAAAATATAATAAGTGCACGATACCAGGCAGGCAAACAAGGTGAAGAATTAAGACTGCCTAATAATATAACATGAAACATGGATTGTGCCAACAACTAATAATACAAAGATCAGGATACAGGAGGAATGTCATTCAATAGGTTAAGTAGGGGTATTATGGGTAGTGCAGTGGTAAAGTTGCTAGGTTCTGTGAGTAGCACGGTCATGGTGGATCACCACAGACGTGGTGGGCAGGGGTGAGCACGGTTGTATTGGAATGGAATGGTCATGCTGAGAAATGGGGAAAAATCACAGGAACTTGGTGGATTTTACACTTGGATGGCCACGACTGTGTTGGGTACCACAGTCGTGGTGATACTGTGGTAGCACGTCTGTGCTAGTCAGCACGGTCATGGTGAGGCTCGTAATGGTGGCTGTTTTGGGCTAGCACACCCATTTTGGGTGTCTACAGAACGGTCTTGTAAGGTGGCACGGTTGTGGTGTTTGTCCCTCACAATGTTTGCACTAAAATATAATGTTGTCTCATATGTGGATGCAAGGTTCTTTTAAAAGGGGGAAGTACGAAGTGCACAATGTGGGACTTGTTGGAGTTATTAATTATTGAGTTTATCTTATAAATGGGTCTAAGTGTAATTGGCCCATCAGGGTTTGAGTTAAAGTTGCAAGTGTTCCCCCTCCTATATATAGGAGTAGGGTTTTGTTTAATAGAATAATATAATTTTCTACAGGTCTAAACCAATTGGCCTTAAAACATAGACTAAATATAGCAACAGAACCCAAATTAAGTCTAATGAATTTGGATTGTTGGCGTCTACATTCATAAGTAAGAAAATATGGTGTCAGTAATACGTCACTATGTGAATGGCTTTAAGGAGAGAGCCATATTATCTCCTAAGGTGGAGTCTACCCCCATCCCTCCTCATTATCATTTCCTTCTCCATGTTGTCTAGTTGGGACCCCACAGAAGTAGCAACAATTGTTCTAGGAGCTGATCTGCCAACAAAGTACACAGCCCTAGCAAGGGAACCAATCACCATATATTGGACTAGTAAACATCTTGGGTTGCTACTGTAGTGGACTTTGTGTCCAATTATCTCTTTGTACATTCCCAAATCACATTTTTACTAATGTTCAGATGTACTCTTCTGTTCCTTTCTAACCACCTATGATACATAATCGGGGTGCTAATAATTCTAGCCTTATTATCTAAAAAAGATTGTAGATCATTCTGGCCTCTAGGTACTGAAGTGATGATGCATTTATCAATGGCTAGATCACAAAGCTCTTGAGAAAAGGATGCAATAAAAGATATCATCATGTAGATTTCCTAGGTTGCAACCCAGAAAAGGATGCAAAAAAAGATATCAACGGATAAATGTTTATCTCATGTCTCTTTAATTTTTATATCAATTGTCATGTTTGGAACCACGAAACACCCCTCTACAAAACCTCATTTCAGTTTCTGGGAAGCAAAAATAAAGGAAAGTAAATATTTGACAATGACATGACAAATCATTAAAAACTAGGTGATATTATTTTATGAAAAGTAAACCAAAAATCATCATTGCAACAGAAAATTTTTAGTACATGCAAAACAACTCCAAATGCACCATTGTACATGATGTTGTCCATGCTCATCTTTACAAAATTAGTAGAGCCAACTGAATTTTTCTTGTTCATCTTGACAAAAGGAAATCTTTGTCATATTGGAAGTGGAATGTCACCTCAAACCAGCACCTTCTAGACACCACCTCTATATGTTAGTTTATGCACACCACCAATAATTAGTTAAGTAAATACTATTAAAAACCTCTCTGCTTTTGACTTGAGAGTAAAACCTAATAGTATTTAACAATGATCTATGTACGCCTTGCAACTTATAGTAGACAATGTCTAAAGGAATGGAATTTCGTAATATTTCACATACCATGCCAATATATGCTTTTGACTTGAAAAATATAAACTTTAGAAAAATATCCCTTGAAATCTTCCTAAAAAATGGTGTCATCACTAATTGAAGCCATCCTATATCAAGAACATTAGGTAGGGAAGAAAAGTAAGTTTTCTATTACCATACACATTTGACAAGTGTAATATTAAAAAATGGAGATAATAGTATTGAACATTAGGATGGTGCTATTCCACCTGGCAAATGGCAGTACTATACTATTTTGAACATATATTTTGACAAAGCTTAAGATCCTTAACCAGCTTGCTAATTTGATAAGGAACGATGTATTATCAAATTTTCATTCCCTAATTTATTATTACCTACTCAAAACAGAAATATTTAATTCCATATGTTAAAATATCCTACATATTTGAAAAATACCAAAAATAAATGACAAAGACCATTCATATAATTAAGAAAGAGTAGTTATATTCAAATTGTCTCCTACCACTTTGTGATACAAAGCATCATAGGATCAACAAAAGTTCCAAAAGAAGATAAGGAATAAAGAGAAATATATACAATAGTAGCCATCTTAAACAATACTCTAGTTTCAATGTTGGTGGTTTAGATATGATACTTGGAAGCGTGTATCATGAAATACTACAACCAAGGGCAGCAAACAAGAGTGACATATTTCGGTAAAGTTATTCATATTGGTGATGTCATTGTTTATGTTGAGCTAACAAATGTCAATTGTGTATCCATTTTCTATAGATATTCCTATTGTGTTCTATATCCAGAATCATCATATATCAAGGGAACTATGAGTCTCTACATATTTAATATGTGCAATACTAAATGATCAGCAAAGAATAATTCTTCTATTGTTAGTTCTTTAGATTATCTACTCAGGGTTGGACTGGATTATGACTCCTCCTGATGATCTTGGGATGATTTGTACATAAAAGAGCTAATGCAACCAAAGGCATCAAACAAAAGTAGCATTTATAGCCATGCATGATGTCATTCTTGTTCAACCAAAAAATATTATCTTATTTCCCTTTAGCTGAATAATGCAGTTAGCACTGCCAATCTATTTTTTCATAATGTGTTTTAAAGAAGTTGTCCAAATGTAAGTATTTATTGGTTATTGAGGTCGGATTATTTTCTATAATAGTTGATTTGGGACTTTCAAACTACAACTAGAATCCATTACGTTCTAATGTCTCTATCATATAATTTATACTTTACATACATATTAAAAGGCTCACTTATACCTAGAATAACTACAAATAGTACCTTAAGTTATCATAACATTGAAATCTTGCTAAAATGAAGAAAAGTAGGGAATTAGACATGGAATTAGACTATGTATTAATTCAATGGTTAGTCTACTAATGCTTGGGTGTCCGGTTTGGTGCGTGTTTAACATATGTTACACTCAAAATTTGGTTTCTTGCTTTTATTACTTGGTTGTTTTGATTGATTCCAACCTTCCACTAAACCAAGTCCAAGAGGTGCATGTTTTGATGCACATACACTAATCAATTAATGGGATTAGGTTATACATGTAAGAAACATTTTTTTCATCATCTTACAACTTTTAGCAACACGTGATATATTGCAAATAACTTCACTATAATGGATTATGCTATATATTTTGCAGTACAATATATATGCCCATATACCTTAAACATTAATAGAAACATCCTTTCCATAAGGTTCCTAAAGTCACGAGAATGAATATAAGATTAGATCAACATTAGTAACTAAAAATAAATTTTAAGAAGGAATATAAAACTAACCATGGAAATAATAAAAAGCATAGTGTTCAAGTCAAGATACCTACAACTTAGAGTAATTTTGACTTTTTGTATGGTACTAGTCTTTGTAGCTTCTAACATATACTGTGATATGGTCTGCATACTATAAAATATTGTCTCATAACTAGTTTGTAGGTATGCAACAACACTCTACAAAATTTGTATACCACTATTAGATTCTTATGTTCCAGGAAAGACAATTGATAAAACTTTAATGTGCATAGTAATAACGATACTATCAAGATTGACATGATATACTCTGCAACTGACTAGTTATTGGTTGGGAGAAAGCATTCCCAAATGTTGAGCATGTACTTTATGGAATTAGTAATTTCCTTATTTTTCTTATATAATAATGAAATGTATTTTACTACACGGACAAGGTAGTTGATTTTCACTAGAATGCATCTGATCCATGGACAATGGTAGTATGTCTAATGATTGTGGGTACTCTTTATAATTGCATCTTACAGACATTCTTATTTATACAGTTACTGTACCAAACTGTAGGATTAACAACTAAATTAATTGGAATCCAAGCTCATATATGGATGCCCAGGTGATAACCTCCAATTTCGTGATGTTATCTTAGCATTTTTCTTCCATTTTCTACGCTCCTCTTTAGATATATTAGACAAAATCCCTAGCTATCCCCTTTTATTGCAAATAAATTGTTAGATTAACTTTTCCCTTTTTATTTACAGAAAAAGACACAAAAAAAAACATAAAAGATTCAACTAGCCTCAAGACCGCAAGGAGTCAAACGGTCCTGAGACCGCATGAAGCCAACCGGTCTCAAGACCGCATGGAGTCAAACGGTCCTGAGACCGCATGAAGCCAACCGGTCTCAAGACCGCATGAAGCCAACCGGCCTCAAGACCACATGAAGCCAACCAGTCTCAAGACCACATGAAGCCAACCGGTCTCAAGACCGCATGGAGTCACACGGTCCTGAGACCTCATGAAGCCAAACGGTCCCGAGATCGCATGAAGCCAACCAGTCTCAAGACCACATGGAGTCAAACGGTCCCGAGACCGTATGAAGCCAACCGGTCTCAGGACTGCATGAAGCCAACCGGTCTCAAGACCGCATGGAGTCAAACGGTCCCGAGACCGCATGAAACCAACCGGTCTCAAGACCGCATGGAGTCAACCGGTCCTGAGACCGCATGAAGCCAACCGGTCTCAAGACCGCATGAAGCCAACCGGTCTCAAGACCACATGGAGTCAAACGGTCCCAAGACCGCATGAAGCCAAACGGTCCCGAGACCGCATGAAGCCAACCGGTCTCAAGACCGCATGGATTCAAACAGTCCCGAGACCGCATAAAGCCAACCGGTCTTGAGACCGCATGGGACCAAACGGTTCCAGAGTCCAAACGGTTTCAGAGTCCAAATAGTTTCAGAGTCCAAACGGTCTTTAAGACCGTTTGGACCCAAAACTGACCAAACCGTTTGGACTTCACTTAAGGCCTATAAATAAGACCCCAGGGGTCCTCCCAAGGGCATCGAAGTTTTCAGACGCCCAAAGGCTGTCTCAATCACACCATAGCACATCTGAGTTCCATCCTCCGCCCAGGGGCTTCCGGTCTGAGACCCATACTCCATCCCGAAGCTACTTTCTCTCTCTCCGCCAAAGAAGATAGGAAGAGGGGATCTCGTCATCAAGAAACCTATGAAGCTGGTGGATCATATCTCTCTCTCCAAGGGGTTGACTTTCCTCTCTCCTTTGTGGGGATGATGCTCTCTCTCTCTTCTTGCCTCCTTCTTTGTCCTAGTTATGAGCGAGTAGTCTCTCTCACTAGGGTGCGGGGAGTAGCCCCGCTACCCATGTTTTCATATCATGTAAATGTAATCCATAGTTTGTAATATAGAGTTTATATCTTTTCAGTTCAACATCAAACGTTTAATGAATGCTTGTTGCTTGATCACCAACTTGTGTTATCTTTTATCTTTTAGTATGAATTGTCTACGTTTGTACTATTAGATTTGAAACTCGTTTGCATGTTGGTTCTTGGTGCATGTATCCACCATGGATCTGTTTCGGTATCTAGGAGTGTCTTTCAATAAGTGAAGTATACTCACTCCCATCGTTGTACTTTCATGCTATGAAATGGAATCAGTTGACGTGTGAAAGTACAACCTTGATGAGTCGAGGAACACGCTTTGCGAAGGGAATGATGCAAAGTAGTTGACCATTCGTTCGGGGATGGATGACTTTGCAACATTCTCGCACTTCTCGTAGTTAGTTCTCCGAGAGGAAACTAAGTCTACAGAGATACTAACTGACTAAACTCTTGTTGCAGGTTATGTTTTATTTTGCATGTCTTGATCCATGCGTAGTGGCGGTGAAAAACCGATCACACCCTAGTGACTTCTTATCATTGTTTAACTTCCTTAAATTTACTTGCTTTCTTTATTTTATTTGCTCTTACTCTAAAAACAACCAAATCAACCTCTTGATCTAAATACCAACTATTAAGTGATTAAGTGAGATTCCAACGTTTTCTATCTTGTTGCTCCCAACAAGACCGTTGTCCCGTGGATTCGACCCTTAACTATACTACGATAAGACTTCCACGTATCTTAGCATACATGGGTGGAGTTCTCTATCTAGTATAAGCAAGGCTAAACCTAAGGATTTACCATCTTTAGGATTTTTAGTGGTGCACACAATTCCACGTAAGTGGAAGCTCCATCAAAAATTGGCACCGTTGCCGGGGACAACGGAACGTTTTAATTTCATTTAGTATCTTCCTAGTTGGTTAGGGTTTTACACTTTCTTTTAATCATTAGTCTATATCTTCTTGAAACCATTATATCTCTACCATTATCTAAAAGGTGATTTCTTTTCTCTACTCAGGTAGAAAACGTGTATGCGATCATCGCATAACCGCGGATTCTCCCCTGATCCGGAGTTTGACTCTGAGGTAGAGAGAAGCTTCCATCGTCGCATTAGACTCAATCTCCAAAGAGCCAGGCAAATGGCTGAAGATCAACGCCAGGCTGCATTGGTGATGGAGAGGGTCAATGCCGCCATTGCCGCTCAAAGGGCACAACTCATCACTGATATTCATGCCCAGATTCAAGCGGAGATTCATGCAGAAGAACAGGCCCACATGAGAGCTGAAAATGACGCAGCAACCCAAGCTGCTCAGTTGGAACTAAGGAACAAGCAGCTGAGGGATTATGCTGTCCCAAAGAACTACGAAGACAACCATCCGGTCTGACCTCCAATCATCAACATTCCCAACTTTGAGATTCGGACCCAATGGATCCAGATCATGCAGGGCATCTCATTCTCTGGAGGTTCTGGAGATGACTGCATGGATCATCTGAAGAGGTTTAAGGCACTGTGCTGCCTGGTCCCGCAAGCCGGAGTTGCCTTTGATGCAATAATGCTTCATCTGTTTCACTTCACTCCGTCTGGAAGAGCTCTGAGCTGGTATAACTCACTTGACAGGGAGCCAATAATCACCACCTGGGCTCCCCTGGAAGAAAAGTTCTTGGAGAAGTTCTTCCCCCCTTCACTGACTTACGAGATCAGGGGGCAAATTAATCACTTCTCTCAACTTCCCAGAGAATCCCTTGCTGAAGCATGGGAAAGGTTCAAAGAGCTTTTGCGAAAGTGCCCTCATCATGGCATCTCCCCAAAACAACTAATAGAAACATTCTACAGAGGAGTAAGTGATGACATAAAGCAATTTCTGGATTCCTCATCTGGAGGAAACTTTATGAGAAAGAATTACGAGGATGCTTGGAAAATAGTCACACTCGGAGCTGAGAATCAGTCCAACTGGGGATGATCAGCTGGAAAAGGAGTCCTCAAGGTCTATAAAGCCGAAGAATCAATAGAGATGAAGGTTATTGCTGAAGCCTTGAAAACCATAGTTCATAAGCAACAAGCTCTCGAAACTTCTATTGGAGAGTTTGACAAGAAGAAAAATCCTCTGGTTCAACAAGTCAAGGCCTCCACAGGAACTTGTGAAGTCTGTCATGCATCTGACCATCCAACCCTCTCATGCGGTATGCTTTATAATGTGATGATGGATCTGCATCCACCACCACAACAGTATGAACCTACCACTGACCAGTCTGATGAACAACTGCCAGAACAAGTCAACTCTATCCATTCCATTCCTGGACAAGTCTATTATAATCCTAATCAGCCAAGGAACCACCCAGGATTCCAATATGGGAACCCTACTGGGACCGCAAATCCACAACACCAGACGTAGGGAGGATCCTCTAGTAGGTTACCACCTGGATTCTCAAACAATTTCAATCAAAATCAAGGGAACCCCAGGAATAACTTTCCAAGATCCAACTACCCCAGGAATCCGTCTGCCTACTATCAGTATAATCATCCTCCTCTCCACCCACAGCTGCACCCTCAGTTGCAGCAATCTCAGTTAGCACTGCCTTCGCAACAACCTCAACAGGGACAACAACAACTTCCTCATAAGAATACTCCTTCTCATCCAGAGGATGAGATGACTTTGATAAGGCAGATGCTGCAATCCCAACAAACTATGCTCGCTAATCAACAAGCTCAACAAAAGGCAGTAGAAGCTCAACTAGCCCAAATTGCTGCACAACTGAAGCCTCCAGTAGGCACATTTGCTGGGCAACCTGAATCAAACCCTAAACATGGACAGAATAGGCCTGAATAGTTGAACGATGTTACTACGAGATCTGGACGTACCCTTCATGAAACCACCAGGATCACCCTTGATGATGATGATACACCTACCTTTATGACAAATGAGAGCCCGAAGCCAGGAACGGAGAAGCCCACAGAGAATGCAAAGGGCAAAGGAAAAGAACAAGTGTCCACAGAGCCGGAAATCTTACAGTATAAACCAAGGATCCCATATCCAGGAAGACTGCGAGAAACGAAAATGGATACCAGGTTCCAAAAATTCAAGGAGGCGATGAAGAAACTTTACATCGATATTCCACTCCTTGATGCTCTCTCCGAGGTGCCGGCTTGGGCAAAATACCTCAAAACTTTGTTATCAAGGAAGTACATCACTGAGGAACAAGAAACTATCAAGCTTGCCCAGACCACCTCTGACATCATCCTCAATAAAATTCCAAAGAAGAAGAAGGACCCAGGTTCCTTCAGAATTCAATGCTGCATTGGAAATGCATCTACCAAAAAGGGATTAGCTGACCTAGGGGCCAGCATATCCATTATGCCCTATTCTATGTGCAAACGATTGGGGTTCACCGAATTTCTACCTACAGCAATGAAAATTCAATTAGATGACTCTACAATCACCGCACCTCTTGGAATTATTGAAGATATTCCAATTAGGATAGGCAAGGATGCCTATGTCCCATGCGACTTTGTCATCATGGATATTAAGGAAGATCTGAGATACTCGATAATTTTTGGCAGACCTTTCCTTGCTACTGCCAGGGCGCTTATCGACGTTGAAGCAGGTACCATCATTCTAAGACT
Source organism: Alisma plantago-aquatica (assembly GCA_963693085.1). Taxonomy (NCBI): domain Eukaryota; kingdom Viridiplantae; phylum Streptophyta; class Magnoliopsida; order Alismatales; family Alismataceae; genus Alisma; species Alisma plantago-aquatica. Next base: position 28,349,913 of record OY856410.1, read on the forward strand.
CAGAAAAGAAGCAATTCAATTCCGAGTTCTTAACAGCATGAAAGGCCCTAGTATTCAAGAGGAGGTCTTTCTTCTAGACGCAATACAACAAATGTCTCAATTAGAAATTTCTGAGCCATCAGACGAGCTAGAGAATGTCCTAACCAACCCAGATGTCGAATTCTCTACGAATGAACTAGTTCAACAGTGTCTGCAACATTTAGAAAAGTCTGAAGAAGCACCGACGACCACTTTTGAAGAACTCAAAGCTGTCACCATTGTAGAAGCAACTGAGCCACCCAAGGCTCCTGAAATGAAGACTCTGCCCATGGGGCTTAAACATGTTTTCTTGGACGAGGAAAAATTATGTCCGGTTATCATCAGCTCCAACCTAATAGAAGACCAGGAAGAAAGTCTTCTGGAAGAACTGAAGAAACACAGAAGGGTCATTGGATATAAGATAACTGACCCGACGGGCATGAATCCTTCCCTATGCATGCACATACTTCCAATGGTTGAAGAATTTAAGCCATCTCGCGAACATCAGAGGTAACTGAACCCTAATCTCAAAGAGGTGTTTCGCCTGGAGGTCCTCAAATTACTTAAAGCTGGCATAATCTACCCTATCTCTGACTCCCAATGGGTCAGCCCTATCCAGGTTGTTCCTAAAAAGGGAGGCACTACTGTCGTGCTTAACGACAAAAATGAGTTAGTACCTACTAGGACGGTGATGGGGTGGAGGATGTGCATCGACTATAGGAAGCTGAACAAATCCACACGGAAAGATCACTTCCCTCTGCCCTTTCTCGATGAGGTCCTGGAACGCCTAGCCCATCAGAAATACTTCTGCTATCTCGATGGTTATTACGGGTTCTACCAAATACCCATACACCCGGAAGACCAAGAGAAAACCACCTTCACCTGCCCCTTTGGAACCTATGCTTTTAGAAGAATGCCTTTCGGGTTGTGTAACGCACCCGCTACATTCCAAAGGTGTATGTCCGCCATTTTCGCAGGATTAATAGAATCCATAATGTAAGTGTCCCTAACTTAGAGTCTAGCTTGTCCTCAAGCTAGATAGAGCTGAGGCATGTAGTGGTGAGGTGATTTTATTTAGTTAAGATTTCCATAATCTTTCTTCAGTTCTAAATCAGAGATCTCATGAGGTCATATTAGAGCTTCTGCTTGCCTTAATTCTTTCAGGTATAGAGAGTTGTGCGGATCTCAGGTTTCCTCTAAATCACGTAGCTCGTATTGGGACCACCTTTTTCCTGATGTTATTATGTGCATGTCATTGACTCTAATCAGCTTTGTACTTCTTTCGATAACTGTCTAATCAACCTTGGGCAAGTTTTACAACGTTGCGAGGAAACGAACCTTATACTGAATTGGGAAAAATGCCATTTCATGGTAACGGAAGGTGTCGTCCTCGGGCACAGAGTGAGTGACAGAGGGATCGAGGTCGATAAGGCAAAAGTCGATGTTATCTCGAAGCTGCCACCACCGAAAGATATGAAAGGAGTAAGAGCTTTCTTGGGTCATGCTGGGTTTTACAGAAGATTTATCAAAGATTTCTCAAAAATAGCAAAACCCATGACCCAACTCCTGACCAAAGACGCTGAGTTCATTTTTAACCAAGAATGCTTGCAAAGTTTCTCAACTCTCAAAAATGCTTTAATTTCTGCTCCTATACTGAGAGCCCCAGATTGGTCGCAACCATTTGAAATCACGTGTGACGCTAGCAATTACGCCATAGGGGCTGTGTTAGGACAGCGGATCGACAAGAAACCCTACGTAATTTACTATGCATCTAAAACACTAGATGAAGCACAAAATAACTACACTACTACAGAGAAGGAGTTCTTGGTTGTCATCTACGCATTTGAGAAATTCCACTCCTATTTGATTGGATCCAAGGTTATCGTTTACACCGACCACTCCGCCATTCGATACCTAATTCAGAAGCAAGATGCCAAACCCAGACTTATCCGCTGGGTGTTGATGCTTCAGGAATTCGATTTGGAGATTAAAGATAAGAGCGGAGTGGATAACGTCGTAGTTGACCATCTGAGTCGCATTGAAGTTGAAGATGAAGATAAAATCCCTATCTGAGACTCTCTTCCAGACGACCAACTGATGAAGGTTACTCATGGATTCCCTTGGTATGCGGATATTGTCAATTATCTAGCTACATGAATAATTCACCCCTCCACTTCCTACCATGACAAAAGGAAATTTCTCCATTATATAAAGCAATATTATTGGGATGAACCTTACCAGTTTCATCTATGTGCTGACGGACTTTTCCGTCACTGCTTACCGGAAGAAGAGATTACCCCCGTCCTAGAGCATTGCCATTCAGGACCCACGGGGGGCATATGAGCGCAAAGAAAACCTCTATAAAAGTTATGAAGTCAGGCTTCTTCTGGCCAACCATAGCAAAGGACTCCTATGATTTGTGAAATCTTGCAACAAATGCCAATTTTCTGGCAGCATATCCAAAAGGAACGAAATGCCCCTCTCAATGTGGCAAGAAATTGAACTTTTCGACATGTGGGGGGTAGACTATATGGGGCCCTTCCTATCTTCCTATGGTTTCTCTTACATCCTGGTCACGGTGGACTATGTCTCAAAATGGGTCAAAGCTATACCCACTGTGTCCAGTGACTCCAAACCAGTTCTTAAATTGTTCAAAGATATCATTTCCCCCAGATTCGGAGTCCCCAGATTTGTCATATCAGATGACGGGACCCATTTCCTGGAACGAAGTTTTGAAGTCCTGTTGAAAAAGTACGGAGTCAACCACAAAGTAGCAACGCCTTACCATCCACAGACCAGTGGTCAGGTTGAGGTATCAAATAGACAACTAAAGGCGATTCTAGAAAAAACAGTCAACAGAAACCACACTGACTGGTCCACCAAGCTTCCCGATGCCGTTTGGGCATACCGAACTGCTTATAAAACACCAATCGGGACAACCCCATTCCGTTTGGTATACGGGAAGTCTTGTCATCTTCCAGTGGAGCTGGAACACAAAGCTTGGTGGGCCATCAAACAACTAAATTTTGATCTTAAAAGTGCCAGAGAAAATAGACAACTCCAGCTGCAGGAGCTAGAGGAGCTCCAAATGACCACCTATCAGAGTGCCAGGATTTATAAGAAGCAAACCAAAATGTGGCACGACGGTCATCTTAAGAGGAAAGACATCACCGTCGGTGACAAAGTACTCCTTTTCAACTCCAAGCTCAAGTTGTTCCCCGAAAAACTTTGAACAAAATGGTCCGGGCCCTTCACCATAAAGCATATATACCCAACTGGAGCTGTCATAATTGTCGACAACAACGGAGGCAAAAGGACGGTCAACGGTCATCGTTTAAAGAAATACTACACTCCAGCAGATAAAATGTCAAGACAGACCATTGAAATCAAAGACGCCACGTCATCAGCATAACAACATCAAAGCTTCGTCGGGCCAGCGACGTAAAACCCAGGCGCTACTTGGGAGGCAACCCAAGATTTCAGCTTCTTCTTTTATTTTTCCGTTCTTTTATTTACCTTAGGTTTATCTTCTGAAAATATAAAAATTTCACATAACCAAAACAACCATAAAAATATAAAAATCCTTTCTACCCTTACCCTTCTAAACGGTTTCGAAACCGTTTGGAGCCAAACGGTCCTGAGACCATTTGGAGTCCAAACGGTCTTGAAACCATTTGGAGCCAAACGGTCCTGAAACCGTTTGGAGTCCAAACGGTCACTAAACTGTTTGACCTAGGGTCGACCCCCGTTTCCTATAAATACAAACCCTTCCCCTTCTTCTTCCCTCTTCGACTCTCGTGTTTCCTCATACTCTTGCGCAAGAGCTGTTCCATTGCTTATGTCGTCTTTCTCCCGCACAACCCAGATTCCCTCCGCCTTTGTCGACCCTGTTTCCGTGTTCTTTCACGGCAACCTCACCTCAACCGCAAGGTAGTCCCGCCATCACCGATGCCTGCATCCACCACCACGGCAACCGTTTCAATCGTTTCGCCTCCGCAACCATCTTCTTCACCTCTGTCGTCATCTTCGGCGCCGCCGTGGCACCTCCCATCGCCGCCTTCATCTTTATCACCACCGGCTCCGCTGCGATCATCTTTACCATCACCTTTATCGCCGTCAGCTCCACCTTTTCCATCATCAGCTTCGCCTCTATCACTGTCGGATCCACCTTTTCCATCGCCGCCTCCGTCTTTATCGCCGACGGCTCAGCCGTGACCCTTGTTTTCTCCGGCCGCTTCACCCGACGTTTCACCTTCCAAACGGTCTCCGAACTGTTTGGAACCAAACGGTCTCCGAACCGTTTGGAACCAAACGGTCTTCAAACCATTTGGAACCAAACGGTTGCACAACCATTTGGACCAAACGGTCTTGAAACCGTTTGGGACCAAACGGTCTTCAAACCCTTTGGAACCAAACGGCCTTGAAACCGTTTGGGACCAAACGGTCTTCAAACCATTTGGAACCAAACGGTCTTCAAACCGTTTGGGACCAAACGGTCCTCAAACCGTTTGGAACCAAACAGTCTTGAAACCATTTGGAACCAAACGATCTCCAAACCGTTTGGCCTTCATTGTTTAAGTTTCACAAAAGTATAAAATCACATAAATACGAATAAAAATCCAATTCTTTTCTAAGAATGTGTTCTTACTTATAATTTTTCTACTTTTCATAAATGGCATCACCAACTAAGCATGCCACAGGATCTGACGATGCTCCTTTCTGGAAAAAGGAGAAAATGATGGAAGACCTGGAAAAACTCCAGAAGATCAGAGATGACTACAATAGGACTGGAAAGGCCCCACCAAAGGTCAAAATGATGGATGTCTTGTGTGACATTGACCACCTCAACAAATGTCTAGCTGAGGCACCTAAAGAAGAAATTGAAATATCCTCTAGTGATGAAGGCTCGGAATACAAGCCAAACTCCGAGGAGGAATCCCCAGCTGAAGAACAAAAGGGGAAACACAAAGTCCAAGATACTGCAACCGGACAACCCTCCAAGAAACGAGCCAAAAAGCAAGTCCGGCCTGCCACTGCAAGGGAGCAAATCCTGGCAGGAAACACTCCACCAATCACCACCTCCGCTGCCACTCCCGCAACCATCACTGTCCCCACTTTCCCTCCCATCACCACCGCAGCACCACAACCAGAAAACCTCTACATAAACACCACCCTCTCCACCGACAAAATCCTAAAACCTACTAAGTACGTCTGCTCCAGCGTACTACTTAAGATGGGGATCCATGACCGAATTTTCAACATGCTAGACAAAGCCAACCTAGCAAGGCTGTGTTTAGTACCTGAGATCTCATATTCCGAACCCACAACTGAATTCTTCACCTTTCTTAATAAAGAGCCAGTCGAAATTATGGATAGATCACAGGATGGAGGTGACCGTAGGCTGGTCACCCAACTTTCCGGCAACAAGGTTGTCATCACAGAAAACATGCTCAATGAAACTTATATTGACAACCAGAAGCAGCTAAAGAAAAACAAGGTTGTGGGAACTGAGAATCCTAATTTCACCAGGCACAACTTTTGGAAATATCTGACTGGGCTCCCCGCCTATGATGCTAAGACATGCAAAGCATCGAATATACATTCTGGACTAGTGCGCACCTTACACAAAATCCTAGTAGGCGCACTCTTCCCCAGGACAGAAGGAGGGAATGTTACAATCTCAGATCTCTTTGTTCTCTGGTCCATTCTAAACGGAATGCTAGTCAACATTGGACGACATCTGATCCAGAAATTATCTGCCTTCTCCCTGGGGAAGGAAATCTGCATGGGAGGTCATGTCACATCCATCATCAAATATCTCAAGATGGATAGACCTCTACCCAGATGCACACAAATAAAGGGCGACATCCTCACCAACGAACAAACCTTGAAGAACTCCTTCATTATCAAGGAAAAGGATGTGAAACTACACTATGTTTTCTAGCCTACAGTCAAATCATCCAGAACCCTGCTACCGCTGCCGGAGCTCGCAGACTACGACAAGGAAAAGCTCCTCTTCACTGTCGAGGAGCTTACCAAACTCTTAGCTACGGTAAAAGCACCAACAAAGAAAATAAAGGTGGTGCAGACTGAACTCAGCATCAACGCCCCGACAACCAGAATACCAAAAATTCCTCTGAAACGACCTTCAACAAGACTTTTACAGAATCAACAGTTGTCGGGGACGCCAACTTAAAAACCACATCCTAAAGACAAACCACTTCCCGACGATCACATCACCTCCTCATCTTTAGACTCTTTCATTATGAGTCTAAACGCTCAGCTAACCGCCACCACCTCACCTCCCTCCACCTTTCCAACATCCACCACTCTTCCTTTCTTCACCACATCTATGCAACCACCCACATCCTCTTCTTCACCCCTTTTCCCTTCGGGCTCCCCCTTCTCCACCCATACGCCCGACTTTACCACTTTCCCCTCCACCTCCACAATCTCTCCCCCATCACTATCACTTCCGCCACTTTCACCTGAGATACCACCACCTTTCTTATCTACCACCACCCCGACACCGCTGGTGACCACATCCATAGTCACCACGCAGTTCGCGACACCATCATTGTCTTTTCCGCAAGGCACTACCACCCTCCCACACATACCCCAGCCACCCCACCATTCTGCCTCTGGGGTCCCCTTTCCCAATATCGGTGAGGAATTCGGACGTCATCTGAAACCTCCTCACCGATCCTTCTAACATTTTACATTCTATTTTTTCTTGTGTGTAGGGATTATCTAAACAGGTGGCCATGATCGACGAACATAACCGCGCCTTGCCCAACATCCTCCAAGGTTTTCAACAACGACAAGATGAGGTGGCTAAGCAAGTTGATCACATCAACAGCCACTACAACAACCTGCCTGAGCTGGTCCTTGGAGCGAAGCGCCAGCAAGCAGCGATGGCTAAGCAAGTCGATGAGATCTCTACGCAGACTCAAACTCTGCCCAAGACTCTCCGCGAGCTCAAGCAGCAACAAGCAGTTCTTAGCACGCGCTTGGACACCATCAGCAACACCCTCACACACCTAAACAATCGCCAAGAGGAGTCAACAAATAATGAAATCAAGAAACTATGTGCTCAAGTAACAGATCTTACAACACGAATCCTCTCCACCGAGGGCCGATATAACGATCTCAAAGAAACACACGACGCACTGCTCGAAACACACGAGCATGTGCAAGTGGCGTTCGATGAGTTACAAGCCACCCATCGGCGGTGCAAAACGAAAGCAAACAAGAAGCCAGCAGAAAAGGAAGCAGCTGACAAAGATGGCGATAACGACGATGAAGAAGACTCTGACTCCTCTGCCGACTCTAACAACGATACTACCACCTCAGGTGACAAATCTGATGATGGAGAGGATCCTGGCCAAGCAGCAGAACCTTCTCAAAAAGGTTATGACAAAGGTCACCAAGAAGGTGGACACCCTCCCAAGTCCCCCACCCACAACGACAATGTAAACATGTCATATGGGGACCAATTCCTTGAATACTCTAATTTGGGATCCATTGGGGAGTCTGCTAAAAATGTGGCTTTCACTGAGTTCCACCAATGTCTATTAGGAACCAGTGCAAGCCCACCCGCAACAACCGCTCAACCTTTCTCCGCACTTGACATATCAGTGCCTTTCCCCGTTGACCAGGACGAGTCAGAACGAGTGCGATTAGATACGGATGTAGAACTCGATTCTACTTCTGACTCGGATGACGATCTGCAAGGCTATGCAGAAGTCTTGGAAAAACCTTCTTCCCCCCTCCTCCACAGGAGCTTCCCCCGCCACCACCTCTACCGCACAAAATGCACGATTTAGATTTGGCGCCCATCTCCACACTAGATGCTCAGGTTATTTTTATAGTGAACACTATTGTCGACGATACAAAAGCGGGGGAAGACATCATCTATCATAACACAAAAACTAAGCGCAAGTTGACACAAGAAGACTTCCGCAACATCCTGCGACCACGGTCCACGATGCCAATGGCAATCTTCCGTGTCCTACTCGCCAACGGTATAGAAGTGTACAGAAGCTCTAAGAGGCAGTAGCTAGTTTTTAACGCCTCACCTTCTCTATCTATCGGCCTTTTATAAAAAGATATACGAGTAAAATCCATACAGCGGCTTCATGCTGGTTTAGCACAGTGGGCACGTTATCTTACCGTGCCCTTCCAAGTTTCGGACCACTGGCTTTTTATGATTGTAGACACCGAGGCTCGGGACGCCAAGGTTTATAATTTTTGTGGCACTGAGCTACCTACCGGTACAATAAATTTTGTTGGTGAAGAAGCAGGTGAAGCACGATGCATACCTTTCAGGCTTCTCAAGTTAATCTGGGTTGCGCGCCCATCCCTCCGCCAAGACTGGAGCCAACCCTGGTTCCAAATTATTTACCCACATGTTCAAGCTGCCGAGGGATCTGGGGACTGCGCTTTTTGCACCATCCGTCACATCCAAGCGCTGAAACAAGAAATCCCTTTTGCTGATCTAGTCGCTGAAGATTTTCACTCCTTGCGAGGACGTTATGCCATGGAACTCATTTGTGATAGAAGGTTCTTCAAGGATCCGACAATGGCACCAAATGACGTCCCTCGTTACCTTTTTTCAGCAATACAATGACCGCAGAGGTGACCTTTCCGAAAAACTTTGAAAGAGTTGGAGAAATCCAAAGCGATAGCCACAACTCCCGAACAAAGAAAGAGTGACATAGATCCTTTCTCTGCCATAGAACCAACTTTCCCGGATTTTGACCTCAGTGCTTGCAAAGGTCTCTCCGACATTGAACTACACCTCATCATGTCGAGGCTCTCCGTCGAGAAGGATGAACTCGTATTCATGTCTGGTGACATTCTAATAATGGCAGACACACTTCGAGAGACTATACAGTTTAAAGGATCTCTCGCCGTCAGCTTAATGGACGCTTATCAATTTCTCCTCGGCCAAAATAACCCCACAACATATATGGCGTCCCCATACATGAAGGATGATCTTTTAAAGCCAAAGAACTTCGGAACAACTGAAGTGCTGATCTCCTTTCTACAACACACAATGCCAAAATTCATCATGCTACCCTTCCTTTATCACGAGCACTGGATGCTCCTGGCAACAAACCTACCTGAAGGAACAACTACAATCTATAACAGTTTCGACAGCCAGTACAATCCATGATAGAGGAATTATGTCGTGACACCAAAGATGCCCACGGAGGTAGTGGCGAAGGAATGCGCTGACAAATAATCGCCTTTTTAAGTCAGCATACAAGGGCTTATGGCAAGGAACATTTTCATCGCCCAACCTTCAACCACAAATGTCCACAGCAAATTCGACAGTCAAATGACTGCGGCTTCCATGTTCTCTACTGGATGTACACCATCGTGGCCCTTCAAAGACCAGTAGAGGATATGACAGATTTGGATTACCACGTCCTTCGCGGAAAATTCACTACTAACCTGCTCCGCTCACATGGCGCAAACAAAGGATTATCAGAAGCCTGATGCCCTTGTCCTTGTACTTCTCATCCTATCACCTTGACACTCTGAGGACAGAGTGAGTGATAAGTTAGGGGGGGAGTACACTGGACAAGGGAGAGGTATCAATTCTACAAACCTTTCTTCTCAATTCTCCCTTTTCATTTTTGTACAAATTCTTTTACACTTTTAGTCCTTGTTTTTCTTTAGATTTCCTAATAACAAACCCCACTCATATAGAATAGCATTCCTCTTGGATCAAGATCAACCCCTGCTGACTTAAGAATCCAGTAGTCCTCAAGAATAAGAACAATAATAGCATAAAGGCATGTAACGGCGAGTTAATAATTTTCCTTCACGCTTGACTTTCATGATTTTTGCTTCAGTTCTACATCAGATTCTTCAACAAGTCAATATCAAAGCCGAAGCAAGCCAAATATTCTCAAGGATGGGAGGGAAATCAGTGAAATCCAAATCAAGGAACCTCAAAAGTGGACCACCAACCAGAAAATAAGTGCATGTCGGAAAATTCTAAGAACAATTTTCTTCATTTTTATAAAAGAGGCTTGGCCGCCCAACCAAAAACCCAAATATCCAAATCCCAAGCCTGTGAGTTTTTGAATAAAAGCCAGAGTGTTGAATAAAAACATGAGAGTTGTGCCATGCATAAGGACTTATATGAATAATCGATAAAGGTCTCACTCGGCCGGTACATTCAGCTGCCCTCACAAAGGCAGATGTGTCATGCTCGGTAGTGAGATCCTAAGGTCTCCAAATATATGAAAAAGATGATAAAGGGCTCGCTCGGCCGGTACATTCAGCTGCCCTCATGAAGGCAGATGTGTCGTGCCCAGTAGTGAGTTCCTAAAAGCATAGATAAACCCTCTCCCACTAAAAGGGAGAGGTACACAAAAACCCTTAGCCAACCCTCATAACCACTCTAGTTTCTGACAGGTTTTCAAAAGAAGTACAAAGTTGATTAGAGTCAATGACATGCACATAATAACATTAGGAAAAAGGTGGTCCCAATACGAGCTACATGATTTAGAGGAAACCTGAGATCCGCGCAACTCTCTATACCTGAAAGATATAAGGCAAGCAGAAGCTCTAATATGACCTCAGGAGATCTCTGATTTAGAACTGAAGCAAGATTATGGAAATCTTAACTAAATAAAATCACCTCACCACTACATGCCTCAGCTCTATCTAGCTTGAGGACAAGCTAGACTCTAAGTTAGGGGGTGTGATAACCTCCAATTTTGTGATGTTATCTTAGCATTTTTCTTCCATTTTCTACGCTCCTCTTTAGATATATTAGACAAAATCCCTAGCTATCCCCTTTTATTGCAAATAAATTGTTAGATTAACTTTTCCCTTTTTATTTGCAGAAAAAGACACACAAAAAAACATAAAAGATTCAACTAGCCTCAAGACCGCAAGGAGTCAAACGGTCCCGAGACCGCATGAAGCCAACCGGTCTCAAGACCGCATGGAGTCAAACAGTCCTGAGACCACATGAAGCCAACCGGTCTCAAGACCGCATGAAGCCAACCGGTCTTAAGACCACATGAAGCCAACCGGTCTCAAGACCACATGAAGCCAACCGGTCTCAAGACCACATGGAGTCAAATGGTCACGAGACTGCATGAAGCCAAACGGTCCCGAGACCGCATGAAGCCAAACGGTCCCGAGACCGCATGAAGCCAACCGGTCTCAAGACCACATGGAGTCAAATGGTCCCGAGACCGCATGAATCCAACCGGTCTTAAGACCGCATGAAGCCAACCAGTCTCAAGACCGCATGGAGTCAAACGGTACTGAGACCGCATGAAGCCAACCGGTCTCAAGACCGCATGGAGTCAAATGGTCCCGAGACCGCATGAAGCCAACCGGTCTCAAGACCACATGAAGCCAACCGGTCTCAAGACCACATGGAGTCAAACGGTCTCGAGACCACATGAAGCCAAACAGTCCCGAGACCGCATGAAGCCAACCGGTCTCAAGACCGCATGGAGTCAAATGGTCCCGAGACCGCATAAAGCCAACCGGTCTCGAGACCGCATGGGACCAAACGGTTCCAGAGTCCAAACGGTTTCAGAGTCCAAACGGTTTCAGAGTCCAAACGGTTTTAGAGTCCAAACGGTCTTGAAGACCGTTTGGACCCAAAATTGACCAAACCATTTGGACTTCACTTAAGGCCTATAAATAAGACCCCAGGGGTCCTCCCAAGGGCATCGAAGTTTTTAGACGCCCAAAGGCTGCCTCAATCACTCCAGAGCACATCCAACTTCCATCCTCCGCCCAGGGGCTGCCGGTCTGAGACCCATACTCCATCCCAAAGCTACTTTCACTCTCTCCGCTAAAGAAGGTGGGAAGAGGGGATCTCGTCATCAAGCAACCTGTGAAGCTGGTGGATCGTCTCTCTCTCTCTCTCTCCAAGGGGTTGACTTTCCTCTCTCCTTTGTGGGGATGACACACTCTCTCTCTCTCTCTTCTTGCCTCCTTCTTTGTCCTAGTTATGAGTGAGTAGTCTCTCTCACTAGGGTGCGGGGAGTAGCCCCTCTACCCATGTTTTCATATCATGTAAATGTAATCCATAGTTTGTAATATAGAGTTTATATCTTTTCAGTTCAACATCAAACGTTTAATGAATGCTTGTTGCTTGATCACCAACTTGTGTTATCTTTTATCTTTTAGTATGAATTGTCTACGTTTGTACTATTAGATTTGAAACTCGTTTGCATGTTGGTTCTTGGTGCATGTATCCACCATGCATCTATTTTGGTATACAGGAGTGTCTTTCAAGAAGTGAAGTATACTCACTCCCATCGTTGTACTTTCATGCTATGAAATGGAATAAGTTGACGTGTGAAAGTACAACCTTGATGAGTCGAGGAACATGCTTTGCGAAGGGAATGATGCAAAGTAGTTGACCATTCGTTCGGGGATGGCTGACTTTGCAACATTCCCGCACTTCTCGTAGTTAGTTCTCTGAGAGGAAACTAAGTCTACAGAGATACTAACTGACTAAACTCTTGTTGCAGGTTATGTTTTATTTTGCATGTCTTGATCCATGCGTAGTGGCAGTGAAAAACCGATCACACCCTAGTGACTTCTTATCATTGTTTAACTTCCTTAAATTTACTTGCTTACTTTATTTTACTTGCTCTTAGTCTAAAAACAACCAAATCAACCTCTTGATCTAAATACCAACTATTGAGTGATTAAGTGAGATTCCAACATTTTCTATCTTGTTGCTCCCAACAAGACCGTTGTCCTGTGGATTCGACCCTTAACTATACTACGATAAGACTTCCACATATCTTAGCATACGTGGGTGGAGTTCTCTATCTAGTATAAGCAAGGCTAAACCTAAGGATTTACCATCTTTAGGATTTTTAGTGGTGCACGCAATTCCACGTAAGTGGAAGCTCCATCACTAGGAATTTTTGTGAGTTTGTTCAAGAGATATGCATATCATTATGTAACTAGGAAGAATGAACATAGATACAATTCCACATGGAAAATCTGAAGAAAAATAGATATATCATAAAAGGGTATCCTTGTAAGTATTCATCTAAGCATTGCAAAACTGATGGTTGATTATTTTTTCAAATGCATCTTTTTTGTAACCTTTAGATGCATAACGATTTAGTATTTGATTGAATCTTCTTCAACTTTTATATATCTTCCAATAAATCATAGATGGATCTCATTATAAATAGACATCTATCATCGTGCTTCTAGAATAGTAGGCATAAGAAAAAATGTAGCACTCTAAGAATTGAAAGAATGAGCAATATGTGCCCCCAGAAGTGTCAGTTGTGACCTTTATTGTTATTCATTTCCTTCAAATAGAAAACATGTTTTAAGCGTCCTTATATGAAACATTTTAGTGTTTAAAACATGTTGGTGTTGTTTGAAAGCAACATCTTTGGGAATAAAATGACTGAAAACAATGTATCTTGCCTCAGTCTCGTCAGTATCCACTAAAGATGGTTATCATTGGAATACTAAATGTGTGTTTTCTTACTGTAATCACAAACACAAAACCTATTCAAATGAAGTTTATACTTGAATAACTTATAAAATTTCCAAATTTTAGGATACAACCTGAAGACTGTTATTTGGTCTCATAATATATGGTTTTGTTGCAGTCAATTTGAAAGATTTTCATGGGACGTTCTTTTCCTACATGTCAAGGTTTTATACAACATAATTTACTAAGTAGCATCTTCATTAATCTTCTTTTGGTCCTATGGATCAAATGTGGTGGTTTGAGGCATATATTAACTTTTTATAAATGGCTAAGTTGGGACCTATATGAATTATTTGTGAGACCTAATATTTTCTCTATATGTGGTCATTCTTTTATATATGTCATGCACTTACAATATTCAAATGAAAGTGTAGAGAAAATTTATGGGTGAATTGACATTCTAAAATATATATGATTCTATAGGTGATATGAATCATGTTATATGATTTGTTTATAATCTTTCTTGGGCTTTTAATATTATATTTGCCAAAAGCCAGTTCTCATCTCTAACAATTACAATTGGTGTCATTGTTATATTTCATATGTACTCATAATTTTATGGATTTAAGCATGTATGTTGCAGAGTAATCTATTCTGTAGACCTAAAGATGACGTCCTTTCTGAATTGGAAAATAGTAAATCACACATAATACGTTGCTCATCAAACAACTAAAAAATCTACCTTCGTGCTCACCTTCTTATGCAACTATGTTTTGCTTGTATATGTGGTGTTAACTGTAGCATAATTTGTTGACTATTATTCTCATATTGACTAACATGCATTTACTAGTGTATCTAATATCATGCAACTCAATCAAAATCTTTAGGTTGATATTATTTGCAAATTGATCAAGTATGTCTACGCTACCACTTGCATTATCATATTTTGTGTTGAAGTTGAAAACAATGAAACTCTAAGGTGGTACCATGCTCAACGACTATCTTGTTTAATCTTCTAGGTGGTTTATTCAACTGCATGGATTGAATTAGGCATCATGTGAATAATGACATATAAAGGTGGAAAGTAACATTTTAGGTTAGTAGCTATATTTTTTTAGTTTGTGTGCGATATTTCTAATTCAATATGTTGAGATATATTTATAAAATTGAAGGTCTTGGTTCTATTTTTTTGATCCAATACTTGACAACCTACATTCACCGTTCATTCTATTTTTTATATCATTATTCTTAAACTAGTTATATACTAGGTGTAAAAAATCTAGAAATGATGACTGCCAACCAGCACATTTCTTGTACAAGCCTAAATAGGGTTAAACATGAATTTCTATCAAAATAGGTTAGTCCATTCGATATAACATGAAAAATCATTTTCTGTCATCTCCAATATTTCAACAACCATGGATTTATAGAACTACTAATGATTTAGTGATAAGAAGAAAGATAGGGGAAGCACCTGGCATGAATGCGTCAAGTGAACAAAACCTCGTGGAAGTGAATGTCCCTTCTCCAAGCTGACGTGTGTTGTAATCAATTGCTTTTTTAACAATCAGATTCTTCTATTTAATGAATCAATATGGATCTCCATAGTGTGGACATATCTGTTGGGATGTAAGGAAATGGAAAAGAGGAGAAAGAAAAGGGATGATGGAAAGTACTTGAGAGTCTTCCTAGTTCCGCCAGACTCCTCTCCTTCGTCGTCAGGCTCCCTTCCAGTGCCACACTCTCTCTATTGTACGCGGCTATGTGAAGATGAAAGGCTTGTGAGAGGAGTGTTTGGGGTTTCCTATGTTGGGTCAAGGTATGCGAGATGCACAATTCTTGGTGCCCCGGCTCCCTCTCCTTCGAAGTTACTAGATACAATCGACAATTTGAAGAGCACGCACCGGGAAGTAGAGTTCAACAAAATTTTAAGTTGCTAATACGGGGAGCCTAATTCATTAGGTGCTCTTTCAAATTTGCTAATTTCGAATTGCCTCTATTTGCATTCATAAATGCCTCTAAAATTAGGTGCTTTTAATAAAATTTCAAAATACATCATTTAGGGGCATTTAAATAAAAAAATGCCTTTAAAATGATTATATAGTGGCCTTTTCTTACAAAAGCCACAAGAATAAATGCCACTAATGGATAATTTTGGTGTAGTGTGAGATTAGTATTGCTGACTGTTTCCCGAACTCCCGCCCTTACCAGACGTCCAAACGACCGGCTCTTCTGCTAACCGATCGGTTGGCAGTGCACGGGCAGTTCAAATTTATAGTCGCCAGCCCCTTTTTGTCCACAACCATAGTTGTAAAATCCTCCTCCCTCTCCTATAAAAGGAGGGGAACTCCCTCCTCACATCATCATCTCTTGTATCATCCTTTGTACTGGAGATTTTTGAGCAATCATTCTTGTGTTCTTATGTTCTTGTTTTCGATTCATCAATAAAGATTGGTTATTTGCAAGTTAAGGGTGTTCTTCAATCATTGTTCTTTTACCTTGCCCGTTTAGATCTAGTTTACTTCTTCTTCTTCTTCTTCTTCTATGGACTAGAGCAAGGAATTAAGCGTCGGCCATTTCATTGTTTCTAGTCTAAGGATCCAATCTTTTGATAAGTCTAGACTATGGATACAACTCTTCTTTCATTCGTCTCCCTTTTCTCCACAAGCATGAGTGAGTAGTTCTCTATCGAGGCAAGGGGAATAGCCCCTTAGCCATGGCTTAAATGGACTAATTCCTTAGAACGACTTCTAGATGGCTTTTGGTTCTAATAACCGTTGATCTATCAAAGTAATTAATTAGTTTGATCACATGTTAATCTGGATGGAAATGACCATGGAAATGTGGATTTAGAATAATAGAATCAATCTCATAGAGGTTTTAAAATGGTCATGGATCTTCCTCTTTTGGGATGATGGATTAAGAAACATGAGCACCAAGACCAATGGGCTCATGTGGATCCATCTTTTGTGGATTTTTATTAATTTGCATGCCTTCATCATAATTATCATTTTAAAGGATTAGTCTATTCTCACCTAGGATATGGTGGTGAAAACCCCTAAAGCCTCGATTCTCCATCTATTTATTTATTCTTGTGTTTGATCCTCTCTCTTTACATTCTAGTCTTTTATTCATAATAGTTTACTTGTTCTAACAATCATCTTAATTTTCCTTGTGACAGGGCATTATTTCTTGTTAAGTGCAATCTTGTTCTTATATTTTCTTTCTATCTTAGTGATAATCATCAAACCCCAACCCGATCTTTACTTTCTGTTCTAAAAAAAAATACTAAAAAGAAATAAAAAGTTCTTCAAAACCATTGGGATTAGAGTTAACAATCTTTAAAATGTTGTCCTTTAGGATCGACCCTTTCTATACTAACCTTAATCAGAAAGTAGAAAAAGGATTAAACTCTAGGATAACAATCTTAGTGATTGTAGTGCACTTCAACGCATTAATAGGAACCAATTATAAGGGGTTTCAAGAAAAAGGTTATACAAGAAAGTCACAACTATATATCACCTCTCTAGTGATAGATGAGTGCATCACACCCAGATCAATCAGAATAGATATGAAGGTAGATGCAAATAAGTCAGAATGAAAAAGTTCCATCTGATCTATCACAAACCATGGGTTGACCACTCCTTCCGGGTGACTCACAGTGTAGAATCTAGTCATTGCATGTTATCATCCTTGGCCTCTACCTACTGGTTGTGAAGACCCTACCTGTGATTTCTAACAACATCTCCTACTACCACTGCTACTGTATAGTTGTTGATGTGAGCCCTTCTAGCTCTACCTCGGTTGTTGTGCAATCTCTTGGTTCTACATGAGGCAATACCATCTCACATGCCCAACCTGGCCACACTTGAAGCATGTCCTTGTGTCAAAATGTGGCCTAGATGACCCTGTAATAGACATTAACCTAGAAGTGTTTTCTCCAGTTGGTTTAAAACTATGACCTCTCCCTTTTCTAGGAGATCATTGCGACTGTATTTATGTCCTTGGCTCTGAAAAAGTTAGCCTCTGTTGTGACTGTTGATATTTTGGGGCAAAAAAACCTTGACTTCTTGAAACTGCCTGACGATTGTTCACAGAATTGAGGTGACCTCTTCCTTTTACTAGCTTCTTACTACTCCAAAGCTGTCATCTCTATCCTCCTCGAGACTCCACAAAGGTGGAAAAACTCTCATGGAACTCCAAAGTCAATGTCGTATGTGCCAACTTAATGTTGAAGCCCTTCTCAAACCTTCTAATCCTCTCCTTTTCCGTCACTGCCATGTGAGGACATGACCTCAGTAAATCCATAAATGTCACCTCATAGTCATTCATAGTCCATGAATCTTAGCACAACTACTCATATTGAGCCATTTTCTCCTCAAGATATGTATTGGGGAAGTAACGATTGACCAAACTCCTATCAAAACTCTTCCCAATTGATTACATCACACAATCTCTATCCTCCCCATCAATGGTCAACACTACCCTTCAGTAGGTAAATCACATGTTTCACCTTATCCTCCTCAGAGATATTCAGGATCATAGTGCCTTCTCCAAGTCCCTTAACCATACATTTACATCTAGTGGATTTTCTATGCTCGCATACTTGGTGGCACCCACAAGCTTCATCCTCTCAAAGGTCTTCCCTAGACCCTAATATTCAGCATTTGGGACAGGTTCCCTTGGTTGATGTGCAGGTACCATGTCATCCAAATGTGTGATCATCTCCATTATCTGTCCAAAAACTGACTACATGGCTGGACCACGTATGGTTTTTGGGTCAAAAGGAGGCCTCATCGGTTGTTCTGGTCCCATCCTGGGTACTCTTCCTTCCTGTATGTGTCTCCTTCCACCACCTTTAGGCACCAAAAAACTACCATGGACATGTTCTTCACGTTCTTGAGACATATTTTTGTAAGCATAAACTATGTTAGATATTTTGAATATATGAAAATAGATGTAACAACCTAAGTCATATGTTCATGTAGACTCTGCAAACCTAAAGATTTGATACCACCAAATGTGGCAACCCGCCATGCTAAACAAGATTACCAAAAACTAAAATGGTGTCCGAACACTTATTAACCACATTACCAAAACGGTACAAAGTTAAAACTGAATTAAATTTCCAAGCATTTCAAAAGAAACATTTACACAAATCTCCAACTTCACATATATATTCATAATAGGTAACTTACATGAGGTCAATGGTCAACCACAACTTGTATAGAAAAGATGTTGTCCTGTGATAAATACAACATTTACATTGTTCATGATATACAACAAAAGATTTGAGTCGATATGCATCATATAAAAATTCCCCTGCATAGAACTAGAGTACATGGACGATACTAGGACTTGCTTACAAGTAGGTTATGAAATAAAATCAGTTAAAATAGATAGTGTTGGGGCACGTCTCGGATAAAAAGTTATTAACGGTGCGGAAGCGATTAATTAGCAGCGGAATTATTGAAAATCATTAAAAATTAAAACTTTTTCATAAAGGTCCACAAACTATAGGACTCTTTCATAAGGAAACAAGATAAGTTATTTACAAGCTGATACATCAGCATATCTCTGTATCATCACATCTCGAGAGTCACAAGCATCAACTACCTTGTTAAACTGTACATAAGCAGTGTACAAAAATTCTCGAGGCATTACGCCAAAAATATCAGATCTATATCAAACCATCTACAGACTCCTAGGACCTGAGAGTACAGAGACGACACATAGGACACTCTATATACAAGACTTGACAAACAATGTCCTCACCAGAGGATCACTGTTGTCCCTGATGTTGTTGTTGTTGTTGTTGTTGCTCACCCACTGAAGGGTTTCTTCCTCTTCTTCGGCGATTACCTAAAAATTTAATCCCACAGGGGTGAGACAATTGAATAATTGCCCCAACGAGAGTTATAACCCTTCGCCAGAAACATTGTTATTGCAATTAGAGGAATAATACTGAGCATTAGAATTATAAATATTCAACAGCAGGCAATTCTATAAATAAACTAAGTAGAGCAGTATTCTCTATGCAATCATTTCAATTATAACTTGATTGAGTAACAAGCCATTCAATCAATAAGGAATATGAAGAACATGTATATTATCTATCCAACTAGGACATATTAAACAATGTTTCATCAATCATTGTTTCTCGTAGTTCAACCTTAAGCAAATATGCTACACGGATGATTACGTTTTACAAACATACTTATGCCCTGAGGAGATGAGGTATACCACTCATACTCCAACTGACCATTATGAAATCGCAATCGGTACCATACATAGGTCATCAGAAGAGCCAAATTCCTATGGCCTCATCTTCCTCAGTCGGTGTGAGGTACAACATGCAGGACATCTTGTGTCTCTCCTATAATACCTTTCCAGGGTATTCTGGCAGCTTCGCCATTAGAATTATAGTGGCATGATGTACTCTCTTCACAATCGAGGGATTTCAAGTTATCTCACATCGATTCAGCATTAACATCATCATCGGGAGATTAGTGTTACATCTTCCCGGCATATACATATAATGAAGGATTTAGAGATTAAAGGTTTATCTCACATCAATTACTTCATTAGGACGTAAGGATGTTCGTGTCCATAACCCCCACATACTCAAAAGTATGCTCTCCAGGAGTTCCTTTAGGAAAACTTGTTTCACCATCATTTAGCTTCTGACAATGATGGATCTATGGTCAGGGCTCTACATGTTATCATTATACTTGATTATTTAAGTACATTATGGCATTCTTTTAGCATCAGGCATGTTTTCAAAAATAAACCATTAAAACAATTGCTATAAAGAAATAGTACTATCTATATCAAGTTAATTTCACATCATTGGGATCTCAATCCCTAACCATCTCATTATTATGACTCAATAATATGGGTGTTCAAACCCTCAAATCATCAAAACACTTGTTACCAAGTAACATATTACCATCAAGTCATTTGACAGTGTAAACATGATAGTAGCAGATATTTCTTATGGCTTATACAGCCCATCAATCTCTTATGTTACCTCTCACTAGGCAACATAGCATATCATTGCTTACAAACTCATTAAGTACTTTTAATAAGCAAAGCTTCATAGCTCATACCTGGATATGTTCAATATCCCATAAAACATGCATGATTAATACAGATGAATACAGATACATCTATTTTAGATCAACATAATGCAAAACATTAATAACATCACTATTTAAGGGTTGCACCACTATACCCTTACTAGGGTTAAGGTTTCCCTTTTCATTTCATTTAGGGTTAATCAATTATCATTGCATTACCCAACCATAGAGCTTCATGCTATAAAGTGTAATCCAGAATTAGGGTTTCACATAATTCTTCACTTTGTTTAGAATTAGGGTTTACTATTCACATTACATCACATTACCCTAGATTAGGGTTTACTATTCACATTATATCACATTACCCTAGATTAGGGTTTACTATTCACATTATATCACATTATAATGAATTAAGATCATACCATCATCATGTATTAGGATTACTTCCATTCATGCCATAAATTAGGGTTATGATTCATTAGCTTTCATAACTAGGGTTTCATGATCTCACTATCATGGATGATACCCTAATTAGGTATTCATTCATATTGGGAGTCCATTACTTGATTAAGATTCATATAAGAAGTCTTTTCTCTCTCATCCTCTATAGGATAATATTAGCATCACCCTTGATAGGCTAAGTCAATTCAACATTGACATCATGGGTTATGTCATTTCTATTGTGATCATTAAGGCTTACTCATTCAAAGAGTACTAATCACTATATCCCATCAAGGATACCTTTATTATAATCACCATTGTTTACATCATGCTTTAATCAACTAATTACTTGGTTCTTTAACCACTTTAACTACCCAAGGGTTTTAGGTTAATCAACCACCAAACCATCTTGGCCACTAAGGCATCGAACGATCTTAACCTTCTCAGACCTCAAACGGGCTTGCACACTAAACCTCCAAATGATCTAAGACCGTTTGGACCTTCATGCGGTCTTGGTCTGCCCTTGAGACCGTATGGTAAAGTAGACCTCCAAGACCATTTGCTAAAGTAGGAGTGAAGACCGTTTGGTAAAGTTTGACTTTTGAAACCGCATGGACACAACCGACCTTGAAACCGCATGAGCCTAAACAGTTTGGGATCGTTTGGACTCAAATGGTCTTGAGACCGTTTGGACCAAACCACCTCAAAACCGCAAGGACCAAAAAGTGTCTCAAGAACTTCAATTGAATTAGGGTTTCCAATGTTGAACCCCTCAATCGATCATGTATATGTTAGCCAATCATCAATTGAGTTAATTAGTTCAACCTTCAACTGATTTGTCCCTCAATTGACCCTCAATTGATCATCAATTAGGGCTTGAATCAATTGGATTAGGGTTTGGAAGTGATGACCCTTCAACATAATTCAATGTGAGTCTAATTGATTTGAACCCATTGAACCATCTTCCAATTTGGTCATGACCTGACCCCAAACGTTCTTGGGATCATTTGGATGACCCCGAAATGGTCTTGAGACCGTTTTTCCATTATTTCATCAATAACCAAGTCATTCATTTAGGGTTTGAATCCTAGAAATGGTCACCAAATCAGCAATCGATTACACATCAACTTGATACCATTGGATCCTCAATTGGTCAACCATGCTTAACCCTAGACCTCCAAATGGTCTTGGGTGATCACCAAACAGTCTTGAGACCGTTTGGGTGATCCCAAATGGTTTTAAAACCGTTTGAGTCACTCAACCCAAACTTCAACTTTATTCACTCAAGAAATCAACACTTCAACCCGATTAGGGTTTTGATGATTTTTAGACCTTCAATTGGTGAACCACTTGGAATTAATTGATGATTATTTGTAGATTTTTGATCTAAAAGATTTTCAACAGTCCTCCAAATGGTCAATGCCTGGTCAACGCCTCCAAACGGTCTTGGACCATTTGCTTCTATGTGGTTTGGTTGAAACCGTTTGCAATCAAACGGTTTGAAACCGTTTGCTCCCAAACGGTTTGGTAAACCATTTGAGCAAGAAAAGGAGACCATTTGCTAAAGAAATTTTCTTGGATAAACATCAAAATTAATGCCACCTTCATCTACCTCTGTTCAACCAAGAACAGGGGTTGTTCTTCATGGAATTTATAGCAAGAACACAAGAGTATCCAAAGAAGAAGAATTAACCAACGATTTTAGGAGAAAATGATGCATTAGCAAAGCTTAAGGGTTAGAGTTATAAAAACCCCCCTCTAGGACTGATCCAGAGCTCCAAGATCTGTAGCTTTAATGGTGGTTTGAGCTCTAGTAGTTGTCCAAGGTCTATCCTTCAATTTTTTGGATGAACAAGATGGCTAGAAAAGGAAATCGTGTAAAGAAAACCATGAATCTAACCTTATATTATGGTTTCCACCATGAACTCTAGTTAGATGATGATCCAAACTTACCAACAGGTTTGATCATCCTCCCTATGCTCCAAAGCTCCTCCTTGGTCGGTCAAAGCAAGGTGAAGAATAAAAGAACTAAGGGAAATGATCCTTTGGTGTTTTGGAAAAAGAGACATATATATATTTATGGGTTTTTCAAGGAAAATGGAATAAGACAGTTATTTCCTTTTATCTCCCAAATATATCCACCAAATTCCTCCATCCTTTGTATATGTGGACACATTATATTACCATGCAAAACTCTTCCATTATCCAAGGTTCAAAGGAAAAAGGTACCAAACATCCTAAAGAGTTATGTGTTAATATCCATCCTTTAATTAGATATTGCTATATATTATTATTAATGTGAGTAGCTTCCACTTCAATCAAGATCTTTTTGGTGCCCAAGCATGGCACAAGCTCGTCCAAACTATTACAAACACATCCTACAAATTTTGATTGAAGGGCTCCATAATTAATAAATTTCCCATTTTGTATTAAGTTATATTAAAGAGCCATTTGTGCTTAAATCTTGATTATTTAATATCAAGATTCTCTCTCTTCCATGATAATTCAAATGAGGCGCCCCTCTCATTTTATTTGCTCTACTTGATGCCAAGAAACATGATAGACCCTTAAGAGGTGATATTTTACATATTGAACCCTAAATTTTGGGTAAATTGCACATGACACCAAAACTAGGTTTTAATGCACAAGGTTTGCTTTACAAGCTATATCTTGATGTCCAAGCTTGTGGAATCCATACCACTACATCATATACATTCTTATGATGTCTCATCATTAGAGAAACATCTTAACATGTGCAATTTGTAAGTTAACCCCTCTACTTGGGTAATTTGCACTTTAGTCCATTATTAACAAAATAATGTTTCAACATTATTCCAAAAGAACTGAAAATGAAATATAAGTTCCTCAAAAGCCTTAATTACTTTTCAAGAAATGAAAGCAAGCATCTAATCAACTTAATTAGGCAAAATACCTAGGGTTAGTACATAACCCAGGTCAGGGATGTTACAAATTATCCACCCCTTACAAGGATTCCGTCCCCGAAATCATCTACAAAACATATTAAGAGAAAAGAGTAGCGTATTTCCTCCTCATCTCTTCCTCTAGTTCCCACGTAGCTTCTTCAATGCCACAGTGATTCCAGAGGACTTTCACAAGACTTATGTCCTTCTTTTTTAGCTTTTTAATTCTTTTGTCAAGGATTGTCACAGGTCCTTCAACATAAGATATATCATCGTTCAATTCTACTTCTGTAGGTTGCAGAAGTGATTCTGTGTTGGGATGACATTTCCTTAGCATGGAAATGTGGAATATTGGGTGTAACTTTTGTAACTTAGGTGGTAACTCCAACTTATAAGCTACCTTTCCAATCCGTTCAATGATTGGATAAGGCCCCATAAACCTAGGAGCTAACTTTCCTTTCCTTCCAAATCTAAGGACTCCCTTACAAGGTGATACCGTGAGGTATACTCTGTCTCCAATCTGGAATTCTAAAGGTCTACGACGCTTATCAGCATAAGATTTCTGCCTATCCTATGCAGTCTTCAACTGTTGTTGTATTATTTTAATTTTCTCAGTGGTCTGCTGCATAAGATCAGGACCTAAAAGTTGATATTCACCAGTTTCATACCAACATAGGGGAGATCTAAAATGTCTACTATACAAAGCTTCATAAGGTGCCATGTCAATGCTATGTTGATAGCTATTGTTGTAGGAAAACTCTATTAAACTTAGGTGCAGATCCCAACTTCCTGTAAACTGAAGAACACATGCTCTGAGCAAGTCCTCCAAAGTTTGTATGGTCCTTTTTGATTGTCCATCAGTCTGGGGATGAAAGGTTGTATTAAACCTTAACTGTGTGCCTAAAGCCTTATGAAGTCTCTCCCAAAAATGACTCATAAACTGGGGACCTCTGTCAGAAACAATGGTAACTGGGACCCCATGCAGCCATACTATCTCATCTACATACAACTGGGCCAACTTCTCAGCAGAATAGGTTGTTTTGACAGGTAAGAAATGTGTTGTCTTTGTCAACCTATCAACTATTATCCAAATGGAATCATGTCCTTTGGCTGTTCTAGGTAAACCAACCACAAAATCCATGGTCACATGATCCCACTTCCATTGAGGTATAGGTAAAGGTTGTAGTGTTCCTGCAGGCTTCTAGTGTTCAACTTTAACGTGCTGACACACATGATACCACATAACGAATTCAGCAACGTCCTTCTTCAAACCAGGCCACCAATACATATCTTTCAAGTTACGATACATCTTGGTGCTTCCTGGATGCATAGCATACATTGAAGAATGAGCTTCTTCCAGGACTATCTTCCTCAAGTTATCTAGATCTGGCACTATCATCCTATCATGATAACAAGCTACCTGATCATCCGAGTCATGGAAACCTTCTCATTTCTCACTACCATACTCTGATCTAATCTGTTGAACTACTGCATCAGTTTGTTATGCCTCCTTGATATGTTGTCTCAGAGTAGGTTTTATGTGCATCTTAGCTAACAATCCTGATAACAACGATACTTTTAACTGTACATTATCCTGCCTTAAAGAGATAAGCATATCCCTCCTAGAGCACACCAAGGAATTCAGTTGTGCTCCGTCTAAGGCTGGTGTTGCTGATTTTCTACTTAAAGCATCATCAACTACATTGGCCTTCCCTGGATGGTAATCAATCGTACAATCGTAGTCCTTGATTAATTCCATCCAGTGGCATTGTCTCATGTTAAGCTCATGCTGAGAAAAGATATACTTTAGGTTCTTATGGTCTGTGAAAATCTAGAATGTTTCTCCATAAAGATAATGTCTCCATATCTTCAAGGCATGGACAACAACAACTAGTTCTAAATCGTGTGTCAGATAGTTCTCCTCGTGTTTCTTAAGCTGTCGTGAAGCAAAAGAAATCACTTGTTTATCCTACATCAACACACATCCGAGTCCATTCTTAGAGGCATCATAGAAAACTATATATCCTTTCCCTTGCTCAGGTAACACAAGCACAGGTGCACTTGTCAACCTTTCCTTTAACAACTGGAATGATTGTTGACACTTGTCACTCCAAGTAAAAGGAACATCCTTCCTGGTCAACTTGGTCAAGGGTCAAGCTATAGAACTAAAGTTCTTAATGAACCTCCTGTAATAGCCTGCCAACCCTAAATAACTTTGAATCTCTGTCGGTGTCTTCGGCTGCTCCCATTGTAGGATAGATTCTACCTTTTTAGGGTCAACACGAATACCCGAAGCAGATATTATGTGTCCAAGTAAAGAAACTTTTGGTAACCAGAACTCACACTTGCTAAACTTAGCATATAACTCATGCTCTCTTAGCAAAGTTAGAGCCTGACAAAGATGTTGTTCATGCTGCTGAGCATCTCTACTGTAGATCAGAATGTCATCTATAAAGATGACTACACACTAATTGAGAAAAGGTTGGAAGATTCTATTCATGAGTTCCATAAATGCATTTGGTGCATTAGTTAGTCCAAACGACATAATTGTGAACTCATAGTGACCATACCTTATCCTGAAGGCAGACTTAGGTATGTCACCCTCCTTAATACGCAGCTGATGATATCCCGACCTCAAATCTATCTTTGAGAAGACAGTTGCACCACACAACTGGTCAAAGAGATCATCAATCCTCGACAAAGGATACTTATTCTTTATGGTTACTTTATTTAATTGTCTATAATCAATGCACAACCACATTGATCCATCTTTCTTTTTAACAAAGAGGACCGGAGCACCCCAAGGTGAAGTACTCAGTCGAATGAAACCCTTCTCAAGCAACTCTTGTAGCTGTTTCTTGAGTTCTGCCATCTCAGCAGGTGCCATCCTATACGGTGTTTGTGCTATAGGTGTTTGGTTTTTAGGGGAGACAGAGAAGGCAGTGGAAACAAAAATTTTCTCCCCCAACCCATACCGAGGAAACGCGTCAACGTCTATATAATAGGAAAGGATGGTTTGTGGAATCATACCTTGTCCCGAGGCTTGCTCGGCGACAATACCTCGCGCTAAGCGCGGTCTTCAACTCCGGTCTTGGACGGTGTCTGTGCAGCTCCTGGTCGCACCGGGACTGACGACTCCTCCTCCTACCGGACTGTCGGATGACAGTTGTCCTCCTAAGCGGCAGTGTCCTCCCGCCTCTGTAGTAGTCCACACGGACCACCTAGAACTCCACTCTCCTTGTCCCACAAGGAAGTGGAAGGATTCGCACCCTCCTATTGACGTACTAGTCGCCAACACACTCTCCTGCTACCAGTTGCAACTGCAGTTGTCCTTCCCTTGCTGCACCTCCCTTTTGCGGGAAGCACTTGCTCAGGATCTCTCACGGTTACCAAAACCAGAGAGAATGACAACTTCGCAAAGCAACCGGCTTGCATTGAGTTGTACTTTGAGAAGCCCCCAATACCCCTATATATATAGGCGGGTCATGGGACAGGGTTCTCTGTGCTCGGCAATACGGGACTAAAGCAGGAGTAGAAGGGTTCGAGAATTTTCCACAAAAAGCAACCGGTTCGCAACTTGAAATGATCAGTTCACAACTGAACCGATCGGTTCGGCCATTGAGCCGATCGGTTGGACCTGAGCCGATCATTTGGGGCACTCCAACCGATCGGTTGGTGCCCTGAACCGATCGGTTCATGGTCCTAATCCGGCTCAAAAAGACTTTCCTTGTTTCGTTCTCAATTGGTATCATATACCAATGTTATTCCCAATCGAATTGGGCAATTTGAAACCAAAGGAAAATTCTTGCCGACATGACTTTCCCAACTGGTCGGTTGCACCAGTTGAGCCGATCGGTTTAACTCTTGAACTGGTCATTTCAACCTGGCATGAGCCGATCGGCCTGGACACTCCAGCCGACCGGTTCAGCACCTCAGCCGACCGGTTCATCACATGAGCCGATCGGTTGGGAGCACAGGTTGGGGAAAATCAGTCAATTGCGATTTCAATCAATCCGATACTCCAATCAATGCGTCCAACACCTTGAACCATATGATATTGAGCTATCGACTGATTGAGTGTTTAATTGAACTACTAAACTCCTTTAGTAATCAATCTAAACGTTGCTTGTGGACAAAACTCCTCTTCTAGGTTAAATCCTATGTGTGTGACCCTACAGGTCCATTTCACGTTGGCAGTGAAAATCCATAACACTTATGACTTCACAAGCAAAGAGCGGTGCCTAGTCACACATCATTGCTACCCAAGTGAAAGTAGAAAGTTGGAGAACAACTTTCATCCTACAATCCGTGAATGGTGTTACAATGAATGTATAATTACTTTGTCACTGATATCCCGAATGAACTCAAGGCATGGAACAGTCATCCTGTCAACGTTCATTCACTTTCTTGATCTCAGAGTAGATTGAAGGAGATATGTATGACATCAATATCACATACTGATTCACACATGCGTGCGCATGCCTATCTCAATTCTACTCATCAAGTGGCCTTGGATATCAAACTCCCTCAGGAGGGACAAATCCCATATCTATCACTCACCCCTCAAAAGCCCCATGTGTCAAAGCCACCCAATCATCACCTTTATAACAACCCATGTTTCAGGACTGCGTTTGATGATGTCAAAGTGTGCCCAACGACATGTGTTGAGTGCAGTGATTTCAGGTCTAAGAATCACACTCACCACCATCACTGTGAGTATTGACTGTGACTACCATCTCATGGTTCCATGTGTCAAACTCACGGTGGGTCTGTCCGGTACCTTGTTCTCTAACAAGTACCTATGTGTTTGGTTTGATATCTCTATATCATGACTAATGAGATTCTGTCATCAACCAACACCACAATCTAGTCTTGTGTGTCATTGTTGTCTATCTACCTTCCACAATGACATCCGACTAGGGACATAACAAGAATGTACAAACTCTTAGCATCCGTATGATCTCATCGTTCAGGTCCTTAACCTGAAAGCATACGTCATTGAGTACTGTCATTCTCTAGACATTCAATCTGTTCTATCACTATCTCATATGACTGAACCAGAATGAATTGGAAGCTTGCCTTTGATGTTTATCAAATCAATCTTAATGTATCCCACCAATCATCCCATGATTGGCTCTCAGGGCATACATACCAACAGACTCCCACTTGCACTGTGAGCCAATCACCCATGAATCATATTCATAGTGATCTTCAAACATGTCCCACATGTTACTGTGCTCTTAGTGCGAACATAGTGAGTAATGGAAACACCTTGCCAAAGTCTGTACAAATTGCATGTCTCTCATCTCTTCGCTGTACGTCACACGTATGAGATGGAGTTGCCGTAATATGCGATCTAGTATTCCTTTGCTAACCTTTAGCCACATTGCATGATCAAGGATTCCAGACTTGTCATCAATGACCGGAATATCTATAAGTTCATCTCATGAACTTCTAGATCCATATAGTATACACTGATGTTCTCTAACACACGGATACTCGACATTTTCTTTTTAAATGGTTTTATTGGACCACTTCCAATTATCAACAAACTTTCACTTTTATACATCCTATGTATATTTTTGCGATTAATTTTCTGTCCTTTCGGAAGTTCGCATCAATGTAACTCTTTACATCAAACTCTTCCTTATCTCCATGGAACTAATACTTCATAAGTACTTATCAAGTTCTCATGGTGTTCCAGTAACCCTTACTGGAAGTAGACAGACATCCACTCGTCATGTCCCACATACGAGTTATCAGGATGAGCACATCATATTGTCATGTCATACATACAAAATGATGAATGCATTTTACTCTTGCCATGTCATACATGCAAGACAATGGGATGATTACAAACATGATAGATCCATATCTATTCTTAGTGTTCCCATTCTTCATAAGAATTGGACACTTGGCCTTGGGATACTAACTTCATGTAACATGAACAAGTTTTCTCCCACTTAATCTGTGCATACTGAACACTTCAGTACAGATTGCCAATGTATGCTTTCTCTTTCTTGGTCAAGAGATTTTCGAGAACTATCTCTATAGATCTCTATTCCTATCACATAGGAAACATCTCTATCTTCCTTAAAGATAATTTCCACATTAGGATTTCCAATCTAGAACATTTCCATTTCACATCAACATGTGGAATGTTAACATGCTCCCACTAAATCACAGATCCCTTCTTTATCTTTGACATGTCAGTCAAACCCTTTGACTATATCATCAAAGTAAAGATCCAATTCTGAGTTGCTTGTACTCAATCAATCACATTGATTAGTCCATTGTAACTTATAGACTTCATTTGCATTAGTGGATTCATAAACCTTATAGGTTGTGTCACGTACACATCCTTGTTTTATTCCTCATAGGAATGCGGTTTTAGTATCCATATGCCAAATGTCTCAGTCATTAAGTTGCAATCAACAAGCATCATCCTTCTCAAAATGTTATCCATGTGTCTTAACACTTAAGACTCATTTGCACTTATGGATATGATCCAATGAGTGCTACCATCAAGGTCATACCTTATGGTTCACATGGATGTCATTTAGGATGTAATGGTCTTATACCATAACTCAAAATATGATTCCTCATATTTATCTAGATAGTTGACTCATCATATGAACAACTCATCACATAGATAATTGAGGTGTGTCTGTTAAGGATATAAGAACTCACAACCCTTGTGATTCTTAATTTCCTTTATTAGTGTGGGGTATTCGGTTATTAAGAAGAATTCAGTTATTTGATAATCATTCTCTAACTCCTTAGAGTATGATTCCTTCTTGATTCAGACATCACCATGCCTTAATCATGAGTTCACTATGATACACTATCATAATCACTCATAAGGATCTCAAACATTTGGTCCAAGTATTTCATTCATTGATCTCATCAAGAATTAATACTTTACCAAATTTGTACTTCATCTATGATAATCTTGAACACTTCAAGATATTCATATTGGTATTTCTCTAAATACCATTTGAAGTATTAGCATTTGTCCCAATAGGTATGTAAATACATCACATGTATTATACCTAATAGGATAATCATTCTCCCACTACCATTAGTGAAGATTGATTAATCATGTCCAAGATATTCATGTCTCTTACTGGTTCTCTAACCAAAAGAGTCTAGATTTATCCATCATATGGAAACTAGAAATGAATTTCTTATGATATATGCTAATTTGATTGTTTGATTTATCAATAACTTTAGGTATCATTTTATCTTATGCATACCATGTATCACAAGATAAACAAGGCATTGCCACAAAGATCATATCTTTAAGATTGAAACATCAACTTTATTAATTGCCATCATTGTCATACAATATGCAATAATAAAGTGTTTCTATCTATTGGAAATGTATGAAATAGCAGTTCTCAACTCCATTTCGTGCCCTTTAGGCTGAAATAAACTGAAAGATACTCCTATCTGTGGCAGAAACACTTGCTCCAATGATGGGTATTTCTTTCTTGGTCCTTTCGCAAAGGCCATCACTTCTTTGTTGATATTGCATATCATATATGACATATCCATATCTTGGTATCATATACCTCAGATAAAGAAGCGGTTCATTTCCTGATACCTTAGGTGGAGATCTCCATCCCCTCCTTCATCTTCTTTTGTTCTTCCAGATATAGAGGGCAATCCCTCATACACCCTTTCCCCATGTGCCTTGAGGCTGAAGACGGCTTGGATTTCTGGCTAGCATCAGAACACTTCTTAGCTTTGCCCTTGTCCTTGCCCTTAAGAATTACCTTTTCTTTGATCACATCAAAGACTATGGTTTGTCTTTCTTCATCTTTGCCTCTACTATCCTCAACATGTCCAACAACTCTATCAACGCTTGTCAAAGTTGTTCATGTTGTAGCTTATCATGAATTGTATGATTCTCACAACATTTACAATATCACACCAATAGCCAACTCTTGGCTCAGAGGGAATCCTTCTTAATCAGGTTTTTCACATACCCAATCACATTGAGTGTGTGAATACCTTACTGGATCTCCTTCTGTCATGACATACTAGGACAGTATCTTGGAGACATCATATGTCTCATGTTTTCTCTGCAACTCACAGTTCAGAGAACACAACATTAAGCACTCCTCATCAATGTCATCCTTGGTATGCTTCCATAAGCATACTTTCACGCATTGATGTGGTGGGATCGAGTTCATCTGGTTCTGGTATAACTAGGACTTAGAGCTTTCGCTCCTTGATTGAGAACACTTCTCATCATCGTAACCAGTCGTGGAATTATTCCCATTTAATTTGTTGGTCTCAAAGACCCATTGCAAATAAAGTGATTTGTTGATTAACCATTTATTTTAACAAAAGGAAATATATATATATGCAATTTTAGTCCAAAACTCTTTTGACTTATTTGACTGATTTAAAAAGTTGACGATAAAATTAGGCCTTTAAATAATTATCGCTCCCACTATTTTAGTTCAATTTGATAGCCCTCACCATCAATTCGGAAGATTGCAGCGTACAACCTTCTAGTGGGCAAGATCCTGAAATCCTCTAAGTCATGGACCAGCTTGGGCTGTCACCCACAACATAGATCTCTCAGGTAGGCAACTTTTGCCAATTGCATCATATGCAACTCTTGATAAGATGTCATATACAACTCCTTGCAATGATCATCTCCATGCCTCAAGGCGCTAGATCCTATCTAGGTCACCTTGTTAAGTCCGACCCAAAACAAACACGATGAATATGCACCCTGCTTGGGCAGACCCACACATTCATCCTTCACGCTTCCACAAGGTAGACGGTGCACCACGCTAGGGCGTGCCCACACTTGGTCGAACAAGCTTTTCACGTGTGTCGCATTTGGAAGGCATCTAAAACTTAATATTTTAATGAGGGATTTGGTTTTATATACATATACATATCCAATCACCACAATACATAGTATGTATCATATACATGCTATATCCCACATAAAACATGCACAAACGATTAAAAAGCGATGATTATGGCCATCCTAATGTGATTCCTTGAGCCAAGAGGAATCACGGTCATCTAGGTCTACATCACATTCACCTGTACAAGATGAACTTCTGTGCCTTGCCATCCGAGTAGATCAACTCATCACATGAATGATCTGTACTCTCCAGCCGGTCGTCTGGGTGCCACCAGCCGATCGGTTGGCTTCTCCAACCGATCGGTTCGCCTGGTCGTCGTGCATCTCGTCATGTCCGCCACTCGCTCGTCTCGCTCCTCGAACCGGTCATCAACCGATCGGTTCACTCCTTGAACTGACCGTCTGGAACGTCAACCGATCGGTTCACTCCTTGAACCGATCGTTTCAGCTGTCGTCTTGATGTCCGCCGGTCTTCGACATAACAGGAAATAAAATATATCCTAATAATTACATTGCTTTAAAAGGGAAACCCCGAGTTACATTCGGGGGGAGCAAAGGTAGGAAAGAATCTCGAATTATTTCGAGTTACATCAGGAATAAGAGAGGGAAGATCGGTGCGCAGACCGAGATGCAAGCAACCACAAACAACCACACACAGATAGGGGTTTATAGGCCATAATCATGCTACACACATCCACCACAAAACTCGTTTAAGGGCAACGCGTATCGAGTGCATTAATAATACATATCATATATGTAATTGGGATTTGTGGATTTAGGATTGGACATGCATAAAGCCGATATTATTCGCATCGCATGCAATAAATAAAGGCGACAAACCAAAATCGATCATATCGATATTCCTAAAATATAGAGCAGTTGACGTGGCTCTGATACCACTGTTTGGTTTTTAGGGGAGACAGAGAAGGCAGCGGAAACAAAAATTTTCTCCCCCAACCCATACCGAGGAAACGCGTCAACGTCTATATAATAGGAAAGGATGGTTTGTGGAATCATACCTTGTCCCGAGGCTTGCTCGGCGACAATACCTCGCGCTAAGTGCGGTCTTCAACTCCGGTCTTGGACGGTGTCTGTGCAGCTCCTGGTCGCACCGGGACTGACGACTCCTCCTCCTACTGGACTGTCGGATGACAGTTGTCCTCCTAAGCGGCAGTGTCCTCCCGCCTCTGTAGTAGTCCACACGGACCACCTGGAACTCCACTCTCCTTGTCCCACAAGGAAGTGGAAGGAGTCACACCCTCCTGTTGACGTACTAGTCGCCAACACACTCTCCTGCTACCAGTTGCAACTGCAGTTGACCTTCCCTTGCTGCACCTCCCTTTTGCGGGAAGCACTTGCTCAAGATCTCTCACGGTTACCAAAACCAGAGAGAACGACAACTTCGCAAAGCAACCGGCTTGCATTGAGTTGTACTTTGAGAAGCCCCCAATACCCCTATATATATAGGCGGGTCATGGGACAGGGTTCTTTGTGCCCGGCAATACGGGACTAAAGTAGGAGTAGAAGGGTTCGAGAATTTTCCACAAAAAGCAACCGGTTCGCAACTTGAAATGATCGGTTCACAACTGAACCGATCGGTTCGGTCATTGAGCCGATCGGTTGGACCTGAGCCGATCGTTTGGGGCACTCCAACCGATCGGTTGGTGCCCTAAACCGATCGGTTCATGGTCCTAATCCGGCTCAAAAAGACTTTCCTTGTTTCGTTCTCAATTGGTATCGTATACCAATGTTATTCCCAATCGAATTGGGCAATTTGAAACCAAAGGAAAATTCTTGCCGACATGACTTTCCCAACTGGTCGGTTGCACCAGTTGAGCCGATCGGTTCAACTCTTGAACTGGTCGTTTCAACCTTGCATGAGTCGATCGGCCTGGACACTCCAGCCGACCGGTTCAGCACCTCAGCCGACCGGTTCATCACATGAGACGATCAGTTGGGAGTACAGGTTGGGGAAAATCAGTCAATTGCGATTTCAATCAATCCGATACTCCAATCAATGCGCCCAACACCTTGAACCATATGATATTGAGCTATCGACTGATTGCGTGTTTAATTGAACTACTAAACTCCTTTAGTAATCAATCTAAACGTTGCTTGTGGACAAAACTCCTCTTCCAGGTTAAATCCTATGTGTGTGACCCTGCAGGTCCATTTCACGTTGGCAGTGAAAATCCATAACACTTATGACTTCACAAGCAAAGAGCGGTGCCTAGTCACACATCATTGCTACCCAAGTGAAAGTAGAAAGTTGGAGAACAACTTTCATCCTACAATCCGTGAATGGTGTTACAATGAATGTATAATTACTTTGTCACTGATATCCCGAATAAACTCAAGGCATGGAACAGTCATCCTGTCAACGTTCATTCACTTTCTTGATCTCAGAGTAGATTGAAGGAGATATGTATGACATCAATATCACATACTGATTCACACATGCGTGCGCATGCCTATCTCAATCCTACTCATCAAGTGGCCTTGGATATCAAACTCCCTCAGGAGGGACAAATCCCATATCTATCACTCACCCCTGAAAAGCCCCATGTGTCAAAGCCACCCAATCATCACCTTTATAACAACCCATGTTTCAGGACTGCGTTTGATGATGTCAAAGTGTGCCCAACGACATGTGTTGAGTGCAGTGATTTCAGGTCTAAGAATCACACTCACCACCATCACTGTGAGTACTGACTGTGACTACCATCTCATGGTTCCATGTGTCAAACTCACGGTGGGTCTGTTCGGTACCTTGTTCTCTAACAAGTACCTATGTGTTTGGTTTGATATCTCTATATCATGACTAATGGGATTCTGTCATCAACCAACACCACAATCTAGTCTTGTGTGTCATTGCTGTCTATCTACCTTCCACAATGACATCCGACTAGGGACATAACAAGAATGTACAAACTCTTAGCATCCGTATGATCTCATCGTTCAGGTCCTTAACCTGATAGCATACGTCATTGAGTACTGTCATTCTCTAGACATTCAATATGTTCTATCACTATCTCATATGACTAAACCAGAATGAATTGGAAGCTTGCCTTTGATTTATCAAATCAATCTTAATGTATCCCACCAATCATCCCATGATTGGCTCTCAGGGCATACATACCAACAATAGGTTGCGTGTCTGGGATTAGATTAATCTCAAAATCAATCTCTTGGGGTGGTGGTACACCTGGAAGTTCTTCAGGAAATATATCTTCAAATTCCTTGACTATCAGAACTTCAACAGGGTTAAGACTCCCCATGGTAGTATCTACCACATGGGCCAAGAATGCATAACATCCTTGCCTCATCAACTTCTCAGCAACCATAGACGACACAAGATAGGTCGGTAGAATCTTTCTATCTCCTTGAAAGATCCATGTGTCACTATCATCAGTGAACCCAGCTTGCTTGGACTCACAATCCAAGACAACCTTATACCTTTCTAAGGTATCCATCCTAAGGATTACATCGAATCCGTGCATCTCGAGTGGTATAAGATCCACTTGAATGCGATGTTCAGAAAAAAAAGGATGCAGGGAGAACATACCTCCCACAACACAACAGATCCCATCAAAGGAGTTTCTAACAACAAACTATCTTCTCTATGACTAACCGTCACATTGTAGTCAAGAATCACCCTTCGAGTGATAAAGGAATGTGTAGCACCCGGATCAATTAAAACATCTACGACACAAGATGTAGACATATCTGAATAAAACAATTCCATCTGACCTGCCACAACCCGAGGGTTTATCACTACATCATGTGGATTCATCGCGTAGAATATTGCCGTCGCCTGTGGTTGATTCGGTGCTCGATGACTTGGTGCTGATGATCCAGCTTGGGATGCTTGTCCACATCCTCTAGCGTTACCTAGAAACTGTTGCCTTTGAGATCCTTGCTGACTCTGTCTTTGAGGTTGAGTCACACTCACTTCTCTGGCTCTGCAATCCTTCATCAGATGTCCCACCTTTCCACATATATAACAACTTATGTTCCCTTGTTGTGGTCTGGTTGGTCCTGTAACTGACATAGATGCTGAGCTACAAGCTCCTTCTAGAGGTAAACTTCACCCTCTACCCCTATTTGACGTCCATTGCGTCTGGGTACTGAATCTAGGTGGTGGTGTAGGCACATAAAACCTTGGTTTCTTAAAACCTTTGGATGAGGATCCTTGAAACTGGGAGTACATCTTATTGGTCTTGGTCTGTCTCTTCTCTAAAACAGACCTCTCTACCCTTCTGACAGACTCCACAAAGGTAGCAAACCTTTCCCTGTTCTCCAGAGCAGACACAGGAGTGGTCAACTCAGCGTTTAACCCCTTCTCAAAACATCTAATCCTTTCTTCATCTGTAGCTGCCACATGCGGACAGAACCGCAACGGCTCCATGAACTTAGCCTTGTATTCGCTAATGTTCATCGGTCCTTATCTTAAACTCTTGAACTAAGAGATTTTCTCATCCAGGAACGTCTTAGGGAAGTATCCATTGATAAATTCCTGTCGGAAAACTTCCCATTCGATCTCCACACCTGGCCTTTTCCTTTCCTCCATGGTCCACCAATGACCAGCACTCCACTTGAGAAGGTACACAGCATGTCTGACCTTCTCAGCTTCTGGGATGTTTAGGATTCTAAAGGCCTTCTCTAGTTCAGTTAGCAACAAGTCAGCATCTGTTGGGTCAGCTGTTCCAGCATACTCCGTGGCTCCAACTCGACGATGTCGTTCAAAGGTCTTGTCGGATCCTTGCCCTTATGGATGGGTAGGTGCCCTAGGTATAGGTATAGGCATCATATCAGTCATGTGTGTCATGGCAGTCATGAACTGTCCAAACATGGCTTGGAAGGCTGGGTTCCCCATGTCAGCTGGGTTGAACTGGGGTGGTTCAGGCATAGGTTCCTCACTTTCTTGGTTTCTTGCACCTCCTCTGGGTGCAGCAACACTACTCTCAGCAATGTGTTCCTCGTGTGATCCAGACATCTTGTAGTTTTATCTTCTCCTCCTATATGAGCAGAAGACAATATCAGAGATACTGGAAGACACTCGAACAAACTCTACAACCCTAGTCCTATGTCTTTGTAGACTCAGCAAACCTAGAGCTCTGATACCACTAATTGTTGGGACATGTCTCAGATAACATATTATTAACAGTGCAGAAGCGATTAATTAGCAGCAAAATTATTGAAAATCATTAAAAATAATTTTTTTTTCATAAAGGTCCACAAACTGTAGGACTCTTTCATAAAGAAACAAGATAAGTTATTTACAAGCTGATACATCAACATATCTCTATATCATCACATCTCGAGAGTCACAAGCATCAACTGCCATGTTAAACTGTACATAAGCAGTGTACAAAAATTCTCGAGGCATTACGCCAAAAATCTCAGATTATATCAAACCATCTACTGACTCCTAGGACCTAAGAGTACAGAGACGACACATAGGACACTCTATATACAAGACTTGACAAATAGTGTCTTCACCGCAGGATCACTGTTGTCCCTGATGTTGCTGTTGCTGTTGTTGTTGCTCACCCACTGAAGGGTTTCTTCCTCTTCTTCGGAGATTACCTAAACATTTAATCCCACGGGGGTGAGACAATTGAATAATTGCCCCAGCGAGAGTTATAACCCTTCACCAGAAACATTGTTATTGCAATTAGAGGAATAATATTGAGCATTAGAATTATAAATATTCAACAGCAGGCAATTCTATAAATAAACTAAATAGAGAAGTATTCTCTATGCAATCATTTCAATTATAACTTGATTGAGTAACAAGTCATTCAATCAATAAGGAATATGAAGAACATGTATATTATCTATCCAACTAGGACATATTATATAATGTATCATCAATCATTGTTTCTCGTAGTTCAACCTTAAGCAAATATGCTACACGGATGATTACGTTTTACAAACATACTTATGCCCTGAGGAGATGAGGTATACCGCTCATACTCCAACCGACCATTACAAAATCGCAATCGGTACCATACATAGGTCATCAGAAGAGCTGGATTCCTATGACCTCATCTTCCTCAGTCAGTGTGAGGTACAACATGTAGGACATCTTGTGTCTCTGCTATAATAGCTTTCCAGGGTATTCTGGCAGCTTCTCTATTAGAGTTACAGTGGCATGATGTACTCTCTTCGCAATCGAGGGATTTCAAGTTATCTCAAATCGATTCGGCATTAACATCATCATCGGGAGATTAGTGTTACATCTTCCTGGAATATACATATAATGAAGGATTGAGAGATTAAAGGTTTATCTCACATCAATTACTTCATTAGGACGTAAGGATGTTCACGTCCATAACCCCCACATACTCAAAAGTATGCTCTCCAGGAGTTCCTTTAGGAAAACCTATTTCACCATCATTTAGCTTCTGACAATGATGGATATATGGTCAGGGCTCTACATGTTATCATTATACTTGATTATTTAAGTACATTATGGCATTCTTTTAGCACCAGGCATGTTTTCAAACATAAACCATTAAAACAATTGCTATAAAGAAATAGTACTATCTATATCAAGTTCATTTCACATCTTGTTAACATTGGGATCTTAATCCCTAACCATCTCATCATTATGACTCAATAATATGGGTGTTCAAACTCTCAAATCATCAAAACACTTGTTACCAAGTAACATATTACCATCAAGTCATTTGAAAGTGTAAACATGATAGTAGCAGATATTTCTTATGGCTTATACAGCCCATCAATCTCTTATGTTACCTCTCACTAGGCAACATAGCATATCATTGCTTACAAACTCATTAAGTACTTTTAATAAGCAAATCTTCATAGCTCATACCTGGCTATGTTCAATATCCCATAAAACCTACATGATTAATACAGATGAATACAAATACATCTATTTTAGATCAGCATAATGCAAAACATTAATAACATCACTATTTTAGGGTTGCACCACTATACCCTTACTAGGGTTAAGGTTTCCCTTTTCATTTCATTTAGGGTTAAGCATCCCCTTAGCTCAATTAGGGTTAATGACTTATCATTGCATTACCCAGCCATAGAGCTTCATGCTATAAAGTATAATCCAGAATTAGGGTTTCACATAATTCTTCACTTTGTTTAGAATTAGGGTTTACTATTCACATTACATCACATTACCCTAGATTAGGGTTTACTATTCACATTATATCACATTACCCTAGATTAGGGTTTACTATTCACATTATATCACATTACAATGAATTAAGATCATACCATCATCATGTATTAGGATTACTTCCATTAATGCCCTCAATTAGGGTTATGATTCATTAGCTTTCATAACTAGGGTTTCATGATCTCACTATCATGGATCATACCCTAATTAGGTATTCATTCATATTGGGAGTCCATTACTTGATTAACATTCATATAAGAAGTCTTTTCTTTCTCATCCTCTATAGGATAATATTAGCATCACCCTTGATAGGCTAAGTCAATTCAACATTGACATCATGGGTTATGTCATTTCTATTGTGATCATTAAGGTTTACTCATTCAAAGAGTACTAATCACTCTATCCCATCAAGGATACCTTTATTATAATCACCATTGATTACATCATGCTTTAATCAACTAATTACTTAGTTCTTTAACCACTTTAACTACCCAAGGGTTTTAGGTTAACCAACCACAAAACCATCTTGACCCCTAAGGCATCAAATGATCTTAACCTTCTCAGACCTCAAACTGTCTTGCACACTAAACCTCCAAACGGTCTAAGACCGTTTGGACCTTCATGCGGTCTTGGTCTGCCCTTGAGACCGTTTGGTAAAGTAGACATCCAAGACCGTTTGCTAAAGTAGGAGTGAAGACCGTTTGGTAAAGTTTGACTTTTGAAACTGCATGGACACAACCGACCTTGAAACCGCGTGAGCCTAAATGGTTTGGGATCGTTTGGACTCAAACGGTTTTGAGACCGTTTGGACCAAACCACCTCAAAACTACAAGGACCAAAAAGTGTCTCAACCACTTCAATTGAATTAGGGTTTCCAATGTTGAACCCCTCAATCGATCATGTATATGTTAGCCAATCAGCAATTGAGTTAATTAGGTCAACCTTCAACTGATTTGTCCCTCAATTGACCCTGAATTGATCATCAATTAGGGCTTGAATCGATTGGATTAGGGTTTGGAAGTGATGACCCTTCAACATAATTCAATGTGAGTCTAATTGATTTGAACCCATTGAACCATCATCCAATTTGGTCATGACCTGACCCCAAATGGTCTTGGGATCGTTTGGATGACCTCCAAATGGTCTTGAGACCGTTTTCCCATTATTTCGTCAATAACCAAGTCATTCATTTAGGGTTTGAATCCTAGAAATGGTCACCA
The DNA here is from genome assembly GCA_963693085.1 of Alisma plantago-aquatica. NCBI lineage: Eukaryota > Viridiplantae > Streptophyta > Magnoliopsida > Alismatales > Alismataceae > Alisma > Alisma plantago-aquatica. The sequence continues at coordinate 28,391,106 of OY856410.1, forward strand.
AATCAGCAATCGATTACACATCAACTTGATACCATTAGATCCTCAATTGGTCAACCATGCTTAACCCTAGACCTCAAAACAGTCTTGGGTGATCACCAAATGGTCTTGAGACCATTTGGGTGATCCCCAAATGGTTTTGAAACTGTTTGGGTCACTCGACCCAAACTTCAACTTTATTCTCTCAAGAAATCAACACTTCAACCTGATTAGGGTTTTGATGATTGTTAGACCTTCATTGGTGAACCACTTGGAATTTATTGATGATTATTTGTAGATTTTTGATCTAAAAGATTTTCAACAGTCCTCCAAATGGTCAACGCCTGGTCAACACCTCCAAACGTCCTTGGACCGTTTGCTTCTATGCGGTTTGGTTGAAACCATTTGCAATCAAACGGTTTGAAACCGTTTGCTCCCGAACGGTTTGGTAAACCGTTTGAGCAAGAAAAGGAGACCATTTGCTAAAGAAAATTTCTTAGATAAACATAAAAATTAACGCCACCTTCGTCCACCTCTATTCAACCAAAAACAGGGGTTGTTCTTCACGGAATTTATAGCAAGAACACAAGAGTATCTAAAGAAGAAGAATTAACCAACGATTTTAGGAGAGAAGTATGCATTAACAAAGCTTAAGGGTTAGAGTTATAAAACCCACCTCTAGGACTGATCCAAAGCTCCAAGCTCCGTAGCTTTAATGGTGTTTTGAGCTCTAGCAGTTGTCCAAGGTCTGTCCTTCAATTTTTTGGATGAACAAGATGTCTAGAAAAGGATATCGTGTAAAGAAAACCATGAATCTAACCTTATATTATGGTTTCCACCATGAATTCAAGTTAGATGATGATCCAAACTTACCAACAGGTTTTATCATCCTCCCTCTTATCTAGAGCTCCTCCTTGCTCGGTCAAAGCAAGGTGAAGAAGAAAAGAACTAAGGGAAACAATCCTTTGGTGTTTTGGAAAAAGAGACATATATATTTATGGGTTTTTCAAGGAAAATGGAAAAAGATAGTTATTTCCTTTTATCTCCCAAATATATCCACCAACTTACTCCATCCTTTGGATACGTGGCCACCTTCTATTACCATGCAAAACTCTTCCATTATCCAAGGTTCAAAGGAAAAAGGTACCAAACATCTTAAAGAGTTATGTGTTAATATCCATCCTTTAATTGGATATTGCTATATATTATTATTATTATTAATGTGAGTTTCTTCCACTTCAATCAAGATCTTTTTGGTGCCCAAGCATGGAACAAGCTCGTCCAAACTATTACAAACACATCCTCCAACTTTTGATTGAAGGGCTCCATAATTAATATATTTCCCCTTTTGCATTAAGTTATATTAAAGAGCCATTTGTGCTTAAATCTTGATTATTTAATATCAAGATTCTCTCTCTTCTAAGATAATTCAAATGAGGCACCCCTCTCATTTTATTTTCTCTACTTGATGCCAAGAAACATGAGAGACCCTCAAGCGGTGATATTTTACATATTGAACCCTAAATTTTGGGTAAATTGCACATTACACCAAAACTAGGTTTTAATGCACAAGGTTTGCTTTTCAAGCTATATCTTGATGTCCAAGCTTGTGGAATCCATACCACTACATCATATACATTCTTATGATGTCTCATCATTAGAGGAACATCTTAACATGTGCAATTTGCAAGTTAACCCCTCTACTTGGGTAATTTGCACTTTAGTCCATTATTAACAAAACAATGTTTCAACATTATTAAAAAAGGATTGAAAATGAAATATAAGTGCCTCAAAAGCCTTAATTACTTTTCAAGAAATGAAAGCAAGCATCTAATCAACTTAATTAGGTAAAACACCTAGGGTTAGTACATAACCTAGGTCAGGGATGTTACAGATAGTATGATAGATTAGGAAACTGAGCAGTATATATTCAGTGAACAAGCATGATTAGAGTTCTATGTATAGGTAACTACAAATGAAAAGGTATAAATCACATACAATGCTATCAAGAAAAATAAAGCAATGGTTATGATTTATCAATTAATTCTAACATATATGCTACATGGATGGTTTATATATTTTATTAGGCTCTGGGTAGTTTGAGGCATACCTCTTAAGCTACTAGCTGACTACTACAAAGTTGCAGTCAGTCCCATATAAGATTTGTGATACATGGAATCTTAAAAATCTCTTCATGTCGATCAGTACGAGTGACAGTCATAGTGGCACATCGGCCCAAACACTAAAACAAATAGGTTTGTCCTAGGTACATAGGCCATGACACCAAAAATCACAATATAAACCCTCTGTATTAGTTACAACCGTAGTTAATCTCAATCACATAAAAACTAAGACACAACCACAACCGCTCTCTATAACTTTAAAATCAAGATGACAAAGACGTCGCCTCCCTACACCTACGTATACTCAATATAATATGAGTTTGAGCTCCTTTTGGATAACTTGTTCACTACCTAAAAGTTTCTGACACTAAGATAGTCCTACGGTCTTAGGGAACTACATGGTTAAGATTACACTTGGTTAATTAGGCTAATTAAGTATTTTTTCCTGCATCAATCAAGCTACATACAAGGACACAAATGATTCATATAAAAGAAATTGAGGATTGCAACTTTGGAAGAAATAAAATGTATAAAATAGTTCCATGTTACTCCATCATAATATATGTGTCCATTCTTGGTTGCAAAGAGGACAAGCCTCAAACTAGGACATATAAAAGTGCAATTTGGTATTTTCACCAAAATAATAATAACTCTCTATGGGAAATTTGTAGAGAGCTTAATGAGATATAAATAAGGTAGCACCCAAAATTTTAGATTAAAATTACATCATATGTAAGAGTTATGCTATTTCTATGTATGAGGCCATCATGTGCTCAAAACCTATCATGGATGAGTTGCCTTCTGTAACATCCCTATAATTTTAGTCTAGAATAAATGTGACCAAATATTGTTGGGTTACAATTTAGTTTCTTCCCATACTATAACACCTAGAGTAACCCATGAATGCAACGATGATACATATATTTGGATCATAATAAAATAACACACAATATCTAGCCCTTATTATTTCATGATGATTAGTTGGGGTTTAAAAAATAGTAATTGGCCCATAATTATGCATAATATGTTCCCTAGTTTCATTTATGGACAATTTATGAGATATTAATAATTCCCTAAATTTTTGATGATATAACTTCCTTTTTATAAATATTAATGCATTATCTATTTTAGGTATCAAATGTTAAAAATTACATGATTTCCTATCTTGAACCTAAAATCTAATTCAATATTTGGATTCCTCATGCTTAATTTAGCAAACCTGCCAAGTTTCATTTGATTTAGATAATCCTAGATATTATAACTAAAATAAAGAAGGAGTGTGATTAGTTTCATGGTTATCACCTATTTATCTAATCGACGCAGCCGATTTATCTGATTTTGGCTAAAGTGGGCCTAAGTTTGTCTGTCATGTACTTCTCTCACAGGTGTCACTTTACTCGGGTCCTTTCACAGCCACTGGATTGAGATCTGAGGGTGGATCCCTCATCTCCTACCTCCCCGGGCGCGCTGGTCTCTACACAGTCCAGGTTCCTCCAAACTCTCATGAGTTTTGCCTTCTCTCATTCGAATCGAAGAAGAATCTCAATGCCAATCAACTCAGGATAGTGGCCCGAACCTACATATGCCTAACTCGAACCCTAAATCTGGGTATCCATGTTCCCCCAAATTTCCGTCGTTGTGCTCCTCCTGTGCGAGTTGCAGACGCAAGGTAGAGGCTTTGCGGCTGAAGATACCAATCCAGAAAGTTTCTTTGCGCAACAAGGAATGTTTTTCCTCAGGCAATTGTAGATAAGTTACCTGGATTTGACACGGATCTCAACACAGAAGACCTGGCCACCACAGTTCAATTACTCAACCGGTAAGCTTGTTGATTCCTTTTTCTTCCTTTTTCGGGTGCTTGTTGTCGTTGCAGATCACCTTGTAGTCGATTTGACAAATTCTGGTGACCAAGCTAGAGATGGGGGTGGTGGTTGAACCACTCAAACTAAGCTTACTTGTTTTATGGTTCAGTTGTGTTTGGGAGGTCACCTAGTATCAAAATTCGGCCATAGCTTGCCCAATGTCATACTGAATCTATCGATCCCAAGTTTGAGTCTTGTCCCCTATTCTTCACGACTGTTGTGGCATGGGTCCTAGTGATCCATTTTGTGTTGCCAATTTCTCATCGCCTTTGTTGTGATCCCACAAACATGTTATGTGTGTCCATTTGTGCTACCTATAGTAGGTCATCCCTTCGGTCTCCTTCGGCCCTCCTGCCATGGCGGCAGTATGAGATCACACTATCGAGGTGGCGAGCTCAATAGGGCTCTCCTTGATTGCTGGTTTCACCAACCTTCATGCCTGCTAAATGATCTTTTTCTCAGATTGAGTGTTGGCACCATGGATAAACGAAGAAGATGCCAGGCGCGCTAGTTACTTGTCTGCCCCCATTGTTTGATGATTTTGTCTCGTTGCCTAGGGTATTTTAGGTTTTGTGTGTGTGTATGTTTAATCCCTAATTTACTATGTTGCCTTGTGTCACACCTGTAGTCAGGAACGGTGGAAGGGGGCATTTAAGCCTTTTTATTTTCTCTATTTTATCAAATTTAGAAAGAGGATAAATAGTTTTATCTAGTTCCCCATTGGCTGACACATGGAAATTCATATCTTTTTATTGGAAGGTCCTATGGGGTCAAGTTATATGTGGGTTTTGATCAGATTTTTTAGCCCTATTCAATGGTCTAGGTTTGAGGACATGTTTTGGGTTAGTTTTCAGAAGATATCAAATGTAATGCAATTAGGGTTTCAATACCTAATTAAGAAACTTTGGATTTTATCACTGATTGATTAAGAGATAAACCAGGGATAATAAGAGAAATTTTTCCCAGTGATCTAGGTAAGTGGTTCATGCCCATGAGTGTTCATATTTATTAAGCTCAATATATTTACATGTTTTTCATATAAGGCATTATGATTTATGTTCTAAGATTTCAAGTTCAAATATGCAAGTAGGATTGTGATACTTCCATGGTTAAGTGATATAACCATGTACTTAAGATTTCAAATAGAAATATTCTATTAGGATCAAAATGTATTGAGAATTCAATCCATGATAATGTTAGAAGATTAAGATGTATGTAAGACATGAATAAGTGGCTAGATAAGATTTTATTAAGATTCATGATTAGAGTCGTGATAAGAACATGAGAACAAAATACTTTAAGATGTATGACGTAAGTCCATTAAGATGTATGTTTCATATTTATGATGAGATTCTATTAAGATTCATATATTAAGTTTTAAAATATTATTTCATGATAAAACTATAAGATCAGAATGTATTAAGAATCATGTTAAGATCAGATTTAATAGGATGGCATCAAATTATGGAGTTAGACCCAAGTCTTGGTGCAGGTCAACTCAAGATAGACATGACCCAGGCCCTTCGTGCAAGTCATGTGGCCCAAGCATCCTAGTGCATACCAATATAAGAGAAATATGACTGAGGCCCTTTGTGCAGGTCAATAGGATTAGGCCCTTAGTGCAGGTCATTTAGATACATAATTGAGTCCCTTTCTGTAGGTTATGCGACCCAGGCACTATTGTGCATGTCATGAGACTCAGGTACCAGAGTATAGGTCTCTAGAGGAAGATAAATTAAAGAGATAAGAACTAAGTTAGAGAAAGAAAAGGATATTTATGTTCAGATTTTAATCAGAGTTTAATGTTAGTCTCATGTTTATAATGTTCAAGAATATTTCATAGTATCTCTTATTTCAGTAATGTAATGATAGAATACTCATGCCACTTACACTAGCAATCATTTTTCCAATGCATGGCTATGACAAGCCCTAAACGTGGGTCCAAAAATGGAGACAAGTCTAGGTCATCAGACTTTAGAAATTTATAATACCTGAATCTTTAAGACTCTTGCAACTAGCACAGGGTCGAAGTAGTTTGGGGTCAAACATAGGGATTGGTAGAATAACACTTCAGAACTCAAGTTTTACTTGTCTAAGCACGTCGAAAAGTTGAAGGATAAGGTTTTGATGTAAAGAGAAAGATTTATGAAGAATCGAACTAAAAGCCTATCTCCAAGGGGAGCTACCAGAAAGATTAAGATTTGAGGTTTAGCAGTTTTTATGGGAGTTTTTAAATAAAGGAAAGATGATAAGATAAAATTGTTCTCGGCGTACATCACGAAGGAAGAAAACTTAATCATAACAAGTGGCAGTGGCGTACATCATGCACCCTCTTCTCTCAAAGAAGGTGTCACTAGCTATGCACTAAATTCCCTCTCTCAAGGGTACTAGACATACACTGGAGCGGAAAGATAGGCCGGGGCAACCCTGATTCTGGGTACTCTCGTACACCTGAATTAGACCAAGCTCTAGAGTTTAAGACATCCCTCTCTCAAAGGATTCAAAATGAGAAACACGATTCGATAGCTAGTCAAAAGCGTGATCCAAATAGAAGAGACTAGAGATCAGATGCTATAAAGAAATCATCCAACAAAAAGGAGCCATACACAGAACAACATGAGATAAACTCCACAGATTCCAATAACCATAAAGAGATAAAAAGGGTTTAGTTACAATGCAGTAATAAAATGAAAGTAAAGCACTGAAAAAGGGAAGATATGTATCAGTCTCCTTGATTTAGGAGGTCGATATACATAGTATCAGACACCTATGATAATGCTAACCCACTACTGGGTAGGAGTCCTATCGAGATACGACTGTGTCGGATTCTTGACCATGTCGGGTCGTGAACCGTGATGGGTAAGGGGCGTATTGGGAAAGGACTCCCTACTCGATATGGTCATGTCGGGTTGTCGTCCCTGTCAGGCTACAGCCGTGACGGGTAAAGGCCATATAGTGTTGGTTACCGTGTCAGGTTAAGACACATATCAAGTTAGCATTATCTTAGGGTTCTCAGGTTCCTCGTGTCAGGTATAGATGGGAGAGCCGTCTCGGGTTGAAGCCCAGGTAGGGGCCCAACATGTTGAAGTAGCCTTGAGGGTCATGTCGTGTTGCTTGATACTATCGGGTTGGGTTCTAAGTGAACTCCTCCCATCCCTCTCTGGTTGGGGGTGTGCACACCTAGTATCGCCTGAAAGACTCTGGAACTCGACGCACTAGCTCATGTTCTCTAAGAGTTAGTTCTCATAGGGTTTGGCCCATCCCATCGTAGGATTGTAGCTGATATTTATAGGCAGCAGGCTGGTGGGAGTTGCGGCTCTTGTTGGGCCACATGTCCTCAGTATGGCACCATCCATGTGGCTTCCAGGGGGTCAACACTCTGTCGCCCGGCACGCCTGGTGGGGTCATCGCATGCCGGGTTGTGAGTAAATTGTTCATAGTCATGTTGGATAAGAACCTTGGCAGGCTGCTGCACTGAGGGGTAGTCATATCATGCAATCGACTTCGTCAGGTGGCTACCCATGATGAGCAGAGCACCCCGTCGGGTAAAGAGCTGCAGTGGCCAGGGCTCCTGCACGACACCCTTATACCGGGTTGTCGTGTTATCGGGCAGTGAACTGTGACGGGTTATGAGGCATGTCTTTTCACGTGCCTACTGGTCCGGGACGGGTACCTTGTTGCTGATGGGCCTGAAGGGCCTGTTAACGCTCTTTTGGTGGAAAAATAAGAGAAACTCTACAAAAGATAGGAAATGTTATTCAGGGCATAGTGGGTATTATTTCTATACAACAAATAAGATGAAACGGAGAGGAAGTTAGGTTTGGAGGCAGTTTTGATAGTAAAATATAAGCTTTAGCATCCATAAAATGGGTGTTATCAACTCCCCCAAACTTAGCATTTTGATTGTCCTCAATCAATCTGTACTCATTTTAAAACTATTGTTTGCAATACTTTTCAAAACCAGGCGTAGTCTTCAGACAAGGGGTTAAGTGAATTTTTGGGATGTCTTGAGAAAAATTACGTCTGACCACGAACAATGGACTTTATTTTTTTCTTACCTTGTTTTAAAAAAAAATTCTCTCCAGCTTTTGCGAGACTTTGGTGCATGATTTTTGTTGGCTATTTACGCTAATGAGTTTCAATCCTAAAAAGGATCGTTTACTCAACTTAACCAATCTCCACAAGTATACAGAGGTAGTCGTAGTTGAGGTTGAATACAAGGAACTTTGGTAATTAATCAAACACAATAGCACTAAAGTTCAACAATCTAGATCGGTTTAAAAAGGACAGTGATGTTTATCTAGTTACAGAAACTCAGAATTAGACAAGCAATGAAAAGATTACTAAAAAGGGTTTAGATTCAGATGTTAAAGGATCTTGGACATTAGAATTTCACCCACATATCATAGCACATCATAGGAACATGAAATTTAAACATACTAAGAACTTGTTTTAAAGGAAAGGTATGTGTTGCACTTCACCTCCCGGTGTAAGAGCAACGATCACAACTCAAATCCACATTCTCATGCATAATTTTCATTTTAGATCACAACTTGTTCCTTAACTCTATAATCTCCACTCTCGTGGTAGAAGAAGAGTTGCCAAGAAGAGCACCTCCATACATTCCTACCTATCTTCTCATATTTAGCAAGAAAGCAAAACACATGCATATAAAGTGGCCAGCAATACATGCAAGAGATGATAAAATCAGTACTCCCATGGTAGAAAAACAAGCAACATAGTATTTAGTACAAAATTTTTATATTTAATAGTTAAAATAATTTTATGCAACAAAAAGATTTACATTGAAGAAGAGGACAGGCGGGCAACAAGCTGCGCCGCTAGACCTTTTTGGATAGCAAATCCAATCCTCTGAAATACAAAATCCATACACTTGGGAGCCACTCTCCCATGCCCAAGAAAAGGGGTTTACTCATCCATAATCTTGTTTTGCAGAATTGTTACAGAAATTTCAAAATCTAGCATGATCTAGAGGAAGAAAAGCAAGGAGATCCAAAGATGTAACCACAAGAAGGTAGAATTCCGACTTAGGGATGAAATTCTACTCCTCTAGGTGCTTCAAGATGAAACAACTCCTCTCTAGAGAAGATGCGTGAAGTGGAGAAGCTCTGTTGCACCTTTGGAGAAGACAATGGAGAAGAAGAGAAGATGATTTGGGCTCCTTTGGCAAGAAAACACCTCTTTTCTCCTCAAAATTTCCCTCCTTTGCTCTAGACTTGATTTGGGATGAGAGAACTTTGAATTATGATTGTGGATTAACCACCCATTAAGTTCCCTCCTCCTTTTAAACAAAGAGTCAAAATTTTAAAAATTCTAAAACTGACAGTGACACGGCGTGCATCCCAAGGGCACGTCGTGCAAGGCCTCCGGTAGTTGCTTCAGAATGAACTGCGCACGACGTGCGTAGTAGTAATGCACGCCGTGTGACTTTCCTGAAACTTTGGTCTGCTTGACGCTCCCAGGTGCACGTCGTGTTGTCGAAGACACGTCATGCGTTTGTCTTGTTTTGCACTTTCTGGAAACTCGCACGCCATGTTCAAGGGTGAACACGCCATGCATTTTTCAGTCTGGGTGAATCGAAAGTTCTTCTAAATTTTTGCATATCGTGCGTTGATCCTGCACGCCGTGCATTTTACTGTTTCAGCAGAATTGAACTCTACAATTCAGTCCTTTTGGAACAAATCTGCAATACATGTTATGTGATAAGTAAAGTAGCAAAAATATGGAAAGATTAATATAAAAAGAGGCTAATTGATATCAAAATGAACCAAACTTGTGTGTGATAACATGTGAAAAGATGATGTGGAAAACACACAAAAAATCCCCCTAAGCTTGAACTATTGCTTGTCCTCAAGCAAAAAGAACAAGGCTAAAATGAGGGTGAAAGAATATTCAAACTCATGCATGGATTAAATGAAAAGAAGGTATACATTCAGCTCAACCAACCATGTACATAGTGTTTGTGTTCATTGTTATCTTCTCAATTAAGACATCTAAGATAGAGAATTTTAGTTCAGCAATGGTGGTTCCAAATTCAAGCAAGATAATCAACTAGACAACACTAAATGGAATTTGGATAATCGAGCCAAACAATTAGTGGATGTACATTACAAATTTTTAGTTAGTATGGATATAAGATGATGAAATTAGTTCTAACAATAACAAACTTAGTTGTACTCTTTTTCTCAAAGGATATGATGATGGAAATTTTTGGGTTTCTGGCACTCGGCTGCTAATTTAGGCTTATGCTCATGTGGAATGTCGGTTGGGGTGTTGTTTTTACCCTCTTTTGATTTTTCATACCACCTAACCATCGTTGCCAGATCGGACTCACACTAGGATAGCATGATATGTGGGTTGTTTTCCATCTTTTATTGGGTAAAGGTAAACAAATGGTAGTGCAAGTATGGTACAACACCAAAGAGTCAACAAAGTGTTAAGATTAACAAGATTTCAATCATTCTTTTGAAAAAATTTCACTGAAAAGTTGATTGTAAATGCACTAAGAGTTTGGCAAAAGTATCCCATATTCTAGTAAGTGTTGTAAAGTTGAATTATTTGCAAAAAAAGTGGAACCATTACATGTATTGAGAAATCAAAGATGTAAAAATTGAGATTTCAAACCTCAAACACAAACAAGATCGTGCACATGGGGATTTTCCTTTTTCATTTGAATCATGCATGATTTTGAAAATCTTTTCATATAGCCACAAGAAATACAAAGGACAAGATAGATCAAGCATGGTGTTCATTCTAACATGTATCCTCAATTTATATTAAGATTGCCATCAATCAAGGGAAACAGAACATAGAACACAAAGGAATGAAAAACTGACACAACTGACTCTAGCAAAAGGAAAATGCAAAATGAAAATTACAAGTAAAACTACAATTACGGGATGGTTGTGCCCCCCTAAACTTGAAATCAGAAGTGTCCTCACTGCATCAAACAAATTCACGAGGTTCACAACCGGATACCTATCATGGATCAAATATAAAAAAGGAGGGCCACCACCCTCCTGATCAGGAAAATACTGGCTAACGAGATCTGGAATGTCCATTGGCTGGTCTGCGGAGTCATGCTGCTGGGGAAAAGGGGGTTGTTGTGGCGGTGGTGATTGATATAGTGGCGGGACGGAGTAATGGCCCTGAGAGATATGCTAAGAGTCCATCCGGGTGACCATGTTGTGCATCGCAATGTACTGCGTGCTCATCTGATCCAAACGGCCGTCGATGTGGTTAAACCGATGCTGAACATATCCATAAAGATGTCGGACATTGGGCATCACCCAAGTATACTCAGTCTGAGTAGCGGTGGAGGGTGGAAGTGGTGTAATAGTTGTAGTTGTAGCTTCTATTGCTGTAGAACTACTGGCGCCATGGGTGGCTGCCTCCTCTTCGTCCTCGGGCTGTAACTCAACCTTCCAATTTGCTTTCTTGCTGAGGTCATTGCGGGTTGCATCGAGGACTTCTATGAACTATTTCTTTGTGAGAAAAACCTTGAACTTTCTAGTGCTATCACCATTCCTTGATATTAGGCCACAAGAAATAAGATAATTGATGTTTATAAGGTTTTTCCCTAGTGCAGGTTCTAAATTTTCCACGTCTAGTCCTAGCTACATAGCAAGTATTGTGAGCATTCCACCACACATGATATCACATGCTTCTCTCTGCTTCTTCTTCTTGGCTTCTAGAAGTTTATTGATAATATAATAGTCAGAACTGATTTGCTCATTATTGACCATGCACCACAAGAAAAGGTCAGTTTTTCCCACGACCCCTTGAGTTTCATTTTTGGCAAAAGGACTGGTGCTTAGAAGTTGATGCACAACTCTGAAAATCAGGTTATGGAGAGAAGAAGCTCGTGCCTGCCTAGCCCTGTGCACCTTTTCACTGGTAATTTCAGACCAAAAAGTATCAGTATGGAAGGCGGGAAGATAGTCAGTGCAGCCTCCATAGTTGCACCTGAGCAAGGTACAAAACCGACAAAGATCCATAGCAAAACATTTGTTTAGAAGATGAAAACTTATCTTTGGATATGTCTCACGATGGTTATGGGGATCATCTTATGCCTTAAAGGTAGTCAAAAACTCATAAACAAGGCAAGGGTAGGTTTTTGCAACTCTAGTACAGACTAGATGAAGACCTAAGAATCGAAGATACCCCATTACCTCGTTCTTGAAGCCAAGCTTGTATAGAGTTTCTTCAAAAACATAGCAGGAAGGTAATACCCACCAAGTGATGAGGAACTAGTAGTTCTCATCCTCCTCAGGGGTGACTCGGAATTGGGTGGAGGGCACAAAAGTTGCTACCTCAGAAGGTGTCGTGGAAGAGGAAGCACCACCATGGTGTCTGCCCGAACCCCTCTTGATTGGTGCATTAGCTTTCTGTAGGAGTGCACTATATGCAGATCTCGACTATGATGTGCACCTGGAAGGTATTACTTCTTCCCTGAAACTGAAATGCACGACGTGTATTATGGATGCACGTCGTACACCTGGGGATCTTCTACAAACTGAAATCGGCATAGAGAAGTGAAGTTTTTGGGGAAGTTAGGGCGTTCTGGCATTGACGGCTCTGTCGTGGTCGTTGAGGTCAATGATGGTGGGTCAGTTGGTGGCTACTTGACAGCTGCTTGGTAGTTCCATGAGTTGTTGTCATCAAGGTCGCGTTGTGCTGTCAGTGCTTCTTGATGGCGGCGCGGCGTGAGGATGTTGCTCGTGGCTGAGCGGTGTCGTCCAGGGTGTAGAGAAGAATGTGCTAGACGATGCTACTCTACTTGGTGACGTCGTTGGTGGCGGCGACACTACTCGGTTTGCGGATGGCACATGGCTAGAAGAAGGAAATGGCGTGCGTGAGTGCACGGCTGAGTCAGGGAAGAAGGAGGCGAAGCACAGTTGCTAGGGTTTTTTTTCTTTCTCTTGCATGACCTATTTCTCAAGTGGGAGTGAGAAGTTAGGTCGTGCACTCTCCTTTTTGACCAAACTTTATGAAAAAAAAGACACGGCGTGCATATGACATGCACGGCGTGTTCCTCTTTAATTTCCTCTTTTCAAACTGCCTTTTACACTCGGATGCACGACGTGTTCTGCTTTGATTTTTTTTTTGGATGTGCCTTTTCACCCAGATGCACGATGAGCAAGTATTAATGCACGATGTGTGACTTTACAGAAAATCTTGTTGCTCATTTGAAAGATAGATGCACGGTGTGCATCGAGTAAATGCACGTCGTGTATGATTCCAGAACATGTTATTGCTCATTTGAGTGATGAGTACACGACATGTACTGAAATAAGCACACCGTGTAATATTCTAGAATCTTCATTTGTGAACCGAACACAGCGTGTTGTTGAGAAACACAGTGTGTACCTGGATATATAGTCTAATTTTAGTATCTTTTCTGATGGGATGCATGTTGTGTCAAATAAAGACATGTCGTGCATTTTGGAATTTATGCAGAAAATAACAGTCAGTCAGCACATAAATATGATAGATGTCTAAATTATTACAGTCATCCATGACAGGCTTATTGAAAAAGTGAAATAGTATTTTTGACTCACTAATGTGGGGTCAACTCCCACGAGGTCCTCTGTTTAGAGTCCAGAGTAAGACTCTTCATTTCTTCTTTCAAGCATCTTGGAGGGAGCAAGAGGCTCCCTTGTCTACTACATCTCCACAAGTATATAGCTTGCAACGCTGTCCATTCACTTTGAAATTTCGGTCTTTGCCTTGGAGTTCCACAGCTCCATATGGAAAAATCCTCAACACAAGAAACAATCCTGACCACTTTGATTTCAGCTTCCCGAGAAATAACTTTAGTCTAGAGTTAAATAGCAAAACTTTATCTCCTTCTTGGAAGTCCTTCCTGCAAATCCTCTTGTCATGCCAAGCCTTTGTCATCTCTTTATATATATTTTCATTCTCATAAGCATCAAGGTGAAGTTCCTCAAGTTGTTGTAGTTGCAAAAGGCACTTCTCTCCTACCTTTTTCATGTCAAAGTTCAAGAATTTGATGGCCCACAAAGAACGTTGTTCTAACGTCAGCAGAAGATGACAAGATTTGCCATAGATCAACTTGAACGGAGTAGTTCCTATGATTGTCTTGTAGGTTGTGCGGTACACCCATAATGCATCATCTATCTTTAAATCCCAATCTTTTCTTGAACTAGAAACAATCTTTTCAAGGATGTCCTTCAACTGCCTATTTGAGACCTCTACCTGCCCGAAAGTTTGAGGATGATAGGGTGTAGAGATCTTATGAATTACACAATATTTAGAAAGGAGGTTGTTGAATTGTCTTTCAGCAAAATGTGTGCCTCCATCTGAAATTACGGCTCGAGGAACTACAAACTAAGGAAAGATGATATTTTGAAAAAGCTTTACAACAGATTTGGCATCTGACACTTGGGTTGGGATGGCCTCAACCCATTTGGACACATATTCACAAGCAACAAGAATGTATTGGGAGCCGCAAGATGATGGGAATGGTCCCATGTAATCCACTCCCCATACATTGAATACCTCAACCTCCAATATAGAGTTGAGGGGCATGTCGTCACGGTGAGATATACCTCCAGTTCTTTGACATCTATCACAAGATTTGACAAATAGATTGACATCCTTGAATAATGTGGGACAATAGAAACCGGCTTGTAGTATCTTTGCAGCAGTCTTCTCTCCTCCAAAATGGCCTCCATAAGGAGAGGCATGCCATTCAGAAATAATGGTAGGAATTTCCTCTTTAGTATAACATTGGCGGACCAGCCCATCACTTCCATGCTTGAATAACAGCGGATCATCCCAATAGTAGAATTTCACATCATGAAAGAATTTCTTCTTCTGTTGATACGTCAAATTGGGTGGGAGTTGTCCGGTAGCAAGAAAGTTAGTAATATCTGCAAACCATGGTGCTTGAGTAGATGATAACGCATAAAGCCTTTCAATGGGCAAGTGATCTTCAATTGGCAATGGATCTCCAGCCTCTGTAGTTAATCTATAAAGATGATCAGCAACATTATTTTTCGTACCTGTCTTATCCCGGATTTCAAGATCGAATTCTTGTAAGAGAAAAATACAGCGAATAAGACGTGGTTTGGCATCTTTCTTGTTCAACAAATATTTTATTGCAGCATGATCAATGTATACTATCACTTTAGATCCCACTAAATATTGTCAAAAATTTTCAAAGGCATATACAACGGAAAGCATCTCCTTCTCGGTGGTTGTATAGTTGATCTGTGCTTCATCAAGAGTTTTGCTTGCATAATAAATGGCGTGGAGTTTCTTGTCCTTCTGTTGTCCTAGAACAGCTCCCACTGCATAATCACTTGCATCACACATTAACTCAAAAGGAGAATCCCAATCCGGAGGTTGAATAATTGGGACTAAAATGAGGGCCTCCTTGAGCTTGGAAAAAGCTACGTGGCAGTCATCATCAAATACAAATTCTGCATCTTTTGCAAGTAGGGAATACAACGGCTTTGCAATTTTTTAAAAGTCCTTAATAAATCTTCTATAAAAACCTACATGGCCAAGAAAGTTGCGGATGTCTTTAACTGAATATGGAGTAGACATCTTCTCAATGGCTTCAACCTGTGCCATGTTTACTTCAATAACCTTGTAAGATACAACATGTCCTAGTACTACACCGAATTGTACCATGAAATGACATTTCTCCCAGTTTAGCACTAGGTTAACCTTTTTACAGTGGGCTAAGACTAATGACAGGTTACATAAGCATTGATCAAAGGAATCTCCATATACACTAAAATCATCCATGAAAATTTCCATTATATTTTCAATGAAATCTGAGAAAATGGCCATCATACACCGCTAAAAAGTTGTTGGAGCATTGCAAAGACCGAATGGCATGTGGCGATAAGCATATGTTCCATAAGTATAGGTGAATGTAGTTTTCTCTTGGCCGGGAGGGTAGATAGGAATCTAGAAAAACCCGGAATACCCGTCAAAGTAACAACAATAAGAGTGCTTAGCGAGGCGTTCAAGCATCAAATCAATAAAGGGCAACGGAAAATGATCCTTGCGAGTTGCCTTATTCAAGTGTCGGTAGATAATACACATACGCCAGCCAGTGACTATGAGTGTTTGTATCAACTCATCATTGTCTCCTTTTTATGAATGTTGCACCCCCCTTCTTAGGTATCACGTGAATGACACTAACCCAAGGGATGTCACTTATCGGATAAATGATTCTGGCATCCATTAATTTAAAATTTTCTTTCTTAACCACTTCAAGCATGTTTTAATTTAAACGCCTAGGTGGTTCAATAGTCCATTTAGCATCATCCTCCATATTTATTCTATGCATGTAGATGGAGGGATGAATTCCTTTCAAATCATCAATAGAATAACCAATGATAGAATAACCAATGACATCTTTATACAAACGCAATTTGGCAAGCAACTTATTTTCTTGGTCATTGGTTAACTTATCATTTATTATAATAGGGGAAGTAGAATTAGAGTCAAGAAATGCATACCTAAGCCCAGGTGGAAGGTCTTTAAGTTCTACCTTTTTCCCAGTTGTGCTTCCTTCAACTTTATCATCAACAAGTGAAGTGTCTTCATTGGTAGCATGTGCTTTAGTAATGGGAAGTAATCCAAAATTTTCAGACTTTTTGATTGCAACCTCATCATCATCACAAAAGTTTAACATCAAATCAGCAATACTTTCATCGTCCTACACAATTGAACCAATAGTATCCAATAAACAAATTTCTTCAACGCGTGAAGGTGCTTTCATAGCATCGTAAATAGAGAATTCCATGGCTTCCTCACCAACTCGGAGCATGAGTTTGCCTTCCTGAATGTCAACAAGACATCTAATAGTTCTTAAGAAGGGTCTTCCAAAAAGAACGAGATTGGAAGCAATTTCCACCATATCTAAAACAAAAAAATCACAAGGGATATAGAACTTTCTGATCTGCACTAACACATCTTCCACAATACCTTTCAGGTACTTGATGGAATGATCCACTAGTTCAATAGCCATCTTTATTGGTTTTAGATATCCAAGATCTAGCTCCTGCTACAAAGTAGATGGGATGAGACTGATACTAGAACCAAGGTCTACTAGACCTTTGTCAAAAGTGGTGTCACTAATCTGGCATGGTAGTGTGAAGGCTCCCAAATCATCTAACTTTTGTGGAATTCTATTTTGAATAATAGAACTCATTCTTTCTGAAAGCATTACTATTTCAACTTGATCCACCTTTCTTATTTTAGTTAAGATATCCTTTAAGAACTTAGCATAAGATGGCATCTCGGCAATAACTTCGGCTAGAGGAAGATTGACATGAATCTTGTTTAGAATGTCCATAAACTTTCTAAACTTTAAATCCTCCTTCTTGTTCGCAAGCCTTGGTGGAAATGGTGTGTTAGCATTGTAAGAAGGTGGTATTTCAACTGTACCTTTATCCTTTCTGCAAATAGGAGTGTTGGACTCCTCCTCATCAGTCACCTCAATGTTCTTCTCCTTGGGTGGAGAAGGTCTCTGAATTTCAGCTCCACTCCTCAAAGTTATGGCGTTTGCTTGTTGTCTTGGGTTCACTTCTGGTTGGCTTGGAAGAGAACCAGATTATGGAATCCTTTGCTGTGATAGATTTTGATGTGATATTTGATTCTCCAACATCTTGGTATGAGTGGAAATGCCATCCACTTTAGAGGAAAGTTGGGCAATAGCATCTTTCAATAGCTTATTATTCCCCCGGAACTCTTCATTTTGCTACATTTGTGTAGAAACAAATTTCTCCATCATAACTTCTAAAGAAGAGATTTGGGGTTGTTGTGGCTGTTGATAATCCCTATTGTTGAAACCCGGTGGATTCCCTTGTCGGTTGAATTGTTGTTGTTGCGGTTACTACTGTCCTTGTTGGAAGTTCTGAGCGTTGCTTGTATTCTGGTAGGAGAAATTAGGATGATCTCTCCATCCCAGATTGTATGTGTTGGAATAGGGATTGTACTGCTTGTTCCCTTGCATTCCAATGACATTTACTTGTTCAAAGCTCCCCTCAATTGCATTAGGAGCAAAACATGAAGAAGGAGTATGTCCTACATTACCACAAGCTTCACATATTATTTCAGCTGATTGGATTTGCAAAGTGGTCATCTTCTCGAACTTTTGTGTAAGAACATCGAGTTTGGCAGCAATGAGATCAACGTCATCAATAGTATGTTTTCCTCCTTGCTTCCCAGTCGAAGAACTAGCTGTAGAGGCTGATTTTACTCCCCTATCTGCTCCCCATTGGCAGTGATTAAGTGATATATCTTCAATAATGTCATAAGAATCCCTATAAGACTTAGTCATCAGTGCACCATTAGATGCGGCATCCAGTGTCAACCAGGTGTTGTAAAATAGTCCATTATAGAAAGTTTGAAGTAGCAGCCAGTTGGTCAAACCATGGTGCGGTCAAAGGCATTGCAGATCCTTAAACCGTTCCCATGTGTCATACAAAGTTTCTCCATCATTTTGAGAGAAATTAGTGAGCTGATTTCTTAATTGGGCTGTCTTGCTAGGCAGGAAGTACTTTGCAAGGAATGCATTTAGGAGTTGGTCCCAACTTTTGATTGACTTCTTTGGAAGAGACAAAAGCCATGCCTTGGCTCTATCTCTTAGGGTGAAGGGAAATAGCATAAGTCTAATTCTATCAGCAGATACTCCATTGATTCAGAAAGTATTTAGATATTCCAAGAACTCGGCAACATGAAGACTTGGATCTTCATTAGTTGTACCTCCAAAACAATTCTACTGTATCATCTGCATCATAGAAGGAGCAATAGAGAAATTGTTCGCCTCTACTGTAGGCAGGTCAATGGCCCCACAAATGTTTGTGGCGACCAACATTGCAAAATCCTTCAAAGGACGGTCGACCTCCATGATTGGATCTCTTGGTGTAGCTTCTTAAAAGGGTGAAGAAGATGGTGGTAGTGATGATGGTGGAGTAACTCCTAGCAGTGGTGGTTCTACTCTCCTTGCTCTTCTTAAGCTTGAAAGAGTACGCTAGATTTCAAGGTCTAACAACGCAAATGTTTGAAGACCCCTTTGTGAGCGACACATACAACCTGAAAAATAGCAAGAGGAATTAAGAACACAACTAAAAGGTATATGAAATTGGATATTGGAAATGGTGATCTAGTCTCGAATACTAATAGCACTTATTACTCCAATTAGATTACCGTAGCTCCCTGGCAACGACGCCAAAAACTTGTTGGCTATTTACGCTAATGAGTTTCAATCCTAAAAAGGATCGTTTACTCAACTTAACCAATCTCCACAAGTATACAAAGGTAGTCATAGTTGAGGTCGAATACAAGGAACTTTGGAAATTAATCAAACACAATAGCACTAAAGTTCAACAATCTAGATCGGTTTAAAAAGGACAGTGATGTTTATCTAGTTACAGAAACTCAGAATTAGACAAGCAATGAAAAGATTACTAAAAAGGGTTTAGATTCAGATGTTAAAGGATCTTGGACATTAGAATTTCACCCACATATCATAGCACATCATAGGAACATGAAATTTAAACATACTAAGAACTTGTTTTAAAGGAAAGGTATGTGTTGCACTTCACCTCCCGGTGTAAGAGCAACGATCACAACTCAAATCCACATTCTCATGCATAATTTTCATTTTAGATCACAATATGTTCCTCAACTCTATAATCTCAACTCTTGTGGTAGAAGAAGAGTTGCCAAGAAGAGCACCTCCATACATTCCTACCTATCTTCTCAAATTTAGCAAGAAAGTAGAACACATGCATATAAAGTGACCAGCAATACATGCAAGAGATGATAAAACCGGTACTCTCATGGTAGAAAAACAAGCAACATAGTATTTAGTACGAAATTGACTCCATACATGATATGACATGGGAGCTACTCTCCCATGCCCAAGAAAAGGGGTTTACTCGTCCATAATCATGTTTTGCAGAATTGTTACAGAAATTCCAGAATATAGCATGATCTAGAGGAAGAAAAACAAGGAGATCTAAAGATGTAACCACAAGAAGTAGAATTCCGGCTTGGGGATGAAATTCTACTCCTCCAGTTTCTTCAAGACGAAACAACTCCTCTCCCGAGAAGCTGTGCAAAGTGGAGAAGCTCTGATGCACCTTTGGAGAAGACAATGGAGAAGAAGAGAAGAAGATTTGGGCTCCTTTGACAAGAAACCACCTCTTTTCTCCTCAAAATTGCCCTCCTCTTCTCTAGACTTGCTTTGGGACAAGAGAACTTTGAATTATGACTATGGATTAACCGCCCATTAAGTTCCCTCCTCCTTTTAAACAAAGAGTCAAAATTTTAAAAATTCTAAAATGACAGCGACACGGTGTGCGTCCCAAGTGCACGCCGTGCAAGGCCTCCGACAGTTGCTCCAGAATGCACTACGTACGGTGTGCGCAGTAGTATTGCACATCATGCGAATTTCCAAAAACTTTTGTCTGCTTGACGCTCCCAGGTGCACGCCGTGTTGTCAAAGACACGTCGTGCATTTGTTTTGTTTTACACTTTTTGGAAACTCGCATGCTGTATTCAAGGGTGAACACACCATGCATTTTTCAATCTGGGTGAATCGAAAGTTCTTCTAAATTTAACACGTCGTGCGTTTATCCTGCACATCATGCATTCTACTATTTCAGCATAATTGAACTCTACAATTTAGTCTTTTTGGAACAAATCTGCAATACATGTTATGCGATAAGTAAAGTAGCAAAAAGATGGAAAGAGTAATATAAAAAGAGGCTAAGTGATATCAAAATAAACCAAATTTTTGTGTGATAACATGTGAAAAGATGATGTGGAAAACACAACAATTTATGAAGTTAGCTTTCACACAAAACTGCTTGAGTCTTGGAAGTGGAAGGTGGGGTTTTTGGGAAGGTTTAAGGCATTTTGGCTTTTTCTTTCTTCCCATTGGTCCATCCAGGTACGGGTCTGTTAGCGGGAAAGTGGTCCCTGTAGTCCAAGACAATTGGTTTTTGAGCAGTGATTTCACATCCTACGTACCACTGCCTCGGATCTACCATACCTAAAGATGGGTACTTTTAGGAAGACAAGTGTTTTTTTGGAACAACTCTCATGCTTTTATTCGCTCTCAAAAGGCTTTCCTCTCTTTTGGGATTTTGATGGGTAGGGGAAAGGGAGTTTGCTGTTTGGGCAACTTTTTCCTTCACATGCACGTCTCTTAGCTGTTGCGAGATTATTTTTCATAGTTGGCATAGAAAAGTTATAGCCTTTGTCGTTTGAGACTATGTTTTCAAGAGAGCATAGAATAAATGTCCACCACCTTAGATACGGAGAGAACAAGCTGGAAGAAGTTGTACCAAATATTTACTATAAAGTAATTTTTACAATTTTTGAGAAACACGCAGTTGTGTATATATTGTGTATGTATTGCTTTCTATCAAACATTTATATACATGTACACAAAGAGTATGGTGGGGAGAGGAAAGGGAAAGAATGAGAAAAAAAATTAGTGTACCTCCCTCACTGATGATATGGAGCACCCCCCCCCAAACTTACGCTACACTATGTCCCACAGTAGTGAGATAAATAAGAAAGGATAGGCATAGATCAGTGAGATTTTAGTGGGTGCGTGCACCAACAGCAGATAAGAGCTCCATCACATATTCTCCTTGTTGGCTATGGTAGTCAAGGTTGTGGAGCTTCTGTGATACTTTCGTCAGGGCTGCTACGTTGTATATCTAGTGTAGAACGTAAACTCCACAGTCATTTGATAGGGGGCTTGTTGTGGACTACGGTGGAAGAATTGGAGCTTGTGCCAGGTTGCTATCAGATCTTTGAGATAGGGTTGTATTAAGGACACCACCTCGGTATAGTATTTTCTTACCAGTCACTCGAGGGATTTCGCCGACATAGATGCACACTCTGTCGGCCAGTCATTGTTGGTGTCTGAGCTGTTGTAAAAGAAATTGGCTCGAGGATGAGTGTATATCATTAGGAGCATCCAATGATTGTCGTGTAGAAGAGGAAGAAATATAATGCGCGGCAGTGACATGGGAATTATCGCACTAACAAACTCACTCGGGGTTGAAATCCCTGAGCTTTTACCAAAACCTCGTGCAATAATACCACCCGCAAGAAGACGGGTCTTATCACAGTATAGTTAAGGATCAAATACCAAAGGACAACGTTTTTAAGAATCTTTGTCAGTAGAATCTAGCTCAAGTAAGACTAATATTTAGAATGATTGGTTGGCTTGTGGTTAATTAAACTAAATTGAGGAAAGTAAAGGAGTAGAATTAAAGTTGGGTCTAGATTAAATGATATGGAATCGCTGGGATGGTACCGGGTTTCACCACCACTGCACATGCAAACACATCCAAACACATAACATCTAGGCAAGCATCTAACTATCCAAATGGAGCTACTGCAAACCCCCCCATATAGGCGTTAGGCTTGCATAAGCATCACCTTAGGTATGAGATGTCTCGTCACCATCTGGTTCATATACTTACGGCTCTGGAGATATAACATCCAACTAAGGTTATGGTCCTCCCTGAGGGATGTTTAGACAACAGAAGTGTCACCAAAGGTTAGATGGCTCGTCCCCTCATGGATCATTCACTTACGACCTCAAGGAAATCCATTCTATTTCTAGTCAAGGTGTCAATCGTGCTAAATGATAAGCAAGTAGGTGATTAGTCTACAAACAAACATCGACGATACAAATTCCAACTAAGGTTGTGGCCCTCCCAGAGGGATGTTTAGGCCATAGAAGCATCACCGAAGGTTAGATGGCTCGTCCCCTTACGGATCATGCACTTACTACCTCAAGGAATCCTATCATATTTCTAATCAAGGAGTCGAACTTTGTAAACTGCCATTCCACCCTACATATAGAAGATTTCACAATATAGGGAAGAACGAGATGAAAGCAAGTAGATAATCAACTACAAACATACCAATTAACAATGAAATGAAAAGTTATATACATTTCCTTGGAATGTTAAATGAAAAGACATGAGTGCATGGGTAGCGGGGCTAGTCCCCACACCCCAGCAAAAAAGGACTACTCGCTCATGATATGAGAAATAAGAAGAATAAGAAAGAGAGAGGAATCCGCCATGAGCATGATGCAGAAGGTAGTCGCAGCTCAGTGAAGATGATGCGGTCTTCTACGTCGTGTCAGAGCAGATCTGGAAGAACGAGGGATGCCAAGACAGACTGGGCAGTACTCCTTTCTTCTCTTCTCAGTCTCCTTGAGTTGTAGTAGGAACAACAGGTGAAGTGGCGGTGTGGACAGAACTGGATCGGACCTGTGTACAAGAAGCCTGTCAGCATCCCAGAATCGATGCCCAAATGAAGACCCTACTAGTCCTATTTATAGGCACATGTCTGGCCCTCATGCTTTTGGTGTGAGTCCAAACAGTTTGCTATTTTAAGTGCCCAAACGATTTTGGTAAATATCTATTTCAGACGGTTTCATTGCAAACCTACTTTATTAAATGGTTTGTTGATCATATGGTTTGATACATAGTGACCAAACAGACTTGTTTTGCTGCTACTTTTTCATTCGGTTTGGTACTCCATTCGGTTTGCATGCAATTGCTTAAACGATCTTCATGCAGCTCGATCATACGGTCTTCACGTTGCTTTCATGCAAACAGTCTTCGCTATCCGCTTTATCAAACAGTTTTGGCCAAACTTTCCTCCAAACGATCTGCATTGCTACCTCCATACGGTTTGGCTTTTGCACAGCAAATGGTCTGCGTTTTTGGTACAATTGTGGCCATACGGTCTTGTATAGTCATCCTTTTCAAACGGTGTTGCTATGATTCCAATCGGTCTCTTTAAACCGATCACTGCCCATCAGTTCTTCACGGTCTTGAACTTTAGGGAAGCAACCAGTCTTGCTTTACTTGCCTTTCAAATCCGTCCTGCATTGCTTGCGGACTCATGCACATGCTTAATCAATTGGTTTGGCAGAGCTTCACGGTCTCGCAGCTTCCCTTTTTCAAACGGTTTAGTTGCATTGTGCAAACGGTTTTGCTCTATTCTGTCATGCATGTTGTTCAAAAGACCAAACGGTCTTGGGGCTATCTTATCAATAGGTCTTGTTCACATGTGATATGCAAATGGTCTTCGGCTGTTGTGACCATTCGGTCTACGCGGTAGATTACTCAAACGGTCCTCGGTGCTGCTCAATCCCTCGCAGCCAAATGATCTTCGCGACTTTGGCATCCAACCGGTCTTCTGCTCCTGCCCATACGGTTTTGATCATTCGACCAAACAGTCTTTGCATCGACCTTCAAACAGTTTCAGCGATGGCGTGTTCAAAAGGTCTGAGACCGTGCGCCGCCACACGTCGCTGGTCGAGTTTGAGCGGGTGCTACAAGAGGAGCAGGTGGTAGACGGAGGAGATGCCGGCAACGTTGGTGTGCTCGACGCTGGCTGCGGATTGACCGGAGAAGATGATGATGGCAGTGGTGCTAGGCGGTGATGAGGTAGGGAAGGCGAGCCACGCTAGCGTTAGCGGCGGAGATGTAGGTTGCTGGAGGAGGAAGGGAAGAAGAAGAAAGGAAGCAAATGCCCTTGCTGTCGAGCAGGCTGTAGTAGGTATTGGGGTTTTGGCAGGAGGAAGAGGAAGAATGAAAGAAGGTGGTGCAAACGGTCTTGAGCAAGACTGAAAGGACAGATCGAGATGGAAATCATTTGCCTAGATGAAATGGGACCAGATATCCATAAAGTGACAGTGTAGAGAGGTAGATGTCCAAACGGTCTTTAATGACAGTGATCCAAACAGTTTTGAGGTGAGGTTTTCCATACAGTCTTGAGACCGTATGGATGAAACCGTTTGGTTGAGACTGTATGGTCAAGACCATTTGGCGATACTGGATGGATCAAACCGAATGGATGAGACCGTTTGGTCAGACCGAATGGATGAAACTATTTGGTCAGACTGATTGGTCAGAACCAAGGGTGAGTGAAGGTGGATCTAAGGTTGAGAAAGGTGGGTCCCAGCTGATTGTTCAACCTCATCAAGTCCTGCATAATATCGATATATACTCAGTTAAGAACCTTGATAATTGAATCAATTAAGTAATTTTGCACTTTGTGATATACATTTTAATATTTAATAAGTGAAATTGGATGTATTGAGTTGAATTTGACCCAATATGGTAATTGAAATTCCTGATGAATATGATGATATAAACTCAGTTAAGAACCTTGATAATTGAATCAATTAAGTAATTTTGCACTTTGTGATACATTTTAATATTTAATAAGTGAAATTGGATGTATTGAGTTGAATTTGACCCAATATGGTAATTGAAATTCCTGATGAATATGCATTCATCAAAATACCCCAAACTTAAACGTTTCTCATCCTCGAGTAACACAAAATCTGAAACATTCACCAAATGAATACTTTCAATTCGCGTGTGATTGCCTCATCTTCACATCACAATTATTTTCTTTCTTCTTAATATGACTCGGTATCTCAACCTCCTGAGACCACTAAACACATCTTACCATATCTTCGTTCCTGAGTTCGCTTTTCAATATCACTTCCTCCCCACTTTTTCCAACAACAAGCATGTCAAAGAGTTTTGTAAGAGTCCATAGACACCCGCAGAACAACAAGTGTGCATTTGATCTGACACTGGTATTTTTCAGGATAGTGGTGGCATTCATTGTGCCATTAGGTGGAAAATGGAATGAATGGTGGTATGGAAGGAAGAAATAAATCTCTCCTCTATTCGACTCGAGATTTTCATTATTTTTGCAATTTTATTTATTGCATTTTTTTGTGCGAATCTCTCCTCTATTCGACTTGAGATTGCATTTTTTTTGTGTGCGCTTTGGCATCTTTTTGTTTGCAAATCTCTCCTCTATTCGACTCGAGATTGCATTTTTGGTGGTACACTCCTATTTATTTGTTAGGGGTATGGAAGAAGCAGATATAGAGGGAAGTGGCGTGCCACCCCGAACTTAGGGTTTGGCACTGTTTTGGCTATTTTGTTCCTTTTTGATGGATGGAGGGGTACGAAGATGATAGAAGAAGTGTAGAAGAGAGTTCAGATCAGAATGCAACTTGATTTACAATTCAGTGCACCGAGTTTTTCTCTTTATCAAACTCTGATCAAATAATGACTTGATGAGGATCCGGTGGGGATTCCATGTTGTTGTTCCACTAGTCAGTTAGGAAGCACAATGTGTTTGATCCCTATCAGTTCGACAAACACTTGTCATTTTTGCATAAGTATCATGATGTTATGAATCATAAGCTTCACAAGATGATTTCTATCAAAAGGCTAGTTTTCAGTAAAGGTCCTTTTGAGGATCTTCTTCGAATAAGGAGGGTGTAATGATTCCAAATGCATAAAGATTAAAACAAAGAGTGTCAAAACCATCCGGTATCTGTTCAATTTCTTTGAAACTTTAAAATTTTGATAATTATGTTTGAAATTTTGAAAATTTAGGTCAAAAATGCATAGGTCAAAAATGTGACGATGAAATCTTAAGTCTAAATTAGATGGGTGAAGGTGGAAAGTAAGATATGTACCACCCACCCTCCACCCCAAACTTAGAAATTTGCTCATCCCGAGCAAACTCTAAATCTGAGATGGAGGGGAAACTTCATGCTGGTTGGACCACGAGATGTGGTTGCATTCCAAACAGTGTGCGTCCTCCATCTGAAAATCTAGAAAAGAAAGATCAATCAGAACTCAAGTTAGCATCTCGCGATGTGAATTTTATTTGGTGAAAAATTATCTAAAAAGTAAAAAAAATTAATGAAAATTTTCTAATTCAAAATTAAAACTAAATACGAATTTATTTATCGGGTTGCCTCCCGACAAGCACCTTTGTTTTATGTCAATGGCTCGACTTGATATCTTCAACTTCACGGTGGTTCCTTTGGATTGGAGAGATCTATTATTGCTTCTGTGCTTATGTCGGCTGTGGTGAAATATCTTTTTAAACATTGACCGTTCGCCATGAATTTTCCTGACTTTTCACTCCATAAAGAGAAAGCACCATGTGGGGAGATACTTTTGACAATGTACGGTCCAGACCATCGAGAGCGGAGTTTCCCTGGGAATAACTTGAACTTTGAGTTGAATAGCAGAACTTGGTCTTCCACTTGTATGTCTTTTCTTTTTAGATGACCATCATGCCAAAGTTTGGTATGTTCTTTGTAGATTCATGCATTCTCATAAGCTGTCATCCTGAGTTCGTCCAGCTCTTGGAGTTGTAGAATCTTGGCTTGGCCTGCTTCTTTCATATCAAAATTTAGTTGTTTTATTGCCCACCATGCCTTGTCTTCCAGTTCGACTGGTAGGTAGCAAGCCTTTCCATATATTAATTGAAAAGGTGTAGTCCCGAGGGGAGTTTTATAAGCAGTTCGATAGGCCCATAATGCGTCGTTGATTTTCACTGACCAATCCATCTGATTGCGGCCTACAGTTTTTTCCAGAATAGCCTTTAGTTGATGGTTAGAAACCTCTACATGTCCACTTGTTTGTGGATGGTAGGGCGAGGCTACCTTGTGCGTTACACCATACTTTCTCAGTAACGCTTCAAAGCTTCTTTCTAGAAAATGTGACCCACCGTCGGATATCATAGTTCATGGTACTCCAAAACGGGGGAAGATAATATCTTTGAATAATTTGATGACGGGTTTGGAATCACTAGTGACGCTTGGTATGGATTCAACCCATTTTGAGACGTAGTCTACCGCTACTAGGATGTATGAAAATCCATGAGAAGATGGTAATGGACCCATGTAGTCCACCCCCCAAACATCAAATATCTCTACTTCCTGCCACATATTCAATGGCATCTCATCTCTCTTTGTTATATTGCCATATCTTTGACATTTGTCACATGATAGGACAAAGCCATGGGAATCTTTGGATATGGTTGGCCAAAAGAACCCACATTACAAAACTTTTATAACAGTTTTCTTCAAACTCATATGGTCTCCGACTGGGCCAGAGTGACAGTGCTCTAGAATAGATTGAGCTTCTTCCTCAACGATACATCATCTATAAAGACCATCAACACATATCTTAAAGAGATATGGCTCATCCTAGTGATATTGCTTCACATCATGCATGAATTTCTTCAGCGCATTCCCGATGCATTAGGGATGAATAGCCCCAACAACAAGGTAGTTCACATTATCTGAGTACCACGGTGTGGCTTTTGAGACCTTCATTAGTTGGTCATCTGGAAGGGAATCATTAATCAGGATCTTCTCTGTATCCAGAGTGTGGATGCGACTGAGGTGGTCTGCTACCACATTCTTTGTACCCTTTTTATCTCATATTTCAAGATCAAATTCTTACAGGAGGAGAATCCATCTTATTAACCTAGGTTTTGCATCTTTCTTTGCCAGAAGGTAACAAATGGCAGCGTAATCTGTGTAGATAATGACCTTTGAACCAATTAGGTTGGATCTGAACTTGTTAAAGGCATATACGACTTCCATAAGTTCTTTCTCAGTAGTAGCATAATTCCTCTGAGCTTCATTGAGGGTCTTCGATGCATAATAGATCACATAATGTTTCTTTTCTATACATTGGCCCAAGACAACACCTACATCATAATCGCTTGCATCACACATGATTTCAAAAATGTGGTCCCAATTGAGAGCTCTAATGATGGGTGTTGTTGTAAGGGCATGCTTCAGTGTGTTGAAACTTTTAACACATTCTTCATCAAAATTTGAATTCAGCATCCTTTAGTAACAAGTTTGTCATTGGCTTGGTTATATTTGAAAAGTCCTTTATAAACCGTCTATATAATCCTGCATGACCTAGGAATGCTCGAACTTCCTTTACATTGATAGGGATAGAGAGCTTGGAAATCACTTCAATCTTGGCCTTATCTACTTCAATACCTCGGTTACTGACCCTATGGCCCAGGTGAATGCCTTCTTTAACCAGAAAATGACACTTCTCCCAATTCAGCACAAGATGTGCTTCTTCACATCGCTTGAGAACAAGGGAGAGGTGTTTTAGACACGAATCGAATGAATCTCTATATATAGAAAAAGCATCCATGAAAACTTCCATAATTGTTTTGGTTAGACCGACGAATATGGTAGCCATGCAACGCTGGAAAGTTGCAGGTGCGTTACAGAGGCCAAATGACATTCTTCTAAATGCGTATGTTCCGAATGGGAAGGTGAAGGTGGTTTCCTCCTGGTCATCTGGATGTATGGGTATTTGATAGAATCTAGAGTAACCATCGAGGTAACAGAAGTATTCTTGATGAACCAGCCGTTCTAATACTTGATCAAGAAAAGGCATTGGAAAATGATCCTTTCGAGTTGCCTTGTTTAATTTCCTATAATCAATGCACATCTTCCATCCTGTTACTGTTTGAGTGGGGATGAGTTCATTATTTTCATTTCGTATCACTATTGTTCCACCTTTCTTGGGGACCACATGCACTGGGCTCACCCATGGTGAGTCTGATATTGGATAGATAATTCCAGCAATGAGAAGTTTAATGACCTCTTTACAGACTACCTCCTTCATATTTGGATTTAGTTTCCATTGATGTTCAATAGTTGGCTTGTGATCTTCCATCATAGGGATCTTGTGCATACACAACACTTGACTAATCCCAGAGAGGTCATTCATTTTGTATCCAATCACTTTCTTCCTCTCCTTCAATTCTTTCAGGAGTTTATCTTCTTGTTTGGATGTAAGATTGAAATTTATTATTACTGGACAAACCTTGAGGTCATCCAAAAATACATACTTCAGTCCCTCATGCAGGGGCTTCATTTCGGGGGCTTCTGATATTTCACATGTTTCTTCAGTAGCTTCCTCAACTTTGAGTTCCTCACAAGTGGCCTCAACATTTTCTTTTGTAGAGTCGAGGGATTCGATGCAATCCTTTACTTGTTCATCAATAGGTTCATCAAGGGATGGATCCATTAGAGCGACTTCTAATGGATCGTCTGATTCATGATTCTCTTGAGTCAGAAGTGGCATCTACTGTATGCAATCAATCAGATAGACTTCTTCTTGCATACTTGGTCTTCTCATGCTTTCAAAAACTTTAAATTTGAGAGTTTCCTTGCCTAATATAAGCAACAAGGTTCCTGCTTCAACATCAATTAGGACTCTTGCAGTGGTGAGGAACGGACGTCCAAAGATGAGAGGATATTTGGCATTCTCTTTTATGTCCATCATCACAAAGTCACACGGAACATAGGAATCTTTTCCTACCTTGACAGGTACATCCTCAATAATTCCTAATGGGTGTTTTATCGAATTGTCTGTGAGTTGTATGGTCATGCCAATTGGAAGAAGTTCAGCAAACCCTAGCATTTTGCAAAGACTGAGTGGCATTATGGAGATGCTAGCACCAAGGTCTGCCAGTCCTTTCTTGCATGAAAAATCACCGATATGGTAGGAAATCCTAAAAGATCCTGGATCTTTCTGCTTCTTTGGCATCTTACTCTGGTTGATATCTGAAGTAGTTTTAGCTAACTTGACTATCTCATATTCTTCAGTTATATATTTCCTGGTGAGGAGAGACTTTAAGTACTTTGTCCATGCTGGTATTTCAGCCAGCACATCCAAAAAGGGTATATCAACATGAAGTTTCTTCATAGATTCTTTAAACTTAATGAATCGAGTATCAAGCTTAGTTTGCCTCAAACGAGAAGGGAACGGTATATGAGGCTTGTATATAGGAATATCAGGTTCTGGTGTTTCAATTTCTTCATCAATAGGTTTCTCATGACTTTCCTTGTCTATCTTATCATCAGTTACTGGTTCTTTTGGTTGAGACTCTGAAGTTGTGGAGTCTTGTATAATCATGGGTTCACCCTCATCTATAATAACTATAGGTGGCCTAGTTTTGGTTCGTTTCACTTCACTCTTGCTCTTCCTTTTCCAGTCTTCTCCGGAATATAGGGTAGGGGTGAAGTTGAACCTATTTTTTGTGAAACCGCAAAATCGAGTTCAACACTTTCCGCGAATCCCCTTCTCCTTCCTTCAAAGTATAGGCATAGGTTGTCGCAAGCCATGCTCGAAGCAACCCCAAGAAGAGATGGATTGAAAAATCGCATTGCGATTGGTTAAAATGGGGTGATGGAAATAGGATTCTAATCATTATATATGCGGCGTATCATCTATAAGAAGATCGAGCAAGATCACGAGCCCTGACCTGGTGGTGACCGCCTTCAGTTGTTCTGGGTGCTTAGGATTGTTTTCCGGTTGGCCAGCAAAAACCCCTACTGGTGGCTTAATGCTAGCTGCAAGTTGAGCTAGTTGGGATTCAATAGCCTTCTACTGAGCTTGTTGGTTATCTATCATAGTTTGCTGAGTTTGTAACATCTTTTCAATGGCTAATATCTTATCATCAGGTGATACGGGGCCTTCTTGTTGTCCTTGTTGTTGACAAGGAACTTGATTAAGACTCAGGTACTGGGAATTTTTCTGATAACTGTTGAAATTCCTGTTCTAAAAGTTTCCCCTATAGTTCCCTTGATTCTCAAAATTTTGTTGTTGGTTGTTATACTAGAATCCGAGTGGACCTCGTTGTTGATTGTTTGAACCAAGTTGTCGAGAGTTTTCTGCTCCTGAAGGATTTCCATATTGAAAACTAGGATGGTTTCTATTCTAATTCGGATTGTAATATCCTTGACAAGGGATGGTATTAACAACATTAATATTTTCCATTTTACCATTATCTCCTTGTCAACATACGTTGCTTAGAACAACATCGTAGAGAACATTGCATGCTAAGGTGGAATGATCAGTTCCTTTACACACTTCACAGAATAGGGAAGCAGACTTAATATGTTTTTGTTGTTGAGTGGGCGAACGTCCTCTTCCAATTGTAGCAAGAGATGATTCAATATGGTCTTGATTGACAACTAAGAGTTTTAGGGTTTCAGCAATAGACTTGTATTCGGGAGTAGCTTCAGCCATAGCTACTTTCAACACTCCTTTTCCTATAGACCTTCCCTAATTAGCTTGATTCTCAACTCCCTGGGTGACGACCCTCCATGCATTGTCGTAACTTTGGCGCATGAAGTTTCCTTCGGATGAGGAGTCTAAGAATCTCCTGATATCGTCGTCTACACCTCTATAGAAGATCTCAATGAGTTGATTCTTAGGAATCCCATGGTGTGGACGCTTGCGTAGAAGCTCTTTGTATCTATCCCATACTTCTACAAGAGTTTCTCCAGGGACTTGAGTGAAATTTGTTATCCGTCCCCTAATTTCATAGGTGAGAGAGGGAGGGTAGAACTTTTCCAGAAATACATTTTGAAGTTGTTCCCAAGTGGTTATGGGTTCACTTTGCAATGAATTGTACCAGCTTATTGCTCTATCAGCAAGTGAATACTTGAAGAGACGGAGATGAATGGCATCATCGCATACTCCATTTTGCTTTATCATGGCACATAGATCAATAAACCTCAAAAGATGTTCCTGACTATCCTCTCCTTATTTGCCATAGAATGGGCAGTTTTGAAGCAATGTGATCCAATGTGCCCTAATCTCAAAATTGGCAGCATTGATGGGAGGAGGTTGTACTAGATGATGAACATTAGCAACTTTGGGGATCGAGAACTCTCTAAGATCCTTTTGTAGTTCTACTGCTTGTGCCACTGCTTGTGTTGCTTGAATTTCTTCTTGAACTGTGGCTCTAGCTTCTTGCATTAATCTTTCTCTATGTGCATTAAGGGCTTGAGCCTCCCTTCAAGCTATCTCCTCTTGAGCCATTCTTGCTTGGTTCTCTCTATTTTAACAGTGAAAGGTTCTGTCAATCTCTGGATCAAAGCTGGCAGTGATTCTGGGACTGTTCAAATGGTGCATGCACTAATCCTTATGAAGTACCTGAGATAGAAAAATTTCGAAGGTGAGATCCACAGGGTAGAGTCAAATTCAAGTGAATGATCAATAGTTTCAAAAAGAAAAAGCAAAATCCTAGATTAGCCTTAAAAGAACTAGATTTGACTAACTGATTCCGTTGTCCCCGACAACGGCGCCAAAATTTGACGTGGGAATTATCGCAGTAACAAACTCACTCGGGGTTGAAATCCCCGAGCTTTTACCAAAACCTCATGCAATAATACCACCTGCAAGCGGACGGGTCTTATCATAGTAAACGATCGAATCCCAAAGGATAATGTTTTTTAAGAATCTTTGTCAGTCGATTCTAGCTCAAGTAAGACTAATATTTAGAACGATTGGTTGGCTTGTGGTTAATTAAACTAAATGTAGGAAAGTAAAGGAGCAGAATTAAAGTTGGGTCTTGATTAAATGATATGGAATCACTGGGATGGTACCGGGTTTCACCACCACTGCACATGCAAACACATCCAAACACATAACATCCAAGAAAGCATCTAACTATCCAAATGGAGCTGCTGCAAAACCCCCCATACGGGTGTTAGGCTTGCATAAGAATCACCTTAGGTATTAAATGTCTCGTCACCATCTGGTTCATATACTTACGGCTCCGGAGATACAACATCCAACTAAGGTCGTGGTCCTCCCAAAGGGATGTTTAGACCACAGAAGTGTCACCGAAGGTTAGATGGCTCGTCCCCTCACGGATCATTCACTTACTACCTCAAGGAATTCTATCATATTTCTAATCAAGGAGTCGAACTTTTTAAACCGCCATTCCACCCTACATATAGAAGATTTTGCAATATAGGGAAGAACATGATGAAAGCAAGTAGATAATCAACTACAAACATACCAATTAACAACAAAATGAAAAGTTATATACATTGCCTTGGAATGTTAAATGAAAAGACATGAATGCATGGGCAGCGGGGCTAGTCCCTGCACCCCAGCAAAAAAGGACTACTCTCTCATGATGTGAGAAATAAGAAGAATAATAAAGAGAGAGGAATCCGCCATGAGCATGATGCAGAAGGTAGTCATAGCTCGGTGAAGATGATGCGGTCTTCTACGTCATGTCGAAGCAGAACTAGAAGAATGAGGGATGCCAAGATAGACCGGTCAGTCTTTCTCACTCCTCCTTTCTTCTCTTCTCAGTCTCCTTTAGTTGTAGTAGGAACAACAAGTGAAGTGGCTATGTTGACGGAACTGGATCAGACCTGTGTATAGGCAGCCTGTCGGCGTCCCGAAACCGATGCCCAAATGAGGACCATGTTGGTCCTATTTATAGGCACAGGTCTGGCCCTCATGCTTTTGGTGTGAGTCCAAACGGTTTGCTATTTTAAGTGTCCAAATAGTTTTGGTAAATATATATTTCAAACGGTTTCATTGCAAACCCACTTTATTAAATGGTTTGGTGATCATACGGTTTGATACAAACCGACCAAACGGTCTTGTTTTACTACCATTTTGTCATTCGGTTTGGTACTCCATTCGATTTGCATGCAATTTCTTAAACGGTCTTCATGCAGCTCGAGAAAATGGTCTTCACGTTGCTTTCATGCTAATGGTCTTCGCTATCCGCTTTATCAAACTATTTTAGCCAAACTTTCCCCCAAATGATCTGCATTGTTGCCTGCATACGGTTTGGCTTTTGTGCAGCAAACGGTCTGCATTTTCGGTACAATTGTGGCCATATGGTCTTGTATAGTCAGCCTTTTCAAACGGTCTTTCTATGATTTCAATCAGTCTCTGTAAACCGATTGCTACCCATCATTTCTTCACGGTCTTGAACTTTAGGGAAGCAACCGGTCTTGCTTTACTTGCCTTTCCAACCGGTCTACATTTCTTGCAGACTCATGCACGTGCTTAATCAATTGGTTTGGTAGAGCTTCACGGTCTCACAGCTTCCCTTTTTCAAATGGTTTAGTTGCATTATGCAAACAGTTTTTCTTTATTCGGTCATGCATGCTGCTCAAAAGACCAAATGGTCTTGGGGCCGTCTTATCAATCGGTCTTGCTCGCATGTGATATGCAAACGGTCTTCAGCTGCTGTGACCATTCGGTCTACGCAGTAGATTGCTCAAACGGTCCTCAATGTTGCTCAATCCCTCGCAACCAAATGATCTTTGTGACTTTGGCATCCAACTGATCTGCTGCTCCTGCCCATACAATTTCGATCATTCAACCAAAAAGTCTTTACATCGACCTTCAAACGGTTTCAGCAATGGCGTGTTCAAACGGTCTGAGACTGTGCTTCGTCACACGTCGCTGGTGGAGTTTGAGCGGGTGCTGCAAGTGGAGCAAGTGGTAGACGGAGGAGATGTCGGCAACGTTTGTGTGCTCGACGCTGGCTGTGGATTGACCAGAGAAGATAATGATGGAAGCGGCGCTAGGTGGTTACTGAGGCAGGGAAGGTGAGCTATGCTAGGGTTAGCGGCAGAGATGCAGGTTGCTGGAGGAGGAAGGGAAGAAGAAGAAAGGAAGCAAGTTCCCTTGCTATCGAGCTGGCTAAAGTAGGTGTTAGGGTTTTGGCTGGAGGAAGAGGAAGAATGAAAGAAGGTGGTGCAAACGGTCTTGAGCAAGACCGAAAGGACAGATCGAGATGGAAATTGTTTTCCTAGATGAAATTTGATTGTAGATCCATAATCTGACGGTGTAGATAGGTAGATGTCCAAACAGTCTTTAATGATAGTGATCCAAATGGTTTTGAGGTGAGGTTGTCATACGGTCTTGAGACCATATGGATGAAACCATTTGGTCGAGATCGGATGGATCAAACCAAATGGATGAGACCGTTTGGTCAAACCGAATGGATGGAACCGTTTGGTCAGACTGATTGGTCAGAACCAAGGGTGAGTGAAGGTGGATCTAGGGTTGAGAAAGGTGGGTCCCAGTTGATTGTTCAACCTCATCAAGTCCTGCATAAAATTGATATAAACTCAGTTAAGAACCTTCATAATTGAATCAATTAAGTAATTTTGCACTTTGTGATACATTTTAATATTTAATAAGTGAAATTGAATGTATTGAGTTGAATTTGACCCAATATGGTAATTGAAATTCCTGATGAATATGCATTCATCAGGGATACACTTCTTTACTTCAAGCTGGAATAGCTGGCGTGTTCCTGTTTCGTCAGTTAGGCATAAGTCGTTGAACAACATCAGAAGGGTGATGTAGGGTTGTCCAATCTTCTTCTATAAGATAGGGATGTAAGATAATGCCACTATCATAGCTAAACACCCTCCAACCTTGACCAGGTCTCGTAGGTCGTCGAGGGGGATAACTGCATTATCTTTCTCGTAGATGACATATTCAGTGTTAGAATCAGCTAGATGTAGAAGTATTTGGTTGACCTGTTCTTGCGATAGAGAACTGCATGCGGAATGGTCAAAATTGCTAATGGCGGAGTTGGGGATGACAGGTGAAGTAGGAGCATCTTTAACGACGAGTACGAATTGTAAATGCTATATCTGCTTGCCTGCCCT
Source organism: Alisma plantago-aquatica (assembly GCA_963693085.1). Taxonomy (NCBI): domain Eukaryota; kingdom Viridiplantae; phylum Streptophyta; class Magnoliopsida; order Alismatales; family Alismataceae; genus Alisma; species Alisma plantago-aquatica. Next base: position 28,427,450 of record OY856410.1, read on the forward strand.
AAAGACGTCAAAGGAGCCCTCGACTTCATTTCTTTGAGGACTGCTGGGTTGAGAAGAATGGGAGTCAGAATCAGAACCAGTTTCTGTCTCCAACAGGTCCTCTGGAAGCTCTGCATCTCATAAATAGTGCTTGTCTTTTATCAGCAACAATGTGTAGATGCTCATTAGTTGATAGAAATCTTGGTCCTGGAGTTGTTGTATATATATGAAGATGTTTAGCATCTCTATGGCACACAAGATGATGAAAGCACTATTTCCGCTCCCCGGGTCTTGTTGAACTGGGAAGTCTTTGATCCCGTAGAAGTTTCAGACGCCGTTGTGGCATCAGATGCCTTGTTTGATGACCTGGTGGAGGCGCAGAGGTAGGAGCCTAAGGTTGATGTCTTCATGGCGGAGGAAGATCTGCTCCAGATGTGGGACCTCCATGCTGCAACAACTCAACAATGTAACATCATGGGAGCGGAGGTCAACCATGCAGAGGAACCAGTATCCCCTATGCTTGTGGGTAGCCAACACCAAGTCAGGGTTGTTCTCTTCTATATGCTTCAACATGTCAACCACCATACGTGTGTTATCGACCCTTGCTAGCAGTCACCTGACCAAGGCTGGGGTGGCATTGTAGATCAGCTGTCAGCCTATCTTGATGGTGATATTCTAAATCATGGAGCCCTCCAGGATCTTGAATAGAATCTTCCCCACGATGGCTTCTAAGCGGAACATCCCTTTGAGTGCTCGGTGTCATACAGAGAAGTACTCGTCGCTCCAGACAATAGCTTCTTCTTCTCCTTGTGGCCTCAGGACCACATTCAACAATTGTTGGTCACGGATTGTGAGGTAGCCAATGGTGCGTCTGTCAAAGTCGACCATCTAAAAAACTGGGATCTCAGACGACACATAAAATGTGTCAACTGCCGAATTCTTCGCTCTCGAGAGTTTCTCAGCAAACGAGCTATATAGATCACCCCTCTCTCCCTTAGATGAATCCTCCACTAGGCCTTCAAGCATTTCTTCTATGGAATCAGTTGGCTCTAGCGGTTGAGGGGTTGCAGATGCATCAACGTTACAAGTACTCCCTTGTCCTATGGGGGCCTCATTGGCGGTTTTGTTCATTGTCTCCTCCTCGGGTGTTGTTGATGGTCCGCTGTCATTGAATGAGGACAATGAGCTAGTGGAGGAAGATTATGATGATGATGGTGGAGAGGAGGGTGCCAGTGGTGAAGGAAATATCTAAGAATGCCTTAATTGGTGATGGGTGTCCCTTTCATCGAGCCTCCATTCAATGGCATCTAGGCGTTGGAGCGCCGCCTGCATCGTGTTGTTCATCGCCTTTAGTTGGCCTGGGAGACCAATTAGAGTCACCAGTTGACACTCCTGCTTTCCTAGCCTCTGTTGGAAGACCTGAAACTTGTGGGTTAGGGAAGCAAATGTAGCACTGTGGTTTCTTGTTACCTCCCACAAGTTGTCGAATTTGAAGCTAAAGGCTTGCCCTAATGAGGAGGGGACTACCACCGATCAGGTCCGGCTTTGTGTAGGACTACTCACATTGGCAGCATGGCTTGATGAATATGCATTGTCTGTTGGGCCCATGTCCACCAGGATAGTACGCGAGGGCATGGCCTCCGGGTGAGGAGTTGGCACCCTTGTGGCAGCCTCTATCTCCTTAGTATGGGGTTGTGGAGAAGGTGGAGGAGTGGGCATATGTTGATCGACCATCTGGCTCTTGGCTTCCTCCTCCATGGCAACCATTGGTGTTGAGGGTGGTGGTATCGGGGTCTGCTGGATAGACCTGAGCTCCAAATCCAAGAGCTCAATGAACACCTCTTCACTGTTGTGAGAGGTATCCGACTGCACCAAGGCCTCTGCCATTTCCGGTAGAGCTAAAGCTTGGGGTATTGCGGCTAGTGCTTCTACAACAGTAGCTTCTGAGGCGATGACCGTTGTGATGGCCTCAGTGCTGACGATGACCTCCCTGATGATCAGCACTTCTTCTATAGTCGCGGAGGGTTTCGTTGTGATCACCACGGCTAGTTCGGTGGCGGAAGTAGTGATGGTGGCGGTTTTGGTGGCGGTTGTGGTTGGCTCGACGGCGGTGGAGACTGGCGAGTCTTCAAGGATGATTGTCGATGATTTGTCCCACAGAGCGTCGAGAGGTTCGGGCCTCCCTGTCGCAGCCATCCTTTTTTTGGATGGTCATTGTGGCAGTGTAGGTTGCTTCTATGGTCAGAGCTTGGACCTCTGTCATCGTAAAGACTAGCTTCTCTACATCATAGTTGACGCAGAGTGGGAGGGACATGATGATTTTTGTCTTCGCGAACTTGTAGAAGAGGCGACAACCTTCCGTCTTGATTATGTTCACCCTGGTGAGGAACTTTATGTCAATCTTGTCGTCGCCCATGGTGCGCAACAGGCTGAGTGGATCCCTCGGGTACCCAAGCCCTACCACTATGAGGTTGACGACCCCTCCCATGTTGTATTCTTTGGTGGCGTCCTTTATAGGATGAAGACGGTTTAGTAGGAAGTGCCCCAGGTTTATCGGCTTGCCTTCCATCATGTACCAGATTAGGTGCAGCTCTTCAGTGTAGAGATTGCTTGTCTCCTATTTGCTTAAGAGTAGACTCACCACGATCTTATGCACAATCCTCTAGAAGCAGGAGTGGACCGCCACCACCTTACTTCCCGGCTTGATAAAGGACTCACCCGTCAGCTTCCTCCATAGGCTGACCAGGTCAAAGCCATCACCATCGGTGATTCATGCACTGTTGTTGAGCAATTCTTGCTCAGCCTCGTTGGAGGAGAAGATCTCATTGAGCAGCTTCTCCGTTATGTCATGCTCGACATTGTAGAGGCCCCCTGTAGTCTGTCTGCCCTGCCGAACCTTTTGCTCTCCTCTGGTGTGTTTGGAACTTGGTGGAGGGAGGAGATGAATTCCTTCTGTAGCTTGGTGTAGGAGGCGGAGAAGATGAAGCGTATCTTCTGGAGTCTGACAACTTTAAGACATTTTCTAGTCTGTTCAAGATACCAATCTGCCGGAAGGATGCTTGCTGGCAGAACCGGGTTGGGCGGTAAACTTTTACCGCTATCTCGTTGTAGTTCCTTTGGTGCTCTTCGTCTCTCGACACAAACTGGCCTGGTAAGTGGGTCAGGACCATTGGTTCTACCGTCGTGGTCGGGGCTGAGGTTGCTTCAACTCTGGGTCACTTCTCGGCCTCAGAGGGCCCATCCGTCTCTAGATTAGGGCATTTCTACCCAGTGGTAGCTTCAGCTGTGGCCTCGGGGTTGATCCTCCATCCTTATTCGTCGACTTGAACAACAGTCTGCTTGGTGCGTGCCATTTTCTTTAATGATTGGATACAGAAATTGAATCAAAAAGAGCCATTGGACCTAAACTTTATTTACCCGATACCGGGAGTTAGTAAAAGAAAGTGTGTCGTCCGATATGGGTTGGGTGATACATGCAAAAACCAGTATCGGGTCAGGACTTATGGAAATATGGCACGCAATACGTGAGTGCTCAATATCGAGAAAACCAATACGCTCCTCAAACGAAACTCAAAATAAACTGTTATCACGTAAAGGAGAAAATGATACATTGGTGAAGTCAGTATGGTCTAAGCGATATGTGTGTCGCTCGTGGAGTATTAGGTAACTCTATTTAACTGAGTATGCACGATATGGATGCTCGGTAAACGTGTCATGCAATATGCGTGTTGTGTGGCTCGGGTGTAAGCACAATAACAACTCTAAGTAATAAGATAACGGAAACACAATAGACGCCATGCCCATCAGAAATGCGTGATACATTGTGTCGTGTGATACTCGTGTCACGCGATACTTGTGTTGCGTGATACTCGTGTCGCGTGACACAGATGAAAGTGTGGCGAAGCAATCTGAATGACAAGGTCACCGACACACGATCAGAGTCTTTACCCGACATAGATGTGTATTTCATTGTGTCGCGTGATATGCGTGTCGCGTGGCATAGGCATAAGACCGATGCAAAACAAAATGATAGGAAAGTCGGAACGCTTGGCGCAGTAAGCAGAAAACTCAATATGTGTTTAAAGGTTCTGCCTGACATGGGCAAGAACACGATACGGTTGGCGTGCGATAAGGTTGTCGATACGATCTGCGCGACACACAGTTACGCGGCATGAAGGGCGTCATGGGTTTTTATCTTTATCAACAGGAAGATGGGGAATGCGACACGAAAGTCGATAGGCTGGAAACCGGCATGGGAGCTTAAGTTAGCAAGAGATTGCACGATACATGAGCAAAAGTTGTGGTAGCTTTGGTAACCCGACACGGTTAATCTCGAGCTGCTATATATAACCGTCCGCGAGTGGGGTAAAGAGGGTAAAAACAAGGACATGTGTTGTGCATACATGTGAATCGTCTTCTAAAGCACAGTAAAATTTGTCTAATCATGTCACGTCGTGAAACTTTTGAGAAGGTGGTGCATCGTGCATAAGATGTGTTGGGCGGTAAGAACGTGTTGCTCGATATGCTTTACCTGATGTGCTCCTCACACGACATGGGCCTGCACGACACACACGTCGCGCGTTACACGATACATGTGTTGGGCGACAAATTTTCCTGACACAACTCTGGGCAGAAGTGAAGGAACTCTGACGCGTTGCGATGTGCGTGATATGTCAGGACGATACAGATTGGGTGACACAGCAGCCCGACACACTATTTAAGGGTGATATGGCTGGGCGTGTTACTGCCTGTCATGCCTTTACAAAAACTGGGAAAACTTTGAAAGAAGCAGTCGCGTGATAAATGCCAACATGGTTTTAGTGACATGTTATCAAAGAACCTGGCACGCAGATCAAAATAAATGTATCATGCATGCTCGATATGTTATCAAAAAAATTAAAGAGAACTTATCAAGGATGAAGAACCAAAAATTAGAAGGCGCTTGATGTGTAAAACATCATTGGCTTAAGGGTAAACTTCAGCCTTGGTTAATATTACACACCAAGGTGGTAAAACTAAGTCGGTGGCCCAGGAAATAGAGTCTGCACACGTGGCAGACTCGGGCATTATTACAATGAGAGTGTTCATAATGTTCTTTGCAGGAAAAGTAAATAGCATCCTATTCTAGGAAAGTAAAACTTGGGCTGCCTCCCGAGGAGCGTTGTGGTTTCTGTTGTTAGCTCGACATCTTTGAATTTTATTATGCTTCTTCAGTAGGTGTAGCTTTGACATCGTACAGGGGCAACTCAAACGTCCTTATGAAAGATTCATCTTCATAGAACCTCTTTACTCGATGTCCATTGACTGGGAAGACCGTCGTTGGATCTTCTTTGTCATATAGTTGCATCATTCCTAATGGATACATCTTCACTACTACGAATGATCTGGACCACCTAGTCTGCAGTTTCCCAGGAAAAAGTCAAATAGAAGATTTAAACAATAAAACTTTGTCACCTTCCTTGACGTCTTTCTTCTGTAGGTGGGAATGATGCCAGAATTTTGTCCTCAGCTTGTAGATTCTTGCATTCTCGTAGACGTGAATCCTAAGTTCTTCAAGTTCTTGGAGCTGGAGGAACCTCTTCTTTCTGGCTAGCGACGGATCCATGTTGAGACGTTTAATGGCCCAAAAAGCCTTGTGCTCCAACTCAAAAGGTAGATGAAATGCTTTCGAATATATCATATGATAAGGTGTGGAACCGAGCAGCATCTTATATGATCTTCTATATGCCCATAGAGCATCATCTAGCTTGGCTGACCAGTCTTTGTGAAACTTCCCGACTGTTTTCTCCAATATCTTCTTGATTTGTCGGTTAGAAACTTCAACTTGACCAGACGTCTATGGATGGTATGGGGTGGCGACTTTGTGTCGAACGCCATATATGTGTAGGAGCGACTCAAATTGCCTCTCAGTAAAGTGATATCCACCATCACTGATAACAGTTCTTGGTACTCCAACCTGGGAAAGATTATCTTTGTAAAGCATTTTACAACTACCTTAGCATCATAGGTGGTGGTGGGTACAACTTCTACCCACTTGGAAACATAATTCACTGCAACAAGGATGTACTTGAAACTGTATGATGAAGGGAAAGGTCCCATGTAGTCTATCCCCCATATGTCAAAAATTTCCACTTCAATCCATTCTGACATGGGCATCTCATTCCTACGGGAGATATTCATGGTTCTTTGACACTCGTTGTAGGCTTTGACAAAGGCATGAGCATCTCTAAAAAGAGTGGGCCAATAAAAGTTGGACTAGAGAACCTTGGTCACAGTTCTTTTAGCTCCCAAGTGCCCTCCATAGGGAGAGGAATGACACTCAAATAAGATCTTTGGGGCTTTGTCCTTGGGTATGCATCTCCTATATAATCCATCGGTGTAATGTCTGAACAATAGATGATCGTCCCAGTAATAGTTCTTCAGGTCTGAGAAGAGCTTCTTCTTCTGATTGTATGACATTTCTAGGGGTAGTTGTTTGCAGACTAGATAGTTACAGAAATCGGCATACCATGGCCCTTCAGGATTGGCCATCTTGGCAGCATAGATTGCTTCATCTGCATAACTTTCATTGATCGGCAGCAGGTGGTCATCCACCACCCTAATCCTTGATAGGTGGTCGGAGACCATGTTCTCAGAGCCTTTCTTGTCTATTATCTCGTGATCAAACTCCTGTTGCAGCAATGCCCAACGTAACAGCTTAGTCTTAGCATCTTTTTTTGCATCAAATACTTGATAGCCCCATGGTCGGTATGAACAACCACTTTAGAACCCACAAGGTAAGATCAAAACTTATCAAATGCATAGACAATTGCTAGAATTTCTTTCTCGGTGGTGGTGTAGTTCATCTGTTCTTTGTCTAGCATCTTACTGGCATAGAAGATCACATGGTGCTTTTTATCTTTCTTTTGCCCAAGGACTGCGCCTATGGAAAAATCACTAGCATCACACATAAGCTCGAAGGGAAGATTCCAATTGGGGGACTGGAGAATAGGTGCTGAGACCAAAGCATCCTTCAAAGTGGAGAATGATGTCAGGCACTCATCTATGAAATTAGATTTCACATCCTTCGTCAGCAGATTTGACAGGGGCTTCACAATCTTCAAGAAGTCCTTGATAAACCTTTGGTAGTAACCGACATGTCCCGAGAAACTTCTGACTCCTATAACAGACATGGGTGGAGGAAGCTTTGCTATCGCCTCCACCTTAGATGGGTCAATTTTGATGCCTTTAATGGACACCTTATGTCCCAGAACTATCCCTTCATGTACCATAAAATGACACTTCTCCCAAATAAGGGTGAGACTCTGTTCTTCACATCTCCTCAGCACCAGAGACAGGTTATTTAGGCAATCATCAAAAGAACTACCATAAAAACTGAAGTCATCCATAAAGACTTCTGTTTTATTATCTAGGAAGTCTGCGAAAATGGCGTCCATGCACCGTTGAAAGGTTGCGGGTGCATTGTAGAGCCCAAAGGGCATTCTTCGGAAAGCAAACATTCCATAGATGCATGTGAAGGTAGTCTTCTCCTGGTCGTCTGGATGAATGGGGATCTGATAGAACCCCAAATAACTATTCAACTAGTAAAAGTAAGAGTGGTGGGTCAAGCGCTCAAGCATCTAGTCGATAAACGGGAGAGGGAAGTGGTCCTTGTGAGTGGCGGTGTTGAGCTTTCGGTAATCTATACACATCTGCCAACCAGTGACGGTCTTAGTGGCAACCTCAAATCCATTATCTCCTTTGATTAATGTCATGCCTCCCTTATTTGGGACTACATGAATGGGGCTCACCCACGTGTTGTCACTAATGGCGTAAATGATTCTAGTGTCTCAGAGCTTCACAACCTCCTTGCTGACCACCTCTCTCAGCTTTTCGTTCAACTTCCGTTGCGGCTGGGCGTAAGGTTTGGAATTTTCTTCTAAGTGGATCATGTGCATACACACATAAGGGCTGATCCCTCTTAGGTTTCCAATCGAGTAACTCAGGGATTTTCTCCATAGCTTCAGTTCCTCAAGCAGCTGTTCTTTCTGACTGTCAGTCAGCTTTGAGTTGATGATGATTGGATTCATCTTTCCTTCATCCAAAAAATGGTACTTCAAACCTCTCGGAAGAACCTTCAACTCGGGTGGGGTCTTGTCTTCTTGTTTTTTGGAAGGATCACTTCGTAGGGTATCATACATCATTGTCTCCATTGGGTCTTCTGCTTTGGATAGATCTTCGGCTTCTAAAAATACTAGTGTTCCTTCACTTCCGGGTCCTCGACCACTTGTGCTTCGCCATCTAAGGTGCACATCAGTGGGTCTACCATAGGTTTTTCTTCCCTTACCTCATTGAAGAGCTATTGATAGATTTTTATGAAATAAGATGACTCAAATAATGAGGGGGCTTTCATACAATCATAGATGTTGAAGTCGATGTGCTCTCTTCCAACCCTGATTATTATCATGTATGCTTCTACGTCAATGAGTGCTCTACCTGTTGCAAGGAAGGGTCGCCCGAAGATAATGGGGTAGCTAGGATCTTCCATGGTGTCAATCAAAATGATATCACAGGGTATAAAGAACCGCCCAACTCTAATGGGCACGTCTTCGACCACTCCAACTGGTCTGGTGAAGGTGTGATCCACAAGCTGAATTCTCATATTGGTGCTCACCATATCGGTGAGTCCTAACCTCTTTGCAAGGGATAAGGGCATTAAGTTGATACTTGCTCCCAGGTATGCCAAACTTTTGCAGGTTATGTTGTCCCCCACCTGGAAGGGGATGACAAATGCCCCATGATCTTTCTTCTTAGAAGGCATACTTTCCTTGACAAAAGAACTAGACATTTGAGCTAGTTTCACAGTTTCGACGTCTTCACCTCTTTTATTTCTCGAGATTAAGTCTTTTAGGAACTTTGCATATGTGGGCATCTCCTCGATAGCATCCAAGAATGATATGTCGAGGTGCAACTTCTTTACTGTAGCCAAAAACTTCTCGTATCTCTTCTTCAACGGTGCCTTCACCAAACTTATGCGGGAAAGGTATGCGAGGTGCAAATTTTTCCAGATGCTCCTCAAAAGGGATGTCGTCAACTCATCCTTTCGTCACTTTCTTTGACTTTGTGGGTATTTCTTCCGCTTCCTTGAGGTTAACCTCCTCAGATGGCGTTGTCGTCGTTGTTTCTCTCTTCTCAATAGCTAGTTGTACCATTGTTCCTGACCGTAAGATGACCATCTTCGCGGTTTCGTTCCCACACAGATTTGCCTCGGTACTGGAGGGGAAACACCCTACTTGGTGATTGATACTTTGGGCCAGGCTTGCCAGATGCTGGTCAATCTACTTGTTGTGCTACTGGAGCTCTCTTATCTGAGTAGAAAAACCTCCCATCTATTATTGCATTAACTTGAGCAAGGTCGTGTTGTCCACAGAGCTTTTATGCAGTTTTTCATTCAAATCGTTCTGCTTCTTAGCAAAAGACATCAACTCGGTCATCATCGACGGTCGTTGTGGCTGGTTCTGTTGGAAACTTCTCTACTGTGGGAACCCTGCTTAGCGTTGCTGATTTGGTGGTCCTCCCGAAGAAGTTCCGCCCACCAGTTGATGAGAATTTTCAGCCACGCTTGTGTTCCCGTAAGAAAAACTAGGGTGATCAGGGTGCCGATACTGGATGTAGCTTACATTCTCTGTATTGTCTTCATCAGGTTTGCCTTGGATGGCCGTGTGTGGACAGAAGTTAGATAGGTGATCTGGCTCTCCACAAGTGACACAACTTCTTACTACCTCTTACCAGACTTTTCCCTTATATCCTTGCTCCTTCAAGGTTTGGACGTCAGTCACTATCTTATCTAACTTAGCCATTAATGCCTCCATCTCCTTCGATTCTCTAGGAATAGTGTGGCTCATTGACTCTCTATCGTACTCACTATCTTGCCAGTTTGTGGCCATATTGTCTATAATCTCTCTGGCCCTTTGAGCACTTAATCCCAAGAAATCACTGTCAGCTGCAACATTTAGGGATTTCCTTTCTCCGGTGCACAACCCATTATAGAAAGTAATGATCAGCTTGGATTCAGAAAAACCATGGTGTGGGCACTCCCTCTGATAGCCTTGAAACCTCTCCTAGGTCTCATGTAGGTTCTCTTAGACTTTCTGTGAGTACCTTGTTATCTTTTTTTGGCATTTGATTGTCCTTTCTATAGGGAAGAACTTGGCAATAAATGTGTTGGCTAGATGTTCCCAATCAGGGAGGCTTCCATCCTGTAGACTTATATACCACTCCAAAGATTTTTCTCTTAGAGAGAAGGGAAAGGACTGGGTAAAAATGTGGGATATTGGGATTGTTGATCTTAAAAGTCTTGAAAGTCCTCTTGAACGTTGTAAGGTAGTTGTATGGGTTCTCTTCAATGGTGTTCCCTCCAGACCGGTTGTGCTGCATCAATTGGAAGAAAGTGGGCTTCAACTCAAAGTTGGAAACATTGAGTGGTTGCTCCACTACCAGATTCCTTTCTTCATTTTCCCTGAATTGGACAAATGAACACAGGGATCGAGCCTGGGGAGGTTGCTCAGCCATGGTTAGTCAGACACATGGGGGTCTGAAGTGGTGAAGAAGTACCTGGAAAGAAAGAAAAATGTGAAGGTGTGAGTGTGTTGTCTAAATCATGTGTAGTAAATATTTGCAATATTATATGCATATATACAAGGTTTTTGGCAAAATGCAAGTAAAGCTTGAGTTCGTAGAACGGTATTTGTTGCTAATCCCTAGCAACGACGCCAAAAAATTGGCAAGCCTTAGATGTGGGTCCAAAAATCGAGACAAGTCTAGGTCATCAGACTTTAGAAATTTATAATACTTGAATGTTTAAGACTCCTACAACTAGCACAGGGTCGAAGTAGTTCGGGGTCAAACACAGGGATTGGCATAATAGCACTTTGGAACTCAAGTTTTACTTGTCTAAGCATGTCGAAAAGTCGAAGGATAAGATTTTGATGTAAAGAGAAAGAATTATGAAGAATCAAATTAAAATCCTATCTCCAAGGGGAGTTACCAGAAAGATTAATATTTGGGGTTTAGCCATTTTTATGGGAGTTTTTAAATAAAGGAAAGACGAGGAGATAAAACTATTCTCGGCATATATCACGAAGGAAGAAAACTTAATCCTAACAAAGGGCAGCGGCGTACATCCTACACCCTCTTCTCTCAAAGAAGGTGCCACTAGCCATGTACTAAATTCCCTCTCTCAAGGGTACCAAGCATAGACTGGAGCAGAAAGATAGGTCGGGGCAACCCTGATTCTAGGTACTCTCGTACACCCAAATCAGACCAAGCTCTAGAGTTTACGACATCCCTCTCTCAAAGGAGTCAAAATGAGAAACACAATTTGATAGCTAGTCAAAAGCATGATCTAGACAGAAGAGACTAGAGCTCAGATGCTATAAAGAAATCATCCAACAAAAAGGAGCCATACACAAAACAATATGAGATAAAATCCACATATTCCAATAATCGTAAAGAGATAAAAAGGGTTTAGTTACAATGCAGTAATAAAATGAAAGTAAAGCGCTGAAAAATGGAAGATATGTATCAGTCTCCTTGATTTAGGAGGTCGATATACATAGCAGCAGACACCTAAGATAACGCTAACCCGGTACCAGGTAGGAGTCCTATAGGGATACGACCGTGTCAGGTTCTTGACCGTGTAGGGTCACGAACTGTGATGGGTAAGGGGTGTATCGGGAAAGGACTCCCTACCCGATATGGTCATGTTGGGCTGCCATCCCTGTTGGACTGCAGTTGTAATGGGTAAAGGCCATATCTGGTTGGGTACCATGTCGGGTTAAGACACATATCGGATTAGCATTATCTCATGGTTCTCGAGTACCTCATGTCGGGTATAGATGGGCAAGCCATCTCAGGTTGAAGCCCAGGTAGGGACCCAACATGTTTAAGTAGCCTTGAGGGTCACGTCACATTACTTGCTTCTATCGGGTCAGGTTCTAAGTGAACTCCTCCCATCCCTCTCGGGTTGGGGGTGTGCTCACCTAGTATCTCCTGGTAGACTCTGGAACTCGATGCACTAGCTCTTGTGCTCTAAGAGTTAGTTCTCGTAGGGTTCGACCCATCCCATCATAGGCTTATAGCTGTTATTTATAGGCAGCGGGTTGGTGGGAGTTGCGGCTCTTGTTGGGCCATGTGTCCTCCGTCTGGCACCGTCCATGTGGCTTCTAAGGGGTCGATACATCTGTCGCTCGACACTCCTGGCGGGGTCGTCGCGTGCCAGGTTGCGAGTAAATCGTGCATAGTCATGCCGGGTAAGAACCTTAGTAGGCTACTGCACTGAGGGGAAGGTGTATCATGCAATCGACTTCGTCGGGTGGCGACCCATGATGAGCAAGGCACCCCATTAGGTAAAGAGTTGCATTGGCCAGGGCTCCTGTGTGACACCCTTATGCCGGATTGTCGTGCTATCGAGCAATGAACTGTGACTGGTTAGGAGGCGTGTCGCTTCATGCACCGGTTGGGTTGGGGTGGGTACCTTATTGCTGATGGGCCTGAAGGGCCCGTTAACACTCTTTTGGTGGAAAAATAAGAGAAACTCTATAAAAGATAGGAAACGTTATCAGGGGCATAGTGGATATTATTTCTATACAACAAATAAGATAAAACAGAGAGGAAGTTAGGTTTGGAGGTAGTTTTGATAGAAACATATAAGCTCTAGAAGCCATAAAATGGGTGTTATCAGGCTGGGGATGAGATGTCCGCAGGTGAGGAGTAGGAGCAGAAGTAGCACCTAGATTCTTGGAGCACAAGGATAGAACATGATAATACCTAGTGGGGTACCAACTATGATACAATTCTAAGCTTTATAGATTCATCTTTATGTTTCCATATTTAGAATTATAGACTAAATACTATGTCTCAGGATGTTAAGTTAGTTATCCATGTGATAGCCATTATGTTCCTTTTATAAGAACAATTATGAGAATGATTAATATTTCCACCTTATGTGATTGATTATATTGTTGTTATGAGAGCCACTTTTATGTAATGCCCCCTTAAGTGCACGAGTTATGGATAACTCGGTGTTGCTTCCTCTAGTGCATGTGTGTAGTTAGGGAGGGTGTTACAAAATGGTATCAGAGCAACATTATAGTTGGCCACCAGATGATCATTATTCTCAAGTTCTTATGTAGTATTTTGTCCTGTTAGATGGATCCTAAGAAGAGGTCAGATAAGGACAAAGAGCATGTAGATGGAGAAGAATGCTCTTATAGTGAGGGGAGTGATCATGCTGCCTTTGGAGGTGCTAACCCTAAAAGTAACCATAAAGCACCTCTATATGTACTCGTCAAGGCCTTAACTGACGCCTTGACCAGCCCGAGAGAAGGGAAACAACAGGCAAGAGATCGGTAGATGACATTGGTGGACTTCTTAAAGATAAAAACCAGAGACTTTCTTTGGCGAGGCTGAGACAGACATGGTCACCCTTGGTGAGGAGTGGTTGCAAAATGTTGACCACTGCTTTTGTGATCTAGGATGCCCAGAGCATTCCAAGGTCCACTTTCAAACACATATGTTGAAGAGTGCAGCCTGCACATGGTGCAAGAACTTCACCCATGCTTGAGGACCATATATTGAGCTACTATCATGGGAGGAATTCACTATTGTCTTCCAAAATCACTACATTTCAGAAGCCATGATTGAAAAGAAGGAATTGGAATTCAATCATTTGACGCAGTACGACTCTACCCTCAGCCAATATTCTATGAAGTTTTCTATGATGCAAAAATATGGAATAGAAGATGAGGTGCATCCAGCCAAGAATTTTATATGTGGTCTAAAGCTGGATCTCAGCTACGCTCTAGTGGGACATGGCATCAGAACAGTACAGCAGGCACTTGAGGCTACACTAAAATTAGAAGACCATCCAAGACAACATTGGAATAAAGGAGGAAACAACAACAAACATCATGCAAACAATCCTGAGAAGAAAAGAAAGGCTCCTAAGGAAGACACTCCTTAATGTGTCAGGTGTTACAGCTGCCACAAGACCCATGTTGGGGTTTTTAGGATGGGTAGCACTGCTTGCTACTATTGCAATAAAGAAGGTCACCTTAAGAGAAACTACCCCAAGCTCCTAGGCAAGGAAGACCATCTCAATAATAAACCAAATCTAGATCCCCCAGAAAGGAAGCAAGAAAGGATCTTTGCCATGGTAGAAGATGAAGGTATCATTTAGATTCCAAGTCTGTTAGTAATATGCACACATACTAGTTTTGATTATGATGTAGATGTATATAATTGGCCAAGTGGAAGTTATACCTTAAAAAAGGTTCTTTTATGATAAATGAAGAGAGTTAGAAAGCATAGAATATGTGAAACCCTAATGTGGGTAGACTAGTAGAATTTTGAGGAAGGAATTCATGTAAGGTGGGTAGAACTATAACATCCCTAGAATTTTAGTCTAGAATAAATGTCACCAAATATTGTTGGGATACAATTTAGTTACTGTTTACTTGAGAGTTATACATTTCCCATATTTTGATAACGACTTAACCATTCTAGTCCTATGTATCTAATATGTTTGTTCAAGATTGAATTCAGGCTTTAAGTACATGAAAAGAATCAAATACACAAGCCCTAGCTTGTTCAAGTGCAAGTCAAAAGCAATGCAAGTGTGTGTTTGGGGAAATCACTCCAAATGACCTTAGATGAATTTTGTAATCACTTGTATTGATGATATTACTTGTAACTAAGATGAGAAGAAATCAGGGACACTTAATTCCAAGGTTTAATCACTCAAATATCAATTTAGAAAAATTTTCACATGTTGTTTATCGGTTGAGTTGGAAACTCAACCGATCCAGTGATGGGTTTTCTGGAGAGACCAATTGGTCAAGTTGCACACTCATAGAACTCGATTGACCAACTCACTGAGAAAAACTGATTTTAGCTCATCGGTCAAGTTTCCCAGATTAAACTCGACCGATAGTTTGAAAATTGGCTTTGTCATTTAGTGGATCGGTCGAGTTACCTTTATTGAAACTTGACTGAATGTACTGTACAAAAAACACACAAAAAGTGATTATAACCATTGGTGAGTTGTTTTGAGTGAGAATAGATCTGTTACAACTTAGAAAATGGCCATATTTCACCCTTAAGTGATCCCACCTTCAAGGGAACACCCCCAGCTATAAATAGGATCCCTTGGAGTTCATTCCAAGTTTGCTCATTCATGCTATTCTAAGTCCTTGCTATAGTTGAGTGTGTTGCAACTCCTTGAGCCCCTTTCTCTCTCTATTTTACACATAATTTTGTGATTATGAGTGAGATAGAGCATTTGTAAGAGAGCTACTTTCTTGTGTTTGTAAAGCTCTCATTCCATTCCATCTTCCCTACCCCTTTCATCAATGAAGCAAAGGTGAAGCAAGCTACTCCAAGTGAAGGTGAAGTTGTTGTTCTTCTTCTTCAAGGTTGAAGAAGAGGTGAAGATCTTCACCAGGTGAAGGAGAAGGCAAATGATGAAGATCTAAGAAGAGTGGGTAATCCCTTGAAGGCTGAAGACTTGTGCAAGAGTAGGTAAGTTCTTGGAAGAAGGCAGAAGACTCTTGCAAAGTGAGTAAGTCCTGGGTAAGGTTAAAGAATTTTTATATTTGGATAGGTAAATCCTTTGGTGGTCTTGTGTTGTAACTCTTATTAGTGAATATATAGAGGAAAGCACTTGCAAAGTCCTAGAGGTTGACCTCTCTAGGTAGTGGACTAACTCTCTCCTAGTTTGGAGAGTGGAACCACTCTAAACGACCTTTCCAAGTGCTTGTTTCATTTTCTCTCATCCTTGCTATGCTTGTTAGTTAGGACTTCAAATTGCACTTAAGATATTAGTTTTGATTGATATAATTTGAAGGTCTAATCTATCTTGTGAGAATTTTTGAAGCTCTATTCACCCCCTCCCCTCTAAAGACCTAGATCTAACAAGTGGTATCGGAGCTAAGGATCTTCTCCAACAATCTCCCACGAGACGAGAAGATGGGTGACAACCTAATTGGTTCTCTCAACCTAGAGGGAGGCTTCTCCATGCGTCCTCTAATCTTTGACGGCACCAACTTCCTCTATTGGAAGAGGTGCATGGAATTCTACATTCAAGACATGAACTTTTATATGTGGAAGGTGATGGTCTCACCATACAAGGAGCCAACCAGAGATGTTGCAACATGGAGTGAAGGTGCACTTAAAGAATCCCAACTCAATATCAAAGCCATAAGCATCCTCTATGCAGCCCTTACCCCAACAAATTTCGACCAGATCTCATCTTGGGACACCGCCTATGAGATTTGGGACAAATTGTTCATCACTTATGAGGGCACAAAGCAAGTCAAGGAGGCTAAGATCTACATGTTGAACAACCTTCAAGAGAAATTCAAGATGGGTAAGAAAGAAGGGATTGCAGAGATGTACTGAAGACTCAATGTCATCATCACTGGGCTGGCTGCCTTGGGAAACACTTTGGATAGAGGTGTAATCAACTCCAAGATCTTGGGGACTCTACCAAAGAGATAGGAGTCAAAGGTGACCTCCATTAAAGAAGTGAGAAGCCTCAGTGACATCCCAACCGAAGAGCTCATTGGCAACCTCCACGCTCATGATCCAAGGTTTGACAAGCAAGAAGAAGAAGCCAAGCAAGAAGACAAGGAAGCCAAGAAGATCAAATATAGTGATTTCAAAGCACAAGTGGAGGTGGTCATCCTTCAACAACAACTTGCTTGCTGGACTTCTCATTCCTCCTCTAGTGAAGATGATGGCCTAAGTGGGCATGTAGCAAACTACATCAAGGGCAAACACTTCAAGGGAAAGAAAGCCTCCTCCTCTACTCCTAGAAGCTACAAGTGTGGACAAAAGGGGCACTACAATTGTGAATATCCCAAGTCAAGAAAGTCACATCACAAGGGCAGCTCAAAGAAGAAGGAAGAGTGCAAGAAGGAGAGCAAGTATAAGAGGAAGGGCAAGAAGGAGAAAAGACCCAAGAATGCAGCTCATGCAGCTTGAGAAGTTTCATCCTCAAGTATCTCAAGCTCCAAAGAAGATGGAGAGTGCCCCCTTGCACTCATGGCCTCTACTAGTGAAGAAATTGGTGAGGTAAGTGAGGTAAGTGAGGTAAGCTTGCATGAGTTACCTCAGGAAGCTATTATTTGATGTGATTTTTTTCTACTCATTCTTCTTTTGCTAAGTGTAAATCTAAAAGAAAAAGGTTAGGAAAAATTATTTATGATTTGTATGCTAAACTTGAAATTCTTGAGCTGAGTGAGAAAACTCATCTTGAGAGCATTGATAACTTGCAAGACCAATATATTGATCTTGAAATCCAATACAATGGAGTTAAGGTAGAGAATGGTATCTATCTTAAGAATATTGAAACTCTTAAGAAGATAACCAAAAGTGCCTAAAATTGTAAAGTGCCTAAAGGAATCTTGAAACTCTTAAAATTGAAAATGTTGAATTTAAGCTTCTTGTTGATGCTCGTAAGGATGAAAGATATGGTTATCTTAAGGAAATTCAACTGATTAAATCTGAAAATGCTAGGTTGTTGGGTCAAGTTAATTATTTATCTTCTAGACCTATCTTGCCTAGTAATGATATTGCTTCTATTTCTCTTGAGAAAGATTCCTATTTGACTAAATCCCTCTGTCTTGAGGCCGACCTTGTTCATGCTAGAGTTAATATTGCTAGTTTATCTTCTACTATCATAACTCTTAATGATGATAACCATAGACTAAGGGCCTCTCTATAGAAATTCCTCAAAGGAAAAAACTCCCTAAATGAAATCCTTGACCATTCTACCAAACAAAGTGGTACTAGTGGTTTGGGACTTGTAGGGGGAGGATCAAAAGGAAAGAGCAAAGTCAAAGGTAAGAAAAAGAGCAAGGAGACCTCTTTCATGTTGTAGAGTCTTCTGGCACTAAGAATCCTATGGTTTGTTCTTATTGCAAGTGTGATGTTCATTACTCTACTTATTGTCCTTACAAGCCTAAGGAGACCAACCCAAAGATGAAATGGGTCCCCAAGCTAACTACGGATCCCAAAGTTTGAGTTGGGAACTGACACTCTCCTTTCTTGCAGGAAAAAGGAAGATGAATTGTTGATAGTGTATGCACTAAGAATATGACAGGTGGTATAAGCCACTTCAACAACTTCACCAAAAAGAAAGGAGGTTCAACACCTTTGGGGACAACAAGAAAGATAAAGTCAAAGGTGAGGGTGATGTAGGTGAATCCTTGTGTATAAATAATGTTCTCTTTGTGGATGACCTACATCACAATTTAATTACTGTTAGTCAATTATGTAACAATGGTTACCGTGTGTTATTTACTTCCTTTGAATGCTTGAATCTAGATTCCCTCACCGACCAAGTTATTTATAAGGGAACTAGAAGTGGTAATCTTTATGATATTGTTCTTGACTCTATTAAGAATGTTGTTGATAGATGCCTAGTAGTCAATTCAAATGATATTTCTCTTTGGCATTGTCAGCTTGGTCATCTAAATATGCATCAGCTGGAGAAGTTGAGCAAAAAAGGACTTGGTCAAAGGACTTCCCAAATTGGATCTTGAAAAGGAAGAGGAATGCCAACCTTATACCCAAGGAAAGAAAACCAAGTCCTCCTTCAAATCCAAAGGAGTCCTTAGTACCAAGAGAGCTTTTGAACTTCTTCACATTGATCTATTTGGACCAATGAGAACTCAGTTGCTTTGTGCTTCCAAGTATTGCCTTATTATTGTCAATGATTTCTCTAGATATATTTGGACCTTCTTTATCATTTCAAAGACTGATACGCTTGATGTTTTCTCGAGCTTTTGCAAACGAGTTGAGAATGAAGCCTCTTGCCTCATCATTTCCATCTGTAGTGATCATGGGGGGGGGATTTGAAAATGATCTTTTTGAACATTTTTGTTAAGAATCGGGCTATGCACATAGATTTTCTTCACCTCAAACAGCTCAAAGAAATGGTGTTGTAGAGAGGAAGAATAGATCACTACAGGAGATGCATAGGACTATGCTTCTAGAGTATGACACTCCTAAGAAGTTTTGGGCTGAAGTTGTTAGTACCTCATATTTTGTGCAAAATTGGGTTTTTACACATCCTTCTTTGAATATGAAAGATTCTCTCGACAAGTTTGATTTGAAATCTTACAAGACTTTCTTTCTTGGATATAGCACTAGTAAGGCTTGTAGAGTGTTTAATGTTGATCTTGCTAAAGTAGAAGAATCTATAAATGTTAAGTTTATTGAGACTAACCCCTCTATTCCCAAAGATATTGTTCCAGATGATGATGTTGTAGGTGAAGTAATTCCTATTCTAAAAGAGGTCAACATCACCCAAACGGGAAAAGAGATGGTTCGACAAATTCATCTTCCCTGTTGACTTTGTGGTCATGGACATGAATGAGCTGGAAGGATGTGAGATGCTATTGGGAAGGTCGTTCCAAGCTATGGCTGACATAATCACTGCCATTGGGCGAGGTTACTTGACACTTGGGATTGGTGATGATAGAGTTGAATTCCAATTGCCAAATGAATCATTAGAGACATCCCTTGACAACCCAAGTTAACGGTATCTTTATGTCAAGCCTAGGACATTAAACAAGGGCGCTTGTTGGCAGGCAACCCAACTTTAGGTTTATTTTATATTTGGTTATGATCTTTTATGTTGATGTACTTAGTTTTTGCTTAGGTTTTGATAATTTTTGTAAAAATGGTACCCTAACTCGTGTTTTGAAGTGTGCAAAATTTTAAGGTCGATACTATCGACACCCCTATCGATAGTATCGAGTTTGTATCAGTAAATGCTGAGAAAGAGTCGATACTATCGATACCATCGACCTTAGTGTCGATAGTATCGAGATTTCTGAAGAATTTCAGAAAAATTGGTGACAGAGATATCGATACCATCGACACCCATGTCGATAGTATCGACACTTTTAATTTCCTAGGCTTTTAGATACATCGGTACACCAAAATTGTTGAGCCTGATTTGATACCATCGACCTTGGTGTCGATGGTATCGACACCTGTAGGACAAATACATAAAATAGGCTGTAAAAGGTGTCGAAACGAGATTTTTTCGCACCATTTTTTGCAGAACAAAGAAGGATGAAGCAAGTCACATCTTAGAACCGCTAAGACACAAAAATGGGCCACCAAAAAGAGGGAGATAGCAATCATCACTTGGTCTACTTGAGCTTCCAACCATCCTTCTTCACCACACTTCAAAGCGAATGGTACCGCTGTTCCGCCTCTTAAGTGATAATGTTGACTATGAGGCCATAGTTATATTCAAGCTTATGGGGGGTGTTGGAACAACCCTCTATCTTAGTTTTTATTTACTTATTTATGTTGCTTTTACTTTTGAAATATTAGGATTCACATCTATCTAGTGTAATCTATGGAGCAATAAATGCATGGTTTCAATTGGGAGTTTTACCCTTGGGTTGTGTGCACATGAAAAAAATGAACATATTGAAAACTTTTTGGGATTATTATTGTGAGTAATTGAGTTGCATAACTGAGGAAGTTCTTGGGTGAGTCAGCTTCAGGAAATGGGGACATGAATGACTATCTTTATTGTCCAAGGAAAACTGATTGACAAGGATGTTTGAGCCCAAACTGAACAAACATTAACGTGACTTTAATTTGAAGTGAGAGAGAGAAACCCCTTGATTAATTTGTATACAAGTCAGTAAGGAGGGACATATAATTCTTTCCGAAGGTTCTATCAAGTAGTCTTATGATCTGATCCACCGCAATGTCATTCACACTCCACCATAAGAACTGGGAGCACATTACTATCTTTCACTCATTGACTCAATTCCATGTAGATAGGTCTTGCATTAAAGTTATTCTTGCATGTTTTGCATGAAAAATGAAAAGAAAAAAAAATATAGAGAGTAGTTATACATGCACATTATCCTTAGGTGCATGGCATAGTAGTTGCATAACTGTCATTACGTAGTTGCATTCACATCTTTTGAGCATATAGTTGTGCATCATGTGTTGTATGTTCTTATGAAAACATGAAAGGTGTTAAACTTGTTCCATACCTTCCGAATGATTCAAATGTACAAGTTATATAATAAGATGTGAGCCCGACAAATAATTCATTATCATCTATGAAAATAAGGGCTTGAAAAAAAAATTGAAAAAAAGAGAAGAAAAGAAGAAAAAAAAGGAATTGAGAAGTAAGTATGAATGAGAGGGAGAAAGGAACCTATTCTCACCTGAGAACTAAGAAGAATAAGCACATGGTGTAGTTTTCTTAGATATTCCATCTCACCTTGAGACAGAATGATAGTGCATGCATCATTTCACCAAAAATGTAGCATTAGGACATTTTCACTTGCATTTTGCATAATGATAGGTCATTAATTTTTGTATTGCATGATTGACTGTTATGTGCTTCCATCTCTTACACAGCCACCTATCCCATCCACCCGTTTCTCTAATCGGTAGGCCACCTATGATATTCTCCTCATTCATGAATACCAGGAGATCTGCTTCCATTTAGATGGTAGTTAGGAAAAGGAGCAACGTAGATAGGAAATCACAAGATGCACCAAGCCTGAACTGGAGGATTGTCTTATATTAACTACTTTACTTGATAGTGTTCTATGATTTTGGGGTGGACATCTTTCATTAACGATTATTGTCGCCTAAAGGGCAGTTAGTGTTCAGTGGTCAAGGAGGGCCAGTTTGTGGAAAGAAAGTGGGGATGATGCAGATGCATTTCATGTATTTATGTCCTTATGCTGACTTATCTCAACCAGATCCAAAGTTTTGTGCTCGAGGACAAGCAATGTTCAAGCTTAGGGGAGTTTGATGCAGGGGTTTTGTGTTGTTTTTATAGACTGGTTTTGCATACATTTTATGTGTATTTTGATCATATTTGTGATTAATATCGCATGATTCACTTTCCTTAGTCTATGATCTCAAAATGCATCAAATTTACTTTGTTTCATCTTATTTGGTATCAATGATCATATTTATCGGACTTGATTGGTGTTATTCTCATTGTTTTAGGGAATTCGCATATCTGAGGCCATCGATACCATCGACGGCCGTCGATGCCATTGACATGGCCACAACAACAAGCCAGAAAATGACCAGAACCAGTCGATACCATCGACACAAAGTTGATGGTATCGAGATCACCCCATCAAAATGAGCTTTTGGTGATAGATTCCATAGTAGAAGTGACGTCTAAGGTGTCGATACCATCGACCCATAGTCGTTGCTATCGAGATTACATCAGCGTGCCAAAGATCAGCAAGTCGATACCATCAACACCACCATCGATGGTATCGTGCCATCTTTAGAGAGGACGCCAGAAATTGAAGAAGTGTCACTACCCCAAGGAGTCGATACCATCGACATCACGTCGATAGTATCGACACCGCCCGATCAGGAAAACACTCAGGATGATCTTAATCGTATGGCTGCGATCTTTTGGTGGCCATAGGTGATACCTATACCTAAGAAAGACGGCCCAAGCCATATTATCATGTCATTAGCTGCCGAACAAGTCTCAAGAAGGAGAGGAGAGAAGAACGGAGCTGAGAGCTATGCCCTGACCATTCTGAGAGCCGTAGAAGATGTTTTCCACCGCTGGAAGGATGTAGAACGTTCACCCCGCGCCAAGGAATGCCTGGATCTTCTTCGTTCAGGGATTACACAACATCTATCCACGTTTTCTCCATGTTTTCTCCTTTCCTCATGTTGTTTTTCGTTCAGATAAACATGCGGGGCTAATCCCCTTTATCTTTAGGACCGGGAGTAGCCCGGGTAATCATTGTATGATACTTTTTACATAATTTATCATAATTTGTCTCTTAAATCTGTGGTATGATGTCGTTTTCTCAATTATATCATTATGATTGATCACCCTAATGATAATCTAATACCTTTAATTACTTTGAAAGAAGAATTAATGGTTGAAAAGAGATGATAATCACATTAACTAATAAATCCTTTGAACAAGGCGATGTACAGTTAATGGTGGAAACCCAGAGTATGATCTTCATGCACCTAATTTAGGGTATAGGTTACTACGATCGTAGAACCGACCTAGATTTAGGTAGTGAATTGCATCGCGAAAGTGAGCAATTCTGACTACAGGCCGCTACCTAGAATAGGAGATGAATTAGGATAATTGTGTGAGAAATAATACAACGAGAACCTACGGTGAAACCGCAATCCTAAAGATGCCATTTTAAATTGATTAAACCAACCATTTAATCGATTGCTTTGTTTTTTTTTTCTTTCACTTTATTTTTCAAATCAACTCTTAAACCTTTTTAATCAGTCTAGCTGATCGCGAGTAGTTAGTAGGAGTCTACCGAGAATTTTGTGTCCCTGTGTTCGACTCGGGCCTCACAAGGCCTGTATTACATTGATGCGTGCACTTGCGTTATACGCACGGTAAAATCGTGTCATTCATCTTTATCAAGTTTGGCGGTGTTTGACATGAATGTATCCATCGGCTTAGTGTTCTCCATCCCAAAGTACTCAAGTAGTTCACTTGTGTACTTGCCTTGGTTGATGAAGTTCCCACTCTTTGTTTTCTTGATTTGAAAGTCGAGGAAGAATGTGAGTTCACCCATCATACTCATCTCGAATTCACTCTGCATAAGATCATTAAATTCTTTACAAAGATCAAGGTTAGTTCTTCAAAAAATGATATCATCAACATATATTTGAATGATAAGAAAATTGTTAGAAGCGTGTGTTTAGAAACAATGTAGAATCCACTTTGTCCATGATATAACCATGATATAAAAAAGGTTCTTTAATTTCTCATACCAAGCCCTTGGTGCTTGTTTGAGTCCATATAGAGATTTTTGCAACAAAAAAACATGGTTAGGTAGACTATCATGTTCAAAGCCCATAGGTTGTGCAACATACACTTCCTCCTCAATTGTACCATTCAAAAATGTACTTTTAACATCCATTTGATTCAAAAGAAAGTTTTTATGACTAGTAAAAGCAAGAAATATATGAATGGAATCAAGTCTAGCTATAGGTACATATGTTTCATCAAAGTCAATACCTTCTTGTTGATTGTAGCCTTGAGCCACTAAACTTGCTTTGTTTCTTACCACTTTGTCACTTTCATCTAGCTTATTGCGGTAGACCCATTTGGTGCCAATGATCTTTCTATCACTTGGTCTTGGCACAAGGGTCCAAACTTTGTTCTTCTCAAATTTTTCCAGCTCCTCTTGCATAGCTAGGATCCATTCTTCATCCCCAAGAGCTTCCTTGACATCTTTAGGCTCTAGTTGTGAGATGAAGGCGATGTTGGCTTCTTATTTGTTGACTGCAGCCCGCATCTTTACTCTCTTAAATGTATCACCTAAAATCAACTCCTTAGGATGATTCTTTGCAAACCAGGGAGTTGGATTCTTCTTTTCATCATCTTTATCTTCTTCTTGAGCAGCCACCTCTTTTTCCTTTTGGGTGATGTTGAGTTCTTTAAGGATAGGAATCACTTCATCTGCAACATCATCATTTGAAACAATATCTTTGGTAATTGAGGGGTTAGTCTCAATAAACTTTACATTAATAGATTCTTCTACCTTAGCAAGATCAACATTATAAACTCTATATGCCTTGCTAGTAGTGCTATAGCCAAGAAAGAAAGCTTTGTACAATTTCAAATCAAACTTGTCAAGAGAGTCTTTCATATTCAAAACAAAACAAGGACATCCAAAAATGTGGAAATACTCGGTAGAAGGCTTCATACCACGCCATAGCTCATAGGGGTTTTTCTTAAGTGAAGGATGAGTGAAAACACGATTTTGCACAAAATAAAAGGTACTGACAGCTTCAGCCCAAAACTTCTTAGGAGTATCATACTCAAGAAGCATGATCCTAGCCATCTCCAGTAGGTACATATTCTTCCTCTCTACAACCTCATTTTGTTTAGGTGTTTGAGGTGAAGAAAAGTTGTGTGCATAACCCAATTCTTGACAAAAATGCTCAAAAAGCTCATTTTCAAATTCCCCCCATGGTCACTACAGATGGAAAGAATCCGGCAAGAATCTTCATTCATAATTCATTTGCAAAAACTTGAGAAAACATCAAGCATATAACTCTTTGAAATGAGAAAGAAGGTCCAAGTATATCTAGAGAAATCATAAAAAATGACAAGGCAATACTTGGAACCATGAAGCGATTACGTTCTCATTGGTCCAAATAGATCAAAATGAAGAAGCTCAAGATCTCTCTTAGTACTAAGGACTCCTTTAGATTTGAAGGAGGACTTGGTTTGCTTTTCTTGTGTAGAAGGTTGAAATTCTTCATCCTTTTCAAAATCCAATTTAGGAAGTCCCTTGACTAAGTTCTTTTTTCTCAACTTCTTTAATTGATGCATATGTACATGACCAAGTCGGCGGTGCCAAAGAGAAATATCATTCGAGTTGTCTACAAGGCATCTACCAACCATAGGATTAATAGAGTTAAGAACAATAACATAAAGATTACCACTTCTAGTTCCCTTATATATAACTTGGTAGGTGAGGGAATCTAGAATCAAGCATTCAAAAGCAGTAAATAATACAAGGTAACCATTATCACAAAGTTGACTAACATTTATTAAATTGTGATGTAGGCCGTCAACAAAAAGAACATTCTTGATGCATAAGGATTCACCTACACCACCCTCACCTTTGAATTTACCTTTCGTGTTGTCCCCAAAAGTAATGGATCCTCCTTTCTTCTTTGTGAAATTGTTGAAATGGCTTATGTCACTGGTCATGTGCTTTGTGCATCCACTATCAACAATCCATCTATCTTTTCCCTACAAGAAAGGAGAATGTCAGTTTCCAACTCAAACTTTGGGATCCAGAGTTAGCTTGGGGACCCATTTCATCATTGGGTTGGTCCCCTTAGGATTGTAAGGACAATAAGTGAAATAATGATCATCACATTTGCAATGAGAACAAACCATATGATTCTTAGTGCTCGAAGATTCTCCTACAAAGAAAGAGATCTCCTTGCTCTTTTTCTTACCTTTGGCCTTACTTTTGCCATTTGAGGCTCCCCCTACAAATCTCAAACCATTAGTACCACTTTTTTTAGTATAATGGTCAAAGATTTCATTTAGGGAGTTCTTCCCTTTGAAAAATTTCTACGGGGATGCTCTCAATCTATGGTTATCATCATTAAAAAAAATAGTAGAACATAAACTAGATATATCATCCCTATCATGCACAAGATCAGCCTCAAGACATAAAGCTTTAGTAATATATGAATCCTTTTCTAGAGATATAGAAGCAACATTAACACTAGGCAACAAGGGTCTAGAGGATAGATCATTTACTTGACTAAGAAACCTAGCATTTTCAGATTTTAGAATTTGAATCTCTTTGATACAGACATCTCTCTCTTCTCTATGAGCATCAATAAGCAACTTAAATTCAGCATTTTTAGTTTTAAGCAATTCAAGATCTTTTAGGCAATTTTGGTTCTCTTCCTTAAGATTCTCAATGTTCTTAAGGTAGATATCATTCTCAACTTCAACCCCATTGTAGTGGAGTTCAAGATCAAGGTATTTTCCTTGCAAATTATCAATACTCTCAAGGTTGGTTTTCTCATTCAATTCTAAAATCTCAAGCTTAGCATAAATATCATCAATATTTTTTCCTAACTGTTTTCTCTTAGATTTACATTTAGCAAAAGAAAAATGGGTAGTAATAAGCATGTCAATAATATCTTCTTTAGGCAATTCATGCAAACTTACCTCACTTACCTCACCAATGTCTTCACTTATAGAGGTCATGAGAGCAATGTGGCGCTCTCCATCTTCTTTAGAGCTAGAGCTGCTTGAAGATGAAGCTTCCCAAGCCGTATGAGCTGCATTCTTGTGTCTCTTCTCCTTCTTATCCTTCCTCTTGTGCTTGCTCTCCTTCTTGTAGTCCTCTTCTTTCCTTGAGCTTCTCTTGTGGCGAGACTTTTTTGACTTTGGGCATTCACTCTTGTAGTGCCCTATTTGACCACACTTATAGCATCTCGAAGTAGTGGCGGAGGAGGCTTGCTTTCCCTTGAAGTGTTTGCCCTTGATGTAGTTGGCTTCATGCTCATTAGAGGAGGAGGGAGAAGTTCAGTAAGCAAGTTGTTGTTGAAAGAACTATCTTTGATTTTCTTGGCCTCCTTCTCTTCTTTCTTAGCTTCTTCTTCTTGCTTGTCAAGTCTAGGCTCATGGGTTTGAAGTTTTCCAATAAGTTCTTTAGTTGGGATGTCATAAGGCTCATCACTTCTTCAATGGAGGTGACTTTTGACTCCCATATCTTTGGAAGAGTTCTCAAGATCTTAGAGTTGTTGACGCCTCTGTCCAAAGTGTTTCCCAATGCAACTAGCCCATTGATGATGACATTGAGCCTTGAATACATCTCTGCAATGCCTTCTTTCTTTCCCATCTTGAAGTTCTCTAGGAGGCTGTTCAACATGTAGATCTTTGCCTCCTTGACTTGCTTTGTGCCTTCATATGTGATGCAAATCTTGTCCCAAATCTCATAGGTAGTGTCCCATGATGAGATCCAGTTGAACTTCGTGGGAGTGAGGGTTGTGTAGAGGATGCTAACGGACTTTGCATTTAGTTGAGCCTCTTTGAGAGCAGCTTCACTCCATGTAGCAACATCTCCGATTGGCTCCTTGTAAGGTGTGACCATCACCTTCCACATATCAAAGTTTATCCCTTGAATGTAGAACTGCATCTGCCTTTTCCAATAGAGGAATTTGGTGTCGTCAAACACCAAAGGATGCATGGAGAAGCCTCCCTCTAGGTTGAGTGAACCAAATAGGTTGTCGCCCGTCTTCTTATCTCGTGGGAGATTTTTGGAGAAGATCCTTAGCTCTGATACCACTTGTTGGATCTAAGGGCTCTAAAGGGGGTGAATAGAGCTACACAAATTCTCACAAAACATATTAGACCTTCAAATTACATCAATTCAGAGCAATAGTTAAATCACAATTTGAAGTCCTATATATCTAAACAAGCATAGCAAGGATGAGAGAGATTGATAGTAAGCACTTGACAAAGGGATGTAGAGTGGTTCCACACTTCAAACTAGAATTGAGTCAGTCCACTACCTAGAGAGGTCAGCCTATAGGACTTTGCAAGTGTTTTTCTCTATTATATCACCAAAGATATTTACAAGAAAAGACCACCAAAGGACTTACCCATCCAATCACAGGGAGGTCTCCACCTTACCAAGGAACTTACCCACTTAGCTTGAGTCTTCAGCCTTCACCTAGGTCTTACCCACTCAAGATCAAGTATTTTTCCTTGAAGGACTTTGCTTCTCCTCTTGGATCTTCAACCTTTTCCTTCTCCTTCACTTGGAGAAGATCACCACCTCTTCAACAACCTTAAAGAGGACTAGTTACAACTCCTTCTTCACTTGATGGAGCTTTCTTCATCTTTTCTTCATGAGAGAAGGGGATAGGGAAGTAGTGGAATATTTGAGAGCTTTACATATATAAAGGTGGAGATCTCTTATAATAAGCCTAACTCACTCACAAATCATGAACTAAAGTGTAAACTAGAGAGAGAAAGGGGCTCAAGGAGTAGTAGCACACTAACTATAGTAAGGACCTTAAATGTAGTGAATGAGCAAACTTGGAATGAACTCCAAGGGGTCCTTTTTATAGTTGGGGGTGCTCCCATGAGTTGGGGAACACTTAGGGCCGAAATATAGCCATTTTTTCACAAGGCAACAGATCTATTTTCATCCAAACAAGTCACCAACGGTTATAATCACTTTTTCTGCATTTTCCATACAGTGCATTCGGTCGAGTTTCAATAAAGGTAAATCAATTGATCAACTAAAAGACAAACCCAATTTTCAAACTATCGGTCGAGTTTGCTCTGGGAAACTCGACCGATCAGCCAAAATTGCATTTGGTCAGAAGGTCATTCGGTCGAGTTCTGTAAATGTACAACTTGACCAATTGCTACTTTTAGAAAATACATCCATGGGATCGGTCGAGATTGTAACTCGACCGATCAACAGCCAGTGATCGATTTTCCAATTTGGCAAATAAGTTATTAAAACTTGGTATTAAGTGTCCCACATATTTTTCTCATCTTAGTTACAAGTTATATCATCAATAGAAGTGATTACAAAAAATTTCTAAGGTCGTTTGACGTGATTTCCTTATGAGCAC
This sequence comes from Alisma plantago-aquatica, assembly GCA_963693085.1. Classification (NCBI taxonomy): domain Eukaryota; kingdom Viridiplantae; phylum Streptophyta; class Magnoliopsida; order Alismatales; family Alismataceae; genus Alisma; species Alisma plantago-aquatica. The sequence continues at coordinate 28,456,619 of OY856410.1, forward strand.
ACTTGCATTGCATTTGACTTGAACTTTGACAAGCTAGGGCTTGTGTAAATTGGTCCTTTTCATGTAACTAAAACCTGAGATCAATCTTGAATACACATATTAGATATATATGAATGGAATGGTTAAGTCATTATCAGAATATGGACAATGTATAACCTCGAGGTCAACAGAGAGTCCCCATTCTACACCATCTCTCTATGTCCTCAACTCACAATTGCTTCGCTCTCACCACCTCTCCCTTTGTCTCATCTCTCTCTCTCACTCCCCCTCTCCCTCTTATAGAACTTTTCTTGCATTAAACTGTACCAATCGCAAAACTTCACCACATTATCTTAGCTTTATGATGCATTCGGTTCTGGATTGGGACCCATAGTTTTTTTGGAAACCAAAACACTATCATATTACAACCAGAAGTTATAGAATATCAACAAAAATAATTATTTTTTAGGAACTTTCTAGAAAAATTATATGTAGGTAAACATATCAAACAAAGGAAATAATTCTATTAGGTGTAATTTCATCACACCAAATTACATACTAATAGTTCATTTTACTTACTTTTCATCTGTTTACTTTCATGTTTACTCTATGCACTCTAACTGCACCCTACCAAACATGTTGTGAAACTAAATACTTTGAAAGCCTCTGACACTATCAGTTGGGATTTTCTATATGTTACTATGTTTAAAATGGGCTTCCCTTCCATTTGGATCAAGTGGATTGCATGAATTTTCAACTCTATCTCGCATCAAATTCTTTTTGGTGGTGATGGCTGAGTTTTTGTAAGACAAATAATGATATTCAAAAAGGGAAGTTGTCACCCATTGTCATTGTGTCATGGTAATGCAAAGATTTACTAAAATCATGAAGGATTCTACTGCTCCTATCAGGGCATCAAATAATTTGTGCTTCTCTCATCTCATATTACAAATGATCTTATGATTTTCACTAAAGCAATGAGTCTAGTTCTTGCTTCATTGTGTATATTTTTGAAACCTTTGGTAATCTCTAGTTTAAAGCTTAATTATAGAAAGTGAGAATCTCTAGTTTAAATATTAGTCATAGTTTAAAGCAGTAAGGGGTCTCATAAAGATGGTATCCTGGGTATTATGAAGTTTAAGGAATGTATCTTGCCTCTAAGTGTCTTAAAGAGCGCCTATTTATTGGGAAGCTTACTATATCTATATGTGTTCCTCTTATTTATAAGGTGAATGCCTAGCTTGAAGATTGGAAATCAAAGACTTTATCTATGGAAGTAAGTCATTAATTAATTCAATCAATTGTATACTCTATACATCTGTATTAGTTGTTTTATTTTCCTATCCCCAATTCAACAATGGAGGAGATTCAGAGATTGTACTAAGACTTCTTATGGAGTGAAAATGATGACAAACCTATGATCCACCTGGTCAAGTGCAAAAATAGTTACAACACCTGAAAGGCTTAGGGATAAGAAGAAATTAAGTATAGTTCTCAAACATACTTATTATTATATTGTTGTAATGTTTTCAATAAGAAACAAATCACATGGGTAAAATGGATTAACAAAAATTATCTCAGTAGATCTTATTTTTAGTCTAGTCCATTTCTTCATCCATGTCATGGATGTTTTCTAATATCCTCAGTCATAGGGAAGATACTCTCAAAATTAGTGATTTTCATGTGGGCAATGGTAATAGGACTCATATGTGGCTTGATCCATGGGATACTAATAAAAAATTCATTCAAGATATTCTTGGAACTGATGTTACTTTGGAACTAAGCTTCCCTAATGATTGTAATGTTAGCTTAGTTATTTATGGAAACTAATGGAGTATTAATGGTAATAGGGTAAAAAAAATTCCCTAGCTTCCTTCACTCTCTTCCACATCCTACTAACAAAGAAGACCAACTTACCTTATGTGATAGAAGGAATCCAAAGTTGAAGGATGTAAAGAATACAATCAGGAATCTTACTGAGAAATTAAATTGGTTTTATTTGTGTTTAGGAGGGAGAGAAAAATTGTATCTATGTGCAATCCATATGACTTTTTTTTGAAAGGAACAATATCATTGCTAATCAGCCATACGGCATCTACAAGAAGGATAAGTCACACAGGAGGAATGACCAACACACCATATTGAGTTCGACCAAGCACACAAGCTCAGATTGGGAGGCGGTAGGTAAATTTCAGCATAGATCTCCCAACGTAGTGGCTGAACAAAGCAGCTATCAACAAGAGATACCTTCAATCTATGTGAGCCCATGAGTTGTCCGGATAGAAAGTGAACAACACCTCCAACAGCGAGACCCATCACATACATGCCAAAGCACCACTAGAAAAAAATGCACATGGATCAGCGACAAAAGGACCGGAAGAAAGAGCAGAAAAAAAGGAAAGACCAAAGAAAGACCAGGGCAGCAGCCCACCTACAAACTAGACTCACACAGGAAAAGACACAAACAGGTAGGGGGTGTCTCCAAGGAAACCACCAGGCAGGGCACCCAACCCTGGCAACGCAAACAAAGAGCAGCCAAAACCTAGATGGGAGGACGGAGGAGAGTAGAAAAAACATAGGGAACCCCGCCCCCTCTCCCAACAACCACCGCGCCCCCTCCAAGCTCAAGCAATGGCTTGAGTGGCAAAGGACCAGGCAGCGGTGATGGGAGCACCAACCCAAGGAAAAATGAGGACCCCTGCTTGTCACCCACCCTTTCTACACACACAGGGGCACTGGAGCCCGCCGCCTGACCAAGGAGACACCAAGACAGACCGAGACCAGACAGAAACAAGAAGGAAAAAAAGAAAAAGAGACGGCATACGAACCTGCCCTAACCAAGAGCGACCAAAGCAAACAAGAAAAAGAGGAACCAAGACGGAGGAGAGGAGCGCCGCCTCAGACAGAGCCAGAAGCAGAACCCCAGCTCGCCACTCCAATCAGCCGCAGCGAGAGAAATCAGATCGGAGACCCGGACCATCCACGGCCGCCGCCAAGAGGAGAGAGTAAAGGAATGTCTGCGCCTGAAGAAGGAGAAGAAGTGGGTCAAGGAAGAGGCATGGGGGGAGAAGGTGGCGAGTGACGACCACCAGACCCCTCCCCCAAGCTAGGACGTCGTACGGAGGGAGAACCTATATCGTGATCGCTATCGCCAGATCCTAGCTGGAAACGGAGAGAAGTGACTATTGCAATCCATATGACTAAGTACACTTATAAAGTAACATTTATCTATTTTGTAACTGAAGACAATTTAAGATACATATAAGATAATTGTAATTAAAATAATTGTAGCCAAATAATCCTTTTTTATAGTGTACTACAGCTATGGCTGAATAGAAACCACATGGCCCATGAATACACATACATGCAACCTATTAAAGCCCAACATGATATTAAGGAAGTTTCTAGCATCTTGGTTTTGATTCTTAGGTTGTTTAGGAGGATGAATTTTCATCCTTTAAGCCATTTTCTTTCTTATTGATCTATGTTCCTAAGATGACCTATCTTCTATCTTTCATGTCTTATTTCATATATAATAGTCACATTGTCAAATCTCTCATTCTTCCTTCTCTTATTCACATACAAATTCCATTTTCACAAAAATATAAAAAAAAGAATAGGATCTTTGATTGACCAAAATAAAGTTATCATGAAAACCAGTATCACAATACCACTAGCCTGGCTAATTAGGATTAAAAATGTACCTTGTTGAGAAAAATATAGAGGATATTAGACTTGGGAAAAGAGACTCAATCAAAATTATCCTTAAGCACAATAAAAGATCCTTTAGATCAATAGTTATTATAGTTACAAAAGATGTCTCACAGGGCCTGATTAGTGTCGAATGCATCATACAAGATCTTAAGTAGTTGCACATTCAAGGAACATCATCAATTTTATTTTCATAGACAAACATGCCCAAGATTCATCACTACTCTAAAAAAATCATAGGGCAGTATTTTGATCAACATGAATCGTTCGAAACCCTAGTTAATAGTTAAAATAGAGTGTAATACCTACTTGTACATGATTGTGATCATTTGAATAAATCAAAATACATCATAATGGACTATAAAAATAGTCATACCTCTAGAGTAGGACCCAAATCACAAAAGAAAGTTTGATGTATGTCTTGTATTTTTTCTAGCAAAAATGATACATTTACTCAAATTATTTGAGAAAAGGAATTTTTTTTGGAAATTAATTGACTTACTAGGGACCTTCTAGATAATTGGTGTGAGAGAAGGAAAAATCCTTTTTTGGGAAACATGTGTGTTGTGCACTCTAAAATCTGATGGTGGTATATAGGGAAATGGACCAAGTTCTACCGTGGGTCGGGGCTCTATAGAAAGCATAAACATGATTACTGGTCAAATGATTGACATCTATCATATCCACTCATCCTTCTTTGTGCATGTCAACTCGGCCTGTGATAGCACGTCATTCAAATAGGGGACTGAGAAAGGGGGTTCAAACCATTGTTGTTAAGTTCTAGGAGAGATCATCTTATATTTTTGAATAGATGAGTGGTAGAAATTACCACAAGGTAGGTAAGGAGGAGACAAATCTGAAATGGCTGAGGTGAAAGATCAAGGAACAAGAGGCATAGCATGAGAGGGTTAATTTTCTACAAGTAATAATGGAAAATGAGGGGATAGTTCAAGAGGGGTGAGGCATAGGTGAGGAAAGATTTATAGAGAACAAGGAGGTCTAGGATTAAGTGTAGTGGTTTTAGCCACAGTTAGGGTGATAACAAGCGTGGGGGAAACTTTGAATCTTGTACCTAGTCGCTTGGGAGGAGTCACTCACCATTCATGAGATCAATGTGATGAGCGAGGGACTAAGAGAAAACTATGAACAAGATATGGTCACATATGTGGCGAAACCAACAAAGCCCCTTCGATCATTCTAGGTGGTAATAAAAAAAACAATGACCAATGTTCTGTAGGATCAAGGTGGGATTTGTGCACACCTAGATCCAACGACCCCTAGTTATCAAGTTGAGGATTGGGGCCCTATACAACACTACCATTTGATTCCCATATAAAATGGCCATGGTTGGATCCATCAAAGGAAAAGATATAAAAACAAAAATAAATGTCAAAAAAAAGTTCTTGGATGGTTTTTTTTTATGACGAGGAATTCCTCCTGGGCAAGTCCACTACTGGACCCGACCCAGCCAAGGCTAAACCTCGAAACTAGCCGCATACATTGGGGGCACATTAGAAAGCTCAATAACATGGGGCCTTGTTGCACCCTGAGGGAACGACCAGAGTTGAACCTGGGTCCCTTCTTGGATGGTTTTAAATTTCAAGAAACATATCTCACTCATACATGCTCAATAAGTTATGAGATTTCCCACAATATCTATTTTAATTTATTTTTATTGTAGAAGAACTTTGGATATGATAGGAATATTCTAAATATGCAAAATAATCACAAAATAATATAAATATAAACATTAGGGTTTCATTGGCATATATAGTAAGTTGAGTTTTAGAACTTAGCAATTGTAGTACATGCACTACAATTTTTTTAATTAATGATTTGTAAGGGGTTATATCACATACAAGGTATTCTTGAATTGAGAAGAAGTAAAAATGGAAAAGTTTAAAAAATACTTCACACACTCCTAGAGTAAATGTGATCTCTATGGTAGATACTAGAAATCCATGCAAGGTAATTTCTAGGGATGTTCCTCATCTAACCATGTGGAAAAATGATACATCTTTAATGGCCATTGGGTGGAAGGCAGTATAGACAACTATTACATTGTAGAGTAGTGGAAGGTCATGAACTGGACGAGAGGGAGGAGGCAAGGTTGAATAGGGGGAAGATCAATGGGGATTGAGGTTTCAAGAGGGAGACTGAGGATGTAGTAGGAAGAAGGGGTGATGTATATAGTGGATCTAGAAAGAGAGAGTAGTACCATATATAGCAAGAAAAAGATGGACAATGACTAGAATTAGAAGATAAACCAAAGGTATAAGGGTATGGAAGGGTTTAGTGGGTTTTGTCCCATTACTATCCATGTATATGCAATTATTGGCTTCCATCACTGCGGATGTGACATTGGATATGGTCAATCTAAAAGGAGTCATTTGGAAGGGAAAACAACAACTGTCAGTTGTCATTACATTATGGTGTTGGAATCAAAGCAAGGTTCTAAGGAGGCTGGAAATCATTGATTGAGGCGTCATCATGTCATAGTAGTGAAGTTTATCCCCCTTCATTGGAACCGATTCTAAAGGTGAATGAGAAGGTATTGAATATTTCATACAAGGTCAACATTTATAGTTTTCCATGATTGAAGCGAGGAGGTGGATAGAAATGTCATGGGAGAGGAAGAAAAAGAGGGGCTTGGTAAACTTTCCTTTTTGAGAGAAGAGGTACCTTGTTTGTGAATGTGCTACAACCACTACCTATTTGATAGCTTCATTAATGTCCCATGGCTAGGCTATGATCTCCCTTCATGACTTAGCTAACTATCATCACTTTATAAAGGTAGATAGGTTTCAAACCCTTGTTTTATTTTTCCATGTTAGTATCTAATCTTCATACCTTTTTTTTGAATATGTGTTTAATGAGTCCACATATGTAATGTAGGACTAGAAGTCTAGAAGTCCATTACGCTCATGCAAACATCACATGTGTCATCGCTTCCTTATGTATAATTCCTATTTGCAAGTTATTATATCTCCTAAATTTAACATTCTTTGTTTTTTGTAGTAGTGCTTGGCCACTTGCTATGTATTTGGTGGATTTAAGCATTAAGACTTCTCATGTTTACAAATTTTACCATGTTTCTTTAGGATATGCACTAAGGAACTCTAAGACCATATTCAGTGGGAGGTCAGATGTGTTCCTGCATAAACCTCCTTGTCAGTGCATGTGACATATTGTGTAGTATCTTGTTGTCTTCTTAGTAGTCTACATATCAAGTATGCCTTATTCCATCCCAAGGACATAGTCCTTCGGTAGATTCTTAATATAAAATAATGATCCAACAATTTACTATAAGTGGTCTATCCCCACAATAACAAGTTATTCTATCTTCTATACAAGTCGACCATGCACAAGAATCTCTACTTATTTCCCCCATTGAAGTTCTTAGATTGTCCGTGTCCTTTGGATTTGGACCATGACACCCTCATACCCTGGCGATGAACTTTCTTGGTCCACAATGTATCAAACCTTTATGTATTTGGTGATCATGGTGTGCATCACCACACATTATCTAACTATAAGTTTTGTCATGATATCATTCATGAAGCTCTTTTTGACCATGTTTCTCATGTTGGGTCAAAGATCCTGAAGGAAGCCGCAATGGATTTTTTTATACATAGCTTTAGAGATTGTACAACGATGACCTACATATATCTTATTATTTAAATGGAAATATAAAAAATATAGATATGTGCCAACCTCACAAGTGTTTCTCCTTTCAACGACATCTCTCCTAGTAAATTTAAAGCACGTCAGAAAACATATCACACCAATGCATGAAAGGTCCTCAATAATGATGCAGATTGTAAGATTATTCATCATCATTATTTGCCTCTCACCTTTGATACTTTTGAGGTGTTGGTTGGTGATGCAATATCTCCTCTGACATTTTCAATACATAAAAAAGGGCCACTGACTACATCTAGTAATATTAAGTTTTATATATGTTACCTTTACCATCTAGAAAAGATTATATGTGCATGTCTCATTAAAATGCTAAAAAAACATTTTAGTGAAAATTTATGATTTAAACACTTTAAAAGTAATATTCAATCACAAATCCACCTTAAGAAATTCAGTGTTGATGCCACTACTTCTTAGTTACTTCTACTAGGAACAATTATGCAGCTCTAGATTTGAAAAAGAACACCCATACACCTGGTGTTATCATTGTCCATGCATTAAATACAAATACAACTACTGGTTTGGTTAAATGTAGCTATAGCATGACATTAATATGTTGAGCAGGCATGCTACTCCTTGTTCATATAGAAGGGCTCTACTACCCCCTCCTTGACCTATGAATACACAACATAATCCTATACCCTACTATTGGAATGAAAACAACCATTTTATCTGCATGGTACATGCACACCCAGACATGAACACACCAAAAGTCATGGATGGCCTTTTGATCCTCAACCACTATGATGTTCACATTCACCATGACATTCTCCTACTCGATCACCCACTTGGCTTCCTGGCCCTCAAAACTATGGATATCTATCCACGCCCACTTCTCCGTACCTGTAGAAACATAAACTAAAGGGAAGATAAAAAATGACCTACTTTGACTAAGTGAATTACCAAAACTAGCCTACTTTGAACTTTTTTTTCAAACTATCCTGGTTTGAGTGAAGAGAGAAAGGGTAGTGATGCCACTTGTTTCAACATTTCTCTACCCATTGGATAAGATACATTTTCAAAAAGTTTTTCCTTTTTTTCTTTCTATCTAGTGTCTGACTTACAACATGTAGCGACTTCCTATTGAAGGTTTCATTTAGAATGTCAAATTGAGCAGGGAGCCTCCAGGTATCACTTATTGGCCACCATAAAACTGTTGGCATCCCCATCATCAATGACAACTACAAAGTGCAAAGTTCTATGGGAAAGCTATTGTAAAATGGACCTCGGTGATGGATGTTGATAGGGAGGATATTTGTCCAAATTCATTCTAAGACAACAAAGTGTTGAAATATACCTATGATGCATCGTTAGTATCATTGTGTATGATAGGTTTAAAGAAGTGAAGTGTGTCACCAACAAATAAAGTATTTTGGGTTTGAGAGATGGGGGAAGTACTTGAAACATTTAGCATGTTGTAAGACATCTTTTTACTAATAATACCACAAAGGCTTAGGGATATGATAACAAAAAGAAACAAGAGAGAGTCTCCTTGGAGAAATATTTGGAGGGAAATAAATCAAAGGGGGATTCGTTAATGATGGTAGAGAAATCAACAGTAGATATACAAGCATGCATTCAATTGCAATAAAGGGAGGATGATTATGGAAACAAAGTCAACTAATAAGGAATGCCCTTTTGACATAGTTGAAAGTGTTTTTAAGATTGATTTTGGAGACAGAAGTTGAAGTTTAATAAAGTGGAAGGTGTAACCTGTTCATGAGAGGCAAGATGTGAATTCTAGATTCTTTTTAACCTTGATGAATGGAGGTTTGGAAGGATCAATAAATATCAAATACGTGCTTTGTACTCTAAGGATAAGAAACTTGGCAATGATCTTGGAGGATCATGGAGATGAACATACTGATAAATCTAGAATAAAAGACTAAGCATGGATAGTGATTTTAGGAATTAGAGAATATAAGTTTTGTTATTTTGTGGTATGAAAGAGAAATGGGAGTTACTAAAGAGGTTTCCAAAGAAAATTGTTTTTTTCACATAGATGGTATCCTATAGAGAAGAAGAACATGAAGATACCATTTCATGGCGTAGTGACTTGTCCTTTTTGAATTAATCTTATTCTCGAAGGGTTGATGAGAGTATTAGGATTAGTAGTGTAATGAGTTAAGATTTATGGCCATCCTTATTGTAGGTCATGTTATTGATATTGTAGATAGATAATGATGAGTCTATTTTTCAAGTAAGATATAATGTGGATGATGATGTAAATTTTGTCTCTAGAGTAATGACTATTGGTTAGAAAGGAAGATATAAAACTGGACTTATCGTGGATAGAGGAAATTATGTGAAATAAAAAACTATTCTTGTCTCCTTCTGTAAGACAACTTACTTTGGCACATTGCATTAAATAAATTCCTTTTTGAATGAGGAAAATGTTTGAGAAGAATATATTGTCTAATATTAGGGCAAAAAGAGACTTTATGATGGATTCTTTCAAGCTCTAAAGATCTTATTTGAAGGATTTAAAGTTTTATCATTTACATTCTTTTAAAAAATCTTGAAATGTCTATATTTGTAAGAAAATATCTTGAACATGTCCCATGTGGGGATAGAGAGACTATTCTATGTATACACGCTAAGGATGAAAGATTGGTGGGACATCCACAATCTTTCAATTCTAAAGGGTTAAGGACTCCATTTGATGAAGGTGTTATTAGTCAAAATAGGATGATATATGAGGTAGGTATAGATTAAAAGAAGGATTTTTATAGGGTACATATCAAGCCTAGAAGGATTACATGTTATACTCCAAGATTTACCCAAACGAAGTTGTTAATTCCACTACACAAAGTGAAGGGAATCTTTTGTCCATTAGGCCAAGGAGGGAATAAAAATTGACAAAAAGTATATAGCATGTCATTTTATATACATGTGAAGGAAGAAGATGATTTCATGTGTGAATCTGTGGATGTTGATCGTCAACGATGAGCCATGGTTCTGTAGAAACAAGAGACAGAAAGCTTTTGGTTTGTGAGGGTTCATGATAAACACTAGTTTGGAACCAAGAAATTAACCACAAGTGGTGATATTGGACCATTAAAGCAATGAATTAATATATGGAAATAAAGTTACTAAGTTGAGTAGACATGTCATTACACCCAATCAGAGTACTTCTTTACAACCATTTGATGGGGACTAAAACCAATTAGTATTTATGATACCTCCAATGATATGAAGGTTATTACTAGAGATTATTCTTGGCTTCTCGGATTATTATAATGCCAATGCTCTAGGAATGGAAGAGATATGCAATGAGTATTTGCTTATTGTTGGAGGTAAAATTTCTTATCCTTCAAGAGTAAGTAATCACGAGGGGACATTGGTATTCAAGACAAGAAATTCATCATATTAGATCTTCATATATTATAAAAAGGAGATGAATCTAGGAGATAATATGGGATATGTTCATCCCATGTTCAGACTCATTCCTTACTAGGTAGTACATAAAAAGTCCAAAAATAACCCAAAAAGTCCCAATTATGAAAATTCATGGGGGAGTCAAGGCCTTACAATTTATCTTCATTGCCAATGGAGAAAACATTATATATGGAAGATAAGAAGAATGGGACAATAGGAATAGAATTATATGATATAGGAGTCTGGAGAATATCTTAAGAGTTATTGTTGAGGGAATCTAGAAACCATGCTATGATAGTTAGCATCCATTGCGACTGTTCCAAAAGACTCTATAAAATCTTTCTTTCAACCCAGATTAGAGGAGAGTATGTTAATGAATGTCGATGTCACCTTACAATATTATTGCTAGAATCCAGAATGCCCATATTATTGGGTCAATGTTTCATGTGATACGGTTGCTTAGTGTTGGAAGCTTGTTGGGCAATTATGTAACTTGAGACTACCCATATTTTTTACTTGGCATTGTGAATCCTTTATATTTGGAAGTTGAAGAATAAAACTTTTATTTTGAATGTGATGTTTGCAATTCTCAACCAAGCCTGAATTTTGTTGGTGTTAGGTCATGTGGCACATAAACATATTTTTGAGGGAGCAATGGGGTTATAATTGGTGGAGTTCGAATGTGATAAACATGGGTCTCAAGGGGAGTGTAAGTTTGTTAATATGTGAATTGTAAGAGATGCCTTCAAAGGTGAGGGCGAGTTCCTATAGCATTGGATATCATTAGTGATGAATATATCTATTCTTGACTCAACCAATTGTTGATATCATTGGTGATGAATATATCCATTCTTATCTCAATTGCTTTTTTTAATGTTTAGAACCTCGATTCATAATATTTTGATATACAGAAGAATATATGTGGTCCATGGACCAATTGTGCAGGGGATCTTTATTGGTGCAAAGTCTTAATGAAACTTCAATGATCTTCCTAACAGGAATGAAGACAACTCCATTATCCACAAGAATGTAATGGATCTCAAGAAGACTAGTACGACTGAGAAGGGGCTAATGGATTTTTGAGAATAAGGATTGAGAGGCACTTTTTGGTGCCATCCTTAAAAAATGGAGAGAGGTTTCAAATTATCAAAAAGTTGACCACAAGTCCTTGGTGTATTGGGGTGCCAGTGAGTCTTTTTTCCAAGGAGGGGAGATCAAGGTTGACATAATTGGTATGAAACTCCAAAGAGGAAATGAGGACACACTCCTCAGGTAAACTCCATTCTAAGGATTAGATTATTCTCAAAATTTTGGGACGTTACTATTATACCCACCTTAAATAAATTTTGTCTTTAAAATTTCCACTTACTACCCACCTTAGGGTTTTACCTATTCTATGTATACTAACTCTCTATCTCTAATATTATCTTAAAGGCTCATTTTCACGCTCAAGTTGTGACCTTCTCATGGAAAAACATACCCCTAAACTCATTACTAATACCACCATATGGGTCCACCACTAATGAATCTATCATGTCTGGTATTGAGGAGGAGGCCACAAGAGATAGTGAGTGAGTCATCAAGAGAAGGGTCTATTTTTTAATATATAGGAGGGGAGATTTGGTGTCATGATTTTAACCATAAAGGACATGTGTAATATGATCGTTAACATCTCCAATATTGTCTCAAAATAATTCTTCATAAATATTTCATCATTGGTATAAACACTTTTGTTGATTCCATTCTCAGATACCAAACCCTTCTCAAATGTAACATTGAAGATTTCCTTATCATGTTTCTAGGCTTTTCCATCACCCCTCACCCCACCAAGCACAACCTATGTATTCCAATCATAAAAAAAATATCCATAACAAACTTACTTCCTGGACTAATAATTTCCTTAACCTGATAGGCCGACTCACTCTCCTCAACAACACCATCACACCCACCACCACTCATTACCTCAATTGTATCCCCCTACCAGTGAAAACTAGGAAATAAATTGACACTCTTAGGAGAAAGTTTATATGGAATCATTATGTTGATAACCCCAACAAACCCAAAATTCATTTGGTCAACTGGGTTATCATATGTGCTTCGATCGACTATGGGGCATGGGGCATTATAAACATCAAGGTGCATGCCATTTGTCTCATCACATGATTATTAACGCCCTCATCACCAATACTAATTTAATATAGAAACCTCTCATTATACAAAAAAATTACTATAAATCAAACCCGTGGAATAAAACTAAGCAGAGAATATCCACTAATTTAATATAGAAACCTCTCATTATACAAAAATATTACTACTAATCAAACCCGTGGAATAAAACTAAGAAGAGAATATCCTCACTTCTTTGGAGATTTATCAACAATAACATGGAAACCATAACCAACATGATCAACACTCCACCACATGTCTTTACATACATAAACTTTTGGTCAGATCCTTGATTCGACAACAACACAATCAAAAACATCAAGTAAGATTTCCCTACACTAAAATCTTTGAAAAACATCAACACTGCCAAAGCTCTTCATCTTTTGACCAGCAACAAGACAAAACCATCTCAAAACATACCTATCTAAACACCTTAGCCCCGACATTCTATTGGACATCATCCACACCTTTGAATCCAACATATCGAACAACATCTCATGGAAATCGGGTCTCAAATACTCAGCAAAAAAAGCCTATTACCAACTTACTTATAGAGGACACACTTCAAAGTTGGACAAGATTTGGAGGATGAAATGGCCACAAAAATACAAAATATTTTTCTGGCTCATCTCAAATAATAAGATTCTAAAATATCACAACCTCACCAAATCTATTCATGCTTTACATTCTTCTCAGATACTTCCTACCCAGATCCCTTATCGAATTTTCCTTCTCACCATCTAAGATGAACAGTATCCAACCCACAAACATAGATCACTCAACACTAGATCTGATCAACAATTATTTCGTGGAATATCTAGTTAGAAAGAAATATAGAAAATACAACAACACCTCCGACCCATATTAGTTTATTCTAAATGAGATTGAACATTCCTTATTTATCATCATGCATTGCAGGACTGACCTCCATATCAACACAGGTAATGGATGATGAAGATGACCACATGACTATCTTCGAGGATCATGATGGGAAGGACAATACACCTTAGAAGAGATTTTAGTGGATGATTGAGCACATCTTAGTCACTCTCTCTAGATACCACCGGTTATCTCTTATTTTAAGACACCCCTTAACTAGGCTTACTGTTAAGGGGTGCCTCTCCTACAAAAAGGGGTGCCCCTCCTACAAACTCTTTACTATGCTCTTGTCTGTGTCCCTTCCTTTTATTTCCTGCAACAACTATCGCCTGACGGCATCCCACTCTAGGTGTTGAGGATTGTGGTTTGTTTCATTGCATCATGTTATCTACAGGCGTTTCTGTTTGTAATTATTATCTTAATATATTATTGCCTTTCTATAAAAAAAAAAAGAATTTGGGGTGGGAAAGGGCAATCCCTGACATAGGCGGATGGTTTCGTTAGAGGAAAGTAACCACCGATTTGAATCCATCTTCATTAGTGTCTCAAAAATAAGGACCATTGGAAGTGGTATATATTGGTATAGATGCATGTACATTTAGCATTAAAATGCAAAGAATGGGAACGATTTAGAAGGTAAACTTTGGCAATATATCACACCCTTTATATGTACAAAAGAGAATGCAGTGATCGCTTCCCACTCTATTATGAATTTGATGCTACATTTGTGAAAGAAAAACGGAAAAAGGGAGACAGGATTTGTTGTTACTGAATTTGTAAGGAGTAGGCTGCTTCTATATTCATCCATTTACACGTGTCCCTGTCCATCGGAAGGTAGGGTTGGAATTTTGTGTCTGTAATACGTGGACGGATCTTAAGCTAGGTACAGCGTGTTTTTAGTTTAACCAGTAACAGCAAATCCTAGCGGAAAAAAGGGCTTTTTTTGTCCTTCTCATTGAGAGAAAAGTTCTAAGTGACAGATTCATGATCAGAATCAAAACATGGTGTGTCAAACTTTGGTACGGAAATAAATGTCAAGATACTTCTTCCCTTGTGAGTAACAAGGGAAGCAGACTGGTAGTGAACTCCTTTAAGAGTACTCTCAATCATCATAAGAGATGGAATAGTCTGTAGAGCGGGTGACCGTGTGGAGGTTTGTAATATGCAAGTTCGGAAAATTTTATTATAGGACCAAGTCCTATGATAACATGGTCCGGAGGCGACCCTTCCGGATACACACCCTCCCAATACACAACCCTCTCTACCCGACCATCGGCACGGAGGCGACCCTTCCGTCTGCGCGGTGCACCCACACCCAGACGCGGTCGCACCGGAAGTCGTGGATGACCTTCTGATCCTCAACCACCACGATGTGAGCCCGCACCTGGCCGTTCTCCCGCTCGATCACCCGTTTGGCCTCCTGGCCATCGGCACCCAGCAGCTCCGGCCACGCTTGCTTCGCCCTACCTGCAGCATATATACGAGTATATATCTGTAATGAGATACGGTATTGATAGTGGTGACGATTGAGTTCGTTGGTTAAATTACCTGGGCAGCGCCTGAACGTCTCGGCGTCATCCATGGCTCTTCTTCCTTTCTAATTCTCCCGGATCACCGTAAGCAGCCGGCCTAGTTTGTTTGCGGTAGAGGATCTAGATTGATGTGGCTGTGGGCGGGAGCTGGTCTTCCATGGGGGCTATTTCTACTGTTTCTTGGGCGGTGCATTAGTGGCTAGCTAGCTGTTGCAGCTGTCCGCATTATGCTCGCCGACTGCTTGTGCCGGAAAACGTTGAGCTGTGACCTACATCCTTCTCGGTACAGCTGCAACCGCCGACCGACTGCGATGAAGCTAGGTTGTCCGCAGGGAGAGAGAAAGTAATTAAAGAGAGAGGACGGTTCGAGCTGGGATAGAGCGGCGCAACACGACGCCGGGGCTCGGGTTTAACCGGTGTAACCGTCCATGATACGCGTCGATGTCGAGACCGGCGCGCGCCAAAAGGGCATGTCCATCTCTGGTCGGTGCATGGCACGTGGCGATAACCGGAATATTTATGTTCTTGGGATGACTTGTAGGATTTCACCGAAGTTCGCTAATAAGTATGGGTGTGAGTATGCCGAGTTTATGCGTCCCAAGTCATCTTGAGAGGCCTTGCCATCCGATCCAATCGAACTTGTATTTCCTTGGTGTTTGAGGATTAATTCATTGGTTGACCTCGATCAAATTAGTTGGTTGGTTCTTTTGAACCATATTTAACACTAAAAATATAGTTAGCTGTTTAAATTGTTAGTTTTAGGCTGTTTTTGGTATGTGGTGATAATATTAATGGTGATAAGGATGGGGACGGTGATGGTGATAGGAAAATTATTAAAATATATTGTTTGGTAATATGTGCATGGTGATAGGGACAATGATGGTAAAAAACTTAAAAAATGATGTTTGTTACATGGTTATAGTGATGGGGATGGGAATTTTTTTATGAAAAACATCCTACACGTGTAAGAATCATACTTATTATCATGTTTTTTTGCACATTTGTCTAAATAAGTAGTAGAGTCTTAAAAAGAAATTTCTTTCACCATGCTTTTCCATGGAGACAAAAATAGATCACAATTCACCACAGATTCACCATGATGTCCTATCACTGTGGCAAACAAATAACATTTTTGTTTCACCATCATTCCCTATCACCATGATTCACCGCGTAACAAACACAGCCTTAGTGTTAAAAGAAGCAAACAAACAACTGATTGTTAATTGGATATATAATTATATGGGCACATGCGAGTCAATTCGCAGCTCTTGGGTGTGTTTTTCTTCCACTTGTTTAAAACTAAATCTATTTTACCAGCATCCGCAACGATCGAACCCACCTACCCCTTTTACAAGTCCAAATATTACTCTTAATATTTTTTTTCCATTGCTTCTCTCATCTTATCAAGATCTAAAAGAACTCCCATCAATTAGCCTAATTCCAGCAAACCCCCTCTCTCAACTACTTTTCACATGTGACACAAAAGGAAAATAATTGTTTACTTTCTTTCTATTATGATTATCTCATTTCCACTTAATGTTATATTATTTATTAGTTAAATCCGATATTGATAGTTTGTACATTATATTACATTATTTGGAAGTATATTTATTGAAAAATAACTTGTGTATCTTAGGTCATTATATATATACATATGTTCATAAGCAAGGCAAAAAAAATTGACCCCACTTGACCTAACCTTTGGTTTGGAGCGGTCTATTCGATAATTGTCTGCTAGGGTCGGATTTTCTTTGGGCAATTTAAGTTGACAAGTCTAATTTGGGTGTGTCAAGGTCGAGTCCAGTTTGATTAAATCAAACTTGAATTTGTGACAGTATTCTCCTCTAATATTTCTATAATAGAACATTTCATAAATTTTGGGTCAAGTTGAGTTGAGTTGGGTTCATTTTGCTCTATGTGGAATTTCAGACTTGGGTTCATCAAACCATGGCCTTTTACATCATTTTAAAAAATAAGGATCCAAATTTTAGGAATGATCAAACAAAGTGTCATTTCCATCTTGACGTATAATAAATAGAATATAGCAACGGAAGGCGCAAGTGTTGTCATTATAAAGTTCCAAACACATTTCTAGGCGGGGGTCGGCATTCCTACGTGCTCCCCTTGCCCCCGGCCTGTTATGTGGAACAAAGTGTTTATTCAAACAAAAAGAGGAAGTTTAAGTGTAGAAGTTATTGCTTTCAAGAATTAGGAATATGTCCGAGGGGCTCGCGTCTGATTAGCTAGTAGGTGAGGCAATGGCTTACCAAGGCAATGGGCAGTAGCTGGTTTGAGAGGATGATCAGCCACACTGGGACTGTGACATGACCCAAACTAGAATATAAAAGGATCATGCGGAATAAGAGTCTATTATCATTATAGACTGATACCTTGTAGATTTGATGATTCCTCACTAGAGGTTTACAAATTGAAATTAAAGAAACAATATATGTGGGGAACCTACCTAACTTAGCCTAAATTGGACATTACTGAACTTAAATTGGAATCAAAAAAATTTATCAGACTTGGCCTGAACTAAAATTTTCTTGGGTCTAGTTCGGGTCGGGTATTGCCCAATTGAGGTAAACATTAGACATGTTTTCACAATTATTCTTTCATCGTTCTTTTGGTATTTATAATAATGACTTTTTAATGTTCCCTTCGAATATGGTCGAGTCAGAATGCAAACAAATACATGTGTATATATAAACATCCCATACACATATTTAAACACACATTAATGTATATACATGTATACACGATTAAGAGAGAAAGCTTTCTCTCCCCTTTTCCCTTAGCTTGTATCCTAGGCCAGACACATGGGAAGTTGTAAATAAAAAAATGTTGGCATGTGTGGTTCAAACCCGTATTTCTTTTGGGGACCATCATAATTCACCAACTAAGAAATTATATACATATATACATTTCTAAACATAAACTCATCAATATACATGAACATATAACAAATACACAAAAATACACACATATATACACATGACTTACAAATATACATGCATATATTTACAAGTCATAATTGCAAGTCAAAATTATATGATATGTGCTAACGTATAATATAAGTGTATCTATCTTCGTATATATAAAAATATATATCATTGAACAAAACACACACACAGACATATATATATATGTATATGTATATGTATATATATATATATATATAAACTCAGTTAGACTACCCGTGTCTTTGAAAATACAATGCCACTATTGTTATTACAGAATTCAATACTCATGTATGTGATATGTCGAACAACACAACATGATTATCTCAACGCCCCTTGTCTTCCCAATTACACACCCTCCCAACAGCAACAAGTAGACCCACACTTCTTTAATGTGATTGAGTAGTGTGTGCCTAGGATCCCCTCCTCACCTAGGAGGAACTACAACATCTAGTTATGGCATCCTAGGGTGGAGGCCGGCTTGATGTGGCGCTCCTAGTGACACCTCTGATAATGCTGGCAAAGGTGAAGGACAACAAGATACTTTATGCTTGGGCATGTGGTGTGTCGAATCTATCTACAGTGGAACTGGACTGAGATATTGGCAGATAGTAGAGGGTAAAGAGGAGGATGAAGAGACCAAGGACCACAAAGGGAACCGTATAGGGTCCAGAATAGATGGGTCTTGGCTATGTTATGCCCCTTTTCTAATTAGCAATTTGATCAGCCTTGTGGGATCTCTATCGACCGTGTGATGTCGCATTGTGGAGGGTAATCAACCACACATGGTCAGAGGCTGAATCCAAAGACAATTCGGTAAGTAGAGGTGAGCTCAAATTTCATTTTTGCCTTATTTGGGCATGTACCAACCTTGCAGGAGGCAAATATGTGACTTTAGATTTGAAGGGTGTTGCTGAAAAAGTTAGATTCCACTCCAACTACTTGGTTCAAGAATCAACTATTGCCCAAACTTCCATGAAAGCACTATCATATTCATTTAGTAATTCATTGACAATGATGTCAACTACTGGGTAGTCTACCTCTATTTTTTTTCTAGAGCAAGACATGTTATCCTAGTTTTTCCTTACTGAAAGAAAATCCAGAAGCACAAAGTATAGTTGCTTTCTTAGAATCTAAAAAAAATGTGTGAGATATTATTCTTAAGAATGAGAAGGGTGTTGAGATCTAAAAATCCCACCAGTAATTTTTTTCCCAAGGAAAGTAGACTTGCTCATATGTTGATAAGTCACTAAAACCATGGAATTGAGAAGATTTTAGATTGTTTTGCATAAATGTGTGAAGAAAATTCAACTGAGGATGGGATGATCGTGCATTGCATCTCATATCTCTCCCATCTTTCTATGTGTTAATTTTTTTAGGTCCACTGGTTATGTAACAGAGAACATTGGTCAGATATTGTGTGTGGCAATTAACAAATTTGACAAGATATATGCTTGAAATGCGACCTAATAAAATACAATTATGATTACCACTTATATGCTTATTTCATGTACATATTAGTAATATGATACATTCACATAGTAAGTGTTGGTGTCTTATACAATGTAGATCCATTTGTATAAATATTTATGATGAGTACAATTGGAAAATGCTATCAATGGGTTGCCTGTACAAAATTTGTTTAGTGTATTTTATGAACTGGATTAAGTCTTACATTAGTATGTTGTCCTCTGGAATGTACTCCTTCACAAAATATTAAATGACCAAAATGTAAACATTTTGTTCTAAAAATAACTATATTGTACATAAAGTAATTGTCTTGCATAAAAGGTAACTTTTAATTCACTAGAAACAAAAAATAAATTACACCAGGGTTGAGGGTTAAGGGCTTTCATAACAATGATGACATGGATGAAGGTTCTAGTTTTGATGTTTTCATAAGACCCCTGACCTAACTTTATGATTGATCTTGCTTGCTTAACATAATAAGATGCTTAAGGCGTTAATCTAATCATGTGATGAGCCTTAATGACATGTGATGTTCTTATGTTTTTAGTTTGGTGTAGTTTCGATGATGTTTGAGCTAGTTACACATATATTTTCTTGTTTTGGAACTAATTGCAATTTACCCTTATTTGGGATTTATCTAGAAAACTGTCACATGCTTGTTGTGCCTCACATATTTTGGCATCATACGGAGAGAGTGGTACCCTTGGGTGCTTTTTAGTACCTTAGTTTGATGAGGAGAGAGGTGGTGACATCTTGAGTGCTGATGTTTCTAGGGTTTACTTGGATGCCCTAGTTTGGTGTTGACCATGTGTTTTGACCACTGAATTTTTGGGTTTCATGTTATCACCTTGTTTTTTCTTGTCTTTGATCTCTACTGCTGAGATCTTTTATATGAGATATGTGTTCTATTCGGTCAAAGAGCTTTTACCCCTCTCTTTGGTCGATGAAGACCTAGGGTTTTGATGTTGTGTGACCACATGAGTTGAGGTATCTTTGGTCATAGAGAATCTCTTCGAATGATGGTCCTTTGGACCAATTGAGGTTGTTGGCTTTCCTTGGTTTTAATGAGCTTTTGTTGCATGCATGATCTTAGTGCTTCCATGGATGTTTTATGGTATACAAGTGGCAAGTTTAGTTGGACACCTAACCTCCCTCATCTCCCTTCTACCCTTGGGTATATATACCCCTCCCTTTGCATGCAAGTGAACCTTTTACTCTCTCTTTTTTCTCTCCTCTTTTGAGCCCACCCCTTGTGTTCTTCATGTGGAGGAGATCTCAACCTTAGAGCAAGGTGGACAAACCCTTTCATGTGTGGATCTAGGATTGGATCAACTCATCCTTGGTGATCCTTTGATGCTCCTTGATCTTAGTAAGTGATTTATCCTTCTTTGTTTCATTTTTCTTACAACCCTACCCTTATCTTCTTTCTCTTGGCCAAATCCATGGGTTTCCATGGTGGTCCTTCCTGAGGAACTCCCCTCTTCTTGACTAAATCCATGGTTCTCCATGTTAGTGTTGAGTTAAGTTGGAGATCTCCTCTCTCCTTCTTATTCTTCCTGACCTAGGTTTTGCTCTCCATCTTGAGCTTCCTTTAACCTATGGTTGTTATTCTTCCTTTAAGGTGATGCTATCTTGTCCGTGGAGTTGATCAAGCTTTGTCTTTCCTCTCTTTCCTTGGAGCATCTTGCTTTTAGAGTTGTTCTTGGCAATCAAGGCAAGTTATATAAACCTCTCCTCGATTATTGTTATTCTTAACTTTGCATGTAATCTATCCCTAAAAATGGTTCCAAGTATCTTAGTGGTAATATTTGTGCTCTAGGGTTTAGTTTCCATGATGATCTTGAGTAGATAATCTCCTTTACTAAACTCTAATTTATGTGGCTGGATTCTTGCTTGATGATGGAAGTGGTGATCCTCTCAAGCATGTGCTTAGCATGGTTTCCTTCCTCATAATTGGGGTTTTATCTAGTGCATAATGATGGAGGTGTTTGCATCATGCATGACATGTTAAATGTTTGATTTTCTCTCCCTTTTGATTGTTGTTTCATATATGCTTGGTGATGGCTAGAACTAGGGTTTGGGAATGGTTTCTCTTTATGAGTTTTATATCTTGATGTTTCAGTTTCATGGTGATGGTTGATTTTAGGGTTTGGGGTTGGATTTTTTCCCTCATGTGTTCTACTTCAATGTGCTTTTGGTTTCATGGTCATAAGTGACCTATTTGATTAGGTGATTGATGATATTTCTCTCTCCTGAAGGTCCCTAAATTTTGATGTGTTGATGAGAACCATGTTTGACTTCATGACCTAGTTACCAATGTTGTTAGCCTCCTTTGATCAATGAATTTTCTATGTTTCTTTTCTACCACTAAACCTTGGATCACATGGATGGAAATGCTTTATTTTCCTTCAATCGATGAATCCATCATGGTTCTCTTCGGTCACTTAGCTTGGGCCCATGAAGTCACTGATGTTAACCATATTATGCGACTGATGAAGGGGTTAACCCTAGTCTCTTTAGTATCTGAGAGTGGACGAGCTTATGCGATTGCATAGGATAATGTGACCTAGTTTATGCGGTCGATGAAATGCTTTCCCTTATGTGAGCATCGATGATTTGTGATCAATGTAGTTGTCCTATGTGGTTGACTCTATGATGTTGATGATTGACCTAATGTGCTTCCAAGAAAGTTGGAGATAATGATCACTAGGGTTTAATGTTAATTTCTGATTTGAAACCAAAATTTGGTTACAATGTTGAAACCTAATCAAAATTCCACGTGTATAATGCTAGTGCTTAGGTTTCTTGAATAATTATCATGATGGTTGAGTATTTCCTCTCTCCTAATGATGTAACCCTAATTTTTTAATCCTATGAGCAACATAGTTCTTATCTACAATACTATGCCGAACTTGTGTAACACATGTGTGTGATGGTGGTGATTAGGATCATTGATGAGGCATGAAGAGACATTAATGTTTCTTGTAGGGAATACTATGAATGGTCCTATGATAAGGTTTTTGCATCCTGATTGAAGTGGTACCCTCAGGTGATAAGATGAGGGATTGATATACCATGATAGTGTGATAACGGTGATGGCCTTGTGTAAGGCATTGTGACATTATCAGGTGGTGATGTGATTAGCTTTATGCTTTATATGTTTTATATCTTTTGAATTTGCAATCTTCCCCTATCTTTGTAGATTCTTATTAGGGTTTGTATGTAACTTGATTGATGCAATTAAAAGACACCCAATTGGCTTAACTAATTAAGTGAAACCCTAACCATGTAGTTGCCCTGGCCATAGATCCATTCCAGTGTTGAAACTTTCTAGATGGTAACACGAGTATTTCTAAGGGAAACTTGGAGTGCATACTTTTGAGTATGTTGGGTGCTTAAAGAGTACATTCTTATCATCTAGATCTCAAGTGTTTTAGGGAGGATGGTTGTGGTTATTTCTAGCCCTTAGTTTGAGAATGGTTGTGGTTGTGTCATGGTGATTACATATGTGATGTGATTTGGAGGACAACTACGGTTGTACCTTTGTGATTGGGTTATATACCCTAGTTTCTAGCATCATGGCCTATACCAAGGTGAGCCAGGTGTTTTCAGATGACTATATGTCACTTGTGGCAGTTTGACTGAGATGTCATTGTAGTGTAGACTCATACTGACCGAGTAATGTAGGAGAAGATCTTGGAGTCTGGCTCTTCCTAGATCTTGTATGGAACTGATTTTGACTTAGCATGGTTAGTTGTATTTGGGTGGTATGACTCAAATCCTTAGGGCATTAATAAGAGATGTAATAAAGTTGTGCAGCATATATATTTAGGGTTAAATACACCTCACATTGGATGTTTACCCTTGCCTTGTTTTATTTACTGCTCATTTGTTATATAATGTGGTAAGAGAAATCAATTGTTGTACATGTTCTTCATATTCCTTCTAACAATATATGATGATGTACGTATCTTCTAGATCTGTTAAATCTATCTAACCTATGTACTTAGATTTAAATAGATTTTTTCATTGGATCTGCTCATCCTATTTAATAATATTATAATCTATTGTAGTAATAACCATTGGTTGAGAGCTATATCTCTCACTGGAACATGGGTCTCACCCTTGTGGTTCACCACATCTTTTTAGGTGGTCATCGATGACGTGGGAGGGATTGTGCTTTTGAGGAAGAGCATCTTGGAGATCAATATTTGTAGAAGGTTGGCTAGTTTCTAGTCTTGTAGTAGAGTCATATGTCGTCCTTGTACTCTTAGGTCCCAGAGGGTTGTATTTTGTAGTTGATATGTATATCGATATGAATTTTTGGCAGTATGCCTTAGTTGTAAATAAGGCATGTATAAGTGGTTTGTATATGTGAACATATCTTTTGCAATAGATGCATATACCTGGCATGATATGTTACATGTTGTGGACCTTTTCGTAATATGTTTACTCTTAGTGATGGCAACATAAATTCAATTTTAATTTACTTATTCTTCTAGCGATGTGGTTGTTTAGTTGTTGATCGCGTGCTTTGTTTTGAGTTATTTCACTCGTATTGAATCGGGTTGTCACATGAAAAGGTTGGTATCATAGCTCTACGTTTGTTGAGTCTATAGGGACATAGGACTAGGGTTGTGTCAGTTCTTGCATCCTCCAACATATCTGATTGTAGCTTCTACTTATGTAGATATGTCTAGAGAGAACAAAAAACATGTTGAGAGTAGTGTTGTTGCACCAAGAGGTGGTGCCAGGAGATAGGATAGGGTAGATGGAGTGCCTAAAGTGTCTCTTTTTGACCTAGAAACCATGGCCAACTCTACTTTCCTGTCTATGTTTGGACAATTGATGGTCACTATTTTGCATATGCGGATAGATCACATGTACCTCAAGCAAGGGTTGCTTCTCCCAATGCATAATTCCCAGGTTTTAGGAAGACCTTTGAGAGACCGAGGTGTGTGGGGGTGATAAAGTATGTGGGTACAACAGACCTAGTAGATGCAAATATGTGGAGGATGGTGTTGGAAAATGCATTTAAGATCCTCAATATCCCTAAAGAGAATAAGGTGAAACATGTGGTGTACCCACTGAAGGACAGTGTTGGCCATTGATGGGCCATTAAGGAGGAGAAGAGACCTAGAGTGGTGATCAGTTGGAAGGAGTTTCGGCGAGAGTTTGTGAGACGATGCTTTTTTGAGATGTACCTTGATGAGAAGAACTCACAGTTTGAGAATGTCTAGCAAGGATCGATGACAATCAACGAGTACAAGGAAACGTTCATGGAGTTGTTGAGGTTTTCTCTTCACATGTCTACGACGGATAAGGAGAGGATCTGATGTGTTTAAAAGGTTTGAACATAGACTTGATGACAACAATGTTTTCTATGAAGAACTAGGAGTAGTTTGTGATGTTTGTGGAGTATGTGAGCTGGATAGAGCAGTTTGTTATAGAGAAGTGTGAAGCCAACACTAAGAAGAGGCCAGCTTAGTTTTATATACAGTCTTCTGGAGGCTTCAACAAGTAGAGGTTTTCGTCACCTCAGACACAAAAGAGATCAACAGTACAGTCTCAGTGGTCCCCGAGTAAGAGTAGAGTCTATAGTTTTCCACCAGTAGGGGCTCACAGCTCAACATCAGTATCGTTGACAGGGTCGTCCAGGACATGGTACGATAGTAAGACTTGATACAAGTATGGTCAGACTAGGCATACAAAGTTGTTTTTCCCTATGAAGGAAGAGGAGGTTACACATCAACTGAGGCAGAGTCAACAAGATTCCAAAACGGTAGTAGTTCAACAGTGGTGGTGGCAGAGGATGTGGTCAGGTATCATAGGAAGGTTCTTCTAGGTAGGCTAATAGGGGACATGGATGACAGTAGGTGACAGCTCGATTCTATTCCATGAGTCAGCCGAAGTGAGTGGTCAATCCATGGGTCATGACAGATCAGATGGAACTTTTTCATTCTAATTTGTCTGCATCTTCTTTCACATCTATTTTGGTTGACCTGGGTGTGATGCACTATTTTATCATTAGAGAGGTGATATGTAGTTTTTCCTTGCTTGTTAGTCATAGATCCGATAGTCTCCTTCTAGAAACTGGTGTTGTTGGTTCCGTTGAGTTGTAGGAAGTGTGACCATCTTGTGTTCTTTATTTCTCAAGACACATCATTTAAGTGGACCTTATGCCACTTGACATGCATGGATTTGATGTGATCCTTAGAATGGATACCTTGGAGAAGTACGGAGTGGTCTTGGACTGTAGTTCCAAGGTGGCAACATTCTTTGACGATGATGTTTTGTGGGTCTTCCAAGGAGATAGGAAGATTCTCTCGACGTTCTTCGTGTCAACTTTGACATCAGAGAGGATGATGAGGCAGGGGTGTGAGGCTTTCTTAGAACACGTGGTAGATACCAAGGTGAGGAGTCCTAGTATCCAGGAGGTGTGTGTTGTTCGAGAGTTTGAGGATGTGTTTTCTAAAGAGTTTCCTAGAGTTCCCCCTCCTAGAGAGATTGATTTTGAGATCAATCTGGTGGCTAGTATGAAACACAGTCACCATACAGGATGGCACCTATAGAGATGTATGAATCAAAGAAGTAGTTGCAGGAGCAGTTAGAGAAGGGCTTTATCAAATTGATAACTTCCCCATGGGGTGCTTCTGTATTGTTTGTGAAGAAGAAGGATGGTTCTATGAGGTTGTTCATCGAGTACCGGCAGTTGAACAAGGTCAAGATCAAGAATAAGTACTTGTTGCCAAGGATAGAAGACATTTTTTTATCAACTAAGAGGTGTTGTAGTGTTCTCAAAGATAGACATGAGGTCAGGATACCATTAGTTGTGGATCAAGGTGGATGTCATACCCAAGTCAGCTTTCGAGACTAGGTATGGTCATTACGAGTTTGTGGTTATTATTTTTTGGGTTGACCAACGCACTAGCAACGTTCATGGACCTGATGAATAGAGTGTTCATGCCTTATCTTGACCAGTTTGTGGTAGTGTTCATTAATGACATCTTGATATACTCCAGAGACTACCAGTAGAACAAGCAGCATCTACGCCAAGTGTTGACATTGTTGAGGCAGCACAAGTTGTATGCCAAGTTCAACAAGTGTGAGTTCTAGTTGAAGGAGGTATCTTTCCTTAGACATGTGATATCTTCTAAAGGTGTCTACGTGGACCCCAAGAAAGTTTATTCAGTTATAGAGTGAGAGAAACCTAAGACACCAATAGAGGTTCACAATTTCCTAGGCTTGGTAGGATACTACAGGAGGCTCATGAAGAACTTCAGTGATGTAGCATTACCCCTAACTAAGATGACAACGAAGGGAATACCATTTGTCTGGGATGACAAGTGTTCGTGATCTTTCTAGATTTTGATGGAAAGGTTGACCAGTGCATTGGTGTTAGCTATGCTAGAATATGGGAAAGGTTATATTGTCTTCTATGATGCGTCAAAGAATGGTTTGGGATGTGTGCTAGTGCGGGACAAGAATGTGATTGCTTTTTCTTTGCAACATCTTAATAAACATGAGGAGAGCTACCTGATGCATGATCTAGATCTTACAACTACGGTCCATGCTTTGAATATTTATAGACTATACCATTATGGAGAGAAGTATCATATTTTCACCAACCACAAGAACCTTCAGTACATCTTCTTGAAGTAAGAGTTGAACATGAAGCAGAGACAATAGATGGATTTGATCAAGGACTATGATTGCACCATAGAATACCATCCAGGGAAGGTAATATGGTGGCATATGTGCTTAGAAGGAAGTATTCTTCTCATCATCTATAGAGAGGGCACAATTATGTTCCTTGGTGTTTCATAAGCAGAACATGTTGGTATCATTGCATCAGATGAATTTGAAGTTAGAAGTCTCTTTATTGGTAGGCTTGTTAGCACAGTTACATGTTCAGACCAAGTTGATATAGAAGCTCAAAGATGCACATCATGATGATATAGTGATACAGTAGATCCAATCAGAGTTTGGCAGTGAGAAGCATGAGGGCTTATATGAGATAAAGGATGGGATGCTTTGTATCCATGGCAGGTTAGTGGTTCCAGATGTGGATGGTTTGAGGAATATTATTTGAGGAATCTCACTCCTTAGTGTATGTGATGCATCCAAGTAGTACCTAGATGTACCATAACTTGAAGGATATGTATTGGTGGTCTAGCTTGAAGCATGATGTGGCTAAGTTTGTGGCAAGGTGTTCCATGTGTCAATAGGTCAAGGCTAAACATCAGAATCATTAGGAATGTTGCAACCATTGTCTATACCAAAGTAGAAATGGATCATATCACTATGGACTCTATGGTTGGTCTTCCTAAGATATTCAAAGGTCATGATTCTAATTGGGTGATCATTGATAGGTTGACCAAGTCAGTGCAATTCCTTCTTGTGAAGATGACATATACAGTAGAAAAGTTGGCACAGATTTATGTGGATGAGATAGTATGTTTGCACGGTATTCTGGTGATGATAGTGTCTGACAGAGCTCCTCAAATTACTAGTTGTTTATGGGAGCGTCTTCCTACAACCATGGGTACACAATTGAGGTTCGGTATGGTGTTTTACCTACAGGAAGATGGTCAATTAGAAAAGACCATTCAGATCTTAGAGGATCTATTGAGAGCTTGTGTTTTGCAGTTTCATGGAGGTTGGGATGTGCACCTTAGTTTGATAGAGTTTTCTTACAAAAATAGTTATCAGAGGACTATCGACATGGCACCATATGAAGGATTGTATTGGAGGCGTTGTAGGTCCCCACTTTGTTAGTATGAGATTGGTGAATATTAGCTTTTGGGTCCTGAGCTTGTACAATAGACTATAGAGAATACCATAGTAATACAACAACAATGAAGATAGCCCAAGATAGACAAAAGTTTTATGTTGATAATTGTCGCAGACCCTTAGAGTTCCAAGTGGGAGACAAGGTGCACCTCAAGGACTCTCCTTGGAAAGGTGTGCTGAGGTTTGGAAGGAAGTGTAAGTTGGCTCCCAATTTTATGAGACCTTACCCTGTGGTGGCATGTGTTGTCAAGGTGTCTTACAGGTTTGAGTTACCACCAGAGTTGCACAGGTTGCATCTAGTGTTCCATGTCTCTATGTTGAGGAAGTGCCATCTAGATATAGAGCAAGTGTTGCAGCCGATGTAAGTTGAGTTGGAGGACATGTCATATGTTGATGGTCATGTTTTGATCTTGAATAGGAGATTGAATAAGTTATAGAAGAAGAATATAATGTTGATTAAGGTTTCTTCGCATCACCATAGCATGGAGGAAGCTACGTGGGAGCTAGAGGAAGAGGTGTGTAGGAAGTACTCGTCTCTTTTCGCGTAGGATTTGGGGGGGGGATCCTTGTTAGGGATCTATGGTAGTAAGTCCCCTGACCTAGATTATGCTTGATCTTTCTTGATTAACATAATAAGATTTTGAAAACATTAATATAATCATGAGATTAGCCTTAATGACATATTACATGCTTTTGTTTTTAGTTTGATCTAGTTTTGATGATGTTTGAGCTAGTTACACATATATGTGCTTGTTTAGGACCTAATTGAAATTTACCCATGTTTGGGGTTTATCTTGAAATTTTTCACATGCTTTTTGTGCCTCACATGTTTTAGCATCATATTGGAGAGAGTGGTGCCCTTGGGCATTTTGTGCTACCTTGGTTTGATGAGGAAAGAGGTGGTGACATCTTGAGTGTTGATGTTTCTAGGGTTTGCTTGGATGCCCTAGTTTGGTGTTGACCATGTTTGTTGACCGCTAAGTTTTTGGGTTTCATGCGAACACCTAGTTTTTTCTTGGATTTGATATTTGTGGTCAAAGAGGTTTTAATTGAGCTATGTATTCTCTTCTGTCGAAGAGCTTTTACCCCTCACTTTGGTTGATGAAGACCTAAGGTTTTGATGTTGTATGACTGCATGAGTTGATGTGTCTTTGGGTACAGAGAATCTCTTTGGCTGATAGTCCTCTGAACCAAGTGAGGTTGCTGGCTATCCTTGGTTTTAATGATATTTTGTTGCATGCATGATCTTATTGCTTGCATGGATGTTTTATGGTGGACAAGTGGCATGTTTAGCTGCACACCTAGCCTCTCTCATCTCCCTTCTACCCTTGGGTATATATACCCTCCCTTTAAATGTAATTGAACCATTTACTCTCTCTTCTTTCTCTCTTCTCTTTGGAACTTGTCCCTTGTGTTCTTGGTGTGGAGAAGATCTCAACCTTGGATCAAGGTGGCCGAACCCTTTCCTGTGTGGATCTAGGGTTGGGACAACTCATCCTTGGTGATCCTTTGGTGCTCCTTGATCTTAGTAAGTGATATATCATTCTTGGTTTCATTTTTCTTGCAACCCTACCCTTCTCTTATTTGTCTTGGCCAAATCCATGGGTTTCCATGGTGCTGCTTCTTGAGGAAATCCCCTCTTCTTGATTGAATCTATGGTTCTCCATGATAGTGTTGACTTGAGTTGGAGATCTCCTCTCTCCTTCTTGTTCTTTTTGGCCTAGAGTTTGTTCTCCATGTTGAGATTCCTTTAACCTAGGGTTGTTCCTTCCTTAAAGGTGATGCTAGCTTGGCCTTGGAGTTGATCAAGATTTGTCTTTCCTCTCTTTCCTTGGAACATCTTGCTTTTGGAGTTGTTCTACACAATTAAGGTGAGTTATATAACCCTCTCCTTGATTATTGTTACTCTTAACTTTGAATGCAGTTAATCTATTCCTAAACATGGTTCCAAGTATCTTAGTGATAATATCTAAGATCTAGGGTTTAGTTTACATTATGATCTTGAGTAGATAATCTCCTTTTCTAAACCCTAAACTATGTGGTTGAATTCTTGTTTGATGATGGAAGTGGTGATCCTTTCAAGCAAGTGCTTAACCTTGGTTTCCTTCATCATAATTGGGGTTTTATCTCTTGCATAATGATGGAGGTTTTGGAATCATGCATGGTGTGTTAAATTTTTTATTTTCTCTCCCTCTTGATTGTGGTTTCACATCTTTCTTGATGATAGCTGAAACTGAGTTTGGGAAAGGTTTTTGTTTATGAGTTTTACACCTTGATGTTTTGATTTCATGGTGATGGTTTACTTCAGGGTTTTGGGTTGGATTTTTTCCTCATGTTCTCCTTAGTGCCTTTGGATTCATTGTAATAAGTGACATGTTTGATCACGTGATTGATGATCTTTCTCTCTCCTAAAGGTCCCTAGATTTTGATGTGTTGATGAGCACCAAGTTTGACTTCATGATATGGTTTCCAATCTTATTAGTCTCCTTCGGTCGATGAGTTTTCTATGATCCTTTTCAACCGTTGAACCTTAGATCACATGGATGGTGATGCTTTGTTTTCCATCAGTTGATGAATCCCTCATGGATCTCTTGGGTCTCTTAACTTGGGCCCTTGAGGTCGTTGATGTTAACCATCTTATGCGACCGATGAAGGGGTTAACCCTAGTCTCTTCAGTTTCCAAGAGTGGCCTAGCTTATGCGATTGTATAGGATGATGTGACCTAGTTTTATGTGGTCGATGAAGTGCTTTCCCTTATGTGACTGTAATGACCACATTTGTGCTTAATTGGTAAACTAGGGTTTACCTGAATGATTTCATGCTTGATTAGATTGAACATCGTTTAGACTTGATTAATGATAGTAGATCAATTGTGATGTTTCAAACCTAAGAAGAAAGTATAACTATAATTTTAGTTTGAAGAATTAGGGCTTGAGAAATGTAAAGCCTAATTGGAAAAAATTAGGGTTTTGATAGTACATGAATATGGAATTTAATCAGGATAGCAGTGTGGTAAATGATTTTTCATATTTTCTATAAATTTTATATTTAATTGAATTTTGGATATGATATGGATAACTCAATCATGCATATTGGAGAAACATTTCAGAATATTTGAGTGTTCTTTGAATGTGGTCCTCGATCAAACTATACTTTGACCAAAATGCTGACAGAGTGCTTTTTAGTAGTGTGGTGTTTTATTTTTAATTATTTATTGGTAACTCCAAATGATCTAAAACTTTAACTAGAGATAAGAAATAAATCATAAACAACATGTAAAATTTTCATAATTTTTGGATGCGTTTAGACCTTAACAGTAGAAAAATTAAAGTAATATTTTTACGATAGAAAATTTAGCTGAAATAAGAGAAAATATAGTGAGGGGTCAATGTGCAATTGACCCAAGCAACTCAATTTATCTATATGGTCAACCTAACACACAAGGAACTCTCATAATTCATGATTCAAACTAGAGAAATGAAATCCTAGAGAGAGGGAGAGTTAGGGTTTGAGAGGAGAAATTGATGGAGATGTTGACCTAGGGTTTTGCGATTCGAGGAATGATGAAATCATGTAAGTTTAGCTTCTTTGGATATAGTTTCATGGTGAATCTTCTCTCAGAAGTCAAGATTTCGTCCCTCCCCTAATTGGATTCGAAATCATATCAAATCAAGTCCTTTTCTCACTCTTTCTCTCCTAATCTTCAATTCTAGGGTTTTCGAGTTGAAAGGTAGAAGAAAGTGGTGTTTGCTAGGGTTTTGATATGGATTCGAGATTTTCAAATATGGAATATGTTTTTAAGCTATTTTATATCTTAGGGTGAGTGGAGAAAAGAATATTTCAGTCAATTGTACTCAATTAGATGGTTTTAAATTTATATTCTCAATTTCTCCCTAGATGACAACAAATGATAAGAAATGTTCTTGAATTTATTTTATAGAATACTTCAATTCATGTTCCAACTATGATCTAAAAATGTTTACATGATGACATGGATATAGATATCCATGTATCTTGAATACTACAGAATTAAGAAGTTTATTGAGAATCTTTTGAAGATCTGAATTTTCAAGTTATTTGGGAGCTTGAACAACATTATAGCTGAAATTCGGATTTATGTTTATATGATCTTACTTATGTTCCTAGTGCATATAAATCTACATGTTTGATCTCTTTGATTTGATATATGGACAAATAGAGTTTCTGATTTTCACAATACATATCCTGTGAATAGCAAGTAATTAAGGATGGAAACCCAATCTAGTATGCTTTTACAAGTATACATATCTAACTTAGTAGTAAATGGCTGATTGAAATGATTCATGTGATATTGTGGGATTTTATTTGAATATTATCTTATATGCATATATGATTTGTTTATGAGATTCGGATTTTCTAACTCAAATACTTGTCATGAAATGCATATGTTGTTATGCTATTGCAAGTGGATATATGACATGCCCTAGATAGGTATGTTATTGATGCCATGCATAAATGTGAGAAATGTTGAATGAGAATATTTATATTAGTATACATGATATATGTTTGAATACATGAGAAGTGTTATGTGTATGAGTAAGAAGAAACCCTAAGAAAGGGGTAAACAATATGTTAAGCATTCAGTTCATTATCATCAGAAATTTGAATTCAATAGTCTGAGTAGTCATTAATATACAAAGTTAAAAGAGATCAGTCTAAGAGAAGATATAATCAAAGGTACAGTAATAATAGACTCAGGAGCCCTGAACACCGTAGATTCCCTATGAGAGGTATGCGTCATAGGAATGAAATGACCTAACCCTGGCAGTGTCCAGTATATGAGGGTCGGAACGTACTAACAGGTGGTACGGGGGACGAAGCCCTAGTAGAAGTCT
The DNA here is from genome assembly GCA_963693085.1 of Alisma plantago-aquatica. Taxonomy (NCBI): domain Eukaryota; kingdom Viridiplantae; phylum Streptophyta; class Magnoliopsida; order Alismatales; family Alismataceae; genus Alisma; species Alisma plantago-aquatica. Next base: position 28,490,060 of record OY856410.1, read on the forward strand.
CCTGAAATATAGCATGTAGTGTCCAACATAAACCAGAGGTCCTGGTGGTACTAGAGTACAAAAAATCCAATAGGTGGCCTGACTCTCTGCCCGTGTGCTCAGGTCAGAGGAGGAGTCCAATTTTATGGCATAATAGGTGTGCTGAGGCCAGAGAGCCATTTTCCTGTTGCAGACCAGTGATGTAGTCAGGATTAGCATTTCCAGGTGTGTCAGCGAAGTCTTGTATGGTGAGATCGTAGTTCGCTACGAGTCTTCATATGTAGAGTACACTGCATATGATCAGGGCATAAGCTAAAATATGATAATATAAGTTTTAAGAGTTTCTTATAAGTAAGAAAGGTTAAGAAAGATTTGAGTACAATTTCACAGCAGTTGTTCTTTAAATGTAATATTGAATACAGTGAGGATTATATTTCCATACTTATTTATTTCTAATGATGTAGGTTTCAATGTTATTAGTAAGTTTTTGAATATCTAGTCTTTTAATTTGAAATTACTATCTTGTTTTATTTCAATTATCCAACAATGATAAATGTATGATTCAGTACTTTAGATTGCATTATTATTTTACTAATTCACTGATTGAGTAGGCTCACCCCTCTACTCAAAATTTTTAAGGAAACTGTGGGGATTGAAGATATCATTGCATCAAAGTAGATCTGCCACAAGAGTTAAGTCTGAGTAAAGTTAAGTTCAGTTGGTCCTTGTCACTCTAGGTCCTTGTAAAGAAATAAGAGAGAGTTGTAAATGATGATGTATAACATTATTCCTCTTTTAGCAATATATGTGAATCAACAAGTTTTATATGCTTAAAGGTATGAGAAACATAATGAATGTTCATACATGCATTTATACTGTTGAAATCAGATTAGAGAAATCAATGTTTAGATTCCCTTCTAAAGTTAGTTTATGTGGTTTAATGCGATAAAAAAAAAGAGTTTGAAAAAGAATAAAAAGTTAAGGGTGGTCTTTGTATTACGTTAAATCATCAATTTATGCCCTAATCTCATGATTAATGGTAATTGTGAGATCAGGGTGTAACAACTTGGTATTAGAGCATAGGCTGAGTTGTCAGGGACCATTAAGTTGGTAAGTTAGAGTCATAAGTGTGGCAGAAAGGAGATGTTATGATGTTAGATCTGGGGATTTGAGTATTTGGATATCCTGGCCTGGTATCTGAGTACTTGGATCAACCAGTATCAAGCTACTATGTCTATTCTTTCATGTATATCCTGGCTAGGTATACAGTGGAAGGATGGTCTAGAGAGGAACCCTAGAAATATTAGGGTTAGAAACAAGATAAGTAACATGAATTAAGAGAATAAATATAAAATGAGATAGAACTTTCATTTCATATTGTTGTTTTATTGGAGATGAATAGAAAAGCTCTTATATGTTTGAATTTAGATATTCAGTATTTTGAAATATATATGGGTCTTTAAGATTTTTTGTACACTATGCAGTTGTAGCATTTATTGATTACATTCTTTGTATCAAGTAGACTAGAAATGATCTTTGAATGAGCTTTACTAAGTGGATACGTTTTCTTCCACACATTTGAGATGAATAGGAGTTGAGTAATCTTGAGTAGCTATTGGCTTCAGGACTACAGGTTCAGCCTGGTCCAGCTGGCAGGATGCATTACTGGGATCTAATGACTCCTATTAGTAACATAACAAGAGTAAATTCTATTTAGATTAGATCCAAATTCTAGTATGAATGTATATACTCTAAGATTTTGAAGTATAAGGGAAAGACTGGGATAGCTAAGAATCAATTGGAACTAATATCTGAGATCCAATTTTGGGGCCTCATATGAGAAACCCTTAATTGGGAATAAAGGAACACGACATAAGGTTCAGATTAAGTTTAATTATTAGTATTATATAAAACTCTAAATATGAAATATGGAAAATATATGATAAAAGTATGTAAGGGCCAAGATAGTAAGAATCAATCATGAGGAATAGATTATATAACCGAGTGCAATGTTTTTATGTACTCCAAAGCAAAGGGAAAATAGAGGAAAAGAGTTAAGTATATAATAATCATATAGAATTGAATAGTCTTTAGCAGAGTTAAAGTAAAGAGAATTGGAAGGTCATGTAAATCATAAGACTAGGATAACAAACTTAGTTGAAACAAAGAGAAATGTTAGAAATGATGAGCTTAATTAAGTAAAAAGGGTTATGATATAATTTAGAGCATGGAATGTATACCTTTATTATGAAGTTTAATACATTCATCCTTACTTCCTTTGGATTCTAAATCTCTATAGAACAACAAACTAGTTTCTAAAAGAAGAAAAAAAGTGTAGCTAAATAAATGAATAAGTTATACAAAGGTATACTATATTAAGGAAGGAAAAACTTGATTAAAAGAGAAACTATGTTTCACCCATGCATGAGTCGTTTGATTTAAAATGAAGGATATGTAATGTATTAAACATGAGGTGAAACTAGTATAGAGATTATTGATTTAGAATTTCAACTTCACATTAGTAGAAGGATAAAAAGAAATATATGATGCATGGTATACATGATCATACACATAAAATATGCAACATGATCTTAAGATAAAACTATAAGTTAAGGATGACATGTAGAATAGTAGTATCTAGTAAGGGGATTATGGAAAGTAAGGAAGGGTTTGAAACATAATGGAGTAATATAGATTATAAAAGAAAGAGGTTAGGAGATTCAATCAAGTTCTAATTAGTCAAGTATCCTTGTTGATAACTAATTAAACCTACATACGGCAAATGTATTAAGGGAATGTTTGAAGATAAGAATTATAAGTCTTAGAATCATCTTCTCTTTCATATCTTCCTTAATGAAAGCAATGTGGAAATGAAGTGATAAGAAAATGAATCATATATGATGTATAACCACCATGGTTGAGACATCTAGTGGATGTAATAATGACACATAATATGATGATGAAACCCTAGCAGGGTAATTGAGATTATAATCTATCTAAATGGCCAAGTAAGAGAAAGGAAATTCAATTGATAAGATAAAGAAGACATTAGTAAAACTTGTGAGATCCAAAGTTTGAATTTCAAATTAAGGGAGCAAAGTCACATCATAATAACGTCATGCTACTGATAAGGACCAAACCCTAGAATTTTTAGAGTTGTAGTAGTTCAAGGGATGTCACTAGTGATTTGGCCTTAAATACTAGCATCTCTATAAAATAAGATTATGAGATTTGCACTATGAGAAGTAAACTAGCACTGATAGTAATCTAGGGTTTAAAGGTAGCTAATCTTAAAGGTAGATAAACAATATGGAAATGATTTGGAGCAAAGAGTAAGATATAAATTTGAAATGTAACAAGTATGTTTTGAACAAAAGGAGAAATACAATATGAGTGAAGTGTGATATGGGATAAATTCTTGCAGTGATAGCAAGAATGATGAATAATCTATTTGTACCTTGTATGTTTCAATTTTAGGAATGTTTAATCTACATGATTAAAATGAGAAGAATAAATAGAAAAAAGTAAGTAGTAGTGAATGAGGAGAGAGATAAGAGAAAACAATGGCTTTTAGTAATATGTGAATTTGTTTTTAGAAGTATAATTTGTTGAAGGTATATTAAGGGATGTAAAATTGGTTCTACGTATGATTTCACTGTACATGTACAAGCAATATGTTAAGTAAAGGTGTCTGATAGTTGTAGTCATTCATACCAGTGATCCATCTTAGTATTGTACAATTGTAGTATGGTGACATGGGTTGAATGATGATGGAACAAATGGAGGGTTACCCTAAATAAGGTAGTCTTACCTATTCACTCATATGAATAGAAGGGATGATAACCATATTGTATTGATATGTAACCCTAATGAGGTATAGTTTGTCATACCTAGATTTAATATAACAAAGTGATGGTAATTGGGTATGAATAGTCCTTCAATGACTAATACAATCATGGAGTACCTTGTTACTATTGTTGAAACCCTAGTATGCTATAACCTGATGGTTACACCTTAAATTATGTGTGGGTTCATACTTGAGAATAATATGGAATGTGATGGTAATGCTTCCCCTTATGCATCCATGATTCAATGGGGATGTCGTGAGTAGTATTATACAATTTTTGTTGAATCTAGACTTCCAACTCAAGGCTATTTTGTTATTTGAGTAGCTTAATAGTAAAGATTCAAAACAACATGGTGAACTCTCTTTTGCGACTTAGAGGTAATAAAGAACAATAGTACATATTGAGTTGTATGAATTGAGATAGTTGGATCAGATTATCAATGTTGAGGTAACACCTCAAGAGAATGAAAATATTGAAATGGTTGTTTTTCTAACTATCCTATGATTGATTGTGACATAGAGAATTTGTTTATTATCACTGAGAACTATTTCAAACATGTTGTGATTAGAAAAGAAATAAAGGACTTAATGTTGAAAGATACATTCAAGTATGAAATATAAGAATATAATAACATGTAAGATATTAGAAGCTTAAAATAAACCTTAAAAGTAATTTGCTCGCATATTTATGTTTCGGGGATGAAACTTTTTAAGGGGGTGAGAATTGTACTGACCACATTTGTGCTTAATTGGTAAACTAGGGTTTCCCTGAATGATTACATGCTTGATTAGATTGAACATCGTTTAGACTTGATTAATGATAGTAGATCAATTGTGATGTTTAAAACCTAATAAGAAACTCTAACTATGATTTTAGTTTTAAGAATTAGGGTTTGAGAAATGTAAACCCTAATTGGCAAAAATTAGGGTTTTGATAGTACATGAATATGGAATTTGATCAGGATAGTAGTGTGGTAAATGATTTTTCATATTTTCTACAAATTTTTATTTAATTAAATTTTGGATATGATATGGATAACTCAATTATGCATATTGGAGAAAAATTTCAGAATATTTGAGTGTTCTTTGAATGTGTTTCTCAGTCGAACTATACTTCAACCAAAATGTTGATAGAGTGTTTTTTAGTAGTGTAGTGTTATATTTTTATTTATTTATTGTTAACACCAAATGATATGAAATTTTAACTGGAGATCTGAAACTCAATCATAAACAACATGTAAAATTTTCATAATTTTTAGATGTGTTTAGACCTTATCAGTAGACGAATTACAGTAATATTTTTATGATAGAAAATTCAGCTGGAATAAGAGAAAGTATAGTGAGGGGTCAATGTGCAATTGACCCAAGAAACTCAATTGCTCTATGGTCAACCTAACACACATGGAGCTCTCATAATTCTTGATTCAAACCAAAGAAATGAAATCCTAGAGAGAGAGGGAGAGTTAGGGTTTGAGAGGAGAAATTGATGGAGATGCTAACCTAGGGTTTTGCGGTCTGAGGAATGATGAAATCATGTAAGTTTAGATTCTTTGGATATAGTTTCATGGTGAATCATCTCTCAGATGTCAAGATTTTGTCCCTCCCCTGATTGGATTCAAAATCATATCAAATCAAGTCCTTTTCTCACTCTTTCTCTCCTAATCTTCAATTCTAGGGTTTCCGAGTGGAAAGGAAGAAGAAAGTGGTGTTTGCTAAGGTTTTGATATAGATTTGAGATTTTTAGATATGTGATACATTTTAAGCTATTTTACAGCTTAGGGTGAGTGAGTAAAAGAATATTTCAGTCAATTGTACTCAATTAGATGGTTTTAAATTTATATTCTTGATTTCTCCCTAGATGACAATAAATGAAAAGAACTGTTCTTTAATTCAATTTATAGAATACTTCAATTCATGTTCCAACTATGATCTAAAAATGTTTATATGATGACATGGATATAGATATCCATGTATCTTGAATGCTATAGAATTAAGAAGTTTATTGAGAGTCTTCTGAAGATCTGAATTTTCAAGTTATTCGGTTGCTTGAACAACATTATAGCTGAAATTTGAATTTATGTTTATATGATCTTACTTATGTTCCTCGTGCATATAATTCTACATGTTTGATCTCTTTGATTTGATATATGGACAAATAGAGTTTTTAATTTTCACAATACATATCCTGTGAATAGCAAGTAATTAAGGATGGAAACCCAATCTAGTATGCTTTTACAAGTATACATATCTAATTTAGTAGTAAATGGCTGATTGAAATGGTTCATGTGATATTGTGGAATTTTATTTGAATATTATCTTATATGAATATATGCTTTGTTTTTGAGATTCGGATTTTCTAACTCAAATACTTGTCATGAAATGCATATGTTGTTATGCTATTGCAAGTGGAGATATGACATGCCCAAGATAGGTATGTTATCGATGCCATGCATAAATGTGTGAAATGTTGAATGGGAATATTTATATTAGTATACATGATATATGTTTGAATACATGAGAAGTGATATACGTGTATGAGTAAGGAGAAACCCTAAGAAAGGGGTAAACAATATGTTAAGCATTCAGTTCAATATCATCAATGATTTCAATTTAATAGTCTGAGCAGTCATTAATATACAAAGTTAAAAGAGATCAGTCTAAGAGAAGATATAATCAAAGTTACAGTAATAATAGACTCAGGAGCTCTGAACACCGTAGATTACCTATCAGAGTTCTGTGCCATAGGAATGAAATGACCTAACCCGGGCAGTGTCCAGTATACGAGGGTTGGAGCATACTAACAGGTGGTACGGGGGACGAAGCCCTAGTGGAAGTCTCCTTAAATACAACATGTAGTGTCCAACATCAACCAGAGGTCCTGGTGGCACTAGAGTACAGAAAAGCCAATAGGTGGCTTGACTCTCCAACTATGTGCTCAAGTCAGAGGAGGAGTCCAGTTTTTACAGCATAATAGGTGTGTTGAGGCCAGAGAGCCATTTTCCTGTTGCAGACCAGTGACGTAGTCAGGCTTAGCATTCATGGGTGTGTCAGCTAAGTCTTGTACGGTGTGATCGTAGTTTGCTATGAGTCTCCATATGTAGAGTACACTGCATATGAAAAGGGCATAAGCTAAAATATGATAATATAAGTTTTTAAGAGTTTCTTATAAGTAAGAAAGGTTAAGAAAGATTTGACTATAGTTTCACAATAGTTGTTCTTTAAATGTAATATTGAATATAGTGAGGATTATATTTCCATACTTGTTTATTTTTAATGATGTAGGCTTCAATGTTATTAGTAAGTTTTTGAATATCTAGTCTTTTAATTTGAAATTACTATCTTGTTTTATTTCAATTATCTAAGAAGAGAAGTTAGGAGGCAAACACTACAACTTCAATGAGGCTGCCTTATTTAACAATACTCTCCTGGAAGCTGGCTTATCCGACCTTGGCTTCAATGGACCCAAATTCACTTACATACATGGCACACTACAAGAATGGCTGGATAGGGTGGTGGCTAACATAGAATTCTTTCATGCCTACCCTCACTCTGTGGTGGAACACCTTACTAGAGCCTTCTCTGACCACAACCCTCTCTTCATAAGGAATACCATTAGGCCCCAGAACCCATTGAGGTTATTCATAAAAGAATCATGGTCCAAAGACACAGATTTCCAGAACCTTATTACCAATTATTGGACACAGGAACTGGACTTCCATGATGGGCTCGAACTCGCAAAGGGTTCCATCAACAAATGGGCTTCTGATCATTACAAACTTATTACATGTAAGAAGAAAAGAATTATCAGAAACCTCGATATGCTACAGCAAAACCTTGCAGATAAATATGATGATACTACAGTGAACATGATAGCTAACATGGAAACTCGATATAATGAAATCTTAAAAAGTGAAGAGAATGATATTGAGAAAAGGAGTCACATTAACTGGCTCACTGTAGGTGACTCAAACACCAAATTTTATAATGCCTACATCAAGTAGCGACGCAGACAAAATATAGTCACAACCCTGAAGGACGTGAATGGTAACTGGATAACGAAAATTGAGGCAGTAAGCAAGTTAGTATTTGTGCACTTCAAGAATTTATTCACTGAACTGATTCTGCAGAATGAAGACGAGATCAAGAAGTTTGTGGGAGTCTTTAGAAGCATGGAGGACTCAGCACAACGAACTATAGGGATGGAACCTACGCTGAATGAGATCCACAAAATCCTAGCAAAAACCAATCCTCACAAGGCCCCTGGCCCGGATGGAGTGGATGGAAGCTTCATTTTAAAGAATTGGCATGCAGTTAAAAATTCACTTCTGTCTACAATTAATAATGCTATGCAGGGAGGCCCTCTTGATAAAAGATTGTGCGATGCTAGTATGGTTCTCATCCCTAAGAAATCCAAGTTGGAGATGTATGAACACTATCGGCCAATATCTCTAAATAACATCAGCCTGAAACTCACATCCAAAATAATTGTGGAGAGAATTAAGGGCTATTTGTCCAAATGGGTTTCCCTGACACAGAGTGTGTCTATTCTGGGTAGAAGAATATTTGATAATATCATTTTTGCCCAAGAAATCCTACATATTATGAGGAGGAAATCATCAAAGAAGATGATGGCAATAAAGTTTGACCTTTCAAAAGCATATGAAAAGATGACATGGCCATTTATCCTGGATATGCTTGAGAAGGTGAACATCCCTTGAAATATCAGAAACTACATTCTAAACTCTATCTCTGGAGGGGAAGTCTCTATTCTATGGAATGGTAAAGTTGCAAGCTCGTTTAAAGCCATGAGGGGTCTGAGGCAGGGCCACCCCCTCTCCCCCTATCTATTTGTCCTTTGTTTGGAAAGATTGTGTCAATCAATTGAAAGCCTGGTTTCAGAAAAGAAATGGCATCCGTTCAAGCTATATAGCCATGGTCTGAGCATCTCCCACGTATGCTTTGCGGATGATATGCTTTTGTTTGGAAAGGTAGAGGAAAAAGAAACCAAAACCATTCTCAAATGTTTTTAGAGTTTTGGCAAGGTCTCGGGACATGCCATTTCAGTAAATAAGTCATCTAACTATTTCTCAAAGAGCGTTCCAAATAGAATTCAAAAGCGTATAGGAAGGATCAGTGGCTTCACTGTGATAGAAAACCTAGGTAAATACCTAGGAGTTCCCCTCATTCATGGAAAAGTCAGAATGGACTCTTACAGTAACACTATTGACAGAGTGACATCAGCAATTAACTCATGGTCTACTAGAAGCCTCAGTCTGGCGGGAAGGGTTTTTCTTGCTAAGGAAACTCTAACTGCAATCCCTAGTTGCATAATGCAAACTACTATTATTCCCATGAAGGTGTGTGACCAAATCAATAGCAGTATAAGTGCCTTCATTTGGGGAGGAAATCACAAATCTCATCTGTTGTCTCTGGTGGCTTGAAACAAGATGACATGTAGAAAGGAACATGGTGGCTTGGACTTAAAAATGATGTGAGATCTCAATTCCTCTCTTATTTCAAAACACGCCTGGGAAATTGTTGTAGGAAGAAACTCCAACTAGAATAACAACCTACTATCTAAGTATGTGAAGTATAAAGAAGGTAATAATACAGGAGTGTCCAAACTGGGACGGGCGGTCTTACACTGTAAACAATTTATAGAAGAGAATTCCTTTTTCATCCCTATCAGTGGACATAGAATCAATGCATGGACGGATAAGTGGTAGTGCATGAAAAGAACACTAGAAGAATATACTATCAAACCCATCCCAGAATATCTATAAGATTTAAAGGTGGCGAGCCTCATCAACTTGTCCAATAACTGGGATTCCAGCTTTTTTAATGATTGGTTACCTCATGACATCACTCAAAAAATTCTAAAAATGGAAGTCCAACGTACTGAGGAGAACAGGGACGTGCTTGCTTGGAATCATACAGACACATGCAACTTTACCTCCAGAAGTGCCTATGATATCATGAGGCAAGAGAAGAAAATACGAGTCGCATGAAAGCGGGATCTTATTTGGAAGGCCAAAGTAGCTATGAAGGTGAGGTATTTTTATGGCTTGTGGGTCATAATGCCATCTTAACCAATAGCAGAAGAGTTGTACGTCAACTGACTGCGGATGCATCATGTCTTATTTGTGGTGCACTCAATGAAACGACCATGCACACCCTGAGAGATTACTTGAGGGCCTCAGAGACATGGAAGGCTCTCCTTGACAGATGTATATGGGAAAGATTCTTTAGGACTGAGAATACTTGGCAGTGGTTAAGTGACAACCTATCTCATAAAAAAGAAGACAGTACCAAATTCATGATTGGCTGCTGGAAAATCTGGCATTGTAGAAACTTGCAGGTATTCAAAGGAATTCACTAGCCTCACACTTACTTGAGCTTCCTCATCAACAAAGATTGGACTATGAATGCCCAAGCATGGGTAAAAGATGAAAGCATCAAGGTTAATAGTAAGCAGACAGACACGAAGTGGGAGACACTAGGGTCGGGCTATTTGAAGATGAATTCAGATGCCACTTTTAGCAGTAAATACAAACCATCCATGATCGTTGTTATCTGCGGATATCACAAAGGGAAATGGATAGGTGGATGGGCCAAAATGGTGAAGGTGAGTTGCGTTCTTGAAGCTGAAATACAAGCCATCGAGTTAGCTACTAAAGTTGGTCAGTCCCTGAACTGTGGAACAATTATCTTCGAAACAGACTCTAAACTAGCTAAAGAGGCAATTGAAGGATATGGAGGAGACTACCCTAAGTTGGTTAAGTGGTTATCCAAGATCAAATGTAGATGGCAACCAAATTGGTCCTGTTGGTACATCCTGAGAGAGGGGAATATGGTTGCGGATACGCTAGCCAAAACACACCAAAAAACAAAAGGAGGAGTCTATGTCTATAGACGGCCACCTAATGAATTAGTTCATTTAATAAACCAAGAATCATGTAATGGTAGTAATACTACCAAGTTTAATTCTGTTAAGAGTGGTTTGAATTGTATTGTCAACAATGTTTTAGCTTGTACGAGAGGGGCGAGATGAATAAAAACCCCCTAAATTTGCTATCAAAAAAAATTATCCAAGAATGATAAATGTCTAATTCAGTACTTTAGACTGCATTATTGTTTTACTCATTCACTGAGCGAGTAGGCTCACCCCTCTACTCAAAATTTTTAGGGAAACTGTGGGGATTGAAGATATCATTGCATCAGAGTAGATCTACCATAAGAGTTAAGTCTGAGTATAGTTAAGTTCAGTCGGTCCTTGTCACTCTAGGTCCTTGTAAAGAAATAAGAGAGAGTTGTAAATGATGATGTATAACATTATTCCTCTTTTAGAAATATATGTGAATCAGCAAGTTTTATGTGCTTAAAGGTATGAGAAACTCAGATCCAAAAAAAAGGTATGAGAAACATAATGAATGTTCATACATGCATTTTTACTATTGAAATCAGAATAGAGAAATCAATGTTTATATTCCCTTGTAAAGTTAGTTTATGTGGTTCAATGTGAGAAAACAAAGAGTTTGAAAAAGAAGAAAAAGTTAAGGGTGATCTTTGTATTACGTTAAATCCTCAATCTATGCCCTAATCTCATGATTAATGGTACTTGTGAGATTGGGGTGTAACAGTGATCGTTGGTGTTTTTTGATCCACATGGTTGTCTTATGTGTTTGACTCTATGATGTTGATGATTGACCTAATGTACTTCCAAGAGAGTTGGAGATAATGATTACTGGGGTTTAATGTTAATTGCTGATTTGAAACCGATATTTGGTTACAATGTTGAAGCCTAATCATAATTGCATGTGTATAATGTTAGTTCTTAGGTTGCTTGAACAATTAGCATGATTGTTGAGTATTTCCTCTCTCCTAATGTTGTAACCCTAATATGGTAATCCTATGATAAACATAGTTATTATTTGTAATACTATGTTGAACTTGTGTAACATGTGTGTGATGATGGTGATTAGGAGCCTTGATAAGGCATGGAGAGACATTAATGTTTCTTGCAAGGAATATTGTGAATGGTCCTATGACCTTGGCAATGGTTTTTGAATCCTAATTCAAGTGGTATCCTCAGGTGATAAGATGAGGGATTGATATCCCATGATAGTGTGATAGTGGTTATGGGCTTGTGTAGGGCATTGTGATGGTATCAGGTGGTGGTATGATCAACTTTATGCTTTATATGTTTTATCTCTTCTGAAGTTGTAATCTACCCCTATCTTTGTAGATTCTTTTTAGGGTTTTTATGTAACTTGATTGATGCAGTTAAAACACACCCAATTGGCTTAACTAATCAAGTGAAACCCTAATCATGTAGCTTCCTTGGCCATAGATCCATTCCAGTTCCAGAACTTGCTGGATGGTGAAACAAGTATTCCTAAAGGAAACTCATAGCGCATATTTTTAAGTATGCACGGAGCTTGGAAAGTGCATCCTTTTCATCCAAATATCAAGTATTCTAGGGGAGGATGTTTGTGGTCATTCCTATCCCCTAGTTTGAGAATGGTTGTGGTCGTGTCTTAGTGATTATATATGTGATGTGATTTGAAGGGTAACTATGATTGTATGTCGACAATTGGGTTATATACCCTGGTTTCTAGTGCCATGACATATACCAAGGTGGTTTAGGTGTTTTCAGATGACTATATGTCATTGGTGGTATTTTGACTGATATACCATTGCAGTACAGACTTGTATGGACCTAGTAGTGCATGAGAAGATCTTGGAGTTTGTCTCTTCCTATATCTTGTATGGCACTGATTTTGACTTAGCAGTGGTCAATTGGATTTGGGTGGTACAAATCAAATCCTTAGGGCATTAATAAGAGATGTGACATGGTCATGTAGTGTATCTATTTAGAATTAAATACACTTCACATTGGATGTTCACCCTTGCCTTGTTTTACTTACTTCTCATTTGTTATATAATTTGGTGAGAAAAATCAATTGTTATACATGTTCTTCATATTCCTTTTAATTGTATATGATGATCTACTTATCTTCTACTGTTGTTAAATCTGCCTAACCTATGTACTTAGATTTAAATAGATCTTTTAGTTGAATTTACTTATCCTGTTTAATAATATTATAACTTGTTGTAGCAATATTTTTTGGTTGAGAGTTATATCTCTCATTGGGACATGGGTCTCACTCTTTTGGTTTGTCACATCGTTTTAGGTGGTCGATAATGACATGGGCAAGATCATGTTGTTGAGGAAGAGTAGCTTGAATATCAATAGCCACAAAAGGTTGGCTACATACTAGTTTTGTAGTAGAGTGCTATGTCTCATCCTTGTACTCTCAAGTCTGGGAGGGTTGTGTTTTATAGTTGATATGTACACCAATATGAGTTTTTGGCAGTATGTATTGGTTGTACGTAAGGCTTGTATAAGTGGTTTGTATATGTGAACAAATATTTTATAATAGATGTATATACCTAGCATTATATGTGATATATTACATGTTGTTGATCTTTTTGTAATATGTTTTCACTTAGTGATGGTAATATAATATCGATAATAATGTACCTATTCTTTTGGTAAAGTGGTTGTTTAGTATTTGATCGTGAACTTTGTTTTGAGTTATCTCTCTCATGTGGCATTGGGTTGTCACATTTGTAGAGCCTTCTTTCCCTCTTTCTTGATGCTATCCATGTTAGGGATTGGAAAGGGAATAACAATTGACAGACATGACTTGTTATATTTCAAATATTGAGCATAACTATGTTATATAAAAGTAATTGTTTCCAAATAAAGTAACACTGAGTCATAAAAAGTAACTATCTGCACTAAAACAAGCATTTTTTTGGTCCGCTAAAATCCTTTTTCATTGATGCCAAAACTTTGGGTACATACAGACTTGTGCCCCTCTTAAAAGGAAGAAAGAAATAAGGGATTTAAACATCCACTATTTCTAAAACATAGGGTTCTGAAAAGAAAAAAAAACTCCACGTAGGGAGTATCTCCCAAAGAACCATAACCAAAGAAAAAAAGAGTCAAGAAGAGACCCTAACTATTCTTTCCTCTCCTAAATTTAAGAAGAACTTCTCACATCAACAAGAGTTGAACTCAAAGAACAAACCATGCACAAGAGAAAAAGAGACACCATAGAATTCATATTGGGTCGATGAATCTATCAAACTACATCATAGGGATCTCATTAGTCCTTTTCTTCCTAGATTTCTTCTTCTTCTTATTATTCTTAGGTATGGAACCCTCACTCATCTTGAACTTCTTCATCAAATCTATTTCAGGCTCATAGGATCTAATAGAACTATCATCGTCAACAGCATGAACATTAGTTTGTTGGTATTCCACATGTAGACCCGAGCTTTGCATTAATTTTCTCATGCACCTCGGGGTGATCTCATTAAAGGAAAGGGATAAATCCCACAAAAGGTTCAATCCCTCATCCATCATCACCGGAGAGTTGCAGAACATATCTGGCTCCAACAAAGGGGAGAAGACAATACATTACTTGGGACTTCCTCTACTATTTATCCAAAGAAAATATAGGGATCTCAAAAGCATCTCCCACACCACTACTTGTCACCTTGTTAGCTATTCCTATAGAAACATCCTATCCTTGAGGAATCACTCCCCCCTGAAGAACAGCAGATGAAGAACTACTCAGACATGTAGTCCGTGCAGGTGATATCCAAACCCCCAATGACTATTTCAGATGATGTCTCACTCACAAGAAGGGAAGGAATACCCTTTGTAGTCTCAGAGTGATTTCCTTTAACACTTGTTGTTTGTTTACCAAAACGGAACTGAAGGTCACTACTGAGAGTATCTTTCCTCAGTACCTTTGGACACTAAGAGAGCCTATGATCGAACATAGAAAAACCCAAAAATACCATTGGTTTAGCTATGATCTTGATTTTTAGGGGAAGAAGTTATCCATCAATATCTATCATTATAGCTTTGGGAAGAATGGATGTGGAACTGACTTCCACAAAAACCTTCACTGCTCCAAGACAAAATACAGTGAGAGAAGCATCTTCATAGTCCAATGGCCTCCCCAAGGTACTAGCAATACTGGAAAGACAATCAAGAGACCAGGGAAATCCATGGTTCTTGACCTTCACCCAAACAGGGGCTACTGAGAAAGAGAGGGGAGGTAGATCAGTTCTAGGCTCCCAGGCTTGAGCAATGATCATAACACCATCCAAATCCCATGGAGCCTCCTCCATAACTCTCTCCCTCTCCTTAGTAAAAGGCATCTTAATGATGAATTTGTTTTTCTCTTCTGCGACAACCTCAAATTTTCCACTTGGTCTCTAGTTTCTTCTAATCCATCCAGCTAACTGACCTCAGAAAGGTTTTCTCCCTGTGAACCTAATAGATAGATAATCATTCCAATTTAGATTCAATACCTGGAATTTTGGAAATCATGCACACTTGACTTTGTCCCGTACCAATGGATCAACATACTCCATTACTGCCACATTACCTTACGCACGACCTAGTTGACTAGCCTTGATCCATTCTGCTTGTGTAGGGGACACTGAATCAGTAGTCTCCAGGTTAACTTCTAGTGAAGGTGGAGGTAGTGGTTAGAGGGGTTCAAAGGATCCTTCAACGTCAGGTAACTACCTAGCCTCGTCCACCCTCTAATGTGAAGATAACGATGAAGCCTCTGACGGAGTGGAACCTTGATAGGCAACTTGTAGGATCTCCTATCCATTCACCTCGTCTGAGAAAATTGGAGGAATCACACAAGGAAATTCAGTAGCCTCTGTGACTTATCTAGCCCCTCTATGGCCTCCAGGGTTTCATAGGCTAAGGAGTGTCCAACAAATTCACAAGCCAATGGTACGGAGGAAAAACAAACTAGCTATGTTGTTGTTTATGGTAGGTTTGGTTCAAAAGTAACCGTTTAGTACATTAGGTAACTATTCGACACATTAAGTAACTATTTGGTACAAAAATGATCATTTGGTATAAAAATTACCTACCTGACATAGAAAATAAAATTTGGGCATAAAAATAGCATATCTATTAATAAAAGTAATAAAAATACAAATTACCAATTAAATACATGTCAATGTTTAATTCAAATATGATACACATAGATTATAAATTTATGGTGATGTAATTATAATGAGACACAAATATAAGCAATCAAAATATGGACAAAGTATGAACTGAAAAATGAATCCAGTTGTAAAAATGAATAGAAAAATGGCACCACAGTGTTACTATATGGTATATAAAGTAACCATGTAGTATAAAAAGTAAGATTGATCATAAGAAAATAACAAATTGATTACAAAATCATTTGAAGCTAATGGAGAAAACATTCAACCATGCCCAACCCATTATAAATGGATCCCCACTACCATCATAATGTTTACACTACTAGAAATGACCTCGCAATCTATATTTATGTGTATATTTTCCTAGTATATGCTATAAGTAAATAACACTTTAGTCAATTTTGGAGATACAATATACAAATCCAATTGTTATATCACTCCATGTCGAGAACACAACTAGTGAAAGATCACTCATTTGATGCATTCCAATATACATATCCAAGTTTCATTCTAAATTTTCACAGATTTGGTTAAAATATTTACATTTGATCCTACCACATCCATGTGAATACACAACAAAATAAAAATACACCATAACAATATATTAATAATAGAATTATTTTTTTACAAAGGACTAAATTTTAGACATATTTACTAAATCACCTAGATGGGACAATCAGAAGAAAAAATAACTAAAATTATACCAAGTGCATACAGATCCATGTGGTGTAATGTACACTTCAGGTGCAAAAACAACCGACACTTTAATTTAAATTAATCATTTCCATTAAGCTACTTTTTCTTTGTTATATGTTCTACGTGGATATGAAACAAGATTGTATACTTCATGAAAAGTCAATAAAGGAATTTTAGACCTACCTTTAAATTTAGAAACCTAGCCCAACTATAGACTTTCATGATGGTTGAAACACTTGTTTATTTGTATTGAAGAAATCAAGTGTGGGCATGGGACATGTTGTTTTTCTTCATTGTTAATTGTTGGAAAGTCTATCCATTCAAAGACAGAATTTAAAAATGAAACAAAATACATAGAGAAAGAAGAAATTCATGAATTGATCTAGATGAAAGTGAATTATCTATCTAATATATAAATCATTGGATCTGTTTGTTTATGAAGGTCGAGTCTATACACATCCAACTAGGTATGAAGAAAATGAGGGCAATAATCATTCTTTGTGCATTTATGGAAATAAAGGGGGTGTAGCGGTGTGAAGTAGGTTTTAGTTGAGTTGCATGGGCTTTGGTGGAGGTATGATCCACCTGTTCCACACATTTACCTCCTTGCACTTATTTGACTTAGAGGTATAGCCTGCAATTCCCCATTCGGGTACTGCTAGGGACAAGTGTGGGACATTGTTCCCATAGTTGTTGCCATCCATGACCATCTTGTAAGAGATAAATCCCTACTTGTCTTCTCTATCCTTTACAAGAATCTTCACGCCCATCGGGGCCATGTGGTTATACTTCTAGATAAATCATATGAGTGCACACAACCACTTGAGAATTGTTATACTTGTCCCAATGATGTTGCTTCCATAGACCTAGCCCCTCTCTTATTGTAAACACCCCCTTGTACCCCATCCTCTCTACTTTGGCTTGACTTAGTCCACATTAACTTCATCAAGGTGGAATTGGGTGGCCTCTTGGTGTTGGTATGTATGCCCAGAGAACTAATTGTATAATGATTGTAATGGCATATCTTGTAAATAATTTGATTAATAGTAAAGAAAATATTCCAATTTATTATGTTTTATTCAGTTATAAGAAAATGATGAAACATAATGAATGTCTAAAGAATGATATTACTCAATAGCGTATGTCTTCGGGTTGATGACCTGAACAATGAGATCATATGTATTTTAGGTATAGATGTATTCTTGTTATGTCCCTAGTCAGATTGTATTGTAAAAAGGATGATAGGAAATAATGACACATAAATAGTAAAGGTAATCTTCTAATTTATTATGTTTTATTTAGTTATGAGATAATGATGAAACATAATTAATGTCTAAAGAATGGTATTACTCAATGATGTATGTATTTGGGTTGAGGACCTGAACAATGAGATCATATGGATGTCAAGAGTGTGTGTTGGTTGATGATAGAATATCATTAAGTCTTGATATGTGATATCAAACCAAACACACAGATACTTGTTGGAGAACAATGTAACGAACTGACCCACCTTACCCACATTGAGAATGATACATTAAAACCATGAGTGGTAGTCAGAACCATCTCTGATCATGGTGGCAGTGATTGTGGTTCTTAGACCTGAAATCACTACACTCATCACATGTCATTTTATGTACTTAGACATCATCTGTCCTAACCTTGAATAAGGGTTACCATAAAGTTGGTTCTCAGGTGCATCATGACACATGGAGATGACTGTGAGTGATGTAGATGGGTTTTTTCCCTCCTACAGGAGTTTGATATCCAAGCCACTTGATAAGAGAGACTGAGAAAAGCATGTGCATGCACATGTGAATCAATATATGATATTGAGTTCACATATATCTCAGAAAATCTACTCTGGTTCAAGGAACATGGATTGAGCATTGAAAGGATGACGATTCCATGCCTTGAGTTCAATCAGGATATCAGTGACAAAGGAACTATATGATCACTATAACACCAATCACAGATTGTAGGTTGAAGTTGTTCTCCAACTTTATGCTTACTTAGGTAGCAATGATGTCTTGCTAGATACCAATCATTGCTTGTGATGTCATAAACTAGTTATGGACATTCACTGCCAATGTAACTTGTTACCTATAGGGTCACACACATAGGATACACTTGGAATAGGAGTTTATTCATGAATGTGGTTTAAACTTGATTACTAAGGAGTTAGGTATTCAATTTAAAAAACAATGGTTGAAAGTTGACTGACAAGACTGTGAACTGACCAGTTCAAGTGTTCAGTTGATAGATTCAAGTGTCAGGTCAATTGAACCAATATTAACAATCTAGTCCATGCGATGACCGGTTCAGGAAGTGAACTGGTTGGCTCAAGTCCACGAACTGGGTCTTTGGTTGATCAATTTGATTGGATCAAGTATTAGAGTTGATGCCATGTTGTTCATTAATTGAATATTTGTTGACATACAATTGTGATTGGGTAACATGTTGAAACGATCAATTCAAGTGTTGAACCAATTGGATCATATGCCCACCAATTGGTTCACCTTTGAACTGGTCGTTTCCTCACTTACATGTTACAAAATTCATTATATTTTGTCCCCTTCGACTCCCTCTTAGACTAGAACTCCTAACTGTGACCCTTCTATATATAGAGGGGTAGTCGAGGATTTCTAGAGACACAAAAATTTCTCTAACAAGTGTTGTCTTTTATGGTTGTGGTAATCGAGAGAACCCAAGAAAGTCTTTCCCATCAAAGGGAGGGATAGTAAGGGAGAGATAATTTGGAGAGTAAGTTGGTGCTAGCACACTGACTAGAAGGGGTAACTCCTTCTTATCTGTTCATCTATAATGACATGAGGTTCTCAGTGGTTTGTGTGGACTACTATATAGGTGAGGAGGTTGTTTCCTATCTCTAGATGGACAAGGTAAACTGTTGTCCATGGTGATCAACCAGGAGGTTTTTGCTGACATTGTCTGGGTGCAACTTGAAGAAAGGTATACACTACTACAAGGGGATTGTAGCTAGACAAGCTCTAGGACCAGGTATAACCTTGTTAACCATCCTTCCCATTACATAGTTATTTACAAGATCAACTATACAAAGAGGAATATGGCAATTAAATTTTTGTTTCTGTTGTCTTGTCTGATGCCATCCTTCCCTGCAATGGTATCAAAGCCACATGAATTTACTATGCTTTGGAATTTAATCAATATGATCAGAATTTAATTGTTATCATTTATTTATTGCATACGATGTGAATACTTAAATTTATGAATGTGCATATCTGATTAAATACCACATATGATCCAAATAACATAGATATGATATGATATATATGCAATTTAGGCATGTCATCCTAAAATTTGGTTTTGATGGTGGATGTGTAGCATGGTTACGACCAATAACCCTAGTCGTGTGTGCTTGGTTGGTTGTGGTTTTTTACTTATTTTTTTTATCTTGGTTTGCATACCAAGCCTCTGTCTTATCTCCCATATGTAAAAGTACTACTCTCTCCTTCCTATGCTCCCCTCAAATGTAATTTGAGGTTTCCCTATTAGAATGTAATATGTTTAATAGAATTAGGATAACTCAATTCTTGTTATAATGTAGAAGACATTCAGAACTGGACGGACTGCCCATTTCAGAAGATGAGATGATTTGATGGAGGACTGAGGAGGACAGAAGACAGGAGGAGACAAACTAATTGTTTAGTGACCCAACCAAGCATCTGGAGGTGTCCAGACATTGTTTGGACCATAGGCTAGATGATCAATCCAAAAAACCAATTGACCGACCAGGAGGCAAGCCAATTGGTTCAAGAGTTGAACTGATCAACCTGTAATGGTTTGAGCATAGGTCTTCATCAAAAATAGGTTGTTTCATGTGATGTAGACCTTAGGTGGTAGTAATTCCTTGTGGCTCTAAGGAATTACAATTGTATGGACATAACCATCGCTTATGTTTTAAATGCATGTTTTTGTTTGTGGGATATAGTAAGTATATGATACGTACTATAAGTATATAGTGATTGGATATGTATATGTGTTTGTAAATATTAAAGTCCCTCAATCAAACATATTCACTCTTAGATATTTTCTATAAGCAACATACATGAAAAGCTTGATCAACTATGTGTGGGCACGCTAAGCGTGGTGCATTGTATATCTTGTGGAAGCGTGATGGTAGTTATGTGGGTTTGCCAAGCGGGGTGCATCATTATCATGTTGGTTTTTGGGTCAAACTTAAATAAGTGGTCTTAATGAGATTAAGTACTTAGAAGCATGTAAAATACTATGGCAAAAAGTTGTGCAATACCATCTATCCAAGAATTACAGAAGATGCAATTGGCAAAAGTTGTCTACCTTAATGATTGATTATGGACACTGATGTTGGCCGGGTAATAACTTAATTATTTTGTATCTTGGCTCAGTAGAAGGTTGTACACTGCAATCTTCCAAACTGATATGAGAGTGCCATTGATTTGAATAAAATAGTGAGAGAAATAATTAATTAAAGGCCTAATTAAGCACCATCAAAATTTTATTTCAATCAAACAAAAACAAAATTGTTTTGACAAATTGCAAATTTCTCATGTAGAATCAAATGGCAACCAACAACATATTTTCCTTGCAATAAGTCCTTGAGAAGGACAAATTAAATGGGAATAATTTCCAAAATTGGTTTTAGATATTGATAATTTTTCTCACATAGAAGTGCAAGCTCTTTGTCTGGGAGACACCAGAACCATATGAACATGCTCAAACTGCACCTAAGGCTGAGATGGATGCTTACAAGAAGCATTCTGAAGATTTTACTGATGTCAAATGCCTACTGATGTGCTCCATGAACTATGAGTTGTAGAGACAACATGAGGACACATATGTTATTGATATGGTAACACATCTTAAGAACGTGTACCAAGATCAGGCAAGACATGAGAGAGATCATGTCTCCAAGGGGTTGTTCAAATGTAATATGACATAAGGAGATCCAGTAGATCCTCATGTGATTGAGCTTATTGGGTATGTGGAGCTCCTTTCTAGACTAGGATTTCCCTTGGGTTAAGATTTGGCCACTGATGTGATTCTATAATCACTTCCAGAGTCATACAGTCAGTATATCATGAAATACAATATGAATAACTTTGACAAGTCGTTGAAAGAGTTACTTGGAATGTTGAGAATAGATTAGGACAAGTCTATGATGATGATCAACAGATCAAAGGGGAAGTCTAAGGGAAAAGGAAAATTTAAGAAGAATTCTAAAGATGGCCAGAAATCCAAGTCTCCAACGCTCAAAGCAAAGGGAGGGGTGAATAAGGGAGGCAATTGTCACCAATGTCACCAGCTTAGAAACTGGAAGAGAAATTTCCCTCTCTACCTGGAGGAACTAAATAAGAAGGAGGGGATAAAGATATCCACTTTAGATATATATGTTATTGGGATATATTTGTCTACTTCTTCATCTTGGGTATTGGATACCAGATGTAGATCTCACATATGTTTGAATATGCAGGATCTGAAAAGAAATAAGCCTTTACAAAAGGGCAAGGTCGGATTGTGCATCACAAATGGAGCAAGAATTGTTGCCACTACAGTAAGAACATGTAATTTATCTCATCCCATGGGGAATGTAATAGATTTCATGAACTGGTATATTTTATTGACCAATAACAGAAACATTTTACTTTCAACATCTTTTATGGATAAGGATGAATATGGAAATCATATAAAGAATAGTTAATGTTCTATTTAAAAGGATGAGATCTTTTATGGTAGTGCCCCAAACATCGTATGGCCTTTGTTTGCTAGATCCAAAGATAGATGTTTATAATGAAAATACCAAAAGATTAAAACTTGATAACTCAAACAATGAATACATATATCATTGTCATCGGGAGCACATAGATAAGAATTACATTTCTAGAATCTATAAGGATGGTTGTCTAGAATCATTTGGTTATTGAACAAATGGATACATGAAGATCTTATCTATTGGGAAATATGACCAAAGAACCTTTCACTAGATGTAGTGGGAGAGTGTGTTTTCTATTAGGACTTGTACATATTGATGTACATAGACCTTTTGGAATAGATGATAAATGTAGTTACTAGTACCTCATTATATTTATTGATGATCTCAGTAGATATTGTAATTTGTGTTTAGTGTAATAAAAACATGGATATCTTGAAATGTTCAAGAAGATCATGAATGAAGTTTGTAACCACCTTGGTAAAAGTATTAAGACACATCAATATGATCGATGTTGAAATATTTTACAGTAAGAAGTTTGAGGACCTTCTGGAGAGACCTTGATAGTGTATCACAGTGAACTCTACCTGAAACATAATGATGTATCAAAAAGAATGATTCATACCATTATGAGTCATGGTATGATTATCAATAAGTCTAATTATACTTCCAATTTCCATACGGCACATGTTTTACATGAAAACAATATATTGTCTAAAATGGTTTGATGGACACCATATGAGATATGGCATGGGAGGTGTCCTGATATGTCTTTTATAAAGATTAAGGATTGAAATCTTATGTAAGAAAATAGTTTCCTCAAAATCGTTATCTAGAAATCACATGAATGTTACTTTGTTGAATATTACCTGCTACTCCCAATCTGACAACAAAAGTGTTCGTTACGAGGATGGCTGAATTACTAGTGAGGTATTTAATTCCAATGGAATCAATGGGAGAAAAGTAGAACTCAAAAATTTTGAGATCAACAAGAAAAACATTGAACCTAAAGAGGTACAATGGGAATAAGGAGAACCACAAATTGTTGTAGAATCTCAAGTTTCTTAACTAACACAAGACTCGTAGTTCTAGTAGAACACGCCATGAGTTTGAAATATTATGATATCTTATAAATTAAAAGGGTGGTGAGCTAGTCATAAGATGATGAAGCAACAACCTATCTAGAAGTTGTTTAGGGATCATAGCCTGAGAATTAGCTTGAGGCCATTATATCCAAAATGGACTTCATGTACACCAACAAGGTATGAACTTGGTGGTACCACCTAAAGGGGTAAAACCCAAAGGGTGCAATTGGGTCTTCATGGAAAGGACCAACATGGACGTTAATGCAGATTGGATGTAAAGCTTTTCAAACAAGTTCAAGGTGTGGAACATGATGAAATCTTTTCACTAGTTTCTATTTATTAGGATCATGCTTAATATTACAGCATATTATGACTGTGAGATTTGGCATATGGATGTTGAAACCACATTCCTTAATAGGATTATTGTATAGGATGTGAACGTGACACAACTTGAAGGCTTTATAAACTTGTACAATGTAAATAAAATCTATAAGATGAAGCAATCATCTCAGAGTTGGAATCTTTAATTTAACAAGATAGGAAAAGAGTTTGACTTTAGTCAAAATAAAGATGAAATATGTGATTACAAAAGATTTAGTGGGAGGATATTAATATTCAACATATTTATGGGGAATAACACCCTTATACTATGAGTATTAAAACCAAGGATGGAAGGTACCTTCTCTATGAAGGATTTAGGCAAAGCGTCATATCTGATAGGAATTGAGATCTAAATAGATATCTCTAGATATCTTCTAGACCTATGCAAGAGCACATAAATTGGCAAAGTGTTGAAGGGGTTCAACATGAAGGATTTAATGAGAGAAAATGTGTCCATGTTTCATGAGACTAGCCTCTCAAGAACCATGTATTCTGTTCTTGAGAACAATGGGAAAACGTGAGTGAGATCTCATATTCATTTGCATTTGGATCCATCATATATGCAATATAATGTACTCATCCCATCATCTTGCATGTATTGGAATGATGAGATGATATCAATCAGATTCCAATGGAAGTCAATGGAATGCCATAAAGAAAGACCATAAGTACTTGAGAAACACTAAGGATAATTTCATAGATTATGGTGAAAAGGAAGAGTTGGGTGTAAATGGTTACACCAATTCCAGATTCCAAAATGAAAAATAAATTTAATGATCACAATCTAAAATTTGTGCTTGACCTTAAAACAAAAATTGTTAGCTTCAGAAGTTCTTAGCAAGAATAATTAATTAATTATACAATAGAAATTGAGTATCCCAGTGTTATGAACATAGCAGAGGATATTGTATGGATCTAGAAGTTCATATAGATGAACTTATAAGATGTTCCAACCATTGATGACACAGTAGAAATATTGTGACAACAATGGAGCTACTAGTTAGGTCAGAAATATCAGATAGCATACTATGACAATTCCATCTCATATGAGAGGTCATACAACAAAGAGTTGTGAAAATTGCAATATACCGACTAGAGGAAAATGTTGTTAAACCTCTAGATAAGCACTTGTGCAGAAAAAACATGATGGACATGTTTAAGATCAGTTAGAATAAGATTCATGGGTGATTGGCTCTAAGTGAAAGTGGACTCTATTGATATTTATGCCCAAAGAGAAAATTGTATGATGATTGTAATGGCATATCTTGTAAATGATCTGATTAATAGTAAAGTCAAGCTTCCAATTTATTCTATTTTATTCAGTTATGAGATAATGATGAAGCATAATGAATGTCTAAAGAATGATATTACTCAATGACATATGTCTCCGGGTTGAGGACCTAAATAATGAGATCATATAAATGTCAAGAGTAGATACATTCGTGTTATGTCCCTAGTAGGATGTTATTACAAAATATTCATAGACATAAATGACACATGAGACTAGAGTGTGTGTTGGTTCATGATAAAATATCATGAAGTCATGATATGTGTTATCAAACCAAACACATAGATACTTATTAGAGAATATTGTATCGGACAGACCCACCTATGGAAAGATAAATGGAAACCATGACTAGTAGTCAGAATCATATTACAATGATGGTGGAGATTGAGGTTCTTAGACCTAAAATCACTACACTCATCACATGTCATTTGATGTACTTAGACATCATCCACTGTAACCTTGAATAATGGTTACCATAAAGGTGGTGCTTGGTTGCATCATGACACATGGGGATGACTGTGAGTGATGTAGATGGAATTTGTCCCTCCTACAGGAATTTGATATCCATGAAACTTGATGAGAAAAACCAAGAAAAGCATGCACATGCACATGTGAATCAATATACGATATTGAGTTCACATATATCTTAGACAGACTGCTCTAGTTTAAGGAACTGAGATTGAATTTTGAAAGGATGACGATTCCATGCCTCGAGTTCAATCAGGATATTAGTAACAAAGGAACTATACAATTACTATAACATGAATCACAGATTGTAGGTTGAATTTGTTCTCCAACTTTCTAATTAATTGGGTAGCAATGATGTCTTATTAGATATCAATCATTGCTTGAGATGCCATATGCTAGTTATAGACATTCACTACCAACGTAACTTGGAACCTATATGGTCACATGCATAGGATATCCGTGAATATGATTTAAACTTGATTACTAAGGAGTTAGGTATTCCATTTAAACAATAATGGTTGGAATTTGACTGACTAGACTATGAACCAACCGGTTCAAGTGTTGAACTGATCGATTCAAGTGTCAGGTCAATTGAACCAATATAGGAAATATGGTCCATGAGACGACCGGTTCAGGATGTGAACCGATCAGCTCAGGTCCACAAACTGACCGGTTTAGGTTATAAACTGATTGTTTGGTTGATCAATTCGATCGGATCAAGGATTAGTGTTGATGTCATGCTGTGCACTAATGGAATATAAATTTCCATACAATTGTGATTGGGAAACATGTTGAAATGACCAGTTCAAATGTTGAAGCAATCGATTCACATGCCAACCGATCATTTTTTTTCCTTTGAATCAATTGTCTCATCACTCGTAGGTTACAAAAATTCATGAAATTACATCCCCTTTGACTCTCGCTGAGACAAAACTCCTGACCCAGACCCTCTTAAAATGGAGGGGTAGTCGAGGCTTTCTATAGACACAAAAATCTCTCTGACAATTGTTGTCTTCTATGGTTGTGGTAACTGAGAGAACCCGAGCAAGTCCTATCCGTGAAAGAGAGGGATAGCAAGAGAGAGACAATTTGGAGAGCAAGCTGGTGCTAGCACACTATAACTAGAAGTAACAACTCCTTCTTGCTCGTTCATCTAGAATGATAGGAGTTCTCGATGGTCTGTATGGACTACTATAGAGGGGAGGAGGTTGTTGCTTGCCTCTAGGAGGACAAGGTCAAATATTGGTCATGGTAATCAACTAGGAGATTGTTGCTGGTACTGTCTGGGTGCAACTTGAAGAAAGGTGCACACTAGTGCAAGGGAATATGTGACACCCCGACGCACCACAAATGAGATTACTCAAAACCAAACACAGAATTAGAACTAAACATATGGATTACCAAAATCACAAGAAATTAAAAATGATTTATCAAAAGCATCATAAGCCAAAAACTTATCACATATAATCCCACAAGCATGTCATATGCAATATATATCATATCACAAGGTTCTTACATCGATGTGCATCATCATTCATGTCATAAACCTATTACATGAGATGTCTATTCCACATATATACATACACACATTCCATATATGTACAACCATGACTCAAAGGACAAAAACCTTATATTGATAACATATCTACAAAACACATCGAGAAGACTCCCAAAGACTTGAATGTATAGGGATGACATCTAGAACACACCCAACCATATCATCTACTACTCTTACTGCTGCTCTTCCTTAGCTGCACGATCTCTACCTCTTCATGCACAACCACCTAAAAGATGTGGAAACCCACAGGGTGAGACCAAACGTCCCAACAAGAGATATAACTCTCCTCCAAGGCTATTCATTGACCTTGCATGACACTGATTTCAACTTAGTAGCGGTCAATTGGAGCATGAGTGGTATTCCTCATCTCCTTAGGGAATTAATAAAAGATTTAATACAACCGTGTAGCACATTTGCATAGGGATAAATGTGAATAACATTTTATGAGCCTTTTCCTGACTTTTGTACAGTTTAGTTGATAGAAGATATACATGTTCTTCATATTCCTTCTTAGCTAGGTTTTATTGAAAACGTTAGAAAACATCGGGAAAATAACAATTATTTCTTGGTTTTAACCCTGCGATTGACCCATTCCATACTAGAAATAATCACAGGAAATCCTTTGATAACCATTTTTCACTCAAGGATGAAACTTTGCTACCGCATATGGATCCCTACATTGTGACATTTTACTGCCTTGGAATATAGGTACAATACTAGTAAAATTAAGTTATGATTGTAGCTGCACTCCTACTGAGGTATGACTGCAGCCATCCTCAAAAGATATCATATATGTACTATATATCACATCATTGAGATACGACCTTGACCATTCTCCTATCAGGGTATGACCGTAGCCAATCCAATAAAACACATATACTCAAAAGTATACGACTCTGAGCTTCCACTAAGGGAGAACATGTTTCACCATCTAGAAAGTACTGACGTTGTAGATGAATTTATGGCACAGGGAAACTACATACTTAAGGTTCCATTTGATTAATTAAGCCAATTGGATATCTTTTAGCATCAATCAAGTTACAACATACAAACCATAAACAAGCTCTACAAAGATAAGGGCATAGTACGATTTCAGAAGGTATAAAATGTATACGGTGTGAACTTATCACATCATCATCACATGATACTACTGTCCCACAAGGCCATCATTATATCCACACTGACACGGGATATCAATCCATTGTCACTTTGCTTGGAGGGTAACACCTCACACTAGGCATATATCCTCTTGCAGGTCATAGGACACAATCACATCATTCATGTATCTCATATGTCTCAACATGCATCATGAAGGCTCATAACCATTATCCTATGTCACATCATATTCACCATAGCTTTCACTAGATATGATATCCAATTTCATACCACCTCCAAGGTTAGGGGCTTATAAATAGGAGAGATAAAACATCATAACATGATAACCATTCCATGAGAGAGAAGTAAACATATCACATGACTCAAAATTAGGGTTATGGTTCCATTCGTAGATTATTAGGGTTATATAGTTATATTCAAGCACCAAACCCTAGATACATCCTCTCCCATTTTCTTGGAGTATATGTGGGTTAAGGAATATGATTATAACTTAACCAACCAATCATCCAAACATCATCATACATGGTTCATTACTTGATTACTCATATACATGTATTGTTATATGGTTAAGTATGTGTCTCGACCATCATACACATGTCTCTCGACCACTCATGAAACAAGGTGTCTCGACCGCAGCCAAGTAGGTGTCCGACCACCACACAAAACCATGTGTCGACCACCACATAGATTATGGTATCGACCACCCTCAAAGAACATGTCTTGACCTCAAACAAAAACATGTCTCGATGTCAAACCAAAACATGTCTCAACTGAAAAAAAAGCAAGACTCACGGCCACACCAAAGCATATGTCTTGACCAAAACTATAGCACTTGTCTTGACCCAAAATAGGAGCAACATCGTGACCAAAACACTATACATCAAAGTGTCTTGACCCAAGGGGAAAACATGGAGTGTCGACCACTAAGGTCATTCTACCACAAAGGAAAAGGACTTCCATCAAAATAGGGATTAATTAAGGTCAAAATAGTAGTATTCCATGGCTAAAATAGAAAACAAGAGAAAGGAAAACCACCATCTTCAAGGATAGGAACTTCACTCAAAAAATCAGTCACCAAAAACCCTAAAACATGGGTCATGAAATCACCATGAAAAAACCTCATGAAAGAGAGATAAAACCACATTAAACTCCTCTAAAATAGAACTTAAATTCTATATTACACCATGGTAGACAAGCATCATGCATGTGACCAAAACAAAGGTTAAAATATAGGAAGAAAACCATCATTACATAACCATCTCCAAAATCGAGTACCTTACATTAGGATTTTAGATTCTAGGCAAACCAAGCATGATAACTGCCATCATTCAAGTTCTAGATCATGATATTATGCACTAGCATGTTAGGGTCATGATTTAGAGAGAGAAATAGTAACATGAAAGAAAAGAAAAATTTGATAATAGAGAGGGTAGAGTGTTATATAACCCGTCTTAAGGAATATCAACCGCAAGGATCACTAGCTCCATGCATATAATCAGCAAGGGTGATGAAGATCCACTAAAAGCTCCACTTTCTGCAACAAGATCACCTCAAGAAGAAGAAGATACCAAGGTCAAAGATTGATCAAGAAGAGAGGGTAAGAAACCCTAGGCCAAACCAAAAGAAGAAGGGAGAAAGAGAGAAGGAAACTTCCTCACACTTGGGTACCACCTTGTCAAAACATGTCCTATGACTCTTGTGATGAGGTGTTTCTCTAAGAAATGACCGCCATGGATGATCCATGGTATAGGGTCGAGAAAAGAGAAGAATATGGGGTAGAATAGCTAGGGAAAACACAACCAAAGAAAGACAAACACTTACCAAGGATGAAGATGACCAAAAGTCACCACATGTAAGGGATTTCGATCATCAAAGCTCCAAGGATCCGCTCTCCTTGCTCCACCAAGATCCAAGGATGAGAAAAAGAGAGGGAGAAGAAGGAAGGCTGAAATGGTTCGCTTGCATGGAGAAAAAAGGGTTTATATATCAAAGGAGGAGAGAATTAAGGTGAGGGTGATGTGTCAACACCTAAATACACCAAAGGGACACTTGTCCACCCAAGAAACCAACATGCAACCAATATATGCATACATGCATGAGATGATGATACAACCAATATTGGGTATCGACCACTTAGGTCCCCAACACATTGGTCTCAGTCGAACACACCAAGGGGGCCGAGACAAAGAGCATCACACACAACATGGTCGAGACAAAAGACCACCAAGACACTCAAGGTCGAGACACTCCACAAGAAGACAACTATCTCGAACCAATCACTCTAAGACCATCATGGTTGAGATAAAACCATCTAGAGAGGGTGTCTTGATTGAGACATTCACAAGGCACATCTTTAAGATCAAGACAAGGGTCGCTACACTCAACCATGCACACATGGTCGAGTAACATCAAAACCCTAGAAACCCTAATCACCTCTAAGGGTGTTACCACTCATCCAAGTCTCAAATAAAGTACCCCAAAGAATAACAATCTCTCTCTCATGAATTCAAGATAGAGAAGGTACACACTAGGTGTGGCAAATTGAAGGATAACCCTCTTAAAAGGGAAAATTGCAATTTAGCCCCAAACAAGCACATAAAGCACAAACATCATCCAAACAAGATCAAACTGGAAACTTAAGTGTACCATAAGCTCTAAAAACATCTCAAAGGATTTGATTTAGGTTATAAGAACTTATTCAAACCAAAACAAACATGGTTATCCCATAACCCATGTCAGGGGTCTTATAAGACATAAACCCCTAACAAGGATTTTTCCCTCAAAATCCTAAGCGAAAAGAGATGGGTACTTCCTACGCATGTCTTTCTCAAACTCCCATGTCTATGAATAATAGGCAAAGAACAACTATCAATCACCTATTGGGTGATTAAAAGAGTGCATAACACTTGGGTGAACCAAACCAGATAGGCATATTAGAATGAAATTACTCCATCTGACATGTCTCTACTCATGGGTTGACCTCTCCTTCCAGTTGAGATATGGCATAAAATCGAGACCTCACATGTTGCCGACCTCATTTCCCATTGGCCTATCTAGAGGAACCAGCATGTGATGACTATCCACTTCCTCAACCTCCACCACTGCTAAATTGTTGACTCTGCCAGCCCTTATGGCTCTGCCTCAGCTTCTAGGTCATCTCATCACCTTTCACAGGACACGCCCACCTCATATGTCCTACTTGTACACACTTATGGAAAGTCATGGTCTTGTAATATGGCCTAGACAGCCCAGTCACTGACACTGACATTGTTTTGTGGGCTCCTACAAGTGGAAGGTTGCAGCCTATGCTCTTACTCAGTGATCATTGTATCTGGCTTAATTCTCTATGTATGACAGTGGTGCTTAGCACCTAGGATCCTTAAAGCTTTTATACGACTGTCCTTGGTACCGAGCATGCCTCTTCTTGGCACCCTTCTCATGCTTCTCAACCACTAATCTCTCTATCATCTGAACTGACTCCAAAAACATAGAAAACTGCTCACGATTTTCCAAAATAGCCACTGGGGTAGATAACTCATAACTCAACCCCTTCTCAAAGTGTTAGATCCTCTCTTGATCTGTCATTTCCATGTGAGTACAAAACCTCAAAAACTCCATAAACTTCACTTCATACTCGTTGATCTACATGGATTCCTATCGGATACTCCCAAACTGAGATATCTTATCATCCATATAGGTCTGAGGAAAGTACCGACTGAAAAACTCACGTCAGAAGACCTCCCAACTGATATCAACGCTAGGTCTCTTCTCCTCTTTAATGTCCAACCAATGGCCAACACTCCCCTTCGAAAGATACATCACATTTGTTACAATGTCTACCTTGGGAATGTTGAGGATCTTGAAGGCCTTCTCCAACTCTGTCAACCAAAGATTTGCATCTGTTGGATCAGCCATACCGACATACTCCACAACCCCAACACGTCTCATCCTCTTAAAGGTCTTCCCAGAACCCAAAAATTTAGCACTGGGAACAACTACCCTTGGCTATGGTGCAGGCATTCTGTCTGCCATGTGCATCATCATTGCCATTAACTGCTCAAACAAAGACCAAAAGGTAGTTTTTTTCATCATGTCGTATCAAACTAGGGCACGTCAAGTGCCCGACCTTCTCTCACCTAATCCCTTGCACCACCTGCAGGTGCAATAATATTGCACTCTGCAACATGTTCTTCATGTTCTCAAGACATCTTTTCTACTCTTCTTCTTCTTCTGTACAAGTAGAAGTCACTATAAGACATACTGGAGGACACTAGAATAGACACAAACCCTAGTCCTAGGTTCTTGTAGACTCGGAAAACCTAAAGCTCTAATACCAACCAAAATGTGACGCCCTGACACACCACAAATGAGATTAATCAAAACCAAATGCTGAATTAGAACTAAACATGTAGATTACCAAAAATCACAAGAAATTAAAACCCATTTCTCAAAAGCTTCATAAGCGAAAAAATTATCACATATAAGCCCACAAGCATGTCATATGCATTATATATAATATAGCAAGGTTCTTACATCACTTTGCCATCATCATTCTTGTCATCAACCTATTACATGAGATGTTTGTTCCACATATATACATATACATATTTCATATATATAAAACCATGGTTCACGGGCCAAAAACCTTGTATCAATAACATATCTACAAAATACAAAGAGAATAGTGCAAAATACTTGAGTGTATAGGGACAACATCTAGGACTCTATCATTAAAAGACTGACAACACACCCAACCTTATCAGTTATTGCTCTTGCTGCTACTCATCCTCAGTTGCATGATATGTACCTCTTTGTGAACGACCACCTAAAAGATATAGAAACCCACAGGGTGAGACCAAACATCATAGCAAGAGATATAACTCTATGCCAATGTTATTAAAGCAGAAATATAAGGTAAAGGAGAGTAGAAAGTAAAGCTATAACATGATAAGAAAATATTACTATTGAAGGAGTTCAGAGCAATTGCAACTGAATTGTAGAACATTTTATAATCTAAGAAGGAATATGAAGAACATGTATATATTCTATCAACTAAATTGTACAAAAGCAAGGCAAAGGCTCATCTAATGTTATTCACATTTATCCCTATGAAAATGTGCTACGTGGCTGTATTACATCTTTTATCAATGCCCTGAGGATATGATACTCATGCTCCAACTGACCACTGCTAAGTCAAAATTAGTGCCATATAAGGTCAATGGAAGAGCCAGAATCCACGACCTCTCCAACACCTCTTGGTCCAAACGAGAGAGAACACCATAGAGACATATCAAGTCTAACTATAAAACAGCCTAGCCTGCCTTGGTATATAGGCACAGTGCTAGTGAAACTAAGTTACGACCGCATCTGCACTCCTTTCGAGGTATGACTGTAGCCATCCACAAAAGATATCATATATGTACTCTATATCAGATCATTGATATATGAACTCGACCATTCTCCTTCCAGGGTATGACCACAGCCAATCCTGTCAAAGGCATATACTTAAAATTATATGACTCTGAGCTTCCACTATGGGAGAACCCATTTCACCATCAAGCAAGTACTGACATTATAGATGGACCTATGGCACATAGCAACTACATGATTAATATTCCATTTGATTAATTAAGTCAATTGGGTATCTTTTAGCATCAATCAAGTTACAACATACAAACCATAAACAAGTTCCACAAATATAAGGGCATAGTACAACTTCAAAAGGTATAAAATGTATAAGGTTTGAACTTGTCACATCATCATCACATGATACTACTGTCCCACAAGGCCATCATTATATTCACACTATCATAGGATACCAATCCCTTATCACATCACTTGGAGGATAACACCTCACACTAGGCATATAGCCTCTACCAAGTCATAGGACCCAATCACATCATTCATGTATCTGATATGTCTCAACATGCCTCATGAAGGCTCATAACCATTATCATGTGTCACATCATATTCACCGTAGCATACACTAGCTTAAAATCCAAGTTCATATCACCTGCAAGGTTAGGGGCTTATAAACATGAGAGTCAAAACATCATAGCATGATAACCATTCCATGAGAGAGAAGTAAACATATCACATGACTCAAAATTAGGGTTAGGGTTCCATTCATAGTTAATTAGGGTTTAATAATTATATTCAAGCACCAAACCCTAGGTACATCCTCTCCCATTTTCATGGGAGTATATTAGGGTTAAGGAACATGATTAGAGCTTAACCAACCAATCATCCAAACAACAACATATACGGTTCATTACTTGCTTACTCGTATACATGTATTTTGTGTTATGACTCACTCTGAGTTTAACTAGTAAGTATAGTAATTAGTGCATCACCATGTTGATTAAGTTAAGACAAGTGTTCAAGATGCGATTAGTGATTTGATTATGTTGAGTCAATCTAGTTAGTATGTTTTCATACTTTGAGGTTGTAGTGGATCTCGCGCTTGAAAATTTGCAAAAGAAATCACTTGAATCGGATCTCTGAGGCAAAAGTTATGGCATTTTCAAGTTTCTTGGGTTGAAGTTGCAATTTACCCATTAATAGATCTATTAATTCCCCTTTTCCCTTATCCCATTCACCTGATCGAGCACCACTTGAAGCAGCGGTGCACAGCTAGCCTGATCGGCCAGTAGTAGGGGAAAGGGAGGGATGATTTTCATGCCCCTTAGCCTCGAGCTAGCAAGACGTCACTTCCACCCTCTTCTTCCTTTCTCCTTCCTCTTTATCGCCTCTACCCATGCCTTCACCTGCTAGGGCGGTGCCCCCAGTAGTAGCGGCTGCACAGTAGCTGCAGCAGTGGCCAAGAGCAGTTGGGCACGAGCAAGCACCTCAGAACGATAGCTTTGACTTCGGCCATGAAGCTAGGACCCAAATTCACAGCTCCAGCCACGATTTAGCACTCAGCTAGCTCTCTCTTCCTCAACATGTGCATAAGTAGAGGTTGCTTGCTTACAGTAGGTTCAAATCTAGGGCGTCCAAGGTTAAAGACGACCCCGCGGATGCTTAGAAGTAGGCTTTGGGCGCATTTCCAGTCAAATTTGGCCATCTCGAACCTCTGTGAGTAGAATCTCACCCACTAAGCAAGTATTAACTCTAAGAAATGGATGATTTTGGTTAGATTTGTGTTTTTCGCGGGTAACAGCATTTACCCAAGTGTCGTGTAATCTTGGCATCGCCTGACTTTTATTGCACATTTCTCTTCTTCACGCTTTGCATGATCCTAGTTTATTAATTGATTTTTACGATTTGGATTGTTGGAATTTACACGGTTGATAAAATCCTACTTTGCTCAATTTAAGAAATTGAAGACAGTGGCACAACTTACTTTGTGCATGACCCCAGGGTTATAGTAGTTGTACGGTTTGGGTATAAACTCAAGTTGTACGATTCTAGTAATTTACTAGTTGTGTGTTTCAAAGAAAAAGATGATGACTTGTGATGTTCAATGGAAACCTATTTGCACGCTCCCTATTTTAGTTAATGTGCTTGGTTTAGTATTAATAGGAATTGGCACGTTTCTCAAAGATATCATTAGAAAATCTCAGTTATTATAAATAATTATTGCCATGATAAGTAATTTACTCTTAATTAAGTTATGTGATGCACAACTCAGGATTAGGGTTGATGTGCACATTTTCCAAGAAAGTATAAATAATTAACAGGTGCAAATGACGATTACTCGTATGTCAAGTAATTAACTCTTATTAGTATATTAAGAAGTTCAATTGCATGATTCTAGTGTATAAGTGCCAAACGGACATGTATTCTGTTTAGTTAAGAATTTTTAGTCTGCCTGCATGTATAGTATGTTGATTACTCAGTATATTATAGTGTTTGAATATACTACTCTCCCAAGTTTAGAATGATATGCATGTTGTATTATAAACTTCAAATAAATAGACGTGGTACCATAGAGATACCAGAGTCAAGTATAAGTAAGGAAAAGATACAATATAGTAAGAGCTTTCCAAGAATAATAAAATGATAGACTTAGGGGCCCTAAACACTGCAGATTCCCTATGAGAGGTCTGCGCCGTAGGGATGAAATGACCTAACCCTGGCAGTGTCCAGTATACGGGGGTCAGATTGTACTAACAGGTGGTATGGGGAACGAGCCCTAGTGGAAGTCTCCTTGAAAATGCAGTATGTAGTGTCCAACATCAACCAGAGATTCTGGTGGCACTAGAGAACAGAAAAGCCAATAGGTGGCTTGACTCTCTGCCTATGTGCTCAGGTCAGAGGAGGAGTCCAATTTTATAGCCCATAGGTGTGCCGAGGCTAGAGAGCCATTTTCCTATTGCAGACCAGCGACGTTGTCACGCTTAGCATCCCGGGTGTGTCAGCTAAGTCTTGTATGGTGAGATCGTATTTTGTTACGATTCTTCATATATAGACTACATTGCATATGATCAGGGCATAAGTCAAAATATGATAATATAGGTTTTAAAGAGTTTCTTATAAGTAAGAAAGGCTAAGAAAGATTCAAGTACAGTTTCACATCAGTTGTTCTTTAAATGTAATTTTGATGTTCCCTGTTATTTTAAACGATATTGTTTTAGATCTGCTCAGTGTAGTAATTCATGTATTTTATTTTAGTTCAATAAACATAAAATGAGTTATCTGCGATAGTTGGGTGAAATTCTATTCATTGAGCCAGTAGCTCATCAACCTACTAAAAAAAATTCAGGTAAACGTCAACACGAGGAAGCTGAAGGATCTTATCATCCATGCTCTTAGAAGGTAGTTCATAGTTATAATAGAGGTCTCTTAGTCCTTTCCCCTCGGTCCCTTGGGCATGTGGTTTGGTAAAGAGAGAATGTAATGTAATATGTAAATTAGTTGTAAGTTATCTGTTGTGCTTATTATTCCACATGAAAAATGTAATATGTTGTGTAAATCTTCTTTACATATCTAGTAAAGTAAATAGTAGTTGCTTCTGTAGTTTAGTAAGATTTCAGTTTATTCCAAGTTATAAGATTTTCCTTTAGGTAAATTTTAAGTGATTAAGAAAAGAAAAAGTTAAGGGTGGTTTACCAAGGTTGACTCTCCGGTCTTCGGGGTCATTAGAGATGGCACGGGGATCGGGGCGTCACAGCGATTTAGTATCAGAGCATAGAGATTGGCGTTACAGCCTAGGTTGAGTATGTAGTTACTCTAAGCCAAGGTCAGGGGATAATAAGAGACCAATAGGATTAGGATGTTTTCCTCTTTGAACTACAATTTTCTAATAGATATGTTCTGTTATGGACATGCAGATGGAAGGAAGAGGACGTGGACATGGTGAGGAGCAAGCTGAGAGCCATTACGGACCTGACCCTCAAGCAATGGCTCAAGGTGGAGAGGATAATGAGGAAACAAGGATGTATCATATTTTTCTAGAGACAAAAGAAAAATACAAGATGGATAGGAAGACTTCATCTTCTAGTAAGGATCTGATGAGATCCTATGAGTTGGTGAAGAAGCTTGGTGGAACTGAATTTTCTGGAACAACAAATCCAGCTGTGGCGGAGGTGAGGCTTCGACAACTGGAAAAGTTCTTTTGTTTAATGGAGTTATCAGAAGATAAGCAAATCAATATTCATGCAGTCTATTTACTCAAGGGAGATGTTGAGATGTGGTGGCGAGGAGTGGAAGATAAAAGGAGAAATGCAGAGATGACCTGGAAGGACTTCGTGGATGAGTTTCACCTTAAGTATTTTCCTCCTACCTTCCTAAGTGATAAGATTAAACAGTTGGAGAATATCATACAAGGAAATATGACAATTAGTGAATATGAGGCATATTTCACAAGGGTGGAAAATTTCTGTCCGCAACTTGTACCTGATGATGTAGAAAAGTGCAGAAGATTTCAACAAGGATTAAGATCAAAGATTAGACACACCGTTTCAGCCATTAGTCAAAGAGACAGAGAAAACTTTGGGGAATTTGTGGAAGCAGTGAGACGTGTAGAAGAGTCAGTTAATGTTGATAAGTAGTCTGAGAATAAGAAAAGATCTAGAGACTTTAATAGAGGGGGACATAGCAGTGGTGGATACATAGGAGGTGGTGGTTTCTTTTCAAAGATAGGATAAGGAATTAGCTATTTTGGTAGATAAGGATCTAGTTTTTCATCAAGTGGAGGAAGGCCCAATTCCGGAAGATGGAATACACAATCTACATGGACACCTCCAACTAGGTCTTCGGGATCTTTAGTGTCAGTGATAGGTCTGCCAAAGAAAGAGATACCAATGTGCGATATCTGTGGAAAGTCACACTCCAGTCAGTGTTGGGGTGCAGATTTTTAGGGTTTTCACATCTGCGGATAGGTGGGACACTTTAGAAGGCAATGTCCCCAGTTACAGCAAGTGGCAACACAGGATTCCCAGTTACAATACTTGAATGTTCTGAGATAGGCTCCAGTTGGAGGAGTGAGTTCTTCAATAGCTTCAGGTTCTCGAGGAGGAGGGGCACCCAGTGGAAGGGAAGGACAATGAGAACATCGTGGAAGAGGAAGAGCTTCAAGACGCTTCTTCTCTCTGATACAGCAAGAAGGTATTGTTTATTCCCGAGTAGTTATAGGATAAATGCTTCTCTTTAATAGCATTTTAGTTACAATTTTGATAGATTTGGGTGCTACTCACTTGTTTATACAGAGTTCTTTAGCTTGTGAGTTCAACCTGTTAACCCAGGAGTTACCATTTGAGTTGTTGTTGAGGGTTCCGTTAGGTGAACCGACAGTGTTGATAGAGTTTTGTCTCGGATGTTTATTGATCTTTGGTGGTTACACCATCGCGGTTAATCTTATATCCCTAGATATTAACTCTTTTCAAGTTATCTTGGGTATGGATTTCCTAGAGACGTATCGAGTTCAGCTCGATTGTTGGAAGAATGAGGTTGTCTTTCAACAGGGTGAACTTTCTTGTGTCTTTTCTGGAGACATGAAAGTTTTGTCTATGTGTATCATATCAGTCATTGTAGCTGATAAGATGTTGCAGAAAGGTTGTGAGGCATTCTTGGCACATGTAGTAGATACTTGAGTAGAGAAGAACATAGTCAGCCTATGGGATGTGCCAGTAGTCTGTGAGTTCCTAGATGAGTTGTCAGGTCTACCTCCTGAAAGAGAGATAGACTTCGAGATCTAGGTGTTGCCAGGTAGTCACCCTGTAGTGCTTCCAGCCTATAGAATGGCACCTGTAGAGTTTAAGAAATTGAAGATCCAGCTATAAGAGTTACTGGATAAGGGTTTCATTTGACCTAGTTCTTCGCCATGGGGAGCTCCAGTCTTATTTGTGAAAAATAAAAGATGGTACTATGAGGTTATGTATAGACTACAAACAGTTGAATAAGATCACCATCAATAATAAATACTCGTTCCTAAGGATAGATAATATGTTTGATCAGTTGCATGGAGCAACGATCTTTTCTAAGATAGACTTGAGATCTGGATATCATCAGTTGAGGATAAAGGCTTCAGATATTCCTAAGTCGGCTTTCAGAACAAGATACGAGCATTATGAGTTTTTGTTCATGTCGTTTGGACTGACTAATGCCCCAACAGCTTTCATGGATATGATGAACTGGATTTTCAAGTCGTTCTTGGATCAGTTCATCGTGGTTTTCATAGATGACATTCTAATTTATTCCATAGATGATGAGTAGCATGATCATCATCTGAGGATAGCGTTACAGTTGTTGAGACAACACCAGTTATATGCTATGTTCAATAAGTGTGAGTTCTGGTTAGCTGAGGTGTCTTTTCTTGGACATGTCATCTCAGGAGATGGAGTAAGTGTTGACCCTATGAAAGTTGAGTCTATTCTATAGTGGGAGCAGCCTCAGACTCCTACTGAGATCAGAAGCTTCTTAGGATTGGCAGGTTACTACAAGAGGTTCATCCAAAACTTCAGTGTTGTACGTCACCTCTGACACGCTTAATGAGAAAGGTTGCACCGTTTGTCTGGTCAGACAATTGTGAGAAGATTTTTTAGATCTTGAAGAAGAGGTTCAGTACATCACTAGTGTTGATCCTGCCCGAGGCAGATAAAGGCTACACAGTGTTTTGTGATGCTTCAAGGAGAGGTTTAGGTTGTGTGTTGACGTAGGAAGGCAAAGTAGTAGCTTACGTGTCTAGACAGCTTATGAAGAATGAGGAGAATTACCTGACAGATGATCTGGAGTTATCTATAGTAGTTCATGCTCTTAATACATGGCGCCACTATCTTTATGGTGAGGCATGCCACATGTTTACATATCATAAGAGCTTGAAATATATCTTCACCCAGAAGGATCTGAATCTAAGACAGCGGAGATGTTTAGAATTGATCAAGGATTATGAAGTGACGATATATTATCATCCTAGAAAGGGGAATGTGGTAGCAGATGCCCTGAGCATGAAGTCAAGTTCAAAAATTGATGTATTCTCTATGGCATGTTTCAGGAGACACCTGCTAGTAGAGATTCAGAAGTTGAACTTAGACTTAGGAGTGACAAAACATAGTGGTTTGATTGCACAGATACAAGTCAAGCCTACCTTTTATGATCAGATCAAGGAACTACAGTAGAGTGACAGTGAGTTACAGCAGATCATGTGAGACATGACAGGGGGAAAAAGACCAGAGTTCAGGTTTTCAGATGATGGTTTGTTGCATCAACATGATAGGTTGTGTGTACCTGGAAATAGTGATTTGAAAGAACAAATTCTTGAGGAAGAGCATGCATCGATGTATGCTATGCATCCAGGCCACTAAGATGTACAGGAATCTTAAGGAGTTGTACGGGTGGTCAGGTGTGAAGAAGGATGTAGATGAGTACGTGGCTAGGTGTAGTGTGTGCCAACAGGTTAAGGCTGAGCATCAGAAACTTGTAGGTACCTTGCAATCTCTCCCTATACCAGAGTGTAAGTGGGAACATATCACAATGGATTTTGTGGTAGGTTTGCCCAGGACATCTAGAGGTTGTGACTTGATATGGGTGATTGTGGATAGACTGACTAAGTCTGCTCACTTTCTTCCTATTAAGTCAACCTTTGATGTCCCAAAATTGGCTAAGATATATGTAGATGAGACAGTCAGGTTGCATGGTATCCCAGTTTCAATAATATCAGATAGAGATCCTAAGTTCACATCCAAGTTTTGGAATCAGTTGCATAATGCTTTAGGCACAAAGTTGAGATTCAGTACAGCTTTTCACCCGCAGATGGATGGTCAGTCAGAGAGGACCATTCACACTCTTGAGGACATGCTGAGAGCATGTGTCCTACATTTCAGAGGAAGTTGGGAAGAACACTTGAGCCTTATAGAGTTTGCATACAACAATAGTCACCATTCCAGTCTTGGTATGGTACCATATGAAGCTCTGTATGGCAGAAAGTGTAGATCACACATATGTTGGTATGAGGTGGGTGAAAAAGAGATTCTTGGACTAGAGATAGTGGATTTGACTACAGAAAAGATTACAGTGATCAGAGAACAGTTGAAAGTTGCACAGGACAGGCAGAAGAGTTACGCTAAGAAGAGGTGTAGACCTCTTGAGTTTGAGGTTGGTGATGAAGTGTATTTGAAAGTTTCATTATGGAAAGGAATGTTGAGGTTTAGCAAGAGAGGCTAACTGACTCCTAGGTTTATGGGCCCATATCCTGTCATTGAGAGGATTGGACCTGTAGCCTACAGGTTGGATTTTCCATCCGAGTTAGCTAATTTACATGATGTGTTTCATGTATCGATGTTGAAGAAGTGTTACCCTAGTACAAAGAAGATAGTAGACCCAGAACCTACACAGCCCAGAAAAGATGTGTCCTATGTTGAAGGACCAGTACAAATAGTTGATCACAGAATTAAGAAGCTCAAGAATTGAGAGTTGCCGTTAGTGAAAGTTCTGTGGAGGAACCACAACCTATAGAAAGACATGTAGGAGCTTGAGTCAGAGATGCATAACAAGTTTCATGTTCTCTTTTATGAATTTTAGGATGAAATTCTTGTAAGGGAGGGGGATTGTTATGACCCACTCTAAGTTTAACTAGTAAGTACAGTAATTAGTGCATCACCATGTTGATTAAGTTAAGATTAGTGTTCAAGATGTGATTAGTTCTTTGATTAATATTACTCAATCTAGTTAGTATGTTTTCATTCTTTGAGGTTGTAGTGGATCTCGTGCTTGAAAGTTTGCAAAAGAAATCACTTGAATCGGACCTCCGAGGCAAAACTGATGGAATTTTCAAGTTTCTTGGGTTGAAGCTACAATTTACCCATTAATAGATCTATTAATTCCCCTTTTCCCTTATCCCTTTCACCCGATTTAACATCGCTTGAAGCAGAGGTACATAGCTAGCCTGATCGGCCAACAGCAGGGGAAAGGGAGGGGCGATTTTTGAGCCCCTTAGCCTCGAGCCAACAAGGCATCGCTTCCACCCTCTTCTTCCTTTCTCCTTCCTCTTTCTCGCCTCTACCCATGCCTTCACCTGCTAGGGCGGTGCCCCCAGCAGCAGTGGCCAGGAGCAGTTGGGCATGAGAAAGCACCTCGGAACGACAGCTTTGACTTTGGCTGTGAAGCTAGGACCCAAATTCGCAGCTCCAGCCACGATTTAGCACTCAGCTAGCTCTCTCTTCCTCAACCTGTGCATGTGTAGAGGCTACTTGCTTGCAGCAGGTTCAAATCCAGGGTGCCCAAGGTTGAAGACGACCCCATGGATGCCTGGAAGCAGGCTTTGGGCACATTTCCAGTCAAATTTGGCCATCTCGAACCTCTATGAGTAGAATCTCACCCACTAAGCAAGTATTAACTCTAAGAAATGGATGATTTTGGTTAGATTTGTGTTTTTTATGGGTAAAAGTGTTTACCCAAGTGTCGTGTAGTCTTTCCATCGCCTAACTTTTATTGCACATTTCTCTTCTTTACGCTTTGCATGATCCTAGTTTATTAATTGATTTGTACGATTTGGATTGTTGGAATTTACACGGTTGATAAAATCCTAGTTTCCTCAGTTTAAGAAATTGAAGATAGTGGCATGACTTACTTTGTGCATGACCCCAGGGTTACAATAGTTGTACAGTTTGGGTGTAAACTCAGGATGTACGATTCTAATAATTTACTAGTTGCGTGTTTCAAAGAAAAAAATGATGACTTGTGATGTTCAATGGAAACCTGTTTGCACGCTCCCTATTTTAGTTAATGTGTGTGGTTTAGTATTAATAGGAATTGGCACGTTTCTCAAAGATATCATTAGAAATTCTTAGTTATTATAAATAATTCTTGCCATGATAAGTAATTTACTCTTAATTAAGTTATGTGATGCACAACTCAGGATTAGGGTTGATGTGCACATTTTCCAAGAAGGTACAAATAATTTATAGGTACAAATGATGATTACTCGTATGTCAAGTAATTAACTCTTATCAGTATATTAAGAAGTTCAATTGCATGATTCTAGTGCATAAGTGCCAAACAGACATGTATTCTATTTAGTTAAGAATTTTTAGTCTGCCTGCATGTATAGTATGTTAATTACTCAATATATTACAGTGTTTTAATATAATGCTTTGC
Organism: Alisma plantago-aquatica; assembly: GCA_963693085.1. Lineage (NCBI taxonomy): Eukaryota > Viridiplantae > Streptophyta > Magnoliopsida > Alismatales > Alismataceae > Alisma > Alisma plantago-aquatica. Next base: position 28,533,797 of record OY856410.1, read on the forward strand.
CAAGTTTAGAAGGATATACATGTTGTATTATAAACTTCAAATAAATAGACGTGGTACCATAGAGATACCAGAGTCAAGTATAAGTAAGGAAAAGATATAATATAGTAAGAGATTTCCAAGAATAATAAAATAATAGACTTAGGGGACCTGAACACTGTAGATTCCCTATGAGAGGTTTGCGCCGTAGGGATGAAATGACCTAACCCTGGCAGTGTCCAGTATACGAGGGTTGGAACGTAATAACAGGTGGTACGGGGGATGAAGCCCTAGTGGAAGTCTCCTTACAAATATAGTATGTAGTGTCCAACATCAACCAGAGATTCTAGTGGCACTAGAGAATAGAAAAGCCAATAGGTGGCTTGACTCTCCGCCTGTGTGCTCAGGTCAGAGGAGGAGTCCAGTTTTATGGCCCATAGGTGTGCCGAGGCCAGAGAGCCATTTTCCTATTGCAAACCAGCGAGTTGTCAGGCTTAGCATCCTGGGTGTGTCAGCTCAGTCTTATACAGTGAGATCGTATTTTGTTACGATTATTCATATGTAGAGTACACTGCATATGATCAGGGCATAAGTTAAATATGATAATATAGGTTTTACAGAGTTTCTTATCAGTAAGAAAGGCTTAGAAATATTCAAGTACAGTTTCACAGCAGTTGTTCTTTAAATGTAATTTTGATGTTCCCTGTTATTTTAACTGTATTGTTTTAGATCTACTCTGTGTAGTAATTCCTTTATTTTATTTCATTTAAATAAACATAAAATGAGTTATCTACGATGGTTGGGTGAAATTCTATTCACTGAGCCAGTAGCTCACCAACCTACTGAATTTTTTTTTCAAGTAAACGTCAGCACGAGGAAGCTGAAGGATCTTATCACCCAGGATCTTAGAAGGTAGTTCATAGTTAGAATAGAGGTCTCTTAGTTCTTTCCCCTCGATCCTTGGGGCATGTGGTGTGGTAGAGAGATAATGTAATGTAATATGTAAATTAGTTTTAAGTTATCTTTTGTGCTTATTATTCCGCATGAAAAATGTAATATGTTGTGTAAATATTCTTTGCCTATCTAGTAAAGTAAATAGTAGTTGCTTCCACAGTTTAGTAAGATTTCAATTTATTCCAAGTTGTAAGATTTTCCTTTAGGTAAATTTTATGTGATTAAGAAAAGAAAAAGTTAAGGGTGATTTACCAAGGTTGACTCTTCGGTCTTTGGGGTCATTAGAGATACCACTGGGATCAGGGCGGCATAGTGTGTGTCTCGAACATCATACACATATGTGTGTTGCACACCCATGAAACAAGGTGTCTTGACCACAACCAAGTAGGTGTCTTTACCACCACACAAAACCATGTACCAACCACCACATAGATTAGGGTTTTGACCACCCTCCAAGCACATGTCTTGACCTCAAACCAAAACATGTCTCGACCAAAACAAAAGCAGGAGTCATGACCACACCAAAGCATATGTCTCAACTGAAACTATAGCACTTGTCTTGACCCAAAATAGGAGAAACATCTCAACCAAACACCATACATCAAAGTGTCTCGACCGAAGGGGAAAACATGGTATATCGACCACTAAGGTCATGCTATTACCAAGGGAAAGGACCACCATCAAAATAGGGATTAACCAAGGTCAAAATAGTAGTATTCCATGGATAAAATAGAAGACAAAAACAAGGAAAACCACCATCTTCAAGCGGAGGAACTTCACACAAAAAATTGGTCACCAAAAGCCCTAAAATAGGGGTCATGAAATTCCATGAAAGAACCTCATGTAGGAGAGATAAAACCATGTTAAAAACCTCCAGAATAGAACTTAAATTCTATATTACACCATTGTACACGAGCATCATGCATGACCAAAACCAAGGTAAAAAGATAGGAAGAAAAATCATCATTACATAACTATCTCTAAAATTGGGTACCTTACATTAGGGTTTCAGATTCTAAGCAAACCAAGCATGATAACCACCATCATTCAAGTTTTAGAGCATGATATTATCCACTAAAATGTTAGGATCATGATTTAGAGAGAGAAACAACAACATGCAAGTAAAGAAAAGTGCAATAATAGAGAGGGTAGAATGTTGTATAACCCGCCTTAAGGAAGATCAACTCAAGGATCACTAGTACCAAGGGTGAAGAAACCTCCATCAAAGGCTCCACTTTCGATCAAAAGATCACCTCAAGAAGAAGAAGATGCCAAGGTCAAAGATTGCTCAAGAAGAGAGGGTAAGGAACCCTAGGACGAACTAAAAGAAGAAGGGAGAAAGAGAGAAGGAAACTTCCTCACACTTGGGTACCACCTTGTCAAAACATGGCCTATGAACCTTGTGATGAGGAGTTTCTCTCCAAAAAGACCACCATGGATGATTCATGGTCTAGGGCCAAGAAAAGAGAAGAAGATGGGGTAGAATATAAAGGAAAAATGCCATCAAAGAAAGCCAAATACTTACCAAGGTTGAAGATGACCAAAAGTCACCACATGCAAGGGATTTCGATCACCAAAGCTCCAAGGATCTGCTCTTCTTGCTCCACCAAGCTCCAAGGATGAGAAAAAAGAGAGGGAGGAAGAAGGAAGGCTGAAAGGGTTCACTTGAATGGAGGGAAGAGGGTTTATATACCAAAGGAGGAGAGAAGTAAGGCGAGGGTGATGTGTCAACACCTAAAGACACCAAAGAGACACTTGTCCACCCAAGAAAGCAACATGCAACCACTATATGCATGAAAGCACGAGATGGTGATACAACCAATCTTGGGTCTCGACCACTTAGGTTCCCAACACATTGGTCTCGGCCAAGACACACTAAGGGGGTCGAGACAAAAAGCATCACACACAACATTCAAGGTTGAGACACTCCACAAGTAGACAACTGTCTCAAAACAACAAATCCAAAACCATAATGGTCAATACAAAACCATATAGACATGGTGTCTCAGTCAAGACACTTACAAGGCACATCCTCAAGATCAAGACAAGGGTCACTACACTCAATCAAGCACAAATGGTCGAGACACATCAAAACCCTACAAACCCTAATCACCTCTAAGGGTGTCACCACTCATCCAAGGCTCAACTAAAGCACCCAAAGAATCTCACTCTCTCTAATGAAGCCAAGAAAGAGAATCAACACACTAGGTGTGGAAAATTGCATGATAACCCTCTCAAATAGGTAAATTGCAATTTAGCCCAAAACAAGCACATAAAGAACAAACATCATCTAAACAAGCTCAAAATGGAAACTAAATCTTACCAAAAGCTCTAAAAACATCTCAAAGGATTAGATTAAGGTTATAAAAACTTAACCAAACAAAAAATAGGGTTACCCCAAAACCCAAGTCAAGGGTCTTACAAGCCATAAACCTCTAACAAGATTTTACCCTCAAAATCCTAAGGGAAAAGAGACACATACTTCCTACGCATATCTTCCTCAAACTCCCATGTCTTTGACTAATAAGAAAAGAACAACTATCAATCACCTCTTGGGTGATTAAAAGAGTGCATATCACCTGAGTCAACCAAAATATATAGACATATCAGAATGAAATAACTCCATCTGACATGTCCTTACTTACGGGTTGATCTCTCCTTCAGGCTGACTCATGACGTAAAATTGAGCCATTGCCCGTTGGCATCCTTGTTCCTCATTGGCCTATATAGAAGAACCATCATGTGATGCATGTCCACATCCTCGACCTCCACCACCATTAAATTGTTGACTCTATGAGCCATGATGGCTCTACCTCGAATATTGGGTCACCTCATCACCTTTCACTGGACAAGCCCACCTCAAATATCCTACTTGTCTACACTTATGGCAAGTCATGATCTCATACTACGGCCTAGACGGCCCCATCACTAACACTAACGTTGTGCTATGGCCTCCTACAGTTGGAAGGTTGCAGCCTTTTCTCTTACTTGGTGACCATTGTGTCTATCTTACTGCTCTCTGCTATGACAGTGGTGCTAAGAACCTATGCTCCTTGAAGCTTTCAGACGACTGTCCTTGGTACTGAGCATGCCTCTTCTTGGCACCCTTCTCATACTTCTCAACCACTAATCTCTCTATCCTCTGAACTGACTCCACAAACATAACAAACCTCTCTTGGTTCTCCAAAGCAACCACTAGGGTAGACAACTCAGAACTCAACCCCTTCTCAAAGCTTTAGATCCTTTCCTGATCTGTCATTTCCATGTGGGGATAGAACCTCAAAAAATCCATAAATTTCACTTCATACTCGTTGATTGACATGGATCCCTACCAGATCCTATCAAACTGGGAGATCTTCTCATCTAGATAGGTCTGAGGAAAGTACCGACTGACAAACTCATGTTAGAACTCCTCCCAACTAATAGCAACTCCAGCCCTCTTTTCCTCTTCAATGGACATCACTCCCCTTCAAAAGATACACTGCATGCTTCACTTTGTTTGCCTCGGGGATGTTGAGGATCTTGAAGGACTTATCCAACTCCATCAACCAAAGATCTACATTCGTTGGATTAGCCGTACCAGCATACTTCACAGCCCCAACGTGTCTCGTCCTTCAAAGGTCTTCCCAGAGCTTAGAGATTCAACACTAGGAAAAGATGGCCTTGGTTGTGGTGTGGGTATTATTTCTGTCATGTGCATCATCATTGCCATGAAATGGCCAAGAAAATACCTAAAGGCGAGGTTTACCATCATGTTGGGTCAAACTGGGGCACCTCAGGTGCCCGATCTTCTCTTGTCTAATTCCTTACACCACCTCTAGGTGAAACAACATTGCTCTTTGCAACGTGTTCTTTGTGTTCTCGAGACATCTTTTCTACTCTTCTTCTTATTTTGTATAAGTAGAAGTCACTATAAGACATATTGAAGGACACTAGAATAGACACAAACCCTAATCCTAGGTCCCTATATACTCAGAGAACCTAAAGTTCTGATACCAACCAAACTGTGACACCCTGACGCACTACAAACGAGATTACTCAAAACCAAACACGGAATTAGAAATAAAAATGCAAATTACCAAAAATAACAGGAAATTAAAACTCATTTCTCAAAAGCACCATAAGCCAAAAACTTATCACATATAAGCCCACAAGCCTATCACATGCATTACGTATCATATCACAAGGTGCTTACATCATTGTGCATCATCATTCCTATCATCAACTTGTAACATGAGATGTTTGTTCCACGTATATACATATACACATGCCATATCTATAAAATCATGGCTCACAAGCCAACAACTTCATATCAATAAAATATCTACAAAACACATCGAGAACACCCCCAAAGACCTGAGTGTACATGGATGACATCTAGGACTCTATCACCAAAAGACTAGCAACACACCCAACCTTATAAGCTACTACTCTTATTGCTGCTCTTGCTGCTTCTCTTCCTCAGCTACACAATCTCTACCACTTTGTGCACGACCACCTAAAAGATGTGGAAATCCATAGGGTGAAACCAAACGTCACAGTATGAGATGTAACTCTCTTCCAATGATATTAAATCATAGCTATAAGGTAAAGGAGAAAAGAAAGTAAAGTTATAAGATGATAAGCAAATAATATTGTTGAAGCAGTTAGGAGTAATTTCAACCAAATTGTAGAACATTTTACAATCTAAGAAGGAATATGAAGAACATGTCTATCTTCTATCAACTAAATTGTATAAAATCAAGGAAAAGGCTCATTCAATGTTATTCACATTTACCCCTATACAATATGCTACAAGGCTGCATTATATCTTTTTTTAATGCCCTAAGGATATTAGGTATATCACTCATGCTTCAACTGACCACTACTTAGTCAAAACTAGTTCCATTCAAGGTCAATGGAAGATCCAGAATCCACGACCTCCCTAACACCTCTTGGTCAGCACAAGAGAAAAAACCGTAGATACATATCAAATCTAATTGCAAAATAGCCTCTCCTGCCTTGGTATATAGGCACAACACTAGTGAAACTGAGTCACAACCCAGACGCACTCTTGTCAAGGTATGATCGCAGCCATCCTCAAAAGATATCATATATGTACTCTGTATCACATCATTGAGATACGTCCTCGACCACTCTCCTGCTAGGGTATGACCCCAGCAAATCTGTGACAAAGTGGTTTTTCTGACTTAATTCTGAGGACAGAATTTCTTTTAAGGTGGGTAGGATGTGATGGAGTGGACTTTTGGAAATCCTAAAATATCCAATGACACAAGTGAAGTCACACATGTTGAGCTGTTTTGAGAATCCCAAATGTTTTAATAAGTTTGGAGTGTTGTTGAGGTTTATACAATGTTTTGGATCCGTAATTTTATGTCTTCTTGAGGAATTTATTTGACAAGTAAAATAGCTGAGTTTTGCACCAAAATAGAATGGATTGTACCTTGAGGCATAGTGAAGCTATGGTTAAAATTGGGTGGCAATCAGATATTCCTAGAAGAAGTTTTTAAGGTTTGACTTTTGTGAAATGTGTGCTTTTTGAGGATTAATAGACCAAAGTTTAATAGTTGGGCGGTGTCACGCCCATGTATCTTTGATTGGGTCTGTGTGGTCTAATGTTGGCCCTGGATCTCAGATCCAATGGTTTTGGCTTTTCCCCAAGTTGGAAGTCACCCTTTCACATAGTGGCTGCTTGGGAGCAGTCAGATGGTTGTTTTGGACGACTATGGCCTTTGGATGCAGACTGAGAGGTGGAGAGATGCCACGGTTTTTCTCTAGCACAATAGAAGTAGTGGGACAGAGATATCTGTGTGCTTATATGCATCACGATCTCCCACCATGTGTGGAAGTGGGACACAAATGGGGCAGTTGCCCTCGCATCAACCTGACCCTCGGCTTGGGTGGTTTTTAGTGCGGCAAAGACAGAGAACAAGCTCACCCTCCCACACTAACTACTTCTCCTCCACAACAAGGTGAAACTCAGGAAGAAGCTTCCTTGGTGGACGGTGACGACACGGTGCTTGAGCACGGCAGGTCGTGAGTGGGAGTGAAGGGAGACCGAGATCCAAACCCCCCACCGTCACTTGCCCCTCTCCACCGTTTTTGCAGGTGGTGCGAGTGAAAGGTATAGTTTGCTAGATTCATCTTCGACATTGATATATCTCGACGGGCTTGTCTGAGACTGCGATGGAGCATAGGTGCAACGGGACTCAAGCAGTGAGAAGGAGGCGCCGCTCCATTACTCGTCGGAGGTGGGCTGTGCAACGACGCCCTTGCGGAACAAATCCCAGCGGCGGCGGTAGTTCACGGACTCATGTGGACAGACTCGTCGAACTGGCGAAGGAGAAAGGATCTTGCGATCAGAAGCCCCACGACGGCGGGCGGCGCCTGAGATCGTGGAGCTTGATTGCACAGAATGGACGTTGGGGATGGCGTTCACCATGAGGAGCTCCACGGCGGCGGCGAGTCAGGGATGGGAATCTCCCATAGGCGCAGCCAGACTCCCAAGCAGTGAGGAGGAGTACGGAGCTAGGGGAGTCTGTCTTTCCTGATGGCGAGGAGGCTCGAGGAGCGCACGGTTCCCTGCCGTCCTTCCTGCGTGCAGCGGCAACGTCGTAAACATGAGGACAGAGCCCCACTTGCAGACTCGGACGCCGATCACGTGAGGAGAAGAGCGGACCGGCCAGCCAGAGAATCAAGCGAACCAAACCTGACTCAACAAACTGAACCAGCCGATGAACTGAGCGCAAGCCAGTAAGGATGCGCCCAGCCCAGGACACGTGGCCACTTCTGATAGGCCCAAAAAGGTAAAATTCTTAGAAACTTACAGATTTTCAATAATTCATAATAAATAGCACCGATGTCAGAAAAATGTGAACAAGGTACCGTTTTCATCAGAAAAATGAGTAGAATAATATGGAAGAATCACATAGGTCCTTTCGTGCCAAAATAACATAGATATTAAATAAGATGCATAATGCTTATATCATGGACAATAAATACCAAACGATGACCTAAAATTATGATAATGCTTCAGTAACTCTGAAATATCATATATAATTCATAAAATATCAGATATGACAATTCTAAGATATGAAATCATGGAATTTGCTTTATATGTCTAATTAGGGATAATAACCCTAATAAAATGCAATAAATATATATGTGCTCTATAAATGATGAAATTCATAGAGTAAGCTCATATCAGTATATTGAACCTCAGATTTAATTATGAGATCATGATGATGAACAGAATTCATGTTATATGAAGAGCACCCTTAATACATGTGATGTAACCCTAATATGGTTAATGAAAGTTACATAATGTTAAATATGTCCATGTAATAATGTGACACATGACTATATCCAGTTGATGAACTATAGTCTGGAATATGACATCAGTAAGATAAATATAAGACAAGAATACAAGTAATGATGAGAATATCCTAATGAGATAAGCTAAGCCCTAATGAACACGATTAGGGTTAACATGAGATGTATGATGATGGGAATCTGATAGTAGTGTGTGATCTTGTCTTGATCAGGTTTAACAAAGATATAGATGTCATGAGGAATATGTGATTAGGATATCTCTTTGGAAGGTACGCCATTACCTCTTACTTGGCTTATTATACAATATGCTTGTGTTATATGTGTAGTAAAATACTTGGCATATGATATTGGATGGAATGATTGTTCTTGTATGATATGTTGCATGATTTTCCATGATTACTGCTATGAACACATCAAACATAATATATCTATTCCATTATATGAAAGCACTAACTCTTTGGTAGTGTGCTTGGAAGTGACCTAACTCTTTGGTAGTGGTCACATTGTACATATGACCTAACTCTTTGGTAGTGGTCTGACCTAACTCTTTGGTAGTTGTCACCTTGTACAAATGATCTAACTCTTTGGTAGTGATCATAAAGGCCTTGAGATATAATGGAAAATAAGCTTAAAATATGTGTTCTCTTTTGTTAATGAATATCTTTGTGCAAGTATATGCTTTTCTTATATTCTTATGTTACTGCCAAGTATTAGTTTTACCTTATTGCCAAGATATGATGAGAGGTAAATAAAAGACACGTAGGCGTACTCAGTACAATATTCATGAAATATTGTGCTGATGTGTACCGCATGTAATCTTTTGTATAGGTTATGGTTATGCTCTTGAAGACCCAGGATAGTGAGAGTTGTGTGGCGAGCTGATGTACAGGTGGACCTGTTGTCTTAAGATCCTGTAGTTTAGATGTAGTACATGTATATGTATAGTTTTGTTGTTCAATATGTAATATCAAATGTTGTAACAATTCATGTTGTAATTATATGTTGAATGGTGAACATGTGTGTATGGTTTTATTATTGTTCATGTACATGTGCTACTGCATTTCCTTCTGACTTCCTCTGATTTTCTTCTTCTTAGCCTCATGTGGGATGTTTAAATTGGGATTCTCGCTGAGGTGAGGGTTTCAATTTGGACGTCACACATCAGATTAAGTTTTAGAAAATCCGGGGACGTCACAGGTGGTATCAGAGCATGAACAATAGCAAAGCCTGACATTTTCTCATTATGCAACTCAAAACTAAAGAACCTTGAACTTAATAACCTTTTAGGGTTAGATTAGTCGTCTTTTAGAGACTAGATCTGACCTAGCCTCTAGGTTAGCACCTAGATGTCTGAGAACTAGGTCTAGACTAGTGCTTGTTGTATAGCAAGTCCTTAGATGTCGTACTTTCCTTGTAGTGCAGCGGTATGGGACGTTGCACTATTTGGAAATGATGTACATCGTGGGAAGAGAAACCCTAGACATATGGCGCTCGTTGTCTAGAGTAACTACACTAGTCTACTCCTTATTCTCACCCTTTTCACTAGTTTTCATGACACTGGACTCTCTACTATGTGTGGGACACTCGTTTCAGGATTTGGTTTTTGATTCCAAACGGATCGAACCTCGATAGTTTTCTCTGACGCTTGTTTTATTGGAGAAAAACTATATAATATTTTATTATGTATATGTATTACAAAAATGTGTCCCCACACAAGTATGAGTAGGAGGTGGTCATGTAACCTAAGTGAAAGTGAATGACATCAGTCTAGAAGAGAGTGTAGTTCTAGATTAGATGTCTAGAGCCTTGTTTGGATATATATGATAGATAGAATAGATGATATAAGTTTTGATGATATGATGTAAGTCTTATATAGATGACATAAGATGGTTATGATGATCTATGTTTGTCTTTGGGGACTTAAGTTCGATTTTTAGGATTTCAGATAAGTTTTTATGATGTAAGTAAATAGGATTTTATGAGAAAAGATATGTTAAGCTAAGACTAGATTGTGAGTCAGCATGAGCCACGAGCTCTTTTACAAAGGAGGACCTCTAGTGTTAGGACCAGTTTTGGGGTTAGCTCAAGAGAGAGTGAGACCCACAGGGAGAAGGTCAGAGAACCTAGACTCCACGATATGAGAAATATGAGATACATGATGTGATATGTCCTAAACTAGAATACTCCTGAGTGATTGAGTTGAGTTGCTTTTTGCATGATTCCTATAGTCTTGTTGAACCCTAGATGTCCTTGGGAAGGCCAAACCCTAGAGACAGAGAGAGGCTGGTTATATATGTGCACATGTGAACATGAATATGAGTGCCTACCATCTGGGTGAGGGAGAGAGCCCAAGACCCTGGAGGAGGTAGCTATGTTAATTTCTGTGAAGCCTCATGCTCGGGTTGGTGGTTTCCCACATAGGAATCTAGTGGTGTATATAAGAGAGCTTTTGGTAAGATGTTTCATGGTTAGATATCTGTGAAGAGTATATCATGTCGTGTTTTGGTTTGTGCTTATGTGGCTAGACCTTGTAAATCTATCTCTAGTGCCAATGAGGTATACCTGAGAAACCTACACTGAGAGGGAAGATATGGTATATGCATATGAAATACTCATAGAGTTGAGTTAGCCCAGAGAGACTGAGCATGACACTACCCTCGTGGTATGGGTTAGAGGAACCTCGTTTGGATGATATAAAGTTTTGATATATGTTTAACAAGCCACTCTTATAAGTTTGTTTAGCACAACTATGATACAATATATGTAAGGATGTGATCTAATCTCGAGATGTGATATATAGACATGATATGATGGAAACCTAGAGTTGGTTTAATAAATATCAATGCATGCATGGTTAAATATACATGAATAGTGATGATAATGTGATAGTGTTGGTTAATCTTGTCAGAATTCATTAATAAATGCTGCAATTTGTTATGAGAAATGAAATAAGATCATATGCATGAAACATGTTACATGAGATGTTAATCTTAGTGCTTAACAAAGATGGAAATTATGGTTTGACAGCTAGCACAACATAATGTTTATGATGCCTTGATGTGATCTAAATGAATAAAATGGGTTAACTTTAATTAACTCCCTCCTAAAAGGCATATGTCAATGATGAACATGTTCTAACAATGAACGAAATAAAATGTTGATGACACCTTGATGTTTGGGTTAACTCCTTGGGAACATGGTAATATGATGTTGAATAATAACGCATGAGTAAAGATGAAGATGCAAGCCTAGCATATGAGATATGTAATGACATAACCTAAGCTTCTAAACCCTTGTTTGAGCCTTTTATGGAGTGAGGTTTCACCCTTGATGCTTTTGAAACTTCCTAATAGTGCTTTGGATACATGTTTCTATGTAACCTTTGTGGATATGTTACACCTAGAATGGTGCCTACATGGGGATGAGAGCAATATAAGGTTTTCCCTGGAGGTATGAGTATGGTTTACTTTCGAGGACGAAAGTTCTTTTAAGATGTATATGATGTGACAAAGTGGTTTTTCTGACTTAATTCCGAGGATGGAATTTCTTTTAAGGTGGGTAGGATGTGATGGAGTGGACTTTTGGAAATCCTAAAATATCCAATGACACAAGTGAAGTCACACATGTTGAGCTGTTTTGAGAATCCCAAATGTTTTAATAAGTTTGGAGTGTTGTTGAGGTTTATACAATGTTTTGGATCCGTAATTTTATGTCTTCTTGAGGAATTTATTTGACAAGTCAAATAGCTGAGTTTTGCACCAAAATCGAATGGATTGTACCTTGAGGCATAGTGAAGCTATGGTTAAAATTGGGTGGCAATCGGATATTCCTAGAAGAAGTTTTTAAGGTTTGACTTTTGTGAAATGTGTGCTTTTTGAGGATTAATAGACCAAAGTTTAATAGTTGGGCGGTGTCACGCCCATGTATCTTTGATTGGGTCTGTGTGGTCTAATGTTGGCCCTGGATCTCAGATCCAATGGTTTTGGCTTTTCCCCAAGTTGTAAGTCACCCTTTCACATAGTGGCTGCTTGGGAGCAGTCAGATGGTTGTTTTGGACGACTATGGCCTTTGGATGCAGACTGAGAGATGGAGAGATGCCACGGTTTTGCTCTAGCACAATAGAAGTAGTGGGACAGAGATATCCGTGTGCTTATATGCATCACGATCTCCCACCATGTGTGGAAGTGGGACACAAACGGGGCAGTTTCCCTCGCATCCACCTGACCCTCGGCTTGGGTGGTTTTTAGTGCGGAAAAGACAGAGAACAAGCTCACCCTCCCACATGAACTACTTCTCCTCCACAACAAGGTGAAACTCAGGAAGAAGCTTCCTTGGTGGACGGTGACGACACGGTGCTTGAGCACGGCAGGTCGTGAGTGGGAGTGAAGGGAGACCGAGATCCAAACCCCCCCCCACCGTCACTTGCCCCTCTCCACCATTTTTGCAGGTGGTGTGAGTGAAAGGTATAGTTTGCTAGATTCATCTTCGACATTGATCTATATCGACGGGCTTGTATGAGATTGCGATGGAGCATAGGTGCAACCGGACTCAAGCAGTGAGAAGGAGGCGCCGCTCCATTACTCGTCGGAGGTGGGCTGTGCAGCGGCGCCCTTGCGGAACAAATCCCAGCGGCGGTGGTAGTTCACGGACTCATGTGGACAGACTCATCAAACTGGCGAAGGAGAAAGGATCTTGCGATCAGAAGCCCCACGACGGCGGGCGGCGCCTGAGATCGTGGAGCTTGATCGCACAGAATGGACGTTGGGGATGGCGTTCACCATGAGGAGCTCCACGGCGGCGGCGAGTCAGGGATGGGAATCTCCCATAGGCGCAGCCGGACTCCCAAGCAGTGAGGAGGAGTACGGAGCTGGGGGAGTCTGTCTTTCCTGATGGCGAGGAGGCTCGAGGAGCGCACGGTTCCCTACCGTCCTTCCTGCGTGCGGCGGCAACGTCGTAAACATGAGGACAGAGCCCCACTTGCAGACTCGGACGCCGATCGCGTGAGGAGAAGAGCGGACCGGCCAGCCAGAGAATCAAGCGAACCAAACCCGACTCAACAAACTGAACCGGCCGACGAACTGAGCGCAAGCCAGTAAGGATGCGCCCAGCCCAGGACACGTGGCCACTTCTGATAGGCCCAAAAAGGTAAAATTCTTAGAAACTTACAGATTTTCAATAATTCATAATAAATAGCACCGATGTCAGAAAAATGTGAACAAGGTACCGTTTTCATCAGAAAAATGAGTAGAATAATATGGAAGAATCACATAGGTCCTTTCGTGCCAAAATAACATAGATATTAAATAAGATGCATAATGCTTATATCATGGACAATAAATACCAAACGATGACCTAAAATTATGATAATGCTTCAGTAACTCTGAAATATCATATATAATTCATAAAATATCAGATATGATGATTCTAAGATATGAAATCATGGAATTTTCTTTATATGTCTAATTAGGGCTAATAACCCTAATAAAATGTAATAAATATATATGTGCTCTATAAATGATGAAATTCACAGAGTAAGCTCATATCAGTATATTGAACCTCAGATTTAATTATGAGATCATGATGATGAACAGAATTCATGTTATATGAAGAGCACCCTTAATACATGTTATGTAACCCTAATATGGTTAATGAAAGTTACATAATGTTAAATATGTCCATGTAATAATGTGACACATGACTATATCCAGTTGATGAACTATAGTCTGGAATATGACATCAGTAAGATAAATATAAGACAAGAATACAAGTAATGATGAGAATATCCTAATGAGATAAGCTAAGCCCTAATGAACACGATTAGGGTTAACATGAGATGTATGATGATGGGAATCTGATAGTAGTGTGTGATCTTGTCTTGATCAGGTTTAACAAAGATATAGATGTCATGAGGAATATGTGATTAGGATATCTCTTTGGAAGGTACGCCATTACCTCTTACTTGGCTTATTATACAATATGCTTGTGTTATATGTGTAGTAAAATACTTGGCATATGATATTGGATGGAATGATTGTTCTTGTATGATATGTTGCATGATTTTCCATGATTACTGCTATGAACACATCAAACATAATATATCTATTCCATTATATGAAAGCACTAACTCTTTGGTAGTGTGCTTGGAAGTGACCTAACTCTTTGGTAGTGGTCACATTGTACATATGACCTAACTCTTTGGTAGTGGTCTGACCTAACTCTTTGGTAGTGGTCACCTTGTACAAATGATCTAACTCTTTGGTAGTGATCATAAAGGCCTTGAGATATAATGGAAAATAAGCTTAAAATATGTGTTCTCTTTTGTTAATGAATATCTTTGTGCAAGTATATGCTTTTCTTATATTCTTTTGTTACTGCCAAGTATTAGTTTTACCTTATTGCCAAGATATGATGAGAGGTAAATAAAAGACATGTAGGCGTACTCATTACAATATTCATGAAATATTGTGCTGATGTGTACCGCATGTAATCTTTTGTATAGGTTATGGTTATGCTCTTGAAGACCCAGGATAGTGAGAGTTGTGTGGCGAGCTGATGTATAGGTGGACCTGTTGTCTTAAGATCATGTAGTTTAGATGTAGTACATGTATATGTATAGTTTTTCTATTCAATATGTAATATCAAATGTTGTAACAATTCATGTTGTAATTATATGTTGAATGGTGAACATGTGTGTATGGTTTTATTATTGTTCATGTACATGTGCTACTGCGTTTCCTTCTGACTTCCTCTGATTTTCTTCTTCTTAGCCTCATGTGGGATGTTTAAATTGGGATTCTCGCTGAGGTGAGGTTTCAATTTGGACGTCACACATCATATTAAGTTTTAGAAAATCCGGGGACGTCACAAAATCCTATGAAATGCATATACTCAAAAGTATACAACTCCGAGCTTCCACTATGGGAGAATTGGTCTCACCATCCAGCAATTACTGATGATGTAGATGGATCTATCGCATAGGGAAACTACATGATTAAGGTTTCATTTGATTAATTAAGACGATTGGGTATATTTTACCATCAATCAAGTTACAACATACAAACCATAAACAAGCTCTACAAAGATAAGGGCATAGTACAACTTCAGAAGGTATAAAACGTATAAGGTGTGAACTTGTCACATCATCATCACATGATACTATTGTCCCACAAGCCCATCATTATATTCCTGGTGTCATGGGATACCAATCCCTTATCACATTACTTGGAGGATAACACCTCACACTAGGCATATAGCCTCTTCCAGGTCATAGGACCCAATCACATCATTCATGTATCTCATATGTCTCAACATGCCTCATGAAGGCTCATAATCATTATCATGTGTCACATCATATTCACCATAGAATACACTAGCTATGATATCCAAGTTCATATAACCTCCAAGGTTAGGGGCTTATAAATAGGAGAGATAAAACATCATAACATGATAACCATTCCATGAGAGAGAAGTAAACATATCACATGACTCAAAATTAAGGTTAGGGTTCCATTCATAGCATATTAGGGTTTTATAGTTATATTCAAGCACCAAACCCTAGGTACATCCTCTCCCATTTTCTTGGAGTATATTAGAGTTAAGGAACACGATTAGAGCTTAACCAACCAATAATCCAAATAGCACCATACATGGTTCATTACTTGCTTACTCATATACATTTTTTATTATATGGTTAAGTATGTATCTCGACCATCATACACATATATATCTTGACCACACATGAAACAGTTGTCTCAATCGTGACCAAGTAGGTGTCTCGACTACCACACAAAACTATGTCTTGACCACCACTTAGATTAAAGTTTTGACCACCCTTAAAGCACATGTCTCAACCTCAAACCAAAACATGCCTCAACCTCAAACCAAAACATGTCTCGACCTCAAACAAAAGCATGTATCGACCGAAAAAAAAGCAAGAGTCACAACCACACCAAAGCATATGTATCAATCAAAACTATAGCACTTGTCTCGACCCAAAATAGGAGCAAAATCTTGACCAAACACCATACATCAAAGTGTCTCGACCCAATGGGCAAACATGGTGTCTCAACCACTAAGGTCATGCTACCACCAAGGCAAAGGACCACAATCAAAATAGGGATTAACCAAAGTCAAAATAGTAGTATTCCATGGCTAAAAGAGAAGACAACAACAAGGAAAACCACCATCTTCAAGGAGAGGAACTTCATACACAAAAACCAGACACCAAAAACCCTAAAACATGGGTCATGAAATCACCATGAAAAAACCTCATGCAAGAGAGATAAAATCATGTGCGCGTTTCATATATACTTTTTTCACACATCTGCACAAAAATTTAGTTCATTTTGCCTTCCATTTAGCCTCTAATCATACTTAACTTGCCATCTTTTAGTTATTTTACTTGTTGCATGATGTTGATCGTAGGAACACATTGAAAATGTCAAATTAGAGATAGACCAACCCAAATCCCACCTCAATGGGACCTCCCTTTGATTTGCAGTTGAATCAGAGTTCATTCATGAAGAAACAACATTGAACACGACATGTCTTATTTAAGACACGACGTGTGACTTCCCAGAAAGGCTCACGCAACAAAGAACATGCCATGTGCTATTAAACACATGGGCGTGTAAGCTTCCAGCAACCTCAGTGCCTAAATCACAAAGTAGATGGCATGATGTGTCTTTATTAAGACACGACGTGTCATCATGATCCAAAGGTTGATTCCAACGTGTTGCCAACTCACACAGGCATGTATTTAATCGAACACATTGTGTTCCTTATGCCCAGATCGACCCCAGTAGCAGCTAAATTACGTGTCTCTATGAGGACACATCATGTACTCATGCAGCAGCAATTATTCAACAAGTTACACGATGAGACATGACGTATCTCCTCAACAACACGCCCATGTCTTCACTAGTTTCTACAGAAATTAGCAGAAACCGCTCCTCCTTTTAAAACACGATTCCAACCTTTTGGGCATTTATCACTTGTCATTTGAAGAACTTTTCATCCAAGAGAAGTTCCAGAGCAAAAGGAGGGAAATTTCGGGGTGGAAGAAGAGGTTTCTTGAGAATGAACCTCTATTCTACTTCATTTCTGCACCATTTCTTCTCCAAAAGGTGCAACAGAGTTTTTCTTCTCACTCAAGCTTCTCGGGAGCGAGGATTTTCCGAGTTGAAGCAGCTCCAAGGGTGGAATCTCATCCTATAGCTGGAGTTCTACTTCCCCTTGGCTACACTTTTGGTTCCTTTAGCTTTTTCTTCTCTTAGCTATGCAAAACTCTAAAAATTCTACCATGTGCTTGTGTTTCTCCATTATGAGCGAGTAGAACCTTCTTCTTTGGCATGGGAGAGTAACTCCCATGCCATTTCTCATGTGTGCACACAATTTATATTGAATGCTAGTAAATTTGCTTCTCCATAGATGCTTATAGTGACTTATTGTTTGTATGCTTGGATGGCCACATTTTATACATGTTTTAAGCTTCCTTGTCCTATTCGGGTGGATGTATGAGGGAGTAGGGAGTATGATTCATGGCAATATGCTCTTGACCATGGGAATGTCTAGAGTATGTCGAGGGTTCTAGATTGTGTTTGAATCTAGCATATACATGCAAGTGTTATGCGATGAGGAAAGCCATCTCATGTCATCGGGAGGTGCATGATGATGACAATCTCCTTGCAAATTGGCAACATGATTTAATTTCATAGTTACATATGATGTGATGGTGTGGTTGTAAAATCCAATGTCCAAGTCCCTTAAATTCTGAATTGAACCCTTAAATTAAGATCTTTTGTTGTTGCTCCTCTTTAGTTATCTATAATCAAGCACAACCTTTGTAATTCGACTTAGATTAATGAAAGTTAACAACTTTGTGCCTAGATATCCTAGCTCCTTGTGTTCTACACTAGACTACAATTGACCCCGTACACTTGCAGGTGATAAGCGAGTTGAGACTTTTCTTTTAAAACTCTAACAAGTTTTTGGCATCGTTGTCAGGGAGCTATGGTAATTTTAGTTAGAGTAAAAGAGTTAACAAGTATTTGAGACTAAGTCATCATTTTAATATCCCGTATCGTGGTACCTCTTTACTTTTGTGAATCTCACTCAATTTTTGCTTTTCAAGTTGCATGCGTCGTTCTAAGAGGGTTCTACAAACATCAATCTTTCTAGATCCAAAAATAGAGTGAACCTTTAGTAGCCACTAGAGAGCAAGGAGGAGTGATAACTCCTCAAGTTTGGAGGGACCGCATCCTTTGTCAATGCATTCTTCACCTTCACCATCACCTTCACCCGATCCCCTTCAAGAATCGAAGATGGAGGACAACTGTCCGTTAAAGGATTTCACTGTGCCAACTGCCATCAATATTTGTGGAGCCATAGATCATCATATAATAGAAGCCAATACTCCATCAGCCCTACAATCATGCAGATGATCCAAAAGAACCATTTCGGAGGAACTCCTATGGAAGATCCAAATCTTCACATAACAAAGTTTCTGCAGTATATGAACACTTTCAAAATCAATGGTGTTCCTACTAGAGGAATATGCCTACTCCTATTTCCATTCACCTTATGAGACCAGACCAAGGCGTGGTTGTCCACGTTGCCCAAGTGTTCCATTAAGAGCTGGGATGATTTTGTAAATGCTTTTCTCACTAAGTATTTCCCTCCTAGAAAGATGGCCCAGCTGAGGAACCAAATTACCAACTTCAATCTACAAGAAGGTGAGACGCTTTATGAAACCTGTGAGAGATTTAAGGATATGCTATGCCTTTGTTCTCATCATGGTTTGATAAACTGGTCGCTACTGCAAACCTTCTATAATGGGTTATTCTACAACACTTGTATGTCCATTGACAATGCTGCAAATGGAGCCTTAATGAACAAGTCCTATAGTGAAGTGTATGTCATCATTGAAGATATGGCACTCAATGACAGTTAGTAGAGTTATAAAAGGACCACTCAACCTTTCTCTACTACCAACTCAAGTGAGAAGTCTAGTGGGAAGCACACTATGGACGTTGTTCATCTGATTGCAGCCAAACTTTACACCTTGACTCAGAAGTTTGAAAAGTTGATCACTCACTCTTTACTAGCAGTTGAGCAAGTATGTGAGGCGTGTAAGACATCAGGCCACAACTCTTCTTCTTGCATTGCACCATAGTTGAATGTCACTGAGACAACAGAACTAGTCAATGTTGTAGGCAACTTCAATAACAGACAAGCCTACAACCCTTTTTCTGAGACCTATAACCTAGGATGGAGAGACCAGCCAAACTTTTCTTATAGGAACAACAACTCATAGAAACAGCAACAAGGTCAAAAACCTATGAGAAATCGCCAGCCAATGAATGCCAACTATCAATAGCCATCGGGGTATAATAACAAAAACAATAGGAACTTCAGTCAATTTCAACAAGTGACTCAACCACCGCAAAAATCCAGCTTGGAAAGCCTCCTCGAGACTTTTGTCACCACACAAATCTAGCAGAATGACGATTTCTGGGCAAATGGCAATCTCTTGAAGGATGCTATTACACAATTGTCTTCTAAAGTTGATGGGGTTGTCACCCACACTAAGATGTTGGAGAACCAGATATCTCAACAATCCTTAGCCAACCAAGGAGCACCTTCAGGTTATTTGCCCAGTCAACTGATTATGAAACCCAAGGAGACTTGTAAATCTGAAACTTTAAGGAGTGGAGCAGTCATAGGAGGGTCTATACCTCCTTCCTAGAGGAAATATAAAGAGTTTGTTGACATTAATATTGAGGAGACTGTTGAGAATCAAAGAAAGAAATATGCTGGAAATCTGCATCAAGGTGATTCAGCTAGCAAGCCAAATGCACCTTTCCCTCACAAGTTTTCTAATACCAAAGGTGATGTTAAGTTCAATAAGTTCATGGACATTTTGAACAAGTTGTATGCGAATCTACCTCTAGTTGAAGTTATAGCTGAAATGACCTCTTACGCTAAGTTCTTGAAAGACATCCTAACAAAGAAAAGAAGATCTAGACAAGTTGAAACTACTATGTTATTTGAAAGGCTAAGCTCTATCATCCAGAATCAGATGCCTGAAAAACTAGATGATCAAGGTGCTTTCACTCTCTTGTCAAATTGGTAACTCTACCTTTGATAAAGGCCTTATTGATCTTTGAGCTAGCATCAATTTGATTCATATTTCTTTGTGGGAAAAGTTGGACTTAGGAGACTTGAAACTGGCGTCAATGATGATTCAGCTGGCTGATATCTTGATCAAACATCCTAGAAGAGTGATTGAAGACGTCCCCGTACAGATAGGAATTTTTTTCATTCCTTGTGACTTTGTGGTCTTGGACATGCATGAGGATTCAACCAATACAGTCCTTTTTGGAAGACCTTTTCTACATACTACAGGCTGTATAGTTGATGTTAGAGAAAGAAAACTCACTATCAGAGTCGGAGATGAAGAACTTGTATTCTCTATTTATGACTCAATAAAGGCACCCGGTTCCAAGGAGTACCTTTGTCTGATAGATATTGTTGATACACTACTTGAGGAAGAAAAGAATTCTATTGAGACTATTCTTGATGATCTTGAAGAAGAAGATACAAAAGTCACTTTCAATGAAGAAATTTATGAAACCTTGAAGTTTCCATCAAGCGAGGAAGAATCAAATAATAATGAGGAAAGAAACACCACAGCTCCAAACAAATAGGTATAATTAAAACCCCTCCCACTGGGGTTTAGGTATGCTTTCTTAGGCCCAAACTCCACCTCTCTAGTTATTATAAATGATGAATTGAATGATGATCAAGGAGAAAAACTCTTAAATGAACTTAGAAGCTATAAAGATGTGATAGGGTACTCAATTGATAACCTCAAAGGAATTAACCCATTTATATATTTGGAAGAAAATTCCAAACCATGCATAGACCCCCAAGGAGACTAAACTAAAATATGATGGAAATTGTAAGAAAGGAAATTTTCAAACTTAAAGATGCCAGAATCATTTATCCAATAAGTGATAGTCCTTGGGTGAATACTATACATGTTGTGTCCAAGAAAGGAGGAACAATTGTAATAAAAGGGGAAAATGATGAATTAATACGAACTAGAATCGTCATTGGATGGTGAATGTGTATAATTATATAAAATTAAATGAAGACATAAGAAAGGATCATTTCCCTTTACCCTTTATTTACTTGATGCTAGAAAGGCTTTCCCATCACTACTAATCTTGCTATCTTAATGGGTACAACGAGTTCTTTCAGATTTCCATCTACCCACCCGATCAAGAAAATACCACTTTCACATGCACCTATGGAACTTATGCTTATAGGAGGATGACATTTGGGCTTTGTAATGCTCCTGCCACCTTTTAAAGGTGTATATGGAAATTTTCTCTAATTACATTGAAAATATTATGGAAATATTCATGGATGACTTTAGTTTTATGGCAATTTCTTTGATGATTGTTTGTTGAATCTAACTAAAGCTTTACAAAGATGCCAACAAGTCAACCTCATGCTTGTGAGAAGTGCCATTTTATGGTGCAGACAGGGGTTGTACTAGGTCATGTTATTTCAAGAAGGGGAATTGAAGTGGATAAAGCCAAAGTGGAGGCTATTGAAAATATATCAATTCCCACCAATGTGAAAGAAATTCATAGCTTTTTGGGACATGCAGGTTTATGCAGAAGATTCATAAAGGACTTTTCAAAGATTGCAAAGCATTTATGCTCCTTGCAAGAGAAAGATGTTGAGTTCGTATTTGATGATGATTGCCAAATTTCTTTCTGAAGATTGAAAGACACTTTAGTTTCAGCTCCCGTCATCCAACCACCAAATTGGAGTGCTTCTTTTGAAATAATGTGTGATGCAAGCGACTACACTATAGGAGAAGTTTTGGGACAAAGAAAAGACAACAAACTCCATGACATACACTATGCAAGTAAGAGCCTAGATGATGTACAAATCAACTATGATACTACTGAGAAGGAGATGCTTGCCATAGTATATGCCTTTGACAAGTTCAGACAGACCTAGTGGGTTCCAAGGTCATTGTATATACATATCATGTTGCGATAAGGTACCTTATGAGTAAGAAAGATGCAAAGCCTCACCTCATCCATTGGATACTGCTATTACAGGAGTTTGACTTGGAAATCAAAGATAAGAAAGGGATAAAGAACAATGTATCTGATCACCTCTCACGCCTATCAACTAGTTATGAAGACAAGGTTTCATTGATAATGATTTGCCTATTGAGAAGTTATATGCAGTGAACTATCTTGCTATTCCATAGTTTGTTTATTTTGCAAATTATCTAGCTATTGGGAACCTTCCTCCTCATTTCACATATCAACAGAAGAAAAAGTTCCTCCACAATGTTAATTTCTATTATTGGGATGACCCCCTATTGTTCAAGCAATGTGTTGATTGTCTTATTAGGAGATGCATTCCTGATGAAGAGATTGCAAGTTTGATTTCAGATTTTCATTCCTCCCCCTATGCTGGATATGTTGGAGGGGACAAGATTGCAACCTAAATTCTTCAAGCATGTTTCAATTGGCCAAGTCTATTTTTTGATGTGCACGTGTTCGTCAAAGCTTGTGACAAGTGTCAAAGAACTGGAGGGATTTTAAGGAAGGATGAAATGTCACTGAATTAAATCCTGGAGATAGAGGTATTTGATGTGTGGGCATATATTATATGGGCCCTTTTCCATCCTCATGCAGATACAAGTTTGTCCTAGTAGGATGTGACTATGTATCCAAAATGGGTGGAGGCAATCCCCACCCAATCACCATATGCCAAATCCATGATAAAACTATTCTAGAAGATTATTTTCCTCAGATTTGGAGTCCCAAGAGCAATAATATTCGATGGTGGCAGTGAAAGGAACTTTAACAACCAACTTAGAAAATATGGAGTGAAGCACAGGATGTCCACACCTTATCATCCTCAAACATCAATGCAGGTGGAGATCTCCTATAGGAAACTAAAAGCTATTCTAGAAAAGATCATCTCCATCTCAAGAAAGGATTGGGAACTACAGCTAGATAATGCACTATGGGCATACAGGACGGATTTTAAAACTCCAATTGGGACAACTCCATTCAAGCTAGTCTACGTCAAATCATGTCACTTACCTGTAGAATTGGAGCACAAGGCACTGTGGGTGACCAAATTCCTTAATTATGACCTAAAGAAAGAAGGAGAGAAAAGATTGTTATAACTCTAAGAGCTCAAAGAACTCAGGATGGACGCATATGAGAACACGAAGATCTATAAAGAAAAGACAAAGTTATGGCATGACAAAAGAATCAAGGTCAAAGAATTCAAAGAAGAAGACCAAGTTCTATTGTTCAATTCCAAACTCAAGTTCTTCCCAGGGAAATTGATATCTAAGTGGTCTGGACCACTCTTAGTCTTGAAGGTATATCCAAACGGGACAATGGAGCTACAAGGAAAGCAATCAACATTCAAGGTTAATGGACAAAGATGCAAGTTGTATACCATAGGAGAGGAGATACATTAAGGGAGTATCTTGCTCCTCCAAGATGCATGATCAACTAGTTCAAGAGTCTTACTCCAGACTTTAAACGGATGAACTTGTGGGAGTTGACCCCACATTAGGATGAATGTAATAATGTAGACCCTCATAGATACAAATCATCATCTCTATAGGTGTTGACCATAGAAGACAAAATTTGTTGAAATTTAGAAAGACACGACATGTCTTTATTTGCACACGTCGTGTCGCTGCTCATAGAAGGGATGACTATGTAGATTCTCAAGAAATAACACACATCATGTATAATCACAGGAGACACCTATGGAATCGGACATGATGTGTTTTTAATCAAACACGACGTATCCTATAGGTCCTTCAAAAGAAGTAAGTTTTTTGGAAAAACACACGTCGTGTCTTTATTTGACACGCCATGTAGCTATTAGGTAGAGAGTGTGTAGTTTCCACCTGGAATGTTACACGTCATGTAATTAATTATAGAACGATGTGTGAGATGTTCAATCTGGAATGGCTATATTTTTCCTAGAAGAATACACATCATGTCTTTATTTGTATACGTCATGTCGTTATCTCAGTTTGAATCCCTCTCTCTCCATTCTCTCTGGTCACTTGATACTTTCTAATTTGAAAAAAAAATGGGGATCCCCCCGTTTTGTCATAGTTATATATAAAATAAAGAAATCAAAATAAAGAAATAAAAAATAAAGATTTTTCCTATTTCTTTTTTTATTCTTCGTGCCTAGGGTTACGTCCTGGATCGTTAGATAAGAATCCAAAAATGAAGAGAGAAACAAAGAATATTACTACCGTGTAAACAAAGAGTTTGAGAGTAAGCATTACACAACCTCCAAGATCATTTTTTTGCAAAAGGGAATAGATTATCCATCGGATCTAAGCGTTGGCTAGGTGAGCGTCCCATAGTAAGAGGAGTTGTTATGAACCTTGTAGACCATCCCCATGGGGGCGGTGAAGGGAGAGCCCCGATTGGTAGAAAAAAACCTATGACCCCTTGGGGCTATCCTACACTTGGAAGAAGAAGTCGAAAAAGGAAAAAATATAGTGATAGTTTTATTCTTCGTCGCCGTAAATGTTGAGAGCATTGTGTATACATATGGAAACTCACATGTTGTGTTTTAAATTGAACACAACGTGTCCTTTTTCTCAGTTGAATGAGGCTATGTATTTGGAAATAACATGTCGTGTCTTTATTTGTACACGCCGTGTCGTTATCAGGTAGGTGACTTCAACCTTGTTTTATGGAATCTCACATGTCATGTTTCAAATCATACACAACCTATCCTCTATAGTCAAAGAACATTTAAAAAGGAGTAGATGACCTCTATAAAAGAACATGTCATGTCCTCAAAAAGACACGCCATGTCCAAGGATGAGAAGTGGGTTTTTAACCCTAATCCCAAGGTGCCTCCCTCACTTTCACTCTCAACTATCCATGTTCTTACAACTGTGTGTGACTCCTTGACCGTGTCCACTGCCACCGTTGCTTCACAAGCAAGGTCCAAGCTCTGAGTGCCACCTTTGCTCCGCAAGCAATGTCCAAGTGCTGCCTCCGCCTTCTGTTGCTCCAAAGTAAGCTCCCGTCACCGTGATTCTACTCTGCAACGAGCACCTCTTCCATCCTAGCAAGCAAAGCAATACGAGAAATGTCTCCATCATCATCCTCTTTATCACTGACTCACGAGGATATGCCATGAGCAACCGAGCTCATGGCATGTGAAAGAAAAGTCATAATCCCCAACCTCCGATCATTGTAGCGCTCCAGGTACATGTCGTCTCTTCCATAACACATGGATTTTCCTCCGCCCAGTTTGCCAGCCCTCCTATCCAAGCACACACTATGTCCCTCTTTAGACATGTTGTGTTCAAGATCATTTCAGCAACTTCTTAAGCAGAAATGGTGCCGGTGAAGCAGACATCAAACCAAGATCATCTTCCCCCCACTATGTCTCCACGACCCATTTAAAGGTGAATGTGGAGGAAGACCTGACATATCAATTCATCATCTTTCATAGGGTCCTCTCTACCATCTTTGCTTGTGAAGACACCATTAAAGTTCAAGGGTTCAAGAACGAGGTCAAGGAGAACCTCAAAGACATTGGTCTCAGTTACATCTGCTTCACAGTAAGGAAAACTTACCCTCACCTTATATATGAATTTCTTACTACTCTTAAGGTTGAGGAGGACCCAAAGCACAAGATCAAACCATATTCCTTCGTTCTCTTCCATCTTATAGGCCAGAGCTAAAAAATTACCACAAAGGATTTATGTGAGCTTTTAAAGTGCAACTATGAGGGTGCTCTATCCTACCTTCCTGCTTTTGAAAGAGATGCTTTCTGGAATGAGATCATAGATGAAGAGAGACATGACTCTGCAAAGGCCAGGGCTTATGCTATCCATAACCCCATCTTCCAATAGTCCATCGCCTCCTCAGCACATGTGTCTTTGCTAAGAAAGAAACACAAGGCGTGTGCGGGAAACAAGATTTGTTCTTTTTGTGAGGTATGGTTTATGATTTCTAGATCAATGCAGGTTATTTCATTCTCACCTAGTTCTTGGACATCAAGAAAATCAAGAAGAGAGAATTTGGGGACATCATGTGTGAGGGATTAATTACCCTCTTGGCCACCTAGCTTGATGTGGACCTGACCGGTCTAGAGGCTACACATGGTAGGAACTTGGTGGACATCCAATATATGATCTCTTTAGTGTTGATTAGTAGGGTCCCCAACAATGATGCCAAGTTCAGATAATACTTTGACAATGATCAGTACATATACATGTCTGACTGGGAGAACATCACTTTGACAAACAAGGACATTTGGAAGGTTGACCTTAGTGGCCAAGGTGATGATGTTGATACACCTAAGGATCAATCTACTCCAGCCTCTCCTCCACATAGAGCTCTGCCACCATCCACCAGCACTCAGATTGAGTACACTTGGGTGATTCCTAATTTAGGCATCTTTACGGCTATGTTCAGTAGCAGCTTGACTATCTGGATGGTCGTCTTGACCTGATGGACAACAATATTTTTTGATGCACGACATGGTCCAACACATGGATATGTGGCATATCTCTCAAGGCCACTATACAATGCCTCAGTCGCACCACCCTGCACCTCCGCCGCCATAGCCCGAGCCTACTCCACAGCCCATGTCGGTCGACATTCCTGATGATGATGATCTGGTCAACTAGTATTTCACTACTGGTCAAGGGGGCGTTGGCCCTTCCTACTGATACCTTCCGTGACAGGTACCCATTTGCTTCTTCCTTAAGTTTGATTGATGTAGTGAGGACACAACAACTTTCAAGCTTAGGGGGGTGCAACCGTCTTGGTAATGTAGTTGCAGTTTTCATTATCTTCTTGTTGGTTCTTTTAGTTCTATTTTTAGTTTCAACTTTTCTCTTGGCAAGTTTAGTATGATGTGAGGCTCATTTTATGTAATGAATTGTCTTTCTTCACAAGTTTGAACTATCTTGTCCCCCCTAACCATAATTTTTTATTAAAGAAATTATAAAAGAACATGCATGAATTAAATGAAACTTTATTATCACCAACACGTGTTTAATGTCATATTATGTTTGTAGCCTGAAATTTCATCTTTTTCATCTTGGATTGCCTAATACAT
The DNA here is from genome assembly GCA_963693085.1 of Alisma plantago-aquatica. Classification (NCBI taxonomy): domain Eukaryota; kingdom Viridiplantae; phylum Streptophyta; class Magnoliopsida; order Alismatales; family Alismataceae; genus Alisma; species Alisma plantago-aquatica. The sequence goes on from OY856410.1 coordinate 28,561,232, forward strand.
GTAATTGGTAACAATTTTTGTGAATATGTCAACTTTATGAAACTATTTAGAACACAAGATGAATCTACCAAACCTTTAGTGATTTTACAACCACCCCTTTTCAGTGAAATTTTTTTAAAACAAAGTCATGGAATCCAGGTGATGTTACAATTTGGTTAACTCTCTTCTGTCCTGGGAAAAATAAGTAAAACCCTTGACCAATTTAACTTACATTCTGGTTCACTTCACCTTTATTACCTCATAAAAGATGGCTAAAACTATCTGCATGTCATACTAACCTAGTGTAAGTCTGATCTGGCCACGATGGTTAGGTGATATGTCCTAAAACGAGGGTAAAATAACCCAATGGACACTGCTTGTGTGCATAATCCTACATTAGCAGCTGATTGCCAGAATCCCCAATCTAATATCATATCTTTTAGGAAAACAAGAGGAGAAAGCTAAAGTTGCTAACATTAACTAAGATTCCATCATTTGCAACAATATTAGATGAAAGTATTGTTGCATATTCATGATTGTTTGGCCTAGTCATCCAAGTTCCTTCTAGTGTTGCCTAGTTGACTACTTCATTTAATGCATTACCTTCCTTACTGAACTTAATTTTCTTTATTGGATGTCTGAATTGAAATCATGACTATGAATACGAATCTAATGATTATGTTGGAATGATCTCTTTTATATCTTCCATTTCATTTGATCTATACATGAGCTTTGCAATTCCTTTATTTGTGTTATATGCTCTTTTTGCTTGAGGACAAGCGATAGTTCAAGCTTAGGTGATTTGATGTTCACATTTCATATCTACTTTTTGCACACATCCGACACAAATTCAGTTCAATTTGCCTTCCATTTAGCCTCTAATCATACGTAACTTGCCATCTTTTAGTTATTTTACTTCTTGCATAATGTTTTTTTTTGTCGGCAAAAAACTCTGTTGCTATTGTGATTCCAAAACTTTAGGTACATTATATGCGCACCCCTTAACCCTCCGAAGAGGATTACCAAGACAAACACAAAAGAAAAGCTAAGGTCTTACACAGAAGATCGGCCCAAAGCCAGAAGACCCAGATACTGAAGACAATAAGGGAGCATTCATACAGACAAAAAATTGGTAGGAACATCACCCAGCATAATAGAGGAGCTCCACTGTCAATATGCATACCCACAAAAAGTGCAGACTCTACCAATAGACAGATGACTATCAACTAGTATCAATACTCATGCTCCTATGGTGAGACCCACCTGAGATCTGACTAACAAACACTGATGAAGAGAACCATCATCAGCTGTATAAAGCACCTGAATGCAGCAAGGCATTCCATCAAGCACCTTGAAGGTGCTCCAACCCAGGCTTAAGCAGGGGAAGCTATTTGTAGTGCAGGGTCCTTCCGTTAGCTGACCATCGAGAGATGTCCTTGATATAGACACCAACCTTTCCACCACTGGCATTTGCATCATTTCCTGAAAGTGTGGGATCCAGGTGGGTATCCAGCCCCTCTTCATCAAACGACAGCCACCATATCTAGGCCCCTGAGACTACCAGGCATGCACCTAAAAAGCAAAGATAGTACCAAAAGCACAACCAGTGGTCATGACCAATAACGGCTAATGTCGATGGTAAGAAGCCCCCTGTCCTCCATATGCATTCTGCTCATTTATCTAAAAGAATGGATTTCCAGAGCATTTTCAGGCATCTTCACCAGCCATCATCACAACCAACAAAGAAGCCCCTTGACAGCAATCTGCAACCTTCCAGAAGACATACGGCTCAGGCTTTGCAAGTCCTGATGAGTACAATGAGTACCCAACCAGTATCTTCACGCCTGACTTCATCGAACACCATGAAGGTGTTCCTATACGCAGAAGAAGGAGGGCCAAGAAGGATAAGACGGCACCCCTTAACGCCAAAACCCCATACAAGCGCCTGTTTGCATAAGCGCGCCTCATCGAACACCTTGGGGGTGTTCCAACAATCACCTACAGACAGTCGGCGCCACACCTCCTCAATCACCCACCGAGAGGCCACCAAGGAAGAAGCACCGCCATGTCTAGCCCGGTGAGACTCAGCCACATCAGGGACTCATAGCATCAGGAGAACTGAGAAGAAGGAATACACAGACCCCCTCCATCTCAAACTCACCTGAGCCCGCAGTCAGAACAGGACATCTTCACGGACCCCTTGACATCATACAACGCCAGGGGTGAAAACTCCCCTACCACCCTGCGATAGCAACGACGACGCCCGCCTTGGTCCCCAAGCAGAGTAGCCCAAGCCAGAGAAATAGACCACCACCAGCCACCGTCTCCAAACCTGGCAGCATCTCGAACCGATGAGGAGCAACCACGGCGAAGGGGCGAGTAGCTCAGTCACCCTCGGCAGCGATTGGAGCAGACAATCAGCAGACATCAGATCCAGGGGAAGACTCTCTCCATCTATCTCACTTTACAGGTTGGAGTCGGGCAACGCCGAAATGCCAACCCTCGTCAAACTGATCCCGCGCGTTGCTGCTCGACCCTCTTCGATCCTAGATACCGAGCAGGGGACGGACAGGTTGCTTTCTTGAGAACCAATCTTCGGCGGGTGATGTTGCCTAAGCCACAGAGGGTTCTGATGGCCAGGGGAGGAAACCACCGAGGAGGCACTCCCTCCCCCCAGCAGTAGCCATCGGGGTAACCCTAGAGAGAGGCGAGAGCTCCGCTAGAGAGATAGACACCCGCTTCCCCCTCGCAAATCCTTCTTGCATAATGTTGATCGTAGGTACACATTGAAAATGCCAAATTAGAGATAGCCCAACCCAAATCCGACCTCAATGGGACCTCATTTTGATTTGCAGTTGATTCAGAGTTCATTCATGAAGAAACAACATTAAACATGACGTGTCTTATTTAAGACACAACGTGTAACTTCCCATAAAGGCTCATGCAACAAAAAACACATTGTGTGCTATTAAACACACGGGCGTGTAAGTTTCCAGCAACCTCAATGCCCGAATTGCAGAGTAGATAACACAATGTGTCTTTATCAAGATACAGCGTGTCCTCACGATCCAAAGGCCGACTCCAACTTGCTGCCAATGCAACAGGTGTGTATTTGATCAAACACGTCGTGTGCCTTATGCCCAATTCGACCCCAGTAGCAGCTACATGATGTATCTCTATGAGGACATGTCATGTACTTCTTGCGCAACAACAGTTATTCAACAAGCTACATGACGAGACACGACATATCTCCTCAATGACACACTGTGTCTTCACCAGTTTCTACAAACATCAGCAGCAACCGCCTCTCATTTTTAAACACGAGTCCAAACTTTTGGGCGGTTATCACTTGCCATTTGAAGCACGTTTTGTCCAAGAGAAGTTCCATAGAAAAAGGAGGACGATTTTGGGGTGGGATAAGATGTTTCTTGATAAAGAACCTCCATTATACTTCATTTCTTCACTATTTCTTCTCCAAAAGGTGTAGCAGAGCTTTTCTTCTCATTCAAGGTTCTCGGGAGGGAGGATTGTCCAAGTTGAAGTAGATCGAAGAGTAGAATCTCATCCTATAGCTGGAGTTCTACTTCCCCTTGGCTACACTTTTGTTTCCTTTAGCTTTTTCTTCTCTTAGCTATGTAACACTCTAAAACTTCTTCCATGTGCTTGTGTTTCTCCATTATGAGCGAGTAGAACCTTCTTCTTGGGCATGGGAGAGTAACTCCCATGCCATTGCTCATGTGAACTTGAAATTTTATATCGAATGCTAGTTCATTTGCTTCTCCATGGATGCCTACAATGATTTATTGCTTGTATGCTTGGTTGGCCACATTTTATACATGTTTTATGCTTCCTTGTGCTATCCGAGAGGATGTATGAGGGAGTAGGGAGTAGGATTCATGGAAATATGCTCTTGACCATGGTAATGGCTTGATTATGTTGAGGGTTCTAGATTGTGTTCGAATCTAGCATATACATGGAAGTGTTATGCAATGAGGAGAACCATCTCATGTCACTGGGAGGTGCATGATGATGACAATCTCCTTGCAAATTGATAGCATTCTTTAATGTCGTAGTTACATATGATATGATGGTATGGTTGTGAAATCCAATGTCCAAGTCCCTTAAATTCAAAAATTGAACCCTTAACTTAAGCTCTTTTGTTGTTGTTGTCTTTATTTATCTATAATCAAACTCAACCTTTGTAATTCAATTTGGATTAATGAAAGTTAACGACTTTGCTCCTAGCTAGCCTAGCTCCTTATGTTTGACACTCGACTACAATTGACTCCATACACTTGCGGGTGATAAGTGAGTTGAGACTTTTCTTTTAAAACCCCAATAGTTAAACACCCAATAGTTAAACACCTCCAAGATAGAACTTAAGATGTATTACACCATGGTTCCCGAGCATCATGCATGTGACCAAAACCAAGGTCAAAAGATATGAAGAAAACCATCATTACATAACCATCCCCAAAATTGGGTACCTTACATTAGGGTTTTGGATCCTAAGAAAACCAAGCATGATAACCACCATCATTCAAGTTCTAGAGCAAGGTATTACTCACTAGCATGTTAGGATCATGATTTAGAGAGAGAAACAACAACATACAAGCAAAGAAAAGTGAAATAATAGAGAGGGTGGAGTGTTATATAACACACCTTAAGGAAGATCAACTCCAAGGATCACTAGCTCCAAGCACGTGACTACCAAGGGTGATGAAGCTCCACTTTCAGCCACAAGATCACCTCAAGAAGAAGAAGATACCAAAGTCAAAGATTGATCAAGAAAAGAGATCCTAAGAAACCCTAGGCCAAACCAAAAGAAGAAGGGAGAAATAGAGAAGGAAAATTCCTCACACTTGGGTAACACCTTGTCAAAACATGGCCTATGCCCCTTGTGATGAGGAGTTTCTCTCCAAAACAACCACCATGGATGATGCATGGTCTAGGGTCGAGAAAAGAGAAGAAGATGGGGTAGAAGATCAAGGGCAAATGCCACCAAAGAAAGGGAAACACTTACCAAGGTTGAAGATGACCAAAGGTCACCAAATGTAAGGGATTTCGATCACTAAAGCTCTAAGGATCTGCTCTCCTTGATCTAACCGAGGTCCAAGGATGAGTAAAAGAGAGGGAGGAAGAAGGAAGGCCGAAAGGGTTCACTTGCATGGAGTAAAGAGGGTTTATATACCAAAGGAGGAGATAAGTAAGGTGAGAGGTGATGTGACCACACCTAAAGACACCAACAGGCAACTTGCCCACCCAAGAAAACAACATGCAACCATTATATGCATGCATGCACGAGATGGTGATACAACCAATGTTGGGTCTCGAGCACTTAGGTTCCCAACACATTGGTATCGGTCAAAACACACCAAGAGGGTAGAGAGAAAGAGCATCACACACAACATGGTCGAGACAAAAGACCACCAAGACACTCAAGGTCGAAACACTCCACAAGAAGACAATTGTCTCGACCCAACCACTCCAAGACCATCATGATCAAGATAAAACCATACATAGAGGGTGTCTCAGACGAGACACTCACAAGGCACATCCTCAAGATCGAGACAAGGGTCACTACACTCAGCCATGCACTCATGGTTGAGACACATCAAAACCCTAGAAACCCTAATCACCTCTAAGGGCGTCACCACTCATCTAAGGCTCAACTAAAGCATCCCAAAGCATCAAACTCTCTCTCATGAAGCCAAGAAAGAGAAGGCACGCACTAGGTGTAGCAAATTGTAGGATAACCCTCTAAAATGAGTAGATTGTAATTTAGCCCAAAACAAGCACATAAAGCACACACATCATCCAAACAAGCTCAAATTGGACACTTAAGCTTACCACAAGATCTAAAAACATCTCAAAGAATTATATTAAGGTTATAAGAACTTAATCAAACAAAAAAAATAGGGTTAGCCTAAAACCAAGTTAGGTGTCTTATAGGATTGTCGTTGGACCAACTCCTGGACCAGGTATAACCTTGCTAATCATCCTTCTCATTATATAGTTATTGACGAGATCAACTGTTCAAAGGGGAATATGGAAGTTAATTTTTTATTTCCACTACCTTATCTAATGTCATATTTTCCAACAATGGTATCAGATCCATGTTAATTTACTATAGGAATGAATCAATATGATCAGATTTTTGTTTTCATCATCTATTTGTTGCATAGAATGTGAATACTTAAAATGATTAATGTACATATCCAATTAAATACTATTACTAATATATATGATATATGATATATATGAAATTTATGTGTGTCACCCTAAAAGTTGGTTTTGATGGTGTATGTGTAGCATGGTTATGGCCAATAATCCCAGTTGTCTTTCCTTGGTTGGTTGTGGTTGTTTACTCCTATTCTATCTCGATTTGCATATTAAACCTCTATCTTTTCTCTCATTTTAAAAAGTATTATTTTGTCCTTCCCATGCTCTCCTCAAATGCAACTTGAGATTTCCCTATTATAATGTACTATGTTTAATAGCATTAGGATAGTTTAATTCTTATTACAATTAGAAGATGTTCAGCACCATACGAACCACACATTTCAGAAGATGAGTAAATTGGCAGGAGAACTGAGAAGGATATAAGATAGAAGGATCAGAATAGATCGTTTGGTAGCCCAACCGAGAGTCTGGAGGTGTCCAGATATTGTTTGGACTAGAGGCTAGACGATCGATCTGACAGACCAACCAACTGACCAAAAGATGAGTCAATCAGTTCAAGAGTTGAACTGGTCAAACCAGATTGGTTTGAGCATAGATCTTCATCAACAACAAGTTGTTGCATGTGCTGTAGACCTTAGGTGATAGTAATTCCTTGTGGCTCCAAGGAATTACTATAGTATGGCCATAAATTATTGCTTTTGTTTTAATGCATGTTTTTTCTTATGGGATATAACATGTATATGATACATAATATAAGTATGTGGTGATTGGACATGTATATGTATTTATAAATATTAAAATCCCTCAATCAAACATATTAAATATTTGATACTTTTCATAAGCAACACACATAAAAAGCTTGATTGACTATGTGTGGGCACGCTAAGCGTGGTGCACTGTCTATCTCGTAGAAGTGTGATGAGATTAAGCATTTAGAATCATGCAGATGACTATAGAAAAGAGTCACACATATCATCTATCTAAGAATTGTATAAGACACAATTGGAAAATGTTGTCTACCTTAATGATTGATTGTGGATGCTAGCATTAGCTAGGTAATAACTTATATATTTTGGATCTTGGCATACTAGATAGTTGTACACTGTAATCTTTCAAATTGATATGAGAGGTCTATCGATTTGAACAAAATATGGAGAGAAAAAATTAATTAAAGGCCTAATTAAACATCATTAAAATTTTAATTCAATCAAATTAAATCAAAAATGTTTTATAAAATTGAAAATTTCTCTTGTAGAATCAAATGGAAACCAATAACTCATTTTCCTTACAATAAGTCCTTGAGAAGAACAAATAAAATGGGAATAATTTCCACGACTGGTTCTGGACGCTGAGAAATGTTCTCACACAGGAGCACAAGCTCATGTCTTAGGGACACTAGAGCCAGATGAACATGCTCCCACTGCACTTAAGGCAGACAAAGATGGTTACAAGAAGCATTATGAATATGTCGTTGATGTCAAATGCCTAATGTTGTGCCCCATGAACTATGAGTTGCAGAGATAGTAGGAGAACATGGATGTTATTGAGATGGTAACACATCTTAAGAACATGTACCAAGACCAGAATAAGACATGAGAAATATGATGTCTCCAAGGTGTTGTTCAAATATAACATGGAAGAAGGAGATCCAGTAGATCCTCATGTGCCAAAGCTTATTGGGTATGTGTAAAACCTTACTAGAATGGGATTTTCCTTGAGTCAAGAGTTGGCCACTTATGTGATTTTACAGTCAGTTTGTCATGAACTACAACATGAATAACTTTGACAAGTCATTGCTAGAGTTACTTGGCATGTAGAGAACAACTGAGGTGCAAATGAAGAAAAACAAGGCCAAGTTTGTGATGAGATCAGCATATCAAAGGGAAAGTCTAAGGGTAAAGGCAAAGCTAAGAATAGTTTTAAAGGTGGATAGAAACCCAAGTCTTTAGTAATCAAAGCAAAGGGAGGGATAAACAAGGGAGGCAATTGTCTTTACTGTAACCAGTCTGGACACTAGAAGTGGAATTGCTTTATCTACATACAGGAACTAAAGAAGAAGGAGGGGATAGAGATATCCACTTCATATATATACATTATTGAGATAAATTTGACTACTTATTCATCTTGGGTACTGGGTACCGGATTTAGATCTCACATATGTTTGAATATATAGAATCTGAACAGAATTAAGCGTTTACAAAAGGGTGAGGTTGGACTATGTCTCACACATGGAGCAAGAGTTGTTTCCACTACAGTCAAAACCTATAATTTATCTCAGCCCATAATGCATGTAATAGAGTTAATGAACTGTTATTTTATATTTTCCAATAATAGAAACATTTTACTTCTTACATCATGTATAGAAAAGGATGAATAAAATCATATAAAGAATAGTCAATGTTCTATTCAAATGGATGAGATCTTTTATATCAGTGACCCAAACATCTTATAGTCATTTTTCATTGGATCCAAAGATAAATGTCTATAATTAAATATCAAAGGATTAAAACTTAATAACTCAAACAATGAATACCTATAGCATTTTCATTGATAGCACATAGATAAGAAATACATTTCTAGGATCCATAATGATGGTTGTCTATATACTTTTAGTTATTGAATCAATGGAGACATGCAGATCTTATCTATTGGGCAATATGAAAAAAAACACCTTTCACTAGATGTAGTGGGAGAATGAGCATTCTATTAGGACTTGTAAATATTGATGTACATAGACCTTTCAGAATAGATGATAAAGGTAGTTACTAGTACCTTGTTATATTTATGGATGATCTCAGTAGTATAATAATTTGTAATTAGTGAAATACAAACATTGATATCTTGGGATGTTCAATAATGTCATGAATGAAGTACGTAACCAGGGGAGGACATGGGGGGCAACCGGGGATGAACCCCCCTCCCAAATCAATATACATGTATTTATACATCTATAACATGGGTAGATGTAGTATATATAGAACATTTTCTGATCTAGTATCAAGTAAAGTAACTAGATGGACTGGTATTAGGTTGTTGTTTCTAGACAAGTGATGAAGCCTCCACTCATGTGGAGTTTTGTGCACCACTAAAAATCCTAGAGATAGTAAGTCTCTAAGTTTAACCTTGTGTGTGCTATAATAAGATCTCCACCCACGTACGCTAAAGTATGCAGAAATTTTATCGTAGTACAGTTGAGGGTCGAATCCATGAGACAACAGTCTTGTTAAGGGTTTAACAAGATGGAAAACATTATAATTCTATTTATCTACTTAAGAGTTGATATCTAGATCAAAGAGTTGATTGATCGATTAACCTAAAGTGCAAGGTAATGTAAATGGCAGGAAAGTAAATTTAAGGTTGAAGACAATATTTTGGAAACCACTAGGATGTGATCAAGTTTCACCACCGCTACACATTGATCAAAACATACATCATAAAAACATGTCTTGCAAAGAAAAGAGTCTAAACAGTTGGTATCTTTATAGACTTAGCTTCCTTTCGGATAACTAACTACGAGAAACATGGAAGTATTGTAATGTCAGCCATCCCCAAACAAATGGTCACTTACTTTGCATCACTCCCCTCGCAAAGTGTGTTCCTTGACCTATCAAGCTTGTACTTTCATATGTCAACTGATTCCATTTCATAGCATGAAAGTACAACAATGGAGGTGAGTTTACTCCACTCCTTGAGAAAGGCTCCTAGATACCGAAGCAAATGTATGGTGACTACATACATCTGGAACCAACAAGCAGTCGATATTCAAATCTAGAAGTACAAACATAGACAATTCACATTAGTAGATAATAGATAACACAAGTTGGTGATCAAGAAACTAGCATTCATTAAATAATTGATGTTGAACTGAAAAGATAGTATTTCTCTATTGCAAACTCATGAATTACAATGCATGGAATCAAAACATGGGTAGCGGGGCTACTCCCCGCACCCTAGTATATGGAACTACTCGCTCATGGCAAGGACGAAGAAGGAGGTGGGAAGAGAGAAGGAAAACATCATCTCCACGTAGGAGGGAGGAAGGTCGACCCCTTGGAGTAGAGAGAAACTATCTTCATACCACGTGGTTGCCTTGGTGATGGATCCTTGACTTCCCACCTTCTATGTCGATGAGAGAGAAAGCCGCTTGAGGATGGAGTGTGGATCTCAGACCGGCAGCCTTAGGGTGATGGATGAAGGTTGAAATGGCTCTGGAATAGTTAGGGCAGCCTTTGGGCATCTAAAGATCTCCTCCCAAATGGGGACCCCTTTGGTCCTATTTATAGGCTTCCAAGGAGTCTTGAATGGTCTTGGAGACCGTTTGGATCTTGAACGGTTTGGAGACCATTTGGATCCTGAACAGTTTGCAGACTGTTTGGATCCTGAACGGTTAGGATATTGTTTGGGTCCTTTCTTGATCTTGGGGTTGATGAGACTCGTTCGGTCTGGAGACCATTTGAAGTTTCCTCGGTCTTGAGATCGTTTGAAGCTTGGTCGTTCTTGGGACCGTTTGAAGCTTGGTTGGTCTCGGGACCATTTGAAGCTTGGTCGGTCTTGGGACCGTTTGGCTTTTATTCGGTCTTGGGACTGGTTGGTCTTCATACTGTCTTGGGACTGTTTGGATTTCATTCGGTCTTGGGACCGGTTGGTCTTCATACGGTCTTGGGACCAGTTGTGTCCTTAATGGTTTGGAGACCATTTGAACTCTTCATAGTTTGGAAGCCGTTTGGGGTTCTTCATGGTCTTCATACTATGGTCTTGGGACCGGTTGTGTGCTTAATGGTTTGGAGACCGTTTGAACTCTATACAGTTTGGAAACCGTTTGGGGTTCTTCACGATCTTGGGATCGGTTGAGTTCTTTTGCAATTTTTTTTTGTGTTTTTCTGTAAGAAGAAAAGGGAGAAATATTAGTCTATTGGTATATTAACAATAAACTAGAAAGTTAAATATTCTATCTAATTTATCTAAGAAATAGTACGGAAAACTAAGAAAAAATAGTAAGATAACATCACAAAATAGGAGGTTATCACCCCCCTAACTTAGAGTCTAGCTTGTCCTCAAGCTGGATAGAGCTAAGGCACGTAGTGGTGAGGCGATTTTATTTAGTGAAGATATCCATACTCTTGCTTTAATTCTAAACCAGAGATCTCCCAGAGTCTAATCGGGGCTTCTACTCGCACTAACTTTTTCAAGTATGGGGAGTTGTGTGGATCTCAGGTTTCTTTCGTATCGCATAACTCGCATTGGGGCCACCTTTTCCTTAATCGCGTTCTGTGCATTTCTTTGACTCTAAGCAGTTTTATACTTCTTTGTACATCCTACCAGAAGCTAAGATGGGTACGAGGGTTGGCTGAAGGCTTGATGTGTAACTCCCCCTTCGAAGGAGGGAGGGTTTATCTAAACTTTTAGGACCTCACTACTGGGTGCAACACATCTGCCTTTGTGAGGACAGCTGAATGTACTGGTCGGGCGAGACCTTTATTAGCTTTCATATATTTGGAGACCTTAGGATCTCACTACCAGGCACAACACATCTGCCTTTGTGAGGGAAGTTGAATGTACTGGCCGGGCAAGACCTTTATTGTCTATTCATATAGGTTCGTATGCATGTCACAACTCTCATGTTTTTATTCAACACTCTGGCTTTTATGCATATACTCACCGGTTTAGGAATTGGGCATTTTAGAGATTTTATTTGGGCTGCCAAGCCTCTTTTTTTTTTAAAAGAAGAAAATTGTTCCTTGGAGTTTCCCGACATTCACTTGTTTTGATTTTTGTACTTGGTGGTCCACCTGCGGGGTTCCTTGACTTGGATTTCTCCTGGTTCCCTTTTATCCTTGAGAATGTTTGGCTTGTTTTGGCCACGATGTTAACCTGTGGAGAGTTTGACATAGAATTGAAGAAAAAGTATGAGAATCGAGTATGAAAGTGATTTATTAATTTCGCCATTACATGCCTAAATGCTACTTATGTAATTGCTTTTGAGGACTACTCTGTCTCTAATTTAGCTAGGGGTGTCCCTTTTCCAAAATGAATGTTTTCTTATGTACAACAGTTATTCTATCAAAGAAATTATCAGAACTAATTGTTAGAAAAAGAAAAAAATTTACGAAAGAATAAATGTAAATGAAAGAGTGGAGAGTAGAAGGTTTGAGTATAATACCTCGCCCTTGACCAGTGTACCCCCTCTAACTTATCACTCACTTTGTCCGCAGAGTGTCAAGGTGATAGGTTGAGAAGTACATGGGCAAGGGTGTCAAGGTTTTGTTAATCCTTTCTTGGCTCCATAGGAATGGAGGAGATTTTCTACAAACTTTCCACATAAAGCGTGATAATCCACATCCTTCATGTCCTCCACATGTTTACCAAGAACAGTGAGGGTATACATCCAGTAGAGGATGTGCAAACCACAGTCGTTTGATTCTATGATTTGTTGGGGACATCGATGGCAGAAGGACGGGCGATGAAAATGTTCTTTGTTATACGCCTTTGTGTGCTTGCCGAGAAGATCGTTTAGTCATTCAGCACAATCATTTGCCACTTCTTCCGTGGGCGTCTTTGCTATAACAACATACTCTCTCTCGATTGGATCGAACTGGCTATCGGAACTGTTGTAGATCACTGTAGTGCCATTGTGTAAGTTTGTTGTCGCAACATCCAATGCTCAGAGTGAAGAAATGGAAACATAATGAACTTCAGAGTCTTATGTTGAAGATATGAGATAAGGGCTTCGGTGGTGCCAAAGTTATTTGACTCGAGTAAATCATCCTTCATGTATGTGGACGCCATGTAAACCGTAGGTAGATCCCGTGCTAGAAGAAATTGGTAGGCAGTCATTACGCTCACAAATAATGAACATTTTATTTGTACGGTTTCACATAGTGAATCTTCCATTATGAGAATGTTCCCATCGAGGAAAACAATCTCATCATTCTCTGCATAAAGTCGAGACATGATGAGTCTAAGTTCATTGTCAGAAAGACTCTTACATGCAGTAAGGTCAAAGTTTGGGAACGTTGGTTGTATAGCAGATAGGGGCACCATATCTTTGGATGATCTATTGATGGTGGCCCATGTTAACAAATCAATGCCCCCCTTGTCTTCCTCCATATCAAAAGTATAAGGATCCCATTGGCATTTTTCTGGGACCTTGGCGGTTTGTTGTTGTTGGTTCTCCAACTCCTTTAGTATTATTCAGAAAGGTCGCTTTTGTGGATGTTGGATAGCAGAGAATAAGTAGTGAGGTACGTCATCTTGCGCCATAGTTGGGTCCTTGAAGAACCATCTATCACATATAAGTTCCATGGCGTAACGTCCCCGTAGAGAATGCATGTCTTCTGTAGTTAGCGTGGTAAATGGGATTTGTCTGTTGAGCACTTCTATGAATCTTATTGTATAGAAAGTGCAGTCCCCTGAACCTTCCAACGTTTGGACTGTTGGGTTGATGATTTGGAACCAAAGTTGGTTCCAACCATATTGAAGAGATGGGCAGGCAGCCCATATTATTTTGAGAAGTCGGAAAGGAATACATCTTGCTTCTCTAGCTTTTGAACCAACAAAGTTTATCCATCCAGCCTTGAGCTCACTGGCGCAAAAATTGTACACCTTGGCATCGCGGGCCTTGGTGTCGACAATCATTAGTAGCCAGTGGCCGGAGACTTTAAAAGGAACTGTGATGTAGCGTGCCTTCTTTGCGATACCCATTTGCAGCCGCTCGATGGACTTTGCCTGCAAGTCCTTGTTTAATAAGCTTAAAGCATGAGCGGGTGAAGCGTTGAAAATTGGTTGTAGTTTCTTCGGGCTCTGAAATTCTTCTATAGTATTAGCAAGGAGGACATAGAAGATAGCCATCTTCACTGCTGGTTGTGGTCGTAGGAGAATACGGAAATCTTCATGTGTCAACTTGCACTTCGTCTTTGTATTATTATAGATGATGTCTCCCCCCCGTCCTTGGCATCATCTACAATATTGTTTAGGATGAAGATGTCCTGAACATCTAAAGTAGAGATGGTCGCCCCATCCAAGTCGTGCATCTTGTGAGGGAGAGGTGGCGGCGGGGGAAGGCCTTGTGGTGGAGGAAGTGAAGTTTGCTCATTGTCGTCCACATATTGTGTCAGATCTTCATCTTTGTGAGAATCAGAGTCGAGTCTATCTTCAGTGTCGAGACTAACTTTGTCCTCGGAATCCTCGTGCTCTGGGGGGAGGGGTGCAGCTTGTTTCAGGACAGAATGTTGAAGAGTGATGGTTGTTGTGATAGGGCTAATGCTAGTTTCCATGATACATTATTAAAACTCAGCAAAAGTTGTATCTTTTGCAGTGTCCCCCAGGGATCCCATTGCTGAGAAATTGAAAAATTGATCCTCATATGACATTGTGACATTGTCATTATTATCGGGGGAGTGGTGGTCTTTGGTTTTACCCTCCTTGTGGTTTCCACCATCTCCCTCCTTTGTATTATCATCCCCTCAGCTGGTGCCCTCCCCAACATTGCCTAGGTCATCAGGTTGGTCATCTGAGGAGGAGTTGTCGGCATTTGAGTCCACTGAGGAGTCAGAATCATCATCAGTATCCTCATCATCTTCATCGTTCTCGTCATATGTCGCCTTGTCCTTGTTCTTTTTTATCGATACTTTCTTGCATCGTTGATGGATAGCTTGTAGTTCTTCAAGTAGCACTTGCACGTACCTGTGGGTTTCGTGCAGTGTGTCGTGGCTTTCCTTGAGGTCTGCGTATCTAGCTTCGGAGGAGAGGAGTCATGCTGTTAGATTAGTCACTTGGGCTTGTAGTTAGTCTAACGCGTTGTTTGTATGCTCCTCCTGGCAACAGATGAGTTGTGTGAGGGTGTTATCGATGCCATCCAAGCGCGTGCTCAGTGCAGTCTGTTGTTGTTGAAGCTCGCGAAGGGTCTTAGGCAAGGGTTGAGTTTGCTTAGAGACCCTGTCAACTTGTTGGACCAACGCTTCTTTCTAGCCTTTCATCCCAAGTATCAACTCTGGCAAGTTTTGTACACAGTCGTCGACGTGGTCGACTTGCTGGGTCGTTGTTTCCTCCCTTTTTTGAATGCTTGTAAGGATGCCTGGTAAGGTGTGAGTCCGCTCGTCGAGCTTGGATACATGTGTAGCAAGTCCATGCACACAAGAAAAAATTGATTGTAAGATGTTAGAAGGGTCGGTGAGGAGGTTTCGAATAGCGTCAAATTGTCGTCTGAATTCCTCACCGACTTGTGAAAAAGGGACCCCGGAGATGTATGGGTGAGATGGTTGGGGTCTAGGCAGAATGGTGGTAGTGCCTTGCAAAAGAGACACTATTTATGGGCCCGCGAATTGCGTGGTGACTGTAGAGGGAGTCACCAGAGGTGTCGGGGTGGTGGCAGATGAGAAGGGTGGCGACATTTTGGGTGACAAAGGTAGAACCGAGAATGTCAGGGGGGAAGTGGTGGAAGTGAAGGTGAGATCGGGCATCGTGGTGAAGGATGGGACACTCGAGGAGAAAATGAGTGAGGCGGAAGATGTGGGTGAAGTTGTGGTTGTGGAGAAAGGGATTGTGGTGGATATGATTGTGGAAAAAGGTGGAAGAGTGGTAGACAGCGGAATGGTGGAGGGTGGGAGCATGGTGGTGGTGGTTGTAGAGGTGAACCCAACATCCAGATCCAAGATGAAGGGTTCTGGTGTTGGATTCACTATGTTTTTTGAACTGTGGGGGTGTTCTGCCTCTGGGTTGATGTTTGATGTGGGTTTCCCCGACTGCTGTTGTTTCTGTGGATGTAGTTTGGATGACCGTGTAACTGGAACTTTCTTTGGCCTTATCATTGGGGCAGTGACGCTATGCTCTGTCTGTCCTGCTTTTGCTTGTTTCTTCTTTTCCTTTACCTAGGCGAGAAGGTTAGAAAGCTCCTCTTCAGTGAAGAAAAGCTTGTCTTTATCGTAATCAGCTAGTTCGGGGAGTGGTAGCAATGTCCTAGATGCTTTGAAAGTTGGGAAGAAGACATAATGGAGTTTGGCATCTTTCTTCTTTATGATATATGTATTCTTTAGAAACTTCTCATTTGTTAGGATGTCGCCATTTATCACATTACACCTTGAAAGTGGTATGTCCATCTTAAGATACTTCAGAATTGATGTTACATGACCACTTACGCAGATTTCCTTCCCGAGGGCATAAGATGTGTGTTTATGTATCAAATGTCATCCGATGTTGACTGGAAGCCCTTTTAGGATGGAGCATAGAATAAAGAGGTCTGAAATGATAACATTCCTGCTCTCTGTCCTAGGGAATAGAGTGTCTGTTATGATTTTGTGCAGAGTGCGCACCAGGCCGGAATGTATGTTGGAGGATTTGCAAGTCTTTGGTTCATAGCTTGGAATCCCCTTCAAAGACTTCCAGAAGGTATGCTTGTTGAACTAGGGATGGTCCAGGCCTGCCTTCTTAGCTTTCTTTAGCTAATCTTAGTTGTCGATGAAGATTTCATTTAGCGGATTCTCGATCAAGATGACTTTCTTTCCAAAGAGAGAGGTTACGAGTCTGCGGTCACGTCTGTCTTTTAGTTTATCTTTTGTATCCACGAGTTCTTTGGTTAGGTAGGTGAAGAACTCCAATGTGGGCTCAACATAGGAATTCTCTGCGACGAAGCAGAGTTTCAAAAGGTTCGCCTCATCAAGAGGGAGAGAACTCTATCATAGATTCCCATCCATTTTAGTATGTTCGAGCAGATATACTTTGTTGGGCGCAACACTTTGTCACCAGCCTGGAGGTTTTGGATATACAGATCAGATGATGTTGGTTCTGCGGTGGTGGCAGTAGGAGTGGCATGTTCTACCGGGATTTGTTCTCTTGCAGTTGAGGGCCGGACTTGCTTCCGTGCCCGCCTTTTGGTGGGTCTTTCTTCAGTGGCTTCATGGGCCTTCCTTTTGCCCTTTGGCATTGTAGGTGTGGATTCCTCCTTAGAATTTGGTGTGTAGTCTGTACCTTCATTGGTTGAGGAATAATCTTCGATTTCTTCAACTGGGTCTTCTGCTAAATATTTGTTGACTCGCTCAAGGTCATGGATGACCTTGGGCAAGCCAGGTGGAGTTTTTCCCTTTTTTTGCACATACCAAGGATGCCCTGGAGCTTATTTCGGTGCTCTATCAATTGTTCCTTGGTCTAGATGTGGGAGGCAACATATTCTTTCGCAGGTGATGCCATTCTAAAAATTGAACAATAAATTATTTAGAAAAGAGTGAAATTTTAGTAAAAATGGAATTGAAAGGAGTGCAGCTTTGTGTAAGATTCACATTTAATAATCAAATCGAGAAGATTAAAATCGTTAAAAATTGATGTGGTAGTCAAGATCGTTTGATATTTAAACAGTTTCAAGACCGTTTGTTGGCCAAGCAGTTTCAAGACCGTTTTTTGTCCAAATGGTTTCAAGATCGTTTGTTAAATGTGGGTTCTGAAACCGCTAGGGAGATGAAGCGGTGATGGCGATGATCGAAGCAAAGGTGATAATGATGAGGCAAAAGCGATGATGGCGAAGTAGTGGAAGCAATCGAAGGCATCATTTGTGGTGGAGAGCGTTGACAGTGGTAACAGTGGAGGTGATGTTGATGGCGGTGATGGTTGCGAGCATTCTCTACCTTGATGTGATGAGCACGACTGAGAGAAAAAGAGGATGAGGCAACGGCATGTGAGAAGAAACGGCAGATGAGAGGACGGTGCGACGCCATCAATGTCGGAAGCATTAGCATGGACAGAGACGGTGGTCGCGCGGGAGCAGAGGAGTCAGGAGGAATGGAACAGGGTTTGCGTGAGAGAAGTTTTAGGAATCGAAGGAATGAAAAAGGGAGGGGTCGAGGAGTATTTATAGAAAAAGGAGAGGCAAATGTACAAATTCTCCTTAGGTCAAAAGATCTCGGGACCATTTGGGTCTGAACAATTTCGAGACCGTTGAGACCAAATGGTTTCAAGACCGTTTGGATCCATACAGTTTCGAGACAGTGAGGACCAAACGGTTTCAAGACTGAAACCGTGAGGACCAAACAGTTTCAAGACCGTTTGGGTCTAAACGGTTTCGAGACTGTGAGGACCAAACT
The DNA here is from genome assembly GCA_963693085.1 of Alisma plantago-aquatica. Taxonomy (NCBI): domain Eukaryota; kingdom Viridiplantae; phylum Streptophyta; class Magnoliopsida; order Alismatales; family Alismataceae; genus Alisma; species Alisma plantago-aquatica. The sequence goes on from OY856410.1 coordinate 28,579,462, forward strand.
GTTTCAAGACCGTGAGGACCAAATGATTTCAAGACCATTTGGGTCCAAACGGTTTTGATACTGTGAGGACCAAGAGGACAGGACAAAACTATTTTGGTCAAGGATTTTTTATATTTTTATATTTGTTTTGGTTGCTTATATAAATTTTTATATTTTTTGAACAATGAGAACTGGAAAATTAACAAAAGCTAAGCAAAATGAAAAAGAAAGGTGATACTCAGTTTTTGGGTTGCCTCCCAAGTAGTGCTTTGGTTTTACGTCGCTGGCTCGACAAAATTCTGACTTGATCAGTTTAATGTTGCGGGGTCCTGAATGTTGATAGTTTGTCTTGGAGTTTTATCGGCTGGAGTATAGTATTTTTTCAGTCTATGGCCATTAACCGTCCTTTCTCCTCCATTGTAATCAAAGATAATGACAACTCCAGTTGGATAGATATGCTTGATAGTGAAGGGCCCAGACCATTTTGTGTAGAGTTTCTTGGGAAACATTTTGAGTTTGGAGTTGAAAAGAAGGACCTGGTCTCCGACAATGATATCTTTCCTTTTAAGGTGGCCATCATGCCACATCTTAGTTTGCTCTTTGTAGATCCTGACATTCTGGTAGGAAGTCATTCTGAGTTCCTCCAACTCTTGTAATTGGAGTTGTCTGTATTCACCGACACTTTTGAAATCAAAATTCAATTGTTTGATAGCCCATCATGCTTTGTGTTCTAATTCAACTGGGAGATGGCACGACTTTCCATACACCAAACAAAACGGCGTTGTTCCTATTGGTGTTTTGTAAGCAGTATGATATTCCCAGAGAGCATCAGGAAGTTTGGTGGACCAATCCGTACGGTTTCTGTTGACAGTTTTCTCTAAGATAGGTTTCAATTGTCTATTTGATACTTGAACTTGGCCACTAGTCTACGGATGATAAGGTGTAGCGACCTTATGTTTTACTCCATATCTTTGTAGAAGAGCTTCGAAGCTTCTTTCCAAGAAATGTGACCCTCCATCGGATATGACCATCCTAGGGACTCCAAATCTAGGAAAGATGATATCCTTGAATAGCTTAATAACCGGCTTAGAGTCACAAGATACAGTGGGTATAACTTCTACCCATTTGGATACATAGTCCACAGTAACCAAAATATATGAGAATCCATATGATGGGGGAAATGGACCCATATAGTCCACTCCCCATACATCAAAAAGTTTGATCTCCTTCCACAGAGTTAGTGGCATTTTGTTTTGTTTCGATATCCCTCTAGACAGTTGACATTTATTGCAAGATTGCACAAATTCATGGGCATCCTTCGCTATTGTTGGACAGAAGAATCCTGACTGTAGGACTTTGAGAGCGGTCTTCTTTGAACTCATGCGCCCCCCAGTGGGGCCAGAATGACAGTGTTCTAAGACTGGGATAATTTCTTCTTCAGGAAGACAACGACAGAATAATCCATCTGCACATAAGTGGAAAAGGTATGGTTCATCCCAAAAGTATTGCTTGATGTCATGAAGAAATCTCTTTTTGTCGTGGTAGGAAGCAGTAGGGTGGACAATTCCTGTAGCCAGATAGTTTACTATATCGGCGTACCAAGGAAATCCGGTGGTGACTTTCATGAGTTGATCGTCGAGTAGTGAGTCTCGGATAGGTATATTGTCATCTTCCTAAGGCTCAATGCGACTTAAGTGGTCGGCGACAACATTTTCTACCCCACTTTTATCTTTTATTTCCAAATCAAATTCTTGAAGCATCAACACCCAGTGAATAAGTATGGGTTTTTCATTTTATTTCTGAATCATATATTTTATTACAGAGTGATCTGTGTATACTATGACTTTTGATCTGATCAGATAAGAGCGGAATTTTTCAAAAGCATAGATGATTGCCAAGAACTCTTTTTCGGTAGTTGTATAGTTCTTTTGGGCTTCATCAAGCGTTTTTTATGCATAGTATATCACATAGGGTTTCTTATCTATTCTCTGCCCTAGTACTGCCCCTATAGTGTAGTCACTAGCGTCACACATTATCTCAAAGGGTTGTGACCAGTCAGGGGCTCTTAGTATAGGTGTCGAGATCAGGGCATTCTTTAGAGTCATGAAGCTGCGTAAGCATTCTTGATCAAAATTGAAATCTGCATCTTTAGTCAATAAGTGAGACATGGGCTTTGCTATTTTTGAAAAGTCTTTGATGAATCTTCAATAAAATCCGGCATGGCCCAAAAAGGCTCATACTCCCCTGATGTCTTTTGGTGGTGTCAGTTTTGAAATGACATCTATCTTTGCTTTGTCCACTTCAATCCCTCTTTCGCTCACTCAATGCCCGAGGACAACTCCTTCTGTCACCATGAAATGACATTTTTCCCAATTAAGGATCAGATTTTTTTTCCTCACATCTTTGTAGCACTCTACCGAGGTTAACCAGACAGTTGTCAAAAGAGTCCCCATAAACTAAAAAGTCATCCATGAAAACTTCATGATGGACTCAGTTAATCCTACGAATATGGCAGACATACACCTATGAAATGTTGCAGGTGCATTACATAGTCCAAAAGGCATCCTTCTAAAGGCGTGAGTTTCGAAAGGGCAAGTAAAAGTCATCTTTTCTTAATCTTCAGGGTGTATCAGAATTTGATAAAACCCTGAATAACCGTCAAGATAGCAAAAGAATTTTTGGTGGTCCAGACATTCAAGGACTTCATCAAGGAAAGGTAGAGGGAAGTGATCTTTTCTTGTTGCCTTGTTTAGTTTCCTGTAATTGATACACATCCTCCATCCAGTGACAATCCTTGTGGGTACCAATTCATTTTTATCATTCAAAACAACAGTCGTTCCCCCCTTTTTAGGGACCACTTAGACCAGACTAACCCATTGAGAATCAGAAATTGGATAAATGATACCAGCTTTTAGGAGTTTAAGAACCTCGAGGCAAACCACCTCTTTGAGATTTGGGTTTAGTTTCCTCTGGTGTTCCTATGAAGGTCTAAACTCTTCTACCATGGGTAATCTATGCATGCACAAAGATGGATTTATTCCCGTTAGGTCAGTCATCTTGTATCCAATGACTTTCTTGTGCTTTCTTAACTCAATAAGTAGTCGTTCTTCTTGGTCATCTATTAAAGTGGAACTGATAATGACCGGACATAATTTTTCTTCGTCAAGGAAGACATGTTTGAGCCCAACTAGTAGAGCTTTCATTTCAGGTGTGTTGGGTACTTCTGCGGTTTCCAAAATGGTGACAGATTTCAACTCCTCAAAGGTAGCTTTGGGGGTTTCTTTGGCTTGTTCAAGGTATTACAGACATTGCTGAACTAGTTCGTCGGTTGAGAATTCAGCTTCTGGATTTGTTAAGATGTTTTCAAAATCATCAGACGGTTCGTAAGGTTCTTGCTTTAACTGAGACATTTTATCAATTGTTTCAAGAAGAAAAACTCCTTTGTGGATGCTAGGACCTTTTAAGCTGTCAAAGACTCTAAATTGAACGGCTTCCTTTCCCAGTCTTAAGGTAATGGTGCCAGCTTCAACATCGATTAGTGTTCTGGCTGTAGTAAGGAAGGGTCTGTCAAATATTATTGGATACCTCAGATCTTCTTTTATGTCCATAATAACAAAGTCACAGGGAACATACGAGTCTTTCCCTACTCTTACTGGGATATCTTCGATAATTCCCAAAGGTGTAGTGATGGTAGAATCAGCCAATTGAATTGTCATTGTTGTGGGTAGCAAATCAGTAAAACCCAATCTTCTACACATGGAAAATGGCATAATGGATATGTTGGCCCCCAAATCAGCTAATCCTTTCTTGCAAGAGGCATTTCTGATAGAACATTGGATGCCAAAGGAGCCAGGGTCCTTCTGCTTCTTTGGCATTTTATTAAGAATGATGTTAGAAGTAGTCTAAGCTAATTTGATAGTCTCATGTTCTTCAGTCATATATTTCTTTGATAGTAAAGTCTTCAGGTATTTGGACCAAGCTGGTATTTCAGAAAGAGCATCGAGGAATGGAATATCGACATATAGCTTCCTTGAATTTCTGGTATCTAGTATCCAGTTTAGTTTCTCTCAATCTACCTGGGTAGGGTATCCTAGTCTTATACGGTGAGACTTCTGGTTCCTTGGTGGCTTGCTCTTTTTCCTTTCCTTCCCAGCCTTTGTAGATTTTTTAGTTTCTTGATTTGTGCTTGCTATTGGGTTTACTTCAGTTATATCTTTGTCTTATCGAATAACATTGGTGACTTTATCTCACGGCCAGACCTTGTGGTGACTACATTCAGTTGTTCTGGTCTGTGTTGATCGTATCTTGGGTTTATTTCTGGTTGACCAGCAAAAGTACCTACCGGGGGTTTTAGCTGGGCTGCGATCTGTGCCAATTGAGTTTCCACAGCCTTTTGTTGGGCTTACTGATTGGCAAGCATGGTCTGCTGAGATTGCAGCATTTTCCTAATCATGGATAACTCATCTGTTGGTAGAGATGGATCATTCTTTTATTGATATTGTATAACTTGTTGCTGCCCTTATTGTTGTTGTTGTTGAGGTGTTGGTAATTGAGGTTGTTGTGGTTGTTGTAGATTTGTTTTTTGTAATTGTGGATGCAACGGAGGGTAGTATGTAGAAGAATTTCTTGGGTAGACAATTCTTTGAGGTCCACCCCTATAGTTTCCTTGGTTTCGATTATAATTGCTTTGAAATCTAGGTGGTAGTCTATTGGAAGACCCACCTTGCATCTGGTGTTGTGGGTTGGCAGTTCCCGTAGGATTCTCATACTGAAAACCAGGATGGTTTCTCGGTTGATTCGGATTATAGTATACTTGGATTGGTATGGAGTGGATAGAATTCACTTGCTCTGGTAGCTGATCCTCGGGATGTTCAATAATTGGTTCATATTGTAATTGTCGTGGTTGTAGATCCATCATTACATTGTATAGGAGACTACATGATAGTGTGGGGTGATCAGATGCATGACAAGCTTCGCAAGTCTCAGTGGCTGCTTTGACTTGTTGAACCTGGGAATTCTTGTTTCTATCGTATTCCCCAAATGATGTTTCAAGAACTTGTTGCTTATGAGCTATGGTTTTTAGAGCTTCGGAGATGGCTTTCAACTCTACTGATTCCTCAGCTTTACAAACCTTTAGAACTCCTCCGGTAGATGGTCTTCCCCAATTAGATTGGTTCTCGTCTCTGAGTCTGACAATCTTCCAGGCATCTTTATAACTCTTTCGCATGAAATTCCCCCCAGATGAGGAATCCAAAAAATTCTTAATATCATCACTTACTCCTCTATAGAATGTTTATATGAGCTGATGTTGTGAGATTCTGTGATGTGGACATTTCCTCAGTAATTCCTTAAATCTTTCCCAGGATTCTGCTAGAGATTCTCCAGGAAGTTGGGAGAACTGGTTGATCTGACCCCTAATCTGGTAGGTCAATGAGGAAGGAAAGAACTTTTCCAAAAACTTTTCTTCCAAGGGAGCCCAGGTGGTGATTGGATCTCCATCTAATGAGTTATACCAACTCAATGCCCTTCCAGACAGAGTGAAGTTGAAAAGTCAAAGCATGATTACATCATTAGTAGCTCCAGCATGTGGTACCAATCGATAGAGTGTCTTGAATCACTTCAGATGATCCATACAATCCTCTCTAGCGTTCCCAGATAATGAGATGCCTTGCATAAATTGGATCCATTGTGTTCGGATCTCAAATTTAGGAGCGTTGATGAGAGGTGGATGGATTGGATGATTATCTTCAGAGTTCTTAGGAACAGTGTAATCCCGAAGTTGGTTGTTCCTTATCAAAAGTTGAGCAGCTGTTGTGGATGCTTCATTTTTAGCTTGGATACGGGTTTTCTCTTCAGCACGAACTTCAGCTTGAATTTGAGCATTGTATCAACGATGAGTTGTGCTCTCTGAGCTGCTATGGCTGCGTTGACTCTTTCCACCACCAAGGCGGCCTGGCATTGTTCTTCAACGATCTGTCTGACTCATTGGCGGTTGAGTCTGATGCGTCAGTGAAAGCTTCATTCTACCTCAGAGTCGTACTCTGGTTCAGGGGAGAATTCAATGTTATGCGAAGGTTGCATACACATTTTCTACCTGAGTAGAAGAAAAATCACACTTTAGGCAATGTGGAAAAAATGATGAGATCAAAAAGATATATGAAGTAATTATCAAGGTAAAGTGTAAAATCCTAATCAACTAGCAAGTTGACAAATGGAATTAAAATGTTCCGTTGTCCCTGGCAATGACGCCAATTTTTATGAAGCCTCCACTCACGTGGAGTTACGTGCACCACTAAAAATCCTAGAGATAGTAAGTCTCTAAGTTTAACCTTGTGTGTGCTATAATAAGATCTCCACCCACGTACGCTAAGGTACGTGGAAGTCTTATCGAAGTACAGTTGAGGGTCGAATCCACGTGACAACGGTCTTATTAAGGATTTAACAAGATGGAAAACGTTATAATTCTATTTATCTACTTAAGAGTTGATATCTAGATCAAAGAGTTGATTGATTGATTAACCTAAAGTGCAAGTTAATGTAAATGGTAGGAAAGTAAATTTAAAGTTGAAGACAATATTTTGGAAACCACTAGGATGTGATCGGATTTCACCACTGCTACACATGGATCAAAACATACATCATAAAACATGGCTTGTAAAGAAAAGAGTCTAAACCTTTAGTATCTTTATAGACTTAGCTTCCTTTCAGATAACTAACTATGAGAAATGTGGAAGTGTTGCAATGTCAGCCATACCCAAACGAATGGTCACTTACTTTGCATCACTCCCCTCACAAAGTGTGTTCCTCAACCTGTTAAGGTTGTACTTTCATACGTCAACTGATTCCATTTCATAGCACAAAAGTACTATGATGGAGGTGAGTTTACTCCACTCCTTGAGAAACACTCCTAGATACTGAAGAAAATATATGGTGACTACATACATCTGGAACCAACAAGCAGTCGATATTCAAATCTAGAAGTACAAACATAGATAATTCACACTAGTAGATAATAGATAACACAAGTTGGTGATCAAGAAACTAGCATTCATTAAACGATTGATGTTGAACTGAAAAGATAGTATTTCTCTATTGCAAACTCATGAATTACAATGCATGGAATGAAAACATGGGTAGCGGGGCTACTCCCCCCACCCTAGTGTATGGAACTACTCACTCATGGCAAGGACGAAGAAGGAGGTGGGAAGAGAGAAGGAAAACATCATCTCCACGTAGGAGGGAGGAAGGTCGACCCTTGGAGTAGAAAGAAACTATCTTCACACCATGTGGCTGCCTTGGTGATGGATCCTCGACTTCCCACCTTCTGTGTCGATGAGAGAGAAAGCAACTTGAGGATGGAGTTTGGATCTCAGACCGGCAGCCTTGGGTGATGGATGAAGGTTGAAATGGCTCTGGAATAGTTGGGGCAGCCTTTGGGTGTCTAAAGATCTCCTCCCAAATGGGGACCCCTTTGGTCCTATTTATAGGCTTCCAAGGAGTCTTGAACGGTCTTGGAGACCATTTGGATCCTTGCTTGATCTTGGGGTTGATGAGACGCGTTCGGCCTGGAGACCGTTTGAAGTTTGCTCAGTCTTGAGATCGTTTGAAGCTCGATCGGTCTTGGGACCATTTGAAGCTTGGTCGGTTTCGGGACCGTTTGAAGCTTGGTCGGTCTTGGGAGCATTTGAAGCTTGGTCAGTCTTGGGACCGTTTGGCTTTCATTCGGTCTTGGGACCGGTTGGTCTTCATACAGTCGTGGGACCATTTGGATTTCATTCGGTCTTGGGACCGGTTGGTCTTCATACAGTCTTGGGACCGGTTGTGTCCTTAACAATTTGGAGACCGTTTGAACTCTTCACGATTTGGAAACCGTTTGGGGTTCTTCATGGTCTTCACACTATGGTCTTGGGACTGATTGTGTCCTTAACAGTTTCGAGACTGTTTGAACTCTTCACGATTTGGAAACTGTTTGGGGTTCTTCACGGTCTTGGGATCGGTTGAGTTATTTTGCAATTTTTTTGTGTTTTTCTGTAAGAAGAAAAGGGGAAAATGTTAGTCTTTTGGTATATTAACAATAAAGTGGAAAGTTAAGTATTCTATCTAATTTATCTAAGAAAGAGTATGGAAAACTAAGAAAAAATAGTGAGATAACATCACAAAATGGGAGGTTATCAACAAGTTGTCTGGTTTTCAATCTCACCCAAGGCATATTTTTTCAAACTCTTTTAACTCAGACCCCCTTCTAACTCAGCCCCCCCACGGAGATTTTCTAGTTCAGCCCTTATATGTCACAACCTTAGTAAAATTATTAATATACTTCGATTTTATCCATGTTGAAATATTTTACACCAAGAAGTTTGAGGACCTTTTGAAGAGATAGTGGTAGTGTATCACAATGAACTCTACCTGAAACATAATTATGTATCATAAAGAAGGAAATATACCCTGATGAGTCATGGTATGATTATCAATAAATCTAACTAACATTCCAATTTCCTTTTGGGCATATGTTTTACACAAAAACAATGTACTGTCTAAAATGGTTCAAAAGTACACCATATGAGATATGGCATGTGAGGTGTCCTAAAATGTATTTTATAAAGCTTAAGGATTGAAATATTATGTAAGAAAATTGTTTCCTAAAAAGCTTTATCTAGAAGAAAAAAAACATAAATGTTAATTTTTTGAATAATACCTTCTATCCCAAACTGACAACAAAAGTATTTGTTACCATGATGGTTGAATTTCTAGTGAGGTATTTAATTTCAATAAAATCAGTAAGAGAAAAGTAGAACTCAAAAAGTTCAAGATCAATAAGAAAAACATTGAACCTAAAGAGGTTCAACAAGAATAAGGAGAATCACAAATTATTGTGGAATCTCAAGTTCCTTAACACAACACTCGTAGTTCTAGTAGAATGTGCCATGAGATTGAAAGATTATGATATCTTATATCTCAGAAAGGTGGTGAGTTCGTCATAAGATGATGAGCCAACAACCTATATAGAAGCTATTGAGGGACTAGAGTCTAAGAATTGGCTTGAGGTCATTGTATCCAAAATGGACTCTATGTACACCAACAAGGTATGACCTTGGTGATACCATCTAAAGGGGTAAAACCCAAAGGGTATAATTGGGTCTTCAAGGAAAGGACCAACATGGATGTTAATGCAAATTGGATGTAAATGTTTTCAAACAAGTTCAAAGGTGTTGAAAATGATGAAATATTTTCACGAGTTGTTATCCATTAGGATCATGCTTAATATTAAAGCATATTACAACTGTGATATTTGGCATATGGATGTTGAAACTACATTCCTTAATAGGAATATTGTAGAGGATGAGTATGTGACACATAACCTGAAGGTTTTATAAACTTATACAATACAAACAAAGTATATAAGTTGAAGCAAACATCTCAGAGCTGGAATCTTTGATTTGACAAAATAGTCAAAGAGTTTGACTTTAGAAAAATAAAGATGAAATCTGTAATTACAAAATATTTATGGGAGCACATTAATATTCCACATAGTTATGGGGAATAACATCCTTATACTATGTGTATTAAAACATGGCATGGAAAGTACCTTCTCTATGAAGGGTTTAGGCGAAGCATCCTACATGATAGGAATTGATATCTATAGAAATAGTTCTAGATAGCTTCTAGACCTAAGAAAGAGTACATGTATTGGCAAAGTGATGAAAGGGTTCAACATGAAGGTTTCAATGAGAGAAAATGTGTCCATGTTTTATGGGATTAGTCTCTCAAAAACCTTGTATTTTAATTTTTTATAAGAATGTGAAAACATGAGTGAGATGTCATATGCGTTCACATTTGGATCCATCATATATGTAATATAATGTACTCGTGTTATCATCTTGTATGTATTGAACATGATGAGATGATATCAGTTAGATTCCAATGAAGGTCATTGGAATACCATAAAGGACAACCATAAGTACTTGCAAAGTACTAAGGATTTGTTCATAGATTATGGTAATAAAAAAGAGTTGGGTGTAAAGAGTTACACTAATGCAAGCTTCCAAAATGACAAAGAAAATTAATGATCGCAATCTAAAATTTGTGTTTGACCTTAAAACAAAAACTATAAGCTGGAGAAGTTCTGACTAAGAAATAGTTAATTAATTCTATAATAGAAATTGAGTGTCCCAGTGTTAGCAATATAGAAAAGGATATTGTATGGATCTAGAAGTTCATATATATGAACTTATAGGATGTTCCAACCATTGATGACATAGTAGAAATATTGTAACAACAATTGAGCTACTGGTTAGGCAAGGAATATCATATAGCATACTATGGAAATCCCATCTCATACGAGAGGTCATACATCGAAGAGATGTGAAACTTGCAATATACTGACAAGAGGAAAATGTTGCTAATCCAACAGATAAGTACTTGTGTAGTAGAAACATGATGGACATGTTTAAGATCACTTAGAATAAGATTCCTGGATGATTGTCTATAAGTGAAATAGGAGTCTATTGGTATGTATGCCCACAGAGACAATCATATGATGATTGTAATGGCATATCTTTTAAATAATTTGATTAAGTAAAGGCAATGTTTTAGTTTATTATGTTATATTCAGCTATGAGATAATGATAAAACATAATGAATGCCTAAATAAATATATTACTCAATGATGTATGTATTTAGGTTGAGGACCTGAACAATGAGATCATGTGGATGTCAAGAGTAGATACATTCTTATTATGTCCCTAGTCAGATGTTATTGTAGAAGGTCGATAGACAGTAACGACATATAAGACTAGAGTGTGTGTTGGTTGATGACAAAATCTCATTAAGTCATGATATGTGATATCAAACCAAAGACATAGATACTTGTTAGATAAAAATGTATCAGATAGACCCACCTTGAGAATGATACATGGAAACGATGTCTGGTAGTCAGAATCATCTCTCATAGTGATGGTAGTGATTGTGATTCTTAGACCTGAAATCACCACACTCATCATATGTCGTTTGATGTACTTAAACATCATTCACCGTAACCTTAAATAAGGGTTACCATAAAGGTGGTTCTCGAGTGCATCATGACACATGAGTATGTTTGTGAGTGTAGATGAGATTTGTCCCTCCTACAGGAGTTTGATATTCAGGCCACTTGATAAGTGAGACTGAGAAAAGCATGTACATGCACATGTGAATCAATATATGATATTGAGTTCACATATATCTCAAACAGTCTTCTCTAGTTCAAGGAACATGGATTGAACGTTAAAAGGATGACTATTCCATGTCTCGAGTTCAATCAAGATATCAATAACAAAGGTACTATACAATCACTATAACACCAATCACATATTATAGGTTGAAGTTGTTCTCCAACTTTCTGATTACTTGGGTACCAATGATGTCTTCCTAGATACCAATCGTTGCTTGTGATGTCATAAACTAGTTATGGACATCCACTACCAACGTAACTTGGAACCTATAGGGTCACACACATAGGGTACACTTGGAATAGGAGTTTATTCATGAAGGTGGTTTAAATATGAGTACTAAGGAGTTAGGTATTCAATTTAAACAACAATGGTTGAAAGTTGAGTGATTGGACTGTGAACTAAATGGTTCAAGTGTTGAACTGATTTATTCAAGTGTCAGATCAATTGAACCAATATTGGCAATTTGGTCCATGAGACGAATGGTTCAAGAAGTGAATTGATCGGATCAGTTCCATGAACCGACCGATTGAGGTTGTGAACCTACCATTTGGTTGATCAATTTGATTGGATCAAGGATTAGTGATGACATTGTGTTGTGCATTAATCGACTATTAATTGCCAATACAATTTTGATTGGGAAACATGTTGAAAAAATCAGTTCAAGTGTTGAACCGATCACTCACATGCCAACTGATCAGTTCACCTTTGAACTGATCATTTTTTCACTCACAGGTTATTATCATTCATGAAACTTGGTCCCCTTCAATTCCCTCTTAGAATAGAACTTCTGACACTAACCCTCCTATAAATAGAGTGGTGATCTAGGCTTTCTAGATATACAAAATCTCTTTGACAACTCTGTCTTCTATGGTTATGGTAATCGAGAGAACTTGACCAAGTCCTACCCGTCAAAGGGAGGGATAGCTAGGGAGAAACAATTGGGAGAGCAATTTGGTGCTAGTATACTGACTATATCAGACAACTCGTTCTTGTCCGTTCATCTATGACAGGAGTTCCCAGTGGTCCATATAGACTACTATAGAGGCAAGGAGGTTATTGTCTGTGCTGGGAAGACAAGGTCAACTACTGTCTGTGGTGATCAACTAGGAGGTTGTTCCTGACATTGTTTGGGTACAACTTGAAGAAGGCACACGCTACTGCAAGGGGATTATCGTTAGACTAGCTCCAGGACCATGTATAACCTTGCTAACTATCCTTCCCATTACATATTTATTGACGAGATCAACTATTCAAAGGGGAATATGGCAATTAAATTTTTGTTTCTACTGCCTTATTTGATGCCATATTTCCCTACACTTGGCACCACCTCTGCTACTTCCAGATGACTTCTTCTCTTCCTTGTTCTACACCTATGATTATGTTGATGTTGGTGCATCAATTTGATGGTGAACTCCTTCAATATAGTTGTAAGTCTGGGATAATATTTGGGGCTTTGCTTCTTCTTGAATGCATCTTTGTGCCTTTAGACCTGGCCAATACAAGACATTTTTGGTGAGGTGGGCTCAGTCATAGACATCCCGGCTACTCGACCCCATTACAACCTCCTCTACTTGGCCTCAATGAACATGATTAATATTAGACTGGAGAAGGAACTGTTGTGGTGGTGGCCTCTACCATGTCAATGGTTTTTCTTGTATGCATGACCATACACGTTATGTGCACAAGATTTTAGCATGACTGGAGAGAGCCAATGATAGAGTCCAGGCTGTCGCAAGTGATTTTGTCCCAGCGGTGTCCCATGATCACAAGCATGTGCCTTTTGGAGAGGTGTGTTGGAATAGTTGAAGAACACCAGAGTATTGGGGAATATGTGGCATCGACATTTAGAACATGAGATTAAATGGATCTATTTTACGATGTGAGTCATCATATTTTCAAAGAATGGTAGAATAACTAGACTACCCACTGAGCATTGCATACAACCTCATACACACATATGTATACATATATATTTATATACATATATATTCACATATATACATGTATATATACATATATAAATATATATACACATATATATACTTGTATATATACATATATATAGTTAGTTAGTTTTAGATTCATAAATTATTTAGATATGTGGTTTCATGCAGTTTGGGATACTATATCTTTTAATCTCAATGGTTCATAGAAAGAACTATGCACATGCAGGGGTTATCTCTTATAGGGAGAGCCTACTCAAGTTTGATTGATTTCGATGACATCTATGTGTATTAGAATCAAATAAAGTGGAAAGATTGTTGTCCTAAGTGACACTGAGGCTTAGTTGTCCCTTAGGGATTTTATTTAAGTCAAAACAACTCGTTTATCACATTCTATCTTACCTTTATTTTATAGGAAAATATGAGCATCGTGCACGATGCTATTATTTTGAGAAATGATCCTATTGATTATTTTTATCCTGATTGATTACACTCTATGTCATCATGTGGTATTTTGTTAATTTTTATCAATTGTTTAAATGATTTTTTTGTTTTATCACTACTACTCTTTAAAAATTGTGCTCTGAATATATTTTTCACCTATATCGACATGTTTTGAAGAAGATTTGTTCCCTAACAAAGTACTACATTTTAAAGTGTCTTTCTGATAAAATCATGACATATTCTCTATCAATGCATGCCTAGCAAACCAGTATTCCACTCTTTCCTAATGAAGATATCTCCATTGAGTTTTGAGATTATCATTGTCCTTACACAACTTTCCCAAGCATTCAAAATGTCACCCTTGACTTGCACATGCTATTCTTTAAAGCGTCAATAAACATCATGTTTTGTGTTCTGGTCCCATACTATTTAATTCGTACTTGACCGAGTCTCTTGTATCAATGAGGAATGTGTATATTCATATCTAAACTCTTTCTTTCTATAATGAGACTTATCTCAATAGGTCTACCTTTTCTCATCATTGCAAATTGTTGGTTTAAACAATTATGTATACCCAAAAGTGAGATTATGATCAACAATAAACACACATACTCAGAACACCAGGTATTTGCACACTATTAAGGAATTATTTGATGATCAACACTACAACCAAGAGTACATTCCCAGTTAATATATCATCATTGTATTCCTCAAGTTTCTTTGAGATATACATACAAAGGAAGAACATGTTGGTTAGACATGAAAACACTCTACTCAATCACATCCCCAATAGTTCCAATCAACAAATCTTATGTCATCTCAAAGACAATAAATTGATCATTTCACTATCTTCAGTCTTGTTCAAGCAACAATTTCACTATGAACCAACTATGCATGGAGGTCTAAGGGTTTGAGCGGAAGGCATCCATTTCAGAGAAGGTTCCTAGAGTGTTTTATTCCATGGAAGAGGTCTTCTTGTTGGAAGAAATGTGTGAGAGTGGACAAGGTGGAGGTCCATTCATCGGTTGATTTATATAGTTAGAGTGGAGGTGTCACTCATTAACTATAGAGAGATAACATTGATAGAGGAACACGTTAAGCAACCTTGAGCAGAACTGCATAGTGGATGTGGCATTGCGACTATATTTTTGTAGAAAATGAACCGCTATAAATCGTGTGTTTTCGTTGATTCACTTACATTCCTTACTTTTGGTTATACTATTGTACTAATAAATTTATAAATAGTATGAGTTGTTTCATTATCATGTTTTATTTGTTTACAATATTATAATGATAGCCTTTCTTTGCTCTTCTCATGTTAAGAAAACATACTAAAATAGTGGTTTTTCACCATCCCTCACCCTCCCTTCCACTTACCTTTACTTTTTGCTTACCAAAAGTAGCATAAAACACAAAAATGAAGAGGAATAAAAGGAAAGATATTGATCTCACACAAGGGGGAAAGTGTCAACACCTTTGTGTCTCTCTTCTTTTATCCCAGTTCCTTATATGTAATCACTACATGATAGCCTAATATATAATATCAACACATATACTCTGGAAATGAATGATTTTAATACCCAAGCCCCACAATTAGGGCTATCAATGGGGAGAGTATGGTGAAGGTAAGGTCTTACCCACCAAGTTTGGCGAGAAAGGGTAAGGGTAAACACAATCCCACCAATTTACTTACCCTCCTCTTAACCCTAGCCTCTTACCCACAATATACATAGGGAGGGTAAGGTAAAGTGGGGAATCAATATAACTATTAGAAATAATTTATATAAAAAAGAAAGGCCTATTTAAAACATGCACACGTTCAAATCATATAACAAGGTGAGTTATAATGACTACCAATCGAGAATGGTTAGAATAGTCTTGTACAAACCATATACACAAGGTATAGCATTACCACCAATGCAATGATTGTTGCGCAAACATATTCATAGTCCAAATGTTGATGTAGCAGTGACCAATTCAATCCCAAATAATTTTGTTACATACTCATGTACATGTTATTTTTGCATGCTTATTTATTATATACCACTCAAAATGTTTGTGTATACACAACCAAATCATAAAAAAAATAAGTTACACCACCTGGAACATAAAAATATAATGTACGGTACATAGATATAATTGTTATATTCAGGTATCTAAGAATTCCAAAATGTTGTTGTATACACAAGCAAATCTCCCGCAAAATAAGTAAAATATATCATTTAATATATTATTTTAGTATTATTGTTTCATGAACGTAATCTTACAATCAAATTTAGATCGTATAGAAGAAATCATCCCAATAACAACTAGATAACAATGCCACTAGTAGTACCAAATGATGCTCATATTATATTGAATCTTCTATAATTATTATACAACACTACTATATAGCTGATATAATATACATATATATATTACAGGTAACATGTTAGAGGGTGTGAGTAAAGGATTATGACACTTGTTAGTGGGTTAACGGGCAGAGGGCAAACAGATAGTGGGTGAGCAAATCTTGTCCTTACTCTATAGAGTAATAGTAAAGGATAAAAAAATTTATCCCTACCCATTAAGAACCTTATACAACATCATAATATTCTTCAATGAACAATTTGTTGGCTCTCCAAACCCAAAGATTGTTCTTGGCTCCAATCAATAAAAACATCAATAGTTGCGCATAGATAAAATATAGGAAACACATTTTGATTTTAGCATAGTTGGGTGGTGAACAGAGTAACTCAACTATCTAGCATGACAGTGAGTGTATATGTAGTTTACGAAGGGAATGGAAGTAGTGAGTTTCTAATTCTACTAAACCTGGTATGATTTGGAAATATTGCTTATCTATTAGGGGAAATTAGAAAAATACCAAAATATTATTCACCACAAATAGAAATTGTTTATTACATATAAATTATAAAGAATTTACTGAACCAAGAAAAAGAAAACTAAATAGAATTTAGATTAGTCTAATCTATTTTCACACAAAATTAATGACTTATCTAGATTCCAGTAGGGTTGTAAATGGGTAGGGTATTATCCATTTACCCACTACCCATACCATATAAGATAGGGTAAGGGTAAACATATTTTTTACCCACCACCTGTTTATCATTTACCCGCTTTACGCACATCTAAAGAGGGTAGGATAAGGGAGAAGCTTTATCTTACCCACTTTACCTATTTACCTATTAGTATAAGTCTGAATTTATAATTGCTGATTCTAATATATGTAATAATGCCTAAAACCCCCAACAAGCAACACCACTACTTATCACAATTTGTACTATTATGATTCCCAAAACTTTCATAAGCAATTGGTAGCATGATACTAGCTTTTATAATAATATATTTGACAGAAATGGATTCATCAACAGGAATAATATACTAAAAATACTAGGCCTTGTCTTTAAGAAATATGAGATTAAATATAATTATTTTTTGTTTTATATCATACAAAATAATCATTACTATAAAAAATTAGTATAAAGAGTGTCTTGTGTTTGATGTAAGAAATATCATATGGAGTGTTTGTTAAAAATATCTTATATTATCATCATGTTATTTTACCCATTTCACACTTACCTTACCTATTTACCCTGCGACAAAAGGGTGTGGGTAAGGATACGGTAAAGATTTTTAAACAAATGATAATTACCCTACCCGCTACCCGCATCTTTGACGCAAGTAAGGATAAGAGTAAGCCTTTATCCTACCCTACCCTACCCATTACAACCTTAAATTCCAGTCGACCCCTAATTTATATGGAATACCATTCCCATCTGGTTTTATATATGAGTTGCCAGCATTCTGAATGACTTGATCCAAATAAAGCCGGAGTATCTAACTTTTTCACAAACATAATGAAACGAATCAATCTACGGATACCTAAGCGTCGATTATTGAACCATTGCGATAGGTCTTACGCCTTGTTTCGTTTGCATCTGTGGAAAGGAATGAGATCCAACCAAGGGTCGAATTGCATAGGAAATACAAGGAAATGATAGGAAATGTGTTTACTATTTTTGGATGCAGTTGGGATTGTATTTTTTTCATTCCTCCAATTGGAGCATAGCATAGTCGTCCCGTTCAACCTGCACTATTCGTTGAAATAAAGAAAATTGTTAAATGCAAAATTTAAACATAAAGTAGATATGCAAATAGACAACAATGAAAAGGGAATGAAAGGGGGAAAAGGACAAAATTAGATAACACCAAATCATCTATTGTGATGAAGAGCAAAAAGAGAATGAAGGGGAAAAAGGACAAAACTAGAGAATACCAAATCATCTACTGTGGTGAAGTTGTGAATGAGAATGATATTTCTTATATGGACATCTGCTTTACATCCCCATTTATAGCAATAAGAGCCTAAAAGTACTAATCGCAAAGTAAAAACTCATCTCTTCGACCGGGGCAATGGGTCGAGGAGACAGAAGGTGTATGAGACTACGAGAGCTTCTCTCTCGTCTACCAATGGTAGCTCGTTAACATTTCCATGCTAGGGTGTCTCTCGTCTCAGCTTGACAATGTGCCCTCTTGATTCGACACAAGAGACACAGATATGCCCGGTCACCATCATCATCAACAACAACAACAACAACTAAGCCTCAATTCCAACCATATTGGGGTCGGCTTTATAGATCTTTTTTTTTCAATCAACTTTGTTATGGGTCATACTCTGATCAAGATGTAAAGATTCAAAATCTCTCTTTATAAACTCTTCCCAAGTTAATTTAGATCTGCTTCTGTTTTTTTTTAGTTGTGCTTGACTCAATAACCGTCACCGAACATGGAGATAAAAAACAACACGCATCCACCAGGAGGGGAGTGCATCTTTTTCTAATCCCATAACCAATCTAATTTACTACGGATGTGCGTCCTGTCAGAAATGATTTTCCATCTCAAATGTTGCTAACCAAACAACGGAAATCCTCCTGACCGGGATCTACATCCAAATCGTAATTTACATCCCGTCAACCAAATTAGACCTTAATGTCGACTGGTAATTGGTAAACCCCATGCTCGTAAAACGCAATATTCTAATCCCCACGGCCCGTAATCAGAGGCCTGGGAAGCAGATCCCACGGCCATCTTACCCCTATAAAAAAAAGATGCCGTTGACAATATCAAGTGTCTCTAGTTGTGTGCTTGAGACAGCTGGATCGTGTTGCACCTCGGTCAGCCTTCCTCATAAGCTCAAAAGCGAGAAAGAAGATCTCCTTGATGGTATAACACAATAACGCACCATCAACCTCCGATGCGTGATGGTTACATTGATAAGTAACAAACACCAAACTTGCTTTGATATAAACTGAGAAACTTGACAATTGTGTCGAAACTTGTTTTACATCCTTGCCCCAGAAGGAAAAACTCAGCACGATGCGTTCTGCGCCATATACACATATTCCATTTCCAATTACCATTACCATTTTTGACATGTATAAAACACCATCCATTACTTTTCCTTTTCACTGCTATACCTCGGCTTCGTGTCTGAGTTTACGCTGCAGACATCACCAGCTGCAGAAGCTGACAGCTCCACCATGCTGTCGAAGTGGATATGTGATGGCCCGACCGCCCGAGCTTGTACCCATTCTCCAGCCAAGATTGGATGCACAGCACGGCTGAACATAGCCACGTGGCAAAGCAAACCGACCTCTTCCGGCTCCGCCAAGATACCTTGGATGGCCAGGAAGTCTCGTGTTATCATAGACGTCGATGATACCTTGGGCAGTTGACCTTCCACCATTCCAGTGGGTCAGCACTCAACGGAGCAGTGGGTTCAAGAAGGTACCTGGCAAGCTCATCTATTCATGCATTCAAACATAATCTGCTTAAATTAGTTGGCAACTGCTTATGTATTCAGAATACCCGTCCACTGCTTAAAAAACTATAAGCAAGACTTCCAAATAATGAGAGCCAAAGAAAAGAGCTACCTGTCTCTGTGGGCCATGGCAATTGAATATCTCTGTTTGCAAAATTTGCACTTCTAACTTTTCCTATCAGGAGAAGTTTCAAAGAGATAAAGATATATTAATGTCACAGGATTTTCCATTTGCTTAAAAGCTGGATCGAAATTCCCCTTCTCTATAGATCCCACTTTATACTCCGAATCAATATTTGGAATCATCGATATGTCCATTCTAGCCCTACTCATCAAATCTGTAATTAATTATGTATTTTAGCAATGTTCCTTACAAGAAAACATCTTCCTGGTTTCCGACTAGCAGAAAAGTATTAACACAAACCATTAAAGAAAGCTGAAATTTGTTTGGTATTATTCAGAAATGCTATAGATCAAGTCATGTCATTCCGTCAATAAGATTCAAAAAGTGAGGCTAAACCAGTGATCGGGAGTAAAGTGCTCAATATGGATTTCACAGACCCTAGAAAGTACCAGTAAATGAGAATACCAAAATATACATTTATAGAATGTAAAACTTCATCCATTTATACGCTGAGTATGTAATTAGATTATTTGATAGGACTTCAGCTTTTCATTTTTCTCTCTCCTAACTAGAACTAGGCATGTCATCAACATGAGAGAACTAAGTTAAATTTCTTCTTGTCTTTCCAACGATGTTTCATAGTCCCACCTCACCTGTGTATCCTAACCTGTGAAGAAAGCATCGGCAATTCCACTGCTTCCAACACACAAGTTGGCACCTCTTGCAGCAATGACTTCGATTTCATATTTCAAAGATACAAGAGTGTCACTATGAATGCATAGCTATTGCTACTATGAGTGCTTAAAAAAATGTCACCAGCTTGACAAAAATGTGATTGGGAATTTGTCAGGTGCCTATTTACATTATGCCACAATAACCATGCAGTCCTCATTACTGATAAAAATATATTTCAAGGTGTTATGATGGCCAACACACTTCCACGGATAACTTGGGCAGCCAAATATTTTAGTTTGGACACAAGTGTTTCTTTGATTATATCAGAATAAAAGACTTTTTTTCTGACCTCTAGGTTCTTGCCACCAGCCCTAACAGCCTATGGAGCCGCAGCAAGCATCCGGCGAGGTGCAGCAATTATCCAGATGCTGCTGCACATAGAGCCTGCACCAACATCTGAAAGACCAAGAAAATCATATCGAAGGATGTTTCTTGTACATCTGCTGCTATGTTCGAAGACATAGCAGGAATGCCTTCTCCAAGTTTAATAGGTCGCTGATAGTACTAGAAGTAGACCTTCCTCCTTTTTCCTTTCAGTATACAATACTGCAGCCTAAACGTGGGACCATGGGAAACACACTCTATTCTCCTCCTCTAGGCTATGGTTGACAGGGTGAGTGCTCCACGGATGAGGTATGTAGATGTATCAGCTTCACATTACTGAGATTTCCCTCACAGCATTGTGAATGAGTCTTCCTTGCATGCAACTCACTCATTCGAGGGTTATCTTAGCAACATGTTTCTTTCCCATGATCTCCCCTTGTTCTTCCTCAATGCTTTTGTCCAGAGAGCAACAGGTATCCTGCATTGTCATTTCATATTACTCAGCTAGGTATAGGAAATTAGAAAATTAAGAATGCAGAAAAGCACAGCACTAAATAACGAAAAGCTACATATAAGTCAAGAGTGTTGCAATCCATCTGATAAGTTGTTCTACTTTAGAGAAAGCATTTACTTGTTTGTTTTATAGCATGATTCATCCACTACAATATAATGAGCAAGTCCCAAGAACAAGTAAATGTTAACATCACATTCATAAAAATACACAGGGGCCGCAATACATTTAGTTACGTATAGTGAGAAGGAATTACATTATCCGACATAGAAAGAGAAAATTCGTATGACATTCACGGGATGAAGGTACACTTAGATCTACACAACTGTCTGACCAAGATATAGATCACCGGTTTGACCAGTCTTGCTTCCCTCATGTACCGAGGATGCTACAGCCTCCCAATCAACCTGATTTGATGCCATTCCAGATAAACAGGTAGAACCATATTTGATGATTTTCTTTTTTCCTAAAACTCCGTGTTTCAATTGTTCCACACCTTAGTTGTTATGAAAGGTAACATATAAATGCAACTGTAGAAAGTTAATCCTTCAATTGCCTTCCTAATTCCTATTTTACAGAATCTGACGGGCTTTCAGTGGTCAAGTCCTTTTTCATCTAATACAAGTGCAGCAGTTGATTCCACTGAATTTAGCATCTAAAAGTCAAACCTGATGTATTTGATAAAGTCCACCATCAGCAAGGCGTTTGTAGTTCAACAGTTAGGAAGTTATGACATTCACAGGATGAAGGTGGACTTAGATCTACACAACTGTCTGACCAAGATATAGATCATCGGTTTGACCAGTCTGGTTTCCCTCATGTACCAGGGATGCTACAGCCTCCCGATCAACCTGATTTGATGTCATTCCAGATAAACAGGTAGAACCATGCTTGCTAATTTTCTTTTTTCCTAAAAATCCGTGTTTCGTTTGGTATTTCACACTTTAATTATTATGAAAGGTAAAAAATAAATACAACTGTAGAAAGTAAATCTTAAATTGCCTTCCTAATTCCTATTCTACAGAATCTGACAGGCTTTCACTGGTCAAGTCTTTTCATCTAATACAAGTGCTGCAGTTGATTCCAATGAATTTAGAATCTAATAGTCAAAACTGATGTATTTGATAAAAACTACCATCAGCAAGGCGTTTGTAGTCCAACGGTTAGGATAATTGCCTTCCAAGCAATAGACCCGGGTTCGACTCCCGGCAAACGCACTCTTCTTTTATGCATCTATAGACTATAAATTCAGGATCATGAACTAGCAAATTATATTAATATAATCTGAAGCACCATATATATTTTATTATAACGGCAACCTTGCATCATAGACGGTTGTGTTCAATTTGCATGTGGTCAAAGACTCATTCAATGGTCACATTTACACTGGCATTACATTATACAAACACTGAGCAGTTATGTTATTATTACATAATGCATAACATGAACAATATTTTGAGACAGTACCCTATATGTTTACTTCCTATTGTTACTAATACTACCAATATTTTGGCTGTCAATTCGTTATTGACAACAAATATAACAGTTGACTCTTGACATATTTAGGATAAATAAGTCAAACCACGTGTACTAGTGCACATTTGCGTATGTACAGAGTGGTTTCAGTAAAACGGTTAGGATACTGACTTCCAAGCAATAGATACAGATTCAGCACCACTGTTACCTTTTCTCCATCCAAACAAATTTGGTTCATGGGTTAATAATTTAACTATAAGATAGCAAGGTACTAAAAATTCCACTGCAAGTATCTTAAACAAACGACTTTGTAGCAGGAAAAATTATTACAAAAATTAAGTGAGAGGGAAATACATTATCATTCCCAGGTGCAGGAAATTAGAAAATAGAGAATGCTGAAGAGCACAACACCAAATAACAAAAAGCTGTATATAAGTCACAGTCGTCCAAATGGATAATCTACTGTCTTGAGGTTAAATTGGCCTTCCAACTCTTAATGCTGCAGTCCATTATGATAAGTTGTTGTACTATTGAGTTAGCCTTTACTTGTTTGTTTTATAGCATGATTTATATACTAAAATATAATGAGCAAGTTCAAAGAACAAGTAAATGTTAACATCGCATTCATTAAAACACACATTGGTTGCAAAGCTCTCATGCAACAATTTCTGTTAAAGATGGTTTAGATATAAAATTATAAATATAACTTCAGAAAAGTAATCCTACTATTGACATCATGTTCTACAACAATCTGACAGCAGTGGACCAGTGGTCAATATTTTTTTCCATCTGACAGGACCACCGATTTAGAATATTAAAGTCAAACCTTGTGTGTTTAATTAGATCATTAACAAAGCGTTTGTAGTCCAACGATTAGGATAATTGTCTTTCAAGCAACAGACCCGGGTTCAACTCCCGGAAAACGCACTCTTTCTTTTTTGCATCTAAAAAAAGTGGGTCACCAAATAACAGATAAATACTATAAAATTAACCACCCTACATTTTCTTATTCTCATTGTGATGTTGTCATAAAATTACTAAGGAAATTATTGCAAGGATTCAACAGCATCAAATACATAGAAGCACATCCCGAGTATTCAGTCTAAGCTAGATAAAATTCACGGTACACCAAAGTCCAAAGTCCAAACAAGGAGTCATATACATAATTGGCAGTCATATAGCTTGCATAGTGGTCGAAAATTCAATCAAGTGATCAAATTCACATTCTTATTACATGTGTCATGCAAACTAAGAAAAGTGTTGTCGTTAACTTATCATTATATAATGCATATAGTAAACACAGTTTTGAAACAGTCACCCTACTAATTTACTCACTACCGTAACTACTATTACAAACTTATTGGCTGAAATTCCCTGTTAAAAAACATGTAAGGGTGATGGGATCATTATATTAGGCAACCCTGCTCCTATACACAGTCAGAGGGGACTAATACAATTATGGACTGAGGCCCTAAATGCCAAAACACGCTTAGGTCCGTCTTAAAATAAGACCAAATAAACCAACTATCTAATACTCTTCAAGGCTTCCCTTCAAGCTGGAGCTTGGAAGGATCCCAAGTCAGCTTGCAAGCATGAAGACTAAAAAAAAAAAACAGAAAACAAAGATACATCAAACCCATACAACAATGTTACTCCCCCTCGGTATTACAATCAATAATTCAAATATCCAACACTACCCCTTGAGAAGATAACTTCATAATAAACAGGTGTAGCAGCAAATGCAGAGCCAAACACATTTGGAGCAACGAACAGTAAGGCAAGTAGCATGTGAGCTTCTTAATCAAACAGAAGTAGCATCTGGAACAGCAGTAGATAATAGAAAGCAAGCACGGTAGTCTTCATCTTAGTTGCTATTTGCTAATGCCACAAGACCGGTCCAGAGAGTGTTGGTTCCCAGTAGCAGCTTATAGTCAATATGTAGACAAGCAAAGAGAATAGCAATAGCAGCGATACATAGTCAGATGAAGATCTTCCAGGACAAAAGTTGTGCTTGATGCGACACACAAGTAGAATGAAATCCACGATGAACACACATCAAAGAGTCTTGCTCAAGTTGGAGCAAAAATATAGCAAGTAGAATGAAATCGCAAATGGAGAGTCATCTCTCACTCGTGCAATAGTTGCAGTACAGGTCAAACGAGTAGATCAAGGACTCAGAGGAGGACAAAGAAGAAGTGGATTATGAAGGCATAGAGACCCTAATTAGGTGTGCCTGCTGCTTTGTCTTTAGCATGGTGTATTAGAGGGAGGCAGGGCAGTAATGGATAAGGGAAAATCATAGGAGGATGAAGGATTGCTTCATGGCGGCAGCAAGTTGGGCTTGATGGGAAAATAGGACACAGCTACAAGCAGGATTTCGAAGAGTTTTCACAAGATGGGAAGGGGATGGATCTCACTCTTGAAGGCCTACGAGCGGTCACCCAACAAAGAAAAATGGCGGCTGCCAGCCGGCTACTACTCTCTCGTTTCTCTACTTTTTTTACTTGATGGCTAGGTTTTGATCTCTGCTCTAATATCATATTAAAGAGCAAATAAGGGTAATGGAAAGATTCCATTAGGCAAAATCCTGCTCTTATATATAGGAGAGGGAATTGATACAAACACGGACTCAACCTCTGATGGCCCAAACATGTTTAGGCCAATATGAAGATAAGACCAAGTAAACTAATTATCTAAAACTCTTCAACATTCCCAATGACAACAAATGTTACAGCTGACTCTGTAATCTGTATGCTAGTTTATAGTTGTTGATGTGCAAGCCCTTTATAGTCCAGCGGTTAGGATAACTGCCTTCCACGATATAGACCAGGTTGGCTAAAATTCCAAGTTGACAAAAACGTAACAGTTGACTCTGTATATTAATTTACATCCATGGATGAGCAAAGTGTTTGTAGTTCAACATTTAGGATAATTTCCTTCTAGGCAAAGATGCCGGTTTTTTCCATCCAAATACAACTGGCCTATGGGTTAAAAAGCATAGCAATAACAAAGAGGACCATCCTTGAAATTCCATAACAAACATCTTACCAATTGACTCTTTAGCTGGAAAAGTTTGTTATGAATGTTTAGTGAGAGTGAAATACATTATCCTACATACGTACAAAAGTTAGATAATAGAATATGCATAAGAGCACAACTCTTTATCATGACATAAAGCTATGTATATTCTTGTATCAATGGAAAACCTACTGACCTGGTGGTGAAATTACCATTACAATTTTTTTTGACGCGGTCCAATACTTGGTTGTCAAGTTGAGGTAGCCTTTTACATATTTGGTTTATCGCATCATTTAGCCACTGCTATACCAATCAATAGTTTTCTCATCTCAATTAATGAGCAATGTAAGTCCTATGGATAACAAAACTTTAGTACCATATTCATGGAAAACCATGTGAGTCTCACTACCCAAATGAAATACATGAGACGGTATTACAAAGACCTAGATACAAGTTATAGAAAATTGCTACCATATAGATCGGATGATACTATACTTGTTGATTATATCAGGACTACAAGACCACTTACATGGATAACTTCCCTTCCGAAACTACAGTTCCAGCAGAAAGTTTTGTGACATTGACAGGAGGAAGGTGGACTTAGATCTACACAACTAACTGCCTGCCCAAGATATAGAACATTGGTTTGATCAGACTTTCATCCCACATGTACCGTGGATGCTACAGGCTTCTAATAAACTTGACTTGATGTTGTTCAAGATAAATAGGTAGAACCCTGTTTGCCAAATTTTTTTTATCCAAAAATGATGAATCATTTGTATTCCAGACTGTAGTTATTATGGAAGACTACATAAATGTACAACGGTAGAAAAATAACCCTTTTATTGCTTTCCTATTCCACACAATCTGGTAGGTTTCCACTGATCAATTCTTTTTTCATCTGATACTAGTGCAGCCGTAGATTCCACTGAATTTAGAATATTAAAGTCTATCCTGATGTATTTGATTAATTCCACCATCAGCAAGACATTTGTAGTCCAACGGTTAGGATAATTGCCTTCCAAGCAATAGACCCGGGTTCGACTCCCGGCAAATGCACTGTTTGATTTTGTATCTGAACACAATAGGGGTCACCAACTAACAAATATAACTATTATAAACTGAGCTATCCTATTTATTTTATCATAACTACAACCTCGTATAATAGATGGTTGAGATCAACTTGCATACTGGTCAGAAACTTATTATTCAATGATCACATTTACACTGGCATTACATATGCAAACATAGAGATCTTATGTCATTATTATATATAGCATAAAGTGAACACAATTATT
This sequence comes from Alisma plantago-aquatica, assembly GCA_963693085.1. Lineage (NCBI taxonomy): Eukaryota > Viridiplantae > Streptophyta > Magnoliopsida > Alismatales > Alismataceae > Alisma > Alisma plantago-aquatica. The sequence goes on from OY856410.1 coordinate 28,606,348, forward strand.
TACTTCCTATTGAAACTTATACTACAGATTTATCGGCAGTCAATTCCTGATTGACAACAAATGTAATGTTGACCCTTAATAAAGTCAAACCATGTGTACTAGTGTAGAATTGTTTATGTGCAAAGCACTTGTAGTCAAACGGTTAGGATAATTGGCTTCCAAGCAATAGATCCAGATTCAACTCCTAGGTATCGTACGGTTACCTTTTCTTCATCCAAACACAATTGACCCATGGGTTAAGGAACTTAACTATAAGATAGTGAGGTTCTAAAATTCCACTGCAAGTACCTTAAATAATGACTTATTAGCTGGAAATTTATGATGATGATTCAGTGAAAGGGAAATACATTATCGTCCCTAGGTACAGGAATCTAGGAAGTACAGAATGCAGAAGAGTACAGAACCAAATAATGAAAAGCAACATATAAATCACAGTCGTCCAAATGGAAAATCTACTGGGTTAAGTTTAGAATGGCATTCTAACTTCTAATGCTGCAGTCCATTATGATCAAACATTGTTTTGTCGAGGTAGCCTTTATTTGTCTGTTTTATAGCATTATTTGTCCACTACAATATAATGAGCAAGTCCTACAGGTAAACATTAACACCAAATTCATAAAAATACACATGGATGGGCCGCAATGCTCTTTTGCAATCATATGTAACAAAGATGGCCCTAGATATAAATTATAAAATATTGCTGCAATAGTGTGGATTTAGATTATAATATGTATCGCAGTGTTGTGACTCAAGATTATTATAAAGACCACCGAAATTAATGTTTTTCTGGCAAAAAATGCAGCTCCAACAGATATATTTGTAGCTATCACTGGAGAAAGGAGTGCTTAAATCTACACAGCTGCCTACCCAAAATATAGATCATTGGCTTTACCAGTTTTACCTCCAACCCATACTCAATATCCTACAGGCTCCACAATTAATCTCAGTTGTTATTACATGTTTTCTGAATTTCTTTTTAGCTTAATAATAATATTTCACTTTCTATTTTACAATTCCGTTATTGTATAAGACTACACATAAATATAAGTTTCGAGAAGTAATCCTTCTATTGCCTTCATGTTCTACAAAATCTGACAGGCATTCAGTGTTCAATATTTTTTCATCTAAAGATTCCACCGAACTTAGATATAAAAGTTCATCCTTGTGTACTTGATTTAATCCACAATTAACAAAGTGTTTGTAGTCCAACGGTTAGGATAATTGCCTTCCAAAATATACACCCGGGTTCAACTCCCCGCAAACGCACTCTCTATATTTTGCATCTAAACACAAGTGGATCACCAAGTACCAGATAACTGCTACAAAATTAATCACTCTACATTTCTTATTCTCACTGTAATCTTGTAGTGTTGACACAATGCGTATACGAATGTAGAATTACAAAGGAAATTGTTACAAGGATTCAAAAACAGAAAATACACGCAAGCACAGCCCGATTACTCATTATCATGGAACATGACTTCGACTTTGAGTCAACTTCGGCAGGTGTGGCAGTGGAAGTTTGTGGAAACATCGAGGAAACTTCGAGGATTTTTACAACCAAACTTCGACGCATCTTTGACAAAAATTAAGCTCAAAACAGTGATTTCATGATGAAAATTGATAGATTTCATCAAATCTATCTTACAAACTAAACATATGTTTATATATAGCCATCCATACATGTTTACATGTGTAGAAGAACATAGTCAAACACAAATGTACAAGACGTCATCTTAGTGTCAACTTCAAAAGGCATGGAAGTGGAAGTTTGTGGAAAATGTAGGGAAACTTTAAGGAAGTTTTGAACTAACACTTTGACACAAAATAAGCTAAAAGATAGTGAGATTGTGAGGGAATTTGAAATCAAACATCAAATGTTTGGTAAAGGCATATTCTATCTATAATCTTCTATATGAAATGGTTAGAACTTAAATCTATTTTATATATGTGGTGTTCTGTATCTACAGAAATCCGAATTGGATCACATTCTAGAATTAAAAAACATGAGCATATTTCCAAATACTTTAATTTGTGCAGAAGGGGAAAAGTAAGAGAGGTGAAATGGTATTAGGTCTGCACCAAATTTTGCAAAACTTGTAGAAATCTAGTAGAGGAATAAACTTATCATTACTCTCTAGTTAGAAACCAAGGAAATGGTCATCTCAATGTCAAAAACGGTTTCCTACTAGTTTCTTTATGACTTCACTATGTGTGTAACAATAATAACTACAAAGATCATCGAGAAGATGGGAGATAGAGCTAGTTTAGTCAATTTCATCACCAACTAGGCTGAAGTCATTGACACGTCAACAAGTAGACAACCGACGGGGTATGGAAGTTTACTAGGTTTCGACATCGATAGGCGTAGACATATGTAACATCGAGGATATATCGCCAGATGTCGAGGATGTTTACAATGCCGTTATTGTATAAGACTACACATAAATATAAGTTTTGAGAAATAATCCTTCTATTGCCTTCATGTTCTACAAAATCTGACAGGCATTCAGTGTTCAATATTTTTTCAACTTAAAGATTCCGCCAAACTTAGATACAAAAGTTTATCCTTGTGTATTTAATTTAATCCACAGTTAACAAAATGTTTGTAGTCCAACGGTTAGGATAATCGCCTTCAAAGATATAGACCCGGATTCAACTCCCCGCAAACGCACTCTCTATATTTTGCATCTAAACACAAGTGGATCACCAAGTACCAGATAACTGCTACAAAATTAATCATTCTACATTTCTTATTCTCACTGTAATCTTGTTGTGTTAACACAATGCATATACGAATGTAGAATTACAAAGGAAATTGTTACAAGGATTCAAAAATAGAAAATGCACGCAAGCGCAGCCCAATTACTCATTATAAGCTATAAAAATCCACAGTACACCAAAGTCCAGACATGAAGTCATATACATAACTGGCAGTCATAATCTGCTTGTATAGTGGTGGAAAATTTCAAAGAAATGATCAAATTCACACTTGTATTATATATGTCATGCAAACTAATAAAAGTGTGTTATTAACTTATTATTATATAATGCATATAGTAACCACAGTTTTGAGACAGTAAACCTACCTATTTACTCGCTATCATAACTAATGTTACAAATTTATTGGCGGAAATTCCCAATTGACCACACATGTAACACTTGACTCCTTATACTAGTTTATATCCGTGGATGTGCAAAGCCTATACAGTCCAGCGGTTAGGATAATTGCCTTCCAAGCAATAGACCCAGTTTGGCTATGATTTTCCATTGACTACAAATATAACAACTGACTCTATATATTAATTTGCATTTATGGATGTGCAAAGTGATTACAATTCAACATTTAGAATACTTGCCTTTCGAGCAATACACACATGTTTTTTCCATCCAAACACAACTGACTCATGGGTTAAAAAGTTAACTATAATAGAGAGGACCATCTTAGAAATTCCACAACAAACATATTGTTAGAGATATAAGTCGAGTAATCATATATGAGTCCGTGTCTGTAGGCCCATATAGAGTTTAGTCATATAGAGCCTCGTCTAGTCAAGTCTAGGTAGATGTGGAAGTCTCTAGAGTCATGAGTCATGTCCACCTTCTCCTATATAAAGGAGAGGGTTCTCACTTGTGTATCATAACATAATATTGTGAATACATCTATTCTTTCTAGTTAACATGGTATCAGAGCCTTCTTTCCAGGGACCCTAACCCTAGAGAGAAAGCAACGAGTCTCCGCCTGCGGATTTCCATCGTCCTCTCCAAAGGGTGATCTTCAACGCCCTCTCTCTCAGAAGGGCCTTCATTATCTGAATCTCTACAATCTCTGCATCGTAGATCCAGATCTGACTAGCGTCTTCATCGTCATCGCAGATCTAGATCTAGACCCAGATCCAAATCCAAATATAGATCTAGAATCCATGTGTGTCTGCCTTTTGTCATTCCCAAGCACGAGGGTCAGCCGCTCCCTCCATCAAGAAAAGTTTAGACTCGAGTCGTCATCCTTCTTGCATCACCAAGATCAGCAACCCCATGGTGATCTTTTCCATGGTCAAAGTCATCTCCACCATCTGTGTCGTCTTCTTCTCCAAGGCGGAAGTCATCTCCACCCTCCGGTCCATCATCCTTATAGTGGTGGAAGTCATCTCCACCACCCAGATCGTCGTCTCCATCATCATCATCATCCATGATGCAAGTCATCTCCACCGAATCGTCATCTTCATCATCCAGATTGCCATCTTGGAGGCTTATTTGTAGAAGAGGAGTCATCCATGAAGTTAGGGTTGGTAGTTTCTAACGTTTATCCCGTAAATCTTCCCTGGCGACGCGGAACATGGTGTGTTCCTCACTCTACACGCTATGTGTTTTTCATCAGGCAATACAAATTTTCATCCAATACACAGGTCACACATCGTGTTGATATCCAACACGCTATGTTGACGAGAGACGGAGTTACGCCTCCGAAGTTACACGACGTGTCCTTCACCAACACGCTGTGTTGTCCACCTTCTGTCATAAATATGTGGTCTTTGTACACAGCGTGTCCATTAGCCAACACGTCGTGCCTCCGGCAGTCAGTTCATACATCTTCACCATTAGGGTTTGCAACTCAATCAACGACGGCTACATCTTCAAAGAACGTGTCCTGGATCAGTTCTCCAGACATCTTCAAAGCATAGGTCAGAAGCTCCCCAGCAAGAAAAAGATAATTTTGTTGGATCCAAAAAAATTTGGGTCAAAATAATATCCATTTATTTCCTTCTTTGGATCTTGTAATTGGGTCACATGCTACATCAAATCAGTTTATCAATTCATCTATTGCAGTTTCCTTGCCAAGTCAAGCACATCCTTCTCCAGTCAGTTTCTTCCTCCTCTCCTCCCCATGTCTCCTAATGTCACGGGGAAATTTCTCTTTATCTTTGTCCACCACAACCACTTTCATTGTCTCTTTGTGGTTGGAGTGCGGGGGGAGAGATAGAGACATGAGGAGAAGAGTTGAGGTGCATATGTTAGAAGAGGAAAGAGGAATAAGAACATTCTTACATATGGAGTTTTGTGTACTCAACGTGTTGACCGAATCTCACCATCCAGTTCAAGGCCAATGTCGTCCATCCTCGCCATTCGGATTTTGAGTTGCCAAGCATTGATCTGTCATTTAAATTCATCCTCTTGCATCATCAGCTGAAGAAGATGATTCCTCATATCAATTGGAAGTCATCGACACTCTACATCAGGCGGATATGTTTCTTCACTCGCCATGTCTTGGTCATTCTACTATGGAACATTTCAGTCTTCTAATATTGGAGCATCTTGGGTTGCATGCACATGTCGTTGTGTGTCGGTCCGAGGACACTTGTCTCTTGCAGAATATCGTTCATTCGGCTATGTCAACAATTGTTTCCTCATTGTTCGTCTATTCCCTCTCAAGCATGTTGATGTTCGTCCGTGCCCACGTTGATATTCGTCTATGCCATGTCTGAGACGTTGATGTTCATCCGTGTGAAACACGTTGATGCTCGTCTATGTCCTATCAAACACGTTGATGTTCGTCCATGTAATGTCAAGCATGTTGATAATCGTCCGTGCCATCACGTTATGTTCATCCGTGTTGCATAAGCACGTTGATCGTCTAGGATACCACATGGTGGTCTTCTCCTGGAAACTACTTTGGCAACGGTAGCAACTAAGTTTGTGACTCAGATGATCTTCGCATGTTTCTTCATCATACTCCAAGATACAACCTCCAACCTAGTCAAAGCTCCAAATATTTCAAATATTCGGTGTTTATCAATCTCTCTCAAAGATCAAGTTTTTATCAATATCAAGGGAAGCTTCAAATTCAAAGATGCCAAAGATATTAAAGTACGGGGGAGTGCACATTGTTGGATCAATGGGCTCTAGAAGGAGGGGGGGGTTGAATAGAGCTTCACAAACTTCACAAAAGTGATTAGACCACCAAATTATATTAAGTGCAGAACTTAAATCAAAACAGCAATTTGATGTCCTAAACTAGCATACAAAGCAAGGATAAGAGACAAAGAATAGCATGCACTTGGACAGGTGGTTTAGAGTGGTTCCATGTCCTAAACTTAGGAGCAATGTCAGTCCACTACCTAGAGTTGGTTAGGCTCTAGGATTTGTAACTTGGTTCTCTTATATATATCACACAATAAGATTACAAGCTACAACTACCAACCATCCAAGGACTTATATATCAAGCCAAGATCTTCTACCTCACCAAGGACTTACCCACCAAGCAAGTAGTCTTCCGCCTTCTTCAAAGGACTTACCCACTCTTGCTCTAGTCTTCGGCCTTGCAGGATTTACCTATCTTGCTTGAGCTTTGCCTTGCACCTCTCCTTCACTTGGAGAGCTTTAGCACCTTCCTCCTTCACTCGGAGGCCTGGAGCAGCTAGCCTTCTTCTCCTTCACTCGGGGAAGAACAGCAACCTTCTTCTCTTTCACTCGGAGAAGAAACTTCAATCAATCTTCATAGAGAATGGAGATGGGAGAAGTGGAAAGGAGAGATTTACAAGATTACAAATGATAGCTCTCATACATGGGATCCTAACTCACTCATACTCACGAATTTGCTTTGAAGGTAGAGAGAGAAAGGGGCTCAAAGGATTAGAAACCACTCAACTAAGGCTAGGACCAAGCATATGTGAATGAGCAACCTTAGAATGAAGTCCAAGAGGTCCTATTTATAGTTGAGGGTGTCCCTTTGAGGTTGGGAGAGTTAAGGGGCACAAACTAGCCGTTTTACAACTTGCAACGGATCTATTTTGAGTCCCACCTACTCCTCCAACGGTTGGAATTGCTTTTTCTGCATTCCAGTACAGTCTGATCGGCCGAGTTTCAATAAAGGCAACTCGGACGAACCACTAAACGACAAGTCTGAAAGATAGACTGTCGGCCGAGTTCCCTTGGAGAAACTCGGCCGATCGGTCGACTTTCAACTTGGACCGATCAGTGGATCGGCCGAGTTTCCCACCATAGGAACTCGACCGACCAGGGATCGGCTGAGTTGGTAACTCGGCCGATTGCCCAGAAAATTCCAGAATATATGGATCGGCCGAGTTTGGAATTCGGCCGACCAAATCCCTGTTATGAGTATTTTGGAATTTTCGTAAAACTGTACAAATGATGGATTTTTGAGTCCCAATCAATTTATCCATCTTAGTTACAATACAAAACATGAGTATAAGTGATTACATTAATTGTTCTAAGCCTCTAAGGGCTATATTACAAAACGGTCAAAAGTCACATGTTTTGCATGTGCTGGATGAGTAGCTTTGGAGTTGAATGTGATTCTTTTCTTGTACCTAATGTCTGAAACAATCTCAAATAGATTTGCTAGATACATATGAATGGAATGGTTAAGTCATTATCAAAATATGGGCAATGTGCGACACCTAGGTCAACATTCTCCCCCTTTTTGACAATGACAAACCATTCCTCAACATATTGAAAAGAATGTGAAAGTTATACCTTTTCTTAGGGAATTGCAAGGGGATGCAAATATGATCAATTTGTAGTGCTCCCCCTCAATTCATGCTTACTCATTCCTGCATGGTTAGTTAAAAAACAAGAAACCACAGCACATATGTATATTATATGATTCTAAGCAAGTCTAGATGCATTTCAGTTAATAGACAAGAAAAGAACCATACAAGCAATAAAAACAATATGATTGAGCTTTTTCTCCCCCTTTGTCATCTCAAAAAGGCAGGGGGGTAGAAGAGCATAAAAGCAAGGTCTTCTCCAACAAAAACACTCAATCAAATCACTCCACAGAAAGACAGAGGAACACCAAGATAAACCATGAAAGCAAAGCATGTCATTAATCAAAATATGGAAAACACTACAAGATAAACCATACGAAGCGTTTCCATAAACCATAAAACAAAACTACACGGATATCATAGAGTAGAAATAGTACAACTCAGATGATGTGCCTAAAGTATATAGTACAATCATAGTCCAAAGAGATATAACATGGTCATCTGAGACTAAAACTAGACACATCAGCCCCTAAGCTAAACTACTCTATGTCTACATCATCAACAGCAGCATCCATGTCCTCGTCTGGCCGATAGTCCTCATCGCCATCATCAGAAGGAGGAGCAGCAGCCGGTGTAGCCTCGGCATCATGATCAGCATCGTCGTCATCATCCTCGTCTTCAGCATCCGTCGCAGTAGCCTCATCAGCATCAGTCTCAGCATCCTCCTGGTCAGGCATATCCTCGTCTGGAGGACCAGAAGCACGCCCGGGCCACCTCGCACTCTGCTCGGACCAAGACATGCCTAGAGCATGTAACTCATAGGCAACCTCAATGGGGGGAGCAGAAGAAGTGTATTGGGCCAGAAGCTCAGACAGACGACCACCTGGGAGCGCCAGAACCGGGGAAGGGCATCCACCTGCAGAGGGTTCAGCGGAAGCAGAAAAGGGTGGAGCAGGGTAAAACTGGCTATACGCGTAAGATGCGTAGTCACCACCGGGGTAGGGCTCGTAGGTGGGGTAAGGCTGAGGGCAGGATAAAGACATGGAGGACATGATGTGGCACAGATCCTGATGATGGTGTTGCTGGACCTGCATGTTGTAAGCCTGCTGGTGCATGAGATACCCCATGAGGGCCTCATTTGAAACGTGGAAATCAGCAAAGGCAGGCTGCGGAGGAGGCTGGAAGGAAGGCTCAGGTGGAGGAGGGGCAGCTGTGGAGGGTGGAGGTGCAGCTGAGGAAGGTGGAGGTGGAGGTGGAGGTGGAGCTGAGGAAGATGATGCACCAGGGGTAGGCACACTCTTTTGGAGAGTGGTCTCACTGATATAAACTCCTTTGCGATCAGGGCGGTAGAGAAAATCGGCAAAGAGAGATTTTCCAGTGGCATGCTGGAAAAGACCACAAATAAGGGCAGGATATGGAAGATGTGTGCCCTTTGTGTTCTTTCCCGAGTCAAAACAGGTCATATGATGAAGGATGTAACGGGCCCATTTGACTCCTTGATTGTTCAGCAGAAGATACATCATCATCGCCGTATTCTCGGCAACGTCCGTTTGATTCTTCTTTGGGTGGACATTGCAGCTGAGGATAAACGCCAAGACGCGGCGAGGGGCAGAAAGGGCGGAGGAAGGCAAAGTACCCCTTTTTCTATAAGGAAAGTTGGGTTGCTTGAGAAATTTGTGGATGTCGGTCAAGTCAACCTCAATTGTCTTATAAACATCATCGGGGTACAAAAGATCAAGATAGAGAGGGTAGTCGGTGATCCAAGATGTCGTGCCAACATTTCCATTGAGATAGAGATCGAACGAACGCTCAGTAATATGGAAAGGTTGTCCGGCGATCATGGACGTCAACACAATAGAGGTGTCCGCGGATGGGACCAAAGAGTCATAGTTCCATCGCAAATTTGCGTAGAACTCACGGACGGCTTTGGAACTATATTTCAAATTATAAAAGCGGGCATCCTCTATGCAAAACGCCTCAAGGTGATGGGTGCGAAAGATTTGACAAGCTTCAAGGAGGTCGGCGTGAAAACTGTTGGGTTGATGAAGAGCTCGAAAAGGGAAGGGAGAGCGAGGAAGGAGCTCTTTGAAACGAGAAACAGCAGCATTGTCAATAAACGAGAGATTATCGAACACCATATACCTTGGAGCAAGGGGAGTCGCCATGGCAGGAGCAGGAACGGCTCGTTTCCGGCGTTGGGACCTCATGGAGAGGAGAAAGAAGAAATAGAGTCGAGCCGCGCGGAGAGAGAGAGCAGACGACGCCCCTAGAACAGCAAGAACGAAAGCACAAGGTCGATCGGAGGTGAAAACGGCTGGAAAGAGGGAAGAGAGGACCAGGGTTAGGAAGGGTCGGGGTTTACGGCTAGGGTTCGGTCGACTTTGCTCTAGTTGAGAGGGAGAAAGTCGGCCGATTCCTATATATATAAAACCAGTCTGCCGCCGATCGGTCGAGTTTGGGAAATGGAAACTCGGCCGATCGAGCGCACAGGTGCCCTGTATCCCGACCGTTCGGCCGAGTTGGAAACTCGGCCGACCAAAACCCTGATGTGGAAAAACCGAAATTCTAGCCCTAGCCTCAAGTGACCGAATGCAATTTTTCTTTTTGGTCTAGATTGTATATTAAGCATATTTAGGCACATTCCCATCATCATAGGGTACTATTTGTCGATTAAAACCCGATTTGCGAGAAAAGCCCGAAAAAGAGATAGAAACTAGAGAAAAATTAGCAAAAACAAGCATTTTGAGCAATTAAAGCATTTATAAGCAAGAGCAACACATATAAGATGTAACCAACTAATTAGAGAGCAATTCAATATCATCAAGAGAAATTATGAGCAATTTTGATCTAATAAAATTAAATTGTTCTCTAGCAAGCGGTTTAGTGAAAATGTCGGCTAACTGATTTTCCGTATCCACATGTGTGATATAAATATCCTTTTTGACAATGTGGTCACGGAGAAAATGATGGCGAACTTCTATGTGTTTAGCTCTACTATGCAATATTGGATTATAAGAAAGATTGATTGCACTAGTATTATCACAGTAAATAGGAGAAGCATCAAAATGAATGTTAAAATCTTGGAGCATTTGCTTCATCCATAGGACCTGGGCACAACAACTTCCGGCTGCAATGTACTCAGCTTCGGTAGTTGATAATGCCACTGTGCTCTGTTTCTTGGAGAACCAAGACACCAAGCATGGTCCCAAGAGGAAGCAAGTGCCACTTGTGCACTTTCTATCAATCAAGCAACCTGCGTAGTCAGCATCACTATATGCCACAAGAGTAAAGTCCCTTGACTTAGGGTACCATAGTCCAAAATTTGGAGTTTTGGCTAAGTACCTCAAAATCCTCTTAACAGCAATAAGATGTGATTTCCTAGGGCTTGATTGAAAGCGAGCACACAAGCCAACACTAAACATTATATCAGGTCTAGAGGCAGTTAAATAAAGTAAACTTCCGATCATACCTCTATAGAGCTTCTCATCTACCTTCTCACCTTCTTCATCCTTGTCAAGTTTGGCAGTGTTTGACATGGGTGTATCCATCGGCTTCATGTTCTCCATCCCAAAGCGTTTGAGTAGTTCAGTTGTGTATTTGCCTTGGTTGATGAAGTTTCCTTCCTTTGTTTGTTTGATTTGAAAGCCGAGGAAGAAGGTCAGCTCACCCATCATGCTCATCTCAAATTCACTCTGCATAAGAGAGCTAAACTCTTTGCAAAGATCAAGGTCAGTTCCGCCAAATATAATATCATCAACATATATTTGAATTATGAGAAAATGGGTAGAAGTGTGTTTTAGAAATAGAGTACAATCAACTTTGCCCATGATATACCCGTTATCTAACAAAAAGTTCTTTAGTTTCTCATACCAAGCTCGAGGTGCTTGTTTGAGTCCGTAGAGAGCTTTTTGCAAGAAATATACATGATTGGGTAACTTATCATTTTCAAAGCCTGGAGGTTGAGCAACATATACTTCCTCCTCGATTGTACCATTTAAAAACGCACTTTTAACATCCATTTGATAAAGCAAGAAATTTTTATAACTAGCAAAGGCAAGTAGCATACGAATAGATTCTAATCTAGCAACAGGAGCATAGGTTTCATCAAAATCAATACCTTCTTGTTGATTGTAACCTTGTGCTACTAACCTTGCTTTGTTCCTTACCACTTTTCCTTGCTCATCAAGCTTGTTGCGGTAGACCCATTTGGTGCCAATGATCTTTCTATCATTTGGTCTTGGCACTAAGGTCCACACACGGTTCTTCTCGAACTGCTCAAGCTCTTCTTGCATGGCAAGGATCCACTCATCATCACCAAGGGCCTCTTTGACGTTCTTTGGCTCCAGTTGAGAGATGAAGGCACTATCTGCTTGTTCTTTGTTGTGAGCAGCTCGTGTCCTCACTCTTTCAAACGGGTTGCCAATGATCAACTCCTTGGGGTGATTCTTTGCAAAGCGGGGAGTGGGATCCTTCCTTTCTTCTTCTTTTTCTTCTTCTTCAACCTGCTTACCTTTGTCTATGATGTTGAGCTCTTTTAAGATAGGAATGATTTCATCTGCAACATCATCATCACCAATATGCTTGCCAATGACAGGGTTAGTTTCAATAAATTTAACATTTATAGATTCTTCTATTTTAGATAGTTCAATGTTAAACACTCTAAAAGCCCTGCTAGTAGTGCTATAGCCTAGGAAGAAAGCCTTGTAAGATTTCGGATCAAACTTGTCGAGAGAATCCTTGGTGTTTAAAACAAAACAAGGACATCCAAAAACATGAAAGAAATCAATAGACGGCTTCCTACCACGCCATAGTTCATAGGGGGTTTTCTTAAAAATCCGATGTGTGAAAACTCGATTTTGCACAAAACATGAGGTGCTAACGGCTTCAGCCCAAAACTTCTTAGGAGTGTCATACTCAAGAAGCATGGTCCTAGCCATCTCTTTTAGCGATCTATTCTTCCTCTCAACAACTCCATTTTGTTGGGGTGTGCGAGGAGAAGAGAAATTGTGCGAATAACCCGATTTTTCACAAAAATGCTCAAAAAGATCATTTTCAAACTCTCCCCCATGATCACTACGGATGGAAACAACATGGCAAGAAGCTTCGTTTTCAACTCGTTTACAAAAGCTTGAGAAAACATCAAGTGTATCGCTTTTAGAAACGAGAAAGAAAGTCCAAGTATATCTAGAAAAATCATCGACAATCACAAGACAATACTTGGAGCCGCGAAGCGTTTGTGTTCTCATAGGTCCGAAAAGATCAATATGAAGAAGCTCTAGAACTCTCTTGGTACTCATGACTCCTTTGGATTTGAAGGAGGATTTGGTTTGTTTCCCTTGTGTACAAGGTTGACATTCCTTATCCTTTTCAAAATCCAATTTAGGAAGTCCTCGAACCAAGTCTTTTTTGTTCAGTTTCTTCATTTGATGCAAGTTCACATGACCCAAACGACGATGCCAAAGCGAAAGATCATTTTTATCCACAACTAAGCATCTATTTAGTATGGGCTTTAGAGCATCTAGAACAATTACATATAGATTACCATTTCTAGTTCCCTTATATATAACAGTGTAAGACAGGGAATCTAGAAGCAAGCATTCTAAGGAAGTAAAAAGCACAAGATAACCATTATCACATAATTGGCTAACACTAATTAAGTTGTGATGTAGGCCATCAACAAGCAAAACATTCTTAATGCACAATTCATTACCTACATCACCCTCACCTATAACCTTACCCTTTTTGTTGTCCCCAAAGGTTACCGATCCTCCTTTCTTCTTCACAAATTTGTTGAAATGGCTGATTTCTCCAGTCATGTGCTTAGAGCAGCCACTATCAACAATCCATTTCTTTGTGACCTGCAAGAAAAGAGGATGTCGGAACCCAACTCAAACTTTGGGGTCCGGGGTTAGCTTGGGGACCCATTTCATATTTGGGTTGGTCCCCTTAGGCTTGTAAGGACAATAGGTAGAATAATGATCATCACATTTGCAATGCATACATACCATGGGGTTTTTAGAGCCGGAAGACTCTCCATTGAACATTGGAGTTTCCACACTCTTTTTCTTACCCTTCTTCTTCTTCTTACCTTTTGGAGTAGTCGCATTGTATCCTAGACCACTAGTACCAACTTGTTTGGTAGAGTGCTCTAGAACATCATTTAGAGACTTCTTACCCGAAAGAAACCTTTGCAAAGTAGATCTTAATTTAGCATTATCATCACTAAGATTTGTAATGGTAGTAGATAAACTAGCAAGATCTTCTCTAGCATGCAAAAGGTCGGCCTCAAGACAGAGGGCTTTAGTAAGAAGAGAATCTTTTTCAAGAGTTAAGTTTGCAACTTCATTTCTAGGCAAGATAGGTCTAGAAGATAAATCATTTGTTTGTGCAAGAAGTTTAGCATTCTCAGATTTAAGGACAACAATTTCTCTTTGATAAGAATACACTTCATCTCTCCTAGCATCATCAATAAGCTTGAGTTCAACATTTTCAGTTTTTAGAACATCTAGCTCATCTAGGCAATTTTGGTTCTCTATCTTAAGATTTTCAATAGTTTTAAGATAAGTACCATTCTCAACCTCTACTCCATTATATTGAAGTTCAAGGTCTAGAAATTGCCCTTGCAAGGAATCTATGCTATCAAGATGTAATTTCTCATTTTGATCTAGAATATCAATCTTGGTATAGAGATCATCAACTATCTTTCCTAATCTTTTTCTTTTAGCTTTACATTTAGCAAAAGATGATTGACAATCATTAAGCATTTCAATGAGGGTTTCCTTAGATAACTCAAGTAAATTTTCATCACTTACCTTGCTTACCTCACTTACCTCAATTACTTCTTCACTAGTAGATGCCATGAGTGCAAGGTGACATTCTCCATCCTCGGATCTTGAGGAACTTGAAGTAGAAGACTCCTCCCATGCCGCATGAGCTGCATCTTTGGGTCGTCTCTCCTTCTTGTCCTTCTTCTTGTACTTGGCTTCTCTTTTGTATTTGTCATCCTTCTTGTGGCTGCTCTTATGATAGCCCTTCTTGGCTTTTGGGCAGTCATTCTTGTAGTGGCCCTTTTGACCACACTCGTAGCACCTAGGAGTGGAGGAGGATGGCTTGCCCTTGAAGTGTCTTCCTTTTGAATAGTTGGCTTCATGATCATTTGCACCTTCATCTTCGCTTGAGGAAGGGCAGGGAGACTTCATGGCAAGTTGTTGTTGCCGCATCATTTCTTCAACATGAGCTTTGAAGGCTGTGTCCTTCATCTTCTTGGACTCCTTCTCTTCTCTTTTCTCCTCTTCCTCTTGCTTGTCGAGCCTCGGTTCATGTGCTTGGAGGTTACCAACCAGCTCCTCGGTTGACAACTCGCTCAGCTTGTAGACTTCTTCAATTGAAGTGACCTTTGGCTCCCATCTCTTTGGAAGAGATCTCAAGATCTTTGCATTGATGGTACCTCTATCCATGACACTCTCAAGGGCTGCAAGGCTGTTCAAGATGACATTCAACCTTGTGTACATGTCCGCAACTCTTTCATTCTTCCCCATCTTGAAGTTCTCAAGTAGGCCGCCGAGCATATAGACCTTGGCCTCCTTGACTTGCTCCGTCCCTTCATAGGTGACACACAACTTATGCCAAATCTCATGAGCTGTGTCCCAAGAAGAGATGCGGTTGAACTCCGATGGTGAAAGGGCGGCGTAGATGATGCTCACGGCTTTAGCATTGAGTTGAGCACGCTTCATCTCATCTTCCGTCCACGTGGTGATGTTCCCCTTCGGCTCTTCATACTTGAGATGGACTATCTTCCACATCTCGTAGCTCACGCCTTGGATGTAGAATTGCATCCTTCTCTTCCAATATAGGAAGTTTGTGCCGTCGAAGACCGGGGGTCTCATGGAGAAGCTTCCTTCAAGATTGAGTGACCCAAGAGCTGAATCGCCCATCTTCTCCTACTTGTTGAAGTAGCTTGGAGAAGACCTGCTCTGATACCACTTGTTGGATCAATGGGCTCTAGAAGGGGGGGGTTGAATAGAGCTTCACAAACTTCACAAAAGTGATTAGACCACCAAATTATATTAAGTGCATAACTTAAATCAAAACAGCAATTTGATGTCCTAAACTAGCATACAAAGCAAGGATAAGAGACAAAGAATAGCATGCACTTGGATAGGTGGTTTAGAGTGGTTCCATGTCCTAAACTTAGGAGCAATGTCAGTCCACTACCTAGAGTTGGTTAGGCTCTAGGATTTGTAACTTGGTTCTCTTATATATATCACACAATAAGATTACAAGCTACAACTACCAACCATCCAAGGACTTATATATCAAGCCAAGATCTTCTACCTCACCAAGGACTTACCCACCAAGCAAGTAGTCTTCCGCCTTCTTCAAAGGACTTACCCACTCTTGCTCTAGTCTTCGGCCTTGCAGGATTTACCTATCTTGCTTGAGCTTTGCCTTGCACCTCTCCTTCACTTGGAGAGCTTTAGCACCTTCCTCCTTCACTCGGAGGCCTGGAGCAGCTAGCCTTCTTCTCCTTCACTCGGGGAAGAACAGCAACCTTCTTCTCTTTCACTCAGAGAAGAAACTTCAATCAATCTTCATAGAGAATGGAGATGGGAGAAGTGGAAAGGAGAGCTTTACAAGATTACAAATGATAGCTCTCATACATGGGATCCTAACTCACTCATACTCACGAATTTGCTTTGAAGGTAGAGAGAGAAAGGGGCTCAAAGGATTAGAAACCACTCAACTAAGGCTAGGACCAAGCATATGTGAATGAGCAACCTTGGAATGAAGTCCAAGAGGTCCTATTTATAGTTGAGGGTGTCCCTTTGAGGTTGGGAGAGTTAAGGGGCACAAACTAGCCGTTTTACAACTTGCAACGGATCTATTTTGAGTCCCACCTACTCCTCCAACGGTTGGAATTTCTTTTTCTGCATTCCAGTACAGTCTGATCGGCCGAGTTTCAATAAAGGCAACTCGGCCGAACCACTAAACGACAAGTCTGAAAGATAGACTGTCGGCCGAGTTCCCTTGGAGAAACTCGGCCGATCGGTCGACTTTCAACTTGGACCGATCAGTGGATCGGCCGAGTTTCCCACCATAGGAACTCGACCGACCAGGGATCGGCTGAGTTGGTAACTCGGCCGATTGCCCAGAAAATTCCAGAATATATGGATCGGCCGAGTTTGGAATTCGGCCGACCAAATCCCTGTTATGAGTATTTTGGAATTTTCGTAAAACTGTACAAATGATGGATTTTTGAGTCCCAATCAATTTATCCATCTTAGTTACAATACAAAACATGAGTATAAGTGATTACATTAATTGTTCTAAGCCTCTAAGGGCTATATTACAAAACGGTCAAAAGTCACATGTTTTGCATGTGCTGGATGAGTAGCTTTGGAGTTGAATGTGATTCTTTTCTTGTACCTAATGTCTGAAACAATCTCAAATAGATTTGCTAGATACATATGAATGGAATGGTTAAGTCATTATCAAAATATGGGCAATGTGCGACACCTAGGTCAACACACATGTCGTGCTAAGTCAACGGGATTTATCATGTCTTAGTCATAACATTTTTTTGTCATGTTTCTGTCTGTCATCCAATCTGGACATGTGATTCTCCCATGCTTCAGCTTGCCGGGGGGGGTTAGAATTACAAGTCATGTGGTCATATATGGGCCGGAGTCTATAGGCCCATATAGAGTCTAGTCTACTCAAGTCTAGTTAGATCTAGAAGTCTCTAGTCATGAGTCATTTCCACCTTCTCCTATATAAAGGAGAGGGGTCTTTCTTGTATATCATAACACAATACTGTGAATACATGTATTCTTTCCAGTCAAAACATATTAATCAATTGAGTCTTTTGCTGCAGAAGTTAATTTAAATGTTTAGTAAGAGGAAATAGATTATCCTAGATAGGAACAGAAAACTATATAATCGAGAATGCATAAGAGCAAACTCCAAACCATGATGTGAGGGGATATTGAACTTTCTCCATTTTATATCTAACGAAGAGGACAACCCCAGATGGACCCTAAACCAAGTGGGGTGTGTTAATATATCTTCACTTTGTACTTATTTCATATTTTATATTACTGCTGTACCTACATGTAAATTTCACTTTACTATAAATAGAGAAGAGAACCCTATTGGGTTGCTCACGTTGCATACGTGCAACAACATCACAGCCGCCTCTCCTTTTACATGGTATCAAGAGCAGGTTAGGCTTCCGCAGCCGCCGGCCCTCCCACCCAGCGCCGCCTCCCCCCTCCCCTCCTCTCTCTCCCTCCCGCCGCCCCTCTCCTTCAGCCGCCGGGCGCCGGCCACCTCTCCCGCCGCCGGCCGCCGCCGCAGCCAGCAGCAGCGGCTGCTGCTCTTGCCGCCGGCGTGCGGCAGGGGCGCGGGCCTTCCGTGCGGCGCCGCTGATCCTCGGTGGCTCGTCTCATGCTACCGTAGATCCCGTCGCACCGCTCTACAGGCTCCGTCTACGTCTCCGGGCTCTTTTTCAGCCTTTTTCGGTTTCTTTTTCGGGCGCCGATCTTGCTGCTCGGGGATCTCCGGTTGATACAACGGCCTTCTAAAGTCCTACCCGGGGGTCTCGTCTCTTCCAGTGTGGCTTCCTAATCACATCTCCTTCATGTGTGATTAGGAACCTCTCGATTGAAGGCTGTCGATGCGTCAGTAACGCATCCTCTTTCCAGTTTCTGACGTGACGTGTATCTCTCCGTCACGGGACGTGTATCTATCCGTTCACTCAGCCTTCTGCGTGACGTGTATCACTCCGTCACCCCTATCCCTGTTACATCATGGAGAACAAGACCTATTATGAGGTCTCGCCTATCCCTATCAAGCTCAATGGGAAGAACTTTCTGCTTTGGATGAATGCGGTTCATACGGTCTTGGAATCGAGGGACCGCGCCAAGTTTGTTGATTCTGCGCCTCTCACGAGCACTGACAAAGACTATGCCGAGTGGAAACGTCTTGACAGCCTTGTGAAGACTTGGCTATGGGGTAGCATGGAACCGTCTATTGCTTCGAGGTTCATGTTCTACTCCACTGCTAAGGAGATTTGGGATGCTGTTAAGCAGCACTATGCTCAGGAGAAAAATGCTCTTCGCCAGTTTATGATCTATGATCGTCTGTTTGCAGAGAAACAGGGTGATCGATCCCTTGAGGAGTATTTTGGTGTGATTCAGTCTATTTCCCAGGAGTTGAGCTACTATCATCCCGTGAAGGTTGCTGAGCAGATTAAAGACAGAGATGATCTTGTCACTGCCAAATTCCTCTCCGGCCTTAGCTCCTCTTTTGGTTCAGCACGCAGTGTGATTCTTGCTTCTGACAGATTACCGAGCCTTGCGGAGGCCTTCTCTAGGATTCAACAGTCCACCTTTGAATCTGTTGATCCTTCTCCGGTTGTTCCTTCTGGAGATTCTCATGCCTCCATTGCTGCAGCAGTTCGCGGAGGACGGCCTGCATCTACTACAGCTGACAGACCTGGCTTTGGCAGAGGACGTGGGTCTCGTCCTCGATGTACTTTCTGTGAAAGACCGGGGCACACTGTTGACAAATGCTGGAAGAAACATGGGCGACCTGCCGCCCCACCTGTTGGAGCTGCCAACTGTGCTACTTCTGACTCTACACCTGCGAGCTCGACTTCCTCTGGCATTACACTTACTCAGGAGGAGTATGACCGGTTTATTCAGGCTACTCAACATTGGAGTGTGGGCGCCTCATCTGCTTCTTCAGCGCATCTTGCCTCTACCGCGGGTAATCAGGCTACATCCTTTATGGCTTCTGGATCCGCAACTCCCTGGGTGGTTGACTCTGGTGCCTCCCAGCACATGACTGGTATGAGGCGACTGCTCCGCACTTTTGACTCATATATTCCTCACCCATCTGTTACCTTGGCAGATGGTTCTGTGAGGAAGGTGGTGGCTAGTGGTTCTGTGTCCCTTACTCCAGATATTGATTTGCAATCTGTTCATTTTGTGCCTGAATTTCCTTTCAATTTACTTTCTGTTGCCAAGTTGATTGACACTATGAACTGCACAGTAACATTTGGGCCTTCTTGCTTTGTCTTACAGGATCTCAAGAGTTTGAAGATGATTGGTGGGGGGCCTAGGAAAGGTGATCTCTACCTCTTTCCTGGTGATTATCTACCTCGTCCTCCACCTCCTGCTCCAGTTTCCTCCGCCATGCTGAGTGGTTCCCCCTTGCTATGGCATTGCAGATATGGCCATCCATCCTTAGACAGCTTGAAGAAATTGGAACCCGATCTTGCTCATGTGTCTTCTTTAGAGTGTCAGTCCTGTCAGTTGGGCAAACATCATCGGTTGTCCTATCCTGTCCGTGTCAATAATCGGGCTTCTAGCCCGTTTGAGTTGGTTCACAGTGATGTATGGGGTCCTGTTAAAAACCAAAGTTATAATGGTTTTAGTTATTTCATTTCTTTTGTTGATGATTACTCTCGCATGACATGGATTTATCTGTTGAAAAGTCGGGAGTCTGTGCTTTCCATTATCAAACATTTTCATAAACAAATTCAAGTTCAATTTAACTGCAATATCAAAATTTTTCAATCTGATAATGCTCTTGAGTATGTTCAGAAAGCAATGAATGAGTTTTGCAGTTTGGTTGGTATGATTCATCACACTTCTTGTCCTCATACTCCTATGCAGAATGGTGTTGCTGAACGTAAAAATCGCCATCTTTTGGATATCACTAGGTCCATCATGTTTGCATCCAATGTGCCTAAACGTTTCTGGTCTGAGGCTCTTCTCACTGCCTGTTTTTTGATTAATCGGCAGCCCTCTTCTGTTTTGAATGGGCGCACTCCTTTTTCTGTTTTACGCCCTATGGACACACCGTTTCATGTTCCGCTTCGGGTTTTTGGTTGTACATCCTTTGTTCATAATTTTGATCCCAAACAAGACAAACTCTCTCCTCGGTCCTTGAAAACATTGTTTCTTGGTTACTCTGGTACGAGTAAAGGTTACAAGTGTTATTGCCCCAGTTTGCGTCGTATGTTTGTCTCTAAGGATGTCACCTTTCATGAAACCAGCCCGTATTTTGCACATGCTATGAGCAAGGGGGAGCAATTGAGTGAGGGAGTGCCACCCGCAATTCCAAGTGAGGGAGTGCCACCTATCATTGTTGAAGACATATCACCTGATCCACCTACCATTCAACCCTATAACCAAGTTTATCATAGGCGAGGTAGATCGGATCCAGATGAGGTAGCGGCACAAGTCCCTGAGCCTCCTTCCCCATCTTCTACTCAAGAGATTCCTGCAGCGGCTTCTGATCTTGATCTTCCTATTGCTGTCCGGAAAGGTATACGATCATGTACTATTCGCCATCCCATATCCAATGTATGTTGTTTGTCGCACTTATCTACACAGGCTCGTGCATTTGCTGTTGGGATGGATTCTGTTCAAATACCAAGGAACCACTTAGAGGCTATGAAGGACAGTGGCTGGATGCAGGCCATGCAGGTTGAAATTTCTGCTCTGGTTGATAATGACACATGGGATCTGGTTTCCTTACCTGCGGGCAAGAAAGTTGTGGGCTGCAGATGGGTCTTCACAGTCAAACACAATCCTGATGGTTCGATTGAGCGGTTGAAGGCCAGATTGGTAGCCAAGGGCTACACACAGACATATGGAGTGGACTTCTTTGAGACTTTTTCTCCGGTTGCTCGTCTCAATTCTGTACGGATCCTTATCTCTCTGGCTACTACTTTTGATTGGCCTCTTTTCCAGCTGGATGTCAAGAACGCCTTTCTTCACGGGGTTCTTCAGGAAGAGGTGTATATGGAGCAACCACCAGGTTTTGTTGCTCAGGGGGAGTGTCAGCAGGTTTGCAAATTGAAGAAGGCTATCTATGGTTTAAAACAATCTCCTCGGGCTTGGTTTGACAGGTTCAGTGCTGTTGTCTTACAGATGGGCTTCTCTCGTTCTATGACTGATCACTCTCTATTTTATTCAAATTCTTCTGGTGGGTCCATAATTATTGCTGTCTATGTTGATGATATTGTGATTACTGGCAGTGATTCTACAGGCATATCACGTGTGAAAGAAGGACTACAACATCATTTTCACACAAAGGACCTTGGGAAACTGAGATATTTTCTAGGGATTGAGGTGCTTAGATCCCATGCAGGTATCAATCTCTCCCAGAGAAAGTATGTGCTTGACTTACTACAGGAAACGGGTATGACTGATTCTAAGCCTGTATCCACTCCTATGGATTATCACATCAAGGAGGTGGAAGATGATATTGCATATTCAGATCCAGGTCACTACAGGAGAATAGTTGGGAAGCTGATTTACCTAACTGTCACAAGACCTGATATTTCTTTTGCTGTTGGAGTAGTAAGTCAACACATGTGTACACCACGACAGTCACATTGGACAGCTGTATGCAGGATTCTGAGATATCTGAAAAGTGCTCCTGGAAAGGGGATCACTTATTATAAACCCAAGAGTCCTCTATCTTCCTTGACTCTTACAGGTTATGCAGATGCAGATTGGGCTGGTAATCAAGTTGATAGACGATCTACATCTGGCTACTGCACCTTTCTTGGTGATCATCTGATTACTTGGAAGAGCAAGAAACAACAAGTGGTGGCACGATCTAGTACTGAGGCTGAGTATCGTGCTATGGCACATGCATGTTGTGAATTACAATGGGTCAAATCTGTCTTATCTGAGTTGAAGATTTTGATTCAAACTCCCATGATTCTCAAGTGTGACAATCAATCTGCTATACATATTGCCAGGAATCCTGTTTTTCATGAGCGCACAAAGCATATAGAGGTTGACTGTCATTTCATCAGAGATCAGATAAAGAATGGCAATGTGGTGACGCCATATGTTAAGTCTGAAGATCAACTTGCTGATATCTTGACAAAGCCATTAGGTCCAGCAGTGTTCCAGAATTTATGCGGCAAGCTGGGCATCCACAATGTGTACACTCCAGCTTGAGGGGGAGTGTTAATATATCTTCACTTTGTACTTATTTCATATTTTATATTACTGCTGTACCTACATGTAAATTTCACTTTACTATAAATAGAGAAGAGAACCCTATTGGGTTGCTCACGTTGCATACGTGCAACAACATCACAGCCGCCTCTCCTTTTACAGGGTGGTTCACTCCAAAGTCGCAAAGAATTTACTTGAAGAGAACCAGAACAGTCAAGTCACAAACAATTGGCTATGGAGGGAGGACCCTGCTAGAGCAAACGTGGTCACAAGTAAAGTGATGAGTAATGTGCTGCCAACTGATATTAACATTAACAGATGCATGATACCATTAACCTCGCACTGCAACCGATGTGCCCAGCCACAACATGAAACAATGAGTCACCTCTTCGTGCACAACAATATTGGGATGTTCCTATGGACTGTAGCCATGAAGATGACCGATGAGTGGAAGGACGATATGAATAGGAGCTCAGTTCAGCAGGTTATACAATACTTTTTGGACCAAGCTTCCAAGTATTCGATGAAAGATGTGCGACCAAATCTTATCATTTTGGTGATTTGGCGTCAGCGCTGCAAGGCAAGATAAGACAACACACATGCTAACCCTTAGGCAGGATGGAAGGAAGTTATGAAGATTATAGGTAGGATTAGCGGGAAAGAATGTTTAAAAAAGGCATTGACTATGAGCTCCAATAGGCAATGAGAGACTATGAGGTTCAAGAATCAGATGTTAAGATGAAACACATCGAATTCTTTAAATTGAACCCATCAGAAGTGAATAACATGAAGGAAAACTTTGCAATGGGCTTTGCTAGAACCTCAGACTACCATGTGTGGGTTTGAATGGCTTGCATAGTTAGAAATTGAATTGGCAACCTTGTTTTGGCTGCTAGAGCCTGGATGAATGTTGATTCCCGCCTGGAGCTTGTTCTCAAAGCGTTAGTCATAGCACTCAAGTTGCTTGAAGACCATCACTTGAATGTATTTGACTTGGAGATAGATCAAAAGCTAGGAAGCACGGACACGGGACACGGCAATTTTCATAGAACAATTAATCTGGAATACATTTGCAATATGAAATCAAGTAAGTATGAATGAAGAATGATGGATACAATGAATTTGTATGTCATATTCCTAGAATACTCATTATATGAATGATGAAATATATCTATAAGTATGATGTATAATAGAAAAATATATAATAACAATTAGGAAAAGGATGGGGAGGAGACATATGGTAGTGTGCTGGGATAAGAGGGACAGAGGAGATATATAATGTATATTTCTTTTGTATAGGGAATTGGTTCTTGCCTGCCGTGTCCACGGTGTGTCCGAGCCATGTCCAAGTTGTCCAAGCCGTGTCCATGTTGTGTCCAGGCTTCAAAAAAAATTGCACACTTCTGAGTCGTGTTCACCACGTGTCCAGTAGTGTCCACACTGTGTCTGTGTCCGACACATGTCCAGGAAGGCTACGGCTGTCCTAGGGAAGTGTCTGTGCTTCCTAAAAGATGGTAGTAGACATGAACTAGGGCTCGATGGAGGTGTCGTGGCTGAAACCTCTACATAGGACCATATGGAATACGCTTGAGGAACATTTTGTTTCGGGATCAGTCATAGCACGGGAAGGCAATGCGGTGGAAAGGGAGATTGGAAAATGGGATTTTTTTTTCAAATGATCTCTTAATGATGTGTGAGTCTAGAAGCCTCCCAGTGAAGATCAGAGGCTTGATAGCAATGTACAGAAGAGGTGTACCCTATATCATACATAGATGGAAAAGAATATAGTTGGTGTTTTTTTTATGTATAGATAGAGTGTCTTGCGGGAAGGGGCACATCCTTTTTGTAAGGATGTAGACAAGTAGCTAGTTTTATACATGAGAGTATGGCTTAGAGAGGGATGTGGGATGGAACCATGGCTTATGAACGGTTGTATGACTCCATCAATGGTTTTTTTTTACTGCTTCGGGGAGACTGGGGTGAATAGAATCAACTCCTAACTTAACAAAAAAAATTATAGTAAACTAGTGTCCATTCACGTTTGTGCAAAGTGTTTGTAGTCCAACAGTGAGTATAATTGCCTTCTAAGCCGTAGAATAGATTCAACTCCTGGTGAGCGCACTGTTACCTTTCTTTGAAACATTCATGGTTGTGCATTTAGTTTTCTATAGCTGCAGCCCCCCCACACACACACACAACATGTTAATTGGTTGTACTGTGAGGTAGCCATTTACTTTTTGTTTTATAGCATTATTTAGACACTGCCATGTCAGGCAATTGTCTTGTTATCTCAATCAATCAGCAGGTTGAGTCCAAAGGAAAAGCAAATGTTAACACCACATTCATGAAAAACAAAAACACTTCAGTTGCACTTCCCGTACGCAATACATGAGTCAGTATTAAAGA
Source organism: Alisma plantago-aquatica (assembly GCA_963693085.1). Lineage (NCBI taxonomy): Eukaryota > Viridiplantae > Streptophyta > Magnoliopsida > Alismatales > Alismataceae > Alisma > Alisma plantago-aquatica. The sequence continues at coordinate 28,631,249 of OY856410.1, forward strand.
TAAAACAAGATATAAGTTACAGAATATTGCTACTATATTGCGGGATGAAATTTTATCGGTTGCTTATATCTGGACTGTTCAAAAAGACTACAGACAATAATGCCTTCCTGTTACGACCCCATCTGAGCTTAATTGGTAAACTAGGGTTTACCTAGACAATTGCAAAGATTAATTGGAATAATCATTCTTGAAATCTAATTAATGACGATAACACAATTAGGATGTTTTTGAAAACCTCTAGAGGGGGGGTGAATAGAGTTTTATGATAATTTAAAACAATTTAAACTCAAACAACCAAAGTAAAAGATTGAGAAGAGGAACACAGGTGTTTAGAGTGGTTCCACCTTAGCAAATACTAAGGAGTCAGTCCACTACCCGGTTGCTTACCCAACCGGGATTTTGAAAGTATTGAATTTTATTACCTTTCAAGGATGTTACATAAAATTACAACACTCTCTAAACACCCTTTGGACAGCCTTCACCTAGAAGTAATCTTGCCAACCTTGAAGCAGCCTTCCTTGGAGTAACTTCAAGCTCCCCCTTGAAGTAGCCTCCCTCCCGAAGTAGCTTCCCGTCAAGATAGCCTTCTGAAGTAGTCCAAAGTCCTCCTCTTCACACGAAGAGCTTCACCCTCTTCCTATATGCAGCCTCCTCCCTGGAGTAGCAACGAAGAGTACAAATATTACAAGGAACAAGAAAGAAAATAGGAAAGTACAACTTATCCTTTTAAGCTCAAGGCTTGAATTGCCTATATCAAGCGTATGGATTTTCCTAGCCAAGGTAATAGACTTGTGGATGCTAGGGTTAGGAAAATCTAGCCTATAGGACGAGCTTGAGCTAGATGGAATATGGCCAAGTGATCACAGTGCTCAATTGCTTGTAAAAGATTGCTCAAGAGTGCTTAGAAAGAATTCTCAAGTGTAGCAAGGTTAATCCTAGTGTCCTATGGCTTGTCCTATTTATAGGGATAGCCTAAGTATGCTTAAGGACCTTCTAGATAGTTTCTAGGGGGTTCCAAGTGCTCAATTAGCCGTTAGGAATAGATTGGTCGTTTTTACAACGGCTAATTGCTTTAACTCTGCAGATTCTGTCAGAGACCGTCTCGGTCGACAGATGGTCGACCGAGACACCCACTCGGTCGAGCTTTCCTCGACCGACAGGCTCTCTGAGTGCAACGTTCACTTCCAACTGCCAACTAACTCATTTGCTAAGTCTAACGGCTACTTTAGGTCAATTCTCGGTCGAGAAGGTTGTCGACCGAGAGTGTCTCGGTCGAGGAGTGTGTCGACCGAGATTGACTCTGTTTCAATTTATCAATTAAGATACTAAGTGTGTACATGAGTGTGCATAATGTGATCCTATTAGAAGGGATGACTTGTCTAACTATGGTGTGTAGCTAGGGAAGATCCATTGCTTGATTTACATGCAATCTAGGTACTTGTACATTATATAACTGTACAAGTTTTTACAATAGTGATTACATTGCATGAAAATAAAACTATAAACTTATGATCTCCCTAGTTGCTTCGTCATCCACCATACTCCTGCACACTCAAGTAGCTCGTTAGATAAATAAGAATGAAATGTTTGTCATAATCAAAACAAAGGGATTTTATAGATGTCCATTTAGCCAACAATCTCCCCCTTTTTGAAGATGACAAACATTTCCAGAATATGAATAAAGGAAATATAAAACATATAAATGCCATACCTTTAGATTGCCGTTTGGAACTTTTCCTCTTATTTATAAAATGTGTGCTTAGTATCCCCAGTGAATTAAGGAACATGAAATCTAGTTCATTTGGGAATATAGCAACTTTCAATGTAAGCTAAGAGTATATTTATGAAACTTATTGATTGAGTTTGTCATGAGTATTATAGTTTTATATATCTCTCCCCCTTTGTCATCTCAAAAAGATAACCATTTTATTTAAAAACTCCCTCTTCATTAGATATCCCATCAAAAATGAACGAAAAAGATGTCCATTGAATAGCCAAAATGTAAGGCAATTGCTAAGATGCAACAATTTGCAAATTACCAATTGAAACGTTCATATAAATATTGATACAAACCATAAAAGCATAAGTAGTCGTTTTTAAGAGCCGCAGATATCAAAGAAAACATCCTCCTTAAAATTGTATTTTGCTCCCCCTTAAATGGATATTCCTTTAAGAATATTGATTTTATGCTTGTCTAATTTAGCCACAATATCTCTCAATCATACAAATCTTGTTTAACAATACTAAGGTCATAGCCCTTTTCAAAATAATGTTTGCACATTATTTAAAAAAATTTGTAATCATTCAGATTTGTGTTTATTGTTTATACAAAAGATTTTACAAAGATATATGCAATTATTATGTCAGTCTGAAAACAGGAACCAGGTCGGTCGACCATTGTTCGACCGACAGTGTGTATCGGTCGACTATTGTCTCGACCGAGAAAGGTTCTGGAGAACAGAGTTTTCTGCATTGGTTGATTTAATTATAGTAGTAATATTTTTCCTTTGAATTGTTATTACTTCCTTAATTGTTATGCTCTACAATAATGAACCAATGATCCATATTTTGAAGTATGCCAAAATAAATAATCATGTGAAAAGAGTAGCAATTTTCATTCAATAACATGAAGAAGATTACAATCATATGGAATACAACTATTACAACACCAACGCTTCACAGGAAAGATTTAAGGATTACATCAATGTCCGGATCTTTCCCAAGAAATGGCTCAGCTCCATAGTATTGGACCAAAGTTTTCCAATCCAAAGCACCAGTTTTAGTCAATGCATATGCTTCCAGGAAAGTGGGAACTCGGTCAAAACGGAAATGAGCAGCTATGTCTTGCAATTGTATGGACGAAAATTGAGTATGTGCAAGATCCATTGATGGTGAAGGTGGAGGTTGATAGTAGTTGTATGAGGGGTTAAATGGGTCGAGCATGCCAGGGTTTAAAGAATGCGGATATTCATCGGTTTGGCCAGGAGAAAGGTTTTGCATTCTTTGATTCAAATATGTCATGGCATGGTGATTGTAGTTTAATTGTTTACTAAGATGGTATTGGGAGCCAGCAATATAAGTAAGGGTATTTTGGATGGGATCAATGGAAAGGTTAGTAGAAGGAGGGGGTGGTATATCCTGATGTGATGACTCTCCTTCTACTCTTGCCTTTTTATGGCCAAAATCAATCCCCATCTTCTCTACGGTGTTCTTACTTATTTTTGGTGGTCTACGCTCCCACATATATCCCATATCTTCAATGTTTACCTTAAGACAATGTTGAGTAATCTGGCATACAAAATCGGCATATGGTGGATTGCCAGAGAACTCAAGCATATTTTTAAGTACTATGCGAATGAAGTTGATGGGAATTTCCTTTATGATGGCATAAATGAGACACATGCGGAAAATGGGAACCTCGGATTTATTGGCTCGTGGATGTATGTTGGTGGAAACAATAAGGTTTACTATTCTACATGCTGGTTTTAGGTTTATAGCATAATAGGTTCCCCTATCTTCATGACAAGTGGTATTGGCTTGGAATATGGCTCTTTTGATATCACTTAAGCTAATGGTATGGTCATCATCGGAAAATAAATTTATTGGATTGCTAGAGGTAAGGTCAAGGAAATCTTGATATTCATCTATATCAATTTCAAGCATGTCAAGAATATCCCCTTCGGAAAACTTAAAACTATGCCCATTGACCATGGTGTAGAAGAAAGTGGTGTCATTTTCGGTGTGAGATATAAGATTGGCATAGAATTCGTTTACTACCTTAATGGAGTAGGAAGGAAAGGATGGATTGATGAAGTCCTTCAGCTTTTGTACTCCAAAGAGATGCTCCAGGTCTACGATGTTGATGAAGTCCATCACTTCGACCGGACGTCGGGGAAGAGGGGTTTTAGAGGAAAGCCGAAAGTATCTGTCTCCAGCATCTCCGTCGACGAAAGCTATGTCATTGATGATCGTCAATGGCGGAGTGGCTTCCCTCTCTTCTCTTCTTTTTCTTCCAGCAACTTTCTTCTTCCCTCGGACAGTTGATGATGAAGCCATTGTGTTTCTTGAGAGTGGAGAAGAAGCAAGGAAGTTTTGAGAGTAAGAGTGCTGAAGGATTGCACGAAATTGCACTAGAGATGGACTATGGAAGCAAGGAAATGCAAGTGTGAGTAAGTGGCTCGTTTTTACACTTATTTATAGAATTCCAGCGACCCGGTCGGTCGACGGCTCGTCGACCGAGCGTCCGCAACGGTCAAGTTGCAGACGCGCCACTTGGTCCTCCAACGGTAAAGAAAACGGTCAAAACGGTCGGGTCGCAACGGTCATATCCAACGGCTATTTCTCGGTCGAGCGCTTGTCGACCGATATTGTCTCGGTCGAGCACTCATCGACCGACAGTTTGTCTGAGACTGAGTCTGTTTAGATTTTATCGGTCGAGTGAGACGGGCTGACCGAGTGGTTCTCGGTCGAGCACTCGTCGACCGACTAACTTTCTGAGTTCAATTGTTTTTGCTGAATCTTAATGCAAATCATAGAACAATTTTTGTAGAGCATATGTATATTCCAAGGGAGTAATAATATTTAAGGCTTCTGATTACCACAAATGATTTGACGTTTTAATTTAAAAATATGCTAAGATAAAGTTCAATAAAATAATGTTCAAATAAACAGTTTTTATCAAAGTTTATTTTAGGTCGCCCTTGATTACGACCATAGTGCCCCTTGGTCAAATTTTATTTTAACCAAGAGGCATATTTTGCAGGTTTCCAGTATGAATCATTCATATGCGAAATATAAGTTCTGCAGATAGCTTGAGACTCATTAAAGTGTACTAATTATGAGAGCTTAATAAGGACATCAAATATGGTGAATCATATTCAAGAATAATATCCATTTATGAATTTAAGATTTCTTTGGAGAGACTAAAAAAGCATAAAAAGATTATTTGAAACATTTTATCCATTGCAAGAATGATAGAATCTTTCAAGAATAATTTTCACATATAATGCAAAGATTTTGTTATCCCTAAAATGTTAAGTTGAGATAGACATAAGAATATACAAATTAAGGTCTATGGTCATATCTCAACTTAGTCTAATCCTGTTTAATTTGGGGTTTTTGGAACCCATACCATCTCGACATTCTTTTTCTTGTATGGGCACGAGAAAGAATAATGTCCAAGGCGTGAGCAATAATGACAACAAATTGTATCAACCTCAAGCCTTTTTCTATGGTTTTGATTTAGGTTATCCTTGGGTAGATACATTTTTGTGCCTTTAGGTATATAAGCAAATTGACTCGCTTGTGTCCTTCTAGGTTGATGGGATTTCTCATTAGGCTTATAACCTAGTCCTCTTCTCCCTATTTGATGATAGGAATTTTCTAGTATATTATCAAGGATTCTATTGTTGCTTAACTTACTAACTTCTTGTTGCAACTTAACGATCTCATCCATTCTTTTCTTGATATCTAATTTTGCTTGATCTAGATTGGATGATAGCATATTTCTTTCTTTCACTATATTGTCATAATCTACATGGGTGCACAATATAGGTTGTTTTTGAATATCATTTAACTTTGCAAACAATTCAGTCTTTTCTTGACATAGAAGATCATAGTTAGTTTCTAGAGTGAAAATTTTCACTTCACTGTTACTTAGAGATGATTTCAAAGTACGATTGTCAGACATAATGCTATCTTTTTCAAAACCAAGAGTATTCAATTTAGCATATAAATCGTCATTTTCGGATGTAAGCTCAAGAAGTCTAGCATTTAGATCATCATTTTCTTTATTTGATTTCTTTAATTTCTTTTTGTATTCAACATATTTATTATGTGTTTCTTCAATAATAGTAACTAACTCTTCTTTAGGTAAATCAAACAAGCTTACCTCTTCTTCTTCTTCCTCACTTACTGTAGCAACGAAACATTCTTTATTTGACCTCCATGGACATTTAGAAGTAGAGTGCTTTGTTCCTAAGCACCAATTGCAACTTGTCGCACATTGGTCCATGCTCCTTTTCTTGTGGTTGTAGTCACCTCCTCCCTTTATTACTTCAAGACCTTGTTAGGGCTCCTTGAAGCCTGCTCTGATACCAATTGAAAACCTCTAGAGGGGGGGTGAATAGAGTTTTATGATAATTTAAAACAATTTAAACTCAAACAACCAAAGTAAAAGATTGAGAAGAGGAACACAGGTGTTTAGAGTGGTTCCACCTTAGCAAATACTAAGGAGTCAGTCCACTACCCGGTTGCTTACCCAACCGGGATTTTGAAAGTATTGAATTTTATTACCTTTCAAGGATGTTACATAAAATTACAACACTCTCTAAACACCCTTTGGACAGCCTTCACCTAGAAGTAATCTTGCCAACCTTGAAGCAGCCTTCCTTGGAGTAACTTCAAGCTCCCCCTTGAAGTAGCCTCCCTCCCGAAGTAGCTTCCCGTCAAGATAGCCTTCTGAAGTAGTCCAAAGTCCTCCTCTTCACACGAAGAGCTTCACCCTCTTCCTATATGCAGCCTCCTCCCTGGAGTAGCAACGAAGAGTACAAATATTACAAGGAACAAGAAAGAAAATAGGAAAGTACAACTTATCCTTTTAAGCTCAAGGCTTGAATTGCCTATATCAAGCGTATGGATTTTCCTAGCCAAGGTAATAGACTTGTGGATGCTAGGGTTAGGAAAATCTAGCCTATAGGACGAGCTTGAGCTAGATGGAATATGGCCAAGTGATCACAATGCTCAATTGCTTGTAAAAGATTGCTCAAGAGTGCTTAGAAAGAATTCTCAAGTGTAGCAAGGTTAATCCTAGTGTCCTATGGCTTGTCCTATTTATAGGGATAGCCTAAGTATGCTTAAGGACCTTCTAGATAGTTTCTAGGGGGTTCCAAGTGCTCAATTAGCCGTTAGGAATAGATTGGTCGTTTTTACAACGGCTAATTGCTTTAACTCTGCAGATTCTGTCAGAGACCGTCTCGGTCGACAGATGGTCGACCGAGACACCCACTCGGTCGAGCTTTCCTCGACCGACAGGCTCTCTGAGTGCAACGTTCACTTCCAACTGCCAACTAACTCATTTGCTAAGTCTAACGGCTACTTTAGGTCAATTCTCGGTCGAGAAGGTTGTCGACCGAGAGTGTCTCGGTCGAGGAGTGTGTCGACCGAGATTGACTCTGTTTCAATTTATCAATTAAGATACTAAGTGTGTACATGAGTGTGCATAATGTGATCCTATTAGAAGGGATGACTTGTCTAACTATGGTGTGTAGCTAGGGAAGATCCATTGCTTGATTTACATGCAATCTAGGTACTTGTACATTATATAACTGTACAAGTTTTTACAATAGTGATTACATTGCATGAAAATAAAACTATAAACTTATGATCTCCCTAGTTGCTTCGTCATCCACCATACTCCTGCACACTCAAGTAGCTCGTTAGATAAATAAGAATGAAATGTTTGTCATAATCAAAACAAAGGGATTTTATAGATGTCCATTTAGCCAACAGTTTTAACTATGATAAGAAGTTTAAGTGTTCGTTTGCCTTGAGAATTAGGGTTTGAGAAACATAAACCCTAATCGGCCCAAAATAGGGTTTTAATGATACATGAATACAAAATTTGATAAGTATAGTGTCTCAGTAAATGATTTTTAGTATTTTATGTGTAACTCTGATTTACTTCAAATTTGGATATGATTTGGATATATAAAATGTGAACAACATTGGTAAATATCAGAATTTTTGAAGAATGTTCTGACCTGTTTATCGGTCGAGTTTCAAACTCGACCGATCATATTTCCAGATTTATATAGCAGTGTGGTAATTGAATTTTATCTTTTTATTGGTATATCCAATTGATCTCAAATTTTAACTGTGCTTGAAAAACACAGTTTTAGACACTCTGTTAAATTGGCTTAATTTTTGGATGACTTTTGATCTCTACAGTGAGGGTGTCGGTCGAGTTCTGTGCAGGACAAACTCGACCGAATCTGCTGCAGACTGCAATATAGCAGTGCACTGTTCTATTTTTAATTATTTATTGGTAATTTCAAATGATCTCAAATTTTAACTGAAGCTTTATAGATCAATTATAAACAACGTGATAAATTCCCATAATTGTTGGAGAAGGTTTGATCTCTGAAATAAACGAATTACAGTAACTTTTGTATAACTGAATATTCAGCCAATATAATTAAAGTTGAGTGTTGGGTCAATATGCAATTGACCCAAGCAGCTCAAATTGACTTATATGATCGACCACACACACACACAGCTCTCATTCTTCGTCATCCATCCCAGAGAAACGAAAATCTAGAGAGAGAGGGAGAGTTAGGGCTTGAGTGGAGAAAGAGGAGGAATTGCTGACCTAGGGTTTTGCGGTCCAAGGAATGGTGAAATCAAGTAAGTTTGGATCCTTTGCATAGACTTTTATGGTGAATCTTCTCTCTCATGTCAAGATTCCGTCCATGCTCTGATTTGATCCAAGATGATGTCGAAATTCCCTCTTTTCTCACCCTTTCTTCATAATCCCTCATTTTCAAGGTTTCCTAGTTGAATGGAAGAAGAATTGGGAGATTTGCTAGGGATTTGATATGAATTCGAGATTCCCTGAGTTGAGCTGTAGTTTTGAGGTGTTTTCACACCTTAGGGTGAGTGGGTTCTTCCTTTAAACAGTATAATGCACGAAATTTGATTATAGCATCCAAATCCCTAATTGCTTGGTATGTGATTCTAAACCCTGAAATGTCCGTTTAATTTAAGTTGTTGCAATTTGATATGATATGGATTCCTTCTCTGTTTGAATGACTCCTTGATGGTAGATTCACATCAGAAACGTATACAACACACCCTAGAAAGAATGCTTTTCAGATTTATACCATATGATGTAATTAGGGTTTAACCTAATTGAGATATCTCTAGAGTTTCAACCTTATTGAAAAGGACTAGTAAACTTATAAGTGGTTAGGATGTACCTCATGGATTACCTTATTTGAATTTTATCCTTGGTGCATGATATCTCAGTGAATAGCATGGAAACCTAAATTTAGTTCAATTTCCATGGTTTCATACATATATCGATTGTATATGATTTGTTGAAAACAATCTTTATTTAGTGAATGCTATTATCCTATGAAATCCTTATGAGAGCCATGTGACAAGTGAATGAGGTAAATGAAAAGGTGAATGAGGCAAATGAAACCCTAAGGATAGGGTGTTCAATGAATCATGTTATGGTGACATGAAAGGTCTCGATATGAGATGTGGTGATACTTAACTGTTGAATTGTATGTTTCTAGTGCATTTAACTTTATATGCTTGTTCTCTCTGAGTTGATATCTACATACTGCAGGGCTTCTTATATTTCAATACAGAACTCGTAAATTGCAGGTGATGAGATATGACATGCCCTAGAAAGGGATGTTACTGAGACATGGTATATGTTGAATACATGAGCTATGATGTTTTATATGATATGATATGGTAGGCCGTGTGAGCCTTGTGAGAAATGTAAAATGAGTTATGATTTCTATTTTACATGTATCTATAATATTAATGTTAGACTTAGGTGCCCTGAACACCGTAGAACTCCTTCGAGAGATCTGCTTCTTAGGGGTGAAACTCGTGTTGCAACATTAACCGTGCGGAGTCATGGTGGCACGAGGACAGAGAGGCAGTGTTCAACAATAATCCGTGCGGAGTCACGGTGGCACTGGAGAAAATAGGGGTTATTGCGACAAGATCCGTGCGGAGTCATGGAGGTAACCCCGTGAGACTCTCCGCCTGTGTGCTCAGGTTAGAGGAGGAGTCTAGAGCACTCGGAGTAGTGCATTGAGGCCGGAGAGCCTGTGGTCCTGTGGCAGAACAGGGCTGGCGTCAGACTTAGCATTTCCCGGGTGTGTCGCTAAGTCTTGTACGGTGTGGCCGTAGTGCACTGCGAGTCTCTATGCAGAGTACACTGCATAGATCAGGGCATAAGCTAAAATATGATCATATAGGTTCACAGAGTTCCTTATAAATGAAAGAGTTAAGGAAGACTAGAGCATAGTCTTCTAGTAGTTATTCTTTGGATGCAATATTTACATTCTTTGTTATTTCAATTATATTGTTTTAGAACTGCTCAGTGTAGTATTTATTGTTGTTAAATTTCATAACGTTTATTCAAAGTTATACCTGTAATCACATTAGTGCCTTAGACTGTTTCTTTGAAGTACTCATTCACTGAGCGAGTAGGCTCACCCCTCTACTCAAACATTTTAGGGTTAACCGCATGGACTTGAAGATGGTCAGAGCATCAGTGTAGATCTGCTACAAGAGTTAAGTACAAGATTAGTTGAGTCAGTCGGTCCTTGTCACTCTAGGTCCTCAGTAAGAGATAAGAGAGAGAGAGAGTTGTAATTACGATGTGTAATATTGTTCCTCTTTTGATATGTATGCTAATTAGCAAGTTTTATGTGCATAAGGTGTGAGAGACATCATGAATGTTTATACATGTATCTTTACTATTGAAGTCTGATTAGTAAAAGAAATGTTCAGATTCCTTTGTTAAGATGTTATATGGTTCAATGCGGGGAAACAAGAGTTTTAAAGAAAGAAGAAAATAATAAAGGTTAAGGGTGTTCTTTGTTTTACATATAAATCCTATCTTATGCCCTAATCAAATGATTTGAGGAAATTGTGAGATCGGGGTGTCACAGTTCCCGTGCCAAAACCAAAGTTTCAACAGAAACCCCTGTTGCATTCAATGGATGAAGGTGGGTTTAGATCTACACAACAGCCAAGCCAAGATATAGATGGTTGGTTTGACCAACCTTTCTTTCCAATCAACCAGATCTGTTGCTATTCAACATATATAGGTAGAGCTATACTTGCAGGATTTCCGTTTGCTTAATATCATGATTGAATTTTATTTCACAATGCTTATTTTAAAAGACCATATGTATATATACAACTTTAGAAAAGTAGTCCTTCTATTGCTTTCCTATTCTCTACACCTTTAGAAACTCGGAAGTAGAGACATAGCATCTGGGTTCTGGGTAGATATATACATCCAGGCTACACATGCATGGTAAGTTGGAACTAGCTGGAAACAGCTGTTTGGTTTCTGAGTTGCTTGTGAAAATGGGACTGAACCAATATATTTATTCCATTTCCTATCAGAACAACCAAAAGACCTCGACTATATGTGATGATTTCCCCTCGATAGTTGCTCACGCAAGAACAGAGCATGTGGAACAGCTATCAGCTTTCCTAATCATTTTAAGTTGAACAGCAGGGGGTCGAACCGACCCATTCCCTCCACCATTGGATGGTTATGCGGAATATTGAAGTTGTTCCAGAATCCGGAGGAAGTTCTCATAGAAAAGATGCCGAACGTATTAGTACATAGACACAACTACTTCCGTTCAGGAGCATAAAACTCCCGAAGATACTAATATATAATTTCAAATGTAACGGTCAATGCCGCTTAGTTGAGGCAGCATAAAAAACTCGGGGATAGATTGCTTGAACAAATACAAGAGAGTTATGCAAGCGCAGGACAGAGCCCGTGTGTTTACCTCTCTCTCATCCGTGTGTGCGGATTCTCGCGGCAGCAATACACCCCTCCGGAATCCCGTAACTCTGTGGTGCTGGTGCCAGCAGCTATGACCCTGCCCCGTCCGGTGCGTGGGGAGCGATTATCAGTCAGTTGACACTCCTCAGGTTCCCCGTGTGCGGAAGCTGACACACCTGGTGCGGTAAAAGCGGTTCGCACCAAAAGTGGAAGTGAAGCCCGGTAACGTGAGAGAAGAGTGGTAAGGTCTGAATTGCTATGGGTTGAGCTAGATTCGTACGATTTCCAAAAGAAAAGAGATTTGCTGTATAGACCCATATTTCAGACCCTTGTGCTATTTTCCTTCACGCTACCCAACACACGCTTCCCAACTCACGCTGCACACAGCCCAAACGATTTTCCTGGCAAAAAACTTGACTGTTGCTCTTGCAAAAGCAACATGACGTGAGGGAGAGGGGAAGAGAGAGGGGGAGGGGTAGGGGGTGGAGAAAGGGGAGGGGTGATAGAAAGTAGTTGTAGGAGAGAGAAAAAAAAGAAGATACATTTTCATCAATAACTTTTAAACGATAATGAATTTTTAGACAAAATAAACACCGATGGACTCCTCATAAAAAATATTTTACAATAGGACTAAGTTTGATATATTTTGAAAAATAAAATGTACAATCTAAAAAGAAGTGATAATGTGATTATAAAAATAAAAAAAGAGGAGAGAGGAATTTATTCTGCTTATAAATCTCAAATTGTAATGATTTTTTTAATGAAATAAAAACTAATGAGTTACTAACAAAAACGCTTTAAAATAATACTAATGTTGACATACTTTAATAAGTATACCACATAGAATAACATGTTTTATAATATTATAACATGGTATAACACATGATATAAAATAGATTAACATGAGGTAACATATAATTGGAACAAAGATAACATATAATTGGAATAACATGAACATGGATAACATGAATAATATTAAATAATATGAATAACATGGATAATGTGGAATAACATGGATAATATGAAATAACAAAGAATAACATAAAATAATATGGATAACATGGATAAAGTAGAATAATGTGATTCTAAAAAATAAAAAGGAGGAGAGAGAAATTTATTTTGAATATAACTCTCAAATCATAATAAATCTTTTAACGAAATAAAAAAAAAGATTACTAACAAAAATTATTTAACATAAGAATAATGCCCACATACTTTGAGAATGAATTTTTTTACGAAATAAATATAGCACATGGAATAACATAATGTAGCATGTTATAACATAGTATAACACATGGTATAAAATAGATTAACATAAATAACATGGATAATATGGAATAACATGAAATAACATGGAATAATATGGATACCATGGATAGCATGGATAACATTGATAATATGAAATAACATGGAATAACATGAATAACATGGTATAATATGGATAATATGGAATAACATGGATAACATGGGTAATAACATGGCTAACATGGGTGGCATGATAACATAGGAATAACATGAGATAAGATAGAATAACATAAATAACATGTGTTCACAAAAAATATGGATAAAATGAATAAGATGGAATAATATGAAATAATATGGATAATAGAATAACATAAAATTTGACATGGGATAAAATCAAATAACGTACATTTTGACATGTGATAACAAATAATTTGACATGGGACAACATGAGATAAAATTTAACATTTGATAATGTATATTGGACCAGTTGTAACGCATACAGTTAGAATGAAGATGACGTATGACACTACTTCCTCCTATTTTTATATGATCTCTCTATTTAAAAAATTAAACTAAACCAGAATTAGCGTACAATTGAACCAGAGATAACGTATATTTGTAACTTAAAAATTATTTTTGTAACACAGATAATATGAATAACATAAAATTTGACATGAGATAACTTAAAACTATATTTTGAAATATTTTTGTAGCAAATACAACGGTTTTATTTTGCCAAAAAATTGATTTTGGTATGAAAGAAATTAGTAATGATAACTTGTTCTTTTTTCTCTCTCCTACAACCACTCCCTCTAACATTAGTCTTGTTTTAGGTATTTTTTGTAAGGAATTTATACTTTTTATTTCGTCAAAAAAATGATTACAGTTTGAATGAGATTAACAAAAATAACACTTTTCTCTCTCTCTCCTAGAATAGGAGAGAAGTAGTGTGATTTTTTTAATCAAAAGTATACTTTATTGATCTTATTTTAAAGTATTATTTGTAAAGAAGTTAATGGTTTTTATTCCCTAAAACAATATTACAGTTTGAAAGATATTAGTAAAAATACAAAAAATAAGAAGAAAGTAGTGTCATTCATTATTTTTATCTCACTCGTATTATCTCATGTTATCTATATTAGCCTATTTATAGCATGTGTTATATCATATCATAACATGTTACAACATGTTATCCATGTGTTATACTTATTTTGTAAAAGAATTACAGTCAAATTATGTCGATATTAGTCTTATTTTAAAGTATTTATGTTAGTAATCTATTATTTTTTATTTCGTTAAAAAATTCATTAAAGTTTGAGAGTTATAAGTAAAATAAATTTCTCTCTCCTTATTTTACTTTTTACAATCGCATTATACCTCTTCTTTTAGATTGTACTTTTTTTAAAATTTGTCGAACTTGATTAATTTGTTGAATGTGATCTTGTTGAAAAGTATTTTTATAAAGAGTACAACGGTATTTATTTCGTCAAAAAATTCATTATCGTTTTAAAGTTATTGACAAAAATGTGTTCTCTTTTTTCTCTCTCCACTCCTCTCTATCCACTCCCCCTTCCACTCTCTCTCCCTCTTTCTCTCTCATGTTGCAAAAAAAAAACAACAACCCCTCTCTCTGTCCCGTCAGAAAAATAAGAATTGCAGATTTGGTACGATGTAACATGTGACAAGTGGGGGGCTGGTTGGTGGAAGTAAGTGAGGGTGGTGGGGTATAAGTACAAAAGGATAAATGTTCATGACATTTGGGGTCCAGGCTGCTCATTTGGGTATCATTTTCTCATGTAAAAATGTCAAGGTGACGCGTCAGGATCTTTGATGTGGGTTTGCCCCGCGTATGGATTTGTGATTATGTGTGAGGTAGAATTGGACTGTTGGTCATGCCCCCATTCGGGCTGCGTGCAAGACAGACACATTAATGCATCGTTTGGCAAAATAGTCTCCAAATTGACTGTAACATAGACACACTAATGACATCATAAATACAAAATTATTCATAGCACATCATCCCTACCAACATCCGTACCTCCACATCGGGAATGCACAAAGAAGCCATGTTATAATCTATGGATAACATAGGAATAACATTTTTATATGGGTAATAACATTATACTTTTTATATCCATAGATTTTGCCATTCAGAAAGGATTGGCAATCCAATTTGATGCTCGTGCTTCTGTTAAGGCATTCCTGTAATATGCTCTTTGTACTTAATTTATGCATGCTCAAATGATACTTTTAGCACTGTGCGACACGACTCTTTAGGTGGAAAAATTGTTAATAAATTTTGCACCACTTTACATGTGTGCAACCGCCATAAAGCAATCGTTGAAATAAAGCAATTGCATGCCATATATTTACATTTATTACTCCCACAAACAAAACAACAGATTTGAAAATTTAAAATATTTTTTTCAAACTCCCTCCATCTTTTAGCAGGATACAAATCCAACCATCGTACACATTTATACACGTTTCATGGTTAAGCCATAATCAGCACTTAAATATATAAAACGTAATGCAAAAAAAGTATTAGCAAACGTATTATATATAAACTAACACAACTTGTACAGTAAGAGGTTCATTTGACTAGCAAAATAAAATACAAAGTTGGTTGTTTATTATGTTTATGTAATTTTTTTATTCATTGTATATATGTGGAAATCATTATATCATTTTATTTAAGAACAAAAAATTAACAAAACAACAACTTCATGCTAAAAAAATATTTCATAGGGTCATTGTTATAACATTTTATAATTTAAATCAATACATAAATGCATTCAAGGTAGTACTAAGTAGTTAATCATATTCAAAGCAGTACCATAATATAACAATAAGTAGACTTCAAATAAAAGAGCTTGGTACGACTTACACAATGATACCATATAAAAAATCTACAATTAGCACCCTTGCATGCTTTTTTTAGCATAGTCGACACAAATCTCTAGGCAATATAACTACATGGTTGCATGCATGTCGTTGCCGCAATAAAGTAATGTTGCCACCCAATCACCTACCACCAACTAATTGCATTAAATTTCTCGACAAAAATTTCAAATTAAAATTTTGTTTGTTTCCCTCCAATTTCTCTTTTCACCGCTCACAATCATATTTTTACACATTTCACATCGAAGTTTAAAATTTGTACTCAAATATGTTCAACACGATGCAAAATCTATTAACAACCAGACTTAAAATAAACTAGCAAAGTATGTCACATTTTGAAAAATATTGTCTATTTATTTTTCATACATTCTTTAATTAGTATATAGAAAAAATTGTAAATGATAAGTGATCATATTTTATCAAAATATGTGTGCCATGTATGTTCATATGGTAATGATAGTTCCATGTACGATACTAACTAATATTCATGGTATGACAAAAGAATATCAGCTACAATATTTAATATAAACTAAAAAATTGCTTACAGACGGAGATATTCCACAAGTATAAAAATATAATATAAGATATAATGACTATTCATCATTTTTCATATAATTTATACTATATACACATAATCTGACATTATTATTTATAAGCTCACATTCCTTAACACGAACAAAACTTATCGAGCTTACATTCTACAACTTTATTACACATATGAATAGTTTTTATACATAACACTGAAAAAATATATGTACTACAATGATGTATATATATATATATAGAGAGAGAGAGAGAGAGAGTAGCGATCCAGTGAGAAACATATCTGGTGAGAGCATGAGAGGTATTTGAATAACTCTCCACATAGATCAATTTTTCATAATCCAACCGTACAGATTACAAGTATACATTAATATGTATCTTCCTATAAAATTTTATCACCATCTAATTTGTAGATCATTCACAACAACCAAATATTTTCCAATGCTCTATATTGAATTTCAAGCTGACGATTGGATGTCAAAAGTGTATATTGTACATATGGACATATAAACAATGTTTGATTGCAATGAATTTTTGTGACAAGGTAAATGAAATGATGCTTTTTCCATCTATATAGTTGGATTTAAAAAAATAGTTACTTATTTGTAGTTATTCAAATGTCTCTCATGCTCTCACCGTAGGATGTTTCTCACTGGATATATGTATATATATACTAGTTAACACACACTTGCACATGCACGTGCCCCATTGAATGTGTTTATTTTATATTAAATAATTAAAAAATAAAATTTGCTAAAAGGATAATGGTAATTCTCATAACTGTTTTGTAGAAAATTTGGAAATATATTATTTATTGACTCTAAAATGCACATTTGAAGGAAGGAATGTGACAAAGAAGTTGAGAGGTTTGCGGCAACTGATTTTATCATGAAAGAAAAAAAATAGAGCAAATATAAAAAATTGAGAAAAATTGTGAGAAGAGAGAGAATCAAGGAGAGCGCAGTATGAACTCACTCTTTTTATAATAGTGTATATATATATATATATATATATATATTACAAGCCTCAGCGACCAACTAATCTCCATGTCCCACCTCTTCCTCTTCACAGTAGGGACCATTGAGCATGATGATGTTGATTGCGTAGTGGTGTGGTCGCCACAACGGGTTATAGGGGTTCTATTGTGGGCATGTTGACGGTATTGGCACAGATGTGGCGGCAGCGTAGGCACAAATGCGATGGCAGCATGGGCGCAAGAGCGGTAGAATGGGTGTCGGTGTTGCGGTGGTGTGAGCGCAAGCACGACATCTTAGGCGTGAGTGTGGGAGGAGTGGTGTAGATGTGATGGCAGCAAGAGCACGAGAATGATGGACTGTAGGCGGCTCGGGAGTGGTTGTGTGCATATGTGGCATGGGCGTGGCGGCGGTCATGGCACGGCGAGGGCTGGGCATGGATAGGGAGCAGCCTTGGCGTGCGTCGGGTTGGGCAAGATGATGCTCACGGCGGTGGACAGAGAGCGGCGGCGGAAGCCCCCGCTTGATGATGGTCTGGAGTGGGAGAGACCACCGCTAAAAGAGGGAGAAGTGGGTGTGGGGTTGTAACACCTGAGCCCACTATCACCCATCCTAGTACTACTCTGTCTAAGTGTGCTTAAACACAGAGTTCTTAGTTATGGGCTCCCTAAAATGGAGGAGCACATTGGTGATATAGGTAGTCTAATCATTCCTTTTAGGATCATTTTATCTGAAGTTTCAACACGTTACATGAGTGATTTATATAGCCCAGGTGACTGATTGTTGTCTCGCACTGTGCTTATTTTTGTCTAGGATTGTGTGAGTGTGTCTCTTCAGTGTCATCTGTGGACGATTGGATTTAATGCCTATCGCAGGTATGGAGACTCAGGTGTAAAGGTTGGTGTAAAGAGTGTGGTGTATATCAATACTCATCAAAAATTCATATGTGGGGTAAACCCATGTCAAAGACCCCAGCGCATCACCTTGACATTTTCACGTTAGGAAATCATGGCCAATCTACTGGGTTGGGTTTTGTAAGGCTAAACCCAATGCGCATGTACACTCAACTCAAACCTTATTATTGTGCTCTAACGTTACTGGTTTTTTTGTAACATTGTTGGGCGGTGAGAAATGAGTGCTTGGTAAAGTTTATCAATCGCTCCAGAGAGAAAATATGATGTTAAAATGAAAGCACGAGTAGTCATGTAGTTGGCAACATGATTGGTAGCGATTGACCCACTATCGTGATTGCCCATCGCTGCTCGAGCAATCATCATAGTTTTGTCAAATGAAGCATTATGTGAGATGACATCTAGCAGGAATAACTAAAGTTGTATTTGGTGTGTGGTGGATCATGGAGAGGGGAATGATGAGAAAATAAAAAAGGTTGTTTGGCTGTGATGGTGAGGGGGAAATATTCCATTGAAAATTCATGGAAAATTCTCGCATTTTTTGTTCCCATGAAAAAGTATGGTGAATCATGGTGAAATTTTATCTTTTAAGAATTTTGATTTTTCATTAATTATTTAGACACATGAAAATTTCTACCATATTATTCCTCTCTAGGAAACCCTTTTTTCCCTCCAAGATTTTCTCACCAAAAAGTTTTAGTTTCCCATAAAAACATATTTCTTTCTTAATACAATTTCTCTATCTTACTTCTCCAAGCAAAATTTTCTCCCACTAAAATTTTATTTATTTTTTCAATGTATCCTTTCCAACTAAAATTATTTCTTTCTTTTTAAAAAAATTTCTTATAAGAATACAGTTCACTTTAAATTACAGTTTTTGTCAAAAAATTATGCTCCCTCCATAGATTTTTTTCCTCCAAGTAAAGAACCACCTTCCAAATAAATTTCCTACCAAAAATTTGTTTTCTAGCTAAACTTTTGTTTATATCCAAATAAATAATATTATTCTAAAATTATGACACTTTAAGAAATAATTTAATAACAAAAAATTAGTTACTTCTAATAGAATACATTTTTCACTAAGACTTTTCCCTACAAGACAAAGTTTCTCACTAAATTATTTATATCCAAACAAGTAGTGGTATTTTCTCATACAAACGCAAGTAATGAACTGATTCTATGTCGTTATATTTTCCATTATCAAAAATACCGTAGAGATACAGAAAATCGATTCCTCTTGAAGGAATGTCATTAAAAAAATCCATCCAAGGAAAAGTTTCTTGCCAAATTACTTTCTCTTTAGTAGTGATAGATTTTTATATAATTTAATAGTTCATACTCACAATACAATTTGATGATACCCATAACAAATTTGATGATAGAATGATTTTTAAATTAATGTCAAAAAATAATTTTCTTTGAGTTTGTCTCAAATTCAATTGATACAGTTTATACTTGTATGAGGTGTTTTTATTAAAAACTCCCACTCCATCCCCGTACCCATGTAACAAATAACACATTTTCAGTATTTTCACATCCCTTTCACCTTCACCATGCAGGTATCGTCAAACAACAATTTGAAATAATTTTCCCTTTTATGTCATAGTCACCATAACTGTCACCATCTATTTGTCACCACATACCAAATGCATCCTAACTGTTAAGTATATAAGTCTGTCTATACTCTTGTTTATTGGGATTAATCCCACATTGTGTGTATGGGTATTGGTAGCCACCCATAGTCCTATATGAAGGCTATCCCTCTTATCATAACACAAAATATATTCTCCATCTTCTCTCTAGAAAAATGGTATTAAAGTGCCTTGTCCTTTACTAGAAAGAAGTAGCCAAGTTCTCTAGGCGGTGACGTTATCTTCTCTGTCATTCTCACCAAAAGCTTCTTCTCTATGATGGAATTCAAGTTTCCATAGAATTCATCGCCATGGAAACATATCTATGGTGGACATCATCTCCACTCAGATGCATATATTCTTCGACCACTATTCCACAAAGCTCACATTTGTGGCAACATATCTCTATTGAAAACTATATCCATTCGAATTCACATCTTCTCCAACCAAATTTCCACAGAAATCATAATATCCATGGTGGAAATCATGTTCATCGGATCCATCTCTATGGAAATCATCTCCACTCTAGTCACTTCATTCTAGTGTACTATATGTGCATGAATAGATCTAAAAGATCCCTAGATCTAGAGTCATCTCCACTACTATCGATCTAAGGTGCTTTTATCAGTCCAACAACATGTCATGTTGCAACCTGCTGCACTATATCATGGGAGATGAAAAGCCTTCATAGCCTATGTCCACACATCTTCTTGTCTAGAACTTCATCGTCACTTCAAGCAAACTAGATGGATGCAACTTCAATCAGTGGAGTCACAAGATCACTATGTGGTTTAAAGGTCAGGGGAAAGGTAATCATGGAGCCTCATATTGCTGATATCACAAACAACCTAATTGACTGAAAATCATTTTTGGTTCATCTCCAACTGATGTACTTCAACAACATCTCTTAGATGTATGACATGACAGTTGAGATTTAGAATCTTCATTAGGAGGAGAAGAGTCTAGAGTAATATTTTATAGAGGTTACTTGCATCATAGATGATCTATATAGTCTCCTTCCTATCTCCATAGGTCTTGTCAAACTCCAAAAGCAGCAAGATTAGATGGATGACATCAAGTTTGTTGATGGATATTTGCGAGGGATATGACGAAGTAGATAGATCTTCCCACCTTTGCAGAAGCATATTGACGTGTCCCCAGAGCCTTCCTCGTGCAAAACTCTTCAGTCAATCATATCACATATTCTTCTGTGTAAGACCCCTGACCTAGATTTTGTTTGATCTTTCTTGATTATCATAATAAGATGCTTCAGACCTTAATCTGATCTTGTGATGTACCTTAATAACATGTGAAATGTTTATGTTTTTAGTTTGGTCCAATTTGAATGTTGTTTGAGCTAGTTATTCTATATGTGTGGGGCATAATTTTAATTTGTCACATGTTTGATGTGCCTCATATGTCTTAGAATCATGATGGAGAGAGTGGTGCATAGGGGTGCCTTGTTGTACCTTGGTTGACGAGGTGGCATCATGTGTAGAAGTTAGAGTTTTGCATGGATGCCTAGTTTGATGTTGACCATGGATGTTGACCCCTTGGTGTGTGATGACCGATGTGCTTTCCTTTGATCTTGTTTGTAGCATTCAAATATGTTTTGGGTGTACCCTTTTTTCTTTGCGGTCTAAGAGCTTTAAACCCTCTCCTTGGTTTCTACGGAATTTAGGGTTTGGTCTTTTGGTCGCTATGTTTCTTGGTCACCATGGTGATAGCGGTCGCTACCCTTTGTTAGGTCGCTATGTTTTGTTTCAACCAAAGTGTTTTGTGGAGAAATATGGTCGCTATCTTACCTTGATCTTATCACCTTTGATGCATGCATGTCCTTAGAGCTTGCATGGTCGAGTTTTGAGGGACAAGTGGCACTAGTGGCTTGACACCTAACCCCCTTACCTATCTCGTACCCTTGGGTATATATACCCTTCTCTTTGCATGAAAGTGATCTCTTTACACCCTCTTATAATCCTTAGATCTAGTCCCTCTTTGGTTCTTGGTGGAGAAGGAGGCACCAAAGTTGAAGAAGGTGGTCGTTTCCCCCTTGAATGTGTGATCTATGGTGGAAGCAACTCTCCTTTGGTGATTCTTTAGTGTTCCTTGATCTTAGTAAGTGATCTATCCTTCTTGGTTTCATTTTCTTACAAACCCTACCTCTCTTTATTCTCTTGGTTGAATCCATGGGTTACCATGGTAGTGCCTCTTGAGTAACTTCTCTCTGTGTGGTCAAATCCATGGTTTTCCCATGGTAGTACCTAAGTGAGATGAAGATCTCCTCTCTTCCCTTTCTTTGTGGCCGATGTTTTGTGCTCTCTTCCTTGAGCTTTCTTTGTACCTAGGATTCTTCCTGTTCCTTTGAGGTGATGCCAGTGTGGTCAAGGAGTTGAGTCAAGCTTGGGCTTTCTCTCTCTTTCTTGGATCTTTCTTGCTGTTTGGAGTCTCTACATCATAATCAAAGGTGAGTTATATAACTTTCCCCTCAATTATTGTTGCACTCATCTTGCATGTTAATGATTTACACTAAAACCATTATTATAAGTAGTTTGGTGTTGAAATCTATGTTCTAGGGTTTAGTTTTCATGATGATCTTGAGTAAATAATCTCCCTTTCTAAGCCTTAATCTATGTGGCCGAATTCTTGCTTGAGGGTGGAAGTGGTGATTCTTTCAAGCATGATCTTAACCTTGGTTTCCTTCCTCATAATCGGGGTTTTTTTCTTGTGCATAAATATGGAGGTTTGGTTCTTGCATGCAAGTACTTAAGGTTTGGCTTTCTCTCTCATATCATGATTCTTATGATATTCCTAGTGATTATCATAATTAGGGTTTTGGTTTTCATCTCTTTCATGTGGTTTACACCTTGATCACTTTTTGAATTCTTGAAGATGAACCATCTGTTTTGGTGCCTACGTTGTTTTGACTTCTAGGTCACTATGGTTGAGCCATGTGGTTCAATGTGGTTTCTTCATGTGGTCACTACATTTCTATAATTTCATGGTTGCTCGGAGTGGTTGGGATAGTTTCTTTCAAGAGGTCGCTTTGCTTGGAACACCCTAGAGGTCCCTATGTTTGGAGTTTGGAAGTGTCTCTATGTTGAGGTGTTGTTTGTGGTTGCTATGACCTTGGTGGTCTCTATGGTGAACCCTAACCCTAACGCTCGCTAGGGAAACTAACCCTAACGGCCGCTAGGGCAACCAACCCTAATGGTCGCTAAAGGATCCCAACCCACATGGTCGCTAGGGTACCTAACCCTAATAGGTCGCTAGAGATGATTACACCTTACACGGTCGCTATGTTTCCCTAGTTTCATGAATGCTAGTTTATCAGAACGATCGTTAATCTAATGGGTTCCAAGAGTGTGTGAGGATGGTAAAAATTAGGGTTAAATTATAATTGTTGTTGTGAAACCCTAAATTGGTTAGTTATGAAAAAACCTAAACCTAAGTTTGAGTACATGGTGTTAATGATTAGCTCATTTGAGTAATTAGTATAATGATGAAATACTTTCTCTCTCCTACATGTGGTAATCCTAATTTGCTATTGAATAAGCATCATGGCTAATGTTTGTTTGTAATAATACTTATGTGACACATGTGTGGTGATTATGAGCCTGGATGAGGCATGGAGAGATATTGATGTTTTGCAAGAACAATTTGAATGGTCTTTTGACCTTGGCACTGGCTTTATGCCCTAGTTGAGATGATATTCTCTGTGTGTTGTGATAAGGGATTAGTATCCCATGGTGATGGTTGTGTATGGCATTGAAACATTATCAAGTGGTGATGTGATAAGTTTATTTCTTATACATTTTATAAATTCTGAAGTTGCAATATACCCTTATCTTTGTAAAATATTTTTAGGGCTTGTATGTAACTTGATTGATCAATATAAAAGATCCCTAATTGGCTTAATTGATCAAGTGAAACTCTAATCATGTAGTGCCATGTGCCATAGATTCATCCCAGTTTCATAACTTGTTGGATTGTGAAATGAGTCTTCCTAAGAGAAACTCGGAGTGCATACTTTCATACTTTTGAGTATGCAAGGTGCAAGTGACTATGTGCCCTTGTCATCTTGACCCCAATTGTTTGAGAACAGCTACGGTCGCGTCTTGGTTATTATATACGTGTGAGATGTGATTGGAGGACAATTGCTATTGTACCTCAGTGATTGGGTTATATATTCTGGTTTCTAGGGTCGTGACTTGTACTAAGGTGGGCTAGGTGTTTCCAGTTAGACTATATGTCATTGTTGGTAGTTTGACTGATATGTCACTGCATTACAGGCTTGTACTGACTGAGTAGTTCCGATGAAGATCTTGAAGTCTGGGTCTTCCTTGATTTTGTATAGAACTAATTGTGACCAAGCGATGGTCAGTTGGAGTTTGGGAGGTACTCATCAAATTCCCCAGGGCTTAATAAAAGATGTAATACAACCTTGTAGTATATTTGTATAGGGTTAAACATGCTTCACATTGGATGTTACCCTTACCTTGTTTCTTTTATTGCTTAGTTGTAATATAATGTGGTAAGAGAAATCAATTGTTATACATATTTTTCATATTCCTTCCAAATACATAACATGTTCTACTTATCTATTGTAGTTGCTTAATCTGTTTAGTCTGTGTAATCAATTTTTAAATTATTCATTTAGCTCGATCAACTCATCTTGTTTAATAATGTTATATCCTGCTTAAGCATAATCTGTGTTTCAATAGTTGTTGGTGGAGAGTTATATCTCTCGTTGGGACATGGGTCTCACCCTTGTGGTTTGCCACATCTTTTTAGGTGGTTCTCAGTGACGTAGTAGAGATCATGTTGTTAAGGAAGAGTAGCTTGGAGATCAATGAACGCAGAAGGTTGGATAAGCTACTAGTGTTGTAGTAGAGTCATATGTGTCATCCATGTACTCTCAAGTCCAGGAGGGTTGTGTTTTGTAGAAATGTGAATCTTGAAACATGTTTTGGCAGTATGCCTTGGTTGTGTATATGTCTTGTACATGTGAACATGTTATCTTTTGTAATAGGTGAGTGGTAGTTAGCCACTATATAGATGTAAGTGCATGTCCTGATATGTTATATGGTACAGTTTGTGAATCTTGATGTGATATGTTCCGCACATAATGGTTATATGAGATCGGTTTTAATTTACCATGTTTGTGGGGATGTTCTTGTTTAGCTATTAATCAGACGCTTTGGTTTTGAGTTATCTCAGTCGTATGGCATCGGTGCGCCACCATTTGGTTGGTATCAGAGCTCTAGGTTTGTTGAGTCTATAGGGACATAGGACTAGGGTTTATGTCTATTCTTGCATTGTCTAATATATGTGATTGCAACTTTTGCTTATGCAAAATAAGAAGATATGCCTAGAGAACATGAAGAATATGCTTAGAGTAGTGTGGCTACACCAGGAGGTGGTGCTGGGAGGTAGGCCAAAGTAGATAGAGTGCTTGAAGTGCCTTAGTTTGACCCAACAACTATGGACAATTCCCCTTTACATTCCATGTTTGGACAGTTTAAGGACATGATTTCACATATGTTAGATAGAGTGCACATACCTCAAATGAGGGCAGTGGTCCCCAATGCGGAATCCCTAGAATCTGGGATGACTTTCGAGAGGTTGATGTGTGTGAGGTCGATCGAGTATGTGGGTATGGCAGACCCAACATATGTGGACGTATAGCTGACAGAGGTAGAGAAGGACTTTAAGATCCTCAGTATCCCAGAAGAGGATAAGGTGAAACACGTAGTGTACTTACTGAAGGGTAGCGCTGGCCATTGGTGGGCCATTGAGGAGGAGAAGAGGCTTGGTGTAGCGACTAGTTGGGAAGACCTTTGGAGGGAGTTCATGAGCCGATACTTCCCGAAGATGTACCTTGACGAGAATATCTCACAGTTTGAGAAGATCTGATAGGGATTGATGATGATCAATGAGTATGAGGCCAAGTTCATAGAGTTGTTGAGGTTTAGTCCTCACATGGTAGTGACAGATAAGGAGAGGATCTGACTGTTTAACAAGGGTTTAAGTAAGGAGTTGGCAATGGCGGTATCTGCCTTGGAGAATAGGGAGTGGTTTTCTACCTTTATTGAGTCCGTGAGATGGATAGAGCAGTTAGCTGTGGAGAAGCGTGAGGCTAACATTGTGAAGAGGTCAACTTGGTTTCAGGGGTAGTCTTCTGGAGGCTTCAAGTAGCCTAGGTTTTCATCCCCTCAATCGTAGTAGAGAGTTTGATGAGGCAAGGGTGTGAGGCTTTCTTGGAATGTGTAGTGGATACCAAGGTGAGGAGTCTGAGTATCCAGTAGGTACCTGATGTTTGAGAGTTTGAGGGTGTGTTCCCTGATGAGTTTCCCAAAGTTCCCCCTCCTAGAGATATTAATTTTAATATCAATCTGGTCCCTAGTATACAGCTAATAGCGCAGTCATCGTACATGATGGCGCCAACAGAGACGCAGGGGTTGAAGAAGCAGTAGCAAGAGCTATTAGAGAAGGGCTTTATCAGGTTGAGCACTTCCCCTTGGGGTTCTCCTCTGTTGTTCGTGAAGAAGGATAGTTCCATGAGGTTGTGCATAGATTACCGACAACTGAATAAAGTGACAATCAAGAACAAGTACATGTTGTCGGGGATAGATGATATGTTTGATCAGTTGAGAGGTGTCGTTGTGTTTTCAAAGATTGATATGAAGTCGAGTTACCATAATTTTAGGATCAAGGTGGATGAAATACCTAAGTCTACATTTAGGACTCGGTATGGTCACTTTGAGTTTGTGGTCATGCCCTGTTTGGGCTAACCAATGCACTAGAAACATTCATGGACCTAATGAACAGGGTGTTCCGGCCTTATCTAGATCAATTTGTGGTTGTGTTCATCGATGACATATTGATATACTCCAGAGACAACCAACAACATGAGCAACGTCTACACCTAGTGTTGACGTTGTTGCGGCAGCACAAGTTGTACGCTAAGTTCAACAAGTGCGAGTTTTGGTCAAAAGAGGTGTCTTTTCTTGGGCATGTGATATCTACTGAAGTTGTTCATGTGGATCCTAAGAAGGTACAATCAGTGTTAGAGTGGGAGCAGTCTAAGACGTCGACGAAGGTTCACAGTTTCCTAGGCTTGGCAGGCTACTACAGGAGGTTTATCAAGAACTTCAATGTTGTGGTGTTACCCCTAACCAAGCTGACGAGGAAAGGTGTACCTTTTTCCTGGGATGACAAGTGTCAAAGTTCTTTCCAACTTTTAAAGGAGAAGTTGACCAGTGCACCGATGTTAGTTCTGCCAAAGCAAGGGAATGGTTATATCATCTTCTATGATGCGTCGGAGAATGGCTTGGGATGCGTGCTGATGTAGGATAAGAACATGATTTCTTTTGCTTCACGACATCTTAAGAAACACGAGAAGAACTACCTGACACGTGATCAGGAACTTGCAGTTGTGGTCCGTGCTTTGAAGATTTAGAGACACTACCTTTATGGAGAGAAGTGTCAGATCTTCACCAACCACAAGAACCATCAGTATATCTTCTCTAAGTAGGAATTAAACATATGATAGAGACGTTGGATGGATTTGATCAAAGATTATGATTTCACCATAGACAATCATATAGGGAAGGCTAACACGGTGGCAGATGCCTTAAGTAGGAAGTCTTCTTAGTCATCATCTGTTGATAAGGCACAATTGTGTTCTTTGGTATGCCACAAGTGGGACATGTTGGTGTCATTACATCAGATGAACATCAACTTACAAGTTTCCTTGTTGGTGCAGTTGCAAGTAAAGCCTATATTGAGGCAGTAGATTAGAGATGTGCAGTGGGATGATACTGTGATACAACATATCCAATCATAGTTTGGCATCAAGAAGCATGAAGGCTTCCATGATACAAAGGATATGACAATTTGTTTCCATGGCAGGGTGGTAGTTCATGATGTTGATGGTCTATGGAAGATGGTTTTAGAGGAGGATCACTCTTTAATGTATGTGATGCATTTAGGTAGTACCAAGATGTATCGTAACTTGAAGGGAATGTATTGGTGGCCTAGCTTGAATCGTGATGTGGCGGAGTTCGTGGCAAGGTGTCATGTATCTCAGCAGGTCAAGGCCAAACATCAGAAGCCTACACATACGTTTCAACTGTTTCCTATCCTATACTGAAAATGGGATAATATCATGATAGACTTTGTGGTTGGTCTTCCTATGACAGCCAAAGGGCATGATTCCATCTAGGTGATAGTGGACAAGTTGATCAAGTCAATGCACTTCCTTCCTATAAAGACAATGTATACAATGGATAAGTTGGCACAAGTGTTTGTTTATGAGATAGTATGTATGGATGGTATCTTGGTGATGATAGTGTCAGGCAGAGGTTCTCAGTTTTCTAGTCATTTTATGGAGCGTCTGCACACAACTACGGGAACACTATTGAGGTTTAGTACAACATTTCACCCACATACAGATGGTCAGTTAGAGAGGACCATTCAAATTTTGGAAGATCTATTAGAGCCTATGTTTTGTAGTTTTTGGACAATTGGGATGTGTACCTTAGCTTGAGAGAATTTTCTTATAATAACCGTTACCAGAGGAGTATCAACATGGTATGAGGCTTTGTATGGGAGGCGTTGTAGGTCTTTGCTTTGTTGGTATGAGATTGACGAGTATCATATTGTGGGCCCTGAGCTTGTACAGTAGACAACGAATAAGATCAAAGTGATACAACAAAAGTCTTATGTCGATAATCGTCGCAGACCCCTAGAGTTCCAAGTGGGAGATAGGGTGTATCTCAAGGTGTAAATAGTGGGACCTGACAGTGGTCCCACTCAATGGGTATAATCAACAAGCCATGTATTGGTTAAGTAGTGGAAAACATAACTATTTACAGAGTTACAAAATGTACCATATACATATGTTTCTCACCCTAAGACTGTTACACAAAATAAAAAATACTACATATAATTCCACAAAAACCCCAGTTGCAGAGGGAAACCTGGCCATTTCAACCTATCCTCAAGCCATCTTCATGTACACTATCTCCATATGTCCATGTACTTCAAAACACCTATAGTTGGGTAGTTTTGAGAACAACCTAGAAAATACATAAAAATGATATGTGTCAGTTAAAACTGGTATATGTGCACAAAAGAAATATTTAGATATCATACGAACTTTTAGTACCAAAAGAGGATGTTCCTTCAAGAGAGGGCTAATTGGATTTAGGTAAGTTCTAAAAGAAGTGTTCAATAAAAGAATGAGGCATAAATATAAGAGTGCCAAATGATATAAATAAAGTTCTTGCCATTTAACATTTCACAATCCATAAAGTAAAACAATTTGCATGCAATTTAGTATAGACTAAGTCTACCTATGTAGGGACAAGTCACCACTGAGCCTTTGGCCTAAAAGTAGGCGGAACAGACGCACCCAGGGAAGAAATAGACGCACCCAAATATACATAATACAGTTGAAAACAGACGCACCCAAATATACAACATAGGCACACCCCGGATGGAAACAAACACGTCCTAATGGTTATGCATAAGCATCTACAATAGATAACTAGTCTAATACAATGCACGCATAATAGAGTGGCAAGCTAATCTTGGTTCAGTCATAAACACATTTCATGAGACATTTAGCACAATAAAAGATAGCATGGCATTAGGGTTTACAAACCCAATTAATAAGAATGATAAAATATTCAATTGAGTCAAAAAGAAAGCTTATACAAAAGAATGCCTCATTATAGGAATAATGGTTTTCTACTCATTTAAAATGCCCAAAGTAATAGGGAGTTGCACATACCTCATGCGACTAGAAGCTAACTCTAACAAGGTACTTTTGTTGACTATTGTCACCTCCTCCTAGGAGCATATTTATTATATGTTAGTCAAAACAAATCAAATCTTATGTATTCATTATCAACATATCTATATCTATATTGTCCTATGTATGTACCTATGTAGGTTTTATTTTTATTTGTGATAACCACAACGAAGTATTTCTATTATTCTCACTCAAATCAAATCATTTTGTATGTCCCATGTTACTTTAATTACCATGAAGATCCAAAATCATATAAGAATCGGTCTTGCCAAAGAGTATTTTAGTTTATCATCATAAATAAATACACTACAATTATCCTTATGCATTAATATTAAAGAACACTATTGATTGCTTGCATCAATACTCTTCTCCATTTGTGCGTGTCTACCAATATACTATTCTCGATTTGTGTGTCTACAAACATATTTTAATAATAGGTGTACTGGTCAGATACATAAATATGGCCAAGTTTTAGATTCCAACATTCTGCTTACATATATGTCAACTTAGCATGTGATACAAGTAGTTTTCTGGATTGACTAATCAATTGGGTTATTAAAAACATTCAGATTATGAGCATGAGTTACGATAACAGTTGGTCGCTAGCTAATACTTAGTAACCAAGGACGCTGCTACTAACCTTCATCGACGGGGTTTCCACTGAACTATATACACGTCTAAAATAGGCCCAAGCATAGAACTTCAAACTCTATCACTGAGTTCTATTTCCTCATATATGAGGTACCTGTGAGCACCAGGTCGATAGTTTCAGGAGTTAATCCTCCAAATGAAGAACTAACCTTGGAACGTTTTCCTTTCACATCTTCTGTGAGGAAGTATGGGCGTGCAAGGCAAGCAGTAGTAGTGATTAGACGAGCAGGCGACAATGAAGGGATTGGATATGTGGAAGAGGAACTGCTGCAAGCCTAGTCTGACCCGGGAGGCTTAGAAAGAACTGGCAAGGCTGGTCAGAAAACCTCCGAGCTTTAATTCCTTAGCTAAGGGTAGTGAAGGAGGTGAGTCGAGGTCAGCGCTAGAGGTGGCAGGAATGAGTGGGGCAGCTAGGTTCTTCTCTGAAGACGGATATGATTCATGGAGAAGCCAATGACCTGAGGGCAGTTAGTTGCAGAGCCATGGGGGCTTTCGAGCAGAACAAGATGGTGGCTATGTGTACTTCTATGAGACAGCCGTCACCAATCTATCTGCTAAAGGAGGTGGTCTTGGTGGGAGAGGGGGAGGACTCTCTAGGGTAGAGGATGACCTGAGTGTACTCATTGTGACAAAAAGGGTTACTTGGAGGATATGTGCTACTCCATTCATGATTTCCCATCCCGGTCTCCTACTCCTACTTTCAATCTTACAACCATTAAAGAATCTACTGAGAAAACTTCTCATCAAATCTAGATGAGTGATGAAGAACTTAATCAACTCTTTCATATCTGGGCATGCCAACAAGCATCCTCATCTATTACTTCATATGTTCAGATGTCAGGCATGTCCAATTCTTCTACAACCTGCATATCTCGATCCCAAAACATAGGTTTGTCATCCTGAATACTCGATTCGGGTGCAACATAACATGTTAGATGTATACCCAATCTTATTTCTAATATGTCCACCACACCACAGGAGGTAGTACCTCTAAAGTCACCATTGTGAATGGATCTTCAGTTATCCTTCAGGACACGGGGACCATCTCGCCCATTCCTCATATTATCCTGACATCCACCCTTTTATTCCTTCCTTACCATTCAATTTATTGTATGTTACTTAATTAACCCATACTCTTCATGCCTCCATCACTTTTGAACCCGATCAATGTTTTACATGGGACCTTTAGATGAAGGTGGTGATTAGTGGAGGGTATGAGTAAGCCAGTCTCTACTATCTAGAATGAGCTCCGAAGGCTTGTATGGTTGCGTCTCTGTTATAACATCAAATTTTGCTTTTATTGATTGAAATGCAATCTTGTAAATAAAAGGAATTTGAATGGGAAAATTATATGCTTTATTTTCAAAGAATGGATTATTTTGCAAAATTTCCCTTGGATGCATAATTTTGTGGTTTATTATATTTTTAATACATCCAATAATGATAAGAGGGAAAAGAGAAAAAAGAAATCCTATAATTAGTAAAGAAGAAATAAAAGATAATTGTGTGCATATATGAGAATAATGTAGAATTCTCTAGGAAGTGTCATGGATGACCACTATTATTTAGTTTTCGTTTCCACATGGTTTCTAATAAAAAAAGAGATAAAAAATAAAGAAAATAGAAAAGAAAGAAAGAGAAAAGATGAATTTTAAATGCATAATATATGCTTTAAAAGTTGATAACATGCATATGAAGAAAAGTCTCATTTCTATTCAAATTTTGGTCCCAATCGTTGCTCACAATTAGATAAAGTCATTTAAGATTTTCCCTTAAAATTTGAGAGAAAAAGGATAAAATATGAGAGAGTTATGAATTAAATGGGTTTTCCTAAAGCGAGAGGGATACGGTAGTACTTGCATTAAACGTAACATTATTTTTTTTAAAAAGGAAATAAGGTGGGCGGCCCTCTAATAAGGGCACACACCCTGGAGATCGTGGATCTAAAGATTGATGGCCCAACCGTCGTCTTCTACTTAGCGATGAAAAGGGGAAACCAAATTTACAATAAAACGAATTCATCTCTTCCTCTCTGCTCCCTAAATGTTTTCCCACGAAATAAAGTCCAACAAACTCAGGGAGAGAAGATGAACATGACAAGCCATTGCAAGGTTGTTACTTTGCCATATCGGCAAAGTACCCAATCTGCCTAAAACTTGGGGTTTTAGGGCAAAGAAATATTGACCTTTCCCACACCCCACATGCCTATATAAGGCAGTAGGAAGTTTTCCCTAGACTCGTTGTTCCTTCCTCTCCCCTCAATTGCTCCAGTTTCCCTCAGCCCCACACCAACGACCAAGTCATCCCCTTCGGTAGAATCTCAGGACTGTGGAAGGTAGGAGGCGAGGAATTGGACCCCTCTGAACAGAGAGGATGGTTCTATAATGAAGGCCGCATGACGATGGGCCTTTCTCGATCTTCAGATCAATAAAGAAATGGGTGTTTACTCATCTTGCTATAAGTTCCATCATTGTAGTTTAATGGCAAGTTTCCACCATCAAGCTTATTCCTCCTAAGACCCTTAGTCTAAGCTAAGAGCACCTTCAAGTTTTCCAGACCTAGGATGACAAAGTAGGAACCTCAACTACCTCGTATGAGCTAGTACAACGAGGGTCAATGGCCAGGTTGACCACAACCATGGAACTATCGGCCATGTGTGGTGTAAGAAAGAGGAAGAAGAAGCCAACTTATGGATTCCTATTTTACCCCCGATTACGTAGTGAAAGGTAAAGACAATCTGCCTTTTTTGTCCTTTGCACCTATCTTTTAAGCCAACCACACAGGTTTGGGTTGCCATAGTGGCACAAGCCTCTTGGTTGCGCTCAGGCCCACAGTCGAGATGGATATCCTTTGATTGCTGGCCAATCAGTTGTCAATTGGCTAGATTATATTTTGCCTTATAAAACTGATAGAAAATAATTGGTAACTCATATTAAGACAAACTATATACGAAAATTGATCTGGAGAATGCAAGGAATGTAATAAAAATATAATCACATCCTATATCTGCTTCTAATTCAAAAAATACCTAAAGTTAGCATCTTTAATGTGTTAAATGTATAACAACCCTAAGTTTTAGGTTTTGGTGATCCTAATGTGTCCAATTGATATTGATAATAAACGACTGATCTTTTATGGGTAAAAAAGATAACTTGGATCAAATTTGAGGTCAATAACTCATTAAATGATGAACTAGGGTTTCCTTGTGATAAAAAGTGCAATTAAAGTTAAGATTAGGGTTTGTAACCTAAAAGAACAAGACAAGTGATAGTTAGGGTTTAGGAAGTTAAAACCCTAAAGTTGACCTAGAAACCCTAACTTGAGACCCAAGTCAGTTTTAATGGTGATTTGGATAAAATAATGATACACGGTGTATTGCTTTGACTTTCAAGATAACTCTACTTAGTTGATTGATTGATTACTCTTGCTTGGACAGTTAGAACTTCTTATCAAGGTATGTGGTTACGCTTATGACTAGTTGCTCTAGTTTCACAGTGATTTCTGAGGTTTAACTGATTGCTTGAAATTAACTGCTTGGTTGAACTTTAATTCTTGCAACTATAAAGTGACTACGGTTATCACCATAAATATATGCATGAATAGCTCAGATCCTAGTTCTCCTCTGTAGCTTTGGGTATATGCGAGGAATTAATGACCTAGGTATTGTCTACCCTTGTGGTAGGATCATCAGGTTATCATGAGTCGATGTTTGGTCTACCTTTGGGTAGGATCATATGACTATACAACTCTATGTCTTGGTCTACCTTTAGGGTAGGATCAAAAGGGGCTATTTGGGATCTACCATATGAGAAAGGTAGTATCCATGTCCACAGCAGGGACAACACAAAGGCTTGGATATGTCATGATTGAGTAGTTATGTTTAAGATGTAAAGTTTTTTCTATTAAACAATAATTTGGTTACAATATGTTGTTACAACTAGATGCAAACTTTTAGTTTACCCCACATACTAGTATAATTCATTATACTGACTGACGTTTTTTTGTTGGTATTTTAGGGAAACATGCAGTTACAGCTATGGAAAGTGAATGTTCAATAAAAGGTGACATTGAAAAAGAACAAGGCTATATAATGTTCAGAGGATTATAGTTAGTTCTTTCCTTGGGTAAAGTTCTAAAATTCAATTTTTGATAGGTCTGTGAAAAGAATTTTTCTATCCTACTTTAAGTTTAGTTGTGGTAGAATTTATTAATTATTTTTTATTATTTGCAAAACCATATGATCTTATTTTGGGATAACGACACTAGCTTCTTGGCCTTCCTTGATTGGGGATTGTCGAGGGGTGGGGTTACTACAATCTCCTTTGTGCATCCATAGTTTTCTTGTTTACTTATCTCTTGAGAAGCTTCACATTTTACGTCCTCAATTTTTTTGTTTAGATAAACTTGATTGTGAAGCTTGTCAACTAAGAAAGCACCATAGATCTAGTTTTCAATCTGTAGACATTATGCATGTAGAATTTATCTTTCATATTATTTAGTCAGATGTTTGGATACCTACTAGGGTCTCCTCCAAACTTGGGTTCTGATGTTTTATTACTTTTATTGATGAATTATCTCGAAATACGTGGTTGTATCTCATGAAAGATCATTTTGAAATTTTCTCTATTGTTCATAATTTATCTTGAAATTGAAATACAATTTTCTTGAAGTATTTTCATTTTCCAAACTGACAATGTAGAAGAGTAATTTATTTGTGCACTCCCCTCTTTTCTTTCTAATAAAGGAATTTTTCATCAGTCTTCTTGCTCCCATTCTCCTTAACAAAATGCGATAGTAGAATAAAAGAATAGGCATATTATTAAAATGGTAAGAACTCTTCTTCAACATATGACGTCTTTCGGGAGATGTTGTCCTCATGTCTACCTATCTGATTAGTCATATTCCTTCATCCATTTTGTATCATCAAATCATGTTTCAGATTATATATCATGACCTCCCTCTATATAGTATTCCTATTAATATATTTGGGTGTGTTAATCTTGTCTCTAAATTAGGTAATGGTCGTGACAAGCTTGGTCCTCAGGCAGTGAAGCATATCTTCCTTGGATATTCCAAATCTCAAAGGGAGATTGTTTTTATAATCCTAGCACACATCATTTTCTGGTGCCCGCAGATGTCACATCTTTTGAAGACACCCCTTACTTTGGAAAATTCATAGAAACATGCTAGACTACTCCAGTATACTTTCCATCATTCTCAATCATCATTGATCCTACACTAAGTCCATTACCTAATTCTATTGACCCATCCATAGGTCCATGTACCATTGATGCAAGTTCCCTAGATAATCAAAATAGGTACAAGATAACAAGGCATCTCTCAATCCTCCTCCAATCACTACTCCCTCTGGAGGTTCTACAGATCCCAATGACTGCTTATTGTCCTAAGAAAAGGGAAGTGTTCTTTCACTATCCATCCTATTTCTAATTTTGTGTCTTATGATTGCTTCTTCATATGTTGCCTTTATCTCCAATGTATCTATTGTTCCAATACCTTGTAGTATATCTGTTGCACTAAATCACCCAGGTCAGAAACAAGCCATGTAGGACAAGATGACTGCTTTGTCTAAAAATGGCACATGGAGTCTATTGACCGCTCCTCTAGATAAAGTACTCATTGGTTGTAGATGGGTTTACTCAATTAAAGTTGGTCCAAGTGGGACTATTAATCGTCTACAAGCAAGACTTCTTGCAAAAGGCTACACCCAAGTTTATGGGGAAGATTATTTAGAGACTTTTCTCATGTAGCCAAGATGACATCTATTCGTCTGTTCATCTCATTAGATGATCACTCCTCTTGGACATTGCATCGGTTAGATATCGAGAAATATTTACTTCATGGCAAACTATCTAAGGAAATCAATATGGAGAAACCACCTGAGTTTGTTGGTTAGGGGGAGTCTCATCTTATCTGTCGGCATCATAAATCCTTTTATGGGCTAAAGCAGTCACCTCAAGCATGGTTTGGGAAGTTTAGTCAATATATTTAAGTCTTTGGCCTACAATGGTCTAGTCTCGACCATTCTATCTTCTATCAGGATTGATCCTCTGGTTATTGCTGCACTAAGTTTTATTCACTTTTCACAAGCTATTCTGCTATGTATTTCATGCATCATTGTTCACCTTTACATTATTTATGCATTAGTTATTATTATTAGCTTGTGAAATGTTATTGCATCAAATAATAAATATTTTCACTCAATTATGTAAATTTAGCATATTTTATTCAGACTTATGTTGGTTTTTCCATATTTTACGTAATTAGAGCATGTATAGAGCAGCTCGGTGCTACAAACACTATAGTAGGTGGTACCGACCTAATATGAAAATCCAACAAAGAGTTTAAAGAAATCTCGATGCTAATGAGATGCAACTCAGTGCTACTAAGTCTTGATTTGAGGCCATGAAAATGGCAAGTTGCTGCAACCAACTTATGGTCAAGAGAGCGATAGGAACTGAGGTTATCCACTTGGTTCTACCGACAAATTAGTGGGTGGTACCGACATACATCAACAAGAGAAGTTAGAGTTTGCAAAATAGCAACTCGATGCTATCGACCCATCTATTGTCTTTACCAACACTCAGGGAGAGATTTGAGTCATTTGATGACTCTGTGCCACCGACTTCCTATTGGTGATACATACCTAACACAATTAGTTCAGATCTAAGATCTAACGGTTGGGATGTAATGATGACCCTAGTCCCACTTATGACCTAAGGGGAGTTTGGCCAGACCTAAAAAACACGTTCTATTCTATTGCAATGGAGCACAGATTTGAGAGAGGAGGAGACAAAGGAGACAACCATGTCTAGGATTATACAAGAACCTACGGAGAGTAGATTTGTAGTTGGACCGTTGCGGATCGAGACATTTGCTAGAGGGGATCTTCCATACTAGATTCTCCAAGGGGTTTACATTGCTTTTCTCAAGTTTACCATGTTTCCTATTTTCTCCTCTGTGTATGAGACAGTAGAAATCATGCAGGTCTAATACCTTGTTCCTTAGGACCCAGGAGTAGACTAGTTATGCATTGTAATTGAATTCCATCATTTAATATAGTTACTTTTTTTAATTTTGGACTTAAATATTTGCTTTCTTAATGAATTACCTTTCTTGATCACAATCATTCATTACTTAGACTGTTAATTGCTTTGAGAGAGGGATGAAGGGTTGAAAAGGTCGTAGATTTACATATCCTATAGCGTGCTTCAAGAGAGGGCTTATGGCTGTGAAGGGTATAACTCAGAGGGCTTGTTAATGCACCTAGATAATTCCTAAGTCACTATGGGTGTGAGATTTGTCTTAGTATAGGTAGTATATTATGTTGTGGGAGTGGGTAATACTTGATACATGTCCTTAGTCTAGGGCTATGAGAAAATGCTTATTAATGAAATGGAGTTAATTGCAGTGTACACCATGGTGATACTGTAATCCTAAGGAATCCATCCACCCGTGAGAATAATACACTTAATTAGATTTCAATTGTTACAGTTAGTTATAGATAAGCAACCAATCAAATTTTCCTTAGGCCTAGATGATTAGGTTACATTTGGTAGTAGTCTCTGGATTAATATTTCCTTGAATTCAACGTCAGGGCCTCATAGGCCTATATTACTCAATGTGTACACTTGCATTTTTCACACATAGTTTCGGCGTGTCATGTTTTTGGTGCTCTTTCTGGGAAAATGATAACTCCATCACTATGAGTGTTGTGACCGACCACTCCAGGCTGTATATTTTTATTATTACTTATTTTTCTTTTTGTTTAAATAGAAAATTTTATATATGCAATCAAATTCACTAGTTCTCATTATGACTCACTATCATTCCATTTTTAGGTACCAGTGCATAGTTCAGACCAGAACCATTGACTACGAGGGATCAACTCCACACGGTATTGGCCAAGAAGAACATCATCGCAATGAAAGATAATATGAGAGTTTTATGGAAAGATTTCTCCATTGCCACCACAATCAAAGTAAGAAATGGTGAGGAGAGAAGATCTTAATGCAGAAGAGCATGTTGGTCCAAGCTTGAGGAACATATTGTTTGGGAAAAGATCAAGCTACAGTAAAGTTTGGGCTAGTCAAAGGGTAAGCGATCAATGTGGATATCTACAAGATAGACCTCAGGATGGTGGCACTTATTAAATCCCAATCATTGCATGGCCACAGTATTGGTTACACAATGGCACACATCAATGGCTTTGTGGAAAGATGTAATATGTTGAAGATTGATAGGGTCCAACCATAGTTATTTATTTGAAGGTATTTTCCTATTCATTATTAGACAAGGCAAAATCATGGTTTCTCAGTCTTCCTTTGGAATCCATAGAGACATGGGATGAGATGATAGATGCTTTCTTTGAGAGGTACTTCTCGCCATAGAAGACACATGACTCGTTCAGGAAAATCTACAATTTCAAACAACATGCTAAGGAGACCTAGTCAAAAGCTTGGTAGAGATACCAGAACATATTAAAAAGGTTCCCCATCATGGGATTGATCTTTATGGCTAGGAAAAGACATTTTACTATGGGCTACATAAGGGGGAGAGAACTACTCTTGACAACTTAGGAGTATGTTTCTTTCTAAATAATAAAGCCACAAGGTGTCATGAGATATTAATGAATATGACAAAAAAATCAATCACAATGCACCAACAATCATCAAAAGTGTTGTAGAATCGAAGGCGATCGCAGTGTGAAGGAAAAAATGGACAACCTCACAATGAGATTTGAGAAAAAATTTAGAACCTCATCTGGAGGTGAAGAGGAAGAGTGCATGTAACGTCCCCGATTTTGAGCCTCCACAATTAGCTCCAAATCATGGAGGTTAAAACCAAAGGGTGTTATGGAAGAAGCATCAAACAATAGATAGCAACCACACACTTTAATTTAAAGCAACATTTAAGTTCGAGTTACATATGTTCCAACTTAAAAAGTTACATCTTTGCAAGAAGTCCTACTACAAACTACTAGCATAAGCTATCAAAAGCATAAACGAAAGACTCGACACTTCTCCCTCCAGGGCCTAGTCAGGAGAATCCACACGGTGATGTAAACTTCAACTTGTAATCAATCTACGGTGGGAGGGGAACAAGAATCGTAGCAAGAGGAGTTAGACAAATGTCTAAGCATGGAGAGGCACACAAATTGAAGTAGAATCAAATGAATACCAACACTTTAATAACATGTAATAAATAATTATACATGGAAAATGTATAAACACTCAGCATGTGGTATGGAAGTTGAAGCATGTGATAGTGAAGTAAAACACTTAATAAATTTAGCAATTATCATTTAATTTATTTTATTGTATCATTCCCCACTCAGTCCAGAGGCATTGTTAACCAACCCTAGATCCAGCTTGTGGCCTGCAACCACAACTAAGGTCACATAGACCATGAGTAACAACAATGTATATATTCACTCCGCACACCGTCGTTAAATATATCACATAGATACCAACGTTAAATATGTACTAATTCTACCCGTACAGTTTCCTCTATCCCACCGCACACCGCTGGTGTGATTTGTAGGCCCCTGATTCGATGCCCACTCAAAGAGTAGTCTTGTAGACCGTGCTCTGCCCTCGAGGTGGGGTCAGTTTCTAACCATATCTCTCCATGGTCTGGCGGCCTAGTGCAGGTGTCTTCACCTCAGCGTTCGTTATACACAACCTTTGATGATTTATCTCACAGATCAACAATACTTTGGCTGCCCTCAAGGTGGGGTAGGTGTAAGGGATAGGCTATTCCTCCTCCTTTATCCATCCCAAGGATACGATCCAGATCAAAACATAACATTAGGGGTGTAAACGGTGCGGGTATGGTGTGGGTCTGGCCATACCCATACCCATACCCATCTAATTTAGCGGGTCCAGTTCTGGTTCTAGACCCGCATAATACAAAACCTGGACCCACACCATACCCGTACCCACAATAATAGCGGGTATGCGGGTAAGCGGTTCTATAAAACATCATATTGTTTATGTAAGAGAAATGACTATGTTATATATATTTAACACAACAAGATATTGTTATCATATAGTATATTAATATGTAATAGTTATATTAGACAATGTTATATTCTATATAATAAAATTAATTGAGTAATTGTTTACATATTTGTAGTCATGATCATAACATTTAATTTATGTAGAAAGTAATATAGATTAGTAGACATTTTGATTTTAAGTTTACATATGATGTTTGTTATTGTAACTAGAATAGTTAATTCTTAGTTATATGACTAGTCTCAACCTTAGAGTAGGATATAATCTCAATAATTATATTAATTAGACTAGTAAAGTATGATATATATAACATATTATTTTAGTAGTTACTTATGTATAGCGGGTACACGGGTCTAGCGGGTCTGGGTCCAAGCATACCTATTATTGGACCCGCTTATATGCGGGTCCAAGGGTATACGGGTCCAAGGGTATGCGGGTATAAAAAATTAGACCTGTGATGGATTTTTTAAGGGTCCGGATTTGCGGGTCCGCGGGTCTACCCGTACCCATTTACAACCCTACATAACATGAAGCATAACATGACATATAAATCTCGATCTTCCGGTCCTCACCGGCTCTAGGACTATATGAACAACTCTCCTGTGGTGGAATTTCAACAATTACTTATTTTAATCATAGCTTAACCAAGAGTGTCACATGTCATGATAAGAATCTCAACAATTTAAACCTTTTATCATTCTACGATCTATAGATAATCAAATTATTGACAAAAATATGAGGAAAATCATCGATATTCATAATACCGCGATTTGTATGGTGTAAGTATAAGTTATACCAAAACTTCATTGAGATACTAGTTTTCGTGAAAATGAAGAGAGAGAGAAACACATATTGACATTTATTTGCACAAAAGGTATAGTTGATGAAGGGAAAGAGAATTGCAAATGAAATCCGATAAACGACTTCTTTGTTAGGGATATTATATCGATAAAAGTACATAAGTACTTTGAATGAAAACTAAACATTGTATGTGAAATCAGATACATTATTGAAAGCTCTAGTGTAAGAAGGTAATTTGAGTGTGGACTCAGAAGAAGAGATTTTTACTCCCTACCTTGACAAAGTACGAATGTGGGCACACTTGAATGATGGTCTTGAGCCTAGTTACTTCTTTGCCTTGAGCTCCTTTAGTGGTAGTAGAAAAGAAGGTGTTGTTGATGGTGTATTTGATGTATATAATGAGTGGGCAAGCTACAAATGAGACCTTTGAGTTTATGGACGATGGATATGGTGTTGTGATTGGTAGGGAAGGGAGTGTGAAGGTGGATTTTCGTCTTAGGCAAGGTGAAACTTTAGGAAAGTGAATATGTGGTCAAGGTGTTTGTTCACTTAGTGTTGTGGATTCTATCTTGAGCATAGGACGTCCAGGAACATCAGGTAGCTATTTATAGCGATGGATGGTCGGTTCTAACTCTTGAGGTCGACCAAAGTAGGATGGGACTTCATCTAGATCTCTTCCTTATCCATGGACGTTCTAGGGGTCATTTCATGGGGAATGGAGAGGCTAAGGGCTAGTTCGTAGGTGTTTCTAGCTTCCTGTGCTCAAGAGGAGCAAATAGGATGCATTTTCGTAGTCATGAAGACTATGTTTAGTATTGTCGAAGTCAAAATATCATTTCTGGCGACTATGTCCGGCGAGGTCGTGGGTGGCGTGGAGGCTTCGTATAAGATCGCTTTGGCGGTTTTGGAGACATAATAATAGTATGTCGGAGTTGATTAGACGTTTTGGGAGGTGGTAGACTATCGTGCATGGACGGGGGAGCTCGCCGGGACGTTTTCCGTCATCTCCGGCGGTGTGGGGGTGCAATGGTGTCGAATGCAGAAACGTTTGCATGGGCGGTGGAGATAGGTATGGTGGCGTGTGCCATCCTTCTGCGGTTCCAACACACTTTTTCCCACCGATTTTGGTATACAGTAGGCACCGCAATCTCCATTGCTACAGCAGCAACAGCCGTAGCAGCCATGACGACGTGCTCGTCGGGGACGAAGGTCGAAGAAGGTTGCTGTCCACGGGGAGAGAGAATGATAAGAAAAAAAATACTGGGAGATGACTGGCTGCCGTGGTGGGCCTGGTCAGTGTTTCGCAAAAGAACGTAGAGAGAGAGACTGCCAGACAGTTTGCCTTGGGGCCGGGGGAAAAGTAACCGGAAGACGGACGATTTAACGATGTGCCCTTTGTCGCAGTTGGTGGGCCCGAGCTTTGTTAATTGGCTGAGAAGATGACGTGATAATGAATGTGTAACCGTATCACTGAGATGAGAAAGCAGCGTGAAGAGTTCTGTGAGTGGATGACTAAATAAATAAATCATTCAAGGTAAGGAATCAAGGATTTAGTGGGGATGGTAACATGGGTGGTGGTGGGGTAGTGGGTTGAATACCAACCAATAGGGAGGAGAGAGGGAGTGTGTGTGAGGAAGAAGGTAAGGGAGAGAGAGTGTACGGGTGGGAGAGGTGAGTGGAGTTGTGAAAAGGGGGAAATCGTAAAAAGGGTGCGTGCTGATGTGTTTTAGTAGGTAAAAATTATGGAGCTAGATATCTAAAGTTTTCACTATTACAAATAGGTCCTCACAGTTTATTTATTAATTACTAGTGGGTCCAAACTTTGCATATTGACTCCTTTAGGGGCGATAAATTGACAAAATAAATATTTATGTGCATCAATATTTATGTAAATTTTTTTGTGCAACTTCTTTAACTCTTTACTAAGCCACCACTTACCAAAAGTCTCATCTCAACACAAGATTATGTTTAAAATAAAATTATATTCTTCTTTTATTTAATTATGATAATTATTTTAGAAGTTTTTATTAAGTGATCATGTTAGTTCATTGAAGATGTTATTGTGAAAAAAATCGAGTTGTAATAGTGCATGTATAAGCGGAAACATAAGAATTCAAGGGGAAATGATAATGCAAGGAGGAAGAATCTCAAGTTCTCATAGAAAGATCCTAACAATTTTCAGCAAGACCTGTCACAAGTGCAACAACCCAAATGGTAGCAGGGAAACATGTCTCTGTAGGGAAACTAGTAGGATAGGGTCCTAGAAAGATAGACCAGATAGAAGATATGTTGGGTAGGTTGGTGAATCATAATGAGGCACTTTTGGATCAAACAAAGAGAGAGCAACAAAAACAAGGGGCACAGATCCATAGCATAGAAAATGAAATTTCTCAGCTAGTAGCAGAAGTGGCATCCCTTAAGAAGCCCAACCATCAATGATTTCTAGGGAACACATATATTCCATCCAACAATCAATAGGTGAAAGTAATGCTCCTTCGTAGTGGTAAAGTGTTGATGAAATCCCAAAAGGTGGCTCTAGAGAAGAACACCACCACCACTGACACAGGGGAGGTGATAGAGACAATTTCTTTAGAGCAATCACTAGACACCACGCCACAGTAAGAGAGCCCAGAAGAGGAGTCAACTAAGTAGAAGGAGAATAAGAAAGACTCCTACATTCCACCCCATCGGCGCAAGATTGTGTCTCTAGTACCATTTCCTAATAGATTAAAGGCCACGAAGGTTGATCAACTATTCACAAAATTTATAGACACATTCAGGAATCTGCAGATCAACCTATTGCCGATAGATGCTCTTGAGAAAATTCCTCCTTATGGAAAGTTCTTGAAGGATATAATCAATAAGAAGAGGAGGATAGCTCATTCTGATATCGTTATCTTAAAGAAGGAAGCCAACACATTGATACAAAGAAAATAGCCACAGAATAGACATGATATAGGGTGTTTCGACATACCAGGTTACATTGGCAGGGTCAAATTTGGAGAGACACTTTTTTTTCTAAGGCGAGCATCAATGTGATGTCGTTGACTACATTCAATAAATTAGAATTCAAAGAATCTAAAAAGAGCAACATGACTATTCATTTGACAAACAACTATGTGGTGAGACCAATTAGTATCTGTAGAGATGTTCTTTTAAAAGTTGACAAATTTATTTTTCTGACAAATTTGGTTGTCATAGAAATGCAGGATGACTACGACAATGAACTACTTTTAGGCCGGCCATTTTGAGCCACAACAAACATCATTTTAGAAATGGGGAGAGAAAGACTGAGATTGAGATTCCAGGATGACATGTTTGATATTAAGCTACCTAATTATCAACTCTTGAACAAGGAAGGTGAAGAATGTCACATGAAGCAACAATTTGGCAATCTAATG
Organism: Alisma plantago-aquatica; assembly: GCA_963693085.1. NCBI lineage: Eukaryota > Viridiplantae > Streptophyta > Magnoliopsida > Alismatales > Alismataceae > Alisma > Alisma plantago-aquatica. The sequence goes on from OY856410.1 coordinate 28,675,715, forward strand.
TCATTAATCTTGTGAAATCATTTCTAGATATGGCTCAAGTTTCATGATAAAGGTGGATAAAGGTACTCTTACTGTTGACATATTGGAGCATACAAAGAAAATTTCTCTGGCAGAAGTACTGTGATGATCTAGAGGAAGAGGAGCACCTGATGATAGCTGTAGACATGATGTCATCTGCAATGATGCATGCTTATCTCAACTACTATTAGAAGCTTGTGCCATCAACCTGGTGGATGACTACACTCTCTATCACTCACTGGAGGAGTGTGTACTATTTCTAAGGGCCCTTTTATCCTTCTACGCTAGACACTATGAAGACCTAGGACCACCACCACCACCATTAGTCCCATCTCCAAAGTGTCCTCCTGAGTTGGAATTGAAGACACTACCACCACATTTGAATTATATATTATTATCAGCGGATAACAAGCTACTTATGATAATTTTAGCAACAGTGAGTGTGAGAGAGGAGGAGCAACTACTCACAGTTATGAAAAATCATCAGGCCGCATTTGAGTGGTCCATTACAGACATAAAGGAGATATCCCCTAGTTTATGTCAACACAATATCTGGATCGAAGAAGGATAAAAATTTGTGGCACAACCTCAGTGGCGTTTAAATCCTATCATGATGGAGATTGTGAAGAAAAAGGTAGTTAAACTTCTATCGGTAGGTAGAATTTATTCTATCTCTGATTCAAAATGAGTTAGACCTACACAGGTTGTTCCTAAGAAAGGGGGAATCAAAATCACTACAAATTTCATTAATGAATTGGTCTCGACTAGGCTAGTGACCAGGTGGCATATTTGCATCGAATATTGCCATTTGAATGCCACTACTTTAAAAGACCATTTATTGCTTCCATTTATAGATCAAATTCTTGAGAGGCTCGCCAGCCGCTCATATTTTTGTTTTCTTGACGGGTATTTAGGGTACAATCAGATTTCTATCGAACCACATGATCAAGATAAGTCTACCTTCACTTGTCCCTATGGTATATTTGCATGACTTGCCAGATGCCCTTTGTTCTTTGTAATGCACCAACCATGTTTCAAAGATGTATGCTTGGAATTTTTTCTGATATGTTGGAAAGTTGTCTTGAGAATTTTGTAGATGATTTTTCAGTGTAAGGAGAGCCTGTTGAAGATTCTCTTCCCAGTCTAGATAAAGTTTTAGAAATATGTGAGGATACTCATCTTGTTTTGAACTGGGAGAAATGTCATATGATGGTAAGTGAAGGAATTGTGTTGGGACACAAGGTGTCCAACAAAGGGATGGAAGTCGACTCAGTAAAAATAGAGGTGATATATAAAATACCTCCACCATCATTTGTGAAGGGAGTTAGGGATTTTTTAGGTCATGTCAGATTTTATCGTTGATTTATAAAAGGTTTTTCAAAAATTGCCAAACTACTTTCTAAATTGTTAGAGAAGGATGTGGATTTTAAATTTAATGATTGATGTCTCAAAGCTTTTGAGGTTTTAAAATAGAAATTGATTTCTGTACCCGTGGTGGTAGCTCCAGATTGGAGTCTACCTTTGAGATGATGTGTAATGCATATGATGTTGCAGTAGGATCAAGCATTTTTCATCATTTACTATGTGTGTAGAACACTTAATGAAGCACAACATGAATTATGCCACCACAAAATAAGAACTTTTAGCTATAGTCTTTGCCTTTGATAAATTTAGACAATATTTGATAGGGGTAAAAGTGATAATGTGGACTGATCATGCAACTATTAAGTATATTTTGTAGAAAAAGGATGCTAAACCGAGACTAATTAGATGGATTTTTCTACTATAGGAGTTTGATATAGAAATCAAGGACAATGATGGAGTAGAAAATGTAGTAGTGGATAACTTGTCTAGGTTAGAAAGAGGGGATGAATCTGGGCAGGAGGTACCCGTTGTTGAGGAGTTTCCTAATGAGAAACTATTTTCCATGAGGAACAAGGATCCCTGGTTTGTACACATAGTCAACTACATGGCATGTGGGAGATATCAGAGGACTGGAGTTATTAAGAGAATAAGAAAAAATCCCTTCTTTGAGATTTATATATGGGATGACCCTATTTTGCTTAAACAGTGCAGGGATGGCATTTTGAGAAAGTGTGTACCAGAGTGTGATTTTGAGAGCATGCTTGGTCATTTTCACTCCTTACCTAAGGGGGCACACCATGCTAGTTCCATGAATGACCAATATTTTAGAAATTGGATTTTAGTCACTACCTTTATTTAAAGATGATTACAACTATGTGTGAAGGTGTGATGCATGTCAGTGGGCACCTAACATATCTAAGAGGCATGAAATGCCTCTTAATATCTTTGAGGAGGTACATGTATTTGATCTGTGGGGAATTGATTTCTTGGGACCTTTTAGGTCTTCATATTCTAATTTGTATATCTTGCTTGCAGTGGAATATGTATCTAAATGGGTGGACGTGATTCCAACCCAAACCAATGATGCACAAGTTGTGTGTAAGTTTGTGAAGGAACATATTTTTTGTAGGTTTGTAGTGCATAGAATGATTATCATTGATGGGAGATCTCATTTCACAAATAGAAAGTTTGGTGATTTATTGAGTATGGAGTGAGGCATAGAGTAGGGACCCCATACCACCCCAAATGCAAGGCAAATTTGAGGTGTCTAATAGTGAAATTAAGATGATCCTAGAAATGACCATATCCACCAATAGGACTAATTGGAGCATGCAATTGAATGATGCTCTATGGTTTTATATGACAACTTTTAAGACTACAATAGGCACGAAACCTTACAAGCTAGTCTATGGGAGGGCATGTCATTTGCTCATAGAGATAGAGAATAAAGCCAAGTGGGCTTTGAGGAAATTAAATTTTGATATTTCTAGTACAACGAAGAAGAGGAGACTAGAGCTCAATGAACTAGATGCAATTAGGCTAGATGTCTGTGAGATCTCTAGACTCTATAAGGATAAAACTACAAAAATGCATGACTGCAACATTCTCCATAGGGTGTTTCTATCGGGCCAATGAGTTTTACTATTTAATTCTAGGATGAAATTGCATCCTGGAAAGTTAAGGTCTTGGTGGAGTGGACCTTATGTGGTCGTCAAGGCATTTCCTCTTGGAGCAGTTGAAATTAGTGATGGTGCTAAATCCTTTTTGACAAATGGACAAAGCCTCAAACATTACTTTGGGGGAGAGATAGACCAATGGGAGGAAGAGTTGAAGCTCATTGAGGTTATTTGAGAATTTGAGCAATCTAAGATCGTTAAGCCTAGGATGTGAAACAAGGGTGCTTCTGGGAAGAAACCTATAGTTTGATTCTTTGTTATTTATTTTTCATCAAACTTGTTTAGAATTAACTTTCATATTTGCATTTTGAATTGTTTTTTAGATGTAACAAAGGTACCTTGATGATTCTTATTTTGTGTGCATGTAGAGAAAAATTTGGTACCATTGACACACCAGTTGGTAGCAGTGACAAATATTTGAAAAATCATCAGGGATGTCATGAAAATCTCGATACCACCAACAGGCGGGTCAGTGGAACCGAATCCTTGCAGACAAAGTAGACTAAAACTTTTACATAAACTCAGTACCACCGACAACATGTGTCGGTGGCACTGACATTGTTGAGAGAAAGTGAAGCTCTAGGTTTGATACACTGATGGGACAATTTGATCGCATCAAAGATGTATGAAAAAATTAACACAACTCGGTACCACCATTTGCAAAGTTGGTGGCACCGACACAATATTCCAGTAGCGAGCTCAATTCAACTCGATACCACCAACTCCATGGCTGGTGGCACCGACTCAAAGTCAAAGGAGCATGTGATAATTAACTCAGTACCATCGACATTCGTCGGTGGCACCGATACCTAAAGACCAGAATCCATGGGATCGACACCAATGATTGATTTTATTTGCATTCTATGGTTGGTGGCATTGATCCAAACTAACAATTCAGAAGTCATTATGAGTGACTCATGTTGGTACCAGAAACATAGAGTGATTTGTGGGTTGGTACATCAACAGATCCATATAATCAAGATCAATGGACAACACCAACAATCACATGGAAAAGAGGCAAGTCAGTACCACAGATGCCCAGGTTGTTGTCACCGATGTGATGTGACATGGAGGTTCTTATGCTATATAAGGGAATGCATGGGGGTATCAATACACACCCAAAGCAATCCATTGCACTCCATAAGGTATCTAGATCCCTCAACGTCCCTAAGTCTTCTTCGAGCTCCCTTTCTCAATCTCATTTTTGTATCTAGATCAATGGCTTCTAGAAGGCAAGCATCATCGGTAGGAGAAATCGAGCAGATGGTATTGAATCCGTCTAGATTGAATTTTATAGAAGAAGACTAGAAGAAGATTTTTTCCAACTTGATGAAGAGGGAGATCATACCCACGCGGTACAATGAATGTGCCTTCCTTAAAGACACTGGCTTCACTGAGAGCCTCTTCCAAGTCTGCCAAGGGAAGGGGATGGTGGGTGATCACACTTCTTTGGTGATTGAACCACCTACTAGGAGATTATATGCCAATTTCTCACATCACTAGAGGTATGCTTCATCCCTGAGCACGGGGAAGGTTGGGAAGATAGGCAAATCTTGTTCAGACTCTACAATGCTGCCTAGTTGGTCAGTGGGTGGAATATGTTTCACCCCCAATGACTTCCTCTATGCCTTGGCTTGGAGGTAGATGATAGCTCGGTCAGAGGGGTTCACTGTCAACTGGCATCAAGCCTCAGTGATGGACACCGAGCATCCCTTCCTCTAGATTCTACACTACTACCTGATGAATATGATATTTGCCAAGTCCACTTAGGGACAAGGGAAACCACAGAAGGTAGACATGTAAGTTATATGGGTGCTTCTCACACTAAGGAGAGAGAAGATCGACCTTGACTCGTTCTTCTTGCATCACATTCTAGCAATGAAGAAGCAGACTTAAAGGAAGCCTCCAATTCATTTTGGGGGTTTACTCATGCCCTTGTCTCTCCATCTCCACCTAGACCTCTCCAGACCGCCGCCATTAAGACATCCTCGATGCTTGACTTATAGCATTTCAAGTGGTCTCACCTCTTCCCTAAGTATGATGGAAAGGTGTACGCCCGTTGCACCATCAACAGGCAACTGGAGGAAGGGCTCTCATCGACCCCATCTTCTGCCTTGAAGGAGTGCAATTTCTTAGATGGACATCGGTTGATGTAGTATTGGTCCCAGAGTATGGGAATGAAGAGGAGGGGTCCAAGCAAGAAGAAGAAGAAGAACAAGAAGAGGAGGAGGGTACCATGCCTTTCACACAAAGGTGGCGTATACATAGGACTCCACACAAATATGCATCATCCAACTTTGCACCTCCACTACTTGGAGATTCATTCTCCATCTAAGGCATGCATGGGGTGTTGCAGTCTATTCATGAGGGACAAAAACAACATACATTCAACCTGGCACAAATACATGGGGTTCAGGAGCAACTTTTATATCAGCAACGGGTGATCTATGACAATGAGCGCCTTCTCCTGGCTAACCAGGCCTATACTAATCGACGCATACACTTGCATTTTGCACACATAGTTTGAGCGTGTCAGTTATATCCCTCTAGTCATTTATGTGGATGACATTGTTATTACAGGTGATGATCTCCAAAAAGTTACACGTCTAAAATAGTTTATTCAAGAAAAAAATTAGACCAAAGATCTTGGCCCTCTCAAATACATTCTTGTTATTGAGGTGGAAAGACCCATAGACATAATTATCATCTCTTAGTGCAAGTACGCTATAGATCTTCTTGAAGAAATGGGAATGTTGGGATAAAAACCTACCGAATCACCTATGAATCTTAAAAATAATTTTTATAAAGATTAGGAGGGCCTCTTATTGATCGTGGACAATATAGATAACCAGTTACCTAGACATACATCACATTTTCTACGAGTGTGGTTAGTCAATTCATGGTGAACTACATATTGGTCATTGGAACATTGTTATTCACATCCTCTACTATCTCAACTAATCTCCTGGGAATGGTCTTCTCTACATTACTCATGGGCACCTAAAGGTGCATGGTTTTTTTTATGCTGATTGGGCAAGATTTGTCATTGATCGACAATCTATGACTGGATATTGTATCTTTGTAGGAGGTAACCTGGTCTTTTGGAAGAGTAAGAAGTAGAACATTGTTTCTCACTCAAGCACAAAATCTGAATATAGGGCTATGGCTCATGTCACTAGTGAACTTCTATGGATTAGGATCCTCATGTAAGAATTGGGGTTTCTACAATCTGAAGCCATACAAAAGTGACAATCAAGTTGCAGTTCACATAGCTTCCGGTCCTGTCTTCCATGAACATACAAAACACATCAAAGTCGACTGTCACTTCATCAAAGGGAAGGTTTAAAACAAGTTGATCGGACTCATACAAGTTTGATCAGAAGATCAACTTAAAGATCTATTTAATAAATTCTTAAATGGATGTTGGGTTAAAATCTTATGTAACAAATTGGGTGTGCAAGATATTTGTGCACCAGTTTGAGGGGGAGTGTTAAATATATAAGTGTGTCCATACTATTGTATATCAGGATTAGTCTTACATTTTGTAAATGGATATTTTCATCCACCCATAGTCCTATATGAAGGCTAGCCGTCTTGTCTATACCACACACAACATATTATCCACCTTCTCTCTAAAAACACTTATGTTCTATAGTGTTAATTTCAAAGTGGAAAGAGATACTTTTAGGTGGGAAATTTTAGGAGAGGGGGAAAATAGGATTGAAGGTGGGGGAAATGGGATTAGGGGGGGATATCCCATTTTATCAACTTTTTATCTTCAATCTTTAAACTAATCCTTGTTGGCCCTGGATTTCTCTCATTTTACCATCATCTACTCCTTGTTACACAATGACACAACAATTTTGTAACATTTACTCCCTATTGCACGATCACAAGGTCATTTACCAACATTTAACTATTTAGACGATCCAATTCCTCATTATTTAGAGAGCATCTATTTCTCCACATCTTTCTCACTTGAGTATTTGATTATTTACATCCTTCATTGAAAATGGAGTTCCTGAATGGTATGTCTCATCATCTATACATAAACAACTTCTCTTACTCATCAATCCCACAATTTTGAGTAATATTTTCTTTCATTCTCTTCCTAATATGTAGATATTGAATTTGGAATTAATTATGAATAAACATGTTTAGACTTACATCCCCCGTTAATATCAGGCATGCCGTGGACACGTAGTCCACAACACGTCTATATAAAACATGTGACACAACTAATCATTCATTTTCAATCATATTGACAAGAGTGTCATAAAAACAACAAGAGACACGACCTTGCTCACACTCAACATAACATGTAAATTTAGGGCACTGAGGGGACCATTCCTCACATGGATTCTCAATAATTCATGTATACTCGACAATATATGACTTTGAGTACCTTCTCAGTATCCCTAGATCACTAAAAGGAAACTTATTTTGCCTTCACATTTTTCAAAGTCCATGGGAATATAATGAGCACAAAGCAACAACATGATTAGTGTTTCTCTTATTAATTAGTTAAGTTACTATTTTTTCATGGAAAAGAAGATAAAATTCTAGACATTTGTATCGGAATCAAAGGAATTAAAGCATCAGAGTTTACCAAACCCCAACCTTTATCTATCACACACATTCATAGCTCAAAATATCCATATTTGAACCATACATAGACCACATCAAATTAGGCTCAAAATCCATCAAAAATTACTAAATTATTATCTCATAATAACAAGGAAAATCTCTGGGAAGTTCCACTATAGAATTTCATAATATGATCTCAATAAACCAAACTTTGTAGAAAACATCAAAATTGATAGAATTTTAATTATATAGGAATTAAAAGTTATTCTTTTTCATTTTTTGAACACAATTCATTGTAAGGAGAAAGATATTTTTTTGTAGAAGTCAAAATTTCACCCAGAAATCACTCTAAAATATCATTTCTAGGTTATAGAACATGCAATTAGTAAGATTAGGTATTTATAAGAAGGAACTACATCACAATAATTATTAAATAAAAGCTAAATCACTTGCATTACGGTATAGAATCCAGTTAAAAAATCCAAAAACCAAGCTCCTAAGACTCAATCTTGCATTCATTAGCACCAATTAGGCTAAAGAGAAATAAAAAAGAAGATTTTTAAGTAAATAGCCAAATTTTTTACCAAAAGTAATGAAGAACTATGGCCAAGAAGGTAGAAAAATAGAAAAGCTGTGAAAAGATGGAAAAGAAGGCAAGAATTACTTAGATTAGGTTCCATATAGGTTAGGATGAAGAATCATAGTTTGGATATTCACAAATCCATCAAGAACAGCAACACACAAGAAATTTTTATTCTTCTCTTTTTTTGTTAGGATCTTGTAGTATTCATCCTACACTCCTCATACAAGCTAAACCAAATGAATCCACAAATCCTCTATTAAGGAGAGGATAGTGAATTAGACATCACATTGATCTACTAAAAAGGCCCTCTCTCCATGATAAAGAAATAAGAATCTATCAACACATCACATCACACTATTTAGCATAAGGAGAATATTTTTTGTCCAAAAATTCAGAACCCTCAACCTCATAGGGATATAAAGATGATTTATAGTGACAAAAATGTCCATTAGGGATGTTCCTAAAATGGCCTAGTCCCTAGAGACAAAGTTTGCCTTTGCATGTATGTGGTTGTTAATGATCGCATCATTAGTCACGACAGATTACACTTCTCTTATGATTGGGATCATTATTCAATGAGGTCTATTTTATCCAATGAATAGAGAAACATGCAAGAGGATCTCCATTAAAAGTTCCTTTCTCCAGTTCTATAATGAGACAACACAAGATATGGGTCGCTATGGGTATATATAGTAGTTTGTTAAGTGAAAAGTGTGTTTTTTAAAACAAATTATAGGTTATAGCAAACCAATCAAGTGCTAAATCAATTCCCAATGCACAACAAACTGGCATGCAACCATAGTAACCTATGTACAGTGGCCAGTGCAAAAATCGCTCACATTGATCCAAAAATAGTGATCACTCACAACGAATCAACTATGACGACCAGTCAGAACAGTTCAATGGCCTATCTCATTTTCTTATATCTTAAGTACATAAATATATCCCAAAACCAAAAATAAGTACGTGAACATCAAAATACCACTAATCTAAAACTCTACTAAAAAACATAACAAAAAAATGTATAATAAATGTATGAAGTATTATACAACATTAATATCATTCAAAGTGATCAAGAATAAATCATATAATTAGTGAGACAAAATACAATTAAGGTTGACCATGAAACGTGCCTCACAACATCCAAGTAAGTAATTTGCATCTTCTTATATGAACTTGTGCCATGAATATAATATATGTGAAAAAACATCTGTTATGAAGAAACTTTAGTTTGTAAAGGTTTCTCCATTGAAACCCATCCATTTGTGTTGAATTTTAAGTATAATGTTAGAGAGTCTAGTTAACTAAGTTATTTGAGTTTATTTCTATATGGTCCCAAGTGTGCCTAGGCCCATTATGGTTTAGCTCATGTCTGTATGGTTCCCCCTTCTCCATCAATTGCTTCTTGACATGGTATCAAAGCCTTCTTTCTAGGTATTGTTGACCTATACAAGAACATCTCTACCTACGAATGGCTTCCCATAGGGCCACTCTATCGTTTTCTATATTATCCATTTATCATGGAAATAGATTTTATTTGTTCTTAGTTGTTTGTCTCCATGCACGACATTTGTTTCGTGAAGCAGTTATCATCTCCATGTTGTGAGTGGTAGCTATTACTGCTTTGTATATCTTCTCTTTATAGCCAAGTGTGACGAAGGTTCTTCCCAAGTGTTTGACAACAATACAATGCATTCATCCAACTTATCTTTTAGTTATAGGTGTTCTCAGTGTCATTCCTAGGAATGTTGTGATCTATATATTGTGGTATTTGTGGTTACAATCAATTCTAGATTAGAATTCATATTTGAAAGAAGGGAATCATATTCAAGTGAGATCCTAGATCACAAGGGTGCTTTATGTATTCTAATACTAGAGTGCAACATCATTGGTATTAGTGTACATTGTTTCATCACACTTGCACATACCAAAGCCTATCGATGAGATCCTCTGTGAGTCTCATGCCCAACCCCTCATAAAAAAACTTCTCAGCCAAATCTACTACCACATCCATGACTTCCCTAGCCTGGTTCCCTCTCTCTACATGTCTTCATAGCCGTCAACAACATCACTTCTCTTGGGCAAGCTCTTTTTTAGGTGGTTGGGTGATAAGATGAGGGTGAAAGAAGGTATACAACATGATGACCATGCTCACAGTAGTATGCTTTGTGGATTCAAGGCTAAGTTGTGGTGCGGGATCAAGTCAATCATGTCCTAGGTCCTCAAAATCGACATCGATGTCGAGCCATCGTTAGAATCCAAATTCACTGACGCTAATGCTGGCACAACACCCCCCTACATACACATACCTTCATCATCCAAACAACTATCTTGGTGGTTTTAGATCTATGATGTGGCTTGCTTGTGGTTTGTACTTTGTCTAGGGTTCACTATAATTATCATCCATTTGTCATCAATCTATTATTCCTAGACATTTTTTTGAGCATGAATCTAGTTTATGAAGACAACTATTGTTCCTTTCCCTCTTGGTGTTGCCACAATTCGTTTCTTCTTCTCCAAAAATGATTTTTTCCCCTTAAGTTCCTCAATAAACCAACCAACATCCCTACATACACATATTCTTTATCTCCCTCAAAAACATTTATTTCCCCCTCCCCGTATATAATATTCCAACTACTGTATGGATTTTTAATTAGATATTTTCTATTTAATCCATACAGTGTGGGGCAAAGCCCCCTGCATCCCCTACATCTATTTTATCCATACAGTGTGGGGCAAAGCCCCCTGCATCCCCTACATTTATTGGTCCAGGGGCCAAACAAATGTGTCTTTTTGGGTCACATAAATATCTCTTTATTTTTTACCAGATCTTTGTAATCGGGTCATGCTACACATTGACTCAATTTATTGTTTACCTCTTTTGCATGTTTACCTACATAGCCCTTACCTCTTCAATTGTTTTTGACTTTTCACCCCAACTACTCTTGCTTCTTTTTCATGGTTGATATGAGGGGGAGAAAAGATGATGATGGGTAGAGAAGAGAATGAGATGGAGGATAAAAGATGAAGAAAACAAGATTTTATTTTTAGTGCTCTATATATTTGTGGATCTTTACTGCTTCTCCGAGAGCTTATATATTGAGTTCCATGTTTATTGCCTATTATTTGCATTGATGGTATTTTATCTGGCTACTTCATCTTTATATTTTTCTACTTTTCTATGATGTATTTGCACATTGGCTTTTTCTATGAATTGCACATGTTGAATTTCTGTTGCCAAGTGCCAACACTTTTTAGTTTGTCTATGCCTTATGTATGTTAACTCTTTACTTTTTTATGATTTATTTGCACAACGACTACTGTTGCTGGTATGACCTGACACTCTCTGAAAACTATGATCCAATAATATCCAGACTATGAGAATAATGAATATAATGAATACCATGACACCTTCTTGTTATTGTTAACTACTATTCCATATTCCACTTCCTTTTGATCGATAAACTTCTACTACCTTCTTGCATACCTACTGCTTTTAGTTTATCAGAGGGGGAGGTTTGAGTAACGAGTGCTTTGGTGTAATATTGAGGAGTAGAAATATTCTTATATAGTCTTTGTTTATCTTTCATGCTTCTTTACTTTCTAAACCCATCTCTCTATTTCAAGATGAATTGTAACTCTCCCAAACTCTAGCTTGGGGGGGAGTGTAAGAGAGTCTAGTCAATTAGATTATTTGAGTCTATCTATATATGGGTCCAAAAGTATATATACCTATTAGGATTTAGTTTATGCTTGTATGCTTCCTAATTCTCCTATTATATGAATATGATTTCTCTAATACAAGACAAATATTAGTTATCAATTGCTTCTCAACATATAAAAGAGTCTTCTTCCCATCCCCATGTTCTAATACATACCCATGTAACAAACATTCTTTTCAATAATCACCTCTCCCTATTCTTTCCTCACACAAATATTATCAAATGAAACTTCTAGTAATTTTCAGTTCATCCCCACCTCCCCCCCTTTCTATTTAATAGTTTCACCCTTCCCTCAGGGACGGAGCCAGGATTTGAATGTTTAGAGGGCCAAAATATGTCTTATAGAGTAGATTTTTTATATCCAATTGTTAAACTTAATTGAGAAAAAAAATAGTATATACTTCACAACTTGAAGTAGGGACCAATCACTCAAGAAACTAAGTGCATGTCAGTACACCACTATTACTGTCACGACAGTCGCCAAACTGGCAAAAAAATTGTTACTAATTAAGCAGAATAAACATAAACAGTGGATTAAGAAAAATCACTAAAATTTAAAACCGTTTTGCAAGGAGATCCTTGTACAGAAAACTTTTACTGAAAGATCCACAACTCATACATATCATGATTTACATTGTACAACATTGTTTCATCTCATCTCGAGGACAACATATAACAGTTGATCTATCAAAACACATATTAGAGCAACATAAAACCTCGAGGCATTCAAGCCAAAATCTCATATTATTCATGAAACCAGTACGAACCAACTCCAAGGACCTGAGAGTACAGAGACGACACATAAGACTTCTATCTACAAGACCTGACAGACAGTACACTCAACCTAAGCTGTCACTGCTGTCCCTGCTTCTATTGTTCTTTCTTTGCAGTACGGTCTCAATCCCCCTCGTGCACGTCCACCTAAAAAAATATGGATCCCACGGGGTGAGACAATTGTCCCAGCGAGAGATATAACTCTCCGCCAACAATGTTATTATCACAGTTAAATAATATTAAACTAAGCAGAGGATAAGCAGTTTAGAATATTCTCATCTTTTAAAGCATTGCAACTATCTATGATAGAGTAGTAAATCATCTATTCACTTTATAAGGAACATGAAGAACACGTATATCATTTACCCATCATACTATATCAACATCTCAAGCTTATCATGTGATGCTCATTATCATGGTATGTCATCCATGAATCATTCTCATTTCTATCTGTTGGCCTCAGCCAATCTTCTAACTAGATATTGAATTTTACCAGTCATGTGAGTATACATCATCATATTCTGTTCAGGCATTAGACTATGCCAATCCTGTGCAACCATTCCAGGCATTGGACTATGCCAATCCTGTGCAACCATTCCAGGCATTAGACTATGCCAATCCTTTGATAACAGCCAGGCATTGGGTTATTACCAATCTTGTGATTAACAACCATGCATTGGGTTATTACCAATCATGTGATTAACAGCCAGGCATTGGGTTATTACCAATCCTGTGATTAACATCCAGGCATTGGGTTATTACCAATCTTGTGATTAACAGCCAGACATTGGGTTATTACCAATCCTGTGATTAACAACCAGGCATTGGGGTTATTACCAATCATGTGATTAACAACCAGGCATTGGGGTTATTACCAATCCTATGAAACTATAGGCTTCATGCCTCTGCCAGGTATTAGACTCTACCAATCCTGTGATTAACAGCCAGGCATTGGATTATTACCAATCCTGTGAAACTATAGGCTTCATGCCTCTACCAGGTATTGGACTCTACCAATTCTGTGATTAACAGCCAGGCATTGGATTATTACCAATCCTTTGAAACTATAGGCTTCATGCCTCTGCCAGGTATTGGACTCTACCAATCCCGTGATTAATAGCTAGACATTGGATTATTACCAATCCTGTGAAACTATAGGCTTCATGCCTCTGCCAGGTATTGGACTCTACCAATCCTGTGATTAACAGCCAGGCATTGGATTATTACCAATCCTGTGAAACTATAGGCTTCATGCCTCTGCCAGGTATTGGACTCTACCAATCCTGTGATTAACAATCAGGCAATGGATTATTACCAATCCTGTGAAACTATAGGATTCATGCCTCTGCCAGGTATTGGACTATGCCAATCCTGTGCATCTCATCACTGAAAACCACATCACCTATACTAGGCATTATACCTTGGCTAAGTCATCATGGTTATTCACATCCTTTATATAATACAAGTATTCCTCTTATCTCTTTTAAGCGTATTCAAAACACTATAGCCCTTATTTGGCTATAAGAATAAAACATATATGATTAATATTTCATTATTATTATTGTATCCATTTATTATTATTATTATGTTACTACGTTTCCATTTCCTAGTTTATTTGAACATTATCATTTCTTACATGATACTTTTATAAACACCTTGTTACCTCTCACTAGGCAACAACTATTCTCATGGCTCACAAGGCCCATTAAACATCTTGTCACCTCTCACTAGGCAGCAACTATTCACATGGCTCACAAGGCCCATTAAACATCTTGTCATCTCTCACTAGGCAACAACTATTCACATGGCTCACAAGGCCATTAAACATCTTGTCACCTCTCACTAGGCAACAACTATTAGGGTTAGGGTTTCCCTTTATATCTGAATAGGGTTTCAAGTTCATATTACCAATCCAAACCCTAATTAATTGCTCCACACATCTAGGAGCATATACTAATATCATAAGTATTCAATTATACTTATTTATTCTCATCTTTTATCATTAAATGATGGTCAACACAAAGTATGAGTTTCTCTCTCATCCTCTCTAGGATATTGATTACATCATACTTTATTATCTTGGCTTAACCCTTTCTCAAGGTATGTTAGCCTACACTTAACAAAGTGCATTACATCTCAATGTAACAATTGACATGACACACATCATGTGTTACTCATCCAAGTATATTGGATTTAAGGTGCATCAGGTGTAACAACCTTAAAGTGCTGGATGTGATATTTACCATGCCTTGGTGTATCACTTCCTTCATCACTTTTAACTTACTTAAGTTCATCAACTTATCTTGTATTAGGGTATTTTCCATCCTAATACTTTATCCACTATCCCATCATATTAATCTTGTAAAGTATTGTCCATAAGTCACACACTTGAATTACCCAGCTATCATCAATGATATGGACTCATCTCAGGTTAAGGCATTGTTAATATAAGGTTGTCCATTATCCACCACTTTAGGTGTTTCACCTATAAAGGTATTAGCCACACCATTACTTGGTGTTACACTCATCACTCCTAAGAGTGTCTTTCCCTCACCTTTACAAGGTATCTTGGGTTAGAAGTGTGCATATGTTCACCATATCGGGTTGTAAGTATATACACACCATTCATATCGGGCTAGAGGTGTTTGTATGTGTTACCCATGTCGTTCATGAGGTATTAAGCCATCACCATGTTGGGCTATACATCAACTAGGGTTGTGTATCGGGCTACCATATCGTGCAATAGCATTTTCTATTCTTTACTCATATTGGGTTACCCAAATTAGGGTTTCATGTCAACTTCTAAATATTCATTTAACCTTGTATCGTGCATGGAATCTATACTTGACTCCCTATCGTGCAAGAGGTGTATACTACACCCCCATATCGTTAAAGAAGATATACAATCATATCCATATCATTTTTGTAACGACCGACTCGTGAAAACAGGATTAACTATGCGGAAGCGATTATTTAGCAGCGGAATTACTGAAAATCACTAAAAATTAAAACTTTTCATAAAGAGATCTACAAACTATGAAGCTCTTTCATTAAGAAACAAGGTAAGTTATTTACAAATTGATGTATCAGCATTTCTCTGTATCATCACATCTCGAGGGTTACAAGCATCAACTGCCCTGTTAACTGTACAAGGCAAGATACAAAAACTCGAGGCATTACGCCAAAAATCTTAGATCTAGATTAAACCATCTACTGACTCCTAGGACCTGAGAGTACAGAGATGACACATAGGACTTTCTATATATATAAGACTTTGACAGATCGTGTCTCCACCTGAGGATCACTACTGAGGTACCATACATAGGTCATCAGAAGAGCCGGATTCCTATGACCTCATCATCCTCAGTCATTGTGAGGAACAACATGCAGGACATCTTGTGTCTCTGCCATAATAGCTTTCTAGGGTATTCTGGTAACTTTGCTATTAGAGTTACAGTGGCATGTTGTACTCTCTTCGCCATCGAGGGATTTCTTGTTTATCTCACATCGATGCGGCATTAACAACATCATCGGGAGATTAGTGATACATCATCCTGACATATACATATAATGAAGGATTTAGAGATTAAAAGTACATCTCACATCAATTCCCTCATTAGGACGTAAGGATATTCGCGTCCATAACCCCCACATACTCAAAAGTATGCTCTCCAGGAGTTCCCTTAGGAAAACCTATTTCGCCATCATTTAACTTCTGACAATGATGGATCTATGGTCAGGGCTCTACATGATATCATTATACTTGATTATTTAAGTACATTATGGCATTCTTTTAGCATCAGGCATGTTTTCAAACATAAACCAATAAGACAAATGCTATAAAGAAAGAATACTAATTGTATCAAGTTCATTTCACATCTTATTAATTATTGGGATAACAATCCCTAACCATATCATCATTATGATTCCAAAACATGGGTGTTCAAACCTTTAGATCAACAAAACACTTGTTATCAAGTCGTTTTAACAGTATGAACATGATAGTAGCAGTACAGACCTTTCTCATGGTTCGTACAGCCTATCAGTCTCATTTGTTACCTCTCACTAGGCAACATAGCATATCATTGCTTTCAAAACTTGTAAAGTGCTTTTAATGAATATGACATCATAGCTCTTACCTGGCTATGCTCACTATTTCATAAAGACTTGCATGATTAATGCAAATGATAACAGACACATTATCTCTATATCAGCACCATGCAAAACAAAGATAATTTTACTATTCAAGACTTGCACCACTAAGCCCTTACTAGGGTTAGGGTTTCACTTTTTGATTCAACTAGGGTTAACCAACCCCTTTAGCTTAATTAGGGATAGTGTTTCCTCATTTCATAATTCAAACATAGAGTTTCATTCTTAAAAACATAACCCAGAATTAGGGTTTACTGTTCACATCATCACATTACCCTAGATTAGGGTTTACTATTCACACTACATCACATTACCCTAGATTAGGGTTTAGTATTCATATTACATCATCATGTATTAGGATTACACCCATTACTGCCCTCAATTAGGGTTAAGATTCATTAACCATCATAATTAGGGTTTCCATGATCTCACTATGAAGGATCATACCCTAGTTAGATATATTCATTCATATTGGAAGTCCATTACTTGATTAATCATTCATATAAGAAGTCTTCTCTCTCAACTTTCTATGAATTGATGTTTGCATCACCCTTGATTAGGCTAAGTCAATATAAGATTGACATCATGGGCTATGTCATTACTATTGTGATCATTAAGGCTTTACTCATTCAAGGAGTACTAATCACTTTATTCCATCAAGGATACCTTTGTAATGATCACCATTAATTATAACATGCATTAATCAACTAATTAATTAGTCCCTTAATCACTTTAGGTATCTATGAGGTTTAAGTTAATCAACCACTAAATCATCTTGACCACTAAAGCATCAAACGATCTTGACCTTTTTAGACCTCAAACAGTCTTGCACACTAAACCCCCAAACGGTCTTGGACTGCCCTTGAAACCGTTTGGTGTTGATGACCGTTTGGTCTTGTTGACTTTTGCAACCGTTTGGTAAAGTACACATTCAAGATCGTTTGCCCAAGATGGGGTGAAGACCGTTTGCTCATGAAGACCGTTTGGTCAAGTTTGACTTTGAAACCGCATGGACATAACCGACCTTGAAACCGCATGAGACTAAACGGTTTGGGATCATTTGGTCTCAAATATTCTTGAGAACGTTTGGACTCAAACAGTCTTGAGACCGTTTGGTCCAAACCACCTCAAAACCGCAAGGACCAAAAAGTGTCTCAACCACTTCAATTGAGTTAGGGTTTCCAATGTTGAACCCCTCAATCGATCATGCACATGCTAGCCATTCATCAATTGAGTCAATTAGGTCAACCCTCAACTGATTTGACACTCAATTGACCCTCAATTGATCATCAATTAGGGCTTGGATCAATTGGATTAGGGTTTGAAATCGATTACCCTTCAACATGTTTCAATGCGAGTCTAATTGATTTGAAACCATTGAACCATCATTCAATTTGATTATGACCTGACCCAAACGGTCTTGGGATCATTTGGATGACCTCCAAATGGTATTGAGACTGTTTTCCCAAGTCAACACCAAAAACCAAGTCAACCAATTAGGGTTTGGTCTATTGGATTGATCATCATATCAACAATTGATTATTGTTCAAGTTAGAACCTTTAGATATTCAATTGGTCAACCAAACTTAACCCTAGACCTCCAAACGGTCTTGGGTGATCACCAAACGGTCTTGAGACCGTTTGGGTGATCCCCAAATGGTTTTGAAACCGTTTGGATCACTCAACCCAAACTTCAACATAATTCAATTATTGAATTCAGCAATTGACCCGATTAGGGTTTAGGTGGTTGATGGGCCTTCAATTGGTGAACCACTTGGAATTAATTGATGATTTTTGGTAGGTAATTAGTCTACATTATTATCAACAGTCCTCCAAATGGTCAACGCCTAATCATCGCCTCCAAACGGTCTTGGACCGTTTGCTTCCATGCGTTCTTGTGAAACCGTTTGCATTCAAACGGTTTGAAACCGTTTGCTCCAAACGATTTGGCAAACCGTTTGAGCAAGGGTTGGAGACCGTTTGCTAAAGTAGATTCTTGGATAAACATAGAAATTAATGTCATCATCTTCTACCTCAAGAACATGGGCTGTTCTTCACGGAAATGATAGCAAGAACACACAAAGGTGTCTAAAGAAGAAGTATAAGCAACGATTCTTGGAAAGAAGAATGCATTAACAAAGCTTAAGGGTTAGAGTTATAAAACCCGCATCTTAGGACTGATCCAGAGCTCCAAGATTCGAAGCTTTAATGGTGGCTTGAGCTCCAGTTGCCATCCAAGGTCCGTTCTTCAAGTTTTGGATGAAGAAGATAGCTAGAAAGAAGAATCGTGGGAAGAACACCATGAATCTAACCTTGCTTTAGGGTTTTTCCCAAGAATCTGAGGTAGAAGATGACCAAGACTTACCTACAGGTTGATCATCCTCCCTCTGCTCTAGATCCCTTCCTTGGTCAGTCAAAGCAAGAAGATAAGGAAAAGGACTAAGGGAAACGATCCCTTGTGTTATTGGAAAGATTCCTTATATATTTATGGGTCTTTTCAAAACAAAAGAAAAAGGATAACTATTTCCTTTTATTTCCCAAAAATATCCACCAAGGCTTCCTACATCCTTGGCCACATTTCCACTTTATAATCTCATGCAAAACTCCTCCTTTATCCAAGGTTTAAGGAAAAGAACTAACACCTTAAAGAGATGTATTTTAATATCCATCCTTATTGGATATTGCTTAATATTTTATTAGTGTGAGTAGTTTCCACTTCTACCATGATCATTCAAATGAGGCACCCCTCTCATTTTCTTTGCTCTACTTGATGCTAAGAAATATGAGAGATCCTCAAGAGGTGATATTTTTCATGTTGAACCCTAGGTTTTGGGTAATTTGCACATTACACCAAAACTAGGTTTTAAAGCACATAGGTTTTAAAGCACAAGGATTGCTCTACAAGCTATATCTTGGTGCTTAAGCTTGTGGAATCCATACCACCACATCATATTCATTATTATGATGTCTCAACATCAGAGGAACATCTTAACATGTGCAATTTGCAAGTTAACCCCTCAACTTGGGTAATTTGCACTTTAATCCATTATTAACAAAACAATGTTTCAACATTATGCAAAAAGGACTAAAATTGAAATATAAGTTCTTCAAAAGCGTTAAGTACATTTCAAAGGATAAACACAAGCATCTAATCACTCATTTAGGCAAAACACCTAGGGTTAGTACATAACCCAGGTCAGGGATGTTACAAATTATCCACCCCTTACAAGGATTTCGTCCCCGAAATCATCTACAAAACATATCAAGAGAAAAGAGCAGGGTATTTCCTTCTCATCTCTTCCTCTAGTTCCCACATAGCTTCTTCAATTCCACGGTGATTCCAGAGGACTTTCACAAGACTTATGTCTTTCTTTTTCAGCTTTTTAATTCTCTTGTCAAGGATCAACACATTTCCTTCTATATAAGATATATCATCATTCAACTCTACTTCCATAGGTTGCAGAACTGATTATGTATCAGGATGACATTTGCTAAGCATGGAAATGTGGAACACTGGGTGTAACTTTTGTAACTCTGGTGGTAACTCTAGCTTATAAGCTACCTTTCCAATTCGTTCAATGATTGGATAAGGCCCCATAAACCTATGAGCTAATTTTCCTTTTCTTCCAAATCTAAGAACTCCCTTCCAAGGTGAGACCTTAAGGTACACTCTGTCTCTAACTTGGAATTCTAAAGGTCTACGATGCTTATCAACATAAGATTTTTGCCTATCCTGTGTAGTCTTCAACTGTTGTTGTATTATTTTAATCTTCTCGGTGGTCTGCTGCACAAGATCAGGACCTAAAAATTGATATTCACCGGTTTCATACCAACATAAGGGAGATATACAACGTCTACCATACAAAGCTTTGTAAGGTGCCATGTCAATACTGTATTGATAGCTATTGTTGTAGGCAAACTCTATCAAGCTTAGATGTAGATCCCAACTTCTTGTAAACTGGAGAACACATGCCCTAAGCATGTCCTCCAAGGTTCGTATAGTCCTTTCTGATTGTCCATCAGTATGAGGATAAAAGGTTGTGCTAAACCTTAACTGTGTGCCTAAGGCTTTATGAAGTCGCTCCCAAAAACGACTCGTAAACTGGGGACCTCTGTCAGAAACAATGGTAACTGGGACCCCATGCAGTCACACTATCTCATCTACATACAACTATGCCAGCTTCTCAGCAGAATAGGTTGTTTTGACAGGTAGGAAATGTGTTGTCTTTGTCAACCTATCAACTATTACCCAGATGGAATCATGACCTTTGGCTGTTCTAGGTAAACCAACCACAAAATCCATGGTCACATGATCCCACTTCCATTGTGGTATGGGTAAAGGTTGCATTGTTCCCGCATGATTCTGGTGTTCAGCTTTAACTTGTTGACACACATGACACCGCATAACAAACTCAGCAATGTCCTTCTTCAAACCAGGCCACCAATACATATCTCTTAAGTTTCGATACATCTTGGTGCTCCCTGGATGCATAGCATACATTGAAGAATGAGCTTCCTCCAGGACTAATTTCCTTAAGTTATCCACATCCGGTACTATCATTCTACCATGATAACAAGCTACTTGATCATTTGAGTCATGGAAACCTTCTCGTTTCTCATTACCATACTCTGATCTAATCTGTTGAACTGCAACATCAACTTGCTGTGCCTCCTTAATCTGTTGTCTCAGAGTAGGTTTTATGTGCATCTCAGCTAACAGTCCGGCTAACAATGATACTCTTAACTGTACATTGTCTTGTCTTAAAGAGATAAGCATATCCCTTCTAGAGCACACTAAGGAATTCAGTTGTGCTCTGTCTAAGACTGGTGTTGCTGATTTCCTGCTCAAAGCATCAATAACTATATTGGCCTTTCCTGGATGGTAATCAATTGTACAATTGTAATCCTTGATTAACTCCATCCATCGGCATTGCCTCATGTTAAGCTCATGTTGAGAAAAGATATACTTAAGGTTCTTATGGTATGTGAAAATCTGAAACATCTCTCCATAAAGATAATGTCTCCAAATTTTCAAGGCATGAACTACAACAGCTAGTTCTAGATCGTGTGTCGGATAATTTTCTTCGTGTTTCTTAAGCTGTCGAGAAGCAAAAGAAATCACTTGTTTATCCTGGATCAACACGCATCCTAGTCCATTCTTAGAAGCATCACAGAAAACTATGTATCCTTTCCCTTGCTCAGGTAACACAAGCATAGGTGCACTTGTCAACTTTTCCTTCAACAACTGAAACGATTGCTGACACTTGTCACTCCAGGTAAAAAGAACATCTTTCCTGGTCAACTTAGTCAAGGGTAAAGCTATAGAACTGAAGTTCTTAATGAACCTCCGATAATAGCCTGCCAACCCTAAGAAACTTTGAACCTCCGTCAGAGTCTTCAGTTGCTCCCATTGCAGGACAGATTCTACCTTTTTAGGGTCAACACGTATACCTGAAGCAGATATTATGTGTCCAAGAAAAGAAACTTCTGGTAACCAGAACTCACACTTGCTAAACTTAGCATATAACTTATGCTCTCTTAGCAAAGTTAGAGCCTGGCGAAGATGTTGTTCATGCTGCTGAGCATCTCTACTATAGATCAGGATGTCATCTATGAAGATAACTACACACTGATCGAGAAAAGGTCGGAAGATTCTATTCATGAGTTCCATAAATGCAGCTGGTGCATTAGTTAGTCCAAACGACATAACTGTGAACTCATAGTGACCATACCTTGTCCTAAAGGTAGACTTAGGTATATCACCGTCCTTAATAACAGCTGGTGATATCCCAACCTCAAGTCTATCTTTGAGAAGACGGTTGCACCATGCAATTGGTCAAAGAGATCATCAATCCTTGGCAGATGATACTTATTCTTTATCGTTACTTTATTTAACTATCTATAATCAATGCACAACCGCATTGACCCGTCTTTATTTTTAACAAAGAGGACCGGAGCACCCCAAGATGAAGTACTCGGTCGGATAAAACCCTTCTCAAGCAACTCTTGCAGTTGTTTCTTGAGTTCTGCCATCTCAGCAGGTGCCATCCTATACGGTGTTTGTGCTATTGGATGTGTGTTTGGGATTAGATTAATCTCAAAATCAATCTCCCGGGGCGGTGGTACACCTGGAAGTTCTTCAGGAAATACATCCTCAAATTCCCTGACTATCATGACTTTAGCAGGGTTATGACTCTCCATGGTAGTATCTACCACATGGGCCAAGAATGCATAACATCCTTGCCTCATCAGCTTCTCAGCAACCATATATGACACTAAACAGGTTGGAAGAATCTTTCTATCTCCTTGAAAGATCCATGTGTCACTATCATCAGTGAACACAGCTTGCTTGGATTCACAATCCAAGACAACCTTATACCTTTCTAAGGTATCCATTCCAGGAATTACATCGAATCCATGTATCTTGAGTGGTATAAGATCCACTTGAATGTGATGATCAGAAAAGAAGAGAATGCAGGGAGAACATACCTCCTGCAACACGACAGATCCCATTAAAGGTGTTTCTAGCAATAAACTATCTGCTCTATGACTTGTAGTCATGTTGTAGTCAAGAATCACTCTTCGAGTGATAAAGGAGTGCGTAGCACCCAGATCGAATAAAACAGATACAACACAAGATGTAGACATATCCAAATATAACAATTCCATCTGACCTGCCACAACCCGAGGGTTGATCACTGCATCAGGTGGATTTATTGCATAGAATCTTGTTGTTGCTTTTGGTTGATTCAGTGCTCGATGACTAGGTGCTGATGATCCAGCTTGGGATGCTTGTCCACATCCTCTAGCATTACCTGGAAACTGTCTTCTTTGAGATCCTTGCTGACTCTGCCTTTGAGGTTGAGTTACACTCACTTCTCTGGCTCTGCAATCTTTCATCAGATGTCCCATCTTTCCACAAATGTAACAACTTCTGTTCAGTTGTTGTGGTCTGGGTGGTCCTGTAACCGACTCTGATGCTGAACTATGAGCTCCTTCTGGTGGTAGACTTCGTCCTCTACCCCTATTTGATGTCCACTGTGTCTGGGTACTGAATCTAGGTGGTGGTGTAGGCACAGAAAACCTCGGTTTCTTAAAATCTTTGGATGAAGATCCTTGGAACTGGGGGTACATCTTCTTGTTCTTGGTCTGTCTCTTCTCTGCCACAGACCTTTCTACCCTTCTGACAGACTCCACAAAGGTAGAAAACCTTTCCCTATTCTCCAGAGTAGATACAGGAGTGGTCAATTCAGCATTTAACCCTATCTCAAAATGCCTAATCCTTTCTTCATCTGTAGTTGGCATGTGCGGGAAGAACCGCAAAAGCTCCATGAACTTAGCCTCGTACTCGCTAATGTTCATTAGTCCTTGTCTTAACCTCTCAAACTGAGAGATTTTCTCATCCAGGAACGTCTTAGGGAAGTATCTGTTGATAAATTCCCGTCGGAAAACTTCCCATTCGATCTCCACACCAGGCCTTTTCCCCTCCTCCATGGTCCACCAGTGACCAACACTCCCCTTGAGAAGATACACAACATGTCTAACCTTCTCATCTTCAGAGATGTTTAGGATTCTAAAGGCCTTCTCTAGTTCAGTTAACCACAAGTCAACATCTGCTGGGTTAGCTATTCCAGCATACTCCATGGCTCCAACTCGGCGAAGTCATTCAAACGTCTTGCCGGATCCTTGTCCTTCTGGATGGGAAGGTGCCCTAGGTACAGGTATAGGCATCCTATCAGTCATGTGTGTCATGGAAGTCATAAACTACCCAAACATGGCTTGGACGGCTGGGTTCCCCATATCAGTTGGATTGAACTGGGGTGCTTCAGGCACATGTTCCTCCCTTTCTTGGTTTCTTGCACCTTCTCTAGGTACAACAACACTACTCTCAGCAACGTGTTCCTCGTGTGATCCAGACATCTTTAGTTTTCTCTTCTCCTCCTAAATGAGTAGAAGACACTATCAGATATACTGGAAGACATTATAACAAACTCTATAACCTAAGTCATATGTCTCTGTAGACTCAGCGAACCAAGAGCTCTGATACCACTAATTGTAATGACCGACTTGTGAAAACAGGATTAACTATGCGGAAGCGATTATTTAGCAGAGAAATTACTAAAAATCACTAAAAATTAAAACTTTTCATAAATAGATCTACAAACTATGAAGCTCTTTCATTAAGAAACAAGGTAAGTTATTTACAAACTGATGTATCGACATTTCTCTGTATCATCACATCTCGAGGGTTACAAGCATCAACTGCCCTGTTAACTGTACAAGGCAAGATACAAAAACTCGAGGCATTACACCAAAAATCTCAGATCTAGATTAAACCATCTACTGACTCCTAGGACCTGAGAGTACAGAGACGACACATAGGACTTTCTATATATACAAGACTTTGACAGACAGTGTCTCCACCTGAGGATCACTATTGTCCCAGATGTTGTTGTTGCTGCTGTTGCTGCTCACCCACTAAATGGTTCCTTCGTCCTCGACGTCTACCTAAAAATTGAATCCCACGGGGGTGAGACAATTGAATAATTGTCTAGCGAGAGTTATAACTCTTCTCCAGAAGCATTGTTATTGCAAATATTAAAATAATAATGAGCAGTAGAACTATAATTATCTAACAACAAGCAATTCATTGAATAAACTAATTAGAGCAATATTCTCAAAGCAATCATTTCAATTATAACTTGATTGAACAACAACACATATAATGAATAAGGGATATGAAGAACATGTATACTAGTTATTCAACTAGAGTACTATAAATAATGTAACATCAATCATTGTTTCTCGTAGTTCAACCTAAGCAATTATGCTATACGACTGATTACATTTTTCAAACATATTTATGCCCTGAGGAGATGAGTTACACCTCTCATACTCCAACCGACCATTACGAAATCACAATCGATACCATACATAGGTCATCAGAAGAGTCTGATTCCTATGACCTCATCATCCTCAGTCATTGTGAGGAACAACATGTAGGACATCTTGTGTCTCTGCCATAATAGCTTTCCAGGGTATTCTGGCAACTTTGCTATTAGAGTTACAGTGGCATGCTGTACTCTCTTCACCATCGAGGGATTTATTGTTTATCTCACATCGATGCGACATTAACAACATCATCGGGACATTAGTGATACATCATCCCGGCATATACATATAATGAAGGATTGAGAGATTAAAAGTACATCTCACATCAATTCCCTCATTAGGATGTAAGGATATTCGCGTCCATAACCCCCACATACTCAAAAGTATGCTCTCCAAGAGTTCCCTTAGGAAAACGTATTTCACCATCATTTAACTTCTGACAATGATGGATCTATGGTCAGGGCTCTACATGATATCATTATACTTGATTATTTAAGTACATTATGGCATTCTTTTAGCATCATGCATGTTTTCAAACATAAACCAATAAGACAAATACTATAAAGAAAGAATACTAATTGTATCAAGTTCATTTCACATCTTGTTAATTATTGGGATAACAATCCCTAACCATCTCATCATTATGATTCTAGAACATGGGTGTTCAAACCTTTAGATCAACAAAACACTTGTTATCAAGTCGTTTTAACAGTATGAACATGATAGTAGTAGTACAGACCTTTCTCATGGTTCGTACAGCCTATCAGTCTCATTTGTTACCTCTCACTAGGCAACATAGCATATCATTGCTTTCAAAACTTGTAAAGTGCTTTTAATGAATATGACATCATAGCTCTTACCTGGCTATGCTCACTATTTCATAAAGACCTGCATGATTAATACAAATGATAACAGACACATTATCTCTATATCAGCACCATGCAAAACAAAGATAATTTTACTATTCAAGACTTGCACCACTAAGCCCTTACTAGGGTTAGGGTTTCACTTTTTGATTCAACTAGGGTTAACCAACCCCTTTAGCTTAATTAGGGATAGTGTTTCCTCATTTCATAATTCAAACATAGAGTTTCATGCTTAAAAGCATAACCCAGAATTAGGGTTTACTGTTCACATCATCACATTACCCTAGATTAGGGTTTACTATTCACACTACATCACATTACCCTAGATTAGGGTTTACTATTCATATTACATCATCATGTATTAGGATTACACCCATTACTACCCTCAATTAGGGTTAAGATTCATTAACCATCATAATTAGGGTTTCCATGATCTCACTATGAAGGATCATACCCTAGTTAGATATATTCATTCATATTGGAAGTCCATTACTTGATTAATCATTCATATAAGAAGTCTTCTCTCTCAACTTTCTATGAATTGATGTTTGCATCACCCTTGATTAGGCTAAGTCAATTCAAGATTGACATCATGGGCTATGTCATTACTATTGTGATCATTAAGGCTTTACTCATTCAAGGAGTACTAATCACTTTATTTCATCAAGGATATCTTTGTAATGATCACCATTGATTATAACATGCATTAATCAACTAATTACTTAGTCCCTTAATCACTTTAGGTATCTATGAGGTTTAAGTTAATCAACCACTAAACCATCTTGACCACTAAAGCATCAAACGATCTTGACCTTTTTAGACCTCAAACGGTCTTGCACACTAAACCCCCAAACGGTCTTGGACTGCCCTTGAAACCGTTCGGTGTTGAAGACCATTTGGTCTTGTTGACTTTTGAAACCATTTGGTAAAGTGCACACTCAAGACCGTTTGCCCAAGATGGGGTGAAGACCGTTTGGTCATGAAGACCGTTTGGTCAAGTTTGACTTTGAAACCGCATGGACATAACCGACCTTGAAACCACATGAGACTAAACGGTTTGGGATTGTTTGGTCTCAAACAGTCTTGAGACCGTTTGGTCCCAAATGGTCTCAAGACCATTTGGACTCAAACGGTCTTGAGACCATTTGGACCCAAACGGTCTTGAGACCGTTTGGTCCAAACCACCTCAAAACCGCAAGGACCAAAAAGTGTCTCAACCACTTCAATTGAGTTAGGGTTTCCAATGTTGAACCCCTCAATAGATCATGCACATGTTAGCCATTCATCAATTGAGTCAATTAGGTCAACCCTCAACTGATTTGACACTCAATTGACCCTCAATTGATCATCAATTAGGGCTTGGATCAATTGGATTAGGGTTTGAAATCAATTACCCTTCAACATGTTTCAATGTGAGTCTAATTGATTTGAAACCATTGAACCATCATTCAATTTGATTATGACCTGACCCCAAACGGTCTTGGGATCATTTGGATGACCTCCAAACGGTCTTGAGACCGTTTGCCCAAGTCAACACCAAAAACCAAGTCAACCAATTAGGGTTTGGTCTATTGGATTGATCATCATAACAACAATTGATTATTCTTCAAGTTAGAACCTTTAGATCTTCAATTGGTCAACAAAACTTAACCCTAGACCTCCAAACGGTCTTGGGTGATCACCAAACGGTCTTGAGACCGTTTGGGTGATCCCCAAATGGTTTTGAAACCATTTGGGTCACTCAATCCAAACTTCAACATAATTCAATTATTGAATTCAGCAATTGACCCGATTAGGGTTTAGGTGATTGATGGGCCTTCAATTGGTGAACCACTTGGAATTAATTGATGATTTTTGGTAGGTAATTAGTCTACATTATTCTCAACAGTCCTCCAAATGGTTAACGCCTGGTCAATGCCTCCAAATGGTCTTGGACCATTTGCTTCCATGCGTTCTTGTGAAACCGTTTGCATTCAAACGGTTTGAAACCGTTTGCTCCAAACGGTTTGGAAAACCGTTTGAGTAAGGGTTGGAGACTGTTTGCTAAAGTAGATTCTTGGATAAACATATAAATTAACATCATCATCTTCTACCTCAAGAACAGGGGCTGTTCTTCACGGAAATGATAGCAAGAACACACAAAGGTGTCTAAAGAAGAAGTATAAGCAACGATTCTTGGAAAGAAGAATGCATTAACAAAGCTTAAGGGTTAGAGTTATAAAATCTGCCTCTTAGGACTGATCCAGAGCTCCAAGATTCGAAGCTTTAATGGTTTCTTGAGCTCCAGTTGGTGTCCAAGGTCCGTTCTTCAAGTTTTGGATGAAGAAGATAGCTAGAAAGAAGAATCGTGTGAAGAACACCATGAATCTAACCTTGCTTTAGGGTTTTTCCCAAGAATCCGAGGTAGAAGATGACCAAGACTTACCTACAGGTTGATCATCCTCCCTCTGCTCCAGAGTCCTTCCTTGGTCGGTCAAAGCAAGAAGATAAGGAAAAGGACTAAGGGAAACAATCCCTTGTGTTATTGGAAAGATTCCTTATATATTTATGGGTCTTTTCAAAACAAAAGAAAAAGGATAACTATTTCCTTTTATTTCCCAAAAATATCCACCAAGGATTCCTCCATCCTTGGCCACGTTTCCAACTTCTAATCTCATGCAAAACTCCTCCTTTATCCAAGGTTTAAGGAAAAGAACTAACACCTTAAAGAGATGTATTTTAATATCCATCCTTATTGGATATTGCTTAATATTTTATTAGTGTGAGTAGTTTCCACTTCTACCATGATCATTCAAATGAGGTGCCCCTCTAATTTTCTTTGTTCTACTTGATGATAAGAAATATGAGAGATCCTCTAGAGGTGATATTTTTCATGTTGAAGCCTAGGTTTTGGGTAATTTGCACATTACACCAAAACTAGGTTTTAAAGCACAAGGATTGCTCTACAAGCTATATCTTGGTGCTCAAGCTTGTGGAATCCATACCACCACATCATATTCATTCTTATGATGTCTCAACATCAGAGGAACATCTTAACATGTGCAATTTGCAAGTTAACCCCTCAATTTGGGTAATTTTCACTTTAATCCATTATTAACAAAACAATGTTTCAACATTATGCAAAAATGACTAAAATTGAAATATAAGTTCTTAAAAATCCTTAATTACATTTAAAAGGATAAACACAAGCATATAATAACTCAATTAGGAATACACCTAGGGTTAGTACATAACCCAGGTCAGGGATGTTATAGTTTTAGTGAAGTATGTGCATCATCATATCGGGTTAGAGGTGCTTGCTTGTATGCTTGCACCCGATATCACTTTTATAAGGTGATACCATCATCTTCAAGATCTAAACCTTTAATATAACTATTATAGTTCATGGAAACATGTCTAAGAAACTACTAGAACTCATAAAGTCATCAAATATTTCAGGAAATTTTAGAATTAAAAGTAGATCATTAAATATAGCAATTTAGGTGATGAATAATAACATGGTTGAGTTCAAGTTATATAACCCGCCTTAAGAACAACTTTCAAGCTCTAAGATCCAAAGCTCCACGTTCCTAAGGTTTAAGATGAACTTATAAACTCCTCTATATATAAAGAATCACCATGGATAAGCAATTGGTGAAGAAGAAAAGAAAGGAAGATCATAACCCTAAAATCATGCTTCAATCCAAGGTTGAAGATGATCATTGCCTCACCTTAGGGTTAAGTATGAGCTCCTTATTTCTCCTTGGCACCCTTGCATGATACCATACTACTCTTTCACGATATGCCACCACCCATTCACGATATGCCACTCACTTTAATGATATGCCACTCACTTATGATCAAAACACTTCACTATGGGCGATATCACCCTATATGGCCAATATCACCTACTTGGCCGATATGATCTTGTCATGGACGATACCCAAAGGGCCCATGCATGATACCACATCACTCCTGCACGATACAAGGAGTCTATGCACGATACCATAAGGTAGGATGGTGGTAAGGATCGAAAAATTCCATTAAGGGGTGAAACTAGGGGTATATATACTTGTTGCTCATGAAGGAAGGTGAAAATGAGGTGTCATCAATTTGAGCTAGTAGGTGCCACGTGTCCATGCATGGTGACACTTATACATGAATGCATCAACATTTATCTTGTCTTGAAAAACGGTTGAGGATCATCTAGGGATAAAGATTCGTCCATTACATATCCCTTTGATTAAGATATATCAATAAAATCACCACTTTATTCACAACCCGATACAACTTTTCTAAGGAAGTTGTATCCCGACACAACTCACCTCCTTGAGGTGCTTTGCATGATATGGACTTTGCCAAGAGTTCACAAAAATATATGAGTCACCTTCTTTGGCTCCTTGGCCGATAGGCACTCATATATAAGCTTTTCAACTTGATACAACTCAAGTTAAGCTTTCATATTCAACCCTTTTCTTGGTCATTTCATCACCAAGAGTATCATCATTCATAATTGATTCAAACATGGTGTCTCATTCATTATATCTCCTATAAATTATACATATAGGAAGTAGGGACACTCTATAGGTGGTAATTTTCATATCAACCCCACATTTTGGGTAAATTACAATTTGTACCAAAATTGGTGCACAATGCACTAACATTATTCAAACAAGATGCAACTTGTAATTTAGGCTTTACACAAGCCGCCCCTTAGCATAAATCTCTCTATTATGATGCTAAAATACTTTAGGAATGTTCAAATGTGACACATTGCAATATAATCCCTCATCTTGGGTAAATTGCACTTTGATCCAAAACAAAGGAAAATTGCTCAAACAACATTCAATCGGGACCAAACTTGAAACATAAGTGTGTCACATGATAACAAAACACCTTATAGGATTATATTAAAGTTATAAGAAACTTTATTAGACAAAACAAATAGGGTTACCTCATAACCCAGGTCAGGGTCGTTACAAGTTATAAACCCCTAACAAGGATTTCGTCCCCGAAATCCTAGGTAAAGGGAGAGAGATATTATTCATTCATCATATCATCAAGTCTCCACATAACATCTTAATGTTATGGAGATACCATATAACTTTGATCAACACCAAGTTATTTGACATAGGGTTATCATAGAATCTGTCACACAGGACACATACTCCACTGTCCTTTTCATTATTGACTGTAGAGTCAACTCTGTGTCAGGTAATACTTTTCTTAGTTAGAGAAGCATTATACATACCTCATTTAATTCAGGTGTCAAACCTCAGTGATTTGTCACCTTTCTCAACTTATAACTTTATGTGACATGATTCTTGATTCTGGGGAGTCTTCCATATTCCTCATTTAGTTTAGCATTTCACTTTCAAGGAAAGACTAGAGTTATGTTTTGTCACCCACTTGTGACTACAAGTCTTATCATACATTTGTTGTGCCATTCAATCTACTGACACAACACTAAACTTTCTTACTACTTGTACCAACTATCTCATTAGTTGTACATTCTCTTTTCATAAGGGGAGGTTACTTATCAATTAAGGACTTATCTTAGAGGTATCTTTAGATGTTATGTATAAGCTGCCTTAACAGATCTAGGTAGGGGTATTCTAGGGAATTATTTTTAGCTTGATAAGATTTTCCCACAATGATTTTACGATTGTTCCTTCAATTAGTACATCCTTATCGATGTTATGTTCATGCGGAGCATAAACCCCTAACAAGTGGTATCCATACTATAATATGTAACTGGACAAATTTCAGAGTTGGCCCTTCTAGGTAACCAAACATTACTTCTTATCAGGAGTCACGTTCCCATTTTCTCATATCATTGAAAGTTCTTGGATACTAGGATTCTTTACCTTGGTATCCATTATATGTTCCAAAAACACATCACATCATCATCATGGTTACTAGATCTGGGTATTCAAACCCTCAGTCCATCACTGAACATTGTTACCTCTAGGTCCTCAGACCAAGGTATACATTATACTAAACATCTTCTTTTGTTTATAAATTGATTTATGATTAACTCATATTTCTCCATATATCAATTAGGATGTGGTAGAAATATCCATGCCACATCTTTTCCTTCATTATGCTCTTTAGATTGTCTCAAAATGACTACTTAATTAGAGTAATCAGAAAGATAACAATCTACGAGTATCATACTTACCTTGCCTTCAATAGATGAATACCTGGGCAGGGTATTCAAGAACTGAATTTAGGTAGTATGCATTTGTTTTATATTATGTTTCATACTTTTAAAATCTCTTTAAATTTTACTACTTAGTATCTCAGATTTTCTCTGGGTGTTTCTTTTACATCTCTTCCTTTTCTACATGAAGAGAGAAATTTCAAAACATATAAGATAATATTAATCCGAATATTGGTTAGCATCCTTCTTATCTTTTCCTCATGTCCTCATAGGACTAATTAAAGGAAGCTCAACAACAACTACCTTCTTATAATTATCAGATAAAATCTAGAGAAGACGTATCAGAATGAGAAAGCGCTATATGACTGTCACCCCTCGCAGTCATCCACCACTTTGGGTTGACTCAAACATAGAGTCTAGCTGTTTCATGTTGTTTCTTTTACCTTTTTACACTATTAGGTTGTAACTTTCGTAAGTTCTGCCGAGTCTACCTCGGTTGTTGGGTCATTTACTCCCTTCTTTTTTTTAATAAAAGGGTTTAGTATGTATAACATGTCCATGTCTTATCCTCATACCATAGTCTTATCAATCTCATTACCGATGTAGAGACTAAGCCATGGGTTCTTATAGGTGGAAAGTTAGGACTTTTCCCTCACATAATGACTACTGCCCTGGTGCACTAGGCATTTATTGCACTAGTGGCACCAAAAACTTTGGCTTTTTAGAACAACTAGGAAAATGTCTCTAGAATTGTAGAGACCTTTCCTTCATTCTCAGCTTAGTGCCCCTCCTTGGGTACTGCCGTTACAGATGTACTATCTGTCTATACTTATGGTAGAGTCTATTTTCTTGCCATATGTCATTCCTTCCCACATTTTCCACTGTTCCAACATGACTATGTCATTCAACAACCTTTTTCAAAACCCAAAGTTTTTATATTGAGGACTGGTAATCTCGGTTGTAATGCTAGTATCCAGTCTATTATATGCATCACTGTTATCCTAACTTGTCTCACAAGAGCATAAAAAGCAGGATTCTCTATCCTGATCGGATCATGATGGAAATTCTCAAGCACTCATTCCTTTCTTTCCTGATCCCTTGCACCTCTTCTTAGTGCAACAACATTGCCCTCAGCAATGTGTTTCTCATGTTCTCCAGTCAATTTTTAAACTTTACCCTTTCTCTTGCATAAGTAGAAGTCACTATAGGGTATACTGGAGGACACTAACACAGACTCAACAACTTAGTCCTATGTCTCTATAGACTCAGTGAACCTTAAGCTCTAATACCAAAACTTGTCACGACAGTCGCCAAACTAACAAACAAATCGTTACTAATTAAGTGGAATAAACATATACAACAGATTAAAAAAAATCACTAAAATTTAAAACCATTTTGCAAGGAGATCCTTGTACAGAAAACTTTTACTGAAAGAGCCAAAACTCATACATATCATGATTTACATTGTACAACATTGTTTCATCTCATCTCGAGGACAACATATAACAGTTGCTCTATCAAAACACATACTGGAGCAACATAAAACCTCGAGGCATTCAAGCCAAAATCTCATATTTTTCATGAAACCAATACAAACCAACTCTAAGGACCTGAGAGTACAGAGACGACACATCAGACTTCTATCTACAAGACCTGACAGACAGTACACTCAACCTGAGTTGTCCCTGCTGTCCCTGCTGCTATTGTTCTTTCTCTACAGTACGGTCTCAATCCCCCTCGTGCACATCCACCTAAAGAAAAATGTGGATCCCACGGGGTGAGACAATTGTCCCAGCGAGAGATATAACTCTCTGCCAACAATGTTATTATCACAGTTAAATAATATTAAACTAAGCAGAGGATAAACAGTTTAGAATATTCTCATCTTTTAAAGAATTGCAACTATCTATGATAGAGCAGTAAATCATCTATTCACTTTATAAGGAACATGAAGAACACGTATATCATTTACCCATCATATTTTATCAACATCTCAAGCTTATCCTGTGATGCTCATTATCATGGTATGTCATCCATGAATCATTCTCATTTCTATCTGTTGACCTCACCCAATCTGCTAACCAGATATTGAATTGTACCAGTCATGTGAGTATACATCATTGTATTATGTTCAGGCATTGGACTATGCCAATCCTGTGCAACCATTCCTGGCATTGGACTATGCCAATCCTGTGCAACCATTCCATGCATTGGACTATGCCAATCCTGTGCAACCATTCTAGGCATTGGACTATGCCAATCCTTTGATAACAGCCAGGCATTGGGTTATTACCAATCCTGTGATTAACAGCCAGGCATTGGGTTATTACCAATCATGTGATTAACAGCCAGACATTGGGTTATTACCAATCCTGTGATTAACAACCATGCATTGGGTTATTACCAATCCTGTAATTAACAACCAGTCATTGGGTTATTACCAATCATGTGATTAACAGCCATGCATTGGGTTATTACCAATCCTGTGATTAATAGTCAGGCATTGGGGTTATTACCAATCCTGTGACAGCCAGGTATTGGGTTATTACCAATCATGTGATTAACATCCAAGCATTGGGGTTATTACCAATCCTGTGAAACTATAGGCTTCATGCATTTGCCAGGTATTGGACTCTACCAATCATGTGATTAACAGCCAGACATTGGATTATTACCAATCCTGTAAAACTATTAGCTTCATGCCTCTGCCAGGTATTGGACTCTACCAATCCTGTGATTAACAGCCAGGCATTGGATTACTACCAATCCTGTGAAACTATAGGCTTCATGCCTCTGCCAGGTATTGGACTCTACCAATCCCGTGATTAACAGCCAGGCATTGGATTATTACCAATCCTGTGAAACTATAGGCTTCATGCCTCTGCCAGGTATTGGACTCTACCAATCCTGTGATTAACATCCAGACATTGGATTATTACCAATCTTGTGAAACTATAGGCTTCATGCCTCTGCCAGGTATTAGACTCTACCAATCCTATGATTAACAACTAGGCATTGGATTATTACCTATCATGTGAAACTATAGGCTTCATGCCTCTGCCAGGTATTGGACTATGCCAATCCTGTGCATCTCATCACTGAATACCACATCACCTTTACTAGGCATTATACCTTGGCCAAGTCATCATACTTATTCACATCCTTTATATAATACAAGTATTCCTCTTATCTCTTTTAAGCATATTCAAAACACTATAGACCTTTTTTTGCTATAAGCGTAAAACATATATGATTAAGATTTCACTATTATTATTGTATCCATTTATTATTATTATTATGTTACTAAGTTTCCATTTCCTAGTTTATTTGAACATTATCATTTCTTACATGATACTTTTATAAACACCTTGTTACCTCTCACTAGGCAAAAACTATTCTCATGGCTCACAAGGCCCATTAAACATCTTGTCACCTCTCACTAGGAAACAACTATTCACATGGCTCACAAGGCCCATTAAACATCTTGTCACCTCTCACTAGGCAACAACTATTCACATGGCTCACAAGGCCATTAAACATCTTGTCACCTCTCACTAGGCAACAACTATTAGGGTTAGGGTTTCCCTTTATAGCCGAATAGGGTTTCAAGTTCATATTACCAATCCAAACCCTAATTAATTACTCCACGCATCTAGGAGCATATACTAATATCATAAGTATTCAATTATACTTATTTATTCTCATCTTTTATCATTAAATGATGGTCAACACAAAGTATGAGTTTCTCTCTCATCCTCTCTAGGATATTGATTACATCATACTTTATTATCTTGGCTTAACCCTTTCTCAAGGTATGTTAGCCTACACTTATCAAAGTGCATTACATCTCAATGTAACAATTGACATGACACACATCATGTGTTACTCATCCAAGTATATTGGATTTAAGGTGCATCAGGTGTAACAACCTTAAAGTGTTGGATGTGATATTTACCATGCCTTAGTGTATCACTTCCTTTATCACTTTTAACTTAATTAAGTTCATAAACTTATCTTGTATTAGGGTATTTCCCATCCTAATACTTTATCCACTATCCCATCATATTAATCTTGTAAAGTATTGTCCATAAGTCACACACTGGAATTACCCAGCTATCATCAATGATATGGACTCATCTCGGGTTAAGCATTATTAATATAAGGTTGTCCATTATCAACCACTTTAGGTGTTTCACCTATCAAGGTATTAGCCACACCATTACTTGGTGTTACACTCATCACTCCTAAGTGTGTCTTGCCCTCACCTTTACAAGGTATCTCAGGTTAGAAGTGTGCATATGTTCACCATATCGGGTTGTAAGTATATACACACCATTCATATCGGGCTAGAGGTGTTTGTATGTGTTACCCATGTAGTGAATGAGGTATTAAGCCATCACCATGTTGGGCTAGACATCAACTAGGGTTGTGTATCGGGCTACCATATCGTGAAATAGCATTTGCTATTCTTTACTCATACCGGGTTACCCAAATTAGGGTTTCATGTCAACTTATAAGTATTCATTTAACCTTGTATCATGTATGGAATCTGTACTTGACTCCCTATCATGCAAGAAGTGTATACTACACCCCATATCGTTCAAGAAGATATACAATCATATCCATATCGTTTTAGTGAAGTAGGTGCATCATCATATCGGGTTAGAGGTGCTTGCTTGTATGCTTGCACCCGATATCACTTTTATAAGGTGATACCATCATCTTCAAGATCTAAACCTTTATTCTAAGTGTTATATTTCATGGCAACAGGTCTAAGCAACTACTAGAACTCATAAAGTCATCAACTATTTTAGGAAATTTCGGAATTAAAAGTAGATCATTAAATATAGCAATTTAGGTGATGAATAATAACATGGTTGAGTTCAAGTTATATAACCCGCCTTAAGAACAACTTTCAAGCTCCAAGCTCCAAATCTCCACGTTCCTAAGGTTGAAGATGAACTTCAAAACTCCTCTATATACAAAGAATCACCATGGATAAGAAATTGGTGAAGAAGAAAAGAAGGGAGGATCATAACCCTAAAATCATGCTTCAATCCAAGGTTTAAGATGATCATTGCCTCACCTTAGGGTTAAGTATGAGCTCCTTCTTGCTCCTTGGCACCCTTTCACGATACCATACTACTATGGAACGATATGCCACCACCCATTCATGATATGCCACTCACTTGAATGATATGCCACTCACTTATGATCAAAACACTTCACTATGGGCGATATCACCCTATATGGCCAATATCACCTACTTGGCCGATATGATCTTGTCATGGACGATACCCAAGGGCCCATGCACGATACCACAGCACTCCTGCACGATACAAGGAGTCTATGCACGATAACATAAGGTAGGAGGGTGGTAAGGGTCGAACAATTCCATTAAGGGGTGAAACTAGGGGTATATATACTTGTTGCTCATGAAGGAAGGTGAAAATGAGGTGTCATCAATTTGAGCTAGTAGGTGCCACGTGTCAATGCATGGTGACACGTGTACATGCATGCATCAACATTTATCTTGTCTTGCAAAATGGTTGAGTATCATGTAGGGATAAAGATTCGTCAATTACATATCCCTTTGATTAAGATATATCAATAAAATCACCACTTTATTCACAACCCGATACAACTTTTCTAAGGAAGTTGTATCCCGACACAACTCACCTCCTTGAGGTGATTTGCACGATATGGCCTTTGCCAAGAGTTTATAAAAAGATATGAGTCACCTCCTTTGGCTCCTTGGCCGATAGGCACTCATATATAAGCTTTTCAACTTGATACAACTCAAGTTAAGCTTTCATATTCAACCCTTTTCTTGGTCATTTCATCACCAAGAGTATCATCATTCATAATTGATTCAAACATGGTGTCTCATTCATTATCTCTCCTATAAATGATACATAGAGGAATTAGGGACACTCTAGAGGTGATAATTTGCATATCAACCCCACATTTTGGGTAAATTACAATTTGTACTAAAATTGGTGCACAATGCACTAACATTATTCAAACAAGATGCAACTTGTAATTTAGGCTTTCCAAGCAGCCCCTTAGCATCAATCTCTCTGTTATGATGCTAAAACACTTTAGGAATGTTCAACATGTGACACATTGCAATATAACCCTTCATCTTGGGTAAATTGCACTTTGGTCCAAAACAAAGGAAAATTGCTCAAACAACATTCAATCGGGACCAACTTGAAACATAAGTGTGTCACATGATAACAAAACACCTTAGAGGATTATATTAAAGTTCTAAGAAAATTTATTAGCCAAAACAAATAGGGTTACCTCATAACCCAGGTCAGGGTCGTTACAATTACAGTCCATGCTAAGATATAAGAATGTATATATACACACACATATATACATATATATATATATGTATATATATGTGTATATATATATATATATATATATATATATATATATATATATATATGACTGTACACATTTTGAGAAGGAAAATTAAAATTGTATCCATCTGAATTTGAACTCGCATGGGCCAATATAGAAAACTAACCGCACTCCAGTACGCTAGAAGCTACTTGTGATTGTATATGCATTGACATAATATATATTTTATCTCAAAACTTGTAAGTGTATATATTTATATACATATGTATAGATGTTTTTCCATTTTTCTTGGGTGGTCATGGCCCCTACTTGCCCCTGTCTTCTCCGTTGCTTCTCCTCCTATTTTACTTCATCTATACTATGGCAACACATCCCACTATCACACAGACAATGAGGTGTTACGCGAAAACGTGCGGAAAACACCATAACCACATATTACCAAAAACATGGGTTAATTACAACCGATTGCAGAAAGCGGATAAACTAAGAAACTATTACATTCAAGTCCTCGTCCTGCAAGGAAACAAGTTATATAAACATTGACAAGTCTTGACACGTGTCCACAACTAAACATATCAGTTGTCTTGTCATCGCATGAGTTCATCACCTGTTCATATACATAATGGCCCACATCCGGCCAGCAGCAGGATATACAAAGCATCATCAGCTATACATCGTGAAACAACGTCAAAATGCCTCCAAGGACCTGAGAGTACAGGGATGACTCTAAGACTCTACTACAAAATGACCAAAACAACAACATGTCCATCTCTTGCCTTCTACTGCTCGTCTTGCTGCTCGGCTGCAACTCCGCGACCACCACCACGTCTAACTCGAACACCTGTAAACCTGCGGGGTGAGACACACAGTCCCAGTGAGAAACATAACTCCCCTCCAAAACTATAGAACCAAAGGAAGATTAAAGTAACAACAGTAGATAACTGGTAAAGCATAGAATAAGAACAGGTTATATAGCAAAGCTATTCATACCATCAAGCTTACCAGGATGTATGGAAGGCATATCACCAATTATCTCTATATGGAACATGATTGATAAGATAAGATTTATAAGATCGTACCACATGACATAAGGAACGTATAATTAATTGCAAGGTATAACAAGATCAACTGCACAAACAAGGCCTCAATCAATGTTCCGTATTTTGCCTTAAGCAAGAAATACTATACGGTTGGATTACATATTATTATGCCCTGAGTAAGTGAGCCGTACTGCTTAAATCCAACCTTCGGTTGCAAAACCCAAAGCCGGTGCCATACAAGGTCAATGGAAGAACCGGACTCCACGACCTCCCACCTTGTAGTCAGTGCACGAGTACAACACAAGTAGGACTGCAGTCTCATGCTTAAGTGGCCTCAACCACAGGGTCAGCTCCCACAGGCTACCCTCTGTCTAGCCCGCCTCGGTACAGGTCTCGACGCTAGTGAAACTGAGCCACGAGCCTGTTCACCGTGCTTTGAGCCATGAACACATTCATTCTCCCATATCACATATCCTGAGCCATGGGCTTGTTCACCATGCTCTATACATATCTCGAGTCTGCAACCACAACTGCACTCAAATCCTCACTATTTTAGGCTAGGAGAAACCTCGCATATTCATCAATATGCGCTTCGGGTTAACCCGCAGGAGAACCCATTTCACCATCACCAGCTCCTGAAGATGATGGATCTATGGCCAGGGCAAACTACATGATATGTTCCACTGTGATTATTTAATGTATTTTAGGTGGATTGCAAGATTCAGCCAAGGTTGTATAACATGCAACTAAAAAAAGAATAAACAACATGAAACTCAAAATCATGCTTTTACTGTCATCAACATCATCCTGATCCATCACAAGGATCGAACCTTACATGTGACCACTTGGCCTCTTGCCAACCATCTAGATCCATCAAAAGGATCATCACATTGCCATGGGATCTCAATCCCTCATCACACAGTGCCACTGCCTCTCAAGGCTTACATCATCACCATTGGATAGCAATTCAGCACTTTAGCCAAACTCAGGTCCTCAGACCAAAACACATCATGCATATTATTTCATTATCAAGAGTAACCATCAAAGTGGTGTTATTTAGACATATATACCTCATAGCCCTTTACCTGGCTATGCATCTGTACCTGCATGGTTAGTATGCACAATCATCATGGATTATCAGAAGATTCATATTATCAACATAGGGCAACATTGATGATTATATACGTTATCATTCATGCCTCAACCTGTGACCATAGACATAGATCATATCATTATGCAAAGCATATTATATGCTTATTATTAACTCAACATTATACATATAATTCAAGATGATCATAAATGCATGTAAAGTCATGTCAAGATATATAGATGTGATCTATTATATCTACTATCAAGCATGTCAAGGATCACTATCATAAACCAACCGTGATAGCATGAAACAAGATCTAGCATATAAATTTTCCATATAAGGAACAAGATCCTCACTAGAAGCACTCACTACCCTCACCAAAGGTAGTATCGGGCAGGGTGCTTCCTCATATCGTCCAAACACTTTTCCCACATATCGGCCAAACAAGTTAGCCACAAAACGGCCAAGCACACAACAAGGTATCGAACTACCACATATAACGGGCAACCAGGAACCACGCCATCTCATGCACTCATGTGTATCGTGCAACACTTGTCGTGCACCACAAGTCGTGCAACGCTGCGTCGGGTATTAAGGGTACAACGACCACAAAGCCTATCGGCAACTGAGCCTATGGGCGTGTCGTGCAAGGTGTAACGTGCAACACCAAAACACCCAGCACAAGGCTAACCACTGAACTCCATAACATCCAGGATATAATGGGCTCTAGGCTACCATCTCAGGTTAGATGTATCGGGCAGCACCACACAACAAGGAACACACTCAAAGGTGCAACTCAAACGGGAAGCAAGGACCTGTCGTCCAACCAGCTTACCCATGACCTATCGGTCGACACAAGGTCAAGACTGAGGTGTGACGCCCGTCACAAGGTCAGATCACAACGCCCAAACGTCCAAGGGGTAACGGTGTCGAGCTACTATATGAACTAAGGGTATCGGGTAGGAAACTCAACCAAGTGTAACACCCGACACCCACACACACACAAGGGCAGGAACCAGGTGTGACGCCTACCACCAAACCAGATGTGACACTCAAAGGTCAAGGACCAGGGTGTGATGCCCAACACAGCCACAACATGTCAACCAAGACTCAAAGTCAAGAGGGGTATCAGACGACATCAACCCCAAGCCATATCGGCCAAGATGCAACCCGAGAGGGTCACCACCAACCTCAAGCATAAGGGCACCAAAACCCTAATGGATCAAGAAGATGACTCACCTCTCAACTATCAAGAGATAGGGGTCTTGCCACGCTTCTTAACACCAATCGGGCAACACAAAGACCAAACCTAACAAAGGTCTACAACCACCACGAAGCTCACCCTTCAAGTCCATGGTGAGAGGAGGGTGTTGCTTAAGAAACTAGAACACAAGCTCACCTCTCAAATTAATCGAGAGAGGGGTATTGCCCATATTACTAGAACTCAAGCTCACTCCTCTAGACCAAGGAGAGAAAGGAGTGTTACTCACCAAGAAACCCTAGAACATAGGTTCGGCCAACAAGAAGCAACTAAGCAAGAAACTAAACTAGCAACATGCATAGCCGATATGATCACAAGAAACATACAAGAATCATAGAAGAGGTAGTATAGTTAGGGTTAGGAGTTATGTAACCCCCCTTAAGCAAGCTCCAAGCTCCTAGCACCAAGCTCCAAGCACCACGAAGGAAGAAGAGCAAGGCACTCTAGGGTTCGGCCACCACTAGAGGAAGAAGGAGACTCCAAGAAGGATCAGCCACCAAGCTTGCAAAAGAAGGGGATGTCGTGGACCAAGGGGAAGGGAGACTAAGGAACTAAAGGGATCCTTAGCAAGAGAAAGGAAACACATATATAGAAGAGGATGG
This sequence comes from Alisma plantago-aquatica, assembly GCA_963693085.1. Taxonomy (NCBI): domain Eukaryota; kingdom Viridiplantae; phylum Streptophyta; class Magnoliopsida; order Alismatales; family Alismataceae; genus Alisma; species Alisma plantago-aquatica. Next base: position 28,718,857 of record OY856410.1, read on the forward strand.
AGGAGAAACCAAGGTAAGATAAAGCAAGGTGTCTCCCACCTAGGGACACTTTTCCATGAGCATGCCACCACTCTAACATTCCCTAAACACATGTCCAAGGCTATTGCCACATGCAAGCATCAAGCTCCAAGTGTCCACTAGTGGTGACACAAACGAGGTCAAAGAAGGTCAAAGGGTCCATGGGCGACACACCACCCCACACCATGGCCGACACACCACCCTGGGCGAAACACCACCCCAGGCGTCACAACACAGGCTGACACAAGCACTCTTCCCGACACAAGGCTCACTTGCCCGACACAAAGGTCCAAAGAGGCAAAGGCAAGGTGGATGCCAAAGAACCTTCATAAGAATCAGGTCCTTCCTCTTCAGCTTCTTTACTCTTCTGTCAAGGATCATCACAGGACCTTCCTCGTAGGTCACATCTTCATCAAGATCAACCTCTACCGGCTGTATCACTGTCCCTGTATCTGGGTGACTTTTCTTCAGCATACTGACATGGAACACTGGATGTAACCTGTGCAACTCTGGCGGTAGCTCTAACTCATGGGCTACCTTGCCAACTCGTGCTATGACCGGGTATGGCCCCATATATCTGGGTGCTAACTTACCTTTCCGGCCAAACCTTAGCATGCCTTTCCAAGGTGAGACCTTGAGGTACACTTTGTCTCCTACCTAGATCTCCAAAGGTCGTCGTCAATTGTCTGCATAAGACTTCTGCCTGTCCTGTGCCTCTTTCAACTGTTGATGTATCACTCTGATCTTCTCTGTTGTCTACTGTACTAACTCAGGACCAAGAAGCTGGTATTCACCAGACTCATACCAACACAACGGAGATCTGCACTTCCTGCCATATAAGGCCTCATAAGGAGCCATGTCAATGCTCCGCTGGTAACTGTTGTTATATGCGAACTCTATCAAACTGAGATGTATGTCCCAACTGTCTAGGAACTGCAAAACACAAGCCCGAAGGAGATCCTCCAAAGTCTGAATAGTCCTCTCAGACTGTCCATTTCTCTGCGGGTGGAAGGCGGTACTGAACCTCAACTGTGTTCCCAACGCTTTGTGCAACTGTTCCTAGAAATGACTCGTGAACTGTGGACCTCTGTCAGAAACTATCGTTACTGGCACACCGTGCAACCGTACTATCTCATCCACATATACTCGAGCGAGCTTCTCGATTGTATACGTTGTCTTCACAGGTATGAAATGGGCAGACTTCGTCAATCTGTCCACTATTACCCAAATAGAATCATGATTCCTAGTTGTCCTAGGTAGACCAACTACGAAATCCATGGTTATATGATCCCATTTCCACTATGGTATCGGCAAGGGTTGTAACGTACCTGCCAGCTTCTGATGCTCAACCTTAACTTGCTGACATACCGCACATCTAGCCACAAACTCCGCTACATCTTTCTTCAAACCGGGCCACCAATACAAGTCCTTCAGACTATGATACATCTTGGTGACTCCTGGATGCATAGCATACATTGACGTGTGCGCTTCTTCGAGCACTAGCTTCCTCAGATCATCTGCATTGGGGACCACCATCCTATCTCGGTAGCACACTAGTCCATCCTTGGACTCATGGAACCCATCACGCTTTTTGCTACCAAACTTTGATCTAATCACCTGAACTGTATCATCTGCTTGCTGTGCATCTTTGATCTACTGCCTCAGTGTAGGCTTGACTTGCATATGTGCTAAAAGTCCTCCTAACAAGGAAACTTCCATCTGCACATCCATCTGCCGCAAGGAAACAAGCATATCCCATCTATGGAATACCAAGGAACTCAACTGTACCTTCTTTGTAGAAAGAGAAGAAGATTTTCGGCTAAGCGCATCAGCTACCACATTCGCCTTACCAGGATGATACTCGATGGTGCAGTCGTAATAATTGATTAACTCCATCCATCGACGTTGTCGCATGTTTAACTCATGCTACGAAAAGATGTACTTCAGATTCTTATGATCCATAAAGATTTGACACACTTCCCCGTAAAGATAGTGTCTCCAAATCTTTAGTGCATGAACCACCGCCGCCAACTCCAAATCATGAGTCAGATAGTTCTCCTCATGATTCTTAAGCTGTCGCGAAGCAAAAGAAACCACATGATCTTCCTGCATTAGCACACAACCTAAACCTTTCTTGGAAGCATCGCAGAAGACAACATAGCCCTTCCCAGGCTCTGGCAGCACTAGTACTGGAGCACTGGTCAGCTTCTCCTTCAAACTTTGGAAAGCTTGCTGACAACGGTCATTCCAGACAAAAGGTACATCCTTTCTGGTCAACTTTGTCATCAGCAACGCAATCGCACTGAAGTCCTTGATAAACCTCCGGTAGTAACCTGCTAGACCCAGGAAACTATGAACTTCTGTCAGCGTCTTCGGCTGTTCCCACTCTGCAACAGACTCCACCTTCCTCGGGTCCACTTTGACTCCTTCTGCTGATATCACATGACCCAAGAAAGTTACTTCTTTCAACCAGAACTCGCACTTACTAAACTTGGCATACAACTGATGCTGACGAAGGAGGGTCAAAGCTTGTCTAAGATGCTATTCATGCTTCTAACTGTCCTGACTATAGATCAAGATGTCATCTATAAAGACTACAACAAACTGATCTAGAAATGGACGGAACACTCTGTTCATCAAATCCATGAAAGCATCAGGCGCATTGGTTAGCCCAAATGACATAACCACAAACTCAAAGTGACCATACCTCATCCTAAAAGCTGACTTGGGTATGTCATCCGCCTTAATCCTCAACTGATGATATCCGGATCATAGATCGATCTTTGAAAACACGGTAGCACCACGCAACTGATCGAACAGATCATCTATCCTCGGTAGCAGGTACTTGTTCTTAATCGTAACCTTGTTCAACTGTTGGTAGTCTATACATAACCACATCGATCCATCCTTCTTCTTAACGAACAACACTGGAGCACCCCAAGGCGATGTACTCGGTTGGATGAAACCTTTGTCCAACAACTCTTGCAACTGCTTCTTAAGCTCTGCCATCTCCACTGGAGCCATCCTATACGGTGTCTGTGCAACTAGTTGTGTTCCTGGGACCAGATTGATCTCAAAGTCAATCTCGCGGGGTGGAGGAACACCAGGGAACTCATCGGGAAACACATCCGCAAACTCTCGGACAACCGACACCTCCTCAAGGCTAGGACCTTTCGCCTTGGTATCCACAATGGTATCCACCACGTGAGCTAAGAACGCCTCACATCCTTGCCGTAGCAACTTCTCTGCCACCATAGCTGATACCAGACACGTCGGAAGAATCTTCCTATCTCCTTGGAAGATCCACTTCTTACCGCCATCATCAAACACAGCTTGCTTGGAACCACAGTCCAAAACAACCTTATACTTCTCTAACATATCCATCCCAAGGATCACATCGAAACCATGCATATCAAGTGGTATAAGATCCACTTGTATACTGTGTTCCAAAAAAGATAAGACAAGATGGACACTCTTCTCGAAGCATCGAGGAACCAACAAGATGGGTTTCTAACAACATGCTATCTTTCTTACAACTAACAGGTAAACGACAGTTTTCAAGCATACTATAGGCGATAAAAGAGTGTGTAGCACCCGGGTCAACCAGAATAGATATAAAGCAAGAAGAAGACATATCAGAATGAAATAACTCCATCTGACCTGTCACCACTCGTGGGTTGACTATCGCCTCCGGCTGACTCATAGCATAGAATCGAGCCGTTGCTTGTTGTCCACGTCCTCTGCTTCCTTGAGCAGACGATCCCACTTGCGACGCTTGACCGCGTCCTCACCCTCTGCTACTACTGGGCTGCTGTCTATCTGACCCTTGTTGATTCTGTCTCAGCTGCTGCTTCACTTCAACATCTCTATTCGGGTAGTTTAACCTCTGATGCCCGATCTGACCACAACGATAGCATGCCCTATCTTCAAACCGTGGCCTAGATGGCCCTGCCACTTCCACTGAAGCTATATTATGTGCCTTTAATGGTGAAGAAACATATCCTCTTCCCTTACTCGGAGACCACTGCGATGGTGCACTGGAACCTCTCATCACGGAAGGTGTTGAAAACCTCGGCTTCTTGAATCCACCAAACCTCTGTCCCTGGAACTGAGCATGCCTCTTCTTAGACATGGATTCTCTTTTCTCCCTTACTGATCGTTCAATCCTCTAGACAGATTCCACAAACATAGCAAACCGCTCCTGGTTTTCCAACGTAGAAACAAGTGTTGTCAGCTCAGCACTCAGACCCTTCTCAAAACGTCTGATCCGCTCCTCATCCGTTGCTTCCATGTGAGGACAAAACCTCAACAGATCCATGAACTTGGCCTCATACTCGGTGATGTTCATCGTTCCTTGGTGCAAGTGCTCAAACTGACTGATCTTCTCATCTAGATACATCTTTGAAAAGTATCTGCTGATGAACTCGCGCCGAAAAACTTCCCAACCGATCACCTCACCGGGTCGCTTCTCCTCCTTGATGGTCCACCAGTGACCAACACTACCTTTCAAAAGGTAGACAACGTGATTTACTTTGTCCTCTTCGGGGATGTCGAGGATCCGAAAAGCCTTCTCAAGACTTGTCAACCATAGATCGGCATCCGCTAGATCAGCCGTCCCCGCATAATCTGAAGCTCTAACTCGGCGAAGCCGCTCAAAGGTCTTCCCAATACCTGATGTTTCACCATGGGAAGCCTACGCTCTTGGCGGAGGCACTGGCAATCTTTCTACCATGAGATTCATCGTAGCCATCATCTTCCCCATAAGCTGTTGATAGGTAGGGTTTTCAAGAATGGCTGGGTCAGGTTGGGGGATCCCAGGAACTCGATCTCCATGTGCCTGCCCTTCACCTCCATCAGCTGATGCAGCATCACTGTTCTCGGCAGCGTGTTCTTCATGGTTTCCAGACATCTTGACTTTTCTTCCGCTGAGGGCAGAAGATGAATGTAAGAAAATCTGGAAAACTCACAAGAACAGACACAACCTAGTCCTAAATCCTTGTAGACTCAGTGAACCTAGGGCTCTGATACCAAAACTTGTGGCAACACATCCCACTATCACACAGACAGCGAGATGTTACGTGAAAACGTGCGAAAAACACCATAACAACATATTACCAAAAACACGAGTTAATTAAAACCGATTGCAGAAAGCGGATAAACTGAGAAACTATTACATTCAAGTCCTCGTCCTGCAAGGAAATTGGTTATATAAACATTAACAAGTCTTGACACGTGTCCACAGCTTAACAGATCAACTGTCTTGTCATCGCATGAGTTCATCACCTGTTCATATACATAACGACCCACATCCAGCCAGCAGCAGGATATACAAAGCATCATCAGCTATACATCATGAAACAACGTCAAAACGCCTCCAAGGACCTGAGAGTATAGGGATGACTCTAAGACTCTACTACAAAATGACCAAAACAGCAGCATGTCCATCTCTTGCCTTCTACTGCTCGTCTTGCTGCTCGGCCGCAACTCCGTGACCACCACCACGTCTAACTCGAACACATGTAAACTAGTAGGGTGAGACACACAGTCCCAACGAGAAACATAACTCCCCGCCAAAACTATAGAACCAAAGGAAGATTAAAGTAACAACATCAGATAACTGGTAAAGCGTAGAATAAGAACAATCTACATAGCAAAGCTATTCCTACCATCAAGCTTACCAGGCTGTACAGAAGGCATATCACCAATTATCTCTTTATGGAACATGATTGACAAGATAAGATTTATAAGATCGTACCACATGACATAAGGAACATATAATTAATTGCAAGGTATAACAAGATCAACTGCACAAACAAGGCCTCAATCAATGTTTCGTATTTTGCCTTAAGCAAGAAATACTATACGGCTAGATTACGTATTATTATGCCTTGAGGAAGTGAGCCGTACCGCTCAAATCCAACCTTCGGTTGCGAAACCCAAAGCCGGTGCCATATAAGGTCAATGGAAGAACCAGACTCCATGACCTCCCACCTCATAGTCAGTGCATGAGTACAATACAAGCATGACCGCAATCTCATGCTTAAGTGGCCTCAGCCACATGGTCATCTCCCGCAGGCTACCCTTTGTCTAGCCCGCCTCGGTACAGGTCTCGGCGCTAGTGAAACTGAGCCACGGGCCTGTTCACCGTGCTCTGAGCCATGAACGCATTCATGCTCCCATATCACATATCCTGAGCCATGGGCCTGTTCACCATGCTCTATACATATCCCGAGTATGTAACCGCAGCTGCACTCGAATCCTCACTATTTTAGGCTAGGAGAAACCTCACATATTCAATAATATGTGCTCCGGGTTAACCCACAGGAGAACCTATTTCACCATCACTAGCTCCTGACGATGATGGATCTATGGCCAGGGCAAACTACATGATATGTTCCACTGTGATTATTTAATGTATTTTAGGTGGATTGCAAGATTCAGCCAAGGTTGTATAACATGAAACTAAAACAAGAATAAACAACATGAAACTCAAAATCATGCTTTACTGTCATCAACATCATCCTGATCCATCACAAGGATCCAACCTTACATGTTACCACTTGGCCTCTTGCCAACCATCTAGATCCATCACAAGGATCATCACATTGCCATGGGATCTCAATCCCTCATCACATAGTTCCACTGCATCTCAAGGCTTACATCATCACCATTGGATAGCAATTCAACACTTTAGCCAAACTCAGGTCCTCAGACCAAAACACATCATGCATATTATTTCATTATCAAGAGTAACCATCAAAGTGATGTTATTCAGACATATATACCTCATAGCCCTTTACCTGGCTATGCATCTGTACCTGCATGGTTAGTATGCACAGTCATCATGGATTATCAGAAGATTCATATTATCAACATAGGGCAACATTGATGATTATATACGTTATCATTCATGCCTCAACCTGTGACCATAGACATAGGTCATATCATTATGCAAAGCATATTATATGCTTATTATTAACTCAACATTATACATATAATTCAAGATGATCATAAACGCATGTAAAGTCATGTCAAGATATATAGATTTGATCTATTATATCTACTATCAAGCATGTCAAGGATCACTATCATAAACCAACAGGGATAGCATGAAACAAGATCTAGCATATAAGTTTTCCATATAAGGAACAAGATCCTCACTAGAAGCACTCGCTACCCTCACCAAAGGTAGTATCGGGCAGGGTGCTTCCTCATATCGTCCAAACACTTTTCCCACATATCGGCCAAACAAGTTAGCCACAAAACGGCCAAGCATACAACAAGGTATCTGACTACCACATATAACGGGCAACCAGGAACCATGCCATCTCGTGCACTCATGTGTATCGTGCAACGCGTGTCGTGCACCACAAGTCGTGCAACACTGCATCGGGTATCAAGAGTACAACGATCACAAAGCCTATCGGCAACTGAGCCTATGGGTGTGTCGTGCAAGGTGTAACATGCAACACCAAGATGCCCAGCACAAGGCTAACCACTAAACTCCATAACGTCTAGGATATAACGGGCTCTAGGCTACCATCTCAGGTTAGATGTATCGGGCAGCACCACACAACAAGGAACACGCTCAAAGGTGCAACTCAAACAGGCAGCAAGGACCTGTCATCCAACCAGCCTACCCATGACCTATCGGTCGACACAAGGTCAAGACTGAGGTGTGATGCCCGTCACAAGGTCAGATCACAATGCCCAAACGTCCAAGGGGTAACGACGTCGAGCTACCATCTGAACTAAGGGTATCGGGCAGGAAACTCAACCAAGTGTAACGCCCGACACCCACACACACACAAGGGTAGGAACCAGGTGTGACGCCTACCACCAAACCAGATGTGACACTCAAAGGTAAAGGACCATGGTGTGACGCCCAACACAGCCACAACATGTCGACCAAGACTCAAAGTCAAGAGGGGTATCGGGCGACATCAACCCCAAGCCATATCAGCCAAGATACAACCCAACAGGGTCACCACCAACCTCAAGCACAAGGGCACCAAAACCCTAATGGATCAAGAAGATGACTCACCTCTCAACTATCAAGAGAGAGGGGTCTTGCCATGTTTCTTAACACCAATCGGGCAACACAAAGACCAACCCTAACAAAGGTCTACAACCACCACGAAGCTCACCCTTCAAGTCCATGGTGAGAGGAGGGTGTTGCTTAAGCAACTAGAACACAAGCTCACCTCTCAACTTAATCGAGAGAGGGGTATTGCCCATATTACTAGAACTCAAGCTCACTCCTCTAGACCAAGGAGAGAAAGGAGTGTTTCTCACCAAGAAACCCTAGAACATAGGTTCGGCCAACAAGAAGCAACTAAACAAGAAACTAAACTAGCGACATGCATAGCCGATATGATCACAAGAAACATACAAGAATCATAGAAGAGGTAGTGTAGTTAGGGTTAGGAGTTATGTAACCCGTATTAAGCAAGCTCCAAGCTCCTAGCACCAAGATCCAAGCACCACCAAGGAAGAATAGCAAGGCACTCTAGGGTTCGGCTACCACTAGAGGAAGAAGGAGACTCCAAGAAGGATCGACCACCAAGCTTGCAAAAGAAGGGGATGTCGTGCACCAAGGGGAAGGGAGACTAAGGAACTAAAGGGATCCTTAGCAAGAGAAAGGAAACACATATATAGAAGAGGATGGAGGAGAAACCAAGGTAAGATAAAGCAAGGTGTCGCCCACCTAGGGACACTTTTCCATGAGCATGCCACCACTCTAACATGCCCTAAACACATGTCCAAGGCTATTGCCTCATGCAAGCATCAAGCTCCAAGTGTCCACTAGTGGTGACACAAACGAGGTCAAAGAAGGTCAAAGGGTCCATGGGTGACACACCACCCCACACCATGTCCGACACACCACCCTGGGCGACACACCACCCTGGGCGTCACAACACAGGCCGACACAAGCACTCTGCTCGACACAAGGCTCACTTGCCCGACACAAAGGTCCAAAGAGGCAAAGGCAAGGCACAACAAGGCCCACCAAGGCTCAACCAATCCCAAAGAAACTCAAGCAAAGAGTCCAACTCTTCCTCTCAACACTAGAGGAAGCAAGGAGAGGGAGGAACACCTCACAAGGTGACAAACTTGCCCACAAACCCTAAACTTGGGTATATTGCAAGTAGCACCTCCATCTCTCAACAAGGCACCAACAAACCCTAATCACCACCAAAGGTGATTAGCAAGCAACTAAGCACCAGGGTTAAGCAAAGCAAATAGGATAAACCCTAAACGGAGGTCAGGGTCCTTACATATACTACTATAAAAAAGAGTGAGTTTGTCAAAAAAATTACAAACATGTCATTTTTATCTTAAAATACTTAAACAAATCAGATCATAGCATTTCAAAATATTACATCCTCATCGATTCTCTCTCTTCTCATAATTTTTGACAACTTTTTTGTCTTTTAAAATTACTCTTCTATAACTATTCCCCACTCTCTCCCCACATTCTCAACTTCCTTTCTGATAGTTCCCCCCTCATCTTCCCATTTCTAACAACCCCCAAAACTCTCTCCCCATGTTCTCCCCAACAACTGATACATTCTCCTAATTGTTTCTCTTTCTTTGCAAATGTTCATGAGTTCCGTCGTGCCAAATGTATCCCACAACAGCAAGGCTAACATGGATTGTGACCTTTGTGAGGAATGATGACTCCAGGAGGTATGTAATATCTTCACATCCTACCTTCTATTGCATTGTACATTCTCCTGGTCATTCATCTTTCTTTTTTAATGCTAATGAGTTCCGACATGCCAAATGTAGCCCACACAAATGAGGATACTAGGGATTGTGACCTTCTTGAGAATGAAGACTCCCTTCTGTTCCATGGTGTCTCTCGGACGGGAACATAATACAATTTCTCCATCATTTCTTCTTGCTTTGCGTTAGGGTGTGATGCTATGTTTTGGAAACTCAATCTCATCATATAATGAGCTTCTTACTTAAAATATTACAGACTGAGGACACAGAATATGACGAGTAACAGACTGAGGACACAGAATATGACGAGCCTTGTTGTCTAAGCCTCATTTAAACTCTGTAGAGCACTAGGAACAATCAATAAAAGTAGCATCTCAACATCTCACACCCCCATTCTAATTTTTTTTTACCAACTCTATTTGGAAAGAAGATAAAAGCTAAACAAGGGCTTAACTTATGTCATCTATCATCAAAGTAGCATGTAGAGTCGGTGTTGGACATTCTAAATTGGATGTAAAATTTGGGTAAACTTTGCATCATATCCATGCCAATATTCTTTTTAATCTTCCAACATATTTTTTTAATAAAGATTTATTTCTTCAAGTAGAATCACGACCTCGAAAGATGTTCTCATGTGATGCATTGTGGTGTCTCACAAATCAAAACCAACGTCCATGTCAGCCATTGCTATTTGATTTTCATACTACTCACTTGAGGAACCATCACATCTATGTAAACTTATTTAGTTTTCCAAATTGATCACACAAAAGTTTTTCCAAAAAATTGAGGAGCATGTCTATGTTAACAATTTGCCTCACAGTCTATGTATGAAATACTAGGGTGCAAGGTCATATTATTTTTATACTGTGATATATAGTTTGGACATATAGCATGAAACTACTTGGTTGAAAAAGTCGACCATTTTATGACAAAGTATCTATTATTAGCTGTTAGAAAGTTTGGCACTTCTTTTATTTTGCCAGTTATTTGTTTTATCTTTGTTAATTAAGGTTGTCTCTTAACCTCAAAAAATACGCTCCTTTCTCAAATAATGTTAATTCACATATTATTTGTCTACTCCATTATTATGCTTTCTAAGTATATGTAGGATGCAAATAAGTTTGCTTCCTAGGTTGTACCATTGTACATGATGAACCATGAGAAGGGCATTGATACGAAAATAAAACAGATACTTCTCTATTTGCATGGTGATGGGGAAGGGGTTTTTTCTTTGACAAAATTTATGGAAATTATGATATATTTTTGTCCCCATGGAAAATTATGGTCAATGATGAAAAGATGTGTATTTCCAAGAAAGATAACTCTTCATGAATTATTTAAACATACACATAAAAAAATTTCTAATATTTTCATAAATCTTTTTTCTAATAATTTTATTTTTTAGACAAACTATTCCCTCTGACATTTATAGCTAATAAATAATACTTTCTCACCAACAAATTAGTTCCTTCTAAATATCATTTCCCTATATTATTTCATTTAAAGGAAAAAAAGTTTAGCTAACATTTTATCTCTTTTGTTATGTTAACCTTCTCAACTATAATATTCTCTCCCATAACTTCGATAATATATTCTACATTATTTAATTTTTGTGAGTATTTATTTTCCTCAATAGATGTCATTCCGTTCAAGTAAAAACTATCTTCGAATACATTTTTGTTATGATTTTATTTATTACGAATAAAAATTTATTGCCAAAATTTTAATTCTATATGGACGTTTTTTTCCATCTGAATAATTAGTTTTTCTCCAAAGATATTTTTGTTAACAGATTACTAAATATCATTCATTAAATCTAACATAATAATTTTCTACCAAAACTTTTTTCTCCGACACATAGCTCCCACAAAATTGTTTCTATCCAAATAAGTTGAGGACCCTGTATAAATTATGACAATGAACTGAATCTATGTTGTTATATTTTTATCTAACAAAATTATTGTAGAAATACTTAAAATCAGTTCTTCCTAAGTGGTCAAAACTTTCTTCTTTAAAGAAAGAAATTTCCACCATATTAGATTATATCCAAGTAAGTAATGACATGTTTTTATATAAATGTTTACAATAACTAAATCTATATCATTATCCAATTTTAATATTTAATAATTGTAATAAAATGTGATGAGAGAATGTTTTAGTCTCTTATGTTAAAGTTTATTTTCATTTAGTTTGTCTACAATTACAATAATTAGATTTTGTTTTGTGATGTTCATTTGTAATGTGTTGTGGGGTCTCATAAATTACAACCAATGTCTATGTCAGTCATTGCTATTTATTTTTCTTACTAATCTCAATTGAGGAACCATAACTTCTAATGTCATTATCTAACATTAACTATTAAGCTTTCCAGATAGGCAACACAAAAGAAACTTTCTCCAGAAAATTGAGGAGCATGTCGACATGAACAATGTGCCCAACAGTCCATGTATGAAACACCATGGTGTAAGGTATACATATTAGTATTATACTAGGAGATATAGCTTGGACTTATATCATGTGATTACTTGATTGAATAATTCAATCATTGTAAAGTATCTATTCTGTAGCTGCCAGAAAAGTGTGTCACTTCTTTTATTTTGCTTGTTACTATTTTACCTTTGCTAAGTTAGGTTGTCTCTCAACCCCTCTAAATATGTTCTTTTCTCAAACAATGCTGAAGTCACAATATAATTTGTATACCCCATTATTATACTCTCTAACTATATGGAGGATGCAAATAAGTCTGCTTCCTAAGGCTACATGTGGTACACGATAAATCTTGAGGAGGGGAATGGCATGGAAACAAAAATTGTTATTTTTTTTCACATGACGATGCGAAAGGGGATTTTTTTGAAAAGTTAGTGGAAATTATGACATATTGTTGCCCCACTTAATGTTTGGACACATACACAAAAACTTTATCTAATATTTTCATTTTCTAGACAAACATGTTCCCTCCAATATTTCTAGCAAAAAAAATTACTTTCCCACCAACAAATTATTTCCTATTAAATATCATTTCCCTATCTTATTTCACTTCAATAAAAAAAGTTTAGCTGAAATTTAATCTCTTTTGTTATGTTAATATTCACAACTAATAATATTATCTCTTGTCACACCAATAATAGATTTTAATTTAATTTAAAAATTTGTGGGGAGACAAAGACAAATTTTGGATAACATGGATGAACCGAAGCAAGAAATACCAATAGAGGAGAAGATCATTATTGAGAGTGATTGAAATGGCCATGTGTGGAGTAGAAATGTTGGATATGAGAGAGTTATTGGAGGTTTCACATATGGAAGTAGAAATGGAGAAGGAGAGAAGATTTTATATTTTGTAGTTGCTTATGATATGATCTTGACATATATGCATTTCAAGAAAAGAGATATTCATAATATTACTTTTAAGAGTGGGCACAATTATAGTGAAATTAATTACTGCCTTACAAGATGACTTGATAGAAAGGTATGCAATCCCTGGGGAAGAACTCATCATCCAACATATGTTGGTGGTTTTGGATGTGAACATGGAGATCAACAAAGGCAAGCTTAACAGAAGCCAAGATAGAATGATCAAGTGGTAGAATCTTAAAGGAGAACAAAATTTAACATTTCATGATAAACTTATGAAGGAGAGAACTTGAAACTTGGAGTCTGATGCTAACACTATGTGGAAAAGTATGAGCTCCTGGATGAAAAAAATTGCCAAAGAAGTTTTAGGAGAGTCCAAAGGGTGTAAGCCTCCATAGAAAGAGACTTGGTGGTGGAATGATAAAGTATAAAAGGCTATTAAACTCAAAAGGAAGATCTATAGGATCTTGTCTAAATCTAGATTTGATGCAACCTTCAGCGATATAAACAAGAACAAAAGGATGCTAAGAAGATAGTATAAGAGGCAAGGTCGAGCTACTTTGATGATATATATAAGAAGTGGGACACTAGAGAAGGGGAAAGAGTTATTTATAAAATGGTTTGTATTTGAGAGAGTAAAGTAGAGGCAATTGTATCAAGAATGAAGATGGCAGAGTGTTGCTGAAGGACGATGATATAAAGAACTAATGGAGAAACTACTTTGATAAGATTTTCAATGGAGATACTGTGAATAACGTAAGAGACTCGAGTGACATACATGCAAGAAATATCACTCACACAATGAGTTTCACTGTCTAAGGTGAAGAATTCTTTGAAAAAGATGATAATGAAAAAGGCATGTGGTCTAGACGGTCCTCCCATTGACATATGGAAGAGTATGGGTGATGAAGGTGTTGGGAAATATGGCATCATATAGGCAGCAGAATAAAAACAAATTTATTTACAATAATCCCCTATAACAGACAATCACATCAATAACTATGTAATGGTAAGGATGGTTTGTGAGGTCATATCTGGTCCAAAGAAAGTCCAACAACTACATCCTCATAGTAGTGTGCGCCTTTCTTCAAGTCGCACCCAAACAGTGATAGCAACAACTCCTAGTTGATCACCACAGACAAAGGTTGACCTTGTCCTCCTAAGTGGCAGGCAAAGCCTCCTCACCTCTATAGTATTCCACACAGACCACTGACAACTCTTGTCATTCTAGAAGAAATGACAAAAAGGAGTTGTCCCTTCTCGTTGTTGTACTAGCACTAGCTTTCTCTCCTACAATTGTTCTCCCTTTCTATCCCTCCCTTTATCGAGTAGGACTCGTAGGGGTTCTCTCGGTTACTACAACCAGAGAAGACAACAATTATCTGAGCTGATTAATGTGTCTAAGAAGCCCCCAATACCCCTCTATTTATAGGGGGTTTAGGGTCAGGGTTCCCAGTCTGAGCGGGAGTAGAAGGGTCAAAATTTCACAAACTTTACAACTTGCGAGTGGTAAAACTGTTGGTTCATAGGTGAACCGATCGGTTGGCATGTGAACTGATCAGTTGAACCCTTGATCCGGTTGTTTCATTATATTTCCCAATTACAATAGTATTGATAATTAATATTCAATTAATGCTCAACATGACGTCAACACTAATCCTTGATGCAGTCGAATTGATTAATCCAAACAGTTCATTCACAACCTAAATCGGTCGGTTCATGGATTTGAGTTGATTGGTTCACTTCTTAAACCAGTCGGTTCATTGTCCATATTTCCAATGTCGGTTCAATTGACCTGACACTCCAACCGACCAGTTCAACACTTAGACCACTCAGTTCAGAGCCCAGTCAGTCAATTTTTGTTTAAATTGAATACCTAAACACTTTAGTAATCAATTTAAACATCATTCATGATTAAAATCCTAGCCCAAGTGTATCCTATGTGTGTGAGCATATAGGTTCCAAGTTATGTTAGTAGTGAATGTCCATAACTAATTTATGACACCACAAGCAATGAGAGATATAAAGATACACATTATTGCTACCCAAGTAATTTGAAAAGTTGGAGAACAACTTCAAACTACAATATGTGATTGGTGTTATAGTGACTGTAGTATTCCTTTGTCACTGATATCTACATTGAACTTGAGGCATGGAATCGTCATACTCTCAATGTTCAATCCATGTTCTTTGAACCAGAGCAAACTGTCTAAGATATATGTGACCTCAATATCAATATCAATGTGCATGCTAATGTTTTTCTCAATCTCACTCATTAAGTGGATAGGATATCAAACTCCTGTAGGAGGGACAAATCCATCTACATCACTCACAATCATTCCCACAAGTCACAATGTATCCGAGCATCACCTTTATTGTGACACCCCGTCGTCACATAGACAACGAGATGACACGCCAAAACGTGCGGAACCATATATTACCAAAAACATGGGTTAATTAAAACCGATTGCGGAAAGCATACATAGAGAACATTTGCAACCATGCCCTGCAAGAAGATCATGTCATATATAGGTATATTCAAGATCACCTGCCTGATATGTTCACACTTAAAGTCACCCACTGTCACAACAACGCATATTATTTCATCACCTGTTTATACATATAGAACGGCCACGTACGGCCAGCAGCTGGGTATGCAAGAATTACAACAGCTAAACATCGTGAAACGTCGTCAAAACACTTCCAAGGACCTGAGAGTACAGGGATGACTCTAGGACTCTACTACAAAACCACCAAAACAGCAGCATGTCCATCTCTTGCCTTCTACTGCTCTTCTTGCTGCTCGGCCGCAACCTCACGACCACCACCACATCTAGAGCGATCACCTAAAAAGGTGTAAACCAGCGGGGTGAGACACACAGTCCCAGTGAGAAACATAACCCCCCGCCGCAACTATAAAACCTCAAAGGTTAAAGTAGATAACAACAAATAACTGAATAAGTGTATAACAAGAGCAGCATATTGAGCAAGGCTATTATTACCATCAAGCTTACCAAGATATTTGGGAGGCATATTACCAAGTATTTCGTTATGGAACATGATTGACAAGATAAGCTTTATAAGCACTTATCACAAGATATAAGGATCATACACGTATCTTCAAGGTGTAACTAGATCAGCTATGCAAGAAAGGCCTCAATCAATGTTCCGTGTTTTGCTCTAAGCAGGATGTATTTATTCAGCTGGATTACGTTCTATTATGCTCTGAGGAAGTGAGCCTTCCCTGCTCAAGTCCAACCATTGGCTGCCAAGCCCAATCCGGTGCCATACAAGGTCTAAGGAGGTCCGGACTCCATGACCTCACCTTCTCGTGGTCAGTGCATGAATCATCAAGCATGACCGCAGTCTAATGCTTATAGGGCCTCAACCTCTGGGTCAGCTCCGCAAGCTACCCATATCTCTAGCTCACCTCATCATGGTGCTAGTACATATATCCCAGCCATGAATGCATCATGCTCATCATCACATATCCTGAGCCATGGGTATGTTCACCATGCTCCATATCTCCTGAGTCTGCAACCACGGTTGCACTCAACCCTCCTATTTTAGGCTAGGGGAAACCTCGCATATTCAACAATATGTGCTCCAGGTAATCCCACAGGATAAACCTATTTCACCATCACCAAGTACTGGCGGTGATGGATCTATGGCCAGGGAAAACTACATGATACGTTCATTTATAATTGATTAGTATATTTTAAGCCAATTGTCAAGGCAAAACAAAATGTAACATAGCCTTATAGAATTACATCACTATTGCCATCAACATACTGTCTTGGGACCTCAATCCCTCAAGATATCAACCGCTGCCTCTCAAGGCATCACAATCATGCATCAGCATCCTGGGAACGCATCCCTTATCTCATCATCAGAGGATAACACCTCAACTAGGCACTCAACCTTATATCAGGTCCTCAGACCTATCAAGAATTATCATCACACTGTGCTAGTCAGAGCACATATATCTCATAGCTCTTACCGAGCTATGAATCCACATGAAATACCTACATGGTTAGTATACACATTCATCATAAACATATATCATGCCCCATACTTGTGATCATAGGCATGTGTTACACCATCATGTGAAGCAACATCATAAGCTTCCAAGCTTCATGGTTCACAACCTATCATTACACCTCATCATCATATTTGCAGGATGCAAGGTGATTACATCATAACACTTGTGTTATCATCATTAAAAGAGAACCATCAACTATATACCTTTCGGGTTATCAGAACCCTCATCAAAACTCCTGCAACTCTCACTACAGGTATGGCGAGCAGCGCCAACCCTCACCAAAGGGTGTACCGGCTAGGGTTCCAAACCCTAAAGCAACTCACCACCATACCAACCAAACACTGCACATCCTCTAACATGCACCAAGGTTCCACTAACACTCATGGTGTTGGGCAGCCATCTACGAGGTCATAACGTGCAGCACTATCATGGCTATCGGCCAAGGGTCTAACATGCACCAAGCTAGGGTTAGAGTTCGGTTCCACTATCGAGCTAACCTCCCACATAAGCCATATCGGCCAAAGGGGTGTCGCCCAAGGTGCCCCTATCATGCAACCTGTCTCAACATCATAACAGTCAGCATCCTAGGGTTGGCATGAAACCATATCATCCAACACTTCATCTTAACAAGGATATCGGTCAAGGCTATGCCGGACACCAAGCTATCAAAGCCTATCGGCCAAGACCACCTAAAGGAAAGGGAGTGTATCGGGCATCCTCTCTACATGGTGTGTCGTCCAAGACTTAACCCTAAGGAGGATATCGGGCAATATCTCATCAAGGGTGTATCGCCCACCCAACACTCCACCAAGGGTATCGTCCAAGGGACCATGACGGGAACCAACTAAGCTTCAACTAGGCATATCAGCCAAGGATAACATGATCACACAAGCAAGCTTATCTACCAAGGATTTCACCTCAAGGACATATCGTGCATTAAGGGTAGACAACTCATGTCGCCTAGAGCAACACTAACGCCCAAGCTTGGGTTGAGGCTTCATATCGACCAAGATGCCCATCCAGGGGTTGAGCAACCATGTCGCCCAAACCCTAACTCTATGGTGGATAAGGGATATCGGGCACCAGGGTAAAACTATCTCAACAAGGTATATCGGGCAGGGCAATCAACAACACATTACACCCAAGCACACATGAATATCGGCAAAAGGTACAACCCAAGACAAGAAGGTTATCGAGCAGCCCTATCCCCAAAGTCATATCGTGCAAGATACAACCCAACAAGGTCGTCTTCAACCTCAAGCACAAGGGTACCAAACCCTAATTGATCCAGAAGGCCGGCTCACCTCTCAACAACCAAGAGAGAGGGGTGTTGCACAACCTCTTTCACAAATCGGGCAACCACAAGGATCCACCCCAACATAGGTCATCAAAAGATCACCTCTCAAATCCATGGTGAGAGGAGGGTATTGCCCAAGCAACTAGAATATAAGCTCACCTCTCAACTTAAATGAGAGAGGGTATTGCCCACATTACTAGAGCTCAAACTCACTTTTGTAGACCAAAGAGAGAAAGGAGTGTTGTTCAACAAGGAAACCCTAAACCATGGTTCAACCAGCTAGGTGTAAAGGCATATAACCCATCAACAACAACAACTACACCAGCGTCATGCTCATAGATCAACAACATGTTCTAGAACAAGAAACATACATGCATGGCCGATTGTCAACATATATGAAACATGCAACATAGGGAAAGTAGTATAGCTAGGGTTAGAAGTTATGTAACCCGCCTTAAGAAAGCTCCTCAAGCTCCAAAGCTCCAAGCTAACCACTTCGGCCACCAAGCTAGAGGAAGAAGAAGAAGAAAGCTCCTTCAAAGAGATCGGCCACCAACCTTAGCTCCTCCAAGGGGATCAGACACCAAGCTTGCAAGGGAGAGGTGTATCGTGCACCAAGGAAGAGAGGAGAAACAAAGAGCTAAAGGGTTCCTAAGGAAGAGAAAGGCAAGGCATATATAGATGGGGGTCAAGGTTAGACCAAGGCAAGGTGTCACCTTACCAAAGGACACTTGTCCACACGTTCCACCACCTTGCAAAACACATGCACATGCCATGCCACTAATCAACCAAGGATCAGCCACATGTCCAAGCTAGGGTGACACAACCAAGGCAAGGAGGTCAACAAAGGTCAAAGGCTGATACACTACTCCTCCATGGCCGACACACCCGCA
This sequence comes from Alisma plantago-aquatica, assembly GCA_963693085.1. NCBI lineage: Eukaryota > Viridiplantae > Streptophyta > Magnoliopsida > Alismatales > Alismataceae > Alisma > Alisma plantago-aquatica. Next base: position 28,738,190 of record OY856410.1, read on the forward strand.
TGGGTGATACCCCATGGCCGATACAAAGCAACCTTGTCTGATACAGGGCTCAACCAAGTAAGGCAAGGTCCAACAAGGGAAAACAAGGCCCAAAAGAGCTCAACCAAGCCCAAGGCAACTTAAGGCATGAGCCCAAACCTTCCTCTCAACCCTAGAGGAAACAAACAGAGAGAAAAACATCTCTCAAGGTGGAAAACTTGCTCTTCAACCTTATCTTAGGTTATTTTGCAAGTAGCCCCTCTAGCTCTCAACTTAAGCACAAGCAAACCCTAATCATCACTAAAGATGATTAGCAAGCAACCAAGCACAAGGTTTAGGCAAAACAAACAGGGTAACCCAAAATGAAGGTCAGGGTCCTTACAAGCCATAAACCTCTACAAAATGATTTTGTCCCCGAAATCCAAAGAGAAAAGCGAGGGATACTTCCGCCTCATCTCTTCCTCAAGCTCCCACGTGGATTCCTAAACACCATGATGATGCCAAAGAACCTTCACAAGAACCAGGTCCTTCCTCTTCATCTTGTTTACTCTTCTGTCAAGGATTGCCACCAGACCTTCCTCGTAGGTCACGTCTTCATCAAGCTCAACCTCGACTGGCTGTATAACTGTCCCTGTGTCTGGATGACTTTTCTTCAGCATACTGACATGGAACACTGGATGCAACATGTGCAACTCTGGAGGCAGCTCTAACTTGTAAGCTACCTTGCCGACATGTGCTATTACCGGGTATGGCCCCATATACCTAGGTGCCAGTTTGCCATTCCGGCCAAACCTTAGCACGCCTTTCCAAGGTGAGACCTTGAGGTACACTTTGCCTGCGTTTGGCACAAGACTGGGATTCTAGAATCTAGACTGGGTTAGCCGGGGTTAGTCTGGATTCTGGTGCTGGGGCAGTCAGGATGCAGTCTGATTTTGTTTGGCAACACAGTCTGTTTCTGGTCAGCTGGTCTGATTTCAGTCTGTGGGCAGTCTGAATCTATTTGGCTGGAAGTCTGATTCTATTTGGCAGCATAGTCAGTATCTTCTTATTCTGTCATGTTCTTGCAGCACTGTTTGAACAAGTACGCAGAATGTGTATTTGTGATGTCACTTCAACCTAAGTTTAGAATATATTAAAAAAATATTTTATTTGTGTTGTGTGGGTGTTATTTTGTATATTTAGAATAGTGCAATAATGCTAATTTTTACGTGGGCATTAAAAATTAATGAAACGTTACTGTCGTATGGAATGACATTTGCATGTGGTGTATATGTAATGTTGAACCTAGTTAATTGTCGTCATTAGTGTAACAAATTACATTATTGTCAATAACAGTCAAGCTACATGAAATACGAAATTGGCCTAATATATTTTGTTCATAACATAAAAAAATTACATTATCGTCAGTAAAAGTAACTGATAACAATCATATTGTCTTCATTAGTTAAACATAAACGATCACTGATAATAAAATAATTGTTTACGGGTGATCTTCGTCAGGGGAGAAGGACAAAAAATGGGAGCAATAAACAACCAAACAAAAGCTAAGATTTTGACAAGGCACTTTGGGGGGACATGGTTGGATGTGGATCTTGATTAAAATAGGCCAACGTTATGGCCTCATCGTACTCGTCCCATGACACTGGGCATGGTTCCTGCACCGACTGCTTGTTTTGTTGTTTGATGTCATCTTTTGAACAATCAAACAACAATGGCAAATGAGGAACATGCTGACTGACTCGGCCCTTGACTTGATCATCGGTCCCAATTTTGCCCTCCTCCTCCTTTGTGTGATTGCAACATGGTTTTGTGCATAAAAGGTTATCTTCAACATATTTTTGAATTTTTTCCGGTGACATCAAAAGTTTTTCAAATTTTGCCCTTGCCCTTGCCTTTGCACGCGATGTCGACATCTAAAATTAATAAAAACAAAGGTATGAACAAATAACAGAATTCGTAAAGTAATTGTGGCAATAACATAATAATGAAGTAGGAAATTTGATCGCATTATGGTAGCAACATATAATATTGTAACATATAAGTAGAGAATGTAAAATGTTGCGACGCAAAAACACAACTACATTTAGCACATATGTTACAAGTTCATTTGTTTATTTCAATCGTCAGTGCCAAAAAAAAATCCCTGGTGGGTAAGTGCGACGCGTCGTCAAAAAGCTGCGTTCAATGCCTTGTTGCACGGCCAATGTGGGGGGAGGCAATAAATCTCCCAATATGAACATATTGTCTCTTACAAACTCTCTCTTGATGTATTGCCACCGCATTTGCAACTCAGGCAATAAAATGTAAGGGCCTCCTGTTATGTATAGGAACGGGTGCCATGCCTCCATCCAAGCCTGTGTAGAGTATACTCCATTTACACATCTACCCACGTGATATTGGGTTCTCATCAAACCCCTGAGAACCATATCAAGCTCGGTAGACCAGATAAAAGACGGTGTCGGCGGTTGGCCAGCCATATAACATATTCTGTAAGTAATATATTTTTCAAAAGTAAGGGTGTATATCACAATTAATTGTATTATTTGGTTTGAGCTAACGTTAAGCAAAATTTCAATTAATAACATACATCATTAATAAAACATTCATCAACATGAAGAAAAATTTCATAACACTTAAAATGTAATACGACGTTTATAAAAGTGCCTAAATTAAACAAGTGTATGATGTTCATAACATCCATTGATAGTCATTCTAAACAGAGAAGACAATGTAAATGTATTTTCCATTCAACGTTATGGAGTCATTTGAGGTGAAGGGATGTCTAGAAGCAGACGACAATCTTCCTCCAGACTGGAAACGTTGCGTTCTAAAACCTCATGCTCATACTTTTTGTTAGTGTATAATTCATCGTAGTTGTGATGAATTTCAACGAAGTCCTTCATGTTCATCGCCTGACCCCACACTGACTTGCACTCAACAGTTAGTAACATAATCTTCGCTTTCAATGAATCAATTATTGGGGGGAGATCGACTGCCCAATGGAAGTATCTGCATCGGTCTTTTCCCTAAAATGTAGTACGAAGTTCAAGTTAATGGAAAAGAATGCAGAGCCTCGACAAGGGCAGTCTATTATTTATTGATGTACTATCACACCTCACGAGTAGGGCATATGTAATACATTTCGCCCGGCCTTTGACTCAGAATGGCAAAGTCATTTAACCCTGCATCCTATGTGTTAAGCCGTAAGGCTGCATTTAGCCCACAATCACACCTCGGAACCTCAGATGGAGTCATCGACATCTAATAAAACAAAATTGACGATTAATAGAAAAATGTTGGGTTCATGACATAGTTTTCAAAGATAATATGAAGGCCATTTGTTCAGGAGTAGCTAATTGTTGCAACAGACAAGTGTAGTTCATTTGGACATATCATAATATAGTATATCTATGACGTATTGTATCCATCTTCTTCTGTTGAAGAGTCATTATTGCTCGTTATTTGAAGTCGGTGGTGAAGATATCGGCACCTCTCCCGCATACTTGAAATTTCTTCTTGTAACCTATCTGTGTCTGCACTTGTTGAATAGACAAATGCATAGTGTTTTGACCAGAACTTGCGTTCCCTACGTGCATATGCGAGCTGTGATACCATTGCATCCCTAATTGCAGTCAGCGTAGCCACTATAGGTTGTACTTGCTGTGCGGGAAACCTCATATGGTATCTGGTTGGTACAAGACCCCTACCACATGTAAAATATGTCCTGTCGGGATTGTTGTCTTCAAACCGTCCATTTGCTGCATCTGTGGCATCCATGTACACTCGTACGGTGCACTGCAAACCACATGGGCACGACGGCATGTCATTGTCCTTTTCTGGACAGAAAACCTAATGAGACATAATTTCACATTGTTTATAAGTAGGCAAAATTGTAGTCAACAATACAGTTTGAGAACAAAAGTTGGCTGTTAAGTTACAAAAAAAAGGGAGTAAGTGAAACATGTTGTAGAACATGTATCAATGTCTGCAAGTTAGAAAACAAATGTACAAATCACTGATTTGCCCACATAGAATTGGCAACAGTTTCACGTAAAACATCTCCCTCTCTAGCATCGACCTGGCTTGTTTGTTGGAGAGAACTCAATCCGTTCAAGATGTCAGTTGTAGTATGAGGCTCATCTAAGTTTTCGTCCATCATAGGATCACCATCATTTTGGCGTCAGATAAAATTGTGAATGATACAACAAGCCATTACAATCCGAGACTGAGACTGCACGGGAAAAGTCGCTCCTTTATGAAAGTAGGAAAACCTCTTCTTCAACACACCAAAGGCTTGCTCGACAACGTTACATAGTTGAGCATGTCGGTGGTTGAACATTTCCTTTTTGCTTGTGTACGAGCCTCTGTTACCCCGATACTCTGCTATATGGTAAGAAACGTTTCGATATGGTGTAAGAAATTGGCTGGTGTTGGAGTACCCTGCATCAACAAGATAGTACTTCCCAGCAGGTACTTTGAACCCACCAGTGGTTGTAGCTACGTGAAGTACCCTTTGGTCAGCAGCAGATCCCTCCCAACCAGTCATGATATATGTAAACTCCATTGAGAAGTCTACTACATCCATGACATTCATGGAAACATTCCCTTTTCTATTCCTATATCGGTTCTGTTTATCGCGCTTCACCAAAATGGGTATGTGTGTCCCGTCAATTGCCCCAATGGCATCCTAAGACAAGTATATAAGAAATACGCAAGTAAATACCAAACTCAACGATGACGATAGTGGTTATATTAACAATGGAATGGACAATGGTCAACTAAGTGATGGTCATACCTTGAAGTAAGGGTAAAATCTTGAACTCTCGGTGATACGGTGGTGCAGAGTTGTGGATGCAGTTGGCATAACAATATATTCATTGCACAAAGCACACACTGCATCCAACACCTCATTAAACTTTCTACTTATGGTCTCACCACTGTGAATGTAGTCCTCAGCCAGAACACGGTTGCTATGGCCATGGCCAACCATTTGAAGGAAGTAGCAAACTGCCTCCACTGATGACACACCTCTGGTACTTTTCAACAAACCTCGGTCCTCAAGTTTGTCAACAAAGGCTAAAGCCGTGTTGGGTAGCATACGGTACAGATCGTACACCCTCCTTTCATGGCCGGTTATTATTTATAAAATCTTTTGATGGCTGCTCCTAATACTAACCGATCTCGGTATTGGTTGGTGTGTGGTTGCGGCGTCTGAATTTTGCATGATATTGTGGGAAATTTGGTCAGCTATTTGGTAGGATATTACATTAGCAATGTCATTAGCCGGACCAGACATAAGATCCAGTAGTTGTAGAATGTCATCAGTTGTTTCATATGGATGAATACCGGCCATCACGTCTAGAATTAAAAGTGATTATCCATATCATAAAAATATCGAGATATTGCAGAAATGAAATTAGGGCTATAGCGACAAAATAGCAAATACTGACCAAATAGAAAATAACAAGATAAACCATTACATAGTACCATAGTTCAGAGATTGTTCCCAACGGAATAAAATAGTACAACAACTTTTGATAAAGTTCATCAAATAAAAGGAAGGATACTGATATAGTTCTTAAATTAGACAACCTCAAAAGTACGGTGGAAATTGTGGCGTGAAGGGTGATTGTGATGCAGAAGATGTGTTCTTCATTTCCCACAAGTCTTGTAACAAAATGGTAATTTTTTGTGGGGTGTCCATAAGGCTTAGGTAAATGTTACGGTTAGCTGGATCTTTTATGGCATGCACAAGAGTGGTAAAAATTGGGATAGGGGTGTCAGGGTAGCTTGCATTAAAGTGGTGCAAAATGGTTTGGTATTTTTCTTTATCATTAGACCTATCAGGAATTCCCCTGCCCATCTCGTGTATCTTGGAAAACACCTTTGTGAATTTGGACACGACATCATTAGACAGGACACAGCTGTCCTGTGAGCTTGACGCTCGCTTCCTACGTCTGATCGTGGTGGGAGTCCTTGCACCAACACCTTGGTTGTGTGATCTGCCGTTGGTGTCCTCACCTTGCATCCCAGAATTAACCATGTCTTTAGTGAAACCGGTTGGACCGGTCGGTTCTGGGATGACAAATGAATCAGATGCATCTAGGTCAACATCAACATCATCTTCAGATGCAACATCAGAAGGAGGCTATTTATCGGTTGAGGACATTGCATGATGGCCCCTAGCTATGTTCCTCCCCCATCAGCTCGACGTCGTGGTAGTGGTAGAATGGCTTGTTGATCAATCTCGCTAGTTCCCTGTTTGCCTAAAATAGGGGACAACTACTGATTAGGTTAATATTAACAAGTTTAATTTAATATATAATAGTCAGGGGAGTGTATATTATTAGACATACCACAAGTGCCTCCCTCCACTCCGGGGTGTCAGGCAATATTGGCTTGTGCCTGTTGTCATCCCATCCAACACCACTTTTGTTGGTCACCAATTTTATCTTTGCATAGTCTCTCCTGAGGTTCTTCCACTGAGTTTTTAACTGATCCAATATACCCTCGTTCCTCCCCATCTTGATATGCCAATCATGTAGCGTCTCCCTCCACACGTCCCTAGTAAATATTCCATCTACGCACCTACCCATGTCATATTATCTCCTCAATGCCGCAACCAGAGCCTCATCCAACTCTTTCGACCATACAATACGGAACCTCGGGTCGGGTGCAGCCATAGTACCAATGACACTGCGATATATCACTTTAGTATGGGTGTTTAAATGAAATCGTTATATGAACCTAGTATGAGACTACGCAGTTGAAAGCAATAACTTGTATTGAAAGAAATAACTTGTTTAAAGCAATAACCCATGTCATATTGTCTCCTCAATGCCGCAACTAGACATAAGATCCAAAATTTGTACAACAAATTTGGAATTGTTGTTAAATTTGAAATGGTTTTAGCAAACGCATCATCCAATATGTTCATTACGGGAAAACTACATAAATAGCAAGCATTCAACATGACATTCACATTAAATGTGTTCATATTGATCATGAGATATACCTGGTAAGCCGAATTGAAGGTTGAATAGAGTTGCACGGCCAGCGACAGGGTCAGGGACGGTACATACAAGAAATTCAGAGGGAATAAAGATTAGCCGAAATAGTTGGATTACTTGCAATATAATCAACAAAATACTAATGGGTGTACATTTTGGTCGTACATGAAAATTAAAATCATTCATTCAAGCTAACATTAAAATCATTCATTGAAGCTAACATTAAAATCATTCATTCAAGCTAACATGAATGATCAAAATTAGGGTGTCCCAGTTCTAGTTTTGAAAAGTTAACACATAAAAAAAACCTACATGAATGATTCAGACCTTAATGTAGGGCTTATAGCACATACTTGTTCCAACTTAAACACCTTAATTTGCACGTATACAAAGTATAAGCAGTCAAGGCGTAGAGTCATAACACAAATAAGAAGAAGTTGAATAATCAAAATTAGGGTGTCCCGGTTCTAGTTTTGAAAAGTTGACACATAAAAAAAACCTACATGAATGATTCAGACCTCAATGTAGGGCTTATAGCACATACTTGTTCCAACTTAAAAAAATATATTACATAAGATATTTGTACCTGAACAAATAATGACCTATCAAACATAATACATTATACATATTAACATGAAAACACAACTGAAAACACACTGACAGATATAACATAAATCTACTTCTCGGGTTCCTTCCATGACCAAACAATATGCTAAGACAATCATGCCTAAATATAAACCTATCCTTGTAAATGAGATTACTAGCAGGGAGAACTCATTAATTAAATTGTCAATATAAATATATAACAATTATTTTGTTCCTATCCCATATGGTTGACCTATTTCATTTCAATGCAGAATGTTGTGCTCTACATTGCTAGTGTATTGATGTTTATAACATGATTAACATCACCATAATTTAGGTGATCTATAGTCGGCATTCAGATATATGTTTCAACTTAAAACAAAAATATTACATCATATTATTTTAAACGGAACAAATAGTGACCAATCAAATTAGGGCTTATACAATGAGCACATAATATCGACCATTTTAAATGGATATCACAAAATTGTTCCAACTACAAACTAGTATGTTTATGAGCATATACAATGTACACTACACACTAATGTACACTACACACTAGTATGTTCTAAATAAAAATAATTAATACGTAATAGGTGGATTCCAATTTTGCACCATCATAGTAGACCTAGTTGGGGGGTGGGCAGACCTCAGTCAAGGGCTGTGTACAAGGTGCCAAAATATATTAACACAAAGCAAAGTTGGTACTAAAGTTTATAAAATAAATGAAATGACTATAAAAAATATCTACCTATACTAATGGGTGTACAATTTGCTCGTATACAAAGCATAAGCAGTCAAGGCGCACAGTCATAACACAAATAAGAAGACGTTGAATAATCAAAATTAGGGTGTCCCAGTTCTAGTTTTGAAAAGTTGACACATAAAAAAACCTACATGAATGATTCATACCTCAATGTAGGGATTATAGCACATACTTGTTCCAACTTAAACAAATATATTACATAAGATATTTGTACCTGAACAAATTATGACCTATCAAACATAATACATGATACATATTAACCTGAAAACAAACTGACAGATGACCAAACAATATGCTACAACAATCATGTCTAAAATTCTAAATATAACCCTATCCTCGTAAATGAGGTTACTAGCAAGGAGAACTCATTAATTAAATTTTCAATATAAATATATAACAATTATTTTGTTCTTATCCCATATGCTCTACCTATTTCATTTCAATGAATCCCTTTTATCTTAGAATATCCCAAAAGACGACTTACTTTTTTGCTCTTATATGAAAAATAAAATCATATGTCTAGTTCATTACACACAAAGAGATGAGCAAGTGACAGTGTCAGGGACGGTACATACAACAAATGCGGAGGGAATATAGATTAGACAAAATAGTTGGATTATTTGAAATAAATAATGAACAACTTGTTTAGATAGGCAAATAATATTCTGGAACCAAATTAGACTAAGTCGACATCACAAAATGGATATAGGAGCAGCAAAATATTGTGCTCTACATCTAATGCTGGTGTATTGATGTTTATAACATGATTAACAACACCATAATTTAGGTGATCTACAACACAATAGTTGGCCTTCAGATATATGTTTCAACTTAAACAAAAATATTACTTCATATTATTTTAAACGGAACAAATAGTGACCAATCAAATTAGGGCTTATAGCACATAATTGTTCCGACTACAAACTAGTATGTTTATGAGCATATACAATGTACACTACACACTAGTATGTTCCAAATAAAAATAATTAATACGTAATAGGTGGATTCCAATTTTGTACCATCATAGTTGACCTAATTGGGGGGGGGGGCAGACCTCAGTCAAGGGATGTGTACAAGGTGCCAAAATATATTAACACAAAGCAAAGTTGGTACTAAAGTTTACAAAATAAATGAAATGACTATGAAAAAGATATACCTATACTAATGGGTGTACAATTTGCATGTATACAAAGCATAAGCAGTCTAGGCACACAGTCATAACACAAATAAGAAGAAGTTGAATAATCAAAATTAGGGTGTCCCAGTTCTAGTTTTGAAAAGTTGACACAAAAAAACCTACATTAATTATTCAGACCTCAATGTAGGGCTTGTAACACATACTTGTTCCAACTTAAACAAATATATTACATACGATATTTGTACCTGAACAACTAATGACCTATCAAACATAATACATGATACATATTAACATGAAAACACACCTGAAAACACAGTGACATATATTACATAAATGTACTTCTCGGGTTCCTTCCATGACCAAACAATATGCTACAAAAATCATGTCTAAATATCACCCTGTCCTCGTAAATGAGGTTACTAGCAGGGAGAACTCATTAATTAAATTGTCAATATAAATATATAACTATTATTTTATTCGTATCCCATATGGTCGACCTATTTCATTTCAAAGCAAAATATTGTGCTCTACATCTAATGCTGGTGTATTGATTTTTATAACATGATTAACAACACCATAATTTAGGTGATCTACAACACAATAGTCGACATTCTGATATATGTTTCAACTTAAACAAAAATATTACATCATATTATTTTAAACGGAACAAATGTACACTACACACTAGTATGTTCCAAATAAAAATAATTAATACGTAATATGTGGATTCCAATTTTGTACCATCATAGTAGACCTAGTTGGGGGGGGGAACCTCAGTCAAGGGCTGCGTACAAGGTGCCAAAATATATTAACACAAAGCAAAGTTGGTACTAAAGTTTACAAAATAAATGAAATGACTATAAAAAAGATCTAATGGGTGTACAATTTGCACGTATACAAAGCATAAGCAGTCAATGTGCACAGTCATAACACAAATAAGAAGAAGTTGAATAATCAAAATTAGGGTGTCCCAGTTCTAGTTTTGAAAATTTGACACATAAAAAAACCTACATGAATGATTTAGACCTCAATGTAGGGCTTATAGCACATACTTGTTCAAATTTAAACAAATATATTACATAAGATATTTGTAGGGAGAACAATCATGTCTAGATATAATGTTGTCCTCGTAAATGAGGTTACTAGCAAGGAGAACTCATTAAATAAATTGTCAATATAAATATATAACAATTATTTTGTTCCTATCCCATATGGTCGACTTATTTCATTTCAATGCATCCATTTTTTCTTGGAATATCCCAAAAGATGAGATACTTTTTTGCTCTTAACTGGTTCATTACGCACAAAACGTGTTCGTATTGATTAGGAGAAATACATGGTCATCTGAAATCAAGGTTGAAGATAGGAGCACGGGTCAGGGACTATACATACAACAAATGTAGAGTGACGATACACATAAGCCGCTAGCCTACTGAAACAAAGAAGAGGGTCGGCGAAGACATACCTCTCAAGCATCTGGGCGACTTCTGAGTACATGGGCTCGACAGTGGCGGCTTCAAAGAAGATTTTGTGGAGGATGCGAATGTGAACAGGGAGGATTTCAGATATGAGTCGCAACACTATATGGCAGAAGCGACAAAACTTGCCCTTGCTAGGGTTTACTGGGTTTGCACACAGTGAAAAGGGGGGCTTTGATGGGAGATGACAACTCCAGATGATGCTTGATTCTCAGTGTCTAGACTGGCGATGTAGGTCGGAGATTGTAGACGAACCACCGTACCCCTCCGTCGGCTTGATTGACCGGCTGTTGCGCCTACACCACTGTCCAGACTTATCCATACGGCACTGCCCTTCCATACAAAATGATGGGCTGCTGCATGTCCTAGGAGAGGGCGTCATAACTCACGGAGAAAATAGTAACTGCTGGGAGGGCGTCGACTTCTCGGGAGAGGGAGTAGAAGAGAGAGCAGAAGAGGGAGAGGGGAAAGGCGAAGGGGTGGGGAGGCGTCGGGGGCGATGACACCATTGTAGAAAGGGCGAGACGAAAATGGACTCAGATCGTGGAAACCGGGTTATGAACCAGAATCCCGCCCCTCGTGGGACTGGGAGAACCCAGGTTAGGGGGTTTCGTTATCCCAAAATGGGGTTTTTTTAGGGTTGCAAACCAAAAAAATCAACCTCAAACCGACACTTGTTTGGCGGGGTTGGCACATAAAGACAAGGCCAAACTGGGTTTCGGTCCCGTGCCAAATGCAGCCGTTGTCTCCCACTTGGAACTCTAAAGGTCGTCGGCGATTGTCTTTATAAGACTTCTGTCTGTCCTATGCCGTTTTCAACTTTTGCTGTATTACTCTGATCTTCTCTGTTGTTTGCTGTACTAATTCAGGACCCAAAAGCTGATTTTCACCAGACTCATACCAGCATAAAGGGGATCTGCACTTCCTTCCATATAGAGCCTCATAAGGAGCCATGTCAATGCTTCGCTGATAACTATTGTTATAAGCGAACTCTATCAAACTGAGATGCATGTTCCAACTGCCTAGGAACTGCAAAACACAAGCTCAGAGAAGATCCTTCAGAGTATGAATAGTCCTTTCAGACTGTCCATCCGTCTGTGGGTGAAAAGCGGTACTGAACCTCAATTGCGTTCCCAACACATTGTGCAACTTTTCCCAGAAATGACTTATGAACTGAGGACCTCTGTCAGAATCTATTATTGCTGGTACACCGTGTAAACACACTATCTCATCTACATATACCCGAGCAAGCTTTTCTACTGTATACGTTGTTTTTACCGGTATAAAATGAGCAGATTTTGTCAACCTATCCACTATTACCCAAATGGAATCATGATTCCTAGTTGTCTTTGGTAGACAAACTACGAAATCCATGGTTATATGATCCCATTTCCATTGTGGTATCGGCATGGGTTGCAACATACCTGCCAGCTTCTGATGCTCAGCTTTAACTTACTGACATACTGCACACTTAGCCACAAACTCAACTACATCCTTTTTCAAGCCAGACCACCAATACAGGTCCTTCAGGTTATGATACATCTTGGTGACTCCTTGATGCATAGAATACATCAACGTGTGTGCTTCCTTGAGCACTATCTCTCTTAGATTTTCACCATCGGGAACCACCATCCTGCCATGATAGCAAACTAGTCCATCCTCAGACTCATGGAACCCATCACGCTTTTTGCTGCCAAGCTCTGATCTGATTAACTGTACTGCACCATCCACCTACTGTGCGTATTTGATCTGCTGTCTCAATGTAGGTTTGACTTGCATCTGTGCCAACAGTCCTGCCAACAAGGAAAATTCCAACTGCACATTCATCTGCCGCAAGGAGACAAACATATCCCACCTATGACATACTAGGGAACTCAACTATGCTTTCTTTGTGGAAGAAGAAGACTTTCTGCTACGCGCGTTAGCTACCACATTTGCCTTACCTGGATGATACTCAATGGTGCAATCATAATCATTGATTAGCTCCATCCAACAATGTTGTCGCATATTCAGCTTGCTCTACGAAAAGATATACTTCAAGTTCTTGTGATCTGTAAAGATCCGACACACTTCCCCATAAAGATAGTGTTATGACCCACATTTCGTTTTACCAGTAAGTACCTTGGTTAGTGCATAATTGAACTAGTTATGTTAAGATGAGTACTTGCTTTTGTTAATAGTGTTTTGAGCTTTGAGCTAGTGTTAATGTATCATTAGCTTGTTCTCTTGTCCTGAGGTTGAGGACAAGTTTGTGCTTGATCCGTTGCCAGAGAAATCACGCGAAACCGACCTAAGAGTAAAAAGATATGAGCTTTTTAGCGAGAAGGGACCTATATGTAAATTCTGAAAGTTCTTGGGTAATTTGCATCCGGCCCCCTAGGCGCCCTTCCTTATCCCTTCTTTAGTTTTCCTTTATTAGCTTTGTTAGCCGACCTCGAATGAACGATACGTTCATTCCTTCAGTTGCCGCTTGAGAAAAACAGAAAAAGGGAGAGGGAGAGAGCGAGCTAGAGGAGAAAGTTGGGCAATCAAGCCCCTCCTTCTCCGTTCTTCTTCGATTCCTCATCTTCTCCAGCCGAATCAGCCAGCCACTTCACCTTCTTCCCCTTCCCCTTCTTCTTCCCCCTTCCTGCTGCCCGGCCAAGATAGGAGCCGGCCAAGGAGGTGCTAGGAGCGGCCAAAGGCGTGAAAAGCAACGTCTACGGGTTGCTGCTAGGTCGTCTTGAAGTTCCCAAAGTATTTCGTGCGGAGATTTCCCACGAATCGACCCCGAATCCACCTTCTTCCTCGGGGATTTCCATTTCTGCGCAGGTTGCACGGCGTGTAAATCAGTTTGCACGGCGTGCAAAGTAACAGAAAGCTGATGTCGGGGATTTCTATTTCTGCACAGGTTTGCACGGCGTGCAGATCAGTTGCACGGCGTGCAGATCAGTTGCACGGGGTGCAGATCAGTTGCACGGGGTACAAAGTTGCAGAAAAATAGAACAGAAGTGTTTCTGCCCAGATTGCACGGGGTGCAAAGTTGCAGAAAAGCAGAATTAGGCGTATTTGTGGACGTTTTTGGTGTATACGAACACACCGAATTGGGTGAGTATTATCTCACTTAATTATCAAGGTTTAACTCGTTTAATTGTAGATATTGCATATATGAAAATGATGTTTATGTGTATATGTGGGTAATAGAGATTACTCGGATGTCGAGCATAGTTATCATCCCTAGACTTTTAATTTGCATAGTTCAAATGAAATGAAATGATTAGTAAAATAAATGTGTATGCTTTACGAGTAATTTCAGTAAGATGCGAATAAATGTGATAAAGTATTTCAGATTGAGTATTCCATTCAATACAGTATATTTGAATGTTCAGTAATATGAAATCAGTATAGAGACGTGGAATAGATATGAAATCTATTTACAGTGAACGAATTTGTTTGCATGAAAGCATAGCTGAGTTATGAGTTATTGCGTTATAAGTGAATAACTGTTGCACTATATATAGAAATGTTATGAAAGTTGAATTTCTAGTTTCAGCTAGTGAATTGCAGAATTACAGTATATTCCGGTAGTCGAATATGTGAGAGAGAGACACAATGTTATAAGAGTTTTCTTGTTATAATAAAATGTGTTAGACTTAGATGCCCTGACACCGTAGAACCCCTTTGAGAGGTCTGTGCCTTAGGGGTGAAACGACCTACCTAGCGTGTGTCTAGATGGTCGGTGGCTCGTGTTCAACAATAATCCGTGCGTGTGTCACGGTGGCACGAGGACAGAGAGGCAGTGTTCAACAATAATCCGTGTGTGTGTCACGGTGGCAGTGGAAGTAAATAGGGGTTATTCAACAATAATCTGTGCGTGTGTCACAGTGGTAACCCAGACTCTCTGCCTGTGTGCTCAGGTTAGAGGAGGAGTCTAGAGTACACTCTTTGAGAGTGCAGTGAGGCCGTGTGAGCCTGAGAGTCCTGACGCAGACCAGGACGGCAGTGAGACTTAGCATTTCCCGGGTGTGTCGCTAAGTCTTTTACGGTGGGTTCGTAGTTCGCTATGAGACTTTATATGCAGAGTACACTGCATATGATTAGGGCATAAGTTAAAAGATGATCACTTAGAATTAAGATAGATTAATATGAAACTTGTGTATGTTCAGATTTAGAATTTATAATACTTGTTCTTTAAATGTTCAGTATACTTTTATGCGATAATTGCACTGTTTAATTAGAACTGGTCAGTTTGTTAATTTATTCACATATTCTTGTTAAATGTAAAATATGGAGTTATCTGATGATGGCTAAGTGAAATATTATTCACTGAGCGAGTAGGCTCATTCCTCTACTCAAACATTTTCAGGTCAGCGACAGTCCCAGGAATCAGAAGGATCTTTTCATCCTAACGCTTAATCTGTAGAAGGTATATGTAGTTAGTTTAGTTAGATAGTGGTCTCTTAGTCCTTTCCCCTCGGTCCTTGGGACATGGTGTGGGTGAGAGAGAGTGTGTATGTGAAATGTGTATAAAGATGTAAATTAACTGTTATGTTTACTTTCTGTTAAACAATGTTACATGTTGTAAACTCTGTTTATGTTCTCTAGCCAGTTTAATTGAAATGCTTCCGCAATAGTTTACTATGTTTTAGTTTACAGCAATAATCTGGATTTCATTACGAGTTTTTAAAAAGAAAAAGTTCTCAGTGATTTGTTTATGTGATAATCCCTCCGTCGCACCCTAATCTCGTGATTAGTAGTTAGTGTGAGATTGGGGTGTGACATCTTTTGGTATTAGAGCTTAGGTTGAGTACATAGTTACTCAGAGTCCAAGTCAGGGGATGATAAGAGACCAATAGGATTAAGGTTTAGGTGTCTTTCTTCTATCTGCAGTTTTCTAACAGGAAATATTCTGTTATATTATTGCAGATGGCAGGAAGAGGTTTTGGTCATGATGACCAGGCCGAGAGTCATGTTGGCCCTGATCCTCTATACATAGGTCCAGGTGGTGGTGACCATGTGGATGAGGCATCCCGTATGTATAGGATGTTTCTGGAGACCAGAGAGAGATACAAGGCTGATAGGCGAGCTTCTACTTCTACCAGCAGTAAGGATCTGATGAGATCATATGAGCTTGTGAAGAAGCTTGGTGGTACAGAATTCAGTGGTACTACAGATCCCGCTGAGGCTGATGAGTGGTTGAGACAAATAGAGAAGGTCTTTCGCCTGATGGAGCTTCCAGAAGAGAAAAAGATTAATCACGCAGTTTATCTTTTGACGGGCGATGCAGAGTTGTGGTGGCAAGGTGTGGAGGATAAAAAGAGAGGTTCAGAGCTCACTTGGCAGGATTTCTCTGAGGAGTTCCATCTTAAATTTTATCCACCCACTTTCATTAATGAGAAAACCAGGTAGTTACAGAATATTAAGCAAGGAAGCATGTCAGTTACAGAATATGAAGCGCTTTTCACCAGGTTGGCGAAATTATGTCCTCATCTTGTACCTGATAACATAGAGAGATGTAGAAGGTTTCAGGAAGGGCTGAGGTCAGAGATTCGACATACAGTTTCTGCTACTAGTAGGAGGATAAGAGAGAATTTTGGTGAGTTCGTTGAGGCGGCTAGACAGGTTGAAGAATCTGTGAATGCTGACAAGATATCTGAGACTAAGAAGAGGTCTGCGGATTTTAGTTGAAGACAGTCCAGTAGTGGGTACAGAGGTGGAGGTAGAGGTTTCTTCTCCAAGCTGGGACGCAGTGTTGGTTGTTTCAGCAGACCAAGATCTGGTGAGGTGACATCTTCTTCTTATGGGCGGCCATCTAGATCATCTACCTCTGTGACTGGTCCACTGAGGTAGGAAACGCGAGTATGTAATACTTGTGGAAGATCACACTCTGGTCAGTGTCAGGGTTCAGAATTTCGAGGTTGTTATCATTGTGGTCAGATGGGACATAAAAAGAAGTTTTGCCCTCAGCTTCAACCAGCAGCATCACCAGTTTTTCAGCCCCAGTTTCATGATTGCCAGAGACAACCTCCAGTGGAAGGATCGAGTTCTTCTGTGGCTTTCGGTTCTAGAGGTGGTGGTGTGCCCAGTGGCAGAAGTGGTCAGAGAGGACAGCGTGGCAGAGGGAGAGCTTCAGCGTGTTTCTTCTCTTTGACACCTCAGGAAGGTATAATCTCTTCACAAGTCATTACAGGAGAGATGCTTTTGTTTAATAGTATACCAGTATCAGTTTTGATAGATCCAGGTGCTACTCACTCTTTCATACGACGTTCTTTAGTTGGTGAACTTAATCTGTTAACTCAAGAGTTGGTAGATGAGTTAGTGTTGAGGGTTCCACTAGGTGGACCAACAGTTTTATCTGAGTTCTGTCCCGGATGTTTGTTATCTTTTGGAGGTTACACCTTTGCTGCTAATCTCATACCCTTGGATGTCAATACTTTTCAAGTCATCTTGGGTATGGATTGTCTTGAGACATATCGAGTGCAACTCGATTGTTGGAAGAAGGAAGCTACCTTTCAACAAGGTGAATTTTCTTGTGTCTTTACTGGAAACAGGAAAGTTCTACCTACATGCATTGTATCAGCTGTAGTAGCTGATAAGATGCTATAGAAAGGATGTGAAGCGTTCCTTGCTCATGTGGTTGACACTAGAACAGAGAAGAGCACCGCCAGTGTTTATGATGTGCTGGTAGTTAGTGAGTTTTCTGATGTTTTTCCAGAAGAGTTGCCAGGCTTACCTCCTGTCAGAGACATTGATTTTGAGATTCAGTTATATCCAAGTAGTCATCCAGTTGCACTGCCAGCTTATAGAATGGCACCTGCAGAGTTGAAGGAACTCAAGGTGCAGCTGCAGGAGTTGCTGGATAAGGGTTTCATCAGACCCAGTTCTTCACCGTGGGGTGCTCCAGTCCTGTTTGTTAAGAAAAAAGATGGTACCATGCGTCTCTGTATAGATTACATGCAACTGAACAAGATCACTATTAAGAACAAGTATCCTTTGCCGAGAATAGACGATCTGTTTGATCAGTTGCGTGGAGAGACGATCTTCTCTAAAATAGATTTGAGATCTGGATATCATCAACTCAGAATAAAGGCCTCTGATATTCCCAAGACAGCTTTCAGAACCAGGTATGGGCATTATGAGTTTCTGGTCATGTCGTTTGGGCTGACCAATGCCCCAACAGCCTTTATGGATATGATGAATCGGATTTTCAAACCGTTCCTAGATCAGTTTATTATAGTTTTTATAGATGATATTCTGATCTACTCCAGAGATGATGTACAGCATGAGCAACACCTGAGAGTAACGTTGCAGTTGTTGAGGCAACATCAATTGTATGCTAAGTTTAGCAAGTGTGAGTTCTAGTTGGCCGAGGTAGCATCTCTTGGACATGTTATCTCGAGAGATGGAGTTAGCGTTGACCCTAAGAAAGTTGATTCTGTACTTCAGTGGGAACAGCCTAAGACTCATACTGAGATTAGAAGTTTCTTGGGTTTAGCAGGCTATTACAGAAGGTTTATACAGAACTTCAGTGTGCTAGCATCACCCCTGACACGTCTGATGAGGAAGAATGCACCATTTGTTTGGTCTGATAACTGTGAGAAGAGTTTTCAGATCTTGAAGAGGAAGTTGACCACAACGCCAGTGTTGGTTTTGCCAGAGGCAGATAAAGGTTATACAGTGTTCTGCGATGCTTCCAGAAGGGGTTTAGGCTGTGTGTTGATGCAAGAAGGCAAGGTTGTGGCCTATGCATCTAGACAACTTAAGAAGAACGAAGAGAACTACCCTACTCAGATCTGGAATTAGCTACTATAGTTCATGCTCTTAAGACATGGCGTCACTACCTGTATGGTGAGACATGTCAGGTGTTTACAGACCATAAGAGTTTGAAGTATATCTTCACTCAGAAGGATTTGAATCTGAGACAGCGCAGATGGCTTGAGCTGATTAAAGATTATGAGGTGACAATCGATTACCATCATGGTAAAGCGAATGTTGTGGCAGATGCCTTGAGTAGGAAGTCAAGTTCAACAGCTGATGCATTTTCTATGGCATGTTTCAAGAGAGACTTGCTTGTAGATATGCGAAAGTTGAACTTAGACTTGGATGTGTCTGGACAGAGTGGGTTGATTGCTCAGATGCAGGTCAAACATACTTTCTATGATCAGATTAAGGGGTTGCAACAGTGTGATGATGAGTTGTGGCAGGTTATGCAGGATATGTCAGAAGGTAAAAGGTCAGAATTTAGGTTTTCTGACGATGGTGTGTTGTATCTTCATGACAGGTTGTGTGTACCTGGGAACAGTGAGCTGAAAGAGAAAATTCTTGAAGAAGCGCATGCTTCTATGTATGCTATGCATCCAGGTTACACAAAAATGAACAGGAATCTCAAAGAGCTGTACTGGTGGTCTGGTATGAAAAGAGATGTGGCTGAGTACGTGGCTAGATGTGGAGTGTGTCAGCAGGTTAAAGCTGAGCATCAGAAACCTGCTGGTACCTTGCAGTCGCTTCCTATACCTGAATGGAAATGGGAACACATCACGATGGATTTCGTAATAGGGTTACCCAGGACGCCTAGAGGTTCGGACTCGATATGGGTGATTGTGGATAGACTAACTAAGTCTGCTCACTTTCTTCCTGTCAAGTCAACCTTTGATGTTCTGAAGCTGGCCAAGATATATGTGGACGAGGTAATCAGATTGCACGGTATTCCAGTTTCCATTATTTCTGACAGAGACCCTAAGTTCACATCCAGGTTTTGGGATCAGTTACATTGTGCGTTGGGCACAAGGTTGAGGTTCAGTACAGCGTTTCACCCGCAGACGGATGGTCAGTCTGAGAGGACCATTCAAACTCTTGAAGACATGTTGAGAGCATGCGTTCTGCAGTTCAGAGGTAACTGGGAAGAACACTTAAGTCTGATGGAGTTTGCATATAACAACAGCTACCATTCTAGTCTTGGAATGGCCCCATATGAAGCTCTATATGGAAGAAAGTGTAGATCACCAGTTTGTTGGTACGAGGTTGGCGAGAAAGAAATTCTTGGACCTGAGATAGTCGATATGACTACAGAGAAGATATATGTGATCAGGGAGCAGTTGAAAGCTGCTCAGGACAGACATAAAAGTTATGCAGAGAGACGACGTCGACCTCTTGAGTTTGAGGTTGGTGACGAGGTTTATCTGAAAGTTTCACCGTGGAAAGGAGTGCTAAGGTTTGGCAAGAGAGGTAAATTGACTCCTAGGTATATGGGCCCATATCCTATCGTTGATAGGATTGGACCTGTAGCCTATAGGTTGGATTTGCCGTCTGAGTTGGCAAATCTTCATGATGTGTTTCATGTGTCTATATGCTGAAGAAGTGTCATCCCGGTACAGAAAAGATTTTAGATCCATAACTGGCGCAGCTTAGGACAGATGTGTCCTACGTGGAAGGACCAGTGCAGATAGTTGATCACTGAATCAAGAAGCTTAAGAATCGCGAGTTATCTTTAGTGAAAGTTTTGTGGAGGAATCACAATATAGAGGAAGCTACGTGGGAGCTTGAATCAGAGATGCGTAACAAGTTTCCTTTTCTCTTTTAGGAATTTCGGGACAAAATTATTATAAGGGAGGGAGATTGTTATGACCCACATTTCGTTTTACCAGTAAGTACCTTGGTTAGTGCATAATTGAACTAGTTATGTTGAGATGAGTACTTGCTTTTGTTAATAGTGTTTTGAGCTTTGAGCTAGTGTTAATGTATCATTAGCTTGTTCTCTTATTCTGAGGTTGAGGACAAGTTTGTGCTTGATCCGTTGCCAGAGAAATCACGCGAAACCGACCTAAGAGTAAAAAGATATGAGCTTTTTAGCGAGCAGGGACCTATATGTAATTTCTGAAAGTTATTGGGTAATTTGCATCCGGCCCCCTAGGCGCCCTTCCTTATCCCTTCTTTAGTTTTCCTTTATTAGCTTTGTTAGCCGACCTTGAATGAACGATACGTTCATTCCTTCAGTTGCCGCTTGAGAAAAATAGAAAAAAGGGAGAGGGAGAGAGCGAGCTAGAGGAGAAAGCTGGGCAATCAAGCCCCTCCTTCTCCGTTCTTCTTCGATTCCTCATCTTCTCCAGCCGAATCAGCCAGCCACTTCACCTTCTTCCCCTTCCCCTTCTTCTTCCCCCTTCCTGCTGCCCGGCCAAGATAGGAGCCGGCCAAGGAGGTGCTAGGAGCGGCCAAAGGCGTGAAAAGCAACGTCTACAGGTTGCTGCTAGGTCGTCTTGAAGTTCCCAAGGTATTTTGTGCGGAGATTTCCCACGAATCGACCCCGAATCCACCTTCTTCCTTGGGGATTTCCGTTTCTGCGTAGGTTGCACGGCGTGCAAAGTTACAGAAAGCTGATGTCGGGGATTTCTGTTTCTGCACAGGTTTGCACGGCGTGCAGATCAGTTGCACGGGGTGCAGATAAGTTGCATGGGGTGCAAAGTTGCAGAAAAATAGAACAGAAGTGTTTCTGCCTAGATTGCACGGGGTGCAAAGTTGCAGAAAAGCAGAATTAGGCGTGTTTGTGGACGTTTTCGGTGTATACAAACACACCGAATTGGGTGAGTATTATCTCACTTAATTATCAAGGTTTAACTCGTTTAATTGTAGATATTGCATATATGAAAATGATGTTTATGTGTATATGTGGGTAATAGAGATTACTCGGATGTCGAGCATAGTTGTCATCCCTAGACTTTTAATTTGCATAGTTCAAATGAAATGAAATGATTAGTAAAATAAATGTGTATGCTTTACGAGTAATTTTAGTAAGATGCGAATAAATGTGATAAAGTATTTCAGATTGAGTATTCCTTTCAATACAGTATATTTGAATGTTCAGTAATATGAAATCAGTATAGAGACGTGGAATAGATATGAAATCTATTTACAGTGAATGAATCTGTTTGCATGAAACAATAACTGAGTTATGAGTTATTGCGTTATAAGTGAATAGCTATTGCACTATATATAGAAATGTTATGAAAGTTGAATTTCTAGTTTCAGCTAGTGAATTGCAGAATTACAGTATATTCCAGTAGTCGAATATGTGAGAGAGAGACACAATGTTATAAGAGTTTTCTTGTTATAATAAAATATGTTAGACTTAGATGCCCTGACACCGTAGAACCCCTTTGAGAGGTCTGTGCCTTAGGGGTGTAACGACCTACCTAGCGTGTGTCTAGATGGTCGGTGGCTCGTGTTCAACAATAATCCGTGTGTGTGTCACGGTGGCACGAGGACAGAGAGGCAGTGTTCAACAATAATCTGTGCGTGTGTCACGGTGGCAGTGGAAGTAAATAGGGGTTATTCAACAATAATCTGTGCGTGTGTCACAGTGGTAACCCAGACTCTCCGCATGTGTGCTCAGGTTAGAGGAGGAGTCTAGAGTACACTCTTTGAGAGTGCAGTGAGGCCGTGTGAGCCTGAGAGTCCTGACGCAGACCAGGACGGCAGTCAGACTTAGCATTTCCCGGGTGTGTCGCTAAGTCTTGTACGGTGGGTTCGTAGTTCGCTACGAGACTTTATATGCAGAGTACACTGCATATGATCAGGGCATAAGTTAAAAGATGATCACTTAGAATTAAGATAGATTAATATGAAACTTGTGTATGTTCAGATTTAGAATTTATAATACTTGTTCTTTAAATGTTCAGTATACTTTTCTATGATAATTGCACTGTTTAATTAGAACTGCTCAATTTGTTAATTTATTCATATATTCCTGTTAAATGTAAAATATGGAGTTATCCAATGATGGCTAAGTGAAATATTATTCACTGAGCGAGTAGGCTCATTCCTCTACTCAAACATTTTCAGGTCAGCGACAGTCCCAGGAATCGGAAGGATCTTTTCATCCTAACGCTTAATCTGTAGAAGGTATATGTAGTTAGTTTAGTTAGATAGTGGTCTCTTAGTCCTTTCCCCTCGGTCCTTGGGACATGGTGTGGGTGAGAGAGAGTGTGTATGTGAAATGTGTATAAAGATGTAAATTAACTGTTATGTTTACTTTTTGTTAAACAATGTTACATGTTGTAAACTCTGTTTATGTTCTCTAGCCAGTTTAATTGAAATGCTTCCGCAATAGTTTACTATGTTTTAGTTTACAACAATAATCTGGATTTCATTACGAGGTTTTAAAAAGAAAAAGTTCTCAGTGATTTGTTTATGTGATAATCCCTCCGTCGCGCCCTAATCTCATGATTAGTGGTTAGTGTGAGATCGGGGTGTGACAGATAGTGTCTCCAAATCTTTTACGCATGGACCACCACTGCCAACTCCAAACCACGTGTCAGATAGTTCTCCTCATGTTTCTTAAGCTGTCACAAAGCAAAAGAAACCACATGATCTTCCTGCATCAGCACACAACCTAAACCTTTCTTGGAAGCATCGTAGAAAACAACATAGCCCTTCCCAGGCTCTGGAAGCACTAGCACTGGAGCACTAGTCAGCTTCTCCTTCAGACTTTGGAAAGCTTGCTGACAACGATCATCCCAAACCAAAGGTACATCCTTCCTGGTCAGCTTTGTCATTGGCAATGCGATTACACTAAATTCCTTGATAAACCTCTGGTAGTATCCGGCCAAACCCTGAAAACTACAAACTTCTGTCGGCGTCTTTGGTTGCTCCCAATCTGCATCTGACTCCACCTTCATAGGGTCCACTCTCACTCCTTCTGCAGATATCACATGACCTAGGAAAGTCATTTCCTTCAACCAGAACTCACATTTGCTGAACTTGGCATACAACTGATGCTGGCGAAGAAGAGTCAACACTTGTCGAAGATGTTGTTCATGCTCTTGACTGTCCCGACTGTAGATCAAGATGTCGTCTATAAAGACTACAACAAACTGATCTAGGAACGGACGGAACACTCGGTTCATCAGGTCCATGAAAGAAGCAGGTGCATTGGTTAGCCCAAACGGCATAACCACAAACTCATAGTGACCATACCTCGTTCTAAATGGTGACTTTGGTATGTTGTCTGCCTTAATCCTCAACTGATGATATCCAGACCGTAGATCGATCTTTGAGAAGACTGTAGCACTGCGCAACTGATCGAACAGATCATCTATCCTCGGCAACGGGTACTTATTATTGATCGTGACTTTGTTCAACTACCGGTAATCTATACATAACCGCATCGATCCGTCCTTCTTCTTAACGAACAACCCTAGAGCACCCCAAGGTGACGTGCTTGGTCTGATGAAACCTTTCTCCAACAATTCATGTAACCGCTTCTTCAACTCTGCCATCTCTGCTGGAGCCATCTTGTACGGTGTCTGTGCAACTAGCTGTGTTCTTGGTACCAGATTGATATCAAAATCAATCTCTCAAAGTGGGGGAACACCGGGGAACTCGTTAGGAAACACATCTGCAAACTCTTGAACAACCGTCACCTCCTCAAGGCTAGGACCTTTCGCCTTGGTATCCACAAAGTGAGCTAAGAAAGCCTTACAACCTTGCCGCAACAACTTTTCTGCCACCATCGCTGACACTATACACGTCGGAAGAATCTTCCTATCTCCTTGGAAGATCCACTTCTCTCCATTGTCATCAAACACCGCCTTCTTGGAACCACAGTCCAACACAACCTTATACTTTTCTAAGGTATCCATCCCAAGGATCACATCGAATCCATGCATATCAAGTGGTATAAGATCCACTTGTATACTGTGTCCCAAAAAAGATAAGACACAAGATGGACACTCTTCTCAAAGTATCAAGGAACCATCGAGCGGGGTTTCTAACAACAGGCTAACTTTCTTACAACTAACATGTAAAGGACAACTATCAAGCAGACTATGTGCGATAAAAGAGTGCGTAGCACCTGGGTCAACCAAAATAGATATAAGGCAAGAAGAAGACAAATCAGAATGAAATAACTCCATCTGACCTGTCACCACTCGCGGGTTGACTATCGCCTCCGGCTGACTCATAGCATAGAATCGAGATGTTGCTTGTTGTCCACATCCTCTGCTTCCTTGAGCAGACGATCCCGCTTGCGATGCTTGACCGCATCGTCACCCTCTACTAGCACTGGGCTGCTGTCTGTCTGACCCTTGTTGATTCTGTCTCGGTTGTTGTGTCACTTCAACGTCTCTTATTGGGCAATTTGACTTTAAATGCCCCGTCTGTCCACAGTGATAACATGACCTGCCTTCTATATGCGGCCTAGACGGCCCTATTACTGTTACTGAAGCTGTACTATGAGCTTTGGATGGCAGAAATCCACGCCCTCTTCCCTTACTCAGAGACCACTGAGATGGTGCACGAGAAATTTGCATTGCGGAAGGTGTTGAAAACCTTGGCTTCTTGAATCCACCATATCTTTGTCCCTGGAACTGAGCAGGCCTTTTCCCGGTCATGGACTCCCTTTTCTCCCTGACAGATCGTTCAATCCTACGAACGGACTCCACGAATGTGGCAAACTGCTCCCGATTCTCCAAAGCAGCAGAAGGTGTCGACAGCTCAGCGCTCAAACCCTTCTCGAACCTTCTGATTCTCTCATCATCTGTCACCACCATGTGAGGACAGAACCTCAACAAGTCCATGAACTTGGCTTCATACTCGGTGATGCTCATCTGTCCTTGGCATAGACACTCAAATTGGTTGATCTTCTCATCTAGATACGTCTTTGGAAAGTATCTACTGACGAACTCTTACCGGAAGATCTCCCAACCGATCTCCTCACCGGGTCACTTCTCCTCCTCGATGGCCCACCAGTGGCCAACACTACCCTTCATAAGGTAGACAACGTGCTTGACTTTGTCTGCTTCGGGGATGTCGAGGATCCGGAAGGCCTTCTCAAGACCTATCAGCCATAGATCTGCATCCGCTAGATCAGCCGTCCCAACATAATCCAAAGCTCTGACTCGGCGAAGCCGCTCAAAGGTCTTCCCAATACCCGATGTTTCACCATGGGGAGCCTGTGCTCTTGGCTGAGGCACTGGCACTCTTTCCACCATGTGATTCATCGTAGCCATCAACTGACCCATAAGATGTTGGTAGGTAGGGTTTTCAAGAATGGCTGGGTCAAGTTGGGGGACCTCAGGCACCCGATCTCCATGTGCCTGCCCTTCTGCTCCATCAACTGATGCATCATCGCTTCTCTCGGCAGCATGTTCTGCCCAAGGCGCCCCTATCGTGCAGCCTGTCTCAGCATCATAACGGTCATCATCCTAGGGTTGGCATGAAACCATATCGTCCAACACTTCATCTTAACAAGGATATCGGCCAAGGCTATGCCGGGCACCAAGCTATCAAAGCCTATCGGCCAAGACCACCTAAAGGCAAGGGAGTGTATCGGGCATCCTCTCTACATGGTGTGTCATCCAAGACATAACCCTAAGGAGGATATTAGGAAATATCTCATCAAGGTTGTATCGCCCACCCAACACTCCACCAAGGGTATCTTCCAAGGGACCATGACGGGCACCAACTAAGCTTCAACTAGGCATATCGGCCAGGGATAACACGATCACCCAAGCAAGCTTATCTACCAAGGATTTCACCTCAAGGACATATCGTGCATTAAGGGTAGACAACTCATGTCGCCTAGAGCAGCACTAACGCCCAAGCTTGGGTTGAGGCTTCATATCGACCAAGATGCCCATCCAGGGGTTTAGCAACCATGTCGCCCAAACCCTAACTCTAGGGTGGATAAGGGATATCGGGCACCAGGGTAAAACTATCTCAACAAGGTATATCGGGCATGGCACTCAACAACACATAACGCCCAAGCACACATGGGTATCGGCCAAAGGTACAACCCAAGACAAGAAGGTTATCGGGCAGCCCTATCCCCAAAGTCATATCGTGCAAGACACAACCCAACAAGGTCGTCTTCAACCTCAAGCACAAGGGTACCAAACCCTAATTGATCAAGAAGGTCGGCTCACCTCTCAACAACCAAGAGAGAGGGGTGTTGCACAACCTCTTTCACAAATCGGGCAACCACAAGGATCCACCCCAACATAGGTCATCAAAAGCTCACCTCTCAAATCCATGGTGAGAGGAGGGTATTTCCCAAGCAACTAGAATATAAGCTCACCTCTCAACTTAAATGAGAGAGGGGTATTGCCCACATTACTAGAGCTCAAACTCACTTCTCTAGACCAAAGAGAGAAAGGAGTGTTGTTCAACAAGGAAACCCTAAACCATGGTTCAGCCAGCTAGGTGTAAAGGCATATAACCCATCAACAACAACACCAATGTCATGCTCATAGATCAACAACATGTTCTAGAATAAGAAACATACATGCATGGCCGATTGTCAACATATATGAAACATGCAACATAGGGAAAGTAGTATAGCTAGGGTTAGAAGTTATGTAACCCGTCTTAAGCAAGCTCCTCAAGCTCTAAAGCTCCAAGCTCACCACTTCGGCCACCAAGCTAGTGGAAGAAGAATAAGAAAGCTCCTTCAAAGAGATCGACCACCAACCTTAGCTCCTCCAAGGGGATCGACCACCAAGCTTGCAAGGGAGAGGTGTATCGTGCACCAAGGAAGAGAGGAGCAATAAAGAGCTAAAGGGTTCCTAAGGAAGAGAAAGGCAAGGCATATATAGATGGGGGTCAAGGTTAGACCAAGGCAAGGTGTCACCTTACCAAGGGACACTTGTCCACACGTTCCACCACCTTGCAAAACACATGCACATGCCATGACACTACTCAACCAAGGATCGACCACATGTCCAAGCTAGGGTGACACAACCAAAGCAAGGAGGTCAAAAAAGGTCAAAGGCCGATACACTACTCCTCCATGGCCGACACACCCCCGTGGGCGATACCCCATGGCCGATACAAAGCAACCTTGCCCGATACAGGGCTCAACCAAGCAAGGCAAGGTCCAACAAAGGAAAACAAGGCCCAGAAGAGCTCAACCAAGCCCAAGGCAACTCAAGGCACGAGCCCAAACCTTCCTCTCAACCCTAGAGGAAACAAAGAGAGAGAAAAACATCTCTCAAGGTGGCAAACTTGCTCTACAACCTTATCTTAGGTTATTTTGCAAGTAGCCCCTCCAGCTCTCAACTTAAGCACAAGCAAACCCTAATCATCACTAAAGATGATTAGCAAGCAACCAAGCACAAGGTTTAGGCAAAACAAATAGGGTAAGCCCAAAACGAAGGTCAGGGTCCTTACATTTATGGTAAAATTATTCAAAGTCATGGTGGATGATGTTAAACTACATCAAACAACTTATGATGAGTGTAATGATTGCAGGTCTAAGAATCACAATCATCATCCTCACTATGAGAGATAATTTTGACTACCAATTATGGTTTTCATGTATCACTCTCAAGACAGTTCTATCCAATACACTATTCTTCAACAAGTATCTATGTGTTTTGTTTGATATCCCATATCATGACTGATGAGACTCTATCATCAATGAAGATGCTCTAGTCGTATGTGTTATTGTTGTCTATAAGCCTTCCACAATAACATCCGACTACAAACATAACAAGAATGTACAAATTCTTAACATTCGTATGATCTCAATGTTCAGGTCATTAACCCAAAGACATACGCCATTGAGAAATTTCATTCTTTAGACATTTATTATGTTTCATCATTATCTCATAACTAATTGAAACAGAACAAATTGAAAGATTGCCTTTATTATTAATCAAATCTTTTACTAGATATTCCATCACAATCGTCATATGATTGGCTCTCTGGGCATACATTCCAACAAACTCCCACTTTCACTTAGAGCCAATCATCCACAAATTTTATTCTAAGTGATCTAAACATGTCCATCATGTTTTTTCTGTGCAAGTGCTAATCCAATATTTCAACAATTTTTGCTTTCGTCGGTATATTGCATGTTTCACATCTCTTTGATGTACGACATGTCCCATGAGATGGAATTGTTGTAGTAAGATGTTGTATGATATTCCTTGCATAACCAGTATCTCTATTGTTGTCATAGTATTTCTACTATTTCATCAATGGTTGGAACATTTTATAAGTTCATCTATATGAACTTCTAGATCCATACAGTATCCTTTGTTGTGTTCACAACACATGGATACTCAACTTCTATTGTAGAATTTAAATAACGGTTTGTAGTTTGAAACTCTTCCAAGTTACAGTTCAAAGTTATAAGGTCAAACACAAATTTTAGAGTGCGATCATTAATTTTCTTTGTCATTTTGAAGGCTTGCATCGGTGTAACCCTTTACACCCAAATCTTCCTAATCACCATGATTTGGGAACTGATCCTAAGTGCTTCTCAAGTACTTATGGATATTCTTTGTGGCATTCAAATGATCTTCATTAGAATTTAAAAGAAATCATCTTGTCATGTCTAATACATACAAGATAATGGGAAGAATACATTATATTACATGATAGTTCCAGTTTGTGAAATGCACATGGCATGTACTCATGTTTTCCCATTCTTCATTAGAATTGGAACATAGGACTCTTGAGAGACTAATCCCAGATTTTCTCTCATTGACCATCTTGCCAATGTATGTGCTCTTTCTTAGGTCAACTTGATTTCCCAATCTACTTCTATAGACCTCAATTCCTATCATACATGACACTTCACCTAATCCTTCCAAAGAAGGTACTTTCCATGCCAATTTTAGTACTCTTAGTATTGGGATGTTATTCCCATCAATATATGGAATATACTTATTATGCTCCCACTAAATCTTTTTTAATCCCAAATTTCATCTTTATTTTAACTCAAGTCAAACTCTTTGACTATCTAGTCAAATTAAAGATTCCAGTTTTGAGATGCTTGCTTCGATCACATTGATTGGCCCTTTGTATCTTATGAACTTTATTTTCATTAATGGAGTTATAAAACCTTCAGGTTGTGCCACCCACACATCCTCTTAGTTATTCCTTTTAAGGAATTTGGTTTTAACATCCATATGCCAAATCTGACAGTCTTAATAAGATGCAATAGCAAGCATGATCCTAATGGACTTAACCATGTCAATTGGTAAAGAGATTTCATCATGTTGAACACTTTGAACTTATTTCAAACCGTTTACAACCAATCTTCTCATACAGGTTATCCATAGCGATCTTCTTCTTGAAAATCCATTTACACCCTGTGGGTTATATCCCTTTAGGTGGTACTATGAAGGTCATACCTTGTTAGTGTACATGGCCTGCATTTTGGATACAATGGACTTAAGTCATTCCTTAGATTTTGATCCCTCAATAGCTTCTAGTCAGTTGTTGACTCATCATCTTATGACTAACTCTTTACCTTTCTAAATTATAAGATTCACAATCTTTTAATCTCAAGGCACACTCTACTATATTTATGAGGTTGTGTGTTACATTAGGAACTTGAGATTCCACAATATTTTGTGATTCTCATTTTTATATTGTACCTCTTTAAATTCAATGTTTTCATGTTGATTTCAAACCTATGATTTTTACTTTACACCCATGAATTCCTTTGGAATTAAATTCCTCATCAGATATTCAGCCATCCTGGTGACAAACATCATGTTATTGGATTGAGATGAAAGTAGCAATCAAACTAACATGTATCCAATTTATGGATAAAGACTTCAAGAAACTATTTTATTTTATAAGTTTTAGTCCTAATCATTATAAAGACATATGGGGACACCTACCTTGCCATATCTCATATGGTCTCTTTTGAACGATTTTAGAGAATGCATTGTTTTAGTGTAAAGCATGTGCCTAAAAGGAAATCAGAAAATTGGATTAATTGATAATCACATCATGACTCATCAGGGTGTGATCCCTTCTTTCTAATAAATAACTATGTTTCTGGTGGAGTTCATTGTGATACACTATCACATTCTTTCCAAAAGGTCCTCAAACTCTTGGTGTAAGCTATTTCAACATCGATCATATCAGGATATCTTAATAACTTTACCAAGGGGTTTTGTACTTCATTCATGATCTTCTTGAACACTTCAAGAGAATCATATTTTTATATCTTTAAATACAAATCACCATACCTATTGAGATTATTAGTATTTATATTGAGCTACTATTAACTACCTCTAGGATTTATTCTAACAAGGTTTATATACATCAATATGTACAAGCCCTAATAGAATACTCACTCTCCACTACATATAGCGAGATGCACATTTTTTGTGTTGCCTTATAAATAAGACTTGTATGTCTCTATTAGTTCAATAAACAAAGAGTTTAGATGAACATCATTATATATTCTTGAAATGCATTTCTTATCTATATGCTCTTAGATGAAAATTCTATAGATATTTCTCGTTTGAGTTTATCAAGTTTAATCTTTAGGCATTTATGTTATTCACATATATATTTGGATCTAGCAAATAAATATCATAAGATATATATGGCACTTTCCATAGAAGATCACATCTTTGGAAATAGAACATTTACCTACTATTCATAAGCACCTTGTCCATACAATATGTAGAAAGTACAATGTTTCTATAATTGGAAGAAGTGAAATAGAAATTCATCAACTCTATTTCATGTCATGTGGGCTAAGATAAATTCTAGGTTCTAATTGTTGTGGCAGCAACTCTTGCTCCATTGTGACATGCAATCCAACCTTGCCCTTTCATAAAGACTACTTCTTATCAGATCTTGCATATTCAAACATATGTGAGATCTACATCCGATATCATATACCTGAGATAAAGAAGTAATTAGATTTATCTTATAACTTATATCCCTGAAGTGGAGATCTCTATCCCCTCCTTCTCTTTTAGTTCCTCTAGGTAGAGAGGGAAATTCCATTTCCAGTATCCATGCTGGTGATAGTGGTGACAATTGACTCCCTTGTTCACCCCTCCCTTTACTTTGAGTGTTGAAGACTTGTGCTTCTAGATAGCTTTAGAACTCTTCTTAGCATTGTCTTTGCCTTTAGACTTATTCTTTGGTTTGTTGATCATCATCATAGACTTGGGCTTGTCTTTCTTCATTTGTTCCTCAACTGTTCTCAACATGCCAAGTAACTCTGTCAATGGCTTGTCAAAGTCATTCATGTGTAGTTCAAGACAAACTGACTGTATAATTCTGGTAGAGACTGTAGAATCACATCAGCCTTAGGTGCAATAGGAGCATGTTCATCTAGATCTAGTGTCTCCAAGACAAAAAGCTTGTGCTCCTATGTGAGAACAATTCTCAATATCCTGAACCAGTTATGGAAGTTATTCCCATTAAACTTGTCCTTCTCAAGGACTTATTGTAGAGAAAATGTGTTGTTTATTGTCATTTGATTCTACAAGAGAAATTTACAATTTTTTCAAAACCATTTTGATTTGATTTGAATAAATTTGATGATATCCTAATTAGGCCTTTAATTAATTATCTCTCACACTATTTTATTCAAGTTGATAACCCTCACTTATCAATTTGGAAGATTGTAGTGTACAACCTTCTAGTGAGCCAAGATCCAAAATGATTGCGTTATTACCTGGCCAATGCTAGCGTCCATATTTAATCATTACGCTAGACAACATTTTTCAGCTACATCTTATCCAATTCTTAGAAGATGATATGCACAACTCTTTGTCATAGTCATCTACATGGTTTTAAGTGCTTAAATTCATTAAAATCACTTAGTTAAGCATGAACCAAAATTCAACATGATAATAATGCACCCTTCTTGGCAGGCCCACATAACTACCATCACACTCCACAATATGGATAGTACACCACGCTTGGCATGCCCATGCATTATCGATCAAGTTTTTCATGTGTTTTTCCAATGCAAAGTATCTTAGACTTAATATGTTTGATTGAGGGATTTTATATTTATAAATATACATATACATATCCAATCATGAATACTATATTACATATCATATACATACTATATCCCACAAGCAAAAACATACAATTAAAACATAAGTGATGGTTATGGAAATTCTATTGTAATTCCTTGGAGCCACAAGGAATTACTATCACCTAAGGTCTACATATCATGCATGAACTTGTTGTTGGTTTAGATCTGTGCTTGAACCGATCTAGGTTGATTGATTCAACCCTTGAACCTATCAGATTGCCTCCTAGTCGGTCAGTTGGTTGTCTTACAATCATCTGGCCTCCGGTCCAAGTGATGTTTGGACACCTCCAAATGATTGGTTGGGCTACTAGTAGATCGATTCAACTCCTCCTGTTGTCAGTCCTCCTTAGTCCTCCAGTCGGTCGGATTGTCTTTTAGATGGTCAGTTCATCTGGTGTTGAGCATCTTCTTTGTCATAACAAGACATTTAGAACTACCTTAATGTTATTAACATATTACAAAGTAATAGGAAAAGCTTAAGCAACATTTGAGAGGAGCATAGGAAGAAACGAATTATACTTTTACATTTAGAATAAAAGATGAGGCTCAACATGCAAATCGAGATATAAATAGGAATAAACAAACCACACAATTATACACAGATATATGGGTTATTGTCTATAACCATGCTACATATCCACCATCAAAGTAAATTTTAGGGTGACAAGTCAAAATTTCATATATATATATATATATATATATATATATATATATATATATATATATATTAGCATTTGTGGTATTAAATCAGATATGCACATTAATCATTTTAAGAATTCACATAGTATGCATAAATAAAAGATCAAAACCAAAATCTTATCATATCGATTAAATCCCAAAACATAGTAAATTGACATGGCTTTGATACCACTGTTGAAAAATATGGCATTAGGTAGTGGAAATTAAAAAAATTACCTGCCATATTCCCCTATAACAGACGATCACTTCAATACTATGTAATAGGAAGGATAATTTACAAGGTCATACCTAGTCCTGGAGCAAGTCCAACAACTATATCATTGTAGTAGTGTGTGTCTTTCTTCAAGTCGTACCTAGAAGTCATCAACAACAGCTCCTGGTTGATCACCACAGACAATAGTTGACCTTGTCCTCTTAAGTGATAGGAAAAGCCTCCTCACTTCTATAGTAGTCTACACGAACCACTGGAAACTCCTGTCATTCTAGAAGAATTGACAAAAAGGAGTTGTCTCTTCTCATTGGTGTACTAGCACCAACTTACTCTCCCACAATTGTTCTCCATTGCTATCCCTCCCTTTGTCAGATAGGACTTGCTCGTGTTCTCTCAATTACCACAACTAGAGAAGATAAAAATTATCAGATCTGATTGATGTGTCTTAGAAGCTTCCAATAATCCTCTATTTATAGGGGGGTTACGGTCAGGGTTCCCTATTTGAGAGGGAGTGGAAGGGGCCGAAATTTCACAAATTTTTGCATCCTACTAGAGGTGAAACAGTTTGTTCATAGGTGAACTGATTGGTTGACATGTGAATTGATCAGTTCAACCCTTGAACTAGTCATTTCATCATGTTTCCCAATCACAACAATATTGACAATTAGTATTCAATTAATGCTCAACATGACTTCAAAACTAATCCTTGATGCAATCAAGTTGGTCAATCCAAATGGTCAATTCACAACCTGAACCAATTGGTTAACGGATCTAAGTCGATTGGTTCACTTCTTAAACTGGTTAGTTCATGGTCTAGATTCCAAATGTTGGTTTAATTGACATGACACTTGAACTGATCGGTTCAACACTTGAATCAGCCAGTTCAGAGTCTAACTAGTCAATTGTTGTTTAAATCAAATACCTAAATACTTTAGTAATTAAGTTAACCATCATTCATGATTAAACTCCTATTATAGGTGTATCCTATGTGTGTGACCCTATAGGTTCTAAGAACGTTGGCAGTGAATGTCCATAACTAATTTATGACATCACAAGCAATGAGAAGTATCTAGTAACACATCATTTCTACCCAAGTAATCTGGAAAGTTGGAGAACAACTTCAACCTACAATCTATGTTTGGTGGTACAGTGATTGTCTAAAGCCTTTGTCACTGATATCCATATTGAACTCGATGCATAGAATCGTCATCCTCTCAATATTCAATCCATGTTCCTTGAACTAGAGTAGACTGTCTAAGATATGTGTGGCCTCAATATCATATATTGATTCACATGTACATGCACATGCTTTTCTCAGTCTCACTTATCATGTGGTCAGGATATCAAACTCCTGTAGGAGGGACAAATCCCATGTACATCACTCACAGTCATCCCATGAGTCACAATGTACTGAGCACCACCTTTATTGTAACCTTTTCTTAAAGTCACAGTGGATGATGTTAAAGTACATCGAACAACATGTGATGAGTGTAAAGATTTTAGGTCTAAGAATCACAATCACCACCCTCACTATGAGAGATGATTCTGACTACCAATTATGGTTTTCATGTGTCACTCTCAAGGTGGGTCTGTCTGATACACTGTTCTTCAACAAATATCTATGTGTTTGGTTTGATATCACATATCATGACTGATGAGACTCTTTCATCAATGAACACACACTCTAGTCTTATGTATTATTGTTGTCTATCAACCTTCCACAAAAACATTTGACTAGGGACATAACAAGAGTGTACATATTCTTAACATCCATATGATCTCATTGTTTAAGTCATCAATCCAAAGACATACATCATTGAGAAATGTCATTCTTTAGACATTTATTATGTTTCATCATTATATCATAATTGATTGAAAATGAACAAATTGTAATATTGCCTTTATCATTAATCAAATCATTTACTAGATATGCCATCACAAGCATTATATGATTGGATATCTAGGCATACATACCAATAGAAGGATCTACGTGGTTAATAAATTTCTTTAACAATATCATGAAGACAAAGAAGATGTCGGATGAATGGAGAAATAATACTATAGTCCCTATCTACAAGAACAAAGTAGATGTTTGCAACTTCACAAACTACAAAGATATTAAGTTGATGAGTCACACTATGAAGCTTTGGGAGATGATTATTGTGTAAAGGCTAAGATTGATTATATCAGAAAACTAGTTTGGTTTTATACCAAGAAGATAAATAACATATGCAATTTTTCTAATAAGGGAGAATGTGGGGAAGTACAATGAAAA
The DNA here is from genome assembly GCA_963693085.1 of Alisma plantago-aquatica. Taxonomy (NCBI): domain Eukaryota; kingdom Viridiplantae; phylum Streptophyta; class Magnoliopsida; order Alismatales; family Alismataceae; genus Alisma; species Alisma plantago-aquatica. The sequence goes on from OY856410.1 coordinate 28,774,115, forward strand.
CAAAAGAGATATTCATATGGTTTTTATCTCTAGAAAATACCTATGATCAAGTACCCAGAGAAGTGTTATAGAGGGTTTTGCATAAAAAGGGTGTGCCTATCCAATACATTGACCTGATTAGAGACATGCATGGCTCAACTGCAAGTGCATAACTCCTGAAGGAGAGAGACAAACTTTTTCTATCACTATTGGGGTATATCAAGGATCGACATCTAGATAATATCTACTTGTTCTTATTATGGATGACAACAAAGCATTCTCAAGATAATATGTTGTGATGCATGTTATTTGATTAAGATATTGTGTCAATCGGTGAAAGAAAAGAAATATTGAATGATAAAGTTGAATTTAGAAGAAATACATCAGAATCAAATGGATATGTGATTAATAGAAACAAAATTAAATACATGCATTGCAATTTTAGCCAATCTAGAATTGTGAATGGTGAGGTCAATTTATATGGAATGAATGTACCAATATGTGATAAGTTTTGCTACTTTGGCTCTATTATTGAAAGGGAGGGTGAGGTTCAAGATGATGTTTGTCAAAAGATTATAATAGGATGGTTGAAGTGGAGGAATGCAACTACAATAGTATGCAACCAGAAGACCTCTGTAACATACTGAATCTTGGACCCTACCCTGGAAGTTTGACCTTTTTGGGTTTGACCAAACAAGGTTGAGTGTTGGACCTCAAAAAGATGTTTGATAAAGTGCTAATGAGTTTATCCTAATGGAACCTAATTGGATGAATAACGTGTTAAAGGGCCTCTAATGGGATAGATGGCATAACTCAGGTAAGAAAGTCTCAAAAGTGAAAATAGACTCCAAATTCATAATCTACACATCAATATAAGCCTACATGTCAATTTTCATCTAATTTGGACAACATTGAAATAACATGAGAAAGAAATTGCCAAAAAGGTGTAATTAATAAATAAATGTAATTCTTGACACCAAAAGTTGGAAATAAAGGCAAATTCAAATTCAACACACTTAAGTTAACTTGTGGGGTAAGTTTCATCAAATTTGGATAATCTGAATGTCATTAATGTAAGAAGAAAGTGAAACTAAGTTTTGAATAATAAATGCATTAAAAGTTCTCAAAAGGCAAATCTAATTATATATTCGGAATTTACATACTTTAATTAGCCTCTGTGCCAAATTTCACCTAATTTGGGGTTCGTTCGAGCCTCCAAAAGAAGAAAGAGAAAAGGAAATAATATATCACTATTCATTTTATTAGATTTCGATTTCGAATAAAGTTTTTGATGTTTATGTGTCACGCTAGCTTTGGAATTTCAGGCTTTTTTTGGAGCGTTAGATCTTGATCCTACGGTGCCCAGGTTTTCCCTACCTCTCGACTTGTTTTTGGAAACCAGGTGGGCAAGTGATCATTTCTGCTCGGATTTCTTCCTCTTTCCCATATTTCCTTCTCCAATTCTTTTCCCTAATTCTTCCCTTTCCTCGATCATTCCGTTTGATCCTTGATGGAAGGGTATTTATACCCCATGATACTTAAAAAGCTAGCGCCATGGGAGACCTCTGCTCGCACCCTGTTCGTCCCCTATTCTCTCCTTCCTCTCCTTCGTCCCGCCACCACAGGGCTTTGGACTGTCTCAACGTGCCTCCGTCGTAGCCTGCACACCGGTTCCCTAGCACTTCTTTGGCCTCTATGGCTTCTGACTGGGGATTCACTACTTCTAGCTTTCCTTGTCGGTGTCGCCGCCTTGTGGGAGGCCTTCGGCTGTTCGCGAGGATGCCAAGGATTCATTCCTATGGTGTGTGTACTTCGTGAAGTTCAACTGAAGGTACAAACATCCTTAATTTGATGTTTTGGCCGTGATCCCAGTTTCCCCCAATCTACCCAATCGAGAAGTTCTCATGCAGTGGCCATGGCGCATGAGCTGTGAGACGGTTTGTGGTGTTTTCCCGTATCTACCCTCATGCATCCCCATTTTCTTTGTTTTCTAGATAAGGGCATAATTGTCTTTTCACGATGTCTTACTTTGCTTTGGGGCGAGCCAACCTGGACGCTGACCCTGTGACGTGCCCTTCTCTGATTGGGCCATGTCAGTAGTTTGGTCCCCCTTTACTCTATCTCTCTCTCTCTCGCTCGCAAGCTTTCGTCGTCTGTGGCTTTATCAGATTTTCTGATTGGTCAGTTTTGTAAAATTGATAACTAATTATCTGTTTGGCCAAAAATTATAAATAAATACTCGTTGGAATCAGAAAACTAAGCTATATCTAATGGTATAAGTTTTGAAGACTAAATTGAATGTTTAATAACAGGTGTTATTAATGGATCTAATTAATAATGAATTAACTTGTAACAATCATAACTAATTATCTATAAGTCATAGAAATACAATAAAATATGTTTTGGACTCCTAATGACATATAATAAAATAAGGAATGTTTTTCATAACCTAATTCACATATAATTAAAAAGGTTTTTTTAGGGTTTGGATAATGTATATGAAATTGATACAAAATCTACCTATATGTTTAATAGGTTCTTTGGATGCCTAGGCTTGGACCTAGAAGTGACTTTGAGTCATTTGACTCTGATGTTGAGGTATGATTGCATCCCAAATTATTTCTATATTGAGAAATAAATCTATTTCCTCTCTTATGTATGTTTGCAAACCCGATTATTCATATTGAGCAATTGATCTTTTTCCCTCTTTATGTATGTTTGCATCTCCTATTTTTCTTTATTAAGCGATAACATATATTCTTATTTCTCTTGGTCCTATGGACATTAGCCTACATAATATCTTGTTCTTTTTAAAAATATGCTTAATGTGAAGTATCTTATTTGTTACTGATCTTATGGTCATGATTTGATATTCTTTGGTCTCTTACTTATGCTTTTCTCATGTTGGAACTCTATATGATGACATGTGATGTCTTTTGCCCACTTATGAGGTGGATGTAAATGTTGGTCACTTTTGTGCTGACTACTATAGTATAATGTGACTATACTTTCTACTAGCCTCTATATTTAACATGTTATGTGATTCAGTAGCACTAGAGTAGTGTAATTGCATTGGTTTTGGGGTTATGTGCACTTTATGCTTTTGGGATGGAGGTTATGTGCCCCATACTCGGGTTTCAACTTTATGAGGGTTGGCCTAATTTGATATATTTGGGAATTTGGTTATTTGCCATTCTCTATCAGGTTTCAACTTTATGAGGGTTGGCCGCCAATTGTGTTTATATTGTTCTAGGGCTATGCTTATCTCACATGCATGCAAGTTGATGATGTTTATGATGGGTTATGTGCCCAAATTGTTTATGGGTTACGTGCCCAAATCTTGATATGTGCTTATGTGGCACTTCTTTATTGTTTTGATAATGGCAAGTATCTTACCTTATCAAGTGATGATGATTCTTTTCTTTTATGCCCTTTTTGGGGTAGTCCTTATCTCTTGCATGGGAAGCCTTTTATTTTGACGTCCCATATTCTTTATAAATTGCTCAATTTGCCTTTTAGTAGGCACATACCGGCCATTGCTGATGTCTCCTATTATTTCTCTTTTGTTGGGGTATGCTTCCAACCCTAGGTGGAGAAGTTGGATGACAAGACATGTTGACCTGGACATAGATTGTGAAGTTAAAGCTTAGAGACAATTTTGAGGTGGTTTAGATTTCCTCTACATGGATCCTTATGTTGTAAGTTTAAGATGTTCCCTTGTTTTATAATTGAATATAGTCATGCTTTTATTCCGCTGCTATACTTTGGTCTTTTGTTACCATTATATAAAGATTTGAAAATTTCACATCCACTCCATCATACCTTCTGAGTGTGTTTGGATTGGAGGTTTTATTGTTCAAATTTTTAGTAAGGAGGTGATTTCACTTCTTTACAACATGGTATCAGAGCCCATGGTAATCAGAATCTGACTATTTCAATTTTGTCTCCCAATAGAACCCTTGACTTAGTTAGTTACCTCTAAGTGAGATGTTGACCATAGATTTGATCAATGATGATCTTTGGTGCAACAAGGTTTGGTTTGAGGATGAGAATATGTTAGGAGATCTTATTATGGAAATATTGTGACTTGGTTTCTCGTTTTGATTTTGGGCCCTAATTTCAAATTTCAATCGCAAAAGTTTTTCATAACAAATTATTTTCCATATAATATAATATGTACAAAACAAAATTATTCTCTGGATTTTTCAAAGTTTTTTTGAACTAAGTCACAATGAAGAGAAAATCTAGTTGAAGTAGAATCTAGCCCTAGTTTCTATGACTAGGACTGATTTAAAGGTGTAGTTGACCTACCCTATGACTTTTTAGTTGTTCATGTAGGGTTGATAGGTTAGAGACACAAGGACCTAAAACTCAACCCTAGATGGTGACTTGGTAGTTGGATACATGAAAAGCATAACTCTCTGCAAACTTTCATAACTTCGTGATGTGGGTATCTCTAAATAGTTGTTTAGTTTGACTTGTTAGGTTGAACCTTTTTAAGGGGTGGAGAGTAGTTAGCTGTTGATGTTGGATCTTTAGATTTTGAGGATGAAATCCTTTTAAGGGGTGGAGTGTTGTAACATACCGAATCTTAGACCCTACCCTAGAAGTTTGACCTTTTTGGGTTTGACCAAACAAGGTTGAGTGTTGGACCTCAAAAAGATGTTTAATAAAGTGCTAATGAGTTTATCCTAATGAAACATAATTGGATGAATAATGTGTTAATGGTCCTGTAATGGGCCAGATGACATAACTCAGGTAAGAAAGTCTCAAAAGTGAAAATAGACTCCAAATTCATAATCTACACATCAATATAAGCCTACATGTCAATTTTCATCTAAATTGGACCACATTGAAATAACAGGAGAGAGAAACTGCCTAAAAGGTGTAATTAATAAATAAATGTAATTTTTGACACCAAAAGTTGGAAATAAAGGTAAATTCGAATTCAACACACTTACGTTAACTTGTGGGGCAAGTTTCATCAAATTTGGATAATCTGAATGTCATTAATGCAAGAAGAAAGAGAAACTAAGTTTTGAATAATAAATGCATTAAAAGTTCTCAAAAGGCAAATCTAATTGTATATTCGGAATTTACATGCTTTAATTAGCCTATGTGCCAAATTTCACCTAATTTGGGGTTTGTTTGAGCCTCCAAAAGGAGAAATAGAAAACGAAATAATATGTCACTATTCATTTTATTAGATTTTGATTCTGAATAAAGCTGTTGATGTTTATGTGTCATGCTGGCTTTGGAATTTCAGGCTTCTTTTTTGAGCATTTGATCTTGATCCTACAGTGCCAGGGTTTTCCCCTACCGCTCGACTTGTTTTTGGAAACTAGGTGGGCAAGCGATCGTTTCTGCTCGGATTTCTTCCTCTTCCCCCTGTTTCCTTCTCCGATTCTTTTCCCTGATTCTTCCCTTTCCTCTTTCGCTCTATTTGATCCTTGATGGAAGGTTATTTATACCCCAAGATCCTTAAAAAGCTAGCACCATGGGAGACCTCTGCTCGCACCTTGTTCTCTCCTTCGTCTCACCACCACAGGGCTTCAGACTGTCTCAATGTGCCTCCGTCGTCGCCGTCATGGCCTACACACCAGTTCCCTAGCACTTCTTTGGCCTCTATGGTTTCTGACTGGGGATTCCCTACTTCCAGCTTTCCTTTCTGGTGTCGCCACCTTGTGGGAGGCCTTCGACTGTTCGTGAGGATGCCAAGGATTCGTTCCTATGGTCTGTGTACTTTGTGGTGTTCAACCAAAGGTACAAACATCCTCAATTTGATGTTTTGGTTGTGATCCCGATTCCCCCCAATCTGCCCAATCGAGCAGTTCTCACACAGCGGCCATGGCGCGCGAACTGAGAGACGGTTTGTGGTGTTTTTCCCGTATCTACCCTCATGCTTTCCTATTTTCTTTATTTTCTAGATAAGGGCATAATCGTCTTTTCACGATGTCTTACTTTGCTTTGGGGTGAGCCAACCTGGCTGTTGACCCTGTGATGCGCCCTTCTGTGATTGGGTCATGTCAGCAGTTTGGTCCCCCTTTACTCTCCCTCTCGCAAGTTTTCTTCGCCTATGTGGCTTTATCGGATTTTCTGATTGGTCGATTTTGTAAAATTGATAACTAATTATTTGTTTGGCCAAAAATTACAAATAAATACTTGTTGGAATAAAAAACTAATCTCTATCTAATGGTATGAGTTTTGATGACTAAATTTAATGTTTAATAACATGTGATTTTAATGGATCTAATTAATAATGAATTAATTTGTAAAATCATAACTAATTATCTATAAGTCAGAAAAATACAATAAAATATGTTTTGGACTCCTAATGACATATAATAAAATAAGGCATGGTTTTTATAACCTAATTCACATATCATTAAAAGGTGTTTTTAGGGTTTGGATAATGTATATGAAATTGATACAAAATCTACCTATATGTTTAATAGGTTCTTTGGATGCCTAGGCTTGGACCTAGAAGTGACTTTGGATTGTTTGACTCTGATGTTGAGGTATGATTGCATCCCACATTATTTCTATATTGAGCAATAAATCTATTTCCTCTCTTATGTATGTTTGCAAACCCGATTATTCATATTGAAAAATTGATCTTTTTCCTATTTATGTATGTTTGCATCTCCTATTTTTCTTTATTGAGCAATAACCTATGTTCTTCTTTCTCTTAGTCCTATGGACATTAGCCTACACAATGTCTTGTTCTTTTGAAAAATATGCTTCATGTGAAGTATCTTATTTGTTACTGATCTTATGGTCATGATTTGATATTCTCTGGTCTCTTACTTATGCTTTTCTCATGTTGGAACTATATATGATGACATGTGATGTCTTTTGCCCACTTATGAGGTGAATGTAAATGTTGGTCACTTTTGTGGTGACTACTTTGGTATATTCTAACTATACTTTCTACTTGCCTCTATATTTAACATGCTATGTGATTCAGTAGCACTAGAGTAGTGTAATTGCATTGGTTTTGGGGTTATGTACCCTTTATGCTTTTGGGATGGAGGTTATGTGCCCCATACCTAGGTTTCAAATTTATGAGGGTTGGCCTAATTTGATATATTTGGGAGTTTGGTTATGTGCCATTCTCTATCAGGTTTCAACTTTATGAGGGTTGGCCGCCAATTGTGTTTATATTGTTCTAGGGCTATGCTTATCTCACATGCATGCATGTTGATGATGTTTATGATGGGTTATGTGCCCAAATTGTTGATGGGTTATGTGCCCAAATCTTGATATGTGCTTATGTGGAACTTCTTTATTGTTTTGATTATGGCAAGTATCTTACCTTATCAAGTGATGATGATTCTTTTCTTTTATGCCCTTTTTTAGGGTAGTCCTTATCTCTTGCATGTGAAGCCTTTTGTTTTGATGTCCCATATTCTTTATAAATTGCTCAATTTACCTTTTAGTATGCACATACCAGCCTTTGTTGATGTCTCCTATTGTTTCTCTTTTGCTGGGGTATGCTTCCAACCCTAGGTGGAGGACTTGGATGACAAGACATATTGACCTGGACATAGATTGTGAAGTTAAAGCTTGGAGACAATTTTGAGGTGGTTTAGATTTCCTCTACATGGATCCTTATGTTGTAAGTTTAAGATGTTCCCTTGTTTATATAATTGAATATAATCATGTTTTTATTCCACTACTATACTTTGGTCTTTTGTTACCATTATATAAAGATTTGAAAATTTTACATCCACTCCATCATACCTTCTGAGTGTGTTTGGACTGGAGGTTTTATTGTTCAAATTTTTAGTAAGGAGGTGATTTCACTTCTTTACAACCTCTCTCAAATTTAAAAGTAAGTTTCATAGAACAACTATACGACTAGTCATGCTATATGTGAGTGAATGCTGGGCAATGAAGAAACACAGTCTCAACAAGATGAATGTGGCCGAAATATATATGCTAAGATGTATGTGTGGGGAGACAAGAAAATATTTTCTTAGGAATGACTATGTCGGAAACAAAGTGGGAATGTAAGCATTTATGGTAAGTTGTGTGAAGATCGTATTAGATGGTATGTACATGTGTAACTTAGACCGACAAATGCACCTATTAGAAGTAAGGTTATTGAGTCAAGAACAACTAAAATAAGCAATGACAAACCTAAATTAACTTGGAAAGAACTTATAAAGAGATATTTATATTCTTTACGTCTTGATCAAAGTGTGACCCATAATAAATTTGATTGGAAAAAAGATTCATGTATCCAACCCCAACATAGTTGGGATCAAGGCTTAGATGATGATTATGATGAAGTGATTTTTTTGTGAAAAAATGTTTTCCTCAGTAGATGTCATTCCATACAAGTATAAAATTCTCTCCAAATAAATTTTTTGTTATGATTTTATATATGAAAACTAAAAATTTCTAAACAAAACTTTAATTTCTACATTGACTTTTGTTTCCATCCTAATAAGTTTTTTCTCTACAAAGATAATTTTCCTTTGAAAATTAATTCAATATCATTATTTAAATCTAACAAAATATTTTTCTATCAAAACTATTTCTTCAACACATGGCTTCCCACAAAATTAGTTCTATCCAAATAAGCTATGGATTATGTATGAACTTGGACAATAAACGAAATCTATGTCATTATATTTTTAACTATCAAAAGTATTATAGAGGTACTGGAAATTTGTTCCTCCCAATTGAATGTCAAAACTTTTTCTATTTTGAGTAAAGGTTTCTGCCAAATTAAATTCTATCCAAGTAAGTCATGACATGTTTTAATATAAATATTTATAATAACTAAATCTATATCGTTATCCAATTAATATTTTATAATCATAACCACATGTGATGAGAGAATGTTTTAGCTTCTTATGTTAAAAGTTATTTCCTTTTAGTTTGTCTACAATTAAATTAATAGATTTCATACTTGTGTGGATTTTTTTTTTAAATTTCACTCTCGGTCCCCATATACAAGTATGTAACAAACAATATTTGTATGCGTTCTTCTCATCCATATCCCTTTCTCCATGACAAAGTTATTAAACAACAAGATTTATAATTTTTCCTTTAACGTTATGTTTGGTTCACGGTTAATAAAGGGGAGGAGAAGGAGAGGGAGGGGAAGGCAGGGAAGGGGACACATATTAGTCTGTTCAGTTAGTATGGGCAGGGGAAGGGAAGGAGAATAAGAACAAATGTAAATATAAAATAAAAAAATATCTGGTGATATAAAGAATTGGTGATATAAAATCGTCTATCATTCCTTATTATACTCATTGTGGTTATGGAAGTAATCCCCTTTAATTTTATATATTTGTAAAAAAAGTTTCCTCCATGTATTTAAGTACTTCTCACCATAGTCCAACACATTTCCTCCAATTATTGAAATTTTTTCTTTTACTTCTTATGATTGTATAGTAATATCCAATTTTGCTAACAAAAAAAACTAAACCTTCAATGTTTCTGTATGCACAATTTTTTTTCCTATTTTTTATTTTATATATTTTTAAATAATCCTCCAACATCCGTTATGTACCTTCCAATGATGTAGAATGCATCTGATATACTATACTACATCTACTCTGTTGTCATTGGTTGTCGGCTATACTGATATTTTTATCCATATAATCTATATTTTCCTTCTCACATTTCATATTTCCTCCTACATTTTTAATATATTTTCCTCCAACTTTTCTCCTTTTCCTTGTCTCCACTCTGATTCGGTGGGGAGAGAATATAATAGAAGTGGCTAAAAATATACTTAGATCTCTCCCCTCCATTTGCCTCCATTCTTCATCACTTTGTCCAACCATATAACTCAACCATTTTTTCCTCCATTTCCCTCCCCTTCATTCACTACCTATCAACATGTCCTAAATGCGTATATGAATATTTTTACACTATCATATAAGCCCTAATATATGAAACATGCATACTCATCATAACCTCCCCAGAAAAAACATATATGATACACATCTTCTTGATAACCGATTCAGCTAGATATATTAGTTTTTTTTGTTTTTTTATTACATTATGAAGGATGTTCAATCCAATCACAGAATCGCAAAAGATAGCCTTTATTTATTGCTATAAAACTTTGAAGTGAGTGCTTTAGTTAGATATTGAACCCACAAAATACGGCTCACCAACCGACCATACTTACAAGTGAAAAAACTGACTAGTTCAAATATATTTAGTCTTATTAGCTTAGACAACGTGTTCATCTCACTAAACATCAACCTTTTTTATCATTTCCGCTAACAAGTTTAGTTGTCCATCATATAACCAGTGAATCTTGTAAAAAGGTCTATTACAATATGGGTTGAAAAATAATAATTCGATAGTTTTATTCTCCCTATAATAGAACACATAAATATGATGTAGTATCCCATTGATCACCACTGTATATGTTGACAATAAAAATTTTCAATCTCAATATTTGATTTCTTGGGTGGTAGTACACGACTCCATTTTACAACGAAAGTAAAACAAAACTAAAAAAAATTATTTGTATCAAAATGTTGACTCACAAATGTGAGTGGTGAGGGAATATAATATTTTCTTTAGTCTTTTAAAATTTCTACCTGGATTATTCTTTTCTCAACAATTAAGATAATTTACAAGGAGTCTTGTTTTAATATTATTTAATAATTGTGAAATATGTACTTTTTGTTTTTGATAGCTTTTATGTAAACTATTTTTTGTGGTATTTGTGTTTTTTTTGTGAAATATTTAAATTAAAATATCAAATTTATTATTTAAAGCTTATTTAATAAATGGATAATATTTAAGTTTTCAATAAATTTAAATTATTTAATATAAATTATTTATCTATATATTATGTGAATAATGAAAAGATACTGCTAATTTTTGCTCTGCAACAAAAAGTAGAATAATCTATAATTTTTTGTGCTGACATAGGAAAATGAGAGCAACCATCCACTACTTTTGTTGTCAAACACAATGTCATGCTTTTGTCTTTATTTTACAATAAAATTATAAGAGAAAAAGAAGAAAACAACCACTTACTATAATGTAAAATAAAAAACATAAATGTTACGAATAGCATAATATGAAACCAAATATTTTATCATCTAATATTAAAGATTATTAATATAGAATGCACTTGTAGTTATCTACTACATAAAATGAATGAAAAGTGAATAAAATGGTTGACTGAATAAGATATGCAACACAATATATGTTTGTAAATATGAAAGATAACTACTTTATTTCATTAGTATAATAAATTTACAAATGATATCAATCATGATATGTAGACTTTGTCTTTTTTTTCATTGTATACATAAAATGTCACCAATTAAATTACTTGATAAGCGTGTGTGTGGCATATCTTAGAAGTCATATATGTATTATATTTATGTTAATATGTTTATTTTAGTTGATACGACACCCGCGGATGCCCACAAGCCACACACGAAATTTACTTACTAAACGGAAGTATACATTTGGGTTATTTTCTAATCGATAATAAATTTTATCACCAAATCTTATTTGAATGGGTCAACCCGTGGTTACCCGTGAATTTTCACCAATCTGAGCGATTTTAATGAACACTAGCTAGAAGGGATTCGGGTCGGATTAATATATAACCGAGACAGTCCTATACTGGCTCGATTGGGATTTGGGACTCCCGGGTGGTTTTGTTTCTCCTCTACCCAGCCCTTCCAAAAACCCTTACTTTGTCCCAATGGAACGAGGATCTCTGTTTGGGAAGAGCGGCCAGTGCTACGCCGGGACGTATGAAGGCGCCAGTAGAGTGGGAAGAAGGGTGGGAAGCTGTGAAATCGGCCTTGAACACGCGGAAAAACGCTGTCGTGAAGAAAGATGGGTCCCCGTTCACCTCGTAGGAATACATTGATCTGTACATCATCATCTTCAATATGTGGCAAGATGGTCCCGACAGCTAACCGCAGAAGCTCTACTACGAACTCAATGTATTTCTTTTGCAACACCTCAATGAATCGGTAGCACCATTAATGGAAGAAACGACCGGCGAATTTATGCTGATGGAGCTTGAGCGTCTGTGGACGGACTACAATGTCATAGTCAGATGGATTATGCGTCTATTCCACTATCTTGATCGTTACTTTGTTAAAAGTGAAGGGGCTACCCAAACTTAAATGAGTCGGGTTCATTTGCTTCGATGAGTCGGTAGTTCAGGTCGTGAAGGGGAAAACCAGGGACACTATACTTACTCTCATTGAACGAGAGCAGGAGGGGGGACAGATCAACAACAGGGCTTTGCTGAAGAACATACTGGACATCTTTTTTGCAGTGGACATAGAAGACATGGATTTTTATAGAATCGACTTTGAGGAAGCTATGCTTGAAGCTACGGGCAATTACTATTCTGGAAAGGCGTTGACGTGGAATATCGAGGATTCCATCTCAGCTGATCAAGGTGGAAGAATGTCTGAACCGTGAGGAGGAAAGGGCAAGGATTTTGTGTTACACCCCCTTCCTTCGTAGTTTTGCTGAAAATCTTAGAATTTTATGATAATCTTAATGTTTGACATAGTAATATTCTATATTGTGTGTTTTATATTAACTTTGGTAATCCTAAATACTTATATGGGCAACTCATAATCATGACTTAAGCCTACTATAAAGATCCGAGTTGGAATAGTATAGCTTTAACCCATACATGAATGCAAGAATAGAGTTAATGACATTGAAGGAAATAATTAATAAATAATTTTTCTCTAAGAATATTATCAAAATAATATTGTAGGATTGTAGATAATTCAATTATGAATCCAACAAAAAATGAACGAACTAAATCGGAGTTAAAATGATAGAGTTATGCTCTTTTTAGTAAACATATACAGAGCACTGCGACCGCGGTCGACACCGCGACACGCGACACTACTTCGACACCGCGACCCGCGACGCTGCGTCGACACCGCGACCGCGGCCGCCGCCGCTCAGGATAGCAAATCGTAAAACCATCTTATCTCGAGCTATACTTATCTGTTTTCAACGAAACGAAGTGCGTTGGAACCGCGATTCGATCCTCTATCATCCTAAACACCTTGCTCTACGAGAGGGTGACCTGAACGGCGATTTCTGGGACAATTTTTAGGAAAGAACGTGAAGAACGACGGAAATCCAAAAGGGTTGCTATAGATTCAACTTGGTAAGTAGTTTTAGCCGTCGATTCTTCCTCCTCCTCATCTCTCCTTGCTCGAAATCCCTGGTCCAATAAATTTGAGGTTTGGGTTAACCTCTGATCTTCGTCTTCTACCTACAGCAGACCTTCTTTGGGGCTGAAAGGAAGAAGAAATCGCGAATTTTGCTAGAGATTTGATATGGATTCAAGATCTTCAGAGATGGGATACGTTTTTAAGGTATTTTCACACCTTAGGATGAGTGGGTACTTTCTTTAAATAGTAGATTGCACGAAAATAAGTTAAATCATCACAAATCTTCAATTGCTTGATATGCGGGTACAAACACTAAGTTGTCTTTTTAATCTAGATTTTTCTAGATGATATGAAATAGATTATTTCTCTGTTGTGATAAATTTCAGACATTAGAAATGATTGCAATCCATCTAAATGAGAATTCTTAAAGTAATTGTAAAAGTTACATGAATATATTGAAATCTAAGATTTGCGGCTATGACGGAAATTGTTGTATAATTGGATAAAGAAGTTTGCCTAGTTGAATCTCCTTGGTTACGAATGATTGTATTATTTGTATGCGTATTACATATATGTCAGATAACATCTTGGATTTCATTCGATGATATCAATGTTTGCTTGATATATCAGTAAGGAGGGTAAAACCCTAAATGAATGGAAAGTTGGACGTTTACAAATAGACATCTTCATTCAATGTTATTCTTGATGTATGATGTTTTAGTAAACGTGGAAACCCTAGTTAAGTTCATTATAGGGTTTCATATATATATATATATATATATATATATATATATTCATTTATATGTGAACTGCCGAGAGAAATTCTTATTGAATGATGTTATGATGTATTCAATCCTTATGCAAGTTATGTGATAAGTGAATGAGGTAAATGAAACCCAAATGATAGAGTGTTCAGTGAAACAAGTATTGTGATATCAATGTTTCTCAGTTTGAGATAACAGTTCAGTTGTGGCAAATGTTATCAGATGGTTTATGAAATGAACGGTTTACAAAAATGAACAAAGATATGTTGATGTGATGATTGAATTGTGAATTTAAAGAGTGAATTAGACATGTAGATGCCCTGAACACTGTAGAATCCTCACAGGATGAGGCCTGCACTGTGAGGAGGAAATGGTTTCCTGACTGGAGGTAGTCCAGATCGAGGTAAGCTGGAGCGCACTAGTAGGGTGTGAGGGTCTTGACCAGTAGGGCAGACTCCTTACAATTGTGTGGTACCCAAACCCAACCGCGGATGCCGGTGGTACCTGTGTTACATGTTGAGTGATCAGTGGTTAGTAGGTCCACTAATGCACAATAAGCCTGAGTGCTTTGACTCACCTCCTGAGTACCCAGGTTGAGAGGTGGAGTCTGACCGCTGCCATTAGCTGCTGAGAGGCAGACGTGTCGAGGCCCGCTACAGACGGGGTCTTACTCAAGAGATAGGCTTAGGAACCCAGGCATGCTTCTAAGCCTTGTACAGTGAGATCGTAGCTTGCTGTGATTCTTTCACATGTTGTGGTACACCTCATGTGGGTTCCGGGCATAATCAGATGAATGAGAGGTTAACCGAGTGTGTGTAGTTATTGAATTATCCTTTGTTTGTTTCTGATTTATTATTTCTCTTTGAGATTAATCAAGCATGTCCATATATTGATTCATTGTTGTAGATATCCAGAGTATCTTGACATATTTATGTTTGCGAATGATTAGACTCTTTACAGCTTACTGCTGTTATAATTAATATCAGTTGCTCGGTAATATATTTGTAATTATATAAGTGCTTTAAACTATTTCTTTGAAGTACTCATTTACTGAGCGAGTAGGATCACCCCTCTACTCACAAGTTTTAGGGAAACCACGTGGACTTGAAGAAGGTCAAAGCATCAGAGTAGATCTAACACATGAGTTAAGTTCAGTCGGTCCCTATCACTCTAGGTCCTTGTATAGATGTGAGAGAGTTGTAAATGATGTTTTGTATCTTTGTTTCCTTAATAAGAGAGAATGTATTTGATTGTCATGTCATATGTATATGGAAGTGTGAGAAACAGAATGAAAGTATGAATATGTATCATTAATGTTGAGATCATATTAGAGTAATAAAAGTTTATTTCTTTTGTAAAGTTTGTTTATGTGATTGAATACGAGCAAACAAAGGTTTGAAATAAAGAAAAATAAAAAGTAAGGGAGTGAATTTTGTATCAAGTATAATCCTCAAACTTATGCCCTAATCTCATGATTAGGTGTAATCGTGGGATGTGGGTGTGACATCTTTTGGTATCAGAGCTTAGGCTGAGTAATCAGGGACCATTAGGATAGAAAGTCAGAGTTATAAGTGTGGCAGTTAAGAGTTGATGTGTCTTTAGCTCTGAGAGGTCTGGGTATTTGGATACCCAGGCCAAGTATCTGGATACTTAGGTTGACCAATATCAAGCTACTCTATCTATTCTTCTCTGGATGCCCCGGCCAGGTATGCAGAGGAAGGATGGGCTAGAGAGAACCCCTAGAAATCTTAGGGTTAGGAGACCAAAAAGTAATGAAGGAGTAAGAGATTAAATATAGAATGTGATACAACTCTTGCTTTTATATTGCTTCTTTGATTGGAGATCAATAGAAATTCTCTTATATGTATGAATTCATATTATTAGTTTGTCCGATCAAAAAAAAATATTATTAGTTTGTAAAACATGTATGGTTCTTTTAGATTGTTGTGTATCATGAAGTTGATTCAGTTATTCTTTGTATCAAGTAGACCCAAAGTTATGTCTAAATGAATTTTCCCTAAGTGGATATTCTTTCCACATGTTTGAGACGAATAATAGTTAGTTAATCTTGAGTAGCTCTTGGCTTTAGGACTGCAGGTTCGGCCTGGTCCGACTGGCAAGGTGCATTACTGGGATCTAATGACTCCTATTGAAAATATAATAAGAGTAGACTCTGGATAAATTAGACCCACATCATAGTGAGAATGTACATACACTAAGATGTTGAAACATATGTGAAAGATTAGAATAGCTAAGAATCAGTTGGAACTGATATATGAGATCCAACTTTGGGGCCTCATATGAGAAACCCTTAGTTGGGAATAAAGAAACACGACATAATGTTCAGATTAAGTTTAATGATTAGTATTATATGAACCTAAATATAAAATATGGAAAATATATGAGAAAAGTATGTAAGGGCCAAGATAGTAAGAATCAATCATGAGGAATGGATTATATAATCGAGTACAATGTTTTTATGTACTCCAAAGCAAAGGGAAAATAGAAGAAAAGAGTTAAGTATATGATAAGTACAAAGAAGTCAAGAGTCTTCATAAGAGTTAAAATAAAGAGAATTAGGTGAACATGTAAATCATAAGACTAGGATAACAAACTTAGATGAAACAAAGAGAAATGTTGGAAATAATGAGCTTGATTAAGGAATGAGGGTTATGATATAATTGAGAGCATGGAATGTATACCTTTATTGTGAAGTTAATACATTCATCCTTACTATCTTTGGATTCCAAGTCTTTATAGAACAACAAATTAGTTTCTAAAAGAAGAAAAAAAGTGTAGCTTAACAAATGAATAAGTCATACAAAGGTAGACTGTATTTAGGAAGGAAAAACTTGATTGAAAGAGGAACTAAGTTTGACGCATGCATGAGCCATTTGATTTAGAATGAAGGATATATAATGTATCAAACATGAGGTGAAACTAGTAGAGAGAATATTGATTTAGAATTTCAACTTCACATTAGTAGAAGGATATATATATATATATATATATATATATATATATATATATATATATATATATATATATATATGCAACATAGTATACATGATCATACACATGAATAAGCAACATGATCATAAGAGAAAATTAGACGTTCAACATGACATGTGGAATATAGTATGTGATAAGAGGATTATGGAAAGTAAGGAAAGGTTTGAAACATGATGGAGTAATATAGATTATAAAAGAAAGAGGTTGCGAGATTCAAGCAAGTGCTAATTAGTCAAGTATCCTTGTTGATAACTAATTAAACCTACATACGAGAAATGTATTAAGTGAATGTTTGAAGATAAGAATTGTAACTCTCAGAATCATCTTCTCTTTCATATCTTCCTTAATGCGAGCAATGTGGGAATGAAGTGATAAGAAAATAAATCATATCTGATGCATAACACCATAGAAGAGACATCTAGTGAATGTAATAATGACACACAATATGATGATGAAACCCTAGCAAGGTAAATTGAGAATGTAATTTATCTGAATGGCCAAGTAAGAGAAAGGAAATTCAATTGATAAGATAAGGAAGACTTTAGCAAAACTTGTGAGATCCAAAGTTTGAATTTCAAATTAAGGGAGTAAAGTCACATCACAATAACGTCATGCTTCTGATAAGGATAAAACCCTAGAATGTTTAGAGATGTAGTAGTTCAAGGGATGTCACTAGTGATTTGACCTTGAATACTAGCATCTCTATAAAACAAGATCATGAGATTTGCATTATGAGAAGTAAACTAGCACCAATAGTAATCCAGGGTTTAAAGGTAGCTAATCTGAAAGGTAGATAAATAATATAGAAATAATTCAGAGTAAAGGATTAGAAATAGATTTGAAATATAAGAGGTGTAATTTGAACAAAAGGAGAAGTGTAAAATTAGCAAAGTGTAATCTAAAACAAATTCTTACAGTGATATCAAGAATGATGAATAATCTATTCTTACCTTGTATGTTTCAATTTTAGGGATGTTTATTCTATATGATCAAAATGAGAAGGATAAGTAACAAGAAGTAAGTAGTAATGAATGAGTTAAGAGAAAACAATGGCTTTCAGTAATACGTGAATTTGTTTTTAAAAGTGTAATTTGATGAAGGTATAATGAGGGATGTAAATTGGTTCTACGTATGATTTCAGTGTACTTGTGCAAGCAATATGTTAATTAAAGGTGTCTGATAGTTGTAGTCATTCATACCAGTAATCCATCTTAGTATTGTATAATTGTGGTATGGTGATATGGGTTGAATGACGATGGAACAAATGGAGGGTTACCCTGAATAAGGTAGTCTTACATATTCACTCATATGAATAGAAGGTATGATAACCATATTGTATTGATATGTAACCCTAATGTGGTATAGCTTGTTATACCTAGCTTTAATATAACTAAGTGATGGTAATTTGGTATGAATAGTCCTTGAATGACTTATACAATCATGGAGTACTATGTTACTGTTGTTGAAACCCTAGTATGCTATAACATGATGGTTACACCTTGATTTATGTGTGGGTTCATACTTGAGAATAGTATGGAATGTGATGGTGATGCTTCACCTTATGCATCCATGATCCAATGGGGATGCCGTGAGTAAGGGTTTGGGTATAAGTGTTGATTAGTAACATTAGTATAATTTATCTTGGTGAACCTAACTCGAATACAAATAGATAAAAATGAGTATTCATGTTTAACATTCTTATATGATGAAAAGATGGTGGAATAACCTCCTTAATATGATCATAACCTTAGTGTGTTAATTGGTGGTTATCATAGCCACATGGTTGATACTTTCTTATACTAAACCTGTCATTATGAATATGATGAGGGTTAATCATATCTAAATTCCTTACATGTTGAAGTAATAAAGGAATACTCTTAATGTTAATATAACCATGCTATGATTGTTTATGAATATCTCCTAGCTCATTAATGCAATATTGTGTTGATCTGGTGTACTATATGTAAGTGATGTTGTTGAGCCTTGTTATAAGGCATGCAAAGATAATGATGATATTGCATGGAATAGTATGATGGTCTTAATGACCTTTGGGCATGGTTGAGCCCTGGATGAGGTGTAATCCTCTTGTATTGATAAGGGTTGATACTCTGTGATATTGTAAAAATGATTTATATCTTGTGATAGTATGATGACTAGTGTGGTCTCATGAATGGCAAGTGAATAGTACCAAGTGATGATGAGATGAGAAATTATATTTCACACATTTTATATCTTTTAAAATTTTGTGATTTGAAGAGGAAAAAGGATTCAATGTTGAAAATAAAATTCTATACCATAGTATTTGAAAGCTTAAAAGGAGAGAGATACCCCTAGTAAAGGTTTTTAGAGGAATCATGTATAGAGGAAGTTACTTAGAAAGTAGAATCGGAGATGTTTAACAAGTATCTTTTCCTCTTTTAGAAATTTTGAGATGAAATTTTTATTAGAGGAGGAGAATTGTTACAACCCGTTCCTAGCTCTGCTGGTAATCATAGAGTTTTAAGATAATCTTAATGCTTGGCATACTTTTATTAGTAATATTCTATGTTGTGTGCTTTATATTAACTTTGGTAATCCTAAATACTTGTATGGGAACTCATAATCATGACTTAAGCCTAATATAAAGATCCGAGTTGGAGTAATATAGCTTTAACACATACATGAATGCAAGAAGATAGTTAATGAAATTGATGAAAATAATTAATAAATAATTTTTTCTCTAAGAATTTTATCAAAATAATATTATAGGATTGTAGATAATTAAATTATGAATAAAAAAAGAATGATCTAAATCAGAGTTAAAATGAGAGAGTTATGCCCTTTTAATAAACATATACAGAGCACTGCGACCGCAGTCGACACCGCGACCGATGATGCATCGGTCGCAGTCTACACCACGACACGTGACGCTACATCGACACCGCGACCCGCGACGCTGCGTCGACACCGCGACCCGCGACGCTGCGTCGACACCGCGACCCGCGACGCTGCCGCCCAGGACAACAAATCATAAAATGATCTTATCTCGAGCTATACTTATCTGTTTTCAACAAAACAAAGTGTGTTGGAACCGTGATTCGATCCTCTATCATCCCAGATACCTTGATCTACGAGAAGGAGACCTAAAGGGTAATTTCTGAGGCGATTTTTGGGGAAGAACGTGAAGAATGGCAAGTTTTCAAAAGGGTTGCTATAGATTCGACTTGGTAATTAGTAGTTTTAGCCGTCGATTCTTCCTCCTCATTTCCCCTTGCTCGGAATCTTAGTCCAATGAATTTGAGGTTTGGGTCAACCTCTAATTTTCTTCTTCTTCTATTTACAGCAGACCTTCTTTGGGGCTGAAAGGAAGAAGAAATCACAGATTTTGCTAGAAATTTGATATGGATTCGAGATCTTCAGAGATGGACTATGTTTTAAGGTGTTTTCACACCTTAGGGTGAGTGGGAACTTCCTTTAAACAGTAAATTGTACGAAAATGAGTTAAATTATCAAAAATCTTCAATTGCTTGGTATGCGAGTACAAACACTAAGTTATATTGACTCACATTTGTATGGAAATACTTTTCTCAGTCTTGCTAATCAAGAGGCCTAGGATATCATACCCCATATAGGAGGGACAAATCCCATATCTATCACTCACAGTCAATCCCCATGTGTCAAAGTCACCCAATCATCACTGTTATAACAACCCATGTTTCAGGACTGCTTTTGATGATGTCAAAATGTATCCAATGACGTGTGATTTTTTATCTAGCTTTTGCTAGATGATATGAAATGGATTATTTTTCTATTGTGATGAATTTCAGACATTAGAAATGATTGCAATCCATCTAAATGAGAATTCTTAAAGTAATTGTAAAGGTTACATGAATATACTAAAATCTAAAATTTTCGGCTATGACTGAAATTGTTGTATAATTGAATAAAGAAGTTTTCCTAGTTGAATCTCCTTGGTTACGAATGATTGACTTATTTGTATGCGTATTGCATATATGCCAGATAACATCTTGGATTTCATTCGATGATATCAATGTTTGCTTGATATATCAGTAAGGAGGGTAAAACCCTAAATGAATGGAAAGTTGGAGGTTTACAAATAGACATCTTCATTCAATGTTATTCTTGATGTATGATGTTTTAGTAAATGGCGTGAAAACCCTAGTTAAGTTCATTATAAAGTTTCATATATATATATATATATATATATATATATATATATATATATATATATATATATATATATATATATATATATATATATATATATATATATTCATTTATGTGTGAACTGCCGAGAGAAATTCTTATTGAATGATGTTATGATGTATTCAATCCTTATGCAAGTTACGTGATGAGTGAATGAGGTAAATGAAGCCCTAATGATAGGGTGTTCAGTGAAACGAATATTGTGATATCAATGTTTCTCAGTTTGATATAACATTTCAATTGTGGTAAATGTTATCAGATGGTTTATGAAATGAACGGTTTATAAAGATGAACAAAGATATGTTGATGTGACAATTAAATTGTGAATATAAAGAGTGAATTAGACATGTAGATGCCCTAAACACTGTAGAATCCTCACAGGATGAGGCATGCGCTGTGAGGAGGAAACGGTTTCCCGACTGGAGGTAGTCCATATCGAGGTAAGCCGGAGCGCACCAGTAGGGTGTGGGGGTCTTGACTAGTAGGGCAGACTCCTTACAATTGTGTGGTACCCAAACCCAACCGGGGATGACGGTGGTACCTGTGTTACATGTTGAGTGATTAGTGGTCAGTAGGTCCACTGATGCACAACAAGCCTGAGTGCTTTGACTCACCACCTGAGTACCTAGGTTGAGAGGTGGAGTCTGAGATGTCCGGTCGCTCCCATTAGCCGCCGAGAGGCAGATGTGCCGAGGCCCGCTGTAGACGGAGTCTTACTCAAGAGATAGGCTTAGGAACTTGGACATGCTTCTAAGCCTTGTGCAATGAGATCGTAGCTTGCTGTGATTCTTTCACATATTGTGGTACACCTCATGTGGGTTCAGGGCATAATAAGATGAATGAGAGGTTAACCGAGTGTGTGTAGTTATTGAATTATCCTTTTTTTTGTTTCTGAGTTATTAGTTCTCGTTGAGACTAATCAAGCATGTTCAAATATTGATTCATTGATGTAGATATCCAGAGTATCTTGACATATTTATGTTTGTGAATGATTAGACTCTTTAAAGCTTATTGCTGTTATAATTGATATCAGTTGCTCAACAATATATCTATAATTATATAAGTACTTTAAACTGTTTCTTTGAAGTACGCATTCACTGAGCGAGTAGCCTCACCCCTCTACTCACAATTTTTAGGAAAACCACGTGGACTTGGAAGGTCAAAGCATCAGAGTAGATCTACCACATGAGTTAAGTTCAGTCGGTCCCTGTCACTCTAGGTCCTTGTATAGATGTGAGAGAGTTGTAAATGATGTTTTGTATCTTTGTTTCCTTAATAAGAGAGAATGTATTTGATTGTCATGTCGTATGTACATGGAAGTGTGAGAAACAGAATGAATGTATGGATGTGTATCATTAATGTTGAGATCATATTAGAGTAATAAAAGTTTAATTCTTTTATAAAGTTTGTTTATGTGATTGAATACGAACAAACAAAGAGTTTGAAATAAAGGAAAATAAAAAGTAAAGGAGTGAATTTTGTATAAGTATAATCCTCAAACTTATACCCTAATCTCATGATTAGGTGTAATCGTGGGATGCGAGTGTAACATTTTGCATCGCAACACTGTGCCAAAGTTGATGGCAAAAGTGCGGGAGCAACTTTTGGATGTAACATTAAGCAAGCACCTGGAGGACAATTTAGAGTGTTTTGTTGTGCTTCTTCAGGACAACAATGTAGATGACCTCTCCAGGATGTGCCGGCTGGTCTACAGATCAAGCAAGGTTTTAGCACATATGGCTATGATTTTTTAGAACCATGTCACAGATGAAGGTCATTACTTGGTGAAATACACACAAGAGAAGGTAAACAATGATGTGGTGGTTGGTCGCAATGGTTCATATAAGCATGCGTTTTTTAAATACCTGATTGTGCTTTATAATAAATATTGGGGTCAAGTAGGCAACTGTTTCCAGAATGATCATTCCTTCTACAATGCGCTTAGGCAAGGAATTAAGTCATTCTACCCAGGTGATAGTGGCACGGAGGAAGTGCTAGCCAAATTCTTTGACAGCATTCTGAAGAATGACGGGGCCATAGGAGGCACAGAGCTGGACTAGGGAGATACAGAAAAGACCCTTGAAAAGGCAGTTCGATTTCTTGATTACAGCAGAAACAAGGACCTCTTTGTGGAGTTCTGCAGGCAAAAGCTTTCCCAAAGGCTCTTGGTAAACAAGAGAAACATTGATAATCTTGAAAAGAGTTTCTTAACGAAGCTAAAGCAACCAATGGGGGTCTCAGTTCACTTTTAAGATGGAACAAATGATCACTGACATAACTCTGTCCAGAGAGCACAACATCAATTTCCAGCAATAATTGGCAATGAACCCAACACGACCCTTGGGATTGATCTGACCATTAATGTCTTGGCCAATGGGATGTGGCCAACCTACAAATTGGTTGATCTAAATCCACCAGTGGAGATGGCGAGATGTGTGGAGATGTTCACAGAGTTTTACAAAAAAACTCAGAAGCACAAGAGCAGGCATCTTATTTGGAACTACTCACTGGGTTGGTGCGATGTCATAGGCATGTTTGACCACAAGCCAATAGAGCAGGTTGTGAAATGTGAACCCATGTCAGGCGGCGGTGCTCCTTCTATTCAACTCCGCTAAGAGGCTAAGCTTTACAGAGATCAGGAAGCAACTGAACTTGATGGATGAGGAGCTAACACGTGTCATGCAATCCCTTTCATGTGGAAAATCCATGATCCTTATCAAGGAACCCAATACCAATTACATCTCACCAGGGGATATTTTTTAGTACAACTCTAGGTTTACTACCAGGGCGAGAAAAATTAGGATCAATTTCTTATAAGTACAAGTAAACAACTAATCACCGTTTTGATGTCAAATAAAATAGTTAATTAATTTCTTTATGCTATTCATCAAAAACATAATTATGAATTGTTTTATTTTATTTTTAACATTAAGAGAAGCAATTATCAATTTATTTCTGATGGAATACTTTTTAATATAGACATCCAAGGTCGACCTACAACCCGGTGGTTGCATTTGGGTATACTTTTATTTCACCTGTTCAATCTGAGTCGTTGACCCACACTCTCGACACACACAAAATGATTCACCTAAACCCAACCACACACCCATTTGACATGATCTAATAATCACTACATAAAGGTGCTTTTGTCTCTTTGTAATAATAATAACTAACTAACAAATATGAACATGTAAGCATTTGGTGAATGTTTTCCATTGTACTTTTGGCGCTAAACAAGATCCGACATTAGATTGTCTAAAAGACCATGCACTAATTATCATCTTTATTTTCATATCAAGTTTATGGTTTATATTCTATTTGTTATATATACAAAGATTATTCTCTATAAATAATCTTAGAACCATGAATTTTTTTATTTTATGGAAGCATTCAAATTAGATTAGCATTTTTAACTGGAGGAGTTCGTTTGTGTGTGAAAAAATTTGTATATTGCTTAAAGAATCATAGTTGCAATATTAATTTCAAGAAGTTGTTGAATATTTTTAACGTCATTTTTAGTTAATTGAATTACTTTTAAACACCCACAAACATATGTTTGAGATATGTGTCACATCTCATAGTGCTCATCAATCGCTTGACCATGTATTGTATTATGTGCATTATATTTTCTTTTCTTTGAAGATATTATTTTTGTTGAATGTCTGAATTTTTTCAGTGTAGTTATAGATTTACAAGGATCTAATATTCCTATAACTAATTTTGTTTGAAATTTGTGCCTTTTCAAGAAAAGGACTTTCATGTGATTTGTTTGGGGTAATTTGGCCACATAACATGAAAAAAAAAAAAGAAACAGTGTGTATCACTTTAATCAGTAACCATAATAACATAACAATGTTGATAGTTAGTAGATATGGATGGTGAGCTACTTCTATGTGTGACAAAAGGTTAGGGAAATATGTGTATGCTTTGTTAAGTCACTTGTGTATAAATATACAAATAACTCGACTATGTAAGACAAATTGAGGTCTTCTTCCTTCATTTGCTCAATTACATGGTATAAGAGTGAAGGAAAATCTTAACAAAGCCATCAATCTATCCACGTAAGTTTTAGGGAGTCATCTTCTCCATCTTGAGGTTTGCAACCATAAGGAACAACTCATTGTATTTCCTCTATCCCTATTATAGTGTGACGTAGCACATCGCTCATTGTAGTGGTTATTGCTCCTTCGATTGAAATTTGGATCAGGCCTATCATGTGTTGTTTCCCCTTAATACTAGAGGCCCCAAAGTGGCGATTTCTAGCTCTACAACCCTTGTAATAGCCCAAATTTCAACTAATGAAGGTTGTTGTCATGAACCTTTATTTTAGAAAGAAGTTTGGTATGAAGAAAAGGGTTTACTAGATTCTTTCCTCCCACCAGGCCTAGATTATAGATGGATTCCATGGCTAGGTACTCTGAGGAGGGAGCATTGGTCATTCTCCCTGGCTATTGCACATGCATTATACTATAGCAATGTTTGTTACAAATTTATTTTTTATGTCCCTTTGTTTGATTTCTTGTCCTTTAGTGAAGAAAAAGTCTAAATCTTTGCTATGAAATCTGAATTTTTGTCCTATGATCTGCATTTTTTATCTGATTAATATCTTTTTAGTGGGGTGCAATTGTGGTTAACATGGTTGATAAGGAGTTGTAATTCAGCAGTCCATTACGATAATGGGTTATATGTATTCCTAATTAAGTCCATCAATATGGAAACAATTTATAGTATTCATGAGGAGGCTACATATCAGGCATCATTTTCTAAAGAATAATATGCTACTTGATGCGCTTTGATATTCAAACACTACACATCTTCAATTTCCATTGCATAATGGTATGGTTTATCAATGTGAATTTCACAAGAAATTGAGCCATCTGTGTCCTAGTCAGACAGGATGAATGATTGTAGTGCAACTAACAAACATCACCAAGGTCCTTGAGATGTTCACCATCTATACCCATAATCCCAACCTATCCGAAGTCACCCTTGAAAATGACATTGCCGACTATCTGAAGGAACTTGGGATAATATCACCAAATCCATATATACCACTTCTCATAACCTTTTTCATCCCACAATTTCCTATTAATTTTTATATCAATTTTCAAATTAACTCATTCTTACAAGCCCATGTTACTTTCTTACCATATAGTTGTGATATATATGCCTTGAAGATGGGGAAGATGATGGGGGGATGATGTGAATTGCATGGATTACTACTTGTAGTAGTTTTACACATCATGTGTCATTGTGTATTCTCTTATGGTGCATTTTCATTTTTCATCACATGTCTTTAGATGAAATCAAGGTATTGTTTCTAGGATTGTCCAATATGGATAAAGTACACCACGAATTATGTTAGTTAGGTAAACATACCCAATTTGCCTTACTTTCGAAGAGAAGGTCAAAGAAAAAAGTCTAGTTTTTTGAGATATGGGTTCTGAGTCGTATTACATATACACTTAAATTTATATATTATTTTTTCAAAGACTATTATCATTTTATATGGATCTATCTGATGAAGGACTAATATGAACTTTTTTTGTATCTAATTCCTTTTGTGTATAAGTAGAAATCCAGTTCTCAAAAGTTTACAATCTCCATTATGACAATCCACACATAGCATCATCCATCATTCATATTGTCCATATACTACACAATATAACAAAGTGACATGAGGAAAACCATCATATTGCAGAGGCCTCTTGCATTCTTCGCCTTCATGTTCGAGTTGTAATAAGAGAATTCTCTAGGAATGCATTTCTTATTTCCACCTACCTCATCTACAATGTACCATCATCCATTCTCCTAAACCACATACATGTTAAGACCATCCTAAAAAAGCTATGTACACTGATCCACTCTAGAGTGTTTGGAAGTACATGTTTTGTCCATTATCTTGGTCAAAGTATGGATAAGGCGAGTCCAAATTTTGTCAATTTTTTTAGGTTGCTCTTAGTTCCAAAAGGGTTACAAGTGCTATATCCCTTCCTTACATCACTTATTTCTATCTACATATGTCACCTTCTTCCAAGACACATCCTAGTTTGATGATAGATCTTTACTGATACCCATAGGTTGTAGGATCTCTTACCCTTTCTTATTGTTTTTTAATCTCCTTTTTTGAGTCCCCTACTAATGACAGTCCTCGTGCTGTAATTTTACCCAGCTCTACTAGACTACCAATAACTCATCATATAGGTAGACATGGACATTCTGATTTTGAAATAAATGTAGGCAATATTGTAGCTCCTACCAATTCAACTCCCTCTCTAGATTCTTTCTTGTTTGAAGACCAAGTAGAGACATATATTTCTCCACCATATGAGAAGAATTCTCCAATTGTTTTGAGTAACGGTGTTATATCTTGCACTATTGAAAAATATTGACATCCAACTTCTACCTTTATTTCATATAGCCACCTCTAACATTCATATGCTACCTTTTTGTTTCTTGTATGTCATCTATGTCTATACACCCAAGTTGATGTCATGCTATAGAAGAGGAGATGTCAACTCTTGACTAGAACAAGACATTATCCCTTGTTTCACATCCACATGGCAAGAATGTAGTTGGATGTTTTTCTTTGATCGGGGACAGAAAAACTTGTATGGAATTCACTCACGAGGATTAATCAAAAGGAACAAATTTCTTTGTCCGAGATTTGATAAATACTAGATTTGATAATTAGGTTTTACACTGTCAAAGTGGGTATATATGGATGCGTTCTTGCTTTGTGGTTTGGGAAAACTATTGGAACCACACCATGGTTCCTAGTTGGGGATTTTAATGTGGTTAGATCTTAGGCAAAGCAATGTTTCATCTTGCAGATAAACTTAGGGAATATGAACAAATTCAATAACTGGGTTAATGACCTCAATCTTAGAAAGATTTTCTTCTCTAGAAGTGCTTTCATAAAAATTCATTCACATAATTGTACACTATCAAAGTGACAACAACTCAATCAAGGTCTTACCAAAATCCATATGAAAAATCCCTCACAATATGTCATCATCAAGCACCTCAGGCATGGTCGATTATTTGATCATTGCACCCTCCTACTATCTTCTTCTGTGTTTTCTTGCCCTAAAATCTTCTACCATTTATTGTTCCTTGATGTATTGCTATCTCACGTTAGATGTCTGAAGATCATCAAATGGAGATGGTGCATGAAGGGATGTGGGAATCCATCCTTCATTTCTTTTGCTAAGATGAAAAATATTAGAAAAGTTGCTCAAAACCTATAATGTGGAAGTTTCTGGTGATATTTCTCAAAAGAAATTAAACCTTGAAGCTATGGCGCATGCCTTACAATTAGAGTTCGATGCCAACTCATCAAATTTGAATACCAATTTACTACAAGATGTTGAATAAGATTGGAGTTAATTCCTAATCAAGAGGAGAGTATGTAGAAGGAGAGGTAACGATCAATTGGCTAATGGATTGGGACCAAGACATGAAGTTCTACCATGTTGTGCTCAACGGTCGTATGGCTAGAAGAAAAGTGAAGATGATTACAAATGAGAGGGGTGATTTCCTTACACACTAGGATCTCATGGAGAAAGAGACGACCAACTTCTTTTATCTCTCTACCTTTCCCATGTTGAGCATGAGATCTTTGAAAACAATATGTTCTTGGATCTATTACTAGAGGTCCTCCCTATAGATGATAACATGCTTCTCACTGGTTTCCCTATAGAGGAGGAGCTTCATACTAATATAATGAAGATGAATAGGAATTCCATTCTTGGGCATGATTGATTCATGATAAACTTCTTTATTATGCCTTGGGATATCACTAAAAAGGTTTTACTTTCTTTGGACACATATTTCTTTGTAGAGGAGTTGTTCCACACGAGTGATCCAAAAAGTGGAGGAGCTTTCTCCTTGACTGCATACTTCAAACTCATTTCTACGGAAAATGTATCTCTCCAGATCCTTGTGTGTGTTTTCAACAACAAGTTGGCCCTATACCTTCCTCGTATGATCTCTACAAAACAAGGAGCCTTTGTAACTAATAGGTGCATTATTCATAATATTAGATTGACAAACGCACTCATTTTTTATATTGATCGAGGGAGGCGAGAGGAGAATTTTCTCGTAAATTTTTGACATGCTAAGGCTTATGATCGAGTTAGATGGGGTTTTCTTAAAGTTGTCCTTGCTAAGTTTGGATTGAGGCTGGAGATAATGAATTTAGATTTGTCTTTCTTTAGGGTTCATAGTATTCCGTTACTTTTAATGGTTATAATCATGGTTTCTTTCCTTCGACCAAAGGTCTTAAACATGGCCATCTGGTCCCTCCCTCTCTTTTTATATTGTTTAAAGATTGTCTTTGTCAATTCTTCACTAACAAGAATGATGCTTAGATCCATAGATTTCACACCTAAGGTCAAGGGATAGCTCTTTCTTTGCTTTTGTATGTTGATGACCTCATGTGCTTCACTACATCTGCTAGCTCTTCCCCATTCCATGTTGGATGAATGATGGAGAACTATGGGTTGTGTTTTGGACAACTAGCAACAAAAGGAAGTCTAGATACGTAGTGGGAAAGAGAAATGTGATGATCGAGACATATATTGGAGTTGTTTGCAGATCCCAAATGCATGTGACTCAATTAAGCATCTTGGAATCCACATATTCAGAAGGCGCATTCTAAAACACCATTTCACCAATTTAGTGGATTCTATTAAAGCAAGGCTCACATATTACAAGGTAATTTTTTATTTTTTGCGAGGACAATTATGTTGATTAAACATATGCTCTTTTCCATGACTCTACACAATAGTGTGGGTGACATCATCCCCATAGGCACTGTGATCCAATCAACTAGGCACTATCTTGTTTTCTTTGACATGCATCAAAAGCCTCAGTAGAAGGCAACCATTTCACGATCAAAGGCGACCCTCCCTATTCAGTTTGGGGGGTTGGGCATTCTGATGTTCTAGGTCTCGCATCATGCTCATAACTCAAAAACAACTTAGGAAGTATAGTTTAATGCTTCCATGTGATCATGCTTTGTCACAGACAAATATAAGAGGTCTTCCTTGAGCAATTATACTTCTCACCATAGGCTCCTAAAACTTGGTTCAGTTGACTCCCCCTTTTGGAAAGTTGTTTGGTGGTACTTCCCCAACGTTTGTGGGGAGGGGTCTTATGTCCTTTTGGATGGACTTTTGGTGCAAGGACCCTTTAAACAAAATATGCTAGATCCTTCTAAGTAATCCATATATATATATACACACACACACACACACACACACACACATATATATATATATATATATATATATATATATATATATATATATATATATATATATATATATATATATATATATATATATATATATATATATATATATGACCATTCATTCGCTATCCACACGGGTAACTAACCTTACCCGTGCATCCATTTTGTGATAGGAAGATACATATTTGTAATGAGATAGACATTATTTGTAATGAGATGGCTAAATTTGTAATACAAACACTCATTTTTTATTACACATCTGATTATAGTAAAAATGACACTTATCACGACAGTTTAAGTTGTAATACAAAATGACTGTTTGTATTACAAATTTGGTCATCTCATTACAAATGTTGTCTATCCCATTACAAATAGGTACCTTTCTATAACAAAATAGATCCACAGGTAACTAGAATTAGTTACCCATACGGGTAATGAATATATATATATACGCAAAAGACCTATGTCTGGAAGAGGACATATGGAAGTGAAGGACTCTACTGATGTTTCTTCTTCCTAAAGGTATCCAACTAACCATCGGTTCCTTTCATGCCAACTGTGATACCCTAAATGCCATGCTTAATCGGGTATGGAAAACTAATGTTTTTCTTTCAAGTCAACAAAACACTTGATTTCTCTAGCAACTGGAGGTGCAAATAGAGTGCTCTTTGATCGGTGGTTGAAATGGACACATACTAGAGCAAATTGTGGTTTTTCAAAAAGAGTGGAGAGGAGCTTTTACCTCTATGATAATATACAAAAATGCATGATTCTCATTGCCTCTATGTGTAATTTCTATGATGAGCCACAAAAGAGATGTCAATCACCTTCGATTTGGTGACATCATCTAGATGAAGGCTTCTTATCATGCCCAAGTAACTTTGCCTTGGCATCACAAAGACTCTCTTCACTCCTTCTTAGGCCAGTGGTGGGATATTGTTGTGGGATCAACCTATGTGGAGTGTCTAAGAGGTACCCTTTCAACTTCTAATTTGTTGGGTGGTATGGGTGCAGAGGGGTAAATGGAGATTTGATCATATCTTCTGCTATGTATATATGGTTTGGTAAAATTTTCTGAATGTTTTTTTTTGTTGAATGTTCTCAAGTCACAACTTGCAAAAATGACATTCCAAAGTTGGACAACCAACTGTTGTATGCATACCTTTACTATTTGGGATGGGTAGCCATGCTCTATGCTTAAACACTAATAGTTGTTGAATGGTTCCACCTGGCCTGAATAATATCAAGGTAAATATCACCTTGGGGAGGTACATACTACAAGATGGTGGGGCCACCTTTTGTGTAACATCCGGGCCCACTTCCCCAAGGTTCTAGTTGAGTTTTCAGAATGACGACTGGCCCACAGATGGGATGTGGCCAACCTACAAATTGGTTGATCTAAATCCACTAGTGGAGATGGTGAGATGTGTGGAGATGTTCACAGAGTTTTACAAAAATCTCAAAAGCACAAGGGCAGGCATCTTATTTGAAACTACTCACTGGGTTGGTGTGATGTCATAGGCATGTTTGACCGCAAGCCAATAGAGCTGGTTGTGATCCCATGTCAAGTGGCAGTGCTCCTTCTATTCAACTCCGCTGAGATGCTAAGATTTACATAGATCAAGATGCAACTGAACTTGATGGATGAGGAGCTAACACATGTCATGCAATCCCTTTTGTGTGGAAAATACATGATCCTTATCAAGGAACCCAATACCAATTACATCTCACCAGGGGATGTCTTTGAGTACAACTCTAGGTTCACTACCAGGGTGAGAAAAATTAGGTTCAATATCTTACCCTATGACAAGAAGAAGGTGATAGAAAATGTTTTTAATGATAGGCGGTACACCATCAATGCATGCCTCGTATGGATCATGAAGACTCACAAGGTATTAAATTACCTTGTTTTGGTTACACAGTGCATGGATAACCTGTGTAGAACGTTCGACCTTGATGTAAAGGAAATCAAGAGGCAAATAGAAGAGCTCGTTAATAGAGAGTGTCTGGAGAGGGATGAGGAGGATGTAACTATATTACATTACATTGTCTGATTGTTTCATGTACAAGATAACAATTATATCTATCAAACTGAGTTAAAATCCACAAGCATCCACCCGTCAGTAAAGGTTTGAATTTTGATAATAAAATACATAACATAATGATAATCACCCAACTCATGCCCAATTGTTTATTTAGCAGAATTCATGGATGTCCATAGACACCCATGGGTGGACAATATAAATATACATGATATACTTCTATTAGGAAATGTTGCCAAGTTAGACAGTAGTTTACATTTAATTGTTACAACATGTTATTTTTATTTTTTTTATTTGCAATAGACAACTAGAAGTACTTATGAATTATGTTGAAAAAAAATCAACAAAAGTAAGTGTTCTTTTTGTAATATATTATGTGTGTGAACTATATTATTTTCCTATTTTATATCAAAACAAATCTACTAGTTGTCTTTTTTCTTTCATTTCATATAAACATAAGTAAACAACTAATCACAGATTTGATGTCAATTAAAAAAATTAATTGATTTCTTTATGTTATACATCAAAAACATAAATATGAACTATTTTATTTTATTCTTAACATTAAGAGAAGAAACTATCAATTTATTTTTGATGCAACACATTTTAATATAGACATCTGTAGGTCGATCTACAACCCGGTGGTTGCATTTGGGTATGCTTTTATTTCACCTGTTCAAAACTGAGTCATTGACCCACACTCTCGATTCACACACAAAACGGTTCACCCAAGCCCAACCTGCACACCCATTTGACATGATCTAATAATCACTCCATAAACATGCTTTTATCTCTTTGTAGTAATAATAACTAAGTAATATGAACATGTAAGCATTTTGGTGAATGTTTTCCCTTGTGCATTTGGCGCTAAACATGATCCGGCATTGGATATGTCTAAAAGACCATGCACTAATTATCATCTTTATTTTCATATCAAGTTTATATATTCTATTTGTTACAAAGATTATTCTCTATAAATAATCTTAGAATAATTAAGTTGTTGATTTTATGGAAACGTTCAAATTAGAGTAGCATTTTTTAACTAGAGGGCTTTATTTATGTGTGAAAAAAATTATATATTTCTTAAGGAATATAGTTGTATATTGATTTCAAGAAGTTGTTGAATGTTTTTAACGTCATATTTAGTTAATTGAGTTACTTTCAAACACCCACATATATATAATTTAGATATATGTGTCACATCTCATAGTGCTCATTAATCGGTTGACCATGTATTGTATTCTCTGTATTGTATTTTCTTTTCTTTGAAGATACTATTTTGTTGAATATCTGATTTTTTCAGTGTTGTTATAGCTTTACAAGGATCTAATATTCCTATAACTAATTTTGTTTGCAATTTGTGCTTTTTCAAGAAAAGGACTTTCATATGATTCGTTTGGGGTAATTTGGCTACATAACATGAAAATAGAAATAAGATATGGTGAGTATCACTTTATTCAGTAACCATAAATAACATAACAATGTTGATTGTTAGTAGATATGGACAGTGACCTACTTGTAAGTGTGAAAAAAGGTTAGGAAAAACTTGTATATTCTTTGTAAAGTCACTTGTGTACATTTATATGAATAAGTCAACTATGTAAGACAAATTGAGGTATTCTTCCTTCATTTGCTCAATTACATGGTAGAAGAGTGAAGGAAAACCTTAGCGGAGCCATCAATCTATCCAGGTAAGTTTTAGGGAGTCATCTTCTCCATATTGAGGTCTGCAACCAATAGGAACAACAACTCATTGTATTTCCTCTGTCTCTATTATAGTGTGATAGCACATCAGTCATTGTAGTGGTTATTTCTCCTTCAATTGAATTTTGGATCTAGTCTCTTGTGTGTTGTTTCCCCTTAATCCTAGAGGCCCAAAAGTGGAGATGGATTGATCTACCACCCTTGTAATGGCCCAAAATGAAGGTTTTTATCAGGAACCTCTATTTTAGTAAGAAGTTTGGTATGAAGAAAAGGTTTTACAAGATTCTTTCCTCCCACCAGAAGTAGATTATAGATGGACTCCCTGGCTAGGTACCCTAAGGAGGGAGCATTGATCATTCTCCCTAGCTATTGTACATGAATTATATTGTAGTAGTGTTTGTTACAAGGTTAATTTTTATGTCCCTTTGTTTGATTTCTTGTTCTTAAGGGAAGAAAAAGTTTAAATCTTTGCTATGAAATCTGAATTTTGGTCCCATGATTTGAATTTTTATTTGATGAATATCTTATTAAGCGAGGTGCAATTGTGGTTAATGTTGGTATGTATGACCAGAGAGACAATCATGTGATAATTGCAATGGCATAACACATAAATGAATTGATTAATAACAAAGGCAAGCTTCCAATTTATTTTGTATATTCAGTTATGAGTTAATGAATAACATAATAAATGTCTAGAGAATATTACTACTTGATGATGTATGTCTTCAAGTATTAGACTTGGAAGAAATGAGATCATACAAATGTTAAGAGTACATATACATATTCTCATTATGTCCCTGATCGGTTTTCATTGTGGAAGGTTTATAGACAACAATGACACATAAGATCATAGTGTGATTTGGTTGATGATCGAATCTCATTGGTCATGATATGGCAATATCAAACCAAGCACATAGATACATGTTAGGGAATAGTGTATCGGTCAGACCAACCATGAGACTGATACATGGAAGCCATCATCATAGAAGTCATAGTCAGGTCTCGCAGTGATGGTGGTGGTTGTGGTTCTTAGACCTAAAATCACTGCACTCATCACATGTTGTTGGGTACACTTTGACATCATCAAACACAGTCTTAAAACATGGGTTGTTATAACGGTGATGATTGGGTGACTTTGACACATGGGGATTGACTGTGAGTGATAGATATGGGATTTGTCCCTCTGATAGGAGTATGATATCCAAGGCCTCTTGATTAGCGAGACTGAGAAAAGTATGGCCATGTGCATGTGAGTCAATATGTGTTATTAATCTTACATATAACTCATGCAGTCTGCTCTGGTTCAAGGAACAAGATTGAATAATATTGAGGATGACTACTTAATGCCTCTAGTTCAATCTGGATATCAGTGACAAAGGAACTATACAAACATTGTAACACCATACACAGATTGTAGGTTGAAGTCCCCCCCCAACTTTCCATTCACTTAGGTAGCAATGATGTGCGACTAGGCACCACTCTTTTCTTGTGATGTCATAAGCTACTTATAGACATTCACTGCCAATGTGATATGGGACCTATAGGGTCACACACATAGAAACTCATCTAGAAGAGGATTTTGATCTTGAATGATAAATGAATTAAGTACTAAAGTGTTTAGGTACTCAATTTACACAACAGATCAACAGATAGGCTAACTAAACTGCCAAACGACCATCTCACTGGGTGAGATAGCCGTTTGGGAAGTCAGACGGGCATCTCAAGTGTTGAGACGACTGTTTGGGTTGTCAGGCATATCATAAATCGAATTGGCTTAGTTTTGCCCTATGAACCGACCGGTTCAAGCTGTTGAATCAATCAGCTCGATTTGAACTCACCAGACGACCATCTGAGTGAGTGAGACGGGTGTCTCGCTTGTGTGAAATGGCCCGGCTGGGATGAATGAAAGTTTTGGAGTTTTCCCGAACTCATTTCAATTGCACATACTTGGAGTGCAAGTAAATTAATGTATGGCATTAATTAGGAAACGATTTGCCAATTCATATTTGATTGGGAAAGTGTGAAACAACCGTCTCATGTCCCATACGACCGTTTCACTTAGTGAAACGAGCATTTTCACTTGGTGAGACAACCGTTTCATCGCACATAGGTTGTGAAACTTCCAGAAAAGTTATGAAAATTCAAGATCTACTTATCATTTCCACTCTCGCTTTAGTCTTGTATTGGCTGGGGACTGGGAACCCTGATCCTAACCCCTCCTATATATAGAGGGGTACTGGGGGCTTCGCAGAGCACAACTACTACACAAACAATTGAGAATCAGTTGCTCGGACAAGTGTTGTCCTCTCTGGTTATGGTAACCCTGAGAGCCCAAGCAAGTCCTACCTGACTAGGGAGGGATATGCATAGGAGAGCAACAACTAATGTTCTTTGTAGTAGGAGAGCATGTTGGTGACCAGTACACTAACGGGAGGGACAACTCCTTCCTGTCCATTCCTGCAGGTAGATAGGAGTTCTAGTTGGTCCGTGTGGACTACTCTAGAGACAGGAGTCTGTTGGCTACTGCTAGGAGAGCAGCGTCAACTTGTAGTCTTTGGTGAGATCTGAGGAGTTGCTGCAATATTTTTTCAAGTTTGATGTCTGTGGAGGAGCAGTCAGATGATTCTGAGTGCGACTAGGAGCTGAACAGATACCGTCTAAGATAGAGTGCACATCTACGTCAATGAGGATTGTTGATGGACTTGCTCTAGGACCAGGTATATCTTCGTGAAACCATCCCTCCCATTGCATAGTTATTGACGCAATCTTCTAGTTTATGGAAAATATGTCAGTAAAAATTTTATTTCCGCTGCCTACCTGATGCCGCATTTTCCAACAATGGTGTCATAGCCACGACAATTAATTATGTTTTGGGATAATTGATATGATCAGATTTTTGTTTTATCGAGTTTGTTTATTTCATGCGATGTGAATATTTAAACTGGTTGATGTGCATGTCTGTCTAATCACCACATAACATATATATATATATATATATATATATATATATATATATATATATGCAATTTACACGTGTCGCCATAAAATCAGGTTTGATGGTGGATGAAAAGTAAGGTTATGGTCAAACCCCAGATCTGTGGCTGCATGGTTGTGGTTTTTATTCATGTTGTTAATTAGTCTACGTATCGAGCCTCTCTCTTCTTTTCAAATGTAAATTCATACTCTTCTTCCTATTTCCTCTCGAATGTAACTCAAGATTTTCTCCATTAACAATGTAATAAGAAATAGGATAGTTTTAATTTATATTTCAACGTGAGATGACGATCTGCAAAAAGGCGAAATGACTAGCTCTTGAGATGACCCAGTCAACTGGAGGACTGAAGAGGCTAGAAAATAGGAGGATGAACCAATCGACTGGTGGCCCAACCGACCAACTAGAGGTGTCTAGACATTGTATGGATCTGAGAACCATACAAACGTTTTAGAAGAGCCCAACCAAGCGACCAGGAGGTGAGCCGACCGGTTCAAGAGTTGAACCGGTCAACCCAGATTGGTTCAACCCAGATTTGGACCATAGGTGGTAGTAATTCCTTGTAGCTCCAAGGAATTACATTAGTATGGACATAACCATC
The DNA here is from genome assembly GCA_963693085.1 of Alisma plantago-aquatica. Taxonomy (NCBI): domain Eukaryota; kingdom Viridiplantae; phylum Streptophyta; class Magnoliopsida; order Alismatales; family Alismataceae; genus Alisma; species Alisma plantago-aquatica. The sequence continues at coordinate 28,811,831 of OY856410.1, forward strand.
ACTTGTGTATTTTATTTATTGTATGTTCTTATTTGTGGTTATAGCATGTATATGATACGTACTATAGATGTGGTGATTGGATAAAGTATATGTATTTATACATATAAACTCCCTCAAATATAATATCAAGTCTTAGATGCTTTCCAAAAGTGGCACACATGAAAAGCTTGATCGACTAAGAGTAGGTTCCACCTTTGTGGGATGCACTATCTATCTTGTAGAAGTGTGATGGTAAAAATATAGGTTCTGCCTCCGCGAGGTGCATTATTATCGTGTCGGATTTTAGGTCAGGCTTGACTGGTGATTCTCAGAGAGTCTGGGCCTAGAGGCATGCAGATGATCATGTCAAAGAGTTGCACATATCATCTGTCTAAGAGTTTTATATGATGTAATTGGCATGATTGCCTACCTTGATAATTGACTGTAGATGCTTGTGTAGGTTGGATAACAGTTGAATTATCTTGGATCTTGGCTCACTAGAATATTGTACATTGCAATGTTCTAAATTGATATTGAGAGCTATCAATTTGAAAAAAATAGTGGGATTGGTAGTTAACTAAAGAACTAATTAATATCATCAAATTATCAAATCAAACCAAATCAAAAATGTTTTGAAAAGATTGCAATATTTCTTTGTAGAATCAAATGTCAAACACAAGCACGTTCAAATTGCAATAAGTCCTTAAGAAGGAAAAAATGGGATAAAGTTCCATAATTGATTAAGGATTTTGAGTTATGTTCTCATCAATGAGCGAAAGCTCTATGTCCTTGATAGACCAATGTCTGAGGAACCCGCTTCAAATGTGCCTAAGGCTAAATGGATGCTTATTGGAAGCATACCAATGATGCCATAGACATTTGAATATTTAATGCTACGTTGTATGAACTATCAGTTGCATGAACAACATAAATACATGGACATTCTCAAGATGGTAACACATCTTAAGAATCATGTAAAGCAAATAAGGTATAGTTTGAGTCCAAACTGAAAAAGGGAGGTCTAGTAGAACCTCATGTGTTCAATATGATTGGACTTGTGGAATGACTGGGATTTCTCTTAGGTCAAGAGTTGACTATGAATATGATTTTGCATGAGTTTCATGAATCATATAGTCAGTTTATCACATGTTTGGCATATTGATGCCAAAGCAAGGAAGAAGAAGGACAAATCTATGATGACGATCAATGGAAGTGATTCCTAGGGAAAAAGCAAGACCAAGAAGTGTTCTGAGGCTAAGCTGAAGCCCAAGTCTTCTGCACTCGATATATGGAAAATGGCAAGTGTAAAAGGGATATGTCCTTTTCACTTAAAGGATAAAGAAAACAAAGTGCCACCATTGTCACTTGTTTGACATTGGAAATGAATTATCCTCTTCATGGAGGATCTCAGGAAGAAGATTGAGATAGAGATCTCTACTTCAGGACCTGAGAAGAAGTAAGCTAGAACTATATGGAGCAAGGGTCACTGCCACTATAGTTAAAGGTTGTCATTCATGGGCACATAATAGAATTAGTGAATTGCTATTGTGTACTTTCCAAACATCATATGTTTTGAATGACAAGAACATTATGATCTTTTATGGTGATGCCCTATGTCTTATAAACTATACTTGATAGTTGTAAAGACAATTGTGTATGACACATATATTGAATGACTTGATAACTCAAACAATGAATACCTATAGAACTATCATCTAGAGCGCATAAACATGAAATGCGTTTCTAGAATCCATATGATGGTTATCTAGACTCTTTTAGTTATTGAACCAAAAGATACATGCATGTCTTATTTGTTGTGAAAAATGGCAAAAGCATATTCATTAGATGTAGTGGGAGATCAACTATTCCATTAGGACTAGTACATACTAATGCACGTAGACCTGTTTGGATGAATGCTAACGGTAGTTACAAGTACCTCATTATATTTATTGATACGATCAGTAGATATTGAAATTTGTATTTAATGAAATACAAGTTTGGATATCTTGAAGTGTTCAAGAAGATCATAAATGAAGTACATAACTAAATTGGTAAAAGTATTAAGATACCTCGATATGATCGATGTTGAAATATTTTAAACCAAGAGTTTGAAGACCTTCTGGGAGATCATGATAGTGTATCATAATGAACTCCACCTGAAACATACTAATATGTCAGAAAGAAGGTATCACACCCTGTTAAGTCATGGTGATATTATCAATAAAATCTAGCTAATCTTACAATTTCTTTTTGGCACATGCTTAAACACTAAATAATGTACCGTCTAAAATGGTTCAAAGGAAACCATATGAGATATGGCATGGGAAGCATACCAATGAGTCTTTTGTAGTGATTGGTATTGAAAGCTTATATAAGAAAATAATTTCTTAAAGGTCTTTTCTACAAATTACATGAATGTTATCTTATTGAATACTACTTATATTCCATCCTGACAACAAAGTGTTTGTTGCTAGGATAGATGAATTCCTAAAGGGAACTTAGTTCCGAAGGAATCAGTGGGAGTAAAAGTAGAACTCAAAATGTTCGAGAAAAATAAGAAAACATTGAACCTAAAGAGGTAAAATAAGGAACAAGGAGAATCACAAATTGTTGTGGAACCTCAAGTTCCTTATGTAAACAGAGAACTCATATTTTTAGCAGAATGCCTTGAGTTTGAAAGATTATGATATCTTATAAATCAAGAAGGTGGTAAGTTCATCATAGAGATGAGTGAACGACCTACCTAGAAACTATTGAGGAACCAAATTCTGAAAAATGGCTTGAGGCCATGACATCTATGATGGACTCCATGTAAACCAACAAGGTATGATCTTGGTGGATCCACCTGAAGGGGTAAAAACCATAGGGTGCATTTGGGTCTTTGTAAGAAGACCAACATGGAAGGGTAGATTGGTTGCAAGGAGTTTCAAACTAGTTCAAATTGTTGAATGTGATGAAGGCTTTCACATGTTACCATGGTTAAATCCATCTGGACCATGTTTGTTATTGCAGCTTATTATGACTATGAGATTTGGCATATGGATGTTAAAACCACATTCCTTAATAGGAATAATTAACAGGATGTATATGTGACACAACCTAATGATTTTATATATCCATTAATGCAAATAAATTCTATAAGATACAAAGGTCAATCTGAGGATTGAAGCAAGCATCTCAGAGTTGGAATCTTCTATTTGACAAGACAGTCAAAGGGTTTGACTTGTGTCACAATGAAGATGGAATCTGTGATTACAAAATATTTAGTGGGAGCATATTGATATTCTACAGAATGATGCGAAATAACATCCTTATCCTATAAATATTAAAATCTGGAAAGGAAAATACCTTCTTCATGAAGGGTTTAGGCAAAGAATCCTATGTGATAGGGATCAAGGTCTATAGAGATAGATCTGGAAAGCTTCTTGACCTAAGTAAGAGCACATACACTGGAAAGATGCTAAAGGGTTCAGCATGCAAGACTCAGTGAGAGAAAAACTTGTCCATGTTCCATGGAGATAGTCTTTCAGGAGCCTAGTGTCCCAATTCTTATGAAGAATAGGAACACATGGATAGATTCCATATGCATCCGCAATTGGATCTATCTTGCAATAGTATGTACTTATCACGTTATCTCATATGTATTGGACATGACAACAAGATATACAGTATATCTCGTAGATATTAGACATGACGAGAGGATATCCAATCATCTCATGCGTATTGATGTGATGAGAGTATATATGTCAGATACTAGTGAGATTCACTGGAATACCATAATGAACATCCTTATGTGCTTGTGAAGCACTTAAACGATTGGTTCCTTAGTTATGGTAATATGGAAGAGTTGGATGTAAATGGTTACACCCATGCAAGCTTCCAGACTGACAAAATGATCATAATAGTGTTTGACATTAAATGAGAACTGTAATCTAGAAAGGGTTCCAAGCTAATGGCAGTTGTCCTAATCTACAATAGAAGCCAAGTATCTATGTGTTATGAAAACAACAAATGATACTATATGGATCAAGAAGTTCATATGGGTGAACATGTGTGAGGTTCCATACCATTGATGGCATAGTAGAAATATTGATGACAACAATAGATATACTAGTTAGGTTGGGAATCTCAGAGAGCATACTATGGCACTTCCATCTCATATGAGTAGTCGTACAACAAAGAGATGTGAAAATTGCAAAATACTGACTTAAAGCAAATGTTGCAAAACCCGCTATAAAAGCACTTACGCAGCAGAAGCATGATGGTCATGTTAGGTCACTCGGGATGAGATCCATGGGTGATTGGCTCTAAGTGAAAGTGGGAGTATGTTGGTATGTATGCCCAAAGATCCAATCATATGATGATTGCAATGGTATAACCTATAAATGATTTGATTAATAACAAAGGCAAGCTTCCAGTTTATTTTGTATATTTAGTTATGAGATAATGAATAACATAATAAATGTCTAGAGAATATTATTACTCGATGAAGTATGTCTTCAAGTATTAGACTTGGAAGAAATGAGATCATACAGATGTTAAGAGTACATATATGTATTCTCATTATGTCCCTGATCAGTTGTCATTGTGGAAGGTTGATAGAAAACAATGACACATAAGATCAGAGTGTGAGTTGGTTGATGACTAAATCTCATTAGTCATGATATGGCAATATCAAACCAAGCACACAGATACATGTTAGGGAACAGTGTATCGAATAGACCCACCGTGAGACTGACACATAGAAGCCATCATCATGGAAGTCATAGTCAGGTCTCATAGTGATGGTGGTGGTTGTGGTTCTTAGACTTGAAATCACTACGCTCATCACATGTCATTGGGTACACTTTGACATCATCAAATGCAGTCCTAAAATATGGGTTGCTATAACAGTCATGATTGGGTGACTTTGACACATGGGGATTGAATGTGAGTGATAGATATGGTATTTTTCCCTCCTATAAGAGTATGATATCCAAGGCATCTTGATTAGCTAGACTGAGAAAAATATGGCCATACGGATGTGAGTCAATATGTGATATTGAGCTTACATATATCTCATGCAGTCTGCTCTGGTTCAAGGAACAAGATTGAATAATAATGAGGATGACTACTCCATGCCTCTAGTTCAATCTGGATATCAGTGACAAAGGAACTACCCAAACACTGTAACATCATACACATATTGTAGGTTGAAGTTGCCCCCCAACTTTCCATTCACTTGGGTAGCAATGATGTGTGATTAGGCACCACTATTTGCTTGTGATGTCATAAGCTAGTTCTGGACATTCACTGCCAACGTGATATGGGACCTATAGGGTCACATAGGAACTCATCTAGAAGAGGAGTTTGATCTTGAAAGATAATTGAATTAAGTACTAAAGTGTTTAGGTACTCAATTCACGCAATCGATCGATAGATTGGCTAACTAAACTACCAAACGACCATCTTACTGGGTGATACAGCCATTTGGACAGCCAGACGGGTGTCTCAAGTGTTGAGATGACCCTTTGGATTGTCATGTAGATCAAAAATCGAATTGTCATAGTTCTGCCCTATGAACCGACCGATTCAAGATGTTGAACCAATCAATTTGACTCAAACTCACCAGACAACCATCTGGGTGAGTGAGAGGGGCGTATCTCTTGTGTGAGACGTCCCGGTTGGGATGAACGAAGGTTTTGGAGTTTTCCCAAACTCATTTCAATTACACATACTTGGGGTGCAAGTAAATTAGTGTATGACATTAATTAGGAAACAATTTTCCAATTCATATCTGACTGGGAAAGTGCAAAATGACTATCTCGCTTAGCGAGATGACCGTCTTGCGTCCCATACGACCATTCCGCTTAGCAAAATGACTGTCTCGTGTGTGAGACAACTGTCTCACTTGGTGAGACGACCGTTTCATTGCACACAAGTTGTGAAACTTCTAGAAAAGTTGTGAAAATTCAAGATCTACTTGTCCTTTCCACTCCCACTTTAGTCCTGCATTGGTTGGGGACTGCGAACCCTAACCCTAATCCCTCTTATATATAGGGGTACTGGGGGCTTCCCAGAGAAAAACTACTACACAGACAATTGAGAATCAATTGTTCTGACAAGTGTTGTCCTCTCTAGTTGTAGTAACCACTAGAGCCCAGGTAAGTCCTACCCAACTAGGGAGGGATAGCCATGGGAGAGAAACAATTGAGGATTATTGTTGTGGGAGAGCGTGTTGGTGACTAGTATACCAACGGGAGGGACAACTCCTTCCTGTCTATTCCTGCAGGATGACATGAGTTCTAGTTGGTCCGTGTGGACTACTCTAGAGGCAAGAGTCTGTTTGCTGCTACTAGGAGGGCAACGTCAACTCATAGTTTGTGGCGAGATATGAGGAACCACTGTAGTAGTTGTTTGAGTCTGATGTCTGTGAAGGAGCAGTCAGACGAGGCTGAGTATGACTAGGAGTTGCACAGACACCATCTAAGATAGAGTGTGCATCTACATCAATGAGGATTGTTGTTGGACTTGCTCCAGGACCAGGTATATCTTCGTGAAACCATCCCTCCCATTGCATAGTTATTGATGTGATCTGTTGGTTTATGGAAAATATGTCAGTAAATTTTTTGTTTCCTCTTCCTACCAAATGACATATTTCTCAATAGTTAACATGGTTGATAAGGATTTTTAATTCACTAGTCCACTACGATAATGGGTTATATGGATTTCTAATGAAGTCCATCAATATGGAAACAATTTATGGTATTCATGAGGAGGCTACATATCAGGTGTCATTTTCTAAAGAAAAATGTGCTAATTGATGTGCTTTGAGCTTCAAACATTACACATCTTCAAATTCCATTGCATAAAGGTATGGTTTATCAGTGTGAAGTTCACAAGAAACTGAGCCATCCATGTCCTAGTCAGACTAGATCATTGATTGTAGTGCAATTAGCAAACATCACTAGGGTCCCTGAGATGTTCACCATATATATCCATAATCCCAACCTATCCATTGTCACCCTTAAAAATGACATTGTCAACTATATGAAGGAACACGGGACAATGTCACCAAATCCACATATAACCCTTCTCGCAACCTTTTTCATCCCATAATTTCCTATTAGTTTTTTATAGAAATTTTCAAACTAACTCATTCTTACAAGCCCATGTTATTTTCTTACCATATAGTTGTGTTATATATATCTTGAGGATGGGGAAGACGATGGGGTAATGATGTGAATTGCATGGATTACTACTTGCAATAGTTTTGCACAACATGTGTCATTGTGTCTTCTTTTATGGCGCATATTCATTTTTCATCACATGTCTTTAGATGAAATCAAGGTGTTGATTCTAGGATTGTGAAATATGGACAAATTACACTATGAATTATGTTAGTTAGGTAAACATGCCCAATTTTCCTTACTTCCAAAAAGAAGGTCAAAGTAAAAAGTCTAGTTTTTTGAGATATGGGATCTAAGTCGTATTACATATTCACTTAAATTTATGTATTATTTTGTCAAATAGTATTATCTTTTATGTGGAGCTATCTGATGGAGGACTAATGTGAACTTTTTTCCATATCTAATTCCTTTTGTGTATAAGTGGAAATCCAGTTCTCAAAAGTTTACAATCTCCATTCTGACAATAACAAATAGTACTTTATTCTCTAGTTCATCCATTTCACCTCCACACATATCATCATCATCATCATTCATATTGTCCACATACTACACAATATAACAAAGTGACGTGAGGAAAACCATCATATTGTTGAGACCTCTTGCATTCTTCTCCATCATGTTTGAGTTGTAATAAGAGAATTCTCTAGGGATGCATTTCTCCTTTCCACCTACCTCATCTACAATGTACCATCATCTGCTCTCCCGAACCACATACATGTTAAGATCCTTCATCCTAAAAAATCTATGTACATGGATCCACTCGAGAGTGTTTGGAAGTACATGTTCTGCCCATTATCTTGGTCAAAGTATGGATAATATGAGTCAAAATTTGGTTAGTTTTTTGTTTAGGTTGCTCTTAGTTTCAAAAGGGTTACAAGTGTTATAGCCCTACCTTACATCGCTTCTTTCTATCAACATATGTCACCTTCTTCTAAGATACATCCTTGTTTGATGATAGATCTTTACTGACACCCATAGCTGTGTAGGATCTCTTACCCTTTCATATTGTTTTTGAGTCTCCTATTTTTGAGTCCCCCACTAATGACGATCCTCGTGCTATAATTTTTCCTAGCTCCACTAGACTGCTAATAACTCATCATATAGGTAGACATGGATAGTCTGATTTTGAAAGAAATGTAGGTAGTATTGTAGTTCCAATTCATCTCCCTCTACAGATGCTTTCTTGTTTGAAGACCAGGTAGAGACATATCTTTCTCAAGCGTATGAGAAGAATTCTCTAATTGTTTTGAGTAGGGGTGTTATTGTTGGGTTTTAGGGGAGGCAGAGAAGGCAGTGAAAACAAAAAAATTTCTCCTCCCCAAACCCAGAACAAGGAAATGTGTCAACGTATATACAATAGGAAAGGATGGTTTGTGGAATCATACCTTGTCTCGAGGCTTGCTCGGCGACAATACCTCGCGCTTTGAGTGGTATTCACCTCCGGTCTTGGACGGTGTCTGTGCAGCTCCTGGTCGCACCGGGACTGACGACTCCTGGTCTCACCAGGACTGTCGGGATTCACATCTATCCTCCGAGTGGTAGGAATCTCCCGCCTCTGAAGTAGTCCACACGGACCACCTGGAACTCCAATCTCCTTGCCCCACAAGGAATTGGAAGGAGTCGCACCCTCCTATCAGTGTACTAGTCACCGACACACTCTCCTGCCACCAGTCGCTTTCTGCAGTTGCCTTTCCCTTGTTGTGCCTCCCTTATCGGGTAGCACTTGCTCGGGCTCTCTCGGTTACCAAAACCAGAGAGAACAACAACTTTACAGAGCAACTGGTTGCACTGAGCTGTTTTCTGAGAAGCCCCCAATACCCCTATATATAGGAGGGTCATGGGATAGGGTTCTCTATCCCGTGCAATGCGGGACTAAAGCAGGAGTAGAAGGGTTCGAGATTTTCCACAAAAACAACCAACTGCGTGACCTGAACCGATCGTTTCACAACTGAAACGGTCGGTTGGGGACCTGAGCCGGTCGGTTGACACTCAACTGATCGGTTGGGACACCTCAACCGATCGGTTCACTTTCTGAACCTGTCGGTTTGTGGTCCTGATCAGTTCCCGATTGACTTTCCTTCTTTTGTTTCTAATTGGTATCAAATACCAATCCTTATTCCAATCAAATTGGACAAGTAAAACAAAATGAATTTTCTCACCAATCTTTCTTTCCCAACTTGCTCGGTTCGACCAGTTGAACCGATCGGTTCAACACTTGAATCGGTCGTTTCACTCTATCCATGAGCTGGTCGACTCACAACCTGAGCCGATCGGTTCACCAAGCTCAGCCGATCGGTTCATCACATGAGCCGATCGGTTGGGAGTGCATATTGTGCAGAATCAGTCAATTGCAGTTTCAATCAATCCGATACTCTAATCAATCTGTCCAACACCTTGAACACTATGATTTTGAGCTATCAATTAATTGAGTGTTTAATTGAACTACTAAACTCCTTTAGCAATCAATCTAAACATTGTTTGTGGACAAAACTCCTCTTCCAGGTTAAATCCTATGTGTGTGACCCTGTAGGTCCTTTTCACGTTGGTAGTGAAAGTCCATAATACTTATGACTTCACAAGCAAAGAGCGGTGCCTAGTCACACATCAGTGCTACCCAAGTGAAATAGAAAGTTGGAGAACAACTTTCAATCCTACAATCCGTGAATGGTGTTACAGTGAATGTATAATTCCTTTGTCACTGATATCCCGAATGAACTCGAGGCATGGAACAGTCATCCTGTCAACCTTCATTCACTTTCTTGATCTCTGAGTAGATTGGAAGAGATATGTATGACATCAATATCATATACTGATTCACACACGCGTGTGCATGCCTATTTCAATCCTACTCATCAAGTGGCCTTGGATATCAAACTCCCTCAGGAGGGACAAATCCCATATCTATCACTCACCCCTCAAAAGCCCCATGTGTCAAAGCCACCCAATCATCACCTTTATAACAACCCATGTTTCAGGACTGTGTTTGATGACGTCAAAGTGTACCCAATGACATGTGTTGAGTGTAGTGATTTCAGGTCAAAGAATCACATTCACCACCATCACTGTGAGTATTGACTATGACTACCATGTCATGGTTCCATGTGTCAAACTCATGGTGGGTCTGTCCGGTACACTTGTTCTCTAACAAGTACCTATGTGTTTGGTTCGATATCTCTATATCATGACTAATGAGATTCTGTCATCAACCAACACCACAATCTAGTCTTGTGTGTCATTGTTGTCTATCTACCTTCCATAATGACATCCGACTAGGGACATAACAAGAATTTACAAACTCTTAGCATCCGTATGATCTCATCGTCCAGGTCCTTAACCTGAAAGCATACGTCATTGAGTGTTGTCATTCTCTAGACATTCAATCTGTTCTATCACTATCTCATATGACTGAACCAGAAAGAATTGGAAGCTTGCCTTTGATGTTTATCAAATCAATCTTAATGTATCCCATCAATCATCCCATGATTGGCTCTCAGGGCATACATACCAACACACTCCCACTTGCACTGCGAGCCAATCACCCTTGAATCATATTCATAGTGATCTTTAAAACATGTCTCACATGTTACTGTGCTCTTGTGCCAATATAGTGAGTTATGGCAACACCTTGCCAAAGTCAGTATTAATTACATGTCTCACATCTCTTCGCTGTACGTCACACGTATGAGATGGAGTTGCCGTAATATGCGATCCAGTATTCCTTTGCTAACCTTTAGCCACATTGCATGATCAAGGATTCCATACTTGTCATCAATGACTGGAATATCTATAAGTTCATCTCATGAACTTCCAGATCCATATAGTATCCACAGTTGTTCTCTAACACACGGATACTCGACATTTCCTTTTAAACGGCTTTATTGGAACGTTTCCAATTATCAACAAACTTTCACTTTTATATATCCTATATATATATATTGCAATTAATTTTCTGTCCTTTTCGGAAGTTCGCATCAATGTAAGTCTTTACATCAAACTCTTCCTTATCTCCATAGAACTAGTACTTCACAAGTACTTATCAAGTTCTTATGGTTTCCAGTAACCCTTACTGGAAGTAGACAGACATCCACTCGTCATGTCCCACATACGAGTTATCAGGATGAGTACATCATATTGTCATGTCCTACATACAAGATGATGAATGCATTTTACTCTTGCCATGTCGATACATGCAAGGTAATGGGATGATTACATACATGATAGATCTATATCTATTCTTAGTGTTCCCATTCTTCATAAGAATTGGACACTTGGCCTTGGGATACTAACTCCATGTAATATGGACAGGTTTTCTCCCACTGAATCTGTGCACACTGAACCCTTCAGTACAGATTGCCAATGTATGCTTTCTCTTTTCCAGGTCAAGAGGTTTTCGAGAATTATCTCTATAGATCTCTATTCCTAACACATAGGAAATGTCTCTATCTTCCTTAAAGATAATTTCCACTTTGGATTTCCATTCTATAACATTTCCATTTCACATCAACATGTAGAATGTGAATACGCTCCCACTAAATCATAGATCCCTTCTTTATCTTTGTCATATCAGTCAAACCCTTTGACTATATCATCAAAGTAAAGATCCAATTATGAGTTTCTTGTACTCAATCAATCACATTGATTAGTCCATTGTAACTTATAGACTTCATTTGCATTAGTGGATTCATAAACCTTATAGGTTGTGTCACGTACACATCCTTATTTTATTCCTCATAGGAATGCGGTTTTAGTATCCATATGCCAAATGTCTTAGTCATTAAGTTGCAATCAACAAGCATCATCCTTCTCAAAATGTTATCCATGTGTCTTAACACTTAAGACTTATTTGCACTTATAGATTTCATCCCAATGAGTGCTACCATCAAGGTCATACCTTATGGTTTACATGGAAGTCATTTAGGATGTAATGGTCATCTACCATAACTCAAAATCTGGTTCCTCATATTCATCTAGATAGTTGACTCATCTCATGAACAACTCATCATATAGATGATCGAGGTGTGTCTGTTAAGGATATAAGAACTCACAACCTTTGTGATTCTTAATGTCCTTTATTAGTGTAGGGTATTCTTTATTTAAGAAGAATTTAGTTATTTGATAATCATTCTCTAACTCCTTAGAGTATGACTCCCTTTTGATTTAGACATCACCATGCCTTAATCACGAGCTCACTATGATACACTATCATAATCACTCATAAGGTTCTCAAACATTTGGTCTAAGTATTTCATTCATTGATCTCATCAAGAATTAACACTTTACCAAATTCGTACTTCATCTATGATATTCTTGAACACTTCAAGATATTCATATTGGTATTTCTCTAAACACCTTTTGAAGTATTAGAATTCACTCCAATAGGTATGTAAATACATCACATGTATTATACCTAATTGGATAATCATTCTCCCACTACCATTAGTGAAGATTGATTAATCATGTACAAGAGATTCATGTCTCTTACTGGTTCTCTAACCAAAAGAGTCTAGATTTATCCATCACATGGAAACTAGAAATGAATTTCTTATGATTGATGCTAATTTGATTGTTTGAGTTATCAATAACTTTAGGTATCATTTTATCTTATGCATACCAAGTACCACAAGATAAACAAGGCATTGCCACAAAGATCATATCTTTAAAAGATTGAAACATCAACTTTATTAATTGCCATCATTGTCATACAATAAGCAAAAATAAAGTGTTTCTATCTATTGGCAAATTGAAATAGCAGTTCTCAACTCTATTTCGTGCCCTTTAGGCTGAAATGAACTGAAAAATACTCCTATCTATGGCAGCAACACTTGATCCAATGATGGGTACTTCTTACTTGGTCCTTTCACAAAGGCCATCACTTCTTTGCGGATCTTGCATATCATATATGATAGATCTATATCTTGGTATCATATACCTCAGATAAAGAAGCGGTTCATTTCATGATACCTTAGGTGGAGATTTCCATTCCCTCCTTCATCTTCTTTTGTTCTTCCAGATATAGAGGGCGATTCCCTCATACACCCTTTCCCCATGTGCCTTGAGGCTGAAGATGGCTTGGATTGCTGGCTAGTATTAGAACACTTCTTTGCTTTGCCCTTGTCCTTGCCCTTAAGGATTACCTTTTCTTTGATCACATCAAAGATTATGGTTTGTATTTCTTCATCTTTGCCTTTACTATCCTCAACATGTCCAACAACTCTGTCAACGCTTGTCAAAGTTTTTCATGTTGTAGCTTATCATGAATTGTATGATTCTCACAACATTTGCAGTATCATACCAATAGCCAACTCTTGGCTCAGAGGGAATCCTTCTTAGTCAGGTTTTCCACATACCCAATCACATTGAGTGTGTGAATACCATACTGGATCTCCTTCTGTCATGACATACTAGGACAGTGTCCTTGAGACATCATATGTCTCATGTTGTCTCTGCAACTCATAGTTCAGAGAACACAACATCAAGCACTCCTCATCAATGTCATCCTCGGTATGCTTCCATAAGCATACTTTCAGCCATTGATGTGGTGGGATTGAGTTCATCTGGTCTTGGTATAACTAGGACTTAGAGCTTTTCCTCTTTGATTGAGAACACTTCTCATCATCCTAACCAGTCGTGGAATTATTCCCATTTAATTTGTTGATCTCAAAGACCGATCGCAAATAAAGTGATTATTGTTAATTAACCATTTATTTTAACAAAAGGAAATATATGAAATTTTAGTCCAAAACTCATTTTTGACTTACTTGATTGATTTGAAAAGTTGACGATAAAAATTAGGCCTTTTATTAATTATCGCTCCCACTATTTTAGTTCAAATTGATAGCCCTCACCATCAATTCAGAAGATTGCAGTGTACAACCTTCTAGTGGGAAAGATCCATATTTCATCAAGTCATGAGTCAGCTTTGGCTGATCGCCGACAATCTTGACTATTTAGGTAGGCCATCATGCCAATTATATCATATGCAACTCTTGTTGAATGAACATGTGCAACACCTTGCCATGAACATTCCTTGCCTCTAGGCTTAGACGCTCTAAGAATCACCAGTTAAGTCTAACCCAAAAGCCGACACGGTAAACATGCACCCTGCTTTGGCAGAACTTACATGTCTACCCTTCACACTTCCACAAGATAGACGGCGCACCATGCTTTGGCGTAACCTACGCTTGGTCGATCGAGTTTCTCATGTGTGCCGCTAATGGAAGGCATATAAGACTTATTATTTTAATGAGGGATTTGGTTTTATATACATATACATATCCAATCACCACAATACATAGTATGTATCATATACATGCTATATCCCACAGAAAACATGCAAAACGATAAAAACGATGATTATGGCCATCCTAATGTGATTCCTCGAGCCAAGAGGAATCACGGTCATCTAGGTCTACATCACATGCAACCTGTACAAGATGAACTCTGTGCTTTTGCCTTTCTGGGTTTGATCAACTCATCACATGAATGATCGGCTCGCCATCAGACTGGTCGGCTGGGTGCCACCATCCGATCAGTTGGCTCCTCCAACCAATCGGTTCGCCTGGTCGTCGTGCATCTCTTCATGGCCGCCACCCGCTCGTCTCGCTCCTCAAACCGGTCATCAATCGATCGACTCACTCCTTGAACCGATCATCTCAGTTGTCGTCAGGATGTCCGCCGTTCTTTGACATAACAGGAAATAAAAATCTATCCTATTTTACATTGTAAAAAGAGAAACCCCGAGTTACATTCGGGGGGAGCAAAGGTAGGAAATAAATCTCGAATAATTTTGAGTTACATCAGGAATAAGAGCAAGAGGATCGGTGCGCAGACCGAGATGCAAGCAACCACATACAACCATACACAGATAGGGTTTATTGGCCATAACCACGCTATACATCCACCACAAAACTCGTTTAAGGGCGACGCGTATCGAGTGCATTAATATTACATATCATATATGTATATTGGGATTTTTGGATTTAGGATTGGACATGCATAAAGCCAATTTTATTCGCATCGTATGCAATAAATAAAGGCGACAAACTAAAATCGATCATATCGATAATCCTAAAGTATAGAGCAGTTGACATGGCTCTGATACCACTGTTGGGTTTTAGGGGAGGTAGAGAAGGCAGCAAAAACAAAACATTTTCTCCTCCCCAAACCCAGAACAAGGAAACGCGTCAACGTCTATACAATAGGAAAGGATGGTTTGTGGAATCATACCTTGTCCCGAGGCTTGCTCGGCGACAATACCTCGCGCTTTGCGTGGTCTTCACCTCCGGTCTTGGACGGTGTCTGTGCAGCTCCTAGTCGCACCGGGACTGACGACTCATGGTCTCACCAGGACTGTCGGGATTGACAGCTGTCCTCCGAGCGGTAGAAATCTCCCGCCTCTGAAGTAGTCCACACGGACCACCTGGAACTCCAATCTCCTTGTCCCACAATGAATTGGAAGGAGTCGCACCCTCCTGTCAGCGTACTAGTCACCGACACACTCTCCTGCCACCAGTCGCTTTCTGCAGTTGTCTTTCCCTTGTTGTGCCTCCCTTATCGGGTAGCACTTGCTCGGGCTCTCTCGGTTACCAAAACCAGAGAGAACGACAACTTTACAGAGCAACTAGTTGCACTGAGTTGTTGTCTGAGAAGCCCCCAATACCCCTATATATATAGGAGGGTCATGGGACAGGGTTCTCTATCCCGGGAAATGTGGGACTAAAGCAAGAGTAGAAGGGTTCGAGATTTTCCACAAAAACAACCAACTGCGTGATCTGAACCGATCGTTTCACAATTGAAATGGTCAGTTGGGGACCTGAGCCGGTCGGTTGACACTCAACCGATCGGTTCACTTTCTGAACCGGTCGGTTCATGGTCCTGATCAGTTCCTGATTGACTTTCCTTCTTTTGTTTCTAATTGGTATCAAATACCAGTCCTTATTTCAATCGAATTGGACAAGTAAAACAAAACGAATTTTCTCACCAATCTTTCTTTCCCAACTTGCTCAGTTCGACCAGTTGAACTGATCGGTTCAACACTTGAACTGGTCATTTCACTCTGTCCATGAGCCGATCGACTCACAACCTGAGCCGATCGGTTCACCAAGCTCAGTCGATCGGTTCATCACATGAACCAATCGGTTGGGAGTGCAGATTGTGCAGAATCGGTCAATTGTAGTTTCAATCAATCTGATACTCTGATCAATCTGTCCAACACCTTGAACACTATGATTTTGAGCTATCAATTAATTGAGTGTTTAATTGAACTACTAAACTCCTTTAGCAATCAATCTAAACATTGTTTGTGGACAAAACTCCTCTTCCAGGTTAAATCCTATGTGTGTGACCATGCAGGTCCTTTTCACGTTGGTAGTGAAAGTCCATAACACTTATGACTTCACAAGCAAAGAGCGGTGCCTAGTCACACATCAGTGCTACCCAAGTGAAATAGAAAATTGGAGAACAACTTTCAATCCTACAATCCGTGAATGATGTTACAGTGAATGTATAATTCCTTTGTCACTGATATCCTAAATGAACTCGAGGCATGGAACAGTCATCCTGTCAATGTTCATTCACTTTCTTGATCTCAGAGTAGATTGGAAGAGATATGTATGACATCAATATCATATACTGATTCACACATGTGTGTGCACGCCTATTTCAATCCTACTCATCAAGTGGCCTTGGATATCAAACTCCCTCAGGAGGGACAAATCCCATATCTACCACTCACCCCTCAAAAGCCCCATGTGTCAAAGCCACCCAATCATCACCTTTATAACAACCCATGTTTCAGGACTGTGTTTGATGATGTCAAAGTGTACCCAACGACATGTGTTGAGTGTAGTGATTTCAGGTCAAAGAATCACATTCACCACCATCACTGTGCGTACTGACTGTGACTACCATGTCATGGTTCCATATGTCAAACTCACGGTGGGTCTGTGCGGTACACTTGTTCTCTAACAAGTACCTATGTGTTTGGTTCGATATCTCTATATCATGACTAATGAGATTTTGTCCCACACCACAATCTAGTCTTGTGTGTCATTGTTGTCTATCTACCTTCCACAATGACATCCGACTAGGGACATAACAAGAATGTATAAACTCTTAGCATCCGTATGATCTCATCGTCCAGGTCCTTAACCTGAAAGCATACGTCATTGAGTGTTGTCATTCTCTAGACATTCAATCTGTTCTATCACTATCTCATATGACTGAACCAGAAAGAATTGGAAGCTTGCCTTTGATTTTTATCAAAATCAATCTTAATGTATCCCATCAATCATCCCATGATTGGCTCTCAGGGCATACATAACAACAGTTATATATTACACAATTGAAAATATTTAAATCCAACTTCTACCTTTATTTCATTTAGACACCTCTAACATTCATATGCTACCTTTTTGTTTCTTGTATGTCCTCTACATCTATACACCCATGAGTTTTAATTTCACTTTATCACCCAAGTTGTTTCCATTCTATAAAAGAGAATATGTCAACTCTTGACTAGAACAAGACATTATCCCTTATTTCACATCTACATGGCAAGAATATAGTTGGATGTCATTAGGTTATACATTGTCAAAGTAGGTATATATGGATGTGTTTCCTTTGTGGTTTCGGAAAACTTTTGGAAGCACACAATGGTTTCTAGTTCGGGATTTTAATGTGGTTAGATCTTAGGCAGAGCAATGTGGCATCTTGCAGCTCGACTTAGGGAATATGACCAAATTCAATAACTGGATTAATGACATCAATCTTAGAGAGATTGCCTTCTCTACAAGTGCTTTCATAAGAATTCATTCTCATAATTGTACACTCTCGAGGTGACAGTGGATCAATCAAGGTCTTACCAACATCCATATAAAAAATCCTCATAATAGGTCATCATCAATCACCTCAGGCATGGTCGATTCTTTGATCATTGCACCTTCCTACTATTTGCTTCTGTGTTTTCTTGCCCAAAAATCTTCTACCATGTATTGTTCCTTGATGTATTGATATCTCACATTAGATGTTTGAAGATCATCAAATGGAGATGGTGCATTGAGGGATGTGGGAATCCATCCTTCATTTCTTTTTCCAAGATGACAATCTTATAAAAGTTCTCAAAACCTATAATGTGGAAGTTTCTGGTGATATTGCTCAAAAGAAATTAAACCTTGAAGCTATGGTGCATGCCTTACAATCGGAGTTTGATGCCAACTCATCAACGTTGAATACCAATTTACTACAGGAAGCTGAACAAGATTGGAGTTAATTCCTAATCAAGAGGAGAGTATGTAGAAGGAGAGATATCGATCAATTGGCTAATGGATTGGGACCGAAACATGCAATTCTAGCATGTTGTGCTCAAAGGTCGTATGGCTAGAAGAATAATGAAGATGATTACAAATGAGAGGGGTGATTTCCTTACACACTAGGATCTCATGGAGAAAGATACCACAAACTTCTTTGATCTCTCTACCTTTCCCATGTTGAGGATGAGACCTTTGAAAACAATCCCTTCTTGGATCTATTACCAGAGGTCCTCTCTACGGATGATAACATGCTTCTCACTGGTTTCCCTTCAGAGGAGGAGCTTCATACTGATATAATGAATAGGAATAGGAATTCCATTCTTGTGCATGATGGATTCACGATCAACTTATTCATTGTTTATTGGGATATCACTGAAAATGTTTTACTTTCTCTGCACACATCTTTATTTGTTGAGGAGTTGTTCCACATGAGTTTAAAATGTTCTGGAATCATTTTGATCCCCAAAGTGGAGGAGCTTTCTCCTTGACTACACACTTCAAACCCATTTATGTGAAAATGTATCTCTCCAGATCCTTGCTTGTGTTTCAACAACAAGTTGCCCCTATACCTTACTCGTATTATTTCCCCAAAATAAGGAGCCTTTTTATATAATTGGTACATTATTCATAATATTAGATTGACAAATGAACTCATTTTTTATATTGATCAAGAGAGGCGAGTGGAGAATTTTCTCATAAAGTTTTGACATGTGAAGGCTCATGATCAAGTTAGATGATATTTTCTTAAATTTTTCCTCACTAAGTTTTGATTGAGGTAGGAGATAATGAATTTATCTATGTCCTTCTTTAGGGTTCATCATAATCTATTACTCTTAATGGTTACAATCATGGATTCTTTCCTTTGACCAAATGTCTTAAACAGGGTCATCTTATCCCTCCCTCTCTTTTTATATTATTTGAATATTGTCTTTGTTAATTCTTCACAGACAAGAATGATGCTTAGATCCATAGATTTCACACCTAGGGTCAAGGGATAGATCTTTCTTTGCTTTGGTATGTTAATGACCTCATGTGCTTCACTCATCTTCTAGCTCTTCCCCATTCATGTTGGATGAATGATGAAGAAATATGGGACATGTTTTGGACAACTAGCAACAAAAGAAGTCTGGATTCATAGTGGGAAAGAGAAATGTGATGATTGAGGCATATATTGAAGTTGTTTTGTATGTCCCAAATGCATGTGACTCAATTAAGCAACTTGGAATCCACATCTCCCGAGGGTGCATTCTAAAACACCATTTCACCAGTTTAGTGGATTCTATTAAAGAAAGACCCACATATTAGAAGGCAAATTTGTTATCTTTTGTGAGGACAATTATGTTGATTAAACATATGCTCTTTTCCATGACTCTATACAATAGTACGGGTGACATCATCCCCATAGGTACCCTGATCCAATCAACTAGGCACTATCTTGTTTTCTTTGGCATGCATCAAAAGCCTTTAGTAGAAGGCAATCATTTCACAATCAAAGGTGACTCTCCCTACTCCTTTGGGGGGGTTGGGCATTGTAATGTTCTAGGTTTCACACCATGCTCACAAGTCAAAAATAGCTTAGGAAGTACACTTCAATGCTTCCATGTGGGCATGCTTTGTCACAGACAAATATAAGAGGTCTTTTTTGAGCAATTATACTTCTCACCCTGGGCTCCTAAAACTTGGTTCACTTGACTCCCCCTTTTGGAAAGTTGTTTGTTGGTACTTCCCCAACATTCTACCTCATTGTCACTGGGTGATTGGGAGGCGTCTTATGTCCTTTTGGCTATACTTTTTGTGCAAGGACCCTTTAAAAAATCTAGGCTAGATCCTTTGAAGTAATCCATATATATATATATATATATATATATATATATATATATATATATATATATATATATATATATATATATATATATGCACGAAAGACCTATGTCTAGAAGAGGACGGATGGAAGTGAATGACTCTATTGGTGTTTCTTATTCCTAAAGGTATCCAACTAATCATTGATTCCTTTCATGCTAGTTGTGATACCCTAGATGCCATGCCTAGACGGGTATGGAAAAACCAATGTTTTTCTCTCAAGTCAACAAAACACCTTATTTCTCTAGAACTTGGAGGTGAAAATAGAGTGGTATTTGGTCAGGGGTTGAAATGGACACATACTAGAGCAGAATTGTGGTTTTTCAAAAAGAGTGGAGTGGGGATTTTTACTTGATGATAATATACAAAAATGCATGATTCTCATTGCCTCTAGGTGTAATTAGTGTGATGATCCTTAAAAGAGATGTCAATCACCTTTGAGTTGGTGATGTCATCTAGATAAAGACTTCTTATCATGCCCAAGTAACTTTTTCTTGGCATCATGAAGACTTTCTTCACTCCTTAGGCAGTGGTGGGATGTTGTTGTGGGATCAACCTATGTGGAGTGTCTAAGAGGTACCCCTTTAGCTTCTAGTTTGTTGGGTGGTATGGGTGCATAGGGGTAAGTGAAGGTTTGATCATAGATTCTTCTATGTATATGTTGTTTGGTAAAATTTGATAAATGTTCTCAAGTAACAACTTGCAAAGATGATGCTCCAAAGTTGGATGACCAACTGTAGTATACAGACCATTATTGTTTGGGATGGGGATCCGTGCTCTGTGCTTAAACACAAATAGTTTCCAAACAATTCCACTCGACCTAAATAATATCAAGGTAAATCTTACCTTGGGGAGGTATAGAGTGTCAAGTGGTAGGGCCACCTTTTGTATAACAGCCAGGCCCACCGCCCTAGGTACTAGTAGAGTTTTAAAAATAACGAATGGCCCACAAATCACCATTAGTCTTAACTACGCATTTTGTCTTTACTCACCTGCAAGTCAGGATAAACTTCCTGACTGGTTGATGCACTGAATAATTGTCACTTTCACAGGCTATTTATTATAGATTTGTGTGCACTTATTGTTCATTTTGATATTATTTTTGTATTATTTTTCATCACTAGCTTGTGATGCATAATTGCATCAAATAGATGTATTTTCAATATTCCTGATAGATTAATTATTATTTGGGAGCTTATGTTCATTTTTGTAGAATTTTAGGTGAATCTACAAGAAACTACATATCTTGGTACTAACGACCTACCTGTATGTGGTATCGACACTTGATCAGAAGGAATAATGAAATTGAGAAAACTTGGTAGTACTGACAAAGGAAGTCAGTACTATCGAAAACCTTACAGGATGGACTTAGAAAATCTCGAGAAATCTTAGTACTACTGACATCAACTCGGTAGTACTAAAAACTACACAGGGGGTTGCAACTTATTGAGGGCATCGATACTACTGACACTCAGTCGGTAGTACCAACTCAGCGAGAATAGGAAAAATCGGAAATTACAGTTAATCCAACAGTTGACAATTAATTATTCTCTAAGTCACATGTATGACTTAGGTGGAGTTCATTCAGACCTAATTATCACATTGTATTCAGTTGTACGATAGAGGAGAGTGTAGAAGAGATAAAGGAGAGGAGAAATCAATGTTATGGGTGTTTTGTGAACTAGAGGTGGCCCAATTTGCAATCGGAAAAAAGAAAATAGAGGTTTTCTAAACGTGAGGCGGCATCATCAACCCCAGTCTTGCTTCCAGGATTTACACAATAGAGGGTTTCAATATCTACAATGACTCTGCCACCACCTGATAACACCCAAATTTAGGCATTTATGCTAAGTATTAATTTATGGTTTTGTGTCATTATAGCCTTAATATGCCCAAAATAACCCTAGATCCTTATCTTTTAGTAATTTATATCTTTTCATAGACAAAGTTGCTCAACTAGCCAATTTTGGGACTTGTAGGCACCAAACCTGAAAAGACATCTACTCTCTAAGATTTCTCCCCAGACACATGCTTTTTGTAGCAACTAGACCTCCATTCATTGCGACTGTGGTGGACTAAGCATCACACTATGTGCACTAGCTTAGGAGATGGCAGACCGCAGCACATCAACCTCGAATGCAGCACGACCATGATCGTGGCACATCAGCCTTAATCATGGCACGACCGCGACTGCGGCACATCAACCGCGACCATGACACATCAACCATGACCGCGGCATGACCACCTCGACCGTGGGGTCTGTCTCGACCGAGTCATCTGCCTAGACCGTGGGGTCTTCCTCAAACGCAACCCCGACACGACCGTACCCAGCCTGGCACGGTCGGGCCGAGACTAGGGTCATAGCCATCTTACGCCTTCGCCTATAAATATCCACCCCCACGACCTGGAGAGGGAGGTTTGGAGATTTTTCTAGTTCCACACATTCTTGGTTCCTAGAGCCCCATAGGAGAGTTCCAAGATCTGAAAGGGATAAAGTGCTCATCCTACGTTCGTTCCTCCAGTTTGCTTCCATCCACCGTCATTTTCCACTACCATTCACCCATATCCTATCATTCCCAACCATCTTCCATCTTCATACACCCACCAAGTCATTGTTTGGGGCAGAATTAAAGAGAAAGGAGTCCAGAAGACCAAGGAGGATGACCCAAAGACGAGATCTGGCCTATACAGAGGCTACAGAGCGAGAGCCACCTCTCCTCTACAGGCTAGATCTCTTCTTCTTCTTCTCCTTTCTTCTATTGTTCTCCCTTATTCCTACACAAATGATGTTCCTCCATCTTTGTTCGGTGTGAACTATTCTTGTCCATGGCTAGTTGAGCTCCTTCTTGGCTATGTAGCCTGTTTTGGGTATGTTTATGTACTTTTACCTTAAGCGAGTAGTTTTATTCCAGATCTAGTATGTTTTCTGTTCTATCTTCCCTTTCTAGTTATGATTGCTAGTTTGGCTGATCTCTTTCTTGCTTGAACTTCTATTTCTGTCTATATTGAGAGATTCATTGTAGAAATAGGTAAGAGAGGATAGTTTGGATCAAAACCTGAAAGGAGGATGGTTCAAGGTGATCTGTACAGAATTGTAGACCTGGGCATGGCTGGGCCAAGCCCAATACGGTCGGGCCCACTACCAGGTTCTACCCAGATCACACATGTTCCTAGCATCTCAGAATATTATAGACCTGAGAGGGTATCTAGAATATTCTAGGGTGCTGATTTATCATCCTTGAGACAGGTTTCATGGCATTGATGGGTTTTACTCATGTTGTACGGAAGTGAGTGGGATGACCCCACGGGAACAAATACCACAGTACGTACTATGTTTGGATGTAGGTTGCTTGTTGAGGTGTTTGAGGGTTGTCTACACCCAAGAAAGGGTGCATAGACTACCCAACTTATGGTTACATAGCCAGGAACTCCTTCTCTCTAATTAGTAGAATCATGTGGACTCTGTTTTGTTTTGTTTTCTTTGTTTTGTTTTACTTCGTGACAATATGCTAGACTAGTTCTAGCTCCATACTTTTATCGACTATCGGGTTGGCTTATCTGACCTAACAATGAGATCTTAAGCATCCTAAACGTCCCTACATCCCTGTGTTCGACCCCATATATCTTCTTTGACCCCGTAAAAAATCTTGAAGGTTTCAAGTTATAAATTCAAAATCCGATCACCCCTTTGGGGTCAATCACCACCATGTAGAGATCCTTCCACTAGATTTTACACTATCTGACATCCTAGCAGGTTCACAATCCACTCAGGAAATCCACCACCACCGAACATGTTGCAGATGCTCTTCCATCTTCTTCCCACTGACACACACTAATGCTTTTACACAACATTTACTTCTCTAGACTGTCATTGACTCAACATTTATCTGGAAGTCTAACACCATGACCCTGAATATCCCTGACTGACACTTAGTATCTGAGACCTAACACACAGGTGGATTCTTATAGCCAAGTAGAGTTATACCCACTCTTTACTACACTTCACCGACCTCTTTATAAGATGAGAATAGGCAGCTTATTCACACATCAACTCTCTAAAGCTTAGAGACTACTGATTGCATACCACTACACCTATATGATCACCATAGACCATGACCCGTATGGATTTCTTCCTCGACAACAAAACCACCAAGACCTCATCCTCCCTAGATCATGGATATACCTCACTTGGGACATCTCAGATGGCATCATACTTTTATACGTGGGATCAACCTCATTTCCCATAAACTTCTTCATCATACATAGAGGACAGATCCAATCTTAGTCGTGGATGGAGAGAAATTTTGGTTACACTCAACCTCTGCATGGGATGGCACCTCATCCTTCGCCGAAGGGAGACATGAAGTTTGATATCTGGCTCACTGACATCAACAATAAGATCCCCTGCAACATCCACTGACTCCTTAGAATCGACCACAGTCACAACTATTATTCTTCCTCAGAAGAAGTTACAGTGGACACAGAACTAAGAATTCAAATGCTCACAACACAAAATGGTGGGTAAAATAACAATTCTAAGGATTTCTCATAGATGGACCACCTGGAGGACCCTACTACCTCTCAGACACCACAATTCAGAGACTCCATATGCAGTGAGGACCTTGTTCCACCCAGATTCAGGTATGTTCAAATCCAACCCTCTACATAGACTGAGGTCACACACTCTCGATAACCCACGCAACACATCTTAGATTCAGCTGCTTTAGAATACGTCGAGGCTCTTACATCAACAATACACCCCGTTCACCATGCCACACTAGTAGAGAATGATTCACAGTACCCATGGATTAGGGTTACCATAAAAAACTACAAGACTAATCACATCAAATGCGGTTGATGCCTTAGATTTGGTCTTCATAGGTGATCTTACCGATCACCCTTTAGATGTTTTGCATGCGCCATATATGGCCATCTCTCCTACTCTTGCCCTAACCCCAGACTCGGTTGGTTCCCCCACCTCCGAGTGCTTACCCACCCTTTTTCTGCCACCCTCCATCACCATCAGCGGACATACTCTCATCATAACCCTTTGCCTCCCTTACCCCAGACTAACCAACCTTCATGCGGCTCTGACCACCAGATCTTGAGCAAAAATCCCTTCTACCCATTGTGTTGTGTATATCCTCTTGATAGTTGTTGCGCCTTGATCCCTCCATCACACATCACCCCTACACACCTGCCATCCTTACCCCCTTCCACACCACCATATAAACTGCCTATCATTAATATGAATCTTGCGCCAACCCATCGGTTATCCCCTCTACCACCATTACATCCGTTTCTACTTTGCCCCTCCCTTCAACCCTTTCCATCTTCGATGGACAACAACTCTATCGAGTGTTCCATAGACCTTCTGATACAAAGCATGCGGTTGTTAAAAGAACTATCCTCTCGGGCCATCATGGTGGATATCCTCAACTGCCCCAACCTTTTTGACATTGAATGCCTTAAGATAACCAAATCTCTAGCTTTCCTTCTCCCTGGATGAACCATTCTCAAACCAAAGATATTCTCCCCTACCAAACTTCTTTGTACCCTGTGTGAGAAATCCTCCTCTGAACATATACTAGGACAAACTTTCACCTTTCCTTGTGGCAACGGTTTTGCACAACTGTGTATATCTCATTGGGCTATTGAGCAAGGTGCATCACCTGCGGCCTCTAGAGATTCAGGATGGATCTCGATCACGGACCTCCCACCCCACTTGTGGAGTAAAGAAGTCTTCAAATCCATAGCTCATGTTGTTGGTGCCACGATGGAATACATTGACCTCGACACTCTCTTTCTAATAGATTTCTCCAAAGCCTTTTGTGTCTTTGTTGTCATGAAAGTTACCACCATCCTTGGAGGTATGAACATCAGATGTGGGGGGTTGGTCTATAATGTGAAACTCAGAGCCAAACACTCGTCCACCCACACGTCGCTCTTCAAATACCATGCAAATCACCCGACTACCTGGTTTGAACCAAATCTCTTTCCAAACCACCTAAATCCTCCTGCCCCGATTAAAACCAACCTGGGCACTGAGAACTCCACGCATGTCCCATTTTAGACCTCTACCACCTCATGCCCTAAACCACACTTCAAGAGATCTAGATATCATAGCAACAACTGACCCCCACACCCTCATAACTTTTTTCCATTGACCCTCAACATCTCACTACATCCATCTTCCACTAAGCAACCAAACATGAACCCTTACACCTTTCAAAAACTGAAAAAGACCATCATGGAGGACCTCACAACATCTACCAGATTGCTCTTACAAAATTCCTTCCTAGTTGTGAAGGAACATGTAGCAGTTCAATCCTATGTCGTCCTCCTCTACACCCCAAAGTCACAAAAGTTGAAGAACTTCTTCACCCTGGAGGATACGTAAGTCCCCTTCTGACATTTTATTATCTCATGACTATTATTTGTCTTCACCAGACACATCCGGTAACAATCCCATATCATCACTAGTACAGTAATGGTCTGTAGCGTCGGTTTTTTTAAGCCTGTAGCATCACATTTTAACCGACGCCTAAGTGGTCGTCGCTATAGAATTTGCTCTATAGGGTCGTTTTTTAAACCAAAGAAAACCGACCTTAGAAGGTAGCGTCGGGTTGGCACAAGCCAAAACCTGAGGCAATAGTTGCACTGCTGCGTCACTTATAAAAAAATAAAACCGACCCAAGATAGGTAAAAAAACTGACATGTTGACCCCAATGTCTCTAAGGTCGGTTAAATACACAAAATCCGACCCTAGAAGTCTATAAGGTCAGTTATATGTAGAAAACCGACCCAGAAGTAGGTACAAAAACTAACCTGCTGACCGTAAAGGTCTAAGGTCAGTTATATATAAAAAATTGATCCTAGAGGTCTATAAGAACCGACCTGAAAAACTCACCCCTGTGGCTATAAGGTCAGTTATGTTTAAAAAATCCGAATCTAGAGGTTTCTAAGGTCAGTTATAAGCAAAAAATGGACCCAACAGATGTACAAAAAATGAGTTGTTGATCACGACATCTCTAAAGTTGGTTATTTAAAAAAACCGACCCTAGAGGTCTCTAAGGTCGAGCATATGTAAAAATCGACCCAATAAAGGCTATAAGGTCGGGTATTTATAAAAAACTGACCCTAGAAGTCTACAAGGTCGGTTATATGAAGAAAACTGACCCAATATAGTACAAAGACCTGGAGTTTTAATTTGTGAGGCTGTTAAGACGGTTATATTAAAAAACTGACCCTAGAGGTGTATAAGGTCGGGCTTATGTAAAAACCGACCCAATAGACCCAATAAAGCTAATCCTAGAGTCTACAAAGTCAGTTATTTCTAAAAAAATTGACCCTAGAGGTCTACAAGGTCAGTTATATGAAGAAAACCGACCCAAAAGTGGTACAAATACCTGAAGAAATTTGCGTTGAGGCTATTAGGTCGGTTATTTTAAAAAATGACCCAGTAGGTCTATAAGGTTGGTTATTTTAAAAAACCGACCCTAGAAGTTACATTTTTTTAAAGAAAATTTCTACAGAATAGAAATCTAGTTTATAAAGTTTAAAACCTACAATAGAAATAGACTTGCAAATGCAATGATGCAAGTCAGAAATTCATTCCAAAGACATTTGCTAGTTTTTATGTCCAATCCTTTTTGAATTGATGTATCAATCTACAAACCACACACATTCATAACAGCAACAATTCACATATTCAGTTGAGACATATTCATACACATAGCACATACTAACAATCACGAAATGATAGATTGCAAGTCTAAGATGATATTAAAATTCATGTCAGATAAAAAAGTAAATTTGAAAGAGTTTCAAAACTACATACAAAAATGAAGCTATGCATTCAATCCAATGCTATAGTGACTTTATTTAGAAAAGCATCTGACCACTCTTCTCGGAATTCATTTAAATCATCAGGTGTGTAAGGTTGAGTTGTAAAGATCCACAACAGAAAATGCACATGCTAATATTTTATAAAATGACTACATCTCACTTGTAAATTTATGATGTTATTCTTTATTACCTGATTTATAGTCTGAATGTCATGTGATGCTCCTTTGACAATAGCTTGCATATATTTCATTACATAGTAGCCACAAGCCCAGTCATTATTTTGTATAGGACACTATAAATAAAGAATTATACTTAATGTTAGTAAACTACTATAAACAGAGTTGAGATAAGACTATAAGAGTTGACATATAAGAGTTGACATTAATACATTACTATAAGAGTTGTACATATAAGACTAAGCCGTGAAAGTAGTTACCTTGACATTTTTCAAACTCAATGTCTTTAATTTTATGGGTATTCGTCCTCCACCTCCACGAAAAGCCTTTATACCCCTATCAATTAAATGATTATGATAGTTGTCAAAATAGAAATTCTAAGTAAAAATATCATGTTGAAGCATAACAATTGATGTGGTAGAAACTAATTTTATGCTTACTCCATGGTTGGCAATTTCAGTTTGTGACCCCTTGTTGTTTTTCCCATTGGGTCAAGATAATAAAAAGTCATCAATTTTGGGACAACCACCACTAATTCCCAATGTCTAGATCTGAGTAAGAATAAAACAAACATTAAAATAACCAAATTTAGTCAATATTAAAATTATATTGAATAATAATACTTACTAGACGTTAAAAGGAATTAGGATAATTTCCTTTCCCACACTAGCAAAATATTTGAATGCGGTAGAGAAGTACTCATTCACATCCTCAATATGTGTCTCCACTTGACTAGTGACTGAAGGAACTAAGAATTCAACATTCCTTATATCAAATTTTATGGCCTCAGTATATAAATGGCAACATTTGTAATCATTTCATATATAGAAATAAGCTAAAAATGTATATTGGAGTTTTGTATATTGATAGATCTTTACCTTATCCATACTTCTAATATCGAAGTATTTAGCCAATCATACCGGAACAACTCTATAATATCATCAAGAAAAATAAAATTCTCAAAGTCCCTCCCAGTTACATCTTCTGTTAAATTGACCAACATATGTGATCCCGAGCTTTGGTTGGCTAAGTATCGACACAAACATTTACATTTACTTCCCAATTCGTCAAATGTCGATTCTGGAATGAAAGATGGCTTGGGCATAGGAGGACGACTAGTAGAATTTTTACTTTTTGGTTTACAAACTTGTTAATTAAATTACATACTTATATTACACGAGTTCATATATGTAGTCAAATATGAAAAATATGGTAGAATTCAGGTATACCTTGTCATTGATAACCAAGTGTCTAGGCCAACCCACCGTAGCACCCTCTTCTTCAACTATACTATATTCAGGATTATATATGGGTAGTGGTTTGTCCCCATTCCATCATACACAAGATGGATAGACACACGACAAATGTCATCAGAAACTAGTTGGCAATGCAATGTACCACCGAGGTTGTATACCTTGCCCGCTGCCACAACATTATATTCTGGAACCTCCACTGCAAGTTTACAGTTCATACCAACCTAGAATTAAAATAATATAAGTTATATACGAAGCGGTAAACCAGATACCTACTATATTATATATATCATACCAATAACACAACATATAGAAAAAAACTTACTGCAGATTGTTGTGGTGGGTCATTGGGAGTGCTCCCATGACCTTCTACAACTGGAGCATGGGCGTTTGCCTCATCATCTGAGAGATGCACGGTTTGAGGAGGTTGAGAAGGTTGACTAGGCTGAAATGAAGACATTATTTGTTGCATTTTCTGTGCTACTAATGTTTCAGCCTCCTCTTGTGTAAGACCTCATGTACGACCCCTTCTAGATTGCAAAGGGCCAAAATAAGACTTGAATCCTATGTCAGCTCCTAATGCCCTAACACGGCCAGGATGCTCCTTCGTACCAAGAGCAACTGATAGTTCATCCATGCGTCCAGTTGGCATGAACTTTCCTTCCTTCCTTTTCTCATGGAGATCAATCTATTCATGGTTAATAAAAATATTAAATCACAATCAATTAGATATAAATAAATCAAAGTTTATGTGAGTTACTCTTTACTTAGCTGTGATGAACTTACCATCTTTTGTGCCACCTCCTTAGTTGCAGGGTTGGGAATTTCACCTGCTCAATTTTTTCTAGCATCAATTCACTACAAGTGACGGGGTGGACGATCAACTTGAGTTGTACTAGACTCTTCTCCAGAAGAGAGTTGCTTCTCTTGTAGTTGGCAACGGAAAGCATAACCATCGAGCCCCAAGCGATGGTCATGCACATTTTTGGCTTGTCTTTCCTTTTGGGCCTCATGAATAGCCTGATCATTTAAAATGAGGTATTACAATTTACAATTGGCAAACATATACATATATATACATTAATTGTATAAAAATATTCATACAATACATCACAATCTTTATTACCTGAAACTCTTCCAATTTCCTAGATGCAACAAATATGTCCCACACCTCAGGATCTATAAAACATATTGATCGGTTGCTTTCTTCTTTTGATTAGGATTATCTATATAATCCCTTTTGAGATAGGTCTTAAAAGCCCTCCATCGTACACCACAACATTGTAGCACTTTTTTCTTGTGATCTTTTTCATTTAGATGAAAAACACCCTATACATATAAAAGAAGCAATAATATTATTTCAAAAAGGATATGTCTTTCCAAGCAAACTAAATTAGAATCAATAAACAAAAAATATATTATATAATATCACTTCAACTCACAGATATATCTTTCTATAGGAGGTCTTTCAAGGTAATAGAAACATCATGCCAATTTTCTATATCTATTGCCACCTTACTGCGTGCAGTCTCCCCTACGTAATGCTTGAAAGCACTAGCATGTTCCCCAATAGGTGCTCCTGTGACATCAAACTGTATTGGCAATTTCTCACCTTTGGCCCTGAGCTCCTACAGCCTACGCATCAGTGTGGGACCTCTACACATCTTAGCATCACCACTACCATCCTCATGGTGTTCATGCTCAGAATGTTCATCTTCACTTGCCATTTTAGAACAACCTGCAAGTATACATGATAAAAGAAACATAAGTGATAATAAAAGAACAAGTGGTGCTATGATGTATATTTAAAAGATTACGTACTTGAATGATAATAAAATGTATAATTCAAAGAATACGTGCCTCTAGTATTGGTTGATTAGTTAGTCAAGTAAAATTCCTTCAGCATGGTCTTGATGTTTATAGTATTCATCGGTGTTAACTTCAACATTTACACTTGGCAAACCAACTGAGAATGGGTTGGAATCATCATACTTTTTGTAGTATTCTTCTTCATTTATAGGATCTACAGTAAATTGTTTTTTCCATGAAGAACGACAGACCAATTTTTATTTGTCGAGTCATTAATATAGAATACTTGTTTTGCTTGGTCTACCATGATGAATGGCTCATCTTTCTCACCAATCTTTTCAAAATTCACCAATCTGAAACCCAACTCATCCACTAAAACTCCTTTGTTGTTATCAACCCAATTACACCTAAAGATAGGAACTCTGAAATTTATATAGTCCAATTCCCATATGTCCTCAATGATGTCGTAATACGACATCTCAACTTCACGTGGTCTTTTATCTTTGGCACTAGCAAAATACAACGAACAAGCTTGAACAGTGACCCCACTATTTTAGACTACACTACTTTGATCTTGACGCTTTGTGTAGTATGAAAATCCATTTATGTCGTATCCTTCATATGACATGACATCCATTTTTGGCTTAAAGGTGAACCATTTTATGTTCTCATCAACATTATTCGGTAATGATAGTTGATTAAAGACTTTCTCTTCAAACCACCTAATAAATGTTCAATTATGCTCTCTTGCAAGCCACATTGAACTGGATCGCAGATGATTTCTCTTGATAAGATTATTGTGTTCTATGATGTAGCTACTAACTTCATTGAAGTTGTGTAAAATATACAAATGTGCTTGTTCCCAAACCTCACGACTAATTCCTTTCACTCATGCTCCCAGAGTTCCTTTGCCACAATAAGATTCAGTGTGATGGGAATTTTTTAGATCGCTAGAAGTTTCATTGCAATTCAAAAAATCATTGCAAAAGTCCATCACCTCCCTGGACACATAACCCTCAATAATACTCCCTTCAGGACGATAATGATTTTGAACATCACCTTTAAAAACACTCATGTAGCGTTCAAATAGATACATCCAGTGTAAGAAAATTAGACCCAACATCTTCACCTCCCTTGTTATATGTACTACAAGATGAACCATGATATCAAAAAATGAAGGAGGAAAGTACATTTCAAGCTGACACACGGTAACAATTACAACTTTTTATAATTTATCGAGAGTATCAGGATGTATCACTTAGTTGCATATTTCATTGAAGAAGAAACATAGTCTTGTGATTGCAAACCTTATATGCTTCGGCAATATAGATCGAATAGCCACAGGTAAAATTTGTTGCATTAAGGTGTGATAATCATGGGATTTGAGACCTATCAACTTCAGATCCTTCATTGATACCAATCTACGAATATTAGAAGAGTATCTTTGTGGAACCTTAATATTATACAAGCACTCATAGAAAGTCTTTTTCTCCTGCTTTGACAAAGTGTAACAAGCTGGTGGTAAATATGTGCGGCAACCCCTGATCTCCATTGATAATTCTTTTCTTATACCCATTAATTCTAAATCTTTTCTAGATTTGATGTCATCTTTAGTCTTTCCTGGTATATTCAATAGCGTACCAATGATGCTATCACAAACTTTTTTTCAACATGCATGACATCAATACAGTGTCTAATTGCCAAAAATCTCCAATAAGGAAGATCCCAAAATATTGACCTCTTCTTGTATAGAGATTTGTCACATGCAAGAGTATGACTACTTAAACTCTTTCCAAATTCATTAATAATATCTTTCACCCTATCATATATAAGATTTCCTGGTATAGGTTTAGGAGCACTTCGTTCCTCAGTTGATCCATTAAAGGTTTTTCGTAGCCTTCGATAAGGATGTACTGGTGGGAGAAATCTCCGATGACCAAGATATACGATTTTACCACCATGTTTCAGTCGAATTGAATCAGTATTTTCCTCACAAATAGGACATGTTTTGTATCCTTTTATGCTATATCCAGACAAATTTCCATAAGTTGGAAAGTCATTAATCATGCAAAACAACATAGAACGCAAAGTAAAGATCTCTTCACGTGAAGCATCATATGTCATAACACCTTCTTCCCATAGTTTCATTAGGTCATCAATTAGAGGTTGAAGGTAAACATCAATGTCATTTCCAGGTTGCTTGGGCCCTGATATCAATATTGACAACATGACATACTTATTTTTCATACACAACCAAGGAGGAAGATTGTATATAACAATCATAATAGACCAAGTGCTATGTTGGCTGCTTAATGTACCATAGGGATTCATTCCATCTGTACAGAGTCCAAGTCTTAAGTTCCTTGTTTCTTTACCAAATTGAGGGTATAATAAATCAATTTTCTTCCATTGTGGTGAATCAGATGCATGTCATAGGATGACATCATCATTGGCCTTTAACTCCCCATGCCAAGACAAATTTTGTGCATCTTCTGTATTAGCAAATAAGCATTGAAATTGTGATATTATTGGTACCACATCACCTTGGCAGGAGAGCCATTTTTATCCTTAGCTGAATTTGTGGTATTGTACCTTGACGCACCACATTTTGGACAATTTATCAAATTACTATAGTCCTTTTAAAATAACACACAATCATTTGGACATGCGTGAATCTTTTTGGCCTCCATTCCCATTGGGCACATTATTTTCTTTGCTTGATATGTTGAAATTAGAAGCTTGTTGCCTTCAGGAAGAATTTCCTTTAACAAAGATAACAGTGAAGTGAAACTCTTATCGCTCCACCAGTTTTGAGCTTTAAGAGTATATAATCATATCACAGCACTCAACCGCGTGAACTTAGTACAACCCTTATATAATGGTTTTTCAACATCATGGACAATGTTTGCAAATAAAGAAGGTGGATTAATGACATTGTCCTGACAACTACGTAGCATCTCATCAACCATATCATCCTGAATCGGGTCATCCTGAATCGGTTCATCATTTACATTATCATCATTATCTATATCTTCTATGCCACAACTATTAGTATTGACATTTTCTGATCCATAATTAAACTTCTCTCCATGCCAATACCATTCATTATAACCTTGTATGATCCCATTGCATATGACATGATTCTTAATTTCTTCAACAGTATCAACTTTTAAATTGTTACCACAATTTCTACATGGACAATAGAACCTATATGTAGGTAGTTTCCTATGTTCCTCAGCAAATCTGATAAATTCATCAAAACCTTTGGCAAACTCTGGACTACAACGGTTCTTGATAGACATCCAACTTCGATCCATTTTCTAGATCACATTAAAATTAATTATAAAACTAAGCATTTAATATTGATACTATAAGTTGTAAGTTTTTATTGATAGGAAGTTAATTACTTTTATACTAAAGTGTACCACCTATCCCATTTTTGAATATATAATCTCACTAGTAACTATATAATGTATGTTTAGTTTTGAAGAAAATTTCAGCAGTATTTCCCCTAAGTTTTCCAAGTACACCGATGTAAATGGCAAATAACCACTCACATATGTACCCAGAGAACAAATGAGGAAATCCTACTAAAATTTTCGTCAAAACTAAACATACATTATACAGTTACATCCTAAGTGAGATTAAATATCCAAAAACAGTCCCAGACCAGGGACTATCCAAAGTTTACTCCTAATGAGTACATTCTGAACGGGTTTCTAAGTTAATATATAAATGTATTATTTTCATATTTATATATTAAGTTAAACGTCATGCATCGATGATCTCATCTATAAACCCTAAAGTGTCAATCTGGGAGTACACATGTCTAATCTCATATTAATTTCTAGAATTTATACAATGATTACATATGTGACTGATAATAAAATATAGTTATGAAAAAATACATGTTTTTATTATTGGTTGGGTTACTAGTCATATAAAATGGAAAAATAATGTAACTGACCTGAGCCGCCGAGATGAAAATGAGAGAAGACTGTGGGTAGTGGAAGGCGTGCAGGTGCCAAAGAACAAGAGAATGATCACCGAGCGCCAGAGCTTCTACAAGCAAAAGGATGATTGTCGTGAATAATATGGGCAAACCAAGAGTACTTTCATAGATAAACATGCATTATATGTACTGAATTAAAGAATCAATTAGGTGTTCTTGACAAATATAAACCATTTATTTCTATATACACACCCGACTCCCACCTTACCATAACACCTCTGACTGACTATTTACTGGTGATCCTCTGTTCTGCCAGTTTGGGTCATAAAACTAACAATCAATCATGTATACAGCCACGTTGTTTAGTATGAGAGGATGAGATAATAGGGTTGGATTAGTATAATTTTTAGTCATGCGTTGTTTAACAATTTAATAGGTCATGTATTTAATGATGATATTTGATTCCATCTACCTTTTAACAGAAGGCAATGTAGTGGCACTGGTATGCTTTAATTTGATTCCATCACCTACCTTTAAGCACAGAATATGAGGGGAATTTCCATCATCTTCCTTATTTTGAATATGAGAAAGGGGTGGAGTTGATAGGATTGGGTTAGTTCTAATTTTAGTCGATGGCACTGGCATGCTAATCATTAGATGATGATTGAATCAATAACAAAGTAAAGTTTGCGGTGGGTTTACTCTAATATATAAATGTAAAGAACAGTTCATATGAATTCTAAAGATGAAAGAAACAACATAAATAACATGCCTGATATAATAATATATAGCACACATGATCCACTTTGATGTCTCAGCTGAACTCCACCAAAGACAAGCCAGCTACACCCATAAAAAAAATGCATTCTCCACATCATAATGAATTGTGGTACCGGTTTGTTATTATTAGAGGACTCCCAAGAAAGCTAATACCAACATCACCGACGCAAATAGAAACTGTTGCGAGTTCAGAGATACTATGGTGTGCGGTGTGGGGAAGAGGAGGGGGAGTCCTGAATGAACCCTGTTTTGACTCGGTCCAACTCCCAAACAAAAACAACACACACATGCAGCAGGGGCGCCTTTGCGGCGAGGACCTCTACGCCGGTGTCTCCGCTGATCGTGATCGTGGCCATGGTGGCGGTGGGCATAGATAGAACTATATAAATGGAAAGTCTTACCTCTGCGACTGTGGCGATGGCGGCGACAGAGACTTCAAGATCCTCTTTAATTTGGGGGCAGTACGTAGCGGCGGCCACTTTGAGATCCACTTTGGTGGCGACACCTTCGAGCTCCACTTTGGCGCCGACCACTTCAAGCTCCACTTCGAGCTCCTCTTCTCTCAGACATGACGATAATGGCAACTGCGCAATGACACGGCCACGGAAATGGCGGCGACGACACGACGCAACGGTAGTGGCTCCTCTTCTTTCGACGCTCACGAATAGAGTGATGAGTACTATGCTCACGTGCCCTCATGCCTTAGGAGATAGTCGAGCCCGACATGTAGGGTCGGTTAAAAGGAGAAACCCGACCCAAGAGATAAGCAGTGCCCGAAAAAACACCTATAAGGTCGGGTAAATAAAAAAACCGACCCTAGAGGTCAGTTTCTACAAGGTCGAGTATTTATAAAAAACCGACCCTAGAGGTCAGTACTCGCCCAAAACCCGAACAAACACCTATAAGGTCGGGTAATTAAAAAAACCGACCCTAGAGGTCAGTATCTACAAGGTCGGTTATTTATAAAAATCTGACCCTATAGGTCAGTAGTCACCAAACCGATTGCAAAGTCGGTTCTCTGGGGAAAATTGACCCAACAAGGCTCGCAAAATTGAACCTACTAGGTCGGTTGTATGCAAAAAACCGACCCAATAGAGGTAAGCAGTGCCCGAATTTTTGTGTACACTACTAGGTCGGTTATTTGGCCAAAACCGACCCTATAGCTCGACATGTTATGAAGGCGCAAAGGCAAAATGGAGCCAATCTCGCCACGGGAAACGTGTTGGGTCGGATTTCTGATAAAACCGATGCTATGTTTATGTGTTAGTGAAATTTTGATTTCGTGGGTCTTTTGCAGCGTCGGTTAGCTTTAGTATAACCGACCTTGTACCTCAACTGGTACTCAGATTTTTTCCTAATGACTTGTTGCTTCGGTTTTAGCTTATTAGGTCAGTTTTTCTAATATAAGTGATGCTTTCGGAAGTGACGTTATTGACCAAAAATGTAGTAGTGCATCTTTGACGCGTACCCCTGATTGCCCCCTGGGGATGATGTAGCTCACCTAACTTCTTGGAACAAAATTGTTGACTTCATCAACTTTTGTGGTAATATATGTCTATCTTTCCTGGATGACTCCACAACCAATACCTTCCTCCTAGACATACTTACCCACAACAAATGGCCGGACCGGAGATGCGTGCATGATACTCTTAGGGTGGCCCCAACAAAATAGAGTCTACTGTGTACTTTTCATTGAAGGATCCTACCTACTACCATGATCATATCCTAATGGAACATTTGTTGTGTTTCATCCCTAAATAGACGTCACATCATCAAAAATATCATATACCAACAACACATCAATCTTATCACCATCCAAGAAACTAAAACCACTTTGACAACCTTTCATCTTAGGAATCTAGGTGACCGACATATCAACAAATGGATGCAGATACCGACACTAGGCTTTAGTGGTGGCATCATCGTGGGTTAGAATGACAGACTCTTCTAGGTTACTAACACTATCCTGAAGATCCACAACATCACTTTAGAATTACAAGATAACAACACAAATTCTTCATGGGTGTGTATGGACCCCTGGGGCCCATTAAAGAACCTTTTTGTCAGAATTAGAAGAACTTGCATATCATCTTATACCAACCCCATGGATCTTAGGACGAAATTTTAACATGATAAAAACCAAAATGAACATTATCACGATAATATCTTCAACATTCCCCCACTACCTTGACACTCCACTCTCTTTCACGAGTTCATCTCTATGCACAACCTAAGAGACATGCACACTTGCATTGGCTCCTAGACTGGCATAGAGGTCAACACAAAGATAGATTGGATAGATTCATTTGCAAAAACCTCTAGGTTGAGAATCACCCCTTAGCCTATGCTTTATGGCCACATCCATCCTATTGGACCACCTTCCCATTCTTTTACATCTACAACATCAATCTTGGGGATTGAAACCATTCCGTTTTGAACGTTTTTTTCACTACACCAGAACTTCATCCCCATGGTCACAAGCATTTGGAACTCATACCCCTCCAACATCAACATGGGTTATACCATACATCAAAAACTCAAACTTCTAATACCAGCCCTCAAGCTATGGAACAAAAAAATTTGGATCAATCCTCGACACTATCATAAGGAAGGAACAACTTATGCTGAGCATCTTAAACAACTCCACACAGGTGGTTGACCCACAACCTCTCAAAGATGACATTCAATAGATGAAATCCAAGGAAGATATTACATGGAAGCAACAGGAAAAAATTCGATGGCTTAGAGAAGGTGATAAAAACACGAAGTTTTTCTACACCTTCTGTAACAGCAAATACAGTCACCAGATTATCACTAGCCTAGATGAGCTAGACTCCATCACTCATTCCAAGTGGGCCATCATCACACACATAGTTAATTATTACTTAGCACTTTACAACAATGGTCACATCATGACTAGCTCTATGGATATTCTATGGGACCAAATCTTCCATAGGAAAATCCCATCCAACAACAACATCCTTGATCCATTCACACACACTAAGATCCATGAAGCTGTGAGAAGTCTTGGTGACAAATCACTTGGCCCGTATGGTATTGACATGTCCTTCTATCGAACTGCATGGGACATCATCAAACACAATTTCTTTGACCTCTTCTCTCAGATACATCTAAATCACAACATCGACTTCCTTATCAAGAGTATCAACCACACGCACATCATGCTCATTTGCAAAACTACAAACCCATCCTCCATGAAAGACTACCACCCTATTAGTCTCATCAACTCCTCCTACAAAAATATTGTAAAACTTTTCAGCAGCCGCTTGAAACCTCTTCTACAGTCGGTTATTGACCAGTGCCAATGCGCTTTTCTTCCATATCAAAATATTCAAGATGCATACATAATTGTACAGGAAACTCTTCATTCATGCAGAACACTCAACGGTATGGTCATCGTGCTTAAGATTGATTTTAAAAAAGCTTTCGATAATGTTCGTTGGGATTTCCTCATGCAATGCATGCATGGCTTAGATTTCCCAGACCAATGGATTGCATGGATTTGCTCCTACATCAACACTTGTGCTTTCTCCACCCTTATCAATGGCTCTGCCTTTGTGTTCTTCAAAAACTCTAATGAACTGAGGCAAGAGGATCTACTATCCCCTTACCTCTTCATCATAGTCACCTTTGTTCTCAACTCTCTTATCCTCTTAGCCTCCTCTAACC
This sequence comes from Alisma plantago-aquatica, assembly GCA_963693085.1. Classification (NCBI taxonomy): domain Eukaryota; kingdom Viridiplantae; phylum Streptophyta; class Magnoliopsida; order Alismatales; family Alismataceae; genus Alisma; species Alisma plantago-aquatica. The sequence continues at coordinate 28,851,656 of OY856410.1, forward strand.
ACATCCTCAACAAACCCAAGGTCTGCATGCATAACATCATTCAATATGTTGATGACAAAATCATTTTCATCAAACATGTGGACTCTGAGGTTATCAACATAGTAAGGATCCTGGCTATTTTCTCACAAATTTCTGGCCTCAAAATAAATTTCAACAAATCCACCATCATAGTATCATTGATCATTGATACAGACATGAGAAAATTCACTTATATGCTTGGATGTAAAAATGAGAACTTCACTATTACATACTTAAGATTTCCTCTTTCACTATTTTGCATCTCAAACTCTGCTTGGGTCACAGTCATCTATAAGTACAAACAACGTGTTTGCTCTTGGCAAAATAATTTTCTCTCCATAGTTGGAAGACTCACATTACTCAACTCCTCCCTCACACGCATCATCATTTACTACGTAGCCTACATCCCCTTACCGACAATGGTCCTCCATGAGATCAGCAATATTCATCGCACCTTCTTATGGGAACACCACGGAAAAAATGCACATTGTTAACTGGGATACGATCAGCAGCTCTTAGGAAGAGGGTGGATGGGGAATCATAAACCTCAAACTCCAAGACATGTGCCACATCCATAAGATCATTTTTTGCATATTCCAGAGAAAAGATAAACTCTAAACCAGCATGGTAGTAGATAAGTATCTAAAGCATCAATTACCATGGTCATTCAAAGCCTACCGCTCAACATCACCTTTGTGGAAACATTTGGCCCACACCCTTCACATTGTATCTAATACCATACATGTACCACCACACCATAGGGCCAAATTTAAAATTCTGGACAAACCCATGGTGGCATGGAGTTAGACCCATCAATCTCTATCATCAAATACAATAACAGTCAGGCTCAACAGAAACTTGACATGCACAGAAACAACATCTTGAAAATGGTCTTGTCCAATTGGACCAGACCCACATTATATCAAGACATCTTGACACACCTAGAGAGAAACATATCCAACCATGTTACCTGGATATGGGGTAATACATACACTACAGGACAGACTTCCAGGTTCTTCTCTTTCAGAGGATGTATTATGGATTACAACATTATATGGCGCACTCATTGCCCACCTAGGGTCCAAATCTCCATATGGATAATCAGTCATGATAAAAACCCTATCGACCTTACCATGAGAACCAGACTCATCCATAGTCCATCAAGATGCACACTTTTCCTTAACCATGAGGAATCCAACCAACAACTCTTCTTCAGATGTCATCTGGCCAGACAAGTTTGGACGCACTACACTACTACCACTGCTACCCTGGCAATCCCCTCCTCAACATCTTCTACAGACTCGACAACATTGGAAGTTATCATGACAGTTACACTACACACTCTACGTTGATTCCTGAAATCATATGGACTTTATGGATCATTTGTAACAAAATCATATTTGACAACCACAATTATTCTCTACCATTATTATTCAACAGGTAGACACCCACTATTAGGATTTCTCTCTTTGCAGGTTGCATCAAAGGAAGGCAACACAAGGAGCTCTATACCCTCAGTATTAATCCAAATGAGGCTGACATCGAGAAGGACCACACCATCAATCACATTTCGAAGGTGGTGGTGAAAATCATACGCACGACATGTTTTGCACAACTGTAGTCGGTAACCTGATAATCATGGGGATTGTTTTATGAGTACCCCACCCATTTTGCTAATGCAGCTTAAACTTTTAACTCCTACCATGTAGTAGGATGGAATCGTGTATGAGTCTTTGTCTAATGGGTCGAACACCTCTGGAGTCTTAATCCTCTTTCCTGTGCTGACATGTACCATCTTATGGTTTTATTTTGATGTACTCAATCTTCAAACTCATTGTGGTCTGTGATGATGCTTCCTTTATAATATTATGGATTGTTATATAAAAAATGATTTAATTTAGCCCCTTCTAAAGATTTTGTTCCAAAGTATAATATTCATCTCCTCCAACCTACGTGTACTCAAGTTTTCTCCACAAACAAAAATCCTAACTTTGTATTGATCATAGGATAACATCTTGGTTCTAGAAGACTTGGAATGGAACACCCACAATTGCATGCTACTAAAAGATGTATTATATGTAGGGTCCTCTCTTAGACAAGATGTATCACATGCTTGTATTGAAGGAAAGGTGATTTTTTATCAAGGAGAACATTTAGAGTTACATAGCTATCAGTAAGTCTTGGCCAGCTCCATCTCACCCGGATGTCTTTTATCATCGTGTTGAGTGTGATATCAGGTACAACAATACTTGTCAAGATTTACTTAAGCTTTGTTTGGGTTATTATAATCTATCTTATCCCACAATTTTGCATGAGTTTTATGTGAACATATCAGATATTTGAGGAGACGACAATCAGTTTCTCCATAGTCTATGGTTTGTGGATATGTTGTGGAATTCAATGAGATGTATCTCACTTAGTTTCTTAACATGAGTGATAACACTCGAATTCAAGTGTTAATTCTAAGTAGTTATCTATATTTTCGTGCCTTTACTAACCTTGATACGACTATTTGAAGATATAGTTGCTCAACTAGCCAATATTGGGACTTACATGCACAAAACTTGACATACATCGCTTCCTCGAATATCAGTTCAAGCTTAATGCATACACACCAGTGCAACATAGGAGCTTAATACAAAATGGATTTTTACTAAGCCCAAGAGGACAAAATAGTCATTTCGGAGCCCAAACCTTGGGAATGTTGACTATCAATCTTATTCATAGGCATGTCATCAGTACACACTCAACCCTTGTCCACCAAAGTGTCATCGATCAACAACTGATGAAAGTCTTGACTCCATCAACCTAAGAAAACCATTGGTCATCCATTCAACTGATGAACAAATGGATAACTACCAATGAAGTCCTTGAGGACATCAACTGATGAAGGTACCACTTCGTCAATGGATGGCACTTTGCGTTGTTAATCAACAAAACCATCGGTCTACCTAACCATAGTGGACCAGACCCTCTTCCACTGATGAAGTGACTGGAATCATACACATATAAAACTATTTGGCCAACAATCAATAGAGTTAAACGATCCATCTATAGATAGAATGCTATAAACTAACCTCTAATGTAAGATAACCATATTCACATACTAACAAAGAAGTAGTGTCACCTATTGATGATATGAAAGAGTTCATCTACTAATGAAGTCAGGGGTCTGTAAACTGATGAAGTGTCAACCAGTGTGGTCAACTGAAAAAGATACATCCAACAATAATGAGGTTGTAGACCCATCAACTGATGGAATAGTTGGCCCAACTCAACAGTCACTTAGCCCTACCCGATTGCGCTACTATAAGTACACCTCTATGGCCACCATGCCAAGGGTTCCAATTTATGGAATACTCCCATGGGGTTCCATTTTCATCAGTTGAGATCATCCTCAAGGAGTTCCATTAGTCATGGTTCCTGGGTCTTTCCGATTAGATCGACCGTTTGAGAGAGCTAGGAGCTTGTACCTAGGTTGTGCCACCACCTTTATTTCATCTTGATGACCTCCTTCCACCTTTTAATAACATGAAAATTTCTATAGACCATCATACATCTTCTCCTTCCTCCATCAAGATCCACCATATCCATCCATTTGCATTGCTGTTTGGGGTGGGTTTGGGGAAGAATGAGGCAAAGAATGCAGATGATCAAGGATAATTATGCAAGGGACAAGGAAAGGCCCAACACATGATTAAGGAGTGAGATCCACCTCTCCTCTACGGGATATACTCATCCTATTCTTATTTTCTTGTATTATTATTCTTTGTTCTTGTACAAACTATGTGTTTTCATCTTTTGTCAACTATGCTTGTCCATTGCTAGTTCAGCTCCTTCTACGTTATGTAACCCATTTTGAGCATGTTTATGTACTTTGATTCTAAGCAAGTATTATTATTCTGATATTACATGCTATTATTTTACCTCCTCTTTGGTTATGATTGTTGGATTGGTTGATCTCTTTCCTACATGAACTTCCATTTTTATTAAACTTGAAATATTAGTGGTAAAAGTTTAGATAGAGAAGGTAGTTTTGACTGAAAACCAAGAGGACAAGGTCTAATGGAGGATATGCAAGAACCCTGAGATTAGAGAAGTCTAACCTTACACTATGAAATTGACCCTAGTTCACCCAACCTAGCTCGGTCCAGTTGCTTGGTAGATCTTTACCACTCCTCATGACACTAGATACTTTGGACCCAAGAGATAACACATGACAATTAGGGGTTTCCTTCCATGATCCTCGAGAGAGGTATTACACTGTTGATGGTATTTTAGTCACACTCTGTGAGAGTGAGTAAGATGACCCCTACATGAGTAGCTATTATTGTATTGCTAGGTTAAATTGCAAGTTGTTAGCTAGGGTGTTTGAGGATTGTCTATGCCTGAGAATGAGGTGCATAAACATTTTGATTCATGGTTGCATGGATTGAAACTCCTTCTCTCATTTATTAGGATTTAACGAAATAGGATTTGCTTTTTTTTGCCTAGTTTTAGTTTTAAACATGCTTATCACCTATCCATTTAGCTTAGTTAAGTAAGAGCATAATGTTAGGTGACTAAAAGTCCCCACATCCATGTGTTCATCCCTATCTTGCTTCTTTGACCCCATACATCATGGAAGGCATCCCATGGGTTTAGGTTATATATTTAAAGTCCAATCCTTAAGGGTTTGAGTTCATACTGAACACAATCTCGAGGGTGACCAGTGAGAGGTATAGAATTAATATCCCATATGAATAGTTTGTTTCTTGGTCGGATACTAATGTCTCAGACACCATCTTGCAGTCGATAACCACCATGGAAAAAATTATGAGATAATTGATATATGTACTACAAGAAGGAATCTCATACAACCAATAATAACACCTTGGTCTCGTCCAGGATCAAGCCCGGTGTATGACTAATTGCTCTTATTATCATCTACAAACTCTACCCTAGGGAAAACCACACCAATATTTTAGAGACTATACTACATATGGTTTTATGTATTCTAGGGAGGTGCAATGTAGATGACCATCATATGTTTATGCGTCAGATGTTGAATTTTTTTAGAGGTCCCCTTTCCACCACTCTAATTTATGGGTGTCTTGACACATTACTTCCAAAGACACTAAAGGGACTTAGATAACTCCACTTCCCACAAAGGACAACTTGACAACACACAGTCGTTGATAGAGAGGGGACTCAGCTATCTAAAAAATGTAAGGGTTTTTGCCAGCCTCTCATATAATATGTAGCAGTTATGCCACAAACAATTGTTAACAAAGAAGGAGAGTTGTCAGTTGAGAAAAGCCCTAAAGGTTACTAGGTTAGTGAAAACATCACCAAAGTCCCATACCACTACTCAAAGATCATGTAAGGTGTTAATATATGTAGATACTTCCTCACCATAACCAAAAATCACCTCATATAGTAAAGGGGAAGCTTGTGATGATGTCTCAATTCTTAGGAAGATTTCTACCCAAGCACTAGGTTTTTCATCTAAGAAGGATGTTGCTACATCTTTAGTGAAGCACAATTATACACCTACTACATGATTAGAAGATAGAGTCTTTCCAAAGCTATATTATGTTGAAACTATTACCAAGTTAGAGGCCCCATGATATTTTTGTAAGTATGACCCAATCATATATGCAAAAAGGAGAAATGGAACCATAGGAATCAATAACTACCCAGGATCCTTCGCTAGAAAAACACTCAAGAAGAGGAGACTCAAAAACTTAAGAAGGGTCTTGCGTCTCCATCCCCATATTATATCTTTACTACTAGGTTATGTAATTCTAATCATTTTCCTAACTCCTACTCCTACGTTGATCTAATATTTCTAGCCTTGTAGGATAACATGAATCACCACACCTACTAGATAGGAATAATGCACTAGGTACCTACTGACTTTGCAAGATATATGAATCAATTTCACGATGTCTTCCTTGAATATGTGTACTAGTTTCTCATAGCATGTGGCATACAACCTCGGGTCAATTTTGTTTGTTCTTGCATTCTGTCATCTATGGACCATTGAACATAATTTTCCTCTCACTAGAATGAGCCTTGTATAGCTTCACTAGATCAACACCTACAAGAGCATATCTATGAGAAAATTAGAGTGTTTCCCAAAGACTCAAATACAAGATCAAGGACAAGAAACATGTCATTGGTTTCTTGGTGGACATAGAATTAGAGGTAGACAGATTGGGCATGGTCATCACCTTGCTTGGGAAGGGAACTATGAAAAAGGAACTTTAAGAATACATACATATGGAGATAGGTCATTTAGATAGGTCAATTCCAATAGCAGTTAATCCTGCAAACTACTGGGAGGCTAACTACATAGGTAGGGGAGGGCATGTTGGCATGCTTGATTTTCTCAATTAAGGGGGTCTGCTAGCTGCTTGAAGGAATGTTGTAGATGATTCTAAGGTCTTTGACCACCTGTTCCATTTCAATATTTGCCAATGCAACCAAGACATCCTAGACTTGTAAACCAGAGAATCCATGCCTCAGTCTTTTGTTACCATCAATCCTCAAACTTACATGTTCATCCCAATTCCCTAGCTTTAACGCCCCCTCAGTCAAGTCAACCAAAAGATTTGGTTAAGCACATGTCACCAAGGAAATAGGGAATTATGAATAGCTGTAACTTTTGTTGATTATAAAATTCATTTTTTTCTTTGACTTCAAAAAGGGGGAGACCCATGATAGATTTATCACATTCTATGCTTTATGATATATAATTTCACAAACATTTTACTTATACAGGATGTAATATATATAATTGCTTGTTGTAGACTCCTATATCATCTGATGTGTGCTTTTATGAAACTGTGACTAGTATATCTTCTAGTCTTAGTATTCATATGAAAGCACTACACACATCTAGAGGGGTCTATCTCATGCAAGGAGATCCCACTCAATTTTGATGGAGTTTCTCTAACGATTTGTGTATGTTATAACTTATTGTTTTGAAATCCAAAACGGGGAGATTTTTGGCCTAGGTAACACCAAGGCTTAATCAACCCCTTTAATTATTTTTGAGTCAAAATCAACTTGCTATGACTAACTATCATACCTTTATTTTGCATTAAAGTGTGACCACATGCATAATGCATATATTTTGAGACAAGATCCGATTGAATGTTTTTGTACATGTTGGTTGTACTCGATGTTATCCATCTTTTGTATATTTTCATCATTTTCTCTTACATGTTTTTTTTCTATGAATACTAGAATTTTTAACATGATCTTCATAGCTTCTTGCTCTTCCCTAGAGATGATTGTGATTTTGTCTGAATAAGATTTCACATATAACAATGTGTTTTATAAAAGATCTCTTCTCTAATCATGTACCAAATTCAAAAAGTCTTTCTATGAAAATCATGATATCTTCCATATCTATGCAAGCTTTGTAGAGCGGCATCACAGTCTTTCTAAAGAAAATATCTTCATTGAGTTCTTGGACGATCTTTGTCTCATGTGACTTTCTAAATCTTTCAAAAATGCATGCATGTTAGAACATGATATTGTTTCAAGCAACAACAAATAGTGTGCATCATGTACTATCTCATTCTATTTTGTTTATATTTGACCACATCTCTTGCCATAATATGGAATATAACTAGTCGTTGCAAAAAAAAATCTTTCTATAACAAGACTGGTCTCAATCAATCTATCCTTTCCAACCATTAAAACTATATTTTCAAAATGTATATATATATAAAAAGAGACTCCGATCAACAATGCACACACATAGAAAAAATATGAGAGATTTTCACACTACCAATGATAATGTTAAGATCATCACCATACCCAAGCGTAGATACACCCCCAACACATATCTTATCATCCTGTTCCTCAAGGTTTGTCAAGCTATACAACAAAGGAAGAACATGTTCATTAGACACAAAAACACTCTACTCAACTAGGTCTCCAAAATTTGCATTTAGAATATTACTCTACAATCAGAGACAAGAAAATTTCATTTTTGTTTCTTTGAATGTTGCATTTCTTCTGGATTGTGGTTGTGGTTTAGTTGAAAATTGAAATAACTAGAATAGATTGATAGTGCATCAACATGCCACACTTTCATGATCTAGTCACTTTGGTATATATATGGCTTTGAGCATAGATAAACAAATGCTGCTAGAGACATTCCACTTGCTACAGAGTCTCATACCCACCTAGATTAATCCAGAGAAGCTAAGGCATGAGTTGCACCTCTAATAGCAGGTATGAAATAAACCCCATTTTCTTCAGGCTTGTTCTAACAGCATTTTCTATGTGAAATAGATGTATGTATAGGTCCAAGGATTTGAGTGGAAAGACCCACTTCAGAGAAAGTTCTTGGAGTATTTTACTCCATGGCAATGTCTTCTAGTTGTAAGAAAGGTGTGAGAGTGAGCCAAGGTGGAGGTCCATTTGTTGGTTGAGTTGTAATCATCTTGGAACTTGAGGTTCCACTCATCAATTGTACTCACAATACAAAAATAAAGGAAGAGGTTAAACACCCTAGTAAAGAACAACCAACTAGTGGAGGTAGCATTTATATTGTATTCTCATCGCAAGTCAACTACTAAAATTTTGTATCTTCATTTATACACTTAAGTTAATTACTTTTGGTTCCATTATCACACTAATAACCTTATTTGAGTGTTCTAGCATTAAGATAGTTCAAAAACATATGCACCCCCTTGGCCATATGATCTCATAGTGGCATCTATCAACCGCTTCTCCCATTGACTCAATAAACTATGTATTTGGGCATAATTCAACCATTCAAAGGTGTTTGGAGTCTTAGAAAAATCCCACCAAAAGGTGAAACCATTTTACAAAGTTTTAGGAACAATATTGAAGAACAAAAGAATGGAAATCATACGTGGTTGACATTGAGGGTGATGCAATGTTTTGTGTCATACACAAAATGTCACAAAAGTGTCATAGTTCCCATGCCTAGGATTTGCATTTAGGTCCCAAAGTTGTAGATTGTATGACTATAATAAAAACTCATTATGCAAGTACAAATATATATTAGAAAAATTATTAAGGACAAATAAAAATATTGCAAAAAGTCTCATTCCCCATATAATTTTACCACTTGACAATTTTTAAGTATCCATAGCCCCATCAGATTCTAAAGTCAACATGTGTTTTCCATCAACATGGGAAGACTTCATGTTGCAGTCTTGGATGAGAAAATGTGAATTTATCTAGTATTGTTTATCTAAATCAACAATATAACACAACATAGATCCATCGTGTATAGAAAAAAACGTAGTATAGTAGTCTACAATTAAAGTCAATTGTGGAATACATCAATGTTAATACCTACAGGTGGCACATTTAGCTTTTTGGAGTCAAAATATAATTGGAGTGGTTGGTCAATAATAAAAGTCAAGCATGGATGAATTTAATGGTCAAACAAAAACATTAACATTTTCATTGGTAAAATTAAATTGTGAATTGCATCAACATCCCATGGTAAAGGTTTAACTACTAAAACCCAACTTATGGTAGATGAAAGTCCCCAATAAATGATCCATACTAGATCAGACCATTGAGTCAAGTAGGGACATATAGGTGATTTTGTCCTTGATACTTAGAATAATCTTCAGGCAACCTACTAGGTCTTTATTCTTTGTGATATCCTTTATTCCACATCGTCGAACAAAGAATATATTAAGAAAGAATGACTTTCTTCAAGATTATGGAATTTATACAAAAGTTACAATAGATTAGAGAATATCATCACAAAAAGTAGTCATTCAATGGAGGCCACACATTTCTCATTAGTTTTGGAAATCCACATAAGATGGACCCACCACCATTGGTGAATCAACCGTCGAATGTTTTTGCACTTTGTCATGATTTCTTTCATTCTCATTGTCCCGTGTCTGTTTACAATTACCAGGGTCAATCCACCATGGATGGTTGTTTGATTAAGTACAAAAAAGGTATGTAGGTATTGAACATCAATTCAATCTAAAGCACAAACTAAAGAAGAAGAATTAAAGGAAGATATTGATCTCACACAAGGAGGAAGATACCAACACCTCTGTGCCTCCTCTCTTTTATTGTGGACAAGGCAAAATGATAATTATACTAGTAAAAATATCATTTGAAACTCATTAAATAAATAGTAACTTTTGAGAAATATTGACATATAAAAAAATCTATGAATCAAAACAATTCAAAAAAATGTATTGGGAGGATTCTTGACTCAAAATGTCTAATTTTGGGAGAGAAAAATAAAATTTGCTCATTTAAGGAAGATAGATAACTATTTTTAGATGATTCACCCTTTGCAAATAATTCAATTCACTTAATAAAGCGTCTTTTCAAGAAAATCACCACAAGAATCACAACATTTTACTTCACTAATATGTCATTCTTCATTGAATGACGTTCAAATTTATAATTTTGGAAATTTTACCAATCTTTCTCATCAAGATCATTCTCAAGAAAAATCACATGATTGAGGAACTCATACCATTTTATGTCAACTGCATGGAGGTATCATTCTTCAATCTTACCATTATATTTGACATTTTCATATAAATCACATGAGGAAACACATCCTTCATTCACGGACTTGATCTGCATTTACATAAAAGTCCATAAGGGGTGTCATATTCTTTATTTTCATTGAATTTTAGTCATAATACGTGTTTGCACTTGGTTTCCCTATGCATGAAGTAAGAGGCATTTTAGTTTGTACACATGAAATTCTAGTCTTGACGTTGATTTGGATTCAGATCTCACAAGCATGATTCCCTTGGAAGAGACGTTTTAGTTTATCCAGTCCTATTACTAGAGTCATCATTTACAAATACATAACTTGGCCAACCACATGCTTTTTTAACTTGTATATAGATCAACTCCATAGGTGTCTTAGGAACAATACTTGGATTTTCTTTTAATTTCTGTCGTGATACACATTTTTCATTTCTAATCCTTATTATGGTAAGAATATTGTTGTTGTAATGTCTTGCTATAATAGGAACATTTCTACGTATTTATTTTATCTCTAGAAGTGGCAAGAAGCATATATATTTTATTTATATCCCACAAAAAATAAAAATTTCTTTTCAATTCCTACTATGGTAGGAATATTATCTTTTCCTTCATCCATACTATAGTAGGCATAGTGTTTCTTTGTTTTAGTTGTGGCAACTTGCACCTATATTAAGTTCATCTTGTCTAGAAAACTCAAACAACTTCCAAAATCATTGTGTTTCAACTTTCCCATGTTTTCCCAATGGGATTTCTGGATGATCTTTCTAGTTCTTAGCTCATTCATTTTGAGTCCTTAGTTGTCTCTAGAGAGTCATTGATTATAATTTTGATTTTTTCTCTCTATATGAGCATGTTCATTAATCCATCAAAAAAAGCATACTCATTAGGACACTCAAGGTCAAGAATGGGTGTTTGTCTTAGCTAAAGCCCTTGGTGCCTTTGTTCCTTTGCTTCACTTTGAACATTGTCTGGAGGAGCAAACTATTAGACTTTCATTTTCATCCCTTACTTTACAGTCCATGTTTAATCAACATGTTGAGATATCCATGTTTATATATCATTACCCTCATATCCATCATGACCATATTTTAATACATTTTTGAAATCCTAAGGCCAAGTTATAGAGAGATCATAGGATAAATTTAGACTAGATTTAAGATTCAAGACCCTACAATGTCTTGGGTTACACTATCATGTTTTTTTTTATTTATCCTCTAAACCATGTACTTGTGAATTGGGAATCACACATAATATGTTTGATTTCTTAAGGGATAGAATAAAAATTGTTCAATATATCTAAGAACAATGGGATTTTCACTAGTTAACCATTTGTTAGTAAATATATCTGGCTTAGCTTTCCTTAATACATGGATTGACGAAGGATAATCGTAGTTGGATTATCCAAGATGATTCAACTCTCACCAGCTAACCCTAGGTCATAAAAAAAATCATAATTCATAGAGGCACTTATGGTTTCCGTCCACTTTTCGTTCACCCATACTAGCATGCGGTCAATAATTGTGATCTCATGGCCACTTAATAAATTCTCGATATTATGTAGTAGCAAATATACATAACCTAAGATAAAAATATGTGTTTTCTCTTCATATGATCCTTTCTTGGCATTCATCCTTATTATCTATAAGTGAGTAGGTTGAGGAGTTGTTGTGTTTAATTAAATAAGGTAGGGCAAAAGAGAACATGAAGAAAATCCTCACTATGAATTTAAAAAGGTAAAATTATAAAACCATCATTGTAACATAAAATATGGAATATATAATCATAGAATGATGTGGAATGAGGAGGTATGACAATAACTCAATATTTAGATTGGTTCAAATATGAAAGAAACTATGTCAAGCCCTAGTTGGCTTTTCCACCACTACAATATGCAAATAAACTCCATTAAAGTAAAGAAGAAAATACAATACAATAAAATGTATTTACTTTATATCTCCTTTGTGTTGGCCGTAGGAGAACACTACAACCTTGTCTCCCTTCTCGTGGATGTAGGATACCACCAACACATCTTTGTTTGTTACGATTGATGGGAGAATATTGCCTTCCCCCTTGTTGACCATAGAAGATCAGCATGAGGATAACTTCAACTAACACACAAGAAGATCAAAACTTCCTTACTGTGAATCTCTTCAGACACACAATCTCAAAGGGAAAGGGATCGGAAGAATGGTTACAATATGAAAGCACAAGGGCAATAAGTACTACTAAATCTCTCTAAATATCAATAGGCTAATGCCAGAGTAGGGAGAAGTAGTAATTTGAAGCACTATACGATTGTGAATCAAATTCACAAGACAAAGATATTCTCAAGTTTTTCTAGCTCTCAAGTTTTTCTAGAGGGTTCCTAGTCATAGTAATATATTAGAGTTAGCTAGATGGACTTTGTGAAGCAAGCATCCAGTATACAATTATTCTAGGTGATCAATTTTGATCTTTAACAACTAGTCGGGCAACAAACATAACTCGAATTCAAACTATGAGTTTGACTCAGCATAGATCTTCAATAACTAGTTGGGAAACAAGCAAACATTTTTAGTCCCACTATGAATTCGACCGACAATGCCTTCATCGAGCATCAATTCCACTGAACATGTGCAGCTAAAGAATCACATTGTCTCAATGGCTCTAAACCTCATTTGGATGAGGTTTGACCATGTCCATTGTTCAAACCCTAATTCAATCGAGTTATTGCTCAGTGAAACTTAAAGTGTGACCAGGATGTATCTAGAATTTCAATGACACGGTGGAACATTCTTGGTAGAACTAAAGTTAAACCAACCAACCTTGTAGCCAGGCTCACTGCATGCCATAAATTGGTTGGCCATTATCTTAATTTAACGAATTGAGTTGTTATTGTTTTTTTGTAATGAATGTTTGGATATGACCACTTCCCTTGAGGGAAGACTAAGGGTTTTGTTGGGTTTTTCTCAGCAATAACTATACTTTTACAAGAATGAAGTAACTAATGCATAGTTTACGTTACATAATTAATGAGAATTGGATTCTTTTATAGTATCACTTTGACTTGAGCTTGCTTCTGAGTATAACTAACTTGAAATACTTAATAGAATGTCATATCAACAAATATAGAAAATCAAGCACATGTTTACTTAATAGAAATACTAAGTCAATACATGTTATACTCTTGTTTACATTTACTCTAAAAAGTACATGATTAGCCCATGTTTTCCTCTTTCAAATCAAAGGTGAACATTCATGTAGGTGGATTTGAAAGTATTCTATTCTAGTGGAATCTGTTGGGATGCGGAAGTTTCCGCCCCATGTCCTAATTAGATTTGGACTTAATAAGAGTAGGTTTGTGTTGCCAATCCTAATAGGAATTGAATCCAAAAAGGAAAGAAGATGGCTCCCTATGTGGGGTATTAATTAATGTTTGGAATTAGATTGGGGATTGGAATAGGATTCCTAGTTGCAACCACAGGTCAGGGAGCCTATAAATAAAGGCCATTGAGATCATTCCACCCATTGGTGTGTGAACCCATTAGTTGTTGGTTTTCGGTGCTTTCTGTGATAGAAGAGTCAGAAAATAATAACAATTGGTGGTGCTCTCTTGTGGTAAGAGAGGGTTAGTGACTTTGCCTTGAAGCAAAGTAGCGGCTGACAGTCGGTGGCACATTGGTGTACTAACAGTACATCTCTCTTGTGGATAAGAGAAGGCCAATGAATTTTTCTCGAGGCAGAGTAGCGGTTGGCAGTCGGCAGTCGGCAACACAACGGTAGTGCATCGACAACGGAGGTGGGTCTGAGCAGCAAAGGCCGCACATTCGTCGGTGACACATAGGTGGTGCATCAACCACGATGGCGGATCCGAGCAGCGAAAGATGCACATCAGTTGGTGGCACACTATATGTGATGTGACAACGACAACGGTCAGTCCGATCAGCGGAGGATGTGTATTGGCTCTGTCAGATGGAGAAATTTCTTATGGCACGTCAGAGTTCTAGTTAGAGGTGCCAACTAAAATGAGTATTGTAAAAGAAAATGAGGTAGGCGACCTCGTTAGGAGCAGAATCGGTCTGGTCAGCGGTCGCAACGGCAACATGCAAGGACACAACCTTGTGTTTAGTCCCCTACAACGGCAGAGGTGTCGTGAGGATAAAAAGATAAGTGGGATATTTTATACATATTAGGTGTAACTTTCTTCTTCCAATCTTTGTTCTCATGTGGGGGGAGCTATCTGGATGTAGGGGTAATTAAATCTGGACGGTGTGAGTTGTAATGTTGATTACACAGTGCTTGTTGGCCGGTATTGCCCCGTGGTTTTCCTCTTCTCGTCTTGGGGAGAGTTTTCCCGTTAAATCTTATGCTTTCAGTTTTGCAGAACACGTCACTTTCCCACTATAATTCTTAACAAGTAGTATCAGAGCAAGGTTCAAATGATGTAGTGGGCGTAATGAGATGGCGTCTGAAGATAGGAAGGGAAATGTTGACAAGAAGCTATCACAGGATAGGTGCATGTCTGGGATGTGGGATTAAATCTGGAAGGGCAACAATATGCAGCACGATGGCTCCCAGTCAGACAAGGTCGCTCCAAAGCCTTCTTCAGGACAACATGGGTGTGAAGAAGAAGGGCATGCAATAGGTGTTCAATTGCTACATCTAGGGTGGAGGATCAAGCTTCTAAAGAAGAGTTGCACAGATAGGAGGGGTGTCATCAAAATGTTTCTAAGACTTATTATAGAAGGCCAGAAACAAGTTCATCTAGGATGGCTTGACTAATTGATCAGGGAGAGCTTATAATGTTTCATGTGCTGACATGGAGAGAGAAGCGGCGTTGGCATGATACTTCTTCTCGGTTGTCAGGGAACAAAGTGAAGTCACGGTGGGACTTCAAGAAGATGGATGAAATGACATGGTGTTGACATGTTTGAGGAGAATGGATTCATCACATGTGGTGGTGAGGTCCATAAGCTATTCTAGATGATCGTTGAAGATAAAGTCTCCCTCATGGGCCGGAGGGGGAGATTGTTGGGATACGGAAGTTTCTGGCCCATGTCCTATTGGGATTTGGACTTAATAGGAGTTGGTTTGTGATGTGAATCCTAATACGAGTTGAATCCAAAAAGGAAACAAGATGGCTCCCTATGTAAGGTATTAATTAATGTTTGAAATTGGATTAGGAATTGGAAAAAGATTCCTAGTTGCAACCACAGGTCATGGATGCCTATAAATAGAGGCCATGGAGGAGGCCATTGAGATCATCCCACCAGTTGGTGTGTGATCCCACTAGTTGGTGTGTGATCCCACCAATTGTTGGTTGTTGGTGCCTTCTGTGGTAGAAGAGCCAGAAAACAATAACAATTGGTGGTGCTCTCTTGTGGTAAGAGAGGGTCAGCGACTTTGTTTTGAAGCGATGTAGCAATTGACAGTCGGTGGCACATTGGTGCACTGACATTACATCTCTCTTGTGGATAAGAGAGGGCCAACGACTTTATCTCAAGGTAGAGTAGCGGTTGGCAGTCGGTAACATAACAGTATTGCATCGACAACGGAGACGGGTCCGAGCAGCAGAGGACGCACATCAGTCGGCGACACATAGGTGGTGCATCAACCACGACGACGGATCCAAGCAGCGGAAGACACACATCGGTTGGTGGCACACTATTGGTGACGTGACAACAGCAACGGTATGTCCGATCATCGGAGGACGTGTATTGACTCTCTCAAGCGGAGAGAGTTCTGACAGTACGTTAGAGTTCTAGTTAGAGGCACCAACTAGAACGAGTACCACAAAAGGAAAAGAAGTAGGTGATCTCGTTAGGAGCAGAGGCGGCCCGGTCAGCGATCGCAGTGGCAACAGGAAAGGACACAACCGTGTGTCTAGTCCCCTACAACGAAAGATGTGTTGTGAGGAGAAAAAGATAAGTGGGACATTTTGTACACATTGGGTGTAAGCTTCTTTCTATCTTTATTCTCGTGTGGGGGGGAGCTATTCGGATTTAGGGATAATTAAATATGGGTGGTGGGAGTTGTAATCTTGATTATATAGTTTGTTGACCGGTTTGTCCCATAGTTTTTCTCTTCTCGCCTTTGGAAGAGTTTTACACGTTAAATCTTGCGCTTTCAGTTTGCAAAACACGTCATTTTCCCACTATAATTCTTTACGGAATCCAATTTGCTGTAAGAAGGGGGTAGGTGGCAGGAAAATAAGATATCATGTTTGTGCTCCTAATGATACCGACATGTCAAATTAGTGGATGCATCGAGTTTCAATCTGGTCATTGCGACTATGGGTCTCACACGTGCATGTCAAAATTACGCAGGTTTAAGCTTTCGTTATGATTACCACACATGCCTAACACTGAGTTGCTCACACGTGCATTTCAAAATTACACAGTTAAGCTTTGTTATGATTACCACACATGGCCACATTGAGTTGCAGATAAACCCTGGTATACACATATATGATTACATAATAATTTTAATATCAAAATTTTCTACCTGCTACTATTGTAAACAAAAACAAAACCCCATGTTGGAGCTTAAGATCAGCCCAAAAGACCATTTAATAACTTATAATTATTTCAAATATTAAATTTCTACCTGATGCCTATAACTACTGTTGTAGAAAACAAAAGCAAAATAATGAAATAGATAATTAGTATGAATGCTTAGTAACTTAAAATTAATGCAAATTAGTATCGTAACTTATTACAGTTTACGATATGTGTAGTGTATCTTGTTACAAGCTAACTGTCATCATGATAGCTAACATAAGATAATATGATATGGAAACCGGATACAGTGCGCAACTAGCTGACTAGCCAGAATATTTTAAGGGCCACCTACAGATGACCGCTGGCCCACCCCTGCAATTGATTCCACGGCTCGATAAGTTACTGGATTTCAAATAAGATACTGGAGCAAAACGCAACCTCGTTGAGAAATGCACTCACCAATTGCAATCGCTACCCATAGTCTGATATATTATATCAGCAGATACACACTGGAATTGGCGGGTTTTACAATTCACGCTCCACAGCTCGTGTTGTAATCTGGTTCACGGACAGTTTGTTGTCTGCTCTCCGATCTGTAAGATTGCGCTTGGCTCCAATCATTGAGAATCCCAATAGTTATACATAGTTATATATACAGAAAATATTTGATTTTAGCTCAGGTCGCTGGTGAGAGAGAGTAACTCAACTGTCCAGCATGATGATGGGAGTATAGATTGTTTAGGAAGGGAACGGAAATTTTAATTCCACTTAACCTGGCTGATTTGGAAGTACCGCATATCTGTTGGAAAAAAAGAATGGATGAAATATGTATATATTAGCCACTCGCAGAAACTGCTTATTACGCGTAAATTACAGAGAATTCACTAAACCAAGAAATAGAAGAAAAAAAATAGAGAGGATACCTGTAAATGTCGATATAAAATAATATCCCAATTTAGTTCTATATATGAATTAATGGCATTCTGAATGACTTGATCCAAACTAAGCCGGAGTATCTAGCATTTACCCAAACCTAGTTAAATGGTCAATCAACAGATAACCCGTGCGTGGATTAATGAACCATTGTGACAGGTCTTAGCATCGACTCCTAATCCCGTTGCCTGTAAACCAGGGTCTGGGAATCACATCACGACAGCCATCTTATCCCTAAAAAAGATAAAGAAAGATGTCGTTGACAATGTCAGGTCCTCCAATTGTGTTTGAGACAGCTGGACTGTGTTGCACCTGGGTCAGGCTGCCTCATGAGTGTGAGAAAGAAGAAGTCGTTAAGTTATACAATGAATAACACACTATCCACCTCCGACATGTTCAAGGTGCATATGCTGCTAATATTGACAAATAACAGGCACCAAATTTACCTTGAATATAAATTGAGAAACTTGACAACTGTATCGAAACTTGTTATATATTGTCACCAGAGAAGAATAGACTCAAGACAGTGTGCATTGCACCATATACACATTTTCCTTATACAATTACCATTACCATTACCATTTCTTGCTTGTATAAAACGGCATCCACTACTTTTCCTTTTCATTGCAACCTTGGTTTCCTGTCCAAGTTTAAGCTGCAGACATCACCAGCTGCAGAAGCTGACTGCTCCACCATGCTGTCGAAGTGGATATCTGACGGTCCGACCTTGAGCTTGTACCCGCTCTCCAGCCAAGATTGAATGCACAGGACGGCCTGAACATAGCTATGGGGCAAAGCAAGCCTTTTTTTCATTATGGTCTCAGCCTTGCCTGTGAAAACCTCTTCTGGCTCCGCCAAGGTACCTTGGATGGCCAGGAAATCCCGTGCCATCACAGACAGTCGGGGGTACCTTGAGTAGTTGACCTTCCACCATTCCAACGGGTCATCAGTAAAGGGAACAGTAGCTTCGAGAAGGTACCTGGAAAGCTCATCCATTGATGCATTCGAACTGGCCTTCCGCCGCTTGCAGGCGATCACCTCTGCAAAGGAGATGGTGGCAGCTCCCTCTTCAGCTGCGTTCCCACTAGCGCTACAGATGTTGGTCGCTGTGGGGGAAGCCTGGGGCTGGTCCAAGTAGTAGTGATGGAGGAAGTGTGTTCTTGCATCCTCAAGGTTCTTCTGAGTGTTCAGGCATTCAGGTGCAAGCTCCTTCAAGATCCTCGGGTCAAGCATGACAGCCATATAGATTAATGGATTGTAAACCTGGTCACTGAAGCTCCAGGCTCGTTTAGACATGTCTTTGGCGGCAGCATGGAGCCAGTCACCGTAGCAGAGGGCATTCCCTTCGGTGGTGACATTTTCAGAGATGTGGTCAATGAAGAAGAGGGATAGTCCAACAGTGGGGACCTTGCAGCTGCAGAGGTTAGTTGATGTTCTGTGGAATGGCTCAAGAAACTTGTGTAGACTCTCTGCAACTGTTTTTTCTGCAGGGCTCAGAAAAAAGCATCGGTCACCAAGAAGGGCCCCATGCTTCCTTAAGACAATGTCGATAGTTACCGGTGCCTGTACATGCAGGTGATGTTTTGAGGACCAATAAGCAAAACAAGAGAGATATTATTGCTGCTTAGATGGAAGTTCATGGAGATCACACTACCTTTATTACTAGATCAAGCATAGTATAATCACCAGCCCAGCTATGGGAAGTGTCAATAGGAAATTTCCAGGAACCTTCTTTGTAAGTCATGGCAGCTTGAGTGAAATCCTCTGCCATTTGTGCAGATGCGTTTAACTTGAGAGCAAACTCCCTGATCTTAGACAATATATGCCTTGTCGGTCTCAGACCGTCCTCAACCATAGAGAGTAATAACTGAGCAGCACAAGGTATGTAACAGAACGGTGCTTTTCGTGCATCCATCTCTTCTTGTAAAGCACGACATGCATGAACTGCGGCTTGGCTGCCATCAGTAGTGCATGACAAGGTCCTCTTTTCCAGATTGAACATCTGTAAGACCTTCATTAAAACAAGGTAGATGTTGAACCCACCATATGGACTTGGGAGATGGGCTACATCAAGGAGAACTTTGTGGAGGGTCCAGTCAATGCCAATCCAATGAGCCTTGATGCTCATGTAGGAATCTTGCTCATAGGATGTCCAGAAATCAAGAGTCAGAGATACCTTGGAGTCCACAAGCTGCAGGGATTTAATGACATCATCCTGCATGCTGCGGAACACCCTGAGAGTTACTGCACTGAATTTCTCCCTGGGCCAGAGCCGTGCTGAAGGATTAAGAAACCTGAGTGAATCAAGCAGCTCGTCATCAAATGATGATGGGGAGCCAGAAACACCAATCATGCATTTTAGTAAAACCCAGTTCAGATGATCGACATCGCCCAGAGAAATCTTAATTTGCGGAAGGGATTTGTCTGTCTCTGTGGTAACAGTAGGGGAGGACCCCTGGCTTGTATTCTCTAGTTGGTCATATCCTGGGTGATGATAACTGAGATGCCTCCCAAGTTTTCCTTCATCAACAAGCTACCACTTTTAAAATGCATGCATCAAAGTGAATGAATTAAATTATATTAAAATTAAATTAAAACGAAATACATTAGGCAACAGTCTTGTAATCCTTAGTTTGGTTCTGATAGGTGGCATATGAGTATCATGTGATAAAAAGCATAGAAAGAACAAGGCAATGGAAAAATAGTAAGCTAGATCAAAAAGGTAGTTCAGATAAGTTCTCACCACAAAAACATAATCTATTTCTATTAGCTGGTAACTGCTTATAAGAACAGAATACCCATCTACTGCTTCAGAAACTCTAAGAAAGACTTCCAAATAATAAGAGCTAAAGAAAAGAGTTACCTGTCTCTGTGGCAATTGAATATCTCTGCTTGCAAAATTTACATTTCTGACTTTTCCTATCAGGAGAAGTTTCAAAGAAATTAAGATACATTGATGTCATAGGTTTTTCCATTTGCATAAAAGCTGGATTGAGCTGTGCCTTCTCTGCAGATTGCAGTTTATACTCGGAATTAATATTTGGAATCGTCAATATGTCCATTCCAGCTCTACTCATCAAATCTGTAAGAAAAACATAGTTTAGCAATGTTGCTTACAAGAAAACATATAGCTCAAGGAAAACTGGAATTTCTGCTTTCCAACTAACGGAAGAGTATCAACACAGAATTTAAGGAAAACTGGAATTTGTGTAGTAGTTAATTCAAATACATAATTAATTCCAGTCATGTTATTCCATCATTGAGATTCGAAAAGTGAGGCTAACCCAGTGATTGGGAGTAAAGTGCTTGATATTGATTTCACAGACCCTAGAAAATATGAATAACTAAGAATACCGAACTGTGCATTAATCATATTTCATGTAGAATGTAAAACTTCATCCACTTATATGCTGAATAGGTAATTAGATTCTTAATTGGACTCCAGCCTTTCATTTTTGCTTCTCCTAGTTAGAACTAGGCATGTAGTCAACATGAAAACCAAGTTGATTTTTGTTGTCTTTCCAACAATGTTTCATAATCCCACCTCACCTATGTATCCTACCCCACTAAGAAAACATCGGCAATTCCATTGCTTCCAAAACACAATTTGGCACCTCTTGCATCAGTGACTTCAACTTTAAAATAAAAAAAATCACAGATGCAAGGGTGTTGCTATGAAGCATATCCATTGCTACTATCTGTCCAGAAAAAAAGTCACCACTTTGACGATAGTGTGGTTGGAAATTTCATAGATGCAATTTCCATTATGCCACCACTAACATGCAGTCGTCACTACTGATCAGACTACAGTTTCCAAGGCGTTATGATGGCCAAAGCACTTTCATGGACACCTTGGGCAGCCAAATATTTTAGTTTGAACATGTGTTTCTCTGATTATGCCAAACTGAAAGATTATAATGTATTTTCTTTCTGACCTCTAGGTCCTTTCCACCAGCCCTAACAGCCTAAAGAGCCGCAACTAGCATCAAGCGAGGTGCAGCAGCCGTCCAGGTGCTGCTGCACATAGATCCTGCACTAACATCTGAAAGACCAAGAAAATTTACTTTTGCAATGTGGACACCATTCAAAGGCATACCTAGCGACGTGTTGCATCAAGATCCAAGTGCAGTGATAAATGTGCAACGGGTTACGATACGACGGCGACAATTGTGTTGAAGGACAAACAAGGATATCCACACTAGATGAGTAATGGTAAAGAAGCTAGTCCCACTGCATCAATCATCATTGATGGATGTAGTGAAAAATGTGCAAGCTAAACATGTTTGACGGAGGCAGATAAGACGCAAGTTCGAGACAAAAGGATTATAGTGTGATCTAGGAATATTGGCATAGTAAGCCTTATGAGAACTATAATGCACAATTGGATGAGCATTATGATCAAGGTGAGCCTTAGCAAGCCTTATGAAAACTATAATGCATAATTGGATGAGCTTTTATGGCCTTATGAGCTCTTTGGAGCATTTCTCGAGCCTTCACGGGCTTGTAGCAAATATTGGATATAGAGGACAATTAATCAAGCTAGAGCAATGTTCTATCTCTATAAAGAAATGACAAAAAGCATGTATAGTCGCACTACTAAGTCGGTACGGAACACACCCACAGAGCAAGATGGGGCAATAGCTGCAACACAGCTATCACATTGCCCAACATGCGAAGCAGCAACTGCACATGGAGTTGCTGAGAGAAAGCGGAGGGCACCAAGCTATCTAAAGGCAGGCAGTCATGCATAGAGTTCGTGTTAGCAGTCGATGGTGGTGTGAGAGATCAACATAGGAGAAATGGCTAGGAAAATTAAAAAACGGTTATTGGCTCCCTCAGCATGCATTTTTAGGGAGATCATGCTAATGGCTCTGGGCTACGGGTCTTATATACCCAGGGGTCGCGACCTTGTGTCAGAGGACTATGTCCACGACCTAGTTGATCAAGATGGCATAACTTTTTACACAGTGGCAATGCTACATGTCCATCGATATGCATTCTTCAGCAGAGACGCCGTTTTCTCTCTTTCAATAGAAGATTATGCAAGAACCCCTCCATCTGGGATTTGAACTATCGACGCGAAGAGCGGCAAATCACTCAGAAATTGAATCTCTTTGTAGAGCAAACATCTCCTGCTTCATCAGGTCCACCAACATTGTGAAGAACCTCTTTGTGTGATACTACAGAAGCTAAGTGATAAGGCGGCTTTATAGTTTATTATTGGATAATTTTGGAACTACTTCACAACTGCTAAACTGCATAGCTTTGGCCTTCTCGGAGTTAGTTTGACAGCTTGCAGAAAACATGCCAATACTCATTAGTTAAAAAAATCCGTCTCTGCTTCCAGTAAAAACATGCTACTTGTTGCATCTTGTAAAAACAAACACTTGCAAATCCAGAAGCAGAAACCCAAACACATTAGAATCCACATGTTTTGTAACAGAAATTCCATGGAATTCTCTTGGATATGGACTGAATAAGCAGCAAGTTACCTTCTGACAGGTGGATAGATCTGGAGAAAAGAAGCCCCCCTTTGTCGATAATTATCAAAAGATGGTGTCACACCATCAATTGAGCATGCCTCCTCTTGGGCGTGGAGAGATGGAGAAAGCATATAATTGGAGATGAAAAGAGAGATGGAGAAAGTGAAGGACTGGTGGTGGATTTGAATGGGAAGAGAGAAATGAGGCGTGTAGGATATACTTGAGCTTGTGAATCTGATTAAATCCACCTTTAGGAAGGCGTTTGTAGTTCGACGGTTAGGATAATTGCCTTCCACGCAATAGACCCAGGCTGGACTCCTGGCAAACACACTCGCCTTTTATGCATCTATACACAGCTGGATCACCAACTAACAGATGAAGCTACTATAAAATCAACCACCCTGCATTTATATTCAAAATTTATCCTTGTTGTATTGACTTGATACCTTAGTATAGTTATGTACAGAAAAATGAAAAGGAAATTATAACAAGGATTATACAACATCCAATAGATAGAAGCACAGGTGAGTATTCATTCTAAGCTACCTCAATTTCAAATTACAACATAGACCAAACAAGAAGTAATATACATAATCGACGCATTATCAACTTGGAAAGTGGTCACCAAATGACCAAGCTCACACATGTATTATTTATGTCATGCAAACAAAGAAAAGTGTTGTTACTGTTATATAATGCAAAAAGTAAACACAATAATTTGAATGTAACCCTGCCTGAACATAACTAGTATTACAAATTTATTGGTTGTCAATTCCCAATTGACAACAAATTAAATAGTTGATTGTTATACTAGTGTGCATGTGTAAAGCGTTCATATTCCAACGGTTGTGATAATTGCCTTCCAAGCAATAACCCATGTTCAACTCCCCGCGAATTCAAAGTTACCTTTTTCCATCCAAACACAACTAGCTTATGGATTAAAAAATATAACTATAACATATAGGACTTTCGTACAAGTTCCATAACAAACATCTTAAACAATTGACTCTTCAGCTACAAAAGTACAAATATTTAGACTGAGGGAATTACATTATTCTATCTCAGTACAGAAAACTAGACAATATAGAATGCATAAGATCACAACTACATATCATGATATACAGCTATATATAACTCATAAAAATCTCAACAGAAAATCTACTGACCTGATAGCTAAATTATTATTACAATTTTTGTTGATCTGGTCCAAAAATTGGTTGTATGGTTGAGGTAGCATTTTACATATTTCATTTATGGCATCACTTAGCCACTACCATATCAATCAATTGTTCTCTCATCTCAATTAATGAGCAAATTTGAGTCCTAAGGACAAGCAAATATTAGCACCACATTCATGAAAAACCACTTGGGTCGCACTACCCATGCAATGCACGAGTCACAGCATTATATATAAACCTAGATATATTTTATAGAGATTGCTACTATGTTGGTGGGATGATTTTATACTGGCTGCCGATGTTAGGACTGTTACAAGACCACATACAATAATATCTTCCCTTCCAAGACTAAAGTTCCATTTGAATGTCTGATGACATTCACGGGATAAAGGTGGGATTAGATCTGCACGATTGCCTGGCCAAGACATAGATAATTGGTTTGACCAGTTTTTCTTCCCAAACTGAAAGTTCTACAGAAATTCTTGTGATGTTCATGGGATGAAGATGGACTTAAATCGACACAACTGCCTGGCCAAGATATAGATCATTGGTTTGACCAGTCTTTCTTCCACCTGTATTGTGGATGTTACGGGCTCCCAATCAACCCGATTAGATGTTGTTCAAGATAGACAGGTACAACCCTGTTTGCTGATTTTCTTTTTCCTTAAAACCATGTTCCAGTTTGTATTCTATACCGAAGTTATCATGAAAGACTACATAAATACGACTACAGAAAATGCATCCTTCTATTGCCTTCCTATTCTACACAATCTGTTAGATTGTTAGTGGTCAATTCTTTTTTCATCTGATACAAGTACAGCAGTACATTCCACTTAATTTAGAGCGAAAAGTCAAACCATCAGCAAGGCGTTTGTACTCCAATGATTAGGATAATTGCCTTCAACGCAATAGACCCGGGTTCCGACTCCCTGCAAAAGCACTCTTCCTTTTTGCATTTAAACACAATCCGGATCACCAACGAACATATATAACTATTATTAAACTCATCCACCATATACATTTTATTATAACTGCAACCTTGTAGATGGTTGTGATCAACTTGTATAGAGGTCAAAAACTCACTCGATGATCAAATTTACGCTGGCATTACATATGCAACCACAGAAAAGTTACGTTAATATAATGTATAGCATGAAGTGACCATAATTTTAAGACAGTATCCTACCTATTTACTTCCTGTTGTAACTAATACAACAGATTTATTGGCTGTCAATTCTTTATTGACAACAAATGTAACAGTTGACTCTTAATATATATTTAGAATAAATAAGCCAAACCACGCACACTAGTGTGCATTCGTGCATGTCCAAAGCATTTTTAGTCCAACGGTTGGTATAAACTTCCAAGCGATCTGGATTCAACACCTGAGGGACACCGTTACCTTTTCTCCATACAAACAGAATTGGCCCATCTGTAAAGGGGCTTTACAAAAAGATAGCAAGGTACTAAAAATTCCACTACAAGTACCTTAAAGAAACGTCTTTTTAGCTAGAAAGTTTATTTAAAAAGATACTACGAGAGAGGGAAGTACATAACTGTTCCTAGGTCAGGAAAACAGAAAATAGACAATGCAAAAGAGCACAACACCAAGTTATGAAAAGCTACAAATATATCACAGTCGTCCAAATGAAAAATTTACTGTCTTGAGGTTAAAATGACAATTCAGCTTGTAATGCTGCAATCCGTTATCATACATTCTTGTCTATTGAGGTAGCCTTTACTTGATTATATTATAGCATGATCTATTCAATACTATATAAAGAGCATGTCAAGAACAAGTAAATGTTAACATCATATTCATAAAAATACACAAGGGCCGCAATGCTCTGATGCAATCATTTGTACTAAAGATGGCCCTGAGAAAAACTATAAAATATTTCTGACGTATTCTTAAGCTGTTATGTGTGTGTGTGTGTGTGTGTGTGTGTGTGTGTATATATATATATATATATATATATATATATATATATTGTCGGAAAATTGAGAAAACCACAGATTAATGGTTTCCTGGAAAAAACTGAAGTTCCAACAGATATATTTCTAGCATTCACGAGAGAAAAGTGTACTTAGATCTACTGCCCACGATATAGAACATTGATTTGACCTGTCTTTCTTCCCACCTGTACTGTGGATGCTACAGGCTCCCAATCAACCTGATTTCTGGTTGTTCAAGATAAAACAATAGAGCATTGCTTGCCGATATACATAAAAACAATTTTAGAAAAATAATCTTTCTATTGCCTTCCTGTTCATTACAATCTGACAGGTTTTTCAGTGGTCGACATTTTTTTCGATCTGATGTAACTGCAGCAGTTGATTCCCCTGAATTTAGAATACTATAGCTTGTGCATCTGATTAAATCCACTGTCAAGACAGCGTTTGTAGTCCAACGGTTAGGATAATTGCCTTCCAAGCAATAGACCCGGGTTCGACTCCCGGCAAACGCACTCTTCTTTTTGCATATAAACACAGCTGGATCACCAACTAACAGACAATATATTATAAAATCAACCACCCTGCATTTCTTATTCTAACTGTATCCTTGTTGTGATGACACGATAATACTAATGTAAAAAAAATTGGAAAGGAAATGTTATGACGATTTAACAACATCGAATAGATTGAAGCACAACCTAGTATTCATTCTAAGCTACATCAGTTTCAAATTGTAATATAGTCCAAACAAGAAGTAATATACATAATCGTAGGTCAATATCAACTTGCATAGTGGTCAAAAGTTCAGCCAACGATCAAACTCACACTTGTATTAATTATGTCATGCAAACAAAAAAGTTATATAATGCATAAAATACAATTTATAATTATGTCACACTTGTATAATGCTCTGAAAAATAATATAATGCATAAAGCAAACAAAATTTTGAGAAAGTAGCCCAGCCTATTTAGTGTTTGCTTCCTATCATAACTAGTGTGACACGTTTATTGGTTGTCAATTCCAAATTGGCAATAAATTCAGCAGTTGATCGGTAAACTAGTGTACATCTGTACATGTGTAAAGCGTTTGTAGTCCAACAGTTAGGATAATTGCCTTCCAAGCAATAGACCCCGGTTCAACTCCCGTCAAACACACTGTTACCTTTTTACCATCCAAACACATGTGGCTCAAGGATTAACAAATATCACTATAACAAAGAGGACCGTCTTATAAATTCCATAATAAACATCTTAAATAATTGACTCTTAAGTAGCAAAAATATATCATAAACTTTTACTGAGCGGGAAATGCATTAGCCTACCTAGGTACAAAAAAATAGATAATGGAGAATGCATAAGATTGCAACTCCATATCATGATTAAGCTATGTATAACACAAAAGTCTCAATGAAAAATCTACTACCTGATGATTAAACTATCATTACATTTGTTCCTGATGCGGCTCAGTACTTGGATGTACTGTTGAGGTAGCCTTTTACATATTTGTTTTACAGCATCAATAAGCCACTACTATATCATCAGTAGTTTTCTTGTTCCCAGCAATAGACCCGGGTTTGACTCCCGGCGAACACACTCTTCGTTTTTGCTCTAAACACAATCAGAATCACCAACTAACAAATATAATTATTATTAAACTGAATAACCACATACATTTTATTATAACTGCAACCTTGTAGCATAGACTTCGTGAATAACTTGTGTAGTGCTCAAAATCTATTTCAATGATCACATTTACACTGGCATTGCATATGCAAACGGAGAGAAGTTATGTTAACAAACTTAACATTATATGATGCATAAAGTAAACACAATTTTGAGACAGTACCTTATCAATTTACTTCCTATTGTAACTAATACTACAGATTTATTGGCAGTCAATTCCTTATTGACAACAAATGTAACAGTTGACTCTCAATATAAATAGAATAAATGAGCCAAACTAGGCATGCTATACATTCGTGTATGTGCAAAGCATTTGTAGTCAAAACGGTCCGTATCTCCCCACAGGAAGTTGCGGCACAGTCCTTCCACCTCGTTCACAATTGAAGCAGTGAGAGGGAAGGCGGTTAAGATAACTGACTTCCAAGCAATAGGTTTGGATTCAACTCCCAGAGAACGTACTATGACATTTTCTCCATTCAAATAGAATAGGCTCATCTGTTAAGGGACTTAATAAAAAGATAGCAAGGTTCTGAAAATTCCACCACGTGCACCTTAAACAAATGACTTTCTAGCTAGAAAATTTATCAAAAAGATGAAGAGAGAGGGAAACACATTACTATTCCTAGGTCAGGACATTAGAAAATAGATAACACAAAAGAGCAGAACCCCAAATTATAAAGCGACATATAAATCACAGTTGGGGCGATGGAAATTGCCAATCCAGCTTCTAATGCTTCAGTCATATAAATCAAAGCGAGAGTGTGTGTGCGTGTGTGTGCATGTGTGTGTGCGTGTGTATGTGTGTGCGTCATGTGCGTGCCAGGTGCGCATGCGAGAGCTCGTGCATGCGTCCGTGTGTGTATATTTATTTATATAATATTTATGTTTATATATATTATGGTTGTGTCAGAATTATTGAGAAGACCACAGACAATAATGTTTTCCTGGAAAAAACTGAAGATCCAACAAAAATATATGTAGCATTCATGTGAGAAAGGTGAGCTTAGATCTACTGGCCTGGACATAGATCATTGATTTGACCTGTCTTTCTTCCCACTTGTACTGTGGATGCTACAGGCTCCCAATTCTGGTTGTTTAAGATAAACCAGTGGAGCAATGGTTGCTGATATACATAAAAACAAATTTAGATAAGTAATCATTCTATTTCCTTCCTAAATCATGAAAATCTTACAGGTTTTTGGTGGTTAACATTTGTTTTTATCGCATACAACTGCAGCAGTTAATTCGCTGAATTTAGAACGCTATAGCTTGTGTATCTGATTGAATCCACTGTCAGGAATGTGTTTGTATCCAACGATTAGGATAATTGCCTTCCAGCAATAGACCCGGGTTCGACTCCCGGCAAACACACTCTTCTTTTTTGCATCTAAACACAGCTGGATCACCAACTAACAGATATAATACTATAAAATCAACCACCCTGCATTTTTTATTCGATAATATCTTGTTATGATGACATCGATAACTACGTAGACTAATGTTAAAAAATTGGAAAGGAAATTTTTTTTTATCTGATGCAACTGCAGCAGTTGATTCCCCTGAATTTAGAATACTATAGCTTGTGTATGTGATTAAATCCATTGTCATGAAAAAGATTGTAGTCCAACGGTTAGGATAATTGCCTTCCAAGCAATAGACCCGGGTTCGACTCCCGGCAAACGCACTCTTCTTTTTTACATCTAAAAATAGCTGGATCACCAACAGATATAATTACTATAATATCAACCACCATGCAATTGTTATTTTAACTGCATCCTTGTTGTGATGACACAATAACTACGTATACTAATGTAAAAAAATGGAAAGGAAAGTTTTACAAGGATTCGACAACATCGAATAGATAGAAGCACAACTGAGTGATCCTTCTAAGCTACATCAATTTCAAATTACTGTGTTGTCCAAACAAGAAGTAACGTACATAATCGCAGGTCAATGTCAACTTGCATAGTGGTCAAAAAAATCCAGCCAATGATCAAACTAACAGATATAATTACTATAAAATCAACCACCCTGCCTTTCTCATTCTAACTGTATCCTTGTAATGGACAATAACTACTTATACTAATGTAAAAAAAATTGGAATGGAAATTTTACAAGGATTTGACAACATCGAATAGATAGAAGCGCAACTGGGTATTCACTCTAAGCTACGTCACTTTCAAATTACAATATCATCCAAACAAGAAGTAATATACATATTCACAGGTCAATATTAACTTGCATAGTGGTCAAAAATTCAGCCAATGATCAAACTCACACTTGTATTAAATATGGCAT
Source organism: Alisma plantago-aquatica (assembly GCA_963693085.1). Lineage (NCBI taxonomy): Eukaryota > Viridiplantae > Streptophyta > Magnoliopsida > Alismatales > Alismataceae > Alisma > Alisma plantago-aquatica. The sequence goes on from OY856410.1 coordinate 28,882,199, forward strand.
GCAAACAAAGAAAATTGTTCTTACTATTATATAATGCATCACACTTGTCTGATGCTCACAAAAATAATATAATGCATGAAGTAAACAGAATTTTGAGAAAGCAACCCTGCCTGTCGAGTATTTACTCCCAATGATAACTAGTGTTACACATTTATTGGTTGTCAATTCCCAATTGACAATAAATTCAGCAGTTGATCGGTATACTAGTGAACATTTGTGCATGTATAAAGTGTTTGTACACCAATAGTTAGGATAACTGCCTTCCAAGCAATAGACCTGGGTTCAACTCCCGTCAATAACACTGTTGCCATTTTTCTATCCAAACACATACAGCTTGTGGATTAAATAATATAACTACAAAAAAGAGGATTGTCATATATATTCCACAATAAACATCTTAAACAATTGACTCTTTAGCAGAAAAATTATATTATAAACGTTTATTGAGAGGGAAATACATTATCCTACCTAGGTACAAATATTGGATGGTGGAGAATCCATAAGATCACAACTCCATATCATGGTTAAGCTACGTATCAGTGACAAAGTCTCAATGGAAAATCTACTGACCTTATGGTTAAGTAATTATTACACTTGCACCTGATGCAGTCAAATTCTAGGTTGTACTGTTGAGGTAGCATTTTACATATTTGTTTTATAGCATCATTAAGCCACTACTATATCATCAATAGTTTTCTCGTCTCACCTAATGAGCAAGTTTGAGTCCCAAGTACTAGCAAATTTCAACACCACATTCAAGAAAAACCACTTGGGTCGCACTAGTCAAACACAACACATGAGTCAGTATTACAGATAGATCTAGATATACATTCTGGAAGATTGCTACTACATTGGTGGGATGATTTTATACTGGTTTCTGATATCAGGACTGTTGCAAGACCACGTACAATTATATCTTCCCTTCCGGGACTTCCAACAGAATTTCTTGTGACATTCACGGTATGAAGGTGGGCTCTGATCTGCAAGATTGCCTGGCCAAGATATAGGTCACTTGATTGACCAGTTTTTCTTCCAAAACCAAAATTCCAACAGAAATCATGAGAATTAACAGTATGAAGGTGGACTTAGATCTACACAACTACCTTGCCAAAATATAGATAATTGGTTTGACCAATCTTTCGTCCACCTGTACGCTGATGCTACAGGCTCCCAATGAACCTAATTTGATATTGTTCAAGATAAACAGGAAGAAGCTTGTACTAAATTTTCTTTTTTCCTAAAAACCATGTTTCAATTTGCATTCCACACTTAAGTTATTATAAAAGACTATAAAAAAAATAATGTAAAAAAGTAATCCTTCTATTTCCTTCCTATTCTACACAATCTGACAGGTTTTTTGTGGTCAATTCTTTTTTCATCTGATAAAAGTGCAACATTACATTCCACTGAATCTAGAATCTGAAAGTCAGACCTGGTATATTTGATTAATTCTACCATCAACAAGGCGTTTGTAGTCCAACAGTTAGGATAATTGCCTTCCAAGCAATAGACCCGGATTCAACTCCCGGCAAACACGCTCTTCCTTGTTGCATTTGAACACAACCATGATCATCAACAAACAGATAATTATTTGTTGGACAGATCCTAGGTGAGAGCATGACTAAAGTACTCCTTGGCATTATCTGTACAATCTGAATACATCGAGAAAATTGAGTACAATCACATGATAAAAAAAAGTGTATTATAGATAAAATTTCATAGTGATCTTTCATTAGGTACAGCCATTTACCCCAAAAAAAGTCATCAATAGATGAAACAAAAAACTTATGACCTGACTTTGATGGAACCCGAAAAGGTCCCTGAACATCTGATTGAATGATATCAAAAAGAGGAGAGATGAGATGAAGAGAGAAAAATTTTCTGAAGAACTTGTATAACAACGTCATCAAGATAAATGTAACAGAGGCTTGGGGAGAACTTACTTGCAAAAACCAGATTAAAAAGAAATTTGGGAAAAATAAAGACGATGGCACAAAACAATTTGGGTAAAGTTTTGATTATCCTAGTGCCATGGATGTCCACTATACATCCATCGGCTATGGTAACTTGAGGTAGGTATGATTTATTACTGGAAATTGGATATAAGATTGAGTGTACCCGTAATGTGATCTGTTGCACAAGAATCAAGAACCCAAGAAGACAAACGTGTATAGGAAGACCACAAGATGCATGCAGTCTAATCAGTCTGATGTTTAAGTTAAGGAGGCAACCAAAATAACAAATAAAGAGGTTTCTTGAGATGCTTTGAACTGGCGGAACTAATTATATTCTTCATCTGAAACTTGGATATTACGAGTGGTGAAAATCTAGATTTTCATCAGTAGATGCAATATTGGCATACCATGGATCTCATAGCAAGTTTCCCTCTACCTTACTTTCCACAGTGAGTGCATGCTGCACAACCTCATCCTCCAGTGGATCTACCTCTGCGACCTCGTCCTTCTCGCCCCCTTCCACATGTGGAGGAACTAGTGTGAGTATTTATGGTAGAGACCATGGGTAATTTATCAGCAGTAGTATGAGTTGTTTGCTCCAAAAATTTGTGAGACACGTTTGTATGCTTCGATAAAGAAGGAAGGTTAGGTATCAGAGAGAATTTGTCCACGCACCCCTTCATACTCACGTCGAAGTCCGACACGAAACTTAATGACAGACATCTGAACCCTTTGTTTTTGGAGTTCCTTAAGATCAACGGATAGAGGAAGCAAGGCATGAAGATCATCGGTGATGCAAGGGACTTTGCCAAAACATTGAGAAAAGTATTTTCCATCTTGTTGTAGATTATACATTTCCAACTGTCAAGTCAGACATGCGTGAAAATTTTGATGAGTACATAAGGTGAACATGGTCCCAGACTTCCTTGCACCTTCCAAAGTAGCTAGTGAGGTCATCCAAATGAAGTTTTCATGTACTTTGAACTTTATCTTAATGCTGCCACTCCATTAAGTGAAGCACTTCTTGTTAGTTTCCGGTTTGTGATGTTTTGATCGCAAATAAGGAGGGATCGATGCATGGTTGAAAGAGTGGTCCTTTCTTCTCATTCAAGATGGAGAGTGGATTTGATAAATCCCATGTGTAGACGATAGATGGAACTAGCATTGGGAAGATATACGACATGTAGTTAGAGTAAACGACGCGTGGAAAAATTGTTGATGATGGGGGTACTTCTGGGTACACAACGTGTACTTGGGGAACACGACGTGTAATTGAGGTACATGTCGTGTAGTTGAGGTACACGGCGTGTGGGAAGACAATGTAGATAATGGGAAAATTTCTGGGTACGTGGCGAGTACTTGGGAGTTGGGATACACAACGCGTACTTGTGATACACCCCATGTAGGCTGTTGAGGACGAGGATGTCCACTCCGAATGAAAGTCCATGACATGTACTTGGACTATACGGCGTGTACTTCTTTGACTTGTTAAAAAACACTGCCCCGAGCGGCAGTACATAGTGTGTGAGACACGGTACGTCGTATAACATGCCACCGAGGTAGGTTTGAACTGGAGATCCGGCCAACACCACAAGGAAGACGTCAAAAAACTCCTACTCTATCTCCAAAAGCAAATCCAGAGATAAGAGCAGCCTTGGAGACAATGATCTAGAGAAATAGAAGCAAGAACAAACCATTGTTTAAATTTGGACAGTATTCTTTGTCAGTGGGTGGTGGTGAGGATCACTTCCAGTGTTCGATGGAGATGGAGGTAATTATCAAGGCAGTGCAGATGACTTCCACCGTGACAACTGACAAGGACAAAGGATATCGTCTGAGTTGGTGGAGATGACTTCCACTGTGAAGAGGACGAACATTGGAGTTGGTGGCTTTTATTTCCACTGTGGAGATGATGGCCACGGGCAGGAGAATGGTAATGCCGACAGCAAAGACGACCACAATATTGGGAGCAGATTATTGTTTGACTTCTTCTAATGTTAGGGGGTTACAGACCGCTCTTCCAAAACCTGATAAAAGATAATATTTTTGAAAGCATAAGGCATAAGCAAACCTATTTAGTAGCATTTAGCATTAATAATAAGTAGTACCAGTAAAAAAGAATCAAAATGATATGAATGTATTACTTGATCGTTTATTGCATGTCTGACTACTTTTCTAAGAAAAGTGTGCTTAATACGCCGCCTAAGCTAGCCCGCTTAAGTAGCCTAAAGCAGGGGAAAGGAGTCCAAAGAGCCTGCTTCACTGCAATATGATCAACAAGACGCTTCAACAATAATTCCTACGGTTACTATACTGCCCGCTTAAGCGTTGAACAAATTGCTTTTGTTATCCAAGTTACTTGAGAGACATGTTTTTTAATACATTGCTTGTAATAGCTAGAAAATATTAAAATGAATAAGAAGGTTCGTTTTCCATCAAAAGCTTGGGTCTTATTTTGAGGATCAACTATGATATCGAACTATATATTGATGCAAATATGCATAAAATATATCTATATATTTGGACTCTTTTTTTATAAATTAGGAACTATCTATACGCCCTGCCCTCCTCATGCGGGCAAACCGATCAAAAATCAAGGGCTACAGAATGTTGGAGCCAACCTCAAGACTACAAATACTCGTAATAGGTGGAAAATACTCATAATACGATAACAATAAGGTATGCATATAATCGGAAAAAAATGGACTAGAATTAAAACATATTAGGCTGCCTAACCATGCCTAGGCGTCAAGGCGCCCAACCTAGGCACCTTGTTATAATACCAATTTTCTAGAAGCATTGGATAATTATGAGAATATGATTAAAATATGAAATCGGTTCCTAACAATTCCTTCCGATGATTTTAACATACGTAGGGTATGATCTTCATGAATTTGCCCCAATAAATATTGCTTATAGAAATGCCTACAAAGGGTATTATGGAAAATAAAAAATCTAAATAAGGTAATTCACTAATGGAACATTTACTATAATCTTATTCTCATAGATGTAACTCTAATCTACTTTTGTTTTGATGTAATGATATCTATCACGCATTAGATGATTTATATTTGGAAACTAGGATAATACATTAATGAAGTAAATCAATGTATTATTAGTAATAATAACGATGATAGTTAAATCAGTATAATTGAATTGTATTCATCATTTGATACAATTTGAATCAATAACTTCTACCCTAGTGTAACTTAGTGACACTAAACCTAATGATACCCTACTTTTTTCATATTAAAGCTTATGTGGATGTTAGCATATGATGGTATATTTATGAATAGATGTTTAAGATATGTATGTTTATATGCAACGAAATATGATGGTGGACCGATACTTTGTAACCTAGATATCTAATGCAATTTAATTTATCAAATAGGGTTCATGTATGGGAAATATACATAAATAATGATAACGAGGATGTTGACAGCAATTTGAGAAAAAGTAAATAATGTGGAACACATCATAAATAAATGCATGGACAGAATAGTAATAATTGAAACACAATAGGTATTAAAGCATCTAAAGTAAGATAAAGGATGTGTTGAATCACTCACATTAGGAACCTGGAAACCCCAATTTTGGTAATGAACACTAGAAAGGGGTAACATGGTACAAAGGTAATAAAGTATAGCAGGTTTCAAATGTTAGCCGGTGAGCAATAGCCCAGTTTTAGCCGGCGAGCAGTATCCCAGTTGGTCGCAGCTCAGGGCCCCTCACGAAGGGTCCCGGGTTCGACTCCCCGCTGCTCAGAAGTGAATTTTCCGCAGCGTCAGCCGGCCTCTGATGGGACTTATTAAGATATCGGTGTGCGGACGCACGGGTCTCCCGGGTTTACCATCCCTGTTATCTAGGCCTCCGCCTAGGGGGGTGGGTTTCCCCCAGCAAACTAAAAAAGTATAGCAATACAATAATTGACCCTAAGTCAACCTGATATATGTGGTCATAAACCTAATTTTGAACATTATTTGCCTTGCTTTAGGTACATGTGACTCTGTGGAGATTGGAAGTGGAAGTCAAGAAATGAACTTTGACATACAAGTTTATGAATTGCCATCATTGTATTAAAGAACAGCATGAGAGGCCGCTTCACCGCTAAAAGGTCATGGCCGTCTAATTCAACCCTTAGGCGGCTGTTAGGCATCCCACCATCATGCGCCCACTTTTGAACCGCTCAGCTAGCCTAAGTACCAGCTTAGGGGCTTGTTTTGGGCAGGCAGTTGGACCCATCTAACTAAAAATTGACCCTAGAAGCCCAATCAATGGGCCCAAACTAACATGGCCCGCCTAATTATAAAATAACCTAACTAAATGAACCCCCTCTATGTAATTCCCCAACAAATCCCAAATCTTTGGGGAACGATACTATTGGCATACCGAATGGCGCATAAACTTTTCCACACTGCTTCTTTATGGAGGATTCCTTTAAGGATCTCCTCTAAGGTTCTTCACGACCCAGTAGTGACTAGTTTCAAGGGCCACAGTGGTCCCATCTACCTCCAGTGGCTGGAAAGCAGCATGTGCCGCCGCCTGGTTAGCATATTGTTGTTGTACGAGTCCAATGATATTTTGTTGCTTCATGTCACTGTCAAATGCCTATTCCTAATGGGAACAAAGGCTCTTGATCAAATATAATGCAGTTCATCTTTTTACACTTTTCGTGTTTTGTCTGCTATTTGCCTTCTTTATGTTATGTCTGTAATCTGAACAATACTATTAACATATTCCTTATCTGAGTTTGTATTCAAATCCTTCCTACTGATTTCTTATCTTTTTTTCATGTATCCTAAAGTAGTAATATAACATGTACAATAGTTACTATCTAATTGCTTATTGTTGTTATCAACATATATACATACTACCAACTTACTGTATTAGTATATATTGTATTAGTATTAGTTATATACTTGTATTAAATTTTTATCCAATTGATTTGTATATGTTCATAGTTCATTGTTGTGTAGTGGTTTTATAAACTGTTTGGTTATTTGTATCTGTGTTGGGTGACAAGGTATGTCTAAAAGTTCCTAAAAATATATCATACATGTACAAATATTTGTAATTTTGTATACAATTATATAGGAAATTAAGCATCTGATTTTTCAAAAAGCGTCGGCCTAAGCGCCAGCTTGGCGCTTAAGAGGTCACAAGGTGTTGTCCACACGCCTCCTGCTTTTTGCTTCTTTAAACATTGACTGCCCCACCCCACAAATAAGTATAACAAGGTGTTAGGAAGGATACTTTGGATTCCAAGAATCCAATGATTATGTTGATGATATGATTTTGTTTTTTATGATGTTTCAAGGATCATTAAGTTTTCATGTGAATCTTATGATGATGATATATGATAAGTTCATGATTATGATGAAAGGATTGTTATTATGATAAGATTGTGTAGTGTGATAGTAATGTTAGTGATGTGATCATATAATGCTCCATTGTTTATAAATGAAGTTGTAAGCCGGGATTCAAAACCTTGTTGTCTTATAAGTGGTATACTAGAAGGAAAGCCTGAACTCTGGACCACTGTGTGAGATAAGCCTGGATTTGAAATCTCGAAGCATGTTTAGTGCGGTAAGCCGGGATTGCAAACCTCAATGTGAGATAAGCATGGATTTCAAGTAGTATTACTCATTATGACATTAATGAGAGATGATGAATAAACAAGTTATGTTCATGTTAATGAATGAACTAGTTATGTTTCCAGGTTAATAAATAAACAAGTCATGCTTCATGTTGTTATAAATGAAGTTATGATTTCATTATAAGTTACGAAATGTTATAGGAATAATGTTATCTGCTTTGAAGACAATTAGGCTCTCGTATGCTTATGAGATGTTAGTCTTGTAGACTTACATTTGATGTCCATGATATAAAGGATTTATAGAATGCAATACATCTCATATTGTCATCCTATCTACATATTTTAACCGACAGCTTTTGTGTTATGTGATTGGGTGGTGGCAGCACCATTCAAACTTAGGTCCAAAGAGGAGAAAGACATGAAGTGCCTGAATTATCGACTCAATGAGTAAGATGAGGTGGATTATCTTCCTAACTCTGAGATCCTTTGAGAATGATTAGATGTGAATTCTTTCTTTTCAATATCATGCAATACATGATATATGTAAAGGTGTACAGTAAATCATATTATACTTTTAAATTTTATAGTGACGAATATCGTTGACGTAACATTCCACATACAGATCTAATGTATGTTGTGAAATATGGAAAGAAAAGTAAGCATTTTGTGGATCCTCATTTGGAGTGTTGCAGTGGTCATTGGTGAAGTGCGCTAAGGAAACCACAAGTCTGCATTATGATACCATGAAAGACACATAGAATTAGGAACGGGGACAGTGAGAGCGACACCCACCCTGGCTCTATATATAACACGAGACACTAAGACTAGTGTTGGGGCACTACTACTACAATATATATAAGGACATGAGTTATTTACAAAGTAAACCCACTGATATAATGAAATTAACTTATTGTATACAAACTCATTCTAATATACACCATAGTAACAAAAGTCTCTGAATTTTACAAAAAATCGGCGATTTTTTGCAATTTTATAGGTTCCCGAATGTTCACCACGATTAATACGTCGGTCTCTGATTTTTCACGCCTTTTCACGTTTTTCCCCGCTTTTTCGCGATTTATACGTTTTTCACGATTCTTCATGACTTTTTACGTTTTTTCACAATTTTTCTCTTTTAAGTTGTTTGCTCTTTTTTACCAAACCATGTACACAGAACTCGTGATATACAATAAACCTCTAAACCCCCACTCTCCCGACAATCCATTGTTATTGTTCAACTATTCTTTAATTCTTTTCTTACTTTTTTCACTCAATAAGATTGTATGTCTAGTGACCTTAATAGTTTTGTATCTGATATGTATGTATATGTGTACATACATACATGGGATTAAGAGAGAAAGATTTCTCCCCCCTCTCCCATAACCCGTGGCGGAGGCCGGACGCCCGGGAGGGTGATAAATCAAGAGATGCTTCTCCGTGTGGTTTCGAACCCGGGTCCCTTCATTGGGGACCAGCAAAATTCGCCAACCGGGCTATTCCCTTGTCGGCTGTGTACATACATACATACATATATATATGTATGTATCTATGTATCTATAGTATATATATATTTTCTATATATATGTGTATATATATGTATATATATAACTACATATATGTATATTATATACCTGACTTATTCCCGATTATTTCCGAATAGTTGACCGAACTTTGACCAAAATATATTGATTTTTTTCACGATTTTTTTTCCGAATTCCGACTTTTTCCAGCCAACCGAAAAGTTGTCGAATCCCGAATTTGTTACTATGATCTACACCAATCTCACAACTACAAAGTACACACAAGAAGTAACATACAAAATTGACGGTCTTGATCAATTGGCTAATGGTTAAAATTTCGCTCGATGATCATATTCACATTCATAGAAGATATGTCATGCAAAAAAAATTATTCTTATTATTATATAATACAAAAAAGTAAACACAAATTTATGATAAAAATCGGTCTATGTACCTTCTATCTTAATATTATATTACAAACACATTGGCTATCAATTCCTTATCGACAACAAATGTAACAGTCCACAGCTAACATATTTGGATCAAGTCAAACCATGTATACTTGACTAGTGTACATTCATAGATGTAGTGAATGTTTGCAGACCAAGAAGTGAAGATAATTGTCTTCCAAGCTAAATAATTGCTTCAACTCCCAACAAACACACGATTACCTTTCTTCCATCCAAATACAACTGGCTCATGTTTTAAGAAATATAACTGTTAGAAAATAGTTTTCCTTATTTATGTATCTCTTTAATATTTCCTTTTCCTATTGGGTCTATTATGTAAATGTTCTCACTCTATATAATAAAGGAGAGCCCGCTCTAGTCGGGTTATCGCTTTGACCCAAATCCATTCATATGGTATCAGAGCGTGACCGACTATTGTAACCCTAGTCGCCGCCCTCTCCCTCTCTCTCTTCCTTCTTCCTCTCTTCTCCTCTCCGTTGGCACCACCCGCCGTCGCCGCAGGGAACAACCGCCGCCTCCACCATCGGTGTCGGCTCTCACCGGGCTGGTCTTCCCTCCTCTCCGTCAGAAGCACGATGGCCGCTTGAAGGAGAGAAAGAGAAGACCCTAGTTCTATCCATCAGAGAGAAGGAGGAGCAACTTCTTTCCCACCTTCATTCCTCTCCACTTAATCCCCGTACATGGATGAGTGCCTAAGTCTTTAGGGGTTGTTGACGCATCAGATTCATATCCTCAATTGACAAGTGATGGCGTTAATTCCTGTCACGCCCCTAGCGCGTCTTCTCTGGGTCATCCTTCTCTCCGGTGTGTCTTCCTGGAGTTTTTTACCTTGTTGACAGAGCCAATTCATGTCAAGGTCTACGTCTGTCGCCGCTGCACACGACGTGTCCCTAAGAGACAAGGTGTGTCCAAGCTACTCCTCCGTCTCGGCACACGTTGTGTCCCATTAAAGACACGGCATCATAGTTGTTGAGGCGCCCGCCTAGGCGTCGCCTAGTCGGCCAGTCGCTCAAGGGGGGTCGCCTAGCTAGACGCCCAACTTTCTTGCCCAAATAGGCGACCGCCTAGGGCGCTTGGACGACTAGTCGACTGCCTGGGCCGCCTGGGCGGGTGCTAGCCTGACTGGGTGACCGCTTTTTTGCTGGGCAAGCCGAAGCAAGGGTCCAAATACCACTTCTCACCTTCTACATTTTCATTCTATGGAGCAACAATTTACCATTTTGACTTTTACATTGATCATTTATTGTTGAAAATTGGGGTATACAACTATAAACTACACCTTATGTTCTAATATATAGAAGTGATAATGTGGAATTATTTACATTCTCTTTATATATTGTAATGTCTTTCTTTTTATTTATATTGGGAATGTAGATCTATATCTCTTATTATTTGTACGCTCTACTGAATTTTTTCTTAAATGCAATACAATTAGAGAATTTCAAGGATTACTATTTACTAGAGTTGCAATGTATGTAATTAGTGTGAACCTTTCATTCTTGAATTATCTTTTTTTTAAGGTCATTCTTGAATTATCTTGTTGCCTCTTATTTAATTTAATTCATCTAATTACATCTATTATAACTTATTTTGGGGGGTTTGGATTAGAATTCTACAGTTTCAGGTGTAATATTCATATATACTTATATATAATAACTAAATATATATTTTTATATAATTAAAAAATTCATCGCCTGGGCGGCCTGGGCGTTCAGCCAAAGCAGGCCACCGCCTGGCAGCCTTGAAAACTATGCACGGCATGTGAAAAAGGTTCTGTCATCTACTGCCATTCAGACGCGGCGTATCAAATATAAGACACGGCGTGCGAAAAAGGTTTTTTCATCTTCTGCCATCCAGACACGGCGTGTCTAATATAAGACACGACGTGTTTAAGGTTGTCAGCACTTCTGTCTTCTTTTTCGGAAGGTGACACGACATGCCCAAAGTGTCACACGGCGTCATATACTCTGACCACTGCTACTCTGATCCAACTTCAATATGGGAGATGCAAAGCCAGCTTCTTCCTCTACAGTTGTCTATAATGATCAATCTTAGATAACTTTTGTCAAGCTTAACTCACAGAACTATCTCCTCTGGATGAATGCTATCTACATTGTGCTTGAATCTCGTGAGAAGGTGAATTATTGAGTCAGAACCTCCTGATGAAAGCAGCAAAGACTACCCTACTTGGCGGAAAAACAATGGGTTGGTAAAGTCATGGCTATGGAATAGCATGGAACCTCAGATTGCTTCTAGAATCATGTTATACTCTACAGCCAAACAAATCTGGGAAGCTGCAAAGAAACATTTTTCTCATGAGAAGAACGCTCTCCGTCTTTATATTGTTTATGACCACCTCTTTGCATAGAAACAAAATAGTCGCTCTCTCGATGATTATTTTGGTACTATCCAGTCAGTTTCTCAAGAACTCGATTTCTACCATCCACTTAAGACTGATGACCAGATGAAGGACCGAGACGATCTAGTACAGCAAGGTTTCTATCCGGCTTAAATCATGTATATGCTTCAGCTAGGAGTGTTATTCTGGCGACAGACAGACTACCAAGCCTTGAAGAAGACTTTGTGTGAATTCAACAGTCATCAATTGAATCCTTTTCTGCTACCCCAGGAGAACACCACACTGAGAATCATGTTTCCCTTGTTGTTGTTGGCAAAGGAATAAGACGAGGTGTTAGATGAGGATGAGGTGTTGGAAATCATTCAAAATATACTTTACGTGGGAAACTTAGACATATAGAAGAAAAATGCTATTCTAACCATGGGATCGGCCTCCAATTGGTGCTGCGCATTATACTGCCAACTGATTCGGAGCATCCGCATCTGGAGGTTCTAAACAGGTGCAATCAGATGTTATGATCTCCAAGGAGGAGTATGAACATCTTATGCAGGCTACCCAGCAAGCTTCCCTTGGCGCCTCCATTAATCTAGTTTTAGATGCAGGTAACCAGGGGACTTCATTTGTTGCCTCTCACCCATTCTCTACATGGGTGGTGGATTCCGGGGCCTCCCAGCATATGACGAGTATACGATCTATGCTTCTTTCCTCTGACTCGTATATCCCACACTCTTCTGTTACACTTACTGATGGTTTTGTTAGAAGAGTTCAGACGTGTGGCACCGTACAAGCATCATCTAATTTGACTTTATGGTTTGTCCATTATGTCCCAGACTTTCCATTTAACTCACTGCTTGTTGCTAAGCTGGTTGATTCTATGAAATGTTGGTAATTTTTTGAGACTCTTTCTTTGTGTTACAGGATCCCAGGAGCTGGAAGACGATTGGCGGGGAATCTAGGAAAGGTGATCTCTACTTCTTTGAAGGTGGTCGCCTAGCTCGCCAGATTCCATCTACCACATCCACCGTGTTCAGCTGCTCTCCCTTGCAATGGCATTTTCACTATGGACATCCGTCCCTACAGAGTCTTCAGAAGCTTGTCCCAGGCTTAGCATCAATAAAGTCGTTAGAGTGTCAGTCATGTCAATTAGGCAAGCATCATCGTGTTTCTTTTCCGAGTTGCACTGTGAAACGCTCTAAGCGTCCTTTTGATCTTATTCATAGTGATGTCTGGGGTCCTGTTAAAGAGCCAAGTTATAATGGCTTTCGACATTTTCTATCTTTCATTGATGATTTCTCCCGCGTGACTTGGGTTTACTTAAGTCTCACAATGAAGTCTTGTTTGTTATTCAAACTTTTAATCAGTTAATAAAAATTCAATTTGATGCCCATATTAAGATTCTTCATACTGATAACGTCCTAGAATACGTTCAAAAGGTTGTTTCTACGTTTTGTAATTCTGTTGGCATGATTCAGCAGACGACTTGTCCTCATACACCCCAACAAAATGGGGTTGTTGAACGCAAAAACCGCCACTTACTTGATGTAGCACGTACACTGTTGTTTCAAATATTTGTGCCCAAGAAATACTGGTCTAATGCTCTTCTCACTGCATATTTTTTTATTAACCGTCAGCCATCGTTTTTTGATTAACCGTCAGCCATCTTCCGTCTTGCAAGGGGCTACCCCCTTCTCTGTTTTACAACATGACGAGCAACCTTTTCCTGTTCCTCTTCGTGCGTTTGGATGCACTGCGTTTGTTCACGTGTTCAATCCACGAGCTGACAAGCTGTCTCCTCGTGCATTTCACACCATCTTTTTGGGATACTCTTCCACACAGAAGGGCTACATGTGTTGTTGTCCTCGTCTTCGTCGTCTTTTTGTGTCGGTTGACGTTACGTTTCATGAGTCTACCCCATGCTTTAGTGGCTATGTTTAGAGTGATGGGGAGCACAATCCTGAGAGTGACTACATCTTTGAGCATGAGAGAGAGCCACCACTACCTCTGTCGTGTGATGAGAGTGTTATAGATATCACCCTAACACCACCACCGCCACCACCGCCGTCGTTGCCTCAATCTTTTCCACTGGTTTACACCAGGCGAGCAGGGCATCACCTAGAGGATGTAGCGTCACCGGTCCAGCAGAATGCCTCATCATCGTCCGACGCTCATGAGGTACTTGTTTCTACTGAGAGTTCTCTTGATGCTTCAGTTTCAGATTTACACCTTTCAGTTGCAGCTTGGACAGGTGTATGGTCCTGCACTATACGTCATCCATTGGTGAATGTTTGTTGCTTGTCTCATATGTCACCCACAGCTCATACGTTTGCTCTTCAGCTTGACTTTATGGTTATTCCTCGTTCTTATTCAGAAGCAGCCCGACATTATGGTTGGGTCCAAGATATGGACATTATGAGATGGCAACACTTCATGAGAACTCTACCTAGGACTTTGTGGATCTTCCTCCTAACAAGTCTATTGTAGGTTGCCTTTGGGTTTATTCTGTGAAACAGAAACCCAATGGATCTATTGATCGCTTGAAGACTTGTCTGGTGGCAAAGGGGTATGCTCAGACACATGGCGTCGACTTCTTTGAGACCTTTTCTCCAGTAGCTTGGCTCAATTCTGTGTGGATTCTTATTTCTAATGCTACTCATTTCACTGGCCTCTTCTTCGACTGGACGTTAAGAATGCTTTTCGTCATGGTTATCTACTTGAGGAGGTGTACATGGATCAACCTCCTGGCTATGTTGCTCAGGGGGAGTGTCAGAAGGTGTGCAAGTTAAAGAAATCCTTGTATGGTCTGAAGCAGTCACCTCGGGCATTGTTTGATAAATTTAGTGTTTCACTTAAACAGTTTGGGTTCACCCGGTCTTCTACTGATCACTCACTATTTGCGTATAAGTCTTCAAGTGGCACTATTATTCTAGTTGTTTATGTAGATGATATTGTCATCACCGAAGATGACTCTACTGGCATTCTACAACTCAAGAAATGGCAGCAAACACAATTTCAGATGAAAGATCTCGGTAATCTTCGCTATTTCATTGGCATCGAAGTTCTACGCTCCAAGAAGGGCACAAACCTCTCTCAGCGGAAGTATGTCATTGACCTCCTTGCAGAGACATGCATGGCACAGTGCAAACCCGTTTCCACGCCTATGGATTATCATACCAACACTTCTATTCTGATGACAGTGATTTTTCTGATCTAGCAAAGTATAGAAGGATTGTAAGGAAACTGATTTATTTGACAGTTACTCGTCCTGATATTTCTTATGTTGTGGGAGTTGTTAGCCAGTTCATCAGTGTGCCTAAGATGTCACACTGGATGGCAATCACCCAAATTCTTTGTTATATTAAAGGATCGCCAAGGAAGGGCCTTACTTACTTTACAGGGCGGAATCTCGCACATACATCCTTAAAACTCACTGGGTTCACTGATTTTGATTGAACAGGTGATGTTGGCGATAGACGCTCTACTTCTGACTATTGTGTGTTTCTTGGGTCACATTTGGTGACTTGTAGGAGCAAGAAACAGAATGTGGTAGCACGATCCAGCATGATAGCTGAATATCGAGCCATGGCACATGCTTGTTGTGAGCTACAGTGGGTTATGTATGTTTTGTCAGAAATGAGAGTGTTTGTTGAGACATCTATCTCTCTCATGTGTGATAATCAGGCAGCCATTCATATTGTTAGCAATCCGTGTTTCATGAGAGGACCAAGCATACTGAAGTGCACTGCCACTTTGTTCGTGATTTAGTGCTCTCCAAGAAGATTCAAACTCCTCATGTTCGGACTGGTTAACAAGTGGCAGATATCTTCACCCAGTCACTTCCATCTTCAGTCTTCAAGCATATGACTTCCAAGCTGGACATGCATGATGTGCATGCTCCAACTTGAGGGGGAGTGTTAGAAAATCGGTTTCCTTATTTATGTATCTCTTTACTATTTCCTTTTCCTATTGGGTCTATTATGTAAATGTTCTCACTCTATATAATAAAGGAGAGTCAGCTCTAACCAGGTATCGCTTTTGTAGAAAACGAGGAGTGAGAGAACCCCAAAACGTGTAGAGGTTTTGTTATTTCTTGATAGATAGGAGGCAACCACCATTTCCTATAAATAGGATAAGGGGGAAGCATACAGACACAGGACAAACCCTAATGGGCCAAGGACACACTTGGGCCCATATAACAAATACACTAAATAACTTAAGTAAATAGACAAAACAAGTAAATAGACACTCTAACACTCCTCCTCAAGTTGGAGCTTGGGAGAATCCCAAGTCAGCTTACAAACAGACAGACAAACTAAAAAGATAACCAAGTTCATACAAGAATTTCTCCCCCTCAATTTTACAATAAATCACTCAAGCACTCAAAGACTCCCCCTCAAGTAGATACTCCATAGCAGCAGATATCTAGGCAGGCATGGAGGCTTCTTGATCATCATTGTGGCATCTGGAGTAAAAGAAAGAATAGCGGATAGACACCAAGATCTTCATCACAGTCGTCGTTGTAGTAGCCAGAGAGTGTTAGATCACAAGTCCTAGAGAGTGCTAGGTCACAAGAAGCAGCAATAATCAGCGTGCAAACAAAGCACGGACGAGCCAAAGAGTGTTGGATCACAGTAGCAAAGAGTCAACATGCACAAAGCATGGACAAGCCAGAGACTGTTGGCACACAGAAGCAAAAGTCGACGACGAAGGCGGATAGAAGACCAATCTGCAAAGTAGCAACCAAATAAATAACTACAATATGCAATGCATGGTTGTCAGAACCGAACCGGACCGGCCGGTTCAACCGGTTGGACCGGGAACCGGCTACTCTAACGGTTCGGTCCAGCTCCAGACCCGAAAACAAGTAGAAACCGCTTTGAAACCGGCGAACCGGTCGGTTGAACCGCTAAACCGGCGAACCGGTCCGGTTTCTAATAACCGGTCGGTTGTTTCTGAGGCGGCTTTTTCACTTCCCATTATTGACCCGCGTGCCTCCAAAGGGGAAATAACCCCGATACTCCCGACATCTCCCCCCGACACTCCCGACCCTTCCCCACGAACAGCGTTGCTCCCTGCCCTAGCGAGGGAGAACAAGAGAACACATGGAGCTCCAGACCACCGCCGACGACGAGGAGCTGCCGCCGTCGACGATCCGCCGCAGCCAAAGACACCGCTAGAAGCTCCTGCCCTCCGCTTCCGCCACCCCTTCTTGCAGCAGCTGCCGCCATCCTCCCACAAGCTGTAGGTACAGTTGATTCCTCCTTTTCTTCTACTTTTCTTTTTGTGTCGCTCCTCATTTTCTTCTAATCTTGTTCTCCCCTTCGTCTGTTGCTCCTATTTTTTGCTCCAATTGTCTTTGTGTGCTCCTATTTTTTTTACCCAGTTGTCTCATCTGCTCCTCCCCTTCTTCTACTTTTTCAATCTACGGTTCTTCATCCCCCCCTTCTTCTGTTCCTCACCTTCTTTCACGGCTTTTCTTTTGTTCTCTTCTCTTCTTTTATTCATCTTCTTCTATGCCTTTTCCTTCCTTTCTTTTATGCGTCTTCCTCCTCTCTGTACGATTTGCCTTCTTCTTCTTCTTCTTCTTCTAGTAACCTCTATGTTGCATGATTCTATATCGACTGTTCTCCTTATATCTGGTCTTTTTTTTACTGTCGCCCCATCCTGATCATGCACAGCTGCTGTTTGTGTTGATCCCATTGAAGGACGTGCTGCTGATTGGCTGCTGCTGTCATTTGAATTCTACTATGATTGTAATTTGATTTCTAGCTTTTCTGTGAGGTAACACTCTGTCCTGTATATAAATCACTAATTTGATTGTTGTTCTTCATGATTTTGTTATACATACCCAACCAGTAATGATTGATTTGGTTTCTATCTTTGTTTAATTATCATATTAATTTAGTTCCCAATTTCCTGGTTGCTTGTAATTGACGATTACTTGATTGTGGTTAACTAATGCTATATAAAATTATTTGGTAATGTATTCTTAATCAGTAATTATGGTTCTTAGTTACCAATTGTTGAATATGTTTGTATGTATTATTTGATTCATTTCCTAATGACATCTTTTGGTAGTGCTTGTTATAGCTATGTGGAATGCACCAATGTATAAATTGCTGAAAGTCAGAATAATAAGCTATTAAGTATTCCGTGAAATTATGCTTTTATCCATGTCTCACATATGTATATTTGCCATGATTTTCATATATTTTAGATTTATTTGATTATTTATGACGTCTTGTTGATGTCACCGGTTGAACCGGTCCGACCACTGGTTGAACCAGTAAACCGAGAACCGGAGGCCTCACCGGTTCGCTCACCGGTTCGGTTCTGAAAACTATGATGCAATGTAGACGAAGCTCCATGTAAAGTCAGCAACAAAAGTCTTCATCATCTTCCCTCTTCGTAAAATATCCATCACAGTAGTAAACGTCAAAGTCCAGAGAGTGTTGGTCCACAGAGTCCAAAGAGTGTTGGTCCAAAGTAGAAGATCAACGTGCAAACAGAGCACGGACAGCAAATAGTGCAAAAGCATAAAGCAACAAGTAAAATGTGATAATCATAGCACAAGTAGCAACAATGACGTCCAAACATGTAACTTCATAGCAACAGTCGAGGTAGATGATGAATAAACAATAATTGTAGCAGAAAGCTCCACATAGCAGCAAAATTATCATGAACAATCCACATAACGATAGAAGGATCCACATAGAAGAAAAGGAACACCAATAGTAGCAGAAGGATGCATATATCAACAGTAAAAAAAAGCATGAATATCCATGTAGCAGCATAACTGAATTCTTCTTCTTCCTTCATCTCTCCTCTCATCTCATCTCATCTCTTACCTCTACTCTTCAACCTCTATTCCCCTCACGCCAACCACGAAAAGAATGAAAAGTTGTTGGAGTGGAGAGCCAAAAACAATGGTAGAACCGTAGAAGTAGGGTTGTGTAGGCAATATGTGGAGGTAACCGATAACTCAAGTCAAGGTGCAATATGACCCGATTACATAGATCCAAATAGGAAAATAAATGGATCTTTTTATGACCTGAAACGAGATTTGTCCTGCCAAAATTTCAGATTAGGTCAAAAAATAATATGGGGGAGGAGGTAGGCAAAAAGGTATATAGGGTTAGAAGACCAGGGATGTAAAAATAAAATTATAAAAATACGGAAAAGAGAAGATAATTATTGATGGTAAGGATAAAGAAGGGACACGCCATGCGGAAAACAATATGAGTGGAGAGAACCCCAAAACGTGTGGAGGTTTTGTTATTGCTTGATAGATAGGAGGCAGCCACCTTTTCCTATAAATAGGATAAGAGGGAAGCATACAGACACAGGACAAACTCCAATGGGTCAAAGACACACTTGGGCCCATATTACAAATAGACTAAATGACTTAAGTAAATAGACACTCTTACAGCTTTGACCCAAATCCATTCACAATAACTAACACAAATAGCACCTTTTGTAAAATTCCATTGCAAGCACCTTAAACAATCAAAGGAATGCTTGTTATAAACATATAGAGACGCAAAAAACACCATCCTTGATAGGTACAAGAAACTAGATGGTATAAAGAATGCATAAGAGCACAACTTCATATTATGACATTAAGCTACGTATAATTGGCAATACTCCCAAATCCCTACAGAAAATCTACTCTCCAAATGGTCAAAATATCATTCAATTTTCTGTTGCTGGCAGTCCCCACCGGGCTGCTGTATGAGAGGCAGTTTTTTACTTATTTCTTTTATAGCATCATTTACACACTAGCATATCAAGCAATAGTTTTCTCATCTCAATCAATGAGCAGGTTCGAGTCCCAAGGACAATCATATGTTAACACCGCATCGATGAAAGAACACTTGGGTCGCACTGCCGAAATGCAATACATCAGTGGGTATTAAAGATAGACCTAGATGTAATTTATTGAATATTGCTTCTGTATTATGACTTCTGAGATGACATTTTACAGGTTGCTTTTATCTGGATTGTTAAATAAACCACTGGACAATGATGCCTCCCGAGCCAAAACTAAAGTTCCAATAGAAATCCTTGTGACATTCACGGGATGAAGGTGAGCGTACATTCATCTACACAACAGCCTGGCCAAGATATAGATTGTTGGTTTGACCAGTCTTTCTCGCCATCTGTATTGCAGTTGCTCGAATCTCCCAATAAACCTGATTGTTGACGACAACCAGGTAGAACCATATTTGCGATTGTCTGTTTGCTTAAGTATCATGTCTAGTTTCTTTATCAAACGATGCTATTTAGTAGTGTATACACATCTTTAGGAAAGCAATCCTTCTGTTGATTTCCTATTCCACACTGCATGGTTAACAAAGTAGAAACTAGGGAATGAATATAGCTGCTCGATGGCAAAACAACACTATAAACACGCAAGACAGGCATAGTAAGTTGGAGCTGGCTAGAAACAGATGTTTGGTTTCCGAGTAGTTCCGTGGGAGTGGGAATGAACCCGACCGACGTATCTGTTCTATCTCCTATCAGAGAATCCACAAGACCATCAATCCATGCGATGCTTCCCCTCAATAGGAGCTCCACGAAAAAATAGCATATATGGAAAGAGGAACTTAAAATGTAGACCAAGGGGGTGTATAGGAAAGAGGAGCTATTCGTAACCATTTTAGGACGAATCCCAGGGGTCGAGCCGACCCGTTCTCTCCACCATTGGATGATTACGTCGAGAACAAAGCATGTCATAGTTCGAGAAGCAGGAACGCGCTGAGCTCTTCCTAGAAAACGGTAAGATTAGAGTTGTTCCAGAATCCGGAGGTATTTCTCATAAGAAAAAGCACTGAACATTTTAGTATGTAGATGCAACTGTTTCAGTTCAAGCATAAAACTCACGAGAAATACTAGTATAATTTCAAACGCAACGGTTGATGCCGCCTAGTTGGGACATCATAGCAAACTCGGCAATAAGTGTTCTAGTGAATAATCAAAGCCTAGATAGTATGCGATACAAAAGAATTATACAAGGGCGCTGTTATCGTAAGAAGTTGAACGCTCGCAGAGAGACGACGTACCCGGAGTTCCCGACCTCGCTCGATTACTACGCGGCAGCGTGTCCCGAATATCGTCGGAGACTAAGGACGGAGACGCGCTGTTCACCTCACTGGCATCCGTATGTGGCGCTCCTCACGCGCGGTGGCGGAACAGCCTCCAGAACCGTGTTACGCTGCGGTACTGGCGGCAGCAGCTGTGAGGCTTCGGCTTCTGCTTGCGTGCTGACTCGGAGCGGCCGCGGCGGAGGAAGCTAGAGAGAGTGTGTGATTTCCTCGCGATGTGGAAATGTGGGAGCGGTTTCAGGGCCTTCCGCCTTCCTGCGGACTTGCGGAGTGATCATCAGTCGACACTCCTCAGCCTCAGGTTCCCCGTCCCACAGGCAGGAGGCAGGCAGCGCGCGGAAGTTGTGACTCTCACATCAAAGTTGGAATCGGAGTCCAGTATGACGTTAGAACACAGTGGTAATCCAGGTCTGCGTTGAGTGCGCACTCGCAATGAGGGTTAAACCTTGCAAAAGCCAAATCCGCATTGACCAGTTGTGTAAGTGTAGCCTTGTAGGATGGAAGAAGGGAGAAAGCCGGGAGCGAGTAGGAGATTAGGGGCGCCTTTTCATTGTTACGAGCTGCCTGCTGCACAGGCGTGTTACGAGCTGCCTGTTGCACAGGCCTGTTTCAAATAATCTCAGTAGTAAAACTGGCCCATTAATATTTTTAGGGATGGGTTTTTAGTATAGACTACGCATAAACCCGTCCTATGCACGGATGTCTTAGTAGGCTGCAATGAGTATTTTTAGGTTAAACTTTGAGAAAAGAAGATGCAATAAATATGTATAATACATATCTTAATAAGTCTTCTCATACACACAGAGACTAATATGTAATTTTAAAAAATAATGGAGAAAATTGCATTCAACCGTTTCTGTGAGCTTTGTTATATAGTATATATGAGTCTCCTAGAAATTAAAGACAAAAACGTGGTGTACAGATAGGGACCAATACATAATTTCAAAAAAATAATATAGAAAATTGCATCAAACCCCATCCATGGTCTTTCTTATACACTATAGATGATTCTCCTAATATATATATAATTTTAAAATTAAAGATAAATGTGTGGTGTAGACATAGAGGAATCAATATGTAATTTAAAACAGCTGGAGAAAATTGCATCCAACCCCATCTGCTGGTTTTCTTATATAGTATAGATGAGATCCTAATGTAATATATAATTTAAAAAATTAAAGACAAAAGTGTGGTGTACACACAAGGACCAATATATAATTTCAAAAAATAATGGAGAAAATCAAATTCAACCCCCTCCACGGGCTTTCTTATATAGTATAGATGAGCCTCCTAATATATATAATATATCATCATCATCATCAACTAAGCCTCAATCCCAACTTTGTTGAGGTCGGCTACATGGATCCTTCTTTTCCATTCAGCTCTATCATGGGTCATATTCTGATTGAGATGTAGAGATTCAAAATCTCTCTTTATAAGCTCTTTCCATGTTAATTTAGGCCTTCCTCTTCTTCTATTAATTGTGCTCGCCTCAATAGTATTGCTTCGTATAGGCGCATTAGTCAGTCTGTGTTGCACATGTCCATACCATCTGAGTCGGCCCTCGCACAACTTGTCCCCAATGCTCACCACCCCCACTTTATTCCTAATATATTTATTTCTCAAGTGAGCTTTTCTTGTCTTCCCACGCATCCATCTCAACATACGCATTCCAGTCGTGTTCATCTTATTGAGTCCTTATTTTTTCACCGCCCAACATTCACTCCCATAGAGCATGATTGGTCGTATAGCAGTTTTATAAAACTTGTTTTTTAGTCTGAGAGTGATCTTCTGATCACATAATACTCCAGTTGCACTCCTCCATTTCAACCATCCTGCAGTGATCCTATGACAAACATCATTTTGGATATCCCTGTCTGTTTGAATGATAGAGCCCAAGTAACAAAATTTGTCACATTTTGGTATATTTACTCCGTCCAACTTGGCTCCACCATTCACACTGCGTGATTGGTTGAAATTGCAATGCATATACTCAGTTTTGCTCTTACTAATCATCAATTCATTTGATTCCAGTGCCTTTCTCCAAAGTTCAACTTAATCATTCAGACCATCTTTGGTTTCATCAATCAACACAATATCATCAGCAAATAACATACACCAAGGGACATCATCATGAACATTCTTTGTCAACTCATCCATAACAAGAACGAATAGATATGGACTGAGTGTGGATCCTTGGTGTACCCCAACTGTGATGGAAAAAGTTTGTGTCTCTCCTCCAGGAGTCTTCACACTTGCAGTAGAGCTACCATACATGTTACGACCCATATCAGGGTTAGTCAATAAATACCTCGAATTACGTGAAACACCTCAATTAGTGCTAAGTTTTTGTTAAACATCATGAATAATCAAGATAAGACAACATGTGAATCAATAGTCAAGATTTAATCATCTGAGGTAATTAATGATAATAGTAATGATGATTGTTAAGTTAATTGAGTTGAGTTGAGTACTCACTGTTGCAATTAGTGATTTGACCAGTTGTGACAAGCTAGTTAACATAATTTTATGCCTTGGGATGATAGAGAATCTCGTGCTTGAGAGTTTGCAAGAAGAATCATTTGAATCGGACCCTCGAGGAAGAAGTTATAGCCTTTTTAGTTTTCTTGGACTTGGATGCAATTTTACCATTAATAGTTTTTGTTTTAAGTGGGTCGGCTACCCTTTCCTTTATTTCATTTCTCGCTTAACCCTTATCCCCTCTTCTCTTGTTCTTCTTCCCGATGGAACAGGACCCGCACAGAGCGGCGCCCAGGTAACAGGTCGACCGACCTGCAGCAAGGAGGAGTGGGCGGCCGATTTTCGATCCCTAGCCCCAACTCCGCGGTCTTGTCCTCCTCACCTTCCCTCACCCTTCTTTCTTCCTCCACCTTTTCCACGCCCTAGCGACGCCCTGTAGCTGCGGCCAGTAGCTGCTGCAGCTATGGCGGCCGGCCAAGAGCCCCCTTGGGCGCACGAAATCGCAAGGGGAAGCTTGCTTTGAGTTCGGCCGACGACTCCCATCACAAATCCGCAACGTTTGCCCCCTTTTCTTCTTCCTCGCTCCATGGAAGCCCCAAATCAGTAGGGCGGCGCCCCACCTTGCTCAAGCAGCAGCAACTGCGTTTTTCTATTGTAAGCCACCTTGGGCACAAGGAAGCACCGATGAACGATGCTTTGGACTCGTGCTTGAGGTCCCAACACGACGCAGCATCGATCGACATCCAAATCAAGCAGCCTTGTGTGAGCTTGTGAACCTGTACTTAAGAGGTTACTGTTGGATTGAATAGGTCCAAACCGGAGCTCGATTGGCACACAATAGAGCAAGGTAAGACCAGCACGCAGTTCGGTTTTGAGAATAGAATTAGAATTCGTAGCTTAAGCCAAGACTTAGTTTTTGATCAAGTTCATTTTCAATAAGATTTCCGTCTCTGCACAGGTTGCACGGCGTGCAAAGTTACAGATAGCGGAACGAGTTTCTGCCCAGGTGCACGGCGTGCAAATCAGTTTGCACGGCGTGCAAGGTTGCAGAAAAGTAGAATAAAAGTGCACTGAAGGTGCACGACGTACAGCCCAAGTGCACGGCGTGCACGCTGCTGTAAAGGGCAGAATTAGGCGTGGTTGTGGACGTTTTTCGGTGTATACGAACACACCGAAGTGGGTGAGTAGTAGTTCATTCAGTAATCATTAATTAACTCAATTTAAATATTTAATTGCTTCTGTATCAGTTAGTATAACTTCTAAACAGTGTAGTACATAAAATTAGAGTATGTTAGTTTCATTGGAATTTGAAATACTTAATATGCTTAGTGAAAATGATGAAATTTCATGTATTATAGTTGCAATGTATTTACTGATTTCAAAATAGATGTTTAGCATCGAAACTGGACAAATGATACTGAATCATGTTTAATGATGATAAAGGATATATATTTTCTTCATGTGTTATTTAGATTGTGCATTATGCATGAAATGTGATTTTCTTGTTTAAATGTTATTTGTTAATCGGTTAATAGACCTAGGTGCCCTAACACCGTAGAACCCCTAAGAGGTATCTGCAACTTAGGGGTGAAACTCGTGTCCAACATCAACCGGTTGAGTAATTCTGGTGGCACGAGGGTTGATAGACAGTGTCCAACACCAACCGATTGAGTAATTTCGGTGGCACTGGGGTAAATAATAAATAAAGTAAAGGGTTATCCAACACCAACCGGTTGAGTAATTCTGGTGGTAACCCTGTGAGACTCTCTGCCTGTGTGCTCAGGTTTGCAGAGTCTGGAGCACACGTGGTTGTGCAGCACACGTGGTTGTGCATTGAGGCCGTGGAGCCTGGGGTCCTGTAGCAGACCAGGACAGCAGTCAGACTTAGCATTTCCCGGGTGTGTCGCTAAGTCTTGTACGGTGGGACCGTAGCATGAACTTGCTGCGGATCTTTATATGCAGAGTACACTGCATATATTTAGGGCATATTAATAATATGAATAAGTAATCATGTAGGATCACAGTAAATTTATATAACTATTTATTTACCTGAATTATCTGTTGATGCTTAGAAATGTGATTAATATCTGTATATCTGCTATGTATTTAGAACTGCCTTGCTTAGTTCTGCAATTATGTTTAATTTCAATTTATAAACCTGATGAGTTGTTTAGTGATAGCTAAGTGAAATACTATTCACTGAGCGAGTAGGCTCATACCTCTACTCAAAACATTTTCAGGTTATCATCAGCAGCAGGGAATCTGAAGGATCATTTCATCCTAACGCCTAGTCTGTAGAAGGAATATGTAGTTAGTAGTTAGAGGTCTCTTAGTCCTTTCCCCTCGATCTTTGGGACAAGGTGTGAGTGAGAGAGTGAACGTGTATAAGATGTAAATTATCTGTTATGCTTTATTTTATGTCGGACAATGTAATATGCTGTAGACTCTGTTTATCTTACTAGTCAGTTTAATAAAGATGCTTCCGCAGTTTGTTTAGTTTCATTTTACAGCATAAATCAGATTTCCCTGTTAATGTCTTTAAAAAGTTTTAAAAAGTGAAGAGTGATTGGCTTATGTGTAAATCTCATCCTGTCGCGTCTTAATCTCGTGGTTTGTGGTTAATGTGAGATTGGGGCGTGACAAATTTTTGGTATCAGAGCTTTGGTTTGAGTACATAGTTACTCAAGATCAGGGGACGATAAGAGACCAATAGGATTAAGGTTTAGGTGTCTTTCTTCTATCTGTAATTTTCTAACAGGAAGTGTTCTGTTATACTATTGCAGATAGCAGGAAGAGGATGTGGTCACGAGAATCAAGTAATGAACTTAAGATGAGTCGTTAAGAATCATTAGGGTCAAAAGATAAAGTTATAAGTGAAACGAATAATTAATGATGTGTTTTAGCTCTGGAAAGTCTGAGTGTTTAGATACCCTGGCCAGGTGTCTGAATACTTAGATTGACCAGTATCAAGCTACTCTGTCTGTTCTTCTCTGGATGCCCTGGCCAGGTATGCAGAGGAAGGATAGGCTAGAGAGAAAACCCTAGAAATCTTAGGGTTAAGAGATTAGAAATTAATAAAGAAATAAGAGATTACATATAAGATGCGATTCAACTATTGTCTATCATTGTTTATTTGATTTAAAGATCACTAGAAGTGCTTTTATATGCATGAAATGAAATTTTCAGTTTGTAAAGTAAACATGATTCTTTTATATTGTTGTGTCATAAAGTGAATTGTTTAATGTTTGTTTTCTTTGTATTAAAGTAGACCCGAAATTATGTTTAATTGAGTTTGCCCTAAGTGGATATTCTTTCCACATGTTTAAGATTAATAGGGGTTGATTAATCTCGAGTAGCTCTTGGCTTCAGGACTACAGGTTCGGCCTGGTCCGGCTGGCAGGATGCGTTACTGAGATCTAATGACTCCTATTAACAGTAAAATAAGAATAGACTCTGGATGATTTAGACCCGTAACCTAGTGAGAATGTATATACACTTGGATGTTTTAACTATGATAAGAAGTCTAAATGTTCTTTTGTCTTGAGAATTAGGGTTTGAGAAGCATAGACCCTAATTGGCCCAAATTAGGATTCAAATGACATATGCATACAGAATTTGATAAACAGGATGCCTCACTAAATGATTTTTAGTATTTTATGTGTAACTCTGATTTGGCTAAAATTGGGATATGATTTGGATATATAAAATGTAGACAACATTGGAAAATATCAGAATTTTTGAATAATGTTCTGACTTGTTTATCGGCCGAATTTCAAACTCGAGCGATCACATTTTCAGATTTATATAGCAGTGTTGTAATTGAATTTTATCTTTTTATTGGTATATCCAAATGATCTCATATTTTAACTTTGCTTGAACAACACAATTTTAGACACTCTGTAAAATTTTCGTAATTTTTGGATGACTTTTGACCCCTGTAGTAAGGGTGTCGGCCGAGTTTGTAACTCAGCCGAACCTGCTGCAGACTGCAATATAGCAGTGCACTGTTTCATTTTTAATTATTTATTGGTAATTAGGAATGATCTCAAATTTTTACTGAAGATCTGAAACTTCATTAGGCACAACATATAAAATTTCCAGAATTTTTGGAGCTTCTGTTAGCCATTTAATAAACGAATTACAGAAACTATTGTGAAAACTGAATTTCCAGCCAATAAAAATTAAAGTTGGGTGTTGGGTTAATATGTTATTGACCCAAGCAACTCAAATAGATCTATATGATCGATCACACATACACAAAATAAATCTATGTTACTGATATAGACCAAAACCCTAGAATGATTAAAGTTGTAATAGTTTAAGGGATATCATTAGTGATGTAACCTTGAATACTAGTAACCTTGTAAAATAAGACCTTGAGATTTGTTTTATGTAAAGTAATCTGGTAGTGATAGTGATCTAGGGTTTATAGGTAGCTAATCTGAACGGTACATGAACAACATGAAATGACTTAGAGAAAAGAGTAAAACATAAACCTAAAATGTGACAATAAGTAAGTGGCATAGAAAGCGGAGTATTACCCGATATATGATCTGCAGATAGCTGATGAAGTTCATATTTTTAAGACATGGCGTTACTATCTTTATGATGTAACAATAGATAATCACCCTGGTAATGAGAATGTGGTGGCTGACGTTATCAGCAGAAAGTCAAGTTCAACAGTTAATGCATTCTTTATGGCAGGTTTCAATAGAGACTTGTTAGTAGAAATGTGGAAGTTGAACTTAGGCTTAGGGGTGACAACACAAAGTGATTTGATTGTATAGATGTAAGTTAAGCCTACTTCTTATGATCAGATCAAGGAACTACTATAGGATGATAGTGAGTTAAACCAGACCATGCATAACATGATAAAAGGAAAAGAGACTAAAGTTTAAGTTTTTAGATGATAAGGTGTTGTATTAGCATGACATGTTGTGTGTACCTTGAGATAGTGTAAAATTCTTTAAGGGGAAAAGGCTGAAAGAAAAGATTCTTATGGAAGTGTATGTATTAATGTATGCTATGTTTTCAGGAAACACTAAGATGTATATGAATCTCAAGTAGTTGAAACGAGTGGTCAGATATGCAGAAGGATGTAGCTAAGTATGTGATTAGAAGTAGTGTGTATCAGTAGGTTAAGGCTGAACCCTAGAAATCTACAACTACTTTGTAATCTTTTTCTATACCTGAATGGGAATGCGAATTTACCACAATGGATTTTGTGATAAGATTTACCCAGGACACCTAGAGGTTGTGATTTGATATGAATGATTGTGGATAGACTAATTTAGTCTGCTCGCTTTCTTCATATTAAGTCGACCTGTGATGTCTCGAGACTTGACTAAGATATATATGGATGAAATAGTTAGATTACCTGGTAATCCAGATTTAATCATATCATATTGAGATTCTAAGTTCACATTTAGGATTGTAGAAACAGTTGCATCGTGCTTCGGGCACAAAGTTAAGATTCAGTACAACCCTTTCATCCGCAAACGGATGGCCAGTCTGAGAGAACCATTCAGACTCTTGAGGACATGCTGAGAGCATGTGTTTTGCTTTTCAGTGGAAGTAAGGATGAACATTTAAGTCTTATAGAAGTTTGCCTTATGTGAATGTTGAGTTTAGAAATACACAACTGATAATGGTACAGTTTGGGTATAAACCCAGGCAATACAATTTGGTAAATCATCAGGTGCATGATTTCAAGATAGTAAGATAGCATTAAAATATGTAAATAAATCTAGTTGCATACTTTCCTGTTATGTTAATGTGTGTGACTTAACATTTACATGAATTGACACGTTTCTCTGAGATATTATTATTAGAAATTCTCAAGCACTGTTAAATATTTGTGTTATGATACGAAAATAACTCTTAATTGAGTTATGTGATGCATAAACCAGGAATTTGGTTAACATGCACGTACTTCGAGAAATTTCAGACAATTGATAAATATTACAAATGGTTTCTTAAAGGTGAAGTAAATTACACTTATTGGTGAAATAAGATGTTCAATTACATGAATTCAGTATGTATGTGCCAAAATTGATTTGAATTTGGAATATTTATGAATTTTTAATCTGCCTGCATGCATGATATAAAGATTACTCAGTAATTACAATGATTTTGAATATACTGCTCTGCCAGTTCTAGAATGATACCGTGTTGTGATTTGAATTGCAATCAAACAGATGAGATAACGGAAACCCTAAGAGTAGGGTATTGCCATGTGACTAGCAAATGAGATAACCCTAAGAGTAGGGTGTTGGCATGTGATGAATGAATAAGGCAAATGAAACCCTAAGGATAGGGTATACGATGAATCAAGTATTTTGATATCAATTTTCATTATGAGATGTAATGATGTTTAACAGTTAAATTGTATGATTTTATTTTAGTACCAAGTTGACGTGCATTCTGTTTATTTAAGAATTTTAGTTTGTCTGCATGTATAGTAGGATAATCTCTCAGTAATTACCATAATTTGAGATATTGTTATAACAGTTCTACCAAAGACAATGTTTTGTGGTTTGATCTGGAATCAGATCAGATGTGTCCTAGGTTGAAAGACCAATGCAGATAGTTGATCAGAGGATCAAGAAACTCATAATCGTGAGATACCCTTAGTGAAAGTTCTGTGGAGAAATCTTAACCTAGAAGAAGCTATGTGGGAACACGAGTCAGAGATGAGTAACAAGTTTCCTTTCTCTTTTAGGAATTTCGGGACGAAATTCTTATAAGGGAGGGAGATTGTTACGACTCATATCATGGTTAGTCAATAAATACCTCGAATTATGTGAAACACCTCAATTAGTGCTAAGTTTTTGTTAAACATCATGAATAATCAAGATAAGACAACATGTGAATCAATAGTCAAGATTTAATCATCTGAGGTAATTAATGATAATAGTAATGATGATTGTTAAGTTAATTGAGTTGAGTTGAGTACTCACTGTTGCAATTAGTGATTTGACCAGTTGTGACAAGCTAGTTAACATAATTTTATGCCTTGGGATGATAGAGAATCTCGTGCTTGAGAGTTTGCAAGAAGAATCATTTGAATCGGACCCTCGAGGAAGAAGTTATAGCCTTTTTAGTTTTCTTGGACTTGGATGCAATTTTACCATTAATAGTTTTTGTTTTAAGTGGGTCGGCTACCCTTTCCTTTATTTCATTTCTCGCTTAACCCTTATCCCCTCTTCTCCTATTCTTCTTCCCGATGGAACAGGACCCGCACAGAGCGGCGCCCAGGTAACAGGTCGACCGACCTGCAGCAAGGAGGAGTGGGCGGCCGATTTTCGCTCCCTAGCCCCAACTCCGCGGTCTTGTCCTCCTCACCTTCCCTCACCCTTCTTTCTTCCTCCACCTTTTCCACGCCCTAGCGGCGCCCTGTAGCTGCGGCCAATAGCTGCTGCAGCTATGGCGGCCGGCCAAGAGCCCCCTTGGGCGCACGAAATCGCAAGGGGAAGCTTACTTTGAGTTCGACCGACGACTCCCATCAAAAATCTGCAACGTTTGCCCCCTTTTCTTCTTCCTCGCTCCATGGAAGCCCCAAATCAGTAGGGCGGCGCCCCACCTTGCTCAAGCAGCAGCAGCTGCGTTTTTCTATTGTAAGCCACCTTGGGCACAAGGAAGCACCGATGAACGATGCTTTGGACTCGTGCTTGAGGTCCCAACACGACGCAGCATCGATCGACATCCAAATCAAGCAGCCTTGTGTGAGCTTGTGAACCTGTACTTAAGAGGTTACTGTTGGATTGAATAGGTCCAAACCGGAGCTCGATTGGCACACAATAGAGCAAGGTAAGACCAGCACGCAGTTCGGTTTTGAGAATAGAATTAGAATCCGTAGCTTAAGCCAAGACTTAGTTTTTGATCAAGTTCATTTTCAATAAGATTTCCGTCTCTGCGCAGGTTGCATGGCGTGCAAATCAATTTGCACGGCGTGCAAAGTTACAGATAGCGGAACGAGTTTCTGCCCAGGTGCACGGCGTGCAAATCAGTTTGCACAGCGTGCAAGGTTGCAGAAAAGTAGAATAAAAGTGCACTGAAGGTGCACGGCGTACAACCCAAGTGCACGGCGTGCACGCTGCTGTAAAGGGCAGAATTAGGCGTGGTTGTGGACGTTTTTCGGTGTATACGAACACACCGAAGTGGGTGAGTAGTAGTTCATTCAGTAATCATTAATTAACTCAATTTAAATGTTTAATTGCTTCTGTATCAGTTAGTATAACTTCTAAACAGTGTAGTACATAAAATTAGAGTATGTTAGTTTCATTGGAATTTGAAATACTTAATATGCTTAGTGAAAATGATGAAATTTCATGTATTATAGTTGCAATGTATTTACTGATTTCAAAATAGATGTTTAGCATCGAAACTGGACAAATGATACTGAATCATGTTTAATGATGATAAAGGATATATATTTTCTTCATGTGTTATTTAGATTGTGCATTATGCATGAAATGTGATTTTCTTGTTTAAATGTTATTTGTTAATCGGTTAATAGACCTAGGTGCCCTAACACCGTAGAACCCCTAAGAGGTATCTGCAACTTAGGGGTGAAACTCGTGTCCAACATCAACCAGTTGAGTAATTCTGGTGGCACGAGGGTTGATAGACAGTGTCCAACACCAACCGATTGAGTAATTTCGGTGGCACTGGGGTAAATAATAAATAAAGTAAAGGGTTATCCAACACCAACCGGTTGAGTAATTCTGGTGGTAACCCTGTGAGACTCTCTGCCTGTGTGCTCAGGTTTGCAGAGTCTGGAGCACACGTGGTTGTGCATTGAGGCCGTGGAGCCTGGGGTCCTGTAGCAGACCAGGACAACAGTCAGACTTAGCATTTCCCGGGTGTGTCGCTAAGTCTTGTACGGTGGGATCGTAGCATGAACTTGCTGCGGATCTTTATATGCAGAGTACACTGCATATATTTAGGGCATATTAATAATATGAATAAGTAATCATGTAGGATCACAGTAAATTTATATAACTGTTTATTTACCTGAATTATCTGTTGATGCTTAGAAATGTGATTAATATCTGTATATCTGCTATGTATTTAGAACTGCCTTGCTTAGTTCTGCAATTATGTTTAATTTCAATTTATAAACCTGATGAGTTGTTTAGTGATAGCTAAGTGAAATACTATTCACTGAGCGAGTAGGCTCATACCTCTACTCAAAACATTTTCAGGTTATCATCAGCAGTAGGGAATCTGAAGGATCGTTTCATCCTAACGCCTAGTCTGTAGAAGGAATATGTAGTTAGTAGTTAGAGGTCTCTTAGTCCTTTCCCCTCGATCTTTGGGACAAGGTGTGAGTGAGAGAGTGAACGTGTATAAGATGTAAATTATCTGTTATGCTTTTTTTTATGTCGGACAATGTAATATGTTGTAGACTCTGTTTATCTTACTAGTCAGTTTAATAAAGATGCTTCCGCAGTTTGTTTAGTTTCATTTTACAGCATAAATCGGATTTCCCTGTTAATGTCTTTAAAAAGTTTTAAAAAGTGAAGAGTGATTGGCTTATGTGTAAATCTCATCCTGTCGCGTCTTAATCTCGTGGTTTGTGGTTAATGTGAGATTGGGGCGTGACAATACATGTCTTTAATCAAGTCAATGTATTGGATTGACACACTCTTTTTCCTCATAACCATCCACAACACTTCTCTGGGTACTCAATCATAAGCCTTTTCTAAATCGATCATAAGCCTTTTGTCTAACAGAAGACACCAAGATGGTTAGACACTCGGTTTGTTAGTGAGAGGTCCCAGGATCGAGCCCAGGCCACGGGATGAATAGAATGGCCAATTTTTTTTAAAAAAACCATGTGAAGATCTCTTTTTCTTTCCCTATACTTCTCCATAAGCCTCCTTATCAAAAAAATAGCATCTGTTGTTGATCTACCAAGCATGAAACCAAATTGGTTGTTTGATATATGTGTTATAGATCTTATCCTCTGCTCAATAATCCTCTCCCAAATCTTCATTGTGTGACTCATCAATTTGATACCTCTATAGTTTGTGCAGCTCTGAACATCGCCTTTGTTCTTGTAGATGGGGACTATAGTACTATTTCTCCACTATCTGACATCTTCTTTGTCTTCATGATCTTGTTAAATCATTTTTTTAACCACATAACTCCATCCCCCATACTCTTTCATACATCAATGGGAATATCATCTGGTATGTATGCCTTTCTCATTTTCATCTTTTTCAAGGCATTCTTGACCTCAAAATGTGAAACTCATCGAATGTAAATGATATCTCTTGTATCCCTGTCACACAAGTCTCTAACATTATTTACAGTATCTCCATTGAAAAGCTTATGGAAGTAATTTCTCCATTGGTTCTTGATATCATCATCCATTATCAGCACTCTACCATCTTCATTCTTGATGCATATTACTTGACTCGTGTCTCTTCCTTTCCTTTCTCTTATACGATCCATTTCATAAAAGTATCTAGACATTGCTTCCTGAACAACCTTTTTTGCTTCTTTCTTTGCTTGCTTGAAAGCAATTTTACAGTCTCCGGCAATTTTTTTTATGTAGGAGATCGTGTTATGTCACGTAGTGTTGACATCAGACTCTAAGTTCCAAGTTCCCTCCTTGATGAGTTTATCATGAAAGGTCAATTTCTTTTATCCTTTAAGATTCCACCACTTGATCCTGCTATCTTGATTTTTGTTATGCTTACTTTTATTGATTTTCATATTAATATCCAAAAACACCAACCTATGTTGTGTCATGAGTTATTCACCGGGAATCATTTTACAGTCCTTGCATACGTTACGATCCTCCCGCCTTATCAGGAGGTAATCAATTTGGCTACAATTGTGCCCACACTTGAAAGTAATCTTATGAGATTCTCTTTTCTTGAAATGGGTGTTTGCTAAAATCATATCATATGCAACTGCAAAATCTAATATCCCCTCTCCTTCTCCATTTCTGCTGCCATATCCAAAACCCCCATGAACTCTCTCACAGCCATCATTGCTACTCCCCACATGGTCATTTAAATCACTCCCAATAATGATCTTCTCCTCAGTATTCCTTGCATCAATTCATCCATGTTATCCCAAAAATCGTTCTTAGCCTCCTCGCTAAGGCCAACTTGGGGGGGGGCATAAGCGCTAATAATGTTACCCCCCCCCAAGAACGACCTTAATAGCTTTGATTCTATCACCCATCCTAGTGATCTTGACAACATCATCCTTATCAACAATAATACCTACACCATTTCTATAATTTTTGATACATGTATACTAGATTTTGTATCTTGTGTCTCCAATCTCTCAACAACGTTCCTCCATCCACTTAGTTTCCTGCAAGCAAGCTATATTGACTTTTCGTCTCATCATGGTATCTACTATCTCCAAAGATTTTTTCTGCCAAAGAGCCAATATTCCAAGATCCAACTCTAATCCTTTTTTCTTGGATTTGCTTCTTTGTCTGCCTTCGTCGAAAATGTTGTCCTTGCACATTTTTCACTACATTCGGGCAATGATGCAGCGGGACTAGCTTCTTTACCCACACCCATCCAAGATGTGGAAACCCTTGCACATTTTTCACTACATCTGGGCGATGATGCAGTGGGACTAGCTTCTTTACCTACACCTGTCTAAGATGTGAAAACCCTTGCTTGTCCTTCAACACAACTGGGTGTCGTTGTGTCGAAACCCCTTGCATATTTATCATTGCACCCGGGTGTCGATGCAGAATGTTGCTAGGTAGGGACACTCCAACAAATTTTTTATAAGGATCCATGTCATAGAAAGAGTGACAAAGTTTTTATGATTGGCTGTCAACCTACCACCAACCCTCCTCCTCTACCCGGGCTTGGGACCGGCTACATTTGCACAAAATATGAAAACATAGGTGGAGTTAATAGTATTTGTCGAGAGTGGAATTTGAAACCACACCCTTTCGGACCAGAACCTTAATTTGGCGCCTTAGACCAACTCGTCCATCTTGACCTAATATATATAATATATAACTTAAAAATTTTAAAGACAAAAGTTTGGTGCACACACTCGTGGACCAATATGTAATTTCAAAAAATAATAAAGAAAATCACATCCAACCCCCTCTGGGGCTTTCTTATATAGCATGGATGAGCCTCCTACTATAATATATAATTTTCAAAATTAAAGACGAAAGTGTGATGTACACACATAGGGACCAGTATGTAGTTTCAAAAACTAATGGAGAAAATTGCATCTGACCCCTCGGTGGACTTTTTTGGATAGTATAGATGAGTCTCCTAATATAATATATAATTCAAAAAATTAAAGACAAAAGTGTGGTGTACACATACATGGACCAGAATGTAATTTCAAAATATATTGGGGAAAATTGCATCGAACCCCCATGCGGGATTTCTTATATTGTAAAGATGAATCTCCTAATATAATATATAATTTAAAAAATTAAAGATCAAAGTGTGGTATGCACACACAAGGACCAGTATTGCATTTCAAAAAATAATGGAGAAAATTACAACCAACCCGCTCTATGGACATTCTTATATAATATACATGAGCGTCCTAATGTAATATATAATTTTTAAAATTAAAGAAAAAAGTGTGATGTACACACATATGGACCAATATGTAATTTCAAAAGATATAGAAGAAAATTACATCTAACCCCTCTGAGGCTTTCTTATGTAATATAGATGAGCCTCGTACTACAATATATAATTTGAAAAATTAAAGACAAAATTGTGGTGTACCATATAGGGACGAGTATGTAATTTCAAAAAAATGGAGAAAATTGTATCCAACCCCCCTCTGGGGATTTCTTATATATACAGATGAGCCTCCTACTATAATATATAATTTAAAAATTAAAGACAAAATTGTGATGTTGACACATAGAGGTCAATATATAATTTCAAAAAATAATAGAGAATCCAACCCCCACTGTGGGATTTCTTATATAGTATAGATGAGCCTCGTACTATAATATATAATTTATAAAATTAAAGACAAAAGTGTGATGTTGACACACAAAGACCAATGTGTAATTTCAAACAATAATGGAGAAAATTTCATCTAACCCCCACTGTGGGTTTTCTTATATAGTATAGATGAGCCTCCTACTACAATATATAATTTAAGAAATTAAAGACAAAAGTGTAATGTACACACTTAGGGACCAATATGTAATTTCAAAAAATAATGGAGAAACATTCATCCAACCCGCTCCATAGAGTTTGTTCTATAGTATAGATGAGTATTCTAATATAAGATATAATTAAAAAATTAAAGACAAAAGAGTGGTGTACACACAAGGACCAATATGTAATTTTAAAAAATAATGGAGAAACTTGCATCCAAACCCTTCCACGGATTTTCTTATATAGTATATATATGAGTCTCATAATATAATATATATTTTAAAAAATTAAAGACGAAAGTGTGGTGTACACACATGGACCAGTATGTAATTTCAAAAACAATAGAGAAAAATTGCAACAAACTCCCTCCATGGGCTTTCTTATATAGTATATAGACGAGTCTCTTAATACAATACATAATTTGAAAAATTAAAGACAAAAATGTGGTGTATGCACATAGGGACCAACATGTAATTTAAAAAAATAATGGAAGAAATTACATCCACATATTAGTATATATGTGCCTCCTAATATAACATATAATTTAAAAATTAAAAACAAAAGTTTGTTATAAACACAAAGGGACCAGTATGTAATTTGAAAAATAATGGAGAATATAACATCCAACCCCCTTTGTGGGGCTTTCTTAGGTACAAAGGACACATTTATAATTTATAAAAATGTTGGAAAAGATTGCATGACTAATCCAAAATGGCATATTTTCTATAGTATCTATAGATGAATCTCCAAATATAATATATAATTTAAAAATTTAAAGAAAAAAGTTGTGGTGTACACACAAAGGAATCAATATATAATTTTAAAATATAATGTAGAAAATTACATCCAACTCCTTCCGCAGAGTTTCTTATATAGTATAGATGAATCTCCTAATTTAATATATAATTTAAAAAAATAAAGAGAAAAGTTTGGCATATATAGGGACCCGTATGCAATTTTTTAAAAAAATAGAGAAAACTTACATGGCTTACTTGGAGTCTCTTAACACAATATACAATTTAAAATACTAAAGACATAAGTGTAGTGTACACATATATGGACCAATATGTAATTTCAAAAAATAATGGAGGAATAACACAATATATAATTTAAAAATTAAAGATAAAAGTGTGGTGTAAACATAAAGGGACCAATATGTAATTTCAAAAAAAGGAGAAAATTGCATTCAACCCCCTCTGGGGGGGACTTTCTTAGATACAAAGGACACATTTGTAAGTGTGGTGTAAACACAAAGGGACCAATATGTAATTTCAAAAAGTAATGGAGAAAATTGCAACCAACCCCTCTGGGGGCTTTCTTAGATACAACGAATGTGTTCGTAATTTATAAAAATGTTAGAAAAATTGCATGACTAATCCAAAACGGCTTGTTTTACATACTATCGATAGACGAATGAGTCTTTTAATATAATATATAATTTAAAAACTTAAAGAAAAAAGTTGTGGTGTACACACAAAGGGATCAACATATAATTTCAAAAAGTAATGGAGAAAATTGTAACCAACCCTCTCTAGGGGCTTTCTTAGATACAAAGGATGCGTTCGTAATTTATAAAAATGTTCGAAAAATTGCATGACTAATCCAAAACGACTTGTTTTACATAGTATCGATAGATGAATGAGTCTCCTAATATAATATATAATTTAAAAACTTAAAGAAAAAGTTATGGTGTACATACAAACGTATCAACATATAATTTTAAAATATAATGTAGAAAATTGCGTCCAACTCCTTTCGCGGAGTTTCTTATATAGTATAGATGAGTCTCCTAATATAATATATAATTTAAAAAATTAAAGAGAAAAGTTTGGTACACATATAGGGACTAGTATGCAATTTCAAAAAATAACAGAGAAAACTTACATGGCTTACTTTGAGTTTCTTAACACAATATATAATTAAAATACTAAAGACAAAAGTGTGGTGTACACACATAGGGACCAATACATAATTTCAAAAAAATGGGGGAATAACACAATATATAATTTAAAAATCAAAGATAAAAGTGTGGTTAAACATAAAGGGACCAATATGTAATTTTAAAAAAATGGAGAAAATTGCATCCAACCCCTCTGGGGGGCTTTCTTAGATACAAAGGATGCATTTGTAATTTATTAAAATGTTGGAAAAAACTAAAGATAAAGTGTGGTGTAAACACAAAGAGGTCAATATGTAATTTCAAAAAGTAATGGAGAAAATTGCATCCAACCCCATCTAGGGGGCTTTCTTAGATACAAAGGACACGTTCGTAATTTATAAAAATGTTGCAAAAATTGCATGACTAATCCAAAATGACTTTGTATACATAGTATCGATAGATAAATGAGTCTCCTCATATAATATATAATTTAAAAACTTAAAGAAAAAAGTTGTTGTGTACACACAAAGGGATCAGTATATAATTTTAAAATATAATATAGAAAATTACATCCAACTCCTTCAGCGGGGTTTCTTATATAGTATAGACGAGTCTTCTAATATAATATATAATTTAAAAAATTAAAGAGAAAAGTTTGGTTACATATAGGGACCAATATGCAATTTCAAAAAAATAATAGAGAAAACTTACATGGCTTACTTTGAGTCTCTTAACACAATATATAATTTAAAATACTAAAGACAAAAGTGTGGTGTACACACATAGGGACCAATATGTAATTTCAAAAAATAATGGAGGAATAACACAACATATAATTTTAAAAAGTAAACATAAAAGTGTGGTTAAAAAATAAAGGGACCAATATGTAATATCAAAAAATAGAGAAAATTGCATCCAACCCCCTATGGGGGCTTTTTTAGGTACAAAGGATGTGTTTGTAATTTATAAAAATGTTGGAAAAAAATAAAGATAAAGTGTGGTGTAAACACAAAGGGACCAATATGTAATTTCAAAAAATAATGGAGAAAATTGCATCCCACCCCCTCTAGGGTGCTTTCTTAGATACAAAGGACGCATTCGTAATTTATAAAAATGTTGGAAAAAATTGCATGGCTAATCCAAAACGGCTTGTTTTATATAGTATAGATGTGTAGTTGGAACCGACTGGAACAAGATTTGTAACGGGAAGATGTAACAGTGAATCTGAAGGCGGAGATTAGCTTATGATTCATTTTGTAGAGACAGAGATATTATTCTCCACTTACTATAATATTTAGGACTTAGTTTACGCTGACGATGGGAGGGGTGCACACGGTGCAAGGCTACCCTTCCCGGCGCCCGACCCCGATTTTTCTTTTTTCAAAAATAAAAATTTCTTTTATTTTTTGGGAAAAGAATACATTTATAACTTTCAATCCGTAACAATTTTTTACACTAAACAAAAATCATTAAATTGGTTATAAAAATATATTTGAAAAAGACTAGTATCGACGTATTTTTAAAAAATACTAATATCAAATAATAAATAAGTATTATTTGTATATTTTTAGAAGAAAAAAATAAAGGAGTGTGTATGTGTATAAATAGCAAATTAGCACAAATTGTAACATAATGCCCTAATATTTGTATAAAAACTCAATTATGGTGCTAATGCACCTAATTATGGTGTGAATGTACCTACTTCTTAAAATATGTGCATAAATAGCAAATTAGCACAAATCTTAACATGATACGATATTTATAGAAAAACGTCCAATTATGGTGTTAATGCGTCCAATTATGGTGTTAATGCGTCCAATTATGGTGTCAATGCACCTACTTCTTAGAGTATGTACATATATAACAAATTAGTATAAATCTTAACATAATGCATCCAATATTTGTAAAAAAAAACCAATTATGGTGTGAATGTGCCTACTTCTTAGAGTATGTGCATAAATAATAAATTAGCACCAATCTTAACGATGTGAACAATATTTGTAGAAAATAGCCTAATTGTGGTGTGAATGCCCAATTATGGTGTGAATGTGCCTACTTCTTAGAGTATGTACATAAATAACAAATTACCACATATCTTAACATAATGCGGCCAATATATGTAGAAAAACACCTAATTATGATGTGAATGCACTCAATTATGGTGTGAATATGCCTATTTTTAACTAAATATAAAATTAATACAAATCTTAACAATGTGACCAACATTTGTACAAAAGCAATTAAATGTGCACACTATGCCATGAATGTGCCATTTTTTATTGTAAGCGCCTACTAATGTCCTCAATATGTCCACTTTTGATTGAATGTGTTCAATATTAATTAAATGTGCACATCATTGTCCTGAATGCGGTCACTTTTGATTGAATGTGTCCATTTTTTATTGAATGTGCCTAGTAATGCCCTCAATGCACCCACTTTTGATTGAATGTGCCCAATATTAATTGAATGCACACACTATCACCCTAAATGTGCCCTTTTTGATTGAATTTGCCCACTTTTGATTGAATGCGCCTAGTAATACCCTCAATGCACCCACTTTTGATTGAATGTGTCTAATATTATTTGAATGTGCATATTATCCCCCTGAATGTGTCCACTTTTGATTGAATGTGCCTAATAATGTCCTCAATGCACCTACTTTTGATTGAGTGTTCACACTATCGCCCTGAATGTGCCCACTTTTGATTGAATGTGTTCACTTTTGATTCAATGTGCCTAATAATGTCCTCAATGCGCCCAATTTTGATTGAATGTGTCCACATTTGATACAATGTGCGTAATTTTAATTAAATACGCACAATATCGGTTTGAATATACCCACTTTTGATTGAATGCTCCTAGTGATCCCATCAATGTGCCCACTTTTGATTATATGCGCCCACTTTTGGTTGAATGCGTCCAATATTAATTAAATGCACACACTATTGCCTTCAACGTGCCTACTTTTGATTGAATGCGTCCACCTTTGATTGAATGTGCATAGTAATGTCCTCAGTGCGTCGATTTTTTATTGAATACGCCCAATATTAATTAAATATGCACACTATTTCCCTTAATTTCTCTCTTCCTTTTTCATGTGTTATGTACTCATTAGCACTCCCAGATCATTTTTTTCAAAGTGTATCAACATTAATCTTGTTAGATTGGATTTTTTTATAACGAGTCCAATGATTTTTATTTCATCAAATAATTCATTATGGATAAAAAGTAATTAGCAAAAAATGAATTTTATGTTCTTTGGTCTGCACCTATGCCACGTGGTAAAAAAACCAAAATGGGGCCCGACCAGGAAATACCACCCCCAATCCAGCGGTTTTCCACTTTACAACCCGCATTACAGTTGCGTCAAGACTTGGGCGTCAAGGTAGGATTTTTGTAATATTTACTTATTACTGTAGTGGTTAAAAGAGAGAGGTGAGAAAGGGGGGAGAAATTTTTTATGATATCGAAATTCATATAAGAATGGAGTTGTTGCACAAGTCATTAAAGTTGTTATCCCAAAATTATTGTTCTAAATTTTGATATTAGTCCATGATTAAAAACTAAAATTAGAAACAATAATTGCAAATTATGTAATTGTTCCAATGGTATTAATTCAAGCTTTGATGTGGGAGTTCATACTTGTATTAAGTAATAAGAAAATCAATATTATGGAATTGGTGGTAGAGTATAGAGATTTAGCTCTGCAGTTTGTTGACTTCATTAGAGAGCATGGGGCACATTTTCATAAATGTCTTGAATATTCTAACTTTGATGTTCACGTCACCAACATCAGAAGAGGTTCATATTTTGACTTCATATAATATTGCGCTCTTAAGAAATCAACTTATTCAATGCATGTAAAGATTATGTTATAGGAGTAACATCGAATGCTCATTGAAAAACAAAAATAAGAACATTAGGAGAGGAGCTACATGGGGAAACCGAGGCTCTAACCTTCCCTCCCAAATTTAAATATATATATATATATATGTGTGTATATATATATATACATATATATACATATATATAGGCTAAAATAATTGTGTACCTGAGTACATGTAGCTTACATGTACCTACCTTCATTTATGATGATTGTGAAAGTCTAATAAATAACCCAACCTTCTGGATGTAACACATACCCTTTAGATAAGATGTGTATAAAAAGTCACCACAATACGATATTCATAGATCATTCAACGAAAGAAAATATATATTTTTTAATCAACGGTAAGTTGCATAAATTTTATGAACCATTGAATGATATATTGCTACATCTCACGGTCTATATGAGATATAGTTATGATTTTTAAAACAAATCTAATATATATATTTTTGAACCAATCCATGTGGTTGGATTTTATCAACATACTCCACATGTGCTATTTTAATGACCTGTACACATAAGTTACATGTACCGACTGGTACACACTTCCTAACCACTCTCTCTATCTTTATATATATATATATATATATATATATATATATATATATATATATATATATATATATATATATATATATATATATTAGAGAGAGAGAGGGCCGATCCTATGGGAGCACTCCTAACATGAGAGAATGAGAGTCTTTTTAATAACTAAAACTTTAGATGATTTTTTGCAAATTCAATTGCATGGATGTGAAAAGCAACATTTCCATTAGCTTCGCACAAAAAACTATCATGATTGAATATTATTTTCTCATCCATATATGCAATTTATATACATTACATCCAACGATCAACCAAAATTCAATATGGAACGTTAAAAACCATTCTATTACCATGGGTAATCCGTAAGTTCGATGAATATGAAACTTTTTGTGTTAGTAAATACAATGATATATTTTCAATATATATATGGTTAGATCAAAAATAAAGTATCATCATTGAGAGTTATTCAAAGGACTCTCGTGCTCTCACCATCTGAGGGCTCTCACTGGATCATTCTTATATATATATATATATATATATATATACATATATATATATGTATATATATGTATACATATATATATATGTATACATATATATATATGTATATATATATATCTATGTATATATATGTATATATATGTACATATATATATATATATATGAATATATATATATATATGTATATATATCTATGTATATATATGTATATATATATGTAGGTATATATTTATATATATGTATATATATATGTATATATATGTATGTATATATATGTATATATATGTATATATATATATATATATATATGTATATACATGTATATATATGAGGTGAGGAAGTGTGTACCGGCCGGTACATGTAACTTATGTGTACCGACCATTAAAATAGCACATGTGGAGTATGTTGATAAAATCTAACCATATGGATTGATTCAACACTACATAGATTAGATGTATTTAAAAAATCATAACCATATCTCATATAGATCATGAGATATAACAATAAATCATTCAATGGTTTATGCAATTTCTGCAACTTACCATATACTCAGGTACACAATCCAACCCTATGGATTGATTATGCAATATATAGATTACATGTGTTTCAAAAATCATAACCATAGCTCTTATGGCTTATG
Source organism: Alisma plantago-aquatica (assembly GCA_963693085.1). Classification (NCBI taxonomy): domain Eukaryota; kingdom Viridiplantae; phylum Streptophyta; class Magnoliopsida; order Alismatales; family Alismataceae; genus Alisma; species Alisma plantago-aquatica. Next base: position 28,926,266 of record OY856410.1, read on the forward strand.
AGATATATCAATATTTCATCCAATGATTTATGCAAGTTCTGCAACTTACCGTTGATTGTAAAATACACATATTCTTTTGTTAGTTAATCTATAAATACAATATTATGGCAAACTTTTATGTAATTGTTATCTAGGGGGTGTACATTTGGATTGTTGAGAAGAATTTTACAATCATCATAAATGAATATGGGTACGTGTAAGATATATGTACTCAGGTACACAATTCTTTTAGCATATATATATATATATATATATATATATATATATGTTAGGAAGTGTGTACCGGCCGGTACATGTAACTTACGTATACCGACCATTAAAATAGCACATGTGGAGTATGTTTATAAAATCCAACCATATGAATTGATTCAACACTATATAGATTACACGTGTTTAAAAAATCAAAACCACATCTCATATAGATCATGAGATATAACAGTAAATCATTCAATGGTTTATGCAATTTCTGCAACTTACCGTTGATCAGAAAATATACATTTTCTTTCTTTTATTTATCTATGAATATCAGTTTGTGTTGATTTTTTGTATACATCTTATCTAAGGTGTATACTTTACATCCATAAGGTTGGATTATTCATTAGAATTGTACAATCACCATAAATGAAGGTGGGTACATGTAAGCTACATGTACTCAGGTACACAATTCTTTTAGCCATATATATATATATATATATATATATATATATATATATAGGGGGAGAGAGAGAGAGTCAGGCTAGAATACACTCGAGTGCACACAGAGCAGAATACACTCAAGTAGTTTTTCATGATGCAATATTTTTTTTCAAAAATCTAATCCGTTATCTTCTTAATCATCTTGCGAATAACTCATTTACAAAAGTTGAGCACATTTGGACATTTATAGGTCATGTTAAAAGACCGCAAAAATTATGCATTTCAAATTAGTTTTGTTCATTGATTTTGTTGCTCTCGGATGAGTGACTTACACTCATCCAAATGGGGTCAAAATTTGTATGTAGCCTAGTTATAGTATGACAATGAAGATCAATGGTTTATATTTTGCAAAAAAATAGTCTTCATAAGCAAATACACGTGAGTGTATCTGTGAGATCTGTACACTCGAGTGTATTCTAGCCTGACTCTCTCTCTATATATATATATATATAGAGAGAGAGAGAGAGAGTAGCAATCCAGTGAGAAACATACTATGGTGAAAGCATGAGAGGCATTTGAATAACTACAAATTCATATATTTTTTAAATCCAAACATATAGATGGATGAAGCATCATTTCATATACCTTCCCACAAAAAATCAATGCAATCAAACATTATTTGCATGTCCATATGTACAATATACACATTTTACATCCAACGGTCATCCTGAAATTCAATATGGAGCGTCAAAATGTATTTTGTTGTTGTGAATGATCTACAGATCGGATGGTGATAAAATTTTATAGGAAGGTAAATATTAAGGTATACTTGTAATCTATATTGTTGGATTATGAAAAATTGATCTATGTGGAGTGTTATTCAAATACCTCTCATGCTCTCACCAAGATTTGTTTCTCACTAGATCATTGTCCTATATATATATATATATATATATATATATATATATATATATAGGGGGGGGGAGAGTCAGGCTAGAATACACTCGAGTGTATAGATCGCACGAATACACTCAAGTATGTTTGCATATCAAGACTATTTTTTGTAAAATGTAAACCATTGATCTTCACCTTCATACTATAACTAGGCTACATATAAATTTTGATCCCATTTGGATGAGTGTAAGTCACTCATCCAAAGGTAACAAAATCGACGCGCGAAACTAATTTGAAATATATAATTTTTGTTGTCTTTATAACAAGACCTATAAATGTCCAAATATGCTCAAACTTTGCGTATGAGCTATTCAAAAGATGTTTAAGAAGATCAACAGATTAGATTTTTGAAAAAGATATTGTATCATGAAAAACTAATTGAGTGTATTCTGATCTGAATATACTTGAGTGTATTCTAGCATGACTTATATATATATATATATATATATATATATATATATATATATATATATATATATATATATATATGACCATTCATTCATTACCCGTACATGTAGATAAGGTTAGTTACATGTGGATTAGTTTTATAATAGGGAAACACATATTTGTAACCAGATAATTAAAATTGTAATGAGATGACCGAAATTGTAACACAAAGACTGGTTTTGTATTACAACATTATTTCAATTACAAATATAATTTATAATGTAATCAATCGTGTAATACAAAATGAGTGTTTGTATTACAAATTTGGCCATCTCATTACAAACGATGTCTGTCTCATTACAGAGTACCTTTCTATTGCAAAATGGATCCCCTGATAACCAAAGTAAGTCACCCACCCATGTAGTAAATATATGCCATTATATATATATATATATATATATATATATATATATATATATATATATTCACTACCCATGTGGTAATTATCTTTAGTTACCCATGGATCAATTTTGTAATAGAAATGTGCCTGTCTGTAATGAGATAGACCAAATTTGTAATACAAACACTCATTTTGTATTACAATGTAAACTGCTGCATAAATATCATTTTTAATGTAATAAAACATGTAATACAAAATGAGTGTTTGTATTATAAATTTGGTAATCTCATTACAAACAGGTACATTTCTATTATAAAATCGATCCACGGGTAACTAAATATATTTACCCAAATGGGTAGTGAATATATACCACATATATATATATATATATAATCAAACATGTAATACAAAACGAGTATTTGTATTACAAATTTAGTCATCTCATTACAAATAATGCATGTCTCATTACAAATATGCATCTTCCTATTACAAAACAGATGCACGGGTAACTAATGTTAATTATCTATGCGTGTAGTGAATGAATGGCCATATATATATATATATATATATATATATATATATATATATATATATATATATATATATATAGTCAGGCTAGAATACACTCAAGTGTACAGATCGCACGGATACACTCAAGTGTGTTTGCATATTAAGATTATTTTTTGTAAGATGTAAACCATTGACCTTTTTTTGTCATACTATAATTAGGCTACATACAAATTTTGAACCTATTTGGATGAGTGTAAGTCACTCATCCGAGGGCAATAAAATCGACGCATGAAGGCTGCCAGTCTGAGATCCACACTCCATCCTCCGCCCAAAGGCTGCCGGTCTGAGATCCACACTCCATCCTGAAGTTGCTTCCTCTCACTTCGCCAAAGAAGGTGGGAAGAGGAGACCTCATCATCAAGCAACATGTGAAGTGTGAAGATCGTCATTCTCTCTCCTTCCAAGCAGTTGACTTTCCTCTCTCCTTTGTGGGGATGGCGTTCTCTCTCTCTCTCTTCTCGCCTCTTTCTTTGTCCTAGTTATGAGCGAGTAGTCTCCTTCACTAGGGTGCGGGGAGTAGCCCCGCTACCCATGTTTTCATTTCATGCAATGTAATCTATAGTTTGCAATAAGAGACATACTTTCTTTTCAGTTCAACATCAATCATTTAATGAATGCTTGTTGCTTGATCACCAACTTGTGTTATCCTTTATCGTTTAGTATGAATTGTCTACGTTTGTACTATCAGATTCGAATCTTGATTGGATGTTGGTTCTTGATGCATGTATCCACCATGCATCTGTTTCGGTATCTAGAAGTGCTTCTCAAGAAGTGGAGTAAACTCACTTCCATCGTTGTACTTTCATACTATGAAATGGAATCAGTTGACGTATGAAAGTACAACCTTGATGAGTCGAGGAACACACTTTGTGAAGGGAATGATGTAAAGTAGGTGACCATTCGTTCGGGGATGGCTGGCTTTGCAACATTCCCACACTTCTCGTAGCTAGTTTTCCGAAAGGAAGCTAAATCTACAAAGATGCTAACTGTTTAAGACTCTTTTGCATGTTATGTTTTATGTTGCATGTTTTGATCCATGTGTAGTGGTGGCGAAAGTCGATCACATCCTAGTGACTCATTATCATTGTTAACATCCTTAAGTTCACTTTCTTGCTCTGCTTTACTTATACTTAGTTTAAAACAACCAAACCAAACTCTCCGATCTAGATACCAACTGCTAAGAGGTTAAGTGAGATTCTAACGTTTACCATCTTGTTGCTCTCAACAAGACCGTTGTCATGTGGATTCGACCCTTAACTATACTACGATAAGACTTCCACGTATCCTAGCATACGTGGGTGGAGTTCTCAATCTAGTATAAGCAAGGCTAAACCTAAAGACTTACTCTCTTTAGGATTTTTAATGGTGCGCGTAATTCCACATGAGTGGAAGCTCCATCAAAAATTGGCGCCATTGTCGGGGACAATAGAATATTTTAATTTCATTTATTATCTTGCTAGTTGGTTAGGGTTTTACATTTTTTCTTTAACCATTTGTCCATATCTTATTGAATTCATCATATTTCCTGCATCATCTAAAAGGTGTGTTTCTCTTTCTACTCAGGTAGAAGACGTGTATGCAACCATCACATAACCTCAGATTCTCCCCTGATCCAGAGTACGACTCTGAGGTAGAGAGAAACTTCCACCGCCGCATCAGACTTAACCGCCAAAGAGCCAGACAAATGGCTGAAGATCAACGCCAAGCTGCATTAGTAATGGAAAGGGTCAATGCCGCCATAGCCGCTCAGAGAGCACAACTCATTGCTGACACCCGTGCTCAGATTCAAGAAGAGATCCGAGTTGAAGAACAAGCTCGCATCCGAGCTGAAAACGAAGCAGCTAACCAAGCTGCCCAGCTAGAGCTAAGAAATAAGCAATTGAGGGACTATGCCATACCAAAGAACTATGAAGACAATCATCCAGTTCGGCCACCGATCATTAACATACCCAACTTCGAAATCTAGACACAATGGATACAAATCATGCAAGGCATCTCATTCTCTGGTGGATCTGGAGATGACTGCATGGATCACTTGAAGAGATTCAAGGCACTTTGCCGACTTGTCCCACAAGCCGGAGTTGCTTTTGACGCAATAATGCTACATCTTTTTCACTTTACTCTATCCGGAAGAGCTTTGAGATGGTACAACTCGCTTGATAGGGAGCCAATAATCACCACATGGGCTCCCTTAGAAGAAACGTTCCTGGAAAAGTTTTTCCCTCCTTCGTTAACTTATGAAATTAGGGGGCAGATCAACCACTTCGCCCAACTTCCTGGAGAATCACTCGCAGAAGCATGGGAAAGATTCAAGGAGCTTCTAAGAAAGTGTCCTCATCACGGCATCTCCCAAAATCAACTAATAGAAACGTTCTATAGGGGGTGAGTGATGACATCAAGCAATTTCTGGATTCCTCATCTGGAGGAAATTTTATGAGGAAGAACTACGAGGATGCTTGGAAAATCGTTACACTTGGAGCTGAGAACCAATCCAATTGGGGACGATCATCTGGAAAGGGAGTCCTCAAAGTTTATAAAGCTGAGGAATCAATGGAAATGAAGGCTATTGCTGAAGCTTTAAAGACTATAGCTCACAAATAGCAGTCACTTGAAACTTCATTCGGAGAATATGATAATAAGAAAAACCCCCAAGTCCAACAAGTTAAAGCTGCTACAGGGACTTGTGAAGCCTGTCACACATCTGATCACCCTACACTGTCATGTGGTCTGCTTTTCAATGTGATGATGGATATGCAACCACCACAACAGCAGTACGAACCAATCATCGAACACCCTGAAGACCAGATGACCGAACAAGTTAATTCCATTCATTCCATACCGGGACAAGTTTACTATAATCCATATCAACCAAGAAACCACCCCGGTTTTCAATATGGGAATCCTGCGGGGACTGCTAACCTGTAACATCAAACACAGGGCAGGTCTTCCAATAGGTTGCCACCTGGATTCCAAAGAAACTTTAATCAAAATCAAGGGAACCTCAGAAATAACTTCCCAAGATCCAACTACCCTAGAAACCCCTCCGCCTACTATCAATACACTCATCCTCCTCTGCACCCACAATTGCACCCTCAGTTGCAGCAACCACATCAACCTCAGTTAGCACCGCCTCCGCAACAACCACATCAAGGACAACAACAACTCACTCAAAAAAATGCCCCCTCCCAGCCAGCAGACGAGATGACTATGATCAGGCAGATGCTGTAGTCACAACAAACCATGCTTACCAATCAACAAGCTCAGCAGAAGGCTGTGGAGGCTCAACTAGCACAAATTGCTGCCCAATTGAATCCACCAACAGGCACCTTTGCTGGCCAACCAAAATCGAACCCAAGACACGATCATAATAGACCAGAGCAATTGAATGTCATCACTATAAGATCGGGTCGCGTCTTTCATGAAGATATAAGGATCACTCATGATGATGATGATACACCTATCTTTGTTCCAAATGCGAGCTCAAATCTAGCAACTGAGAATTCTGTAGAGACTAAAAAAGGTAAAGGAAAGGAACAAGCCCCCAAGGAGTCAGAGGCCCCACAATATAAACCTAGGATACCATATCCATGAAGATTGAAAGAGACTAAGATGGACACTAGATTCCAAAAATTCAAGGAGGCGATGAAGAAACTCTATATCGACATCCCGCTCCTCGACGCCCTCTCTGAAGTACCAGCTTGGGCTAAATACCTGAAAACCTTGCTATCAAGAAAGTACATTACTGAAGAACAAGAGACCGTCAAACTAGCTCAGACCACCTCTGATATCATTCTTAATAAGATGCCAAAGAAAAAGAAGGACCTTGATTCCTTCGGTATTCAGTGTTGTATTGGAATTGCTTCGAGCAAAAAGGGATTAGCTGACTTAGGGGCTAGCATATAAATTATGCCTTATTCCATGTGTAAAAGATTAGGTTTCACTGACTTGCTACCCACCACGATGACAATTCAGTTAGCTGATTCTACTATCACTGCGCCTCTAGGAATTATTGAAGATATTCCAGTCAGGATAGGCAAAGATGCCTATGTCCCATGCGATTTTGTCATTATGGATATCAAGGAGGATCTAAGATACCCAATAATATTTGGCATACCTTTCCTTGCCACAGCCAGGGTGCTTATTGATGTTGAAGCTAGCACAATCATTCTAAGACTGGGAAAAGAAGCAATTCAATTTCGGGTTCTCAACAACATGAAAGGTCCCAACATTCAAGAGGAGGTTTTTCTCTTAGATGCAATACATCAAATGTCCCAATTGGAAATATCTGAGCCATCTGATGAGTTAGAGAATGTTCTAACAAATCCAGAAGTCGAATTCTCAGCCAATGAATTGGTTCAACAATGCTTGCAACGCTTAGAGAAAGCTGAAGAAGCGCCAACAGCCGCCTTTGAGGAGCTCAAATCTGTCACTACTTTAGAAGCAACAGAAGCACCCAAGGCTCCCGAGATGAAGACTTTACCAACAGGACTTAAACACGTCTTCTTGGACAAAGAAAAATTATGTCCAATCATCATCAGTTCCACCCTGACGAAAAACCAGGAAGAAAGGCTTCTTGTTGAGCTAAAGAAACACAAGAAAGCCATTGGGTACAAAATAACTAACCTGACAGGTATAAACCCAACCTTATGCATGCATAAACTGCCCATGGTCGAAGAATTCAAGCCATCAAGAGAACACTAGAGGAAGTTGAACTCCAATCTTAAAGAAGTGGTTCGTCTTGAAGTCCTCAAACTGCTGAAAGCCGACATAATTTACCCAATTTCAGATTCCCAATGGGTCAGCCCTGTCGAAGTGGTCCCCAAAATGGGAGGAACCACTGTCGTGCTAAATGACAAGAATGAGCTAGTGCCTACAAGGACTGTGACAGGGTGGAGGATGTGTATCGACTACAGGAAACTAAACAAATCAATGCGAAAAGATCACTACCCTCTGCCCTTTCTTGACAAAGTCCTAGAACACTTATCCTGTAACACCCCGATCTCACAATTTCCTCAAATCATGAGATTAGGGCATAAGATAGGATTTATATGTAACACAAAGAACACCCTTAACTTTTTTCTTTTCTTTAAAACTCTTGTTTTCCCGCATTGAACCACATAACATCTTAACAAAGGAATCTGAACATTTCTTTTACTAATCAGACTTCAACAGAAAAGATACATGTATAAACATTCATGATGTCTTTCACAACTTGTGCACATAAAACTTGTTAATTAGCATACATATCAAAGAGGAACAATATTACACATCGTAATTACAACTCTCTCTCTTATCACTTACTGAGGACCTAGAGTGACAAGGACCGACTGACTCAACTAATCTTGTACTTAACTCTTGTAGCAGATCTACACTGATGCTCTGACCATCTACAAGTCCACGCGGTTAACCCTAAAAATGTTTGAGTAGAGGGGTGAGCCTACTCACTCAGTGAATGAGTACTTCATGGAAACAGACTAATGCACTAATGTGATTACAGATATAATTTGAGCAAACGATATGAAATTTAACAACAATAAATACTACACTGAGCAGTTCTAAAACAATATAATTGAAATAACAAAGAATGTAAATATTGCATCCAAAGAATAACTACTAAAAGACTATGCTCTAGTCTTCCTTAACTCTTTCATTTATAAGGAACTCTGTGAACCTATATGATCATATTTTAGATTATGCCCTGATCTATGCAGTGTACTCTGCATAGAGACTCGCAGTGCACTACGACCACACCGTACAAGACTTAGCGACACACCCGGGAAATGCTAAGTCTGACGCCAGCCCTATTCTGCCACAGGACCACAGGCTCATCGGCCTTCAGGCACATCGGCCTCACTGCACTACATCGAGTGCTCTAGACTCCTCCTCTAACCTGAGTACACATGCGGAGAGTCTCACGGGGTTACCTCCATGACACAAGCACGGATAATGTTGCAATAACCCCCATTTTTCTCCAGTGCCACCGTGACACAAGCACACGTTGTTGTTGGACACTGCCTCTCTATCCTCGTGTCTCCATGACACAAGCACGGATAATGTTGCAACACGAGTTTCACCCCTAAGAAGCAGACATGTCAAAGGGGTTCTACTGTGTTCAGGGCATCTAAGTATAACATTAATATTATAGATACATGTAAAACAGAAATCATAACTCATTTTACATTTCTCACAAGGCTCACACGGCCTGTCATATCATATCATATATGACATCATAGCTCATGTATTCACATATACCATGTCTCAGTAACATCCCTTTCTAGGGCATGTCATATCTCATCACCTGCAATTTATGAGATATGTATTGAAATATAAGAAGCCCTGCAGTATATAGATATCAACTCAGAGAGAACAAACATATAAAGTTAAATGCACTAGAAACATACAATTCAACAGTTAAGTATCACCACATCTCATATCGAGATCTTTCATGTCACCATAACATGATTCATTGAACACCCTATCCTTAGGGTTCCATTTGTCTTATTCATTCATCACATGCCAACACCCTACTCTTTAGGGTTTCATTTGCCTCATTCACTTGTCACATGACTCTCATAAGAATTTCATAGGATATAATCATTCACTAAAATAAAGATTGTTTCCAACCAATCATATACAATCAATATAGATATGAAACCATGGAAATTTAACTAAATTTAGGTTTTCCATACCATTCACTGAGATATCATGTATCAAGGATAAAATTCAATTAAGATAACCCATGAGGTACATCCTAACCATTTATAGGATTACCGGTCCTTTTCAATAAGGTTGAAACTCTAGTGATGTCTCAATTAGGTTAAACCCTAATTACATCATTTGATATAAAGCTGAAAAGCATTCTCACTAGGAAGTGTTGTATACGTTCCTGATATGAATCTACCATTAAGGAGTCATTCAAACAGAGAAGGAATCCATATCATATCAATTTGCAACAACTTAAATCAAACGGACATTTCAGGTTTTAGAATCACATACTAAGCAATTAGGGATTTGGATGCTATAATCAAATTCGTGCATTACACTGTTTGAAGGAAGAACCCACTCACCCTAAGGTGTGAAAACACCTCAAAACTACAGCTCAACTCAGGGAATCTCGAATTCATATCAAATCCCTAGCAAATCTCCCAATTCTTCTTCCATTCAACTCGGGAACCTTGAAAATGAGGGATTATGAAGAAAGGGTGAGAAAAGAAGGAATTTCGACATCATCTTGGATCAAATCAGAGTATGGACGGAATCTTGATATGAGAGAGAAGATTCACCATAAAAGTCTATGCAAAGGATCCAAACTTAGTTGATTTCACCATCCCTCGGACCGCAAAACCCTAATTCAGCAATTCCTCCTCTTTCTCCACTCAAGCCCTAACTCTCCCTCTCTCTCTAAGAGTTCGTTTCTCTGGAATGGATGAAGAAGAATGAGATCTGTGTGTGTGTGTGGTCGACCATATAAGTCAATTTGAGCTGCTTGGGTCAATTGCATATTGACCCAACACTCAACTTTAATTATATTGGCTGACTATTCAGTTATACAAAGTTACTATAATTCGTTTATTTCAGAGATAAAACCTTTTCAAAAAATTATGGGAATTTAGAAAGTTGTTTATAATTGATCTATAAAGATTCTTTTAAAATTTGAGATCATTTGGAGTTACGAATAAATAATTAAAAATAGAACAGTGCACTGCTATATTGCAGTCTGCAATATATTCGGCCGAGTTTGTCCTGCACAGAACTCGACCGACACCCTTACTGTAGAGATCAAAAAGTCATCCAAAAATTATGCCAATTTAACAGAGTGTCTAAAATTGTGTTTTTCAAGCACAGTTAAAATTTTAGATCAATTGCATATAACAATAAAAAGATAAAATTCAATTACCACACTGCTATATAAATCTGGAAATGTGATCGGTCGAGTTTGAAACTCGGCCGATAAACAGGTCAGAGCATTCTTCAAAAATTCTGATATTTTCCAATGTTGTTCAAATTTTATATATCCAAATCATATCCAAATTTTAAGTAAATAAGAGTTACACATAAAATACTAAAAATCATTTAGTGAGACATTCTACTTATCAAATTCTGTATTCATGCATCATTAAAACCCTATTTTGGGCCGATTAGTGTTTATGTTTCTCAAACCCTAATTCTCAAGACAAAAGAATATTTAGACTTCTTATCATAGTTAAAACATCCTAATTATATTATCGTCATTAATTAGATTTCCAGAATGATTATTCCAATTAATCTTTGCGATTGTCTAGGTAAACCCTAGTTTACCAATTAAGCTCAGATGGGGTCGTAACATATCCCATAAAAAGTTCTTCTGTTTTCTAGATGGTTATTATAGGTTCTACCAAATCCCTATACACCCGGAAGATCAAGAGAAAACTACTTTTACTTGCCCCTTCGGGACCTATGCTTTCAGAAGAATGTCATTCGGGTTGTGCAACACACCTGTTACTTTCCAAAGGTGCATGTCTGCTATTTTTGCATGATTAACGGAATCTATAATGGAGGTATTCATGGATGGTTTCTCAGTTTACAGAGATTCCTTCGACAACTGTCTACTTAACCTTAGACGAGTCTTACAAAGATGTGAGGAAATGAACCTCATCCTAAATTGGAAAAAATGCTATTTTATGGTAACTAAAGGTGTCGTCCTCGGACACAGAGTGAGCGACAGAGGGATTGAGGTGGACAAGGAAAAAATTGATTTTATCTCGAAATTTTCGCCGCCAAAAGATATAAAAGAAGTACGAGCATTCTTGGGTCATGCTAGGTTTTACAGAAGATTTATTAAAGATTTCTCAAAAATAGCAAAACCCATGACCCAACTGCTAACCAAAGACACCGAGTTTAATTTTAACCAAGAATGCTTACAAAGTTTCACAACTCTGAAAAATGCTTTTATCTCTGCACCCATACTAAGAGCCCCGAATTGGTCACAACCTTTTGAAATCATGAGTGACGCCAGTGACTATGCCATAGGGGTCGTGTTAGGGTAGAGAATTGATAAGAAACCTTATGTGATATATTACGCATCCAAAACGCTCGATGAAGTGCAGAAGAACTACACCACTACAGAAAAGGAGTTCTTAGTTGTCATCTATGCGTTCGAGAAATTCCGCTCCTTCCTGATTGGAGCTAAGGTCATTGTCTACACTGACCACTCCGCTATATGATATCTAATTCAGAAGCAAGATGCAAAACCCAGACTTATCCGCTGGGTGTTGATGCTTCAGGAATTTGATTTGGAAATCAAAGACAAAAGTGGAGTAGAAAACGTCGTCGTTGATCATATCAGCCGTATTGAAGTCAAGGATGATGATACAGTACCTATCAAAGACTCCCTCTCTGATGACCAGCTAATGAAAATTACCACTGGATTCCTCTGGTATGCCGACATAGTGAATTATCTGGCTACATGGATCATCCACCCTTCCGCCTCTTACCATGATAAAAAGAAATTCCTCCACGATGTCAATCAATATTATTGGGACGAACCCTACCTCTTTCGTCTATGTGCAGACAGACTTTTTCGTCATTGCCTACCCGAAGAAGAGATTACTCCTGTCCTAGAACATTGTCACTCCGACCCCACTGGAGGACATATGAGTTCGAATAAAACAACCATGAAAATCCTCCAATCGGGCTTCTTTTGGCCAACAATAGCAAAATATTCCCATGATTTTGTAAAATCATGCAACAAGTGTCAACTCTCCGGTGGTATAACAAAGAGAAACGAAATGCCTCTCACTATGTGGCAGGAGATCGAGATTTTCGATGTTTGGGGGATAGACTTTATGGGTCCTTTCCCCTCTTCTTATGGATGCTCTTACATACTGGTCGATGTGGACTATGTCTTGAAATGGGTAGAAGCTATACCCACAATTTTCAGTGATTCCAAACCAGTCATTAAGATGTTTAAAGATATCATTTTTCCCAGATTCGGTGTCCCCCGAACTGTCATATCCGACGGAGGGACCCATTTTCTGGAACGAAGCTTTGAAGCCCTCTTAAAAAAATATGGAGTCAACCATAAGGTTGCCATGCCTTACCATCCACAAACCAGTGGTTAGGTTGAAGTTTTGAATAGACAACTGAAGGCAATGTTAGAAAAAACAGCCAATAGACATTGTACTGACTGGTCCACCAAGCTTCCCGATGCCCTTTGGCCTTACCGAACAGCTTATAAAACACCAATTGGAACAACCCCGTTCTGTTTGGTATACGAGAAATCATGTCATCTTCCGGTGGAACTGGAACATAAGGCTTGGTGGGCCATTAAACAACTGAATTTTGATTTTAAAAGCACCGGAGAAAATAGACAACTCCAACTGCAAGAACTAGAGGAACTCCGAATGACTGCTTATCAAAGTTCCAGGATTTACAAAGAACAAACCAAGATGTGGCACGACGGTCATCTAAAAAAAAAAGACATCGCCATTGGAGATAAAGTCCTTCTTTTCAACTCCAGGCTCAAAATATTCCTCGGAAAACTCCGCACAAAGTGGTCTGGGCCTTTCACCATCAAACATATATACCTGACTGGAGCCATCATAATTGTTGATAACAATGGAGGAGAAAGGACAGTCAATGGCCATAGATTGAAAAAATACTATACTCCAGCAGATAAAATTCTGAGACAAACTATTGAGATCAGAGACCCCACAACATCACCATAACAAAATCAAAACCTCGTCGAGCTAGCGACATAAAACCCAGGTGCTACTTGGGAGGCAACCCAAGATCTGAGTTCTCTGTTTCTTTTTTTTTCATTTTAGGGTTATCATCTTTAATCTGAAAATATAAAAATTCACATAAACAACCAAAACAAACATAAAAATATAAAAATCAAAAACATAAATTGTCTCAAACGGTCTTGAAACCGTTTCGAGCCAAACGGTCCTAAAACCATTTCGAGCCAAAAGGTCTTCAAACCGTTTGACCTGGGGAATTTGTAAGGTCAACCCCCGAATCCTATAAATATAACCCTATCCCCTCTCCTTCTTCTTTCTTTTGACTCTCGAGCTTTCTAAAACCCTCGCTTGTGCTTTTTCATCTCTCCTGTTCCCGTTCCCGCGCAGATGCAGGTTCTCTCTGCCACCGACATTCCCGTTTCCATGCGTCTTCACGGTGATCGCACCTCACCGTCGTCATCTTCACCCGCTGCTGCAAGGTAGACCAGCACGCCGCATCATCGGCGCTTCCATCTTTGCACCACCTCCATTTTCTACCGTCACTGACGTTTACGTCACCAATGCGGCCCCCTTTCACATCGCCGCCATCATCCCTACCGCCGCCGTCGTCTCTATCACCACCACCATTGCTTTCACCGCCGTTACCGCCTCTCTACCAAAACCGTTTGGTCTTTCAAAACCTCTTGCTTTTTGTTAAAACATAAAAACACATAAACACATACAAAATCCAATTTTCTTGTTATTCTAACACATGACTTTCCATTTTCAAAATTGGTTTCATCAGCAAAGCAACCCACCGGAAACGAAGACGCTCCATTTTGGACAAAGGAACAATCGATAGCAGACCGTGCCAGGCTCCAGAAGATAGTAGACACTTATGAAAGGACCAAACAGATACCACCAAAGGTCAACATAATTGCGGTCATGTGTGAACTTGACCGCATCAACCGATGTCTTGCCGAGGAACCCGAAGAAGAAGTGGAAGAAATCTCTTCCAGTGATGAAGGCTCCGAATACGAGCCCAACTCTGAAGATGCCTCCCCAACTGACAAATTGAAGGGGAAACGAAAGGCCCGGGAAGCTACAAAAGAACAACCATCCAAGAAACGAGCAAGGAAGCAAGTCCGCCCCGCTACTGCTAGGGAACAAACCCTTACAGAGTCCGTCCCAACAACCGCCACTACCACCCCCGCTACCACCCCCCGTATTCTCAGTGCTAACCACCACCGCATCACCACCAGAAAACCTTTACATCCACACCCTCCCATCCATCGACAAAGTACTAAAACCAACAAAGTACGTCTACTCAAGAATACTACTCAAGATGGGGATGTACGACAGAATCCTCACCATGCTAGACAACGCTAATCTATCCAGACTATACTTTGTCCCTGAAATTTTGTACGTCGAACCCACAACATAATTCTTTACACATCTTACTAAAGAATCCGTGGACATTATGCACAGGGCAAGGGACGGAGGTGACCGCAGGCTGGTCACCAAGCTTTTTGGTAACAACATTGTTATCACAGAAAATCTCTTGAATGAAATATTCATTGACAACCCGGAGCAACTCAAACAAGCTAAAGATGTTAGCATAGAGAACTCCCAATTCAATAGACACAGCTTCTGGAAGACCCTAACAGGGATCCCCTCTTATGAGATAACAACATGCAAAGCCTCCAATATTCACTCTGGGTTTGTGCGCACGATTCACAAAATCCTTACCAGTGCGCTGTTCCCCAGAACAGAGGGAGGAAATGTTATCACTGCCGACCTTTTTCTTCTATGGTCCATTCTCCATGGAAATCCGGTCAACATCAGACAGCACATGATATAAAAATTCTCAGCCTACGCCATAGGAAAAGAAATCTGCATGGGCAGGCACATAACTTCCATCATCAAATATCTCAAGATGGACAGATTACTCCCTCAATGCACGCAGATCAAGGGCGACATCCTTACCAACGAGCAAACCTTGAAGAATTCCTATATTATCAAGGAAAAGGATGCTAAATTACACTACATTTTCTGCCCAACAGTCAGATCTTCCAGGACTCTGCTACCGCTTCCGGAGCTAGAGGACTACAACAAGGACAAACTTCTCTTTACTGATATAGAGATTACCAAACTCCTAGCTTCAGTCAAAGTACAAGAAAAGACAACCAAAGCGGGCCAGACAGAGCTTAGCATAACCGCCTTGATAGCTAGGGTAACAAAAATACCAGTAAAACGACCATCGAAGGTACATTTACAACCACCACAGCTGTTGGGGACGCCAACATCAAGGCTACAACTGGAGACAGAACGCCCCCATCTAGAGGAACCAATACCTACCTCTTCTTTAGAGTCTTTCATCATGAGCCTACATGATGAGCTCACCACCACCACCCCCACCACATTACCATCCACCACCCTTCCACCATCTACCACCACCCCACCTTCCTCCACAACAATCCCTCCACCCACATCTTCCACTTCACCAATTTTCTCCCCGAGCACCCCATTTTCCGCTCCAACACCCTGCTTCACATTCTCCACTCCCATCTCCACCCTCTTTTCCTCAACATTTTCGCTCCCACAATTCTCACCCAGACAATCACCATTTTCTTCATCCGCTACCACCCCAACACCGCTGGTGACTCCATCTACAGTCACCACACAGTTCGTGGGACCATCACTAGTGTCTCTTTCGCAAGGCACTGCCACCCTTCCACCCCGACCCCAACCATTCCACCCTTCCGCATCTGGGGTCCCTTTTACAAATGTCGGTGAGGAATTGGGACGTCAATTTGACGCCATCCGAAACCTCCTCACCGACCCTTCTAACATAATGCAATCTATCTTTTCTTGTGTGCAGGGTATTTCTAAGCAGGCCGCCAAGATCAACGAGAAGAACAGCGCCTTGCCAAGCATCCTCCAAAGTATTCAGCAACGATAGGACGTAGTGGCCAAGCAAGTCGATCACATCAATGACCACTACAAAAACTTACCCGAGCTAGTCCTTGTATTAAAAAGCTAGCAAGAAGCGCTGGCCATGCAGATTGATAGGATCTCTATGCAGACTCAACCTCTGCCTGAGACCCTGCGCAAGCTTCAGCAACAACAAAATGCCTTAAGAACGCGCTTGGATGACATCGACAACACCCTCACACAGCTCCACAGTCGCCACGAGGAGTCAGCAAACAACGAACTTAACCAACTACGATCCCAAGTAACAGATCTTACAACGCGACTCCTCTCTGCCGAGGGACAATACTCAGATCTTAAGGAAACACACGACGCATTACTTGAATCCCACGAGCATGTGCAAGTGGCGTTTGATGAGCTACAAGCAACCCATCGGCAGTGCAAAAAGACTACACAACAACACATCAAAGATAAGGCAACCGACAAAGAAGGCGAGGAAGACGAAGATGAGGACAATGATTTCGACTCCTCGGCTAACTCCAATAATAGCACCTCCTCAGACGACCAACTTGATGACCCAGACAATGCTGGGGAGGGCACCAGCCGAGGAGCTGCATCAAAACAACAAAAAGATCACCACGCCGGTGATAAAGATCCTAAATCCCCGACTCACAATGACAACGTTAATATGTCTTACGGGGATCAGTTCCTTGACTATTCAGCAATGGGATCTCTGGGGGAATCTACTAAAGAAGCAGCTTTTGCTGAGTTCCAACAATGTTTACTCGAAACCAGCACAAGTCAACAACCAGCAACATCAGCTCAACACCTTTCTGCACCAGACCAATCGGTACCCTTTCCCCTAGAGCAAGAAGATCTAGAAAGAGTCAGTTTGGATACAGACGAAGATCTGGAATCGGCTTCTGACTCAGACAAAGATGAAGATCTGTAGCACTACTTAGACAATCTGGATCGGACTTCTTCTCTCCCTCCGCAAGAGCTTCCCCCGCCACCACCTCTACCTCATAAAATGCACGATTTAGACTTGGCGACCGTTTCTACCTTAGATGCTCAAGATATCTTTATCTTAAACACTATTGTAGATGACGCCAAAGAAGGGGGCGATGTTATTTACCAAAATATGAAGACTCAGTGCAAGTTGACACGTGAAAACTTCCGCTCCATTCTTCAACCACAATCAGCAGTGAAGATGGCAGTCTTCCGTGTCCTCCTCGCCAATTCTATTGAAACTTGCAGAAGCTCTCAGCGGCAGCAACCAGTTCTTAACGCATCGTCTGCTCTAGCCATGAGCCTTATTTATAAAAAATTACAAAGCAAATCAATTGAACGGTTGTAGAGGGGACTTGCCAGAAAGGCACGCTATATAATCGTGCCCTTTCAAGTTTCCGGTCACTGGCTACTCATGATAGTCGACACCGCGGCCCGAGACGCCAAGGCGTACAATTTCTGCGCCAATGAACTAAAGGCTGGAATAATTAATTTTGCTGGTATCGAAGCCGGGGAGGCCAGATGCATCCCTTTTCGGCTCCTGAAATTGATTTGGGATGCTCACCCATCCCTTCGCAATGGTTGGATCCAACCATGGTTCCAAATCATCAACCCCCACACCCAAACTCCAGAGGGATCTAAGGATTGGGCTTTCTACGTTATACGTCATATTCAAGCACTCAATCAGCAAATCCCTTTCACTGAACTGGCCATAGAGGACTTTCATTTTCTATGAGGTCGTTACACCATGGAGTTAATTTGTGATAGAAGGTTCTTCAAGGACCCAACCATGGCGCCCAGTGACGTTCCTCGCTACCTCTTCTCGGCCATCCAACGTCCTCCAAAACGGCCATTCCGGCAAACAATTGAGGAGTTGGAAAAACAACAGCCCGCCAAGGATACTGAGAAGAAACAATGGGACCCTTACTCTTTCGATCTGGAGGATGATAAAGGGGTTACCGAATTGCTAACTGGAGCTACCATCAATAGATCACCTTCACAAATGGTTCCCCTGTCTGCAATTACACCAACTTTCCCCAACTTTAACCTCAGCGCCTGTAACAGCCTCTCCGATAATGAACTTTGCCTCATCATGTCAAGGCTTTACGCCGAGACAGATGACCTCATTTTTATAGCCGGCGATATCCTAGTCATGGCAGATGCACTACGAGAAACTGTACAGATAAAGGGGTCTCTATCCGTGAGCCTAATGGCCGCCTATCAATATCTTCTCGGCCAGAACTACCCTACAGCCTATATGGCATCAGCATACATGAAGGACGATCTTTTAAAGCTAAATAACTTAGGAACAATTGAGGCACTCATTTCTTACCTCCAACACACGACTCCAAAGTTCATCATGCTTCCTTTCCTTCATGCAGAACATTGGATGTTACTGGCAACAAATCTTCATGATGGAACAACAATCATATACAATAGTTCTGACAACCAGTACAATCCAAATAAGCAACAGTATACTACAACACCATGAACGCCTATGGAGGAGGTGGCGAAGGAGTGTGCTGACCAACTGCATGACCTTCTCAGCACACACACACGGGCATACGGTAAAGAACACTTTCATCGCCCCGCCTTCAGCCACAAATGTCCACAACAGATCTGCGAGTCGAACGATTGTGGTTTCCACATCCTCTACTGGATGTACACCATTATGGTCCTTGGACGACCAGTAGAGGACATGCTACATGTGGATTACCATGCGTGGCGAGGAAAGTTCGCTGCTAATCTCCTTCGAACACATGGCGCTAATAAAGGACTAACAGACACCTGATGTCATTGTCCTTGTACTTCTCAACCTATCACTTTGACACTCTGAGGACAGAGTGAGTGATAAGTTAGGGGGGGGGAGTACACTGGACAAGGGAGAGGTATCATTTCTAAACCCTTCGCTATCTACCTTTTCTTTCAATTATGTACAAATTTTATAACTTCCTTTGCACATTTAATTTTTATTTTAAATAATTTCCCTATTAAAATAAACCTTGCACATAAAGAAGAACATCCCTCTTGGAACAAAGTCATCCCCAGCTAACTTTAGAACCCAATTAGTCCTCAAAAGTAATAACAAGAACAGCACTTAGACATGTAATGGCGAATTAATAATTTCTCTCCACTCTTGATTTTCATGCTTTTGCTTCAATTCTACATCTGACTCTCCACAGGTCAGCATCAAGGCCGAAATGAGCCAAACACTCTCAAGGATGGGAGGGACATCAGGTGACATACAAATCAAGAAGTCTCGCAAGTGGACCACTAAGTAGAAACCAAATAAGTGCATGTCGAGAAACTCTAAGAACAACTTTCTTCTCTTCAAATAAAAGAGGCTTGGCCGCCCATTTAATTTCCCTGAAAACCCAAATTCTAAGCTTGTGAGCTTACGAATAAAAGCCAGAGTGTTGAATAAAACTATGAGAGTTGTGCCGTGAATAAGGATCTATATGAAGAACCAATAAAGGTCTCGCCCGACCGGTACATTCAGCTGCCCTCACAAAGGCATATGTATCGTGCCCAGTAGTGAAACCCTAAGGTATCCAAATATATGAAAGGCTGATAAAGGACTCACCCGGCCGGTACATTCAGCTGCCCTCACAAGGGCAGATGTATCGTGCCCGGTAGTGAGATCCTAGAAGCATAGACAACCCCTCCCCCACTTGAAAGGGGAGTTACACATCAAGCCTTTAGCCAACCCTCATACCCACTCTAGCTTCCGGTAGGATTTTCATAGAAGTATAAAGCTGATTAGAGTCAACGACATGCACAGGGTAAAAAGTGGTCCCAATGTGGGCTATGAGATATGGAAGAAACCCGATATCCAAGCAACTCTCAATACCTGAAACAGTTAAGGTAAAAAAAAAGCTCTGATACAACCTTAGGAGATCTCGGGTTTAGAATTGGAGCAAGAGTATGGAAATCTTAACTAAATAAAATCGCCTCACCATTACATGCCTTAGCTCTATCTAACTTGAGGACAAGCTTGACTCTAAGTTAGGGGGGTGATAACCTCCAATTTTGTGATGATATCATAGTAATTTTCCTTAGTTTTCCACACTCTTTTTTAGATAAATTAGATAGAATCCTTAACTTTCCTCCCTTATTGCAAATATACTGTTAGATTGACTTTTCTCTCTTTTTACTTACATAAAAAGACACAAAAAATCATAAAAGCCTCACATGGTCTCAAGACCGCATGAAGCCAACCGGTCTCGAGACCGCACGGAGTCACACGGTCCCAAGACCGCATGAAGCCAACCGGTCCCAAGACCGCATGGAATCACACGGTCCCAAGACCGCATGAAGCCAACCGGTCCCGAGACCGCATGGAGTCACACGGTCCTGAGACCGCATGGAGTCACACGGTCCCAAGACCGCATGAAGCCAACCGGTCCCAAGACCGCATGGAGTCACACAGTCCCAAGACCGCATGAAGCCAACCGGTCCCGAGACCGCATGGAGTCACACGGTCCTAAGACCGCATGAAACCAACCGGTCCCGAGACCGCATGGGGTCGCATGGTCTCAAGACCGCATGAGTCCAAACGGTCTCGGGGTCCAAACGGTCTCAGGGTCCAAACGGTCTCAGGGTCCAAACGGTCTCAGAACCCAAAACTGCCCAAACCGTTTGAACTCCACTTAAAGCCTATAAATAAGACCTAAGGGGTCCTCACAAGACATCAAGTTTCAGATGTCTAGAGGTTGCCTCTACTACTCTAGAGCTATTCCAACCTCCATCCTCCGTCCAAAGGCTGCCAGTCTGAGATCCACACTCCATCCTGAAGCTGCTTCCTCTCTCTTCGCCAAAGAAGGTGGGAAGAGGAGACCTCATCATCGAGCAACCTGTGAAGTGTGAAGATCGTCATTCTCTCTCCTTCCAAGGGGTTGACTTTCCTCTCTCCTTTGTGGGTATGGCATTCTCTCTCTCTTCTCTTCTCCTTCTTTGTCCTAGTTATGAGCGAGTAGTCTCCTTCACTAGGGTGCGGGGAGTAGCCCCGCTACCCATGTTTTCATTTCGTGCAATGTAATCCATAGTTTGCAATAAGAGACATACTTTCTTTTCAGTTCAACATCAATCGTTTAATGAATGCTTGTTTCTTGATCACCAACTTGTGTTATCCTTTATCTTTTAGTATGAATTGTCTACGTTTGTACTATCAGATTCGAATCTCGATTGAATGTTGGTTCTTGATGCAT
Organism: Alisma plantago-aquatica; assembly: GCA_963693085.1. NCBI lineage: Eukaryota > Viridiplantae > Streptophyta > Magnoliopsida > Alismatales > Alismataceae > Alisma > Alisma plantago-aquatica. The sequence continues at coordinate 28,948,060 of OY856410.1, forward strand.
GTATCCACCATGCATCTGTTTTGGTATCTAGGAGTGCTTCTCAAGAAGTGGAGTAAACTCACTTCCATCGTTGTACTTTCATACTATGAAATGGAATCAGTTGACGTATGAAAGTACAACCTTGATGAGTCGAGGAACACACTTTGCGAAGGGAATGATGTAAAATAGGTGACCATTCGTTCGGGGATGGCTGGCTTTGCAACATTCCCACACTTCTCGTAGCTAGTTTCCGAAAGGAAGCTAAATCTACAAAGATGCTAACTGGTTAAGACTCTTTTGCACGTTATGTTTTATGTTGCATGTTTTGATCCATGTGTAGTGGTGGCGAAAGCCGATCACATCCTAGTGACTCATTATCGTTGTTAACATCCTTAAGTTCACTTTCTTGCTCTGCTTTACTTATACTTAGTTTAAAACAACCAAACCAAACTCTTCGATCTAGATACCAACCGCTAAGAGGTTAAGTGAGATTCTAAAGTTTACCATCTTGTTGCTCTCAACAAGACCGTTATCCTGTGGATTCGACCCTTAACTATACTACGATAAGACTTCCACGTATCCTAGCATACATGGGTAGAGTTCTCAATCTAGTATAAGCAAGGATAAACCTAAAAACTTACTCACTTTAGGATTTTTAGTGGTGTACGCAATTCCACATTATTGGAAGCTCCATCACCAGTTTGTCGGCTGATTTTCCCCAGGACAAGCTCAGCCTACCACACATTTAGGATGATAGATAACAGTCTGGTATTTGACTTTTATCTTTTTATTGTTACATACAATTGATATATAATTTTAAATTTTTTTTTTGGAAAACTCCATTTCAGATATTGTTATAAATTTTAATAATTTTTGGATGATGTTTGAATTCTACAGAGTGTGGTGTCGGCCGAGTTTGTTATTAGTAACAACTCGACCGACCATGATGCAAACTGCAAAATAGCAATGCAGTATTTGATTTTTATTTATTCACTAGTAACTCCAAATGATCTAAACTTTTTACCAAAGCTCTTAAATTATGTCTCACACAACATTCTAAAGTTTCACAATTTTTAGAGGAGCTTTGACATGTTAAGTAAATGATTTGCAGTAACTTTTTTATGACAGAAAAGTTTGGTGAAATAAAATGAAGTGTAAAATAGGGACAATTTGCAATTACCCAAGAACCTTAAATAAACTATTTGAGTAACCTAGCACCCAAGGATATCTCATATTTCATCATTCCTATTACAAAAACTAAATTCTAGAGAGAGAGAGTAGATCTAGGGTTTTGAGAGGAGAAAGTGGTGATGTTGACCTAGGGTTTCACCATATGAGAAATGATAAAATCAAGTAAGTTTAGGTTCATTGCATAGTATTTCTTGGTGAATATTCTCTCACATGTCAAGATTACATCTATCCCCATATTTTATTTGAAGTGATATCAAATCTCCCTCTTTTCTCACTCTTTCTCTCCTAATCCCCATTTCTAGGGTTTCCGAGTTGAGAGGAGGAAGAAATGGATTCAGTTGCTAGAGTTTGATTGGATTTCTAGAAATTCAGAGTTTGACCTACATCTTTAAGGTGCTTGTCACCTTAAGTGAGTGTTTATCTTTCTATTCAGCTCTGTATTCATGTTTAAAGCCTAATTCTATCTGGCTAAAATAATAAGAAACATTGCTTGTACTGGGTATTAATTGGAAAGATATTAGGGAATCAAATCCTACTGATTTCGACTATTTCTCATTGAATTGAACTTGCCTAGTTCTTGATATATTGATTGACTTTCCATGGGGAAAAATTATGGATAGAGGGATATGCTATTTCATGTGAATATTGCTAAAAAAATCAACCCAATGCCTGATATGCTTGGGAATTGAATTGACATGTATAAAATCATACTTGAATTGTATAAGAATGAATTATACAAGTGTATTATTGAATATTACCGAAATTGAATATAGTATATACATAAGGATCAATATGAGGTGGCGATATTCCCTATTTAGGGTTTGTGATGACAGATTGAATCAAATGAGTCAATTAATCAATGTAAACTTATGATTGATAAATAAAAAATGTGGAAATGGAAACTAGGGTTTTCATGTGTGTGAATATCCCTAATGAACTCCTATGCACCATGATGGGATTACTAAATGATATGATTCCTATAATATTTTGATCTAAGAATGACTTCTTGAAAACCCTAGAAGTTTAATATTAATCGAGTATGATGTGATAAAGCTAGAACTAGTATATAATGTTGTAAATGTGATGAAATGTTGAATTGTAGGTATTAATACTTCATTTGAAGATGGCGAGCCTTACTAATAAGATCTAATCCTAATGCATGCATTTTAATATGACTTCTGAATTGATGAGTAAACCTTACATGAATGCATTTCCTATTATACAAGCTACATAACAATGAATTGGGAAGGATGATTAGATATTATGATGTAAGATGATGTAACCTAATCCCTTCTTTTAATATAAAGTGAGCAGTATTATAAGGGATATAATGGTCTTTGTTAATTTAAAGGATGCCATTGGAAGTCAATGACATGGTAACTCAACTAATTATAAGAAAGTAAATGGACAACAATGAATTGAATGTAATGACAAGTTTAGAATGAAATTAATGCAATGGTATGATAAAGTATATAGTTTATTTATTTTAATTACATGTGGGTTGACCAAAACTAAATGAAGTACATTAAAATCATATAATGAAGGAATTCAATGAGAGAGAAACTTTATGCATTTAGAAAATTTAGAATGTTTTGATTCCAAGAGTAGTAAAGAACATGATATCAAATAAGTTATGACTAGTGATTATGAAAGAAAGGAAAAATGAGGAAAGGTAATCACTTCATCTAAGAACCTTACCCTAATCCTAACCATAATGTAGTAGGATACATGATTTTAATGGATAATACTTTTAGATGAGGGATTGGAGAATGTAAACAAGTATAGTTTAATTCAACTACAAGATGAAGCCCAAGGATGTGAAATGATTCATAAAAAATAAATGTTTTGAATGTAGTTGTATGTTAGGATACTTGTATTTTAAAAACGACCTTCTCTAATGGATTTCAAATGAGATCACTTATGTGTTGAATAGTAGCCTAATCGAATAGTGGTAAATAGTGAGAGAGAAGTATTAAGTGTGCTATGTACGTTTATGCTTTGAGATGTATTTTTATGCCTAGAAAGTGAATGAATTAAGTATATGTTGCATTAAAACCTTGCTCTGAGCATGATGAATGACATGATATCTTTATAGGATTCTATCGCTACTAGTTCAAATTTCTCAATTAATATTTGATGAGAATTTTGATATGAAAGAATGGATAAGGAAAATGTTGAGATGGAATTAAGATGTCGTGATTACTTCTTAGAAGCCCTGTTTAGGGATTATGTCTTGGGTTGAAAGCCCACTGATGGTGACAAAACCCTGATGAGGGTAAATGTTGGACAATGAGATTATGTTTCGGGCTGAAATCCCATCGACGATGACTGTTATGAGATGATGTGAAAAATGGTTGCAAACTACACATTTTTTGTGCTTCTTGCTTTAATCATTGTCTTTCAGATAAGCCTAATCTGTTTCATGTAATTCTAGATACACAAGAATACACACATATGATACATGATGTTTTGAATTCTTTTAAGATGAGTAAAAGAGATTAATAATAAGTGAAATGATGAAACATCTATTTAGGTGCCTTAAACACCATGAATTTACCCCAAGGTCCGTACTAGGGAAACAAAATGGATCTCCTTGTAGTAACCGATAAATTTTGAGAAGCATTTTTGGAGTGTGGGTTGAGACCTTAAAGGATAGACCACTAGGATTTAGGAGTGATTCACCTGGAGTAGCTCTGGCCCTAAATCCTTGTTGTGAAAGTCTAAATCCAAGAGGAATAGGATATGATGAAATGAAATATGTGAAATATGAAAATATGAGAAATGTTGTGATATGTGATATATTGTTTTGTTGGTTCTATCTCATGTACCTAAGTTGAGGATGTGAGCCTCTTTAGGAAACTCTGAGGTGGCCAGGGTCTGTTGCTATTATCTTAGGGTGGCCAGATAAACCCTAATATAGTGAAAGCGAGGTGTTGACATGAGAATCGGGTGTGGAGACTTCTACTCGGTGAGGTACAAGCCAAGTAGTTTAAGGGAAAATGAATAAAAGATGACAAGTTGTGTAGAATATGATTTGAATGTTTGTTAGATTATTTGTACTGCTAACTGATAATTTGTCATTGTTGATTATACTTCTTGTTGTGGAAAATAATCATTCGATTATAGAGATTATCTGTTTCATATTTTGATCTGTCTTGTTGACAAGTAGTAAACATTGGGATTTATATCCACCTCTGAATATGATTTGGACTGCTTGTCATTTGATTTTAGAGACCCACTTTGAGTATGATTTGGATTGCTTATCATTTGATCATACCATTTGGTAGACATATCTTATGTGTACTTCAGCTTTAGGAATGTAGGATGTGTTCCTGGTTCGTCTGGTGGAGTTTAGAAAGATGATGTTATTGTCATGTATTGATTCAAAATGTGAGGTAAGAAAGAATAGAAGACCTACTAAAGAGAGATCGTCAGTTAGATCTTGACTTGTTACTCATGTAGAAGGTTGTTAATCTAAATTAGGAAGTATCTACTGAATTATTCATACACATTTTCTAAAAGATGTTTTGAAGTTATATTTGGTTTTAAGTGATTGCCTTATCTGTTTGATTAGATTACCATTATAAATTGGATTTGACTAGATGCTAGAACTATCTGATAGACTTTTCAATATCCATATAATTCTTTTAAGTTCATTATATATAATTTAATGATGGTGCATGTATTCAACTTGAGTGGGAGATATATACTCATTGGGGCTCTATATGAGTCTCATGATGTTATTTCCAATGATTTTTTAGGTATAATGCTATCCAAAAGATAGGTCGTGACAAACAAGATATAAATAGAAGGATAATCTAGATACAATAGAATGTCCATGTACATTCTCTTTCTCAATTTGGGTAGTATACAGATTTTGTTCTTTCATGTACATGCAACTAAAGTAAACTGAACAACATATGAGTAACACGATTTTGATTCTGGTTTTAATGGATTTAAATAAGTTCTTGTGATAGTGTGACATTCTAAATGATGTTTTATGAGAATGGAAAAAGGAAAAGAAATATTGTGTTTTTCATATATTGTGATAGTCGTGTTGCTAAGAATTAGGTGTTTTGCTTCATAATCTCGGCATAGATTTTGGGTTTTCCTCTAATGGTTGGCATTAATGCTGAACAAAAGAGAGGTCTTGACAACATGATATTAGATCCTAGGTTAGATGAGTCTATAGGGACAATAGGATCTAGGGCTAAATGATAACATAAATGGTGAACAAAACCTAAATCATATGTATACTGACTAAACTAAGTATCCATATACTCTAGTCAAGTATTTGGTATTGAGATAAGCTAGTATGAAATTGTCGACTGTACTTATTCTAGATGCCCTGGCCAAGCATTCGGATGAAGACATATTGGGTGTATAATGATATGTATGATTGTAATAAAAGGATAACATGTTGAAAGAGATAGGATTATGCAATTCAAATATGACGCCTAAGACAAGCATGGAATTTCATATCAGAAAGAAGAAAGTGTAATAGATTGTGAAGATAATCCCTAACAATTTTGAAAATGAGTATGACTCTAATATTAAAAAAAGTAGATAACTAAGGATGAATTCCACTAAATGATCTTCTTTTAAGAAAACTAATGAATGCAGATAATAATGCAGAATGAATTATAATCTTGATCCATGTGATACATAATCAAATTTTAGAAGAATATGAAAGGGTGGTGTGAATTACCTCTTGCTAAATGATGTATTACTAAGATTTATGAAGTAAGTGTTTGTAATAATAAAAAAGATAGATGATGATGACAAGGGATGACATATCCATGTAATGCAAAAAAATGAAACAATGTCATATGAAAGAAAGATAAAATGGAAATCATTCTAAGTTGATGTTGATAGATATGAACAAATAGATGATATGATATTCTTCCAAATATTTTTATGGATTTTGGGACGAAATCCTAAATGGAGGGGAGAATTTTTAACAACCCATTCTCAAATTAATCATCTAATTAGAGTTTACTTGGATGAATGCATGATTAACTAGTTTGATTATTGTTTAGAGCTTGATTAATGATGGTAGTATAATTTTTTATTCTTTAAAGCTAATTCAAAACTCTAAATGTGCTTTTAGTTAAAATATTTAGGGTTAGATAATTGTAAACCTTAGTCACCAAAATTAGTGTTTCGGTAGCATATGAATATAGAATTTGATAAATATAGTGATCTAGTAAATGATTTTTAGTACTTTATATACAACTCCAATTTAGTTGAAATTTGTATATGGTTTGGACAACTCCAATATAATAATTATTGAACAATATCAAAAATTTTGAATGTTCTTTGTCCTATTTGTCGTCCAAGTTTTCCTAGGATAACCTCATCTAGCCATGCATTCACGTTGAAATATAACAATATGGTATTTGAATTATATATTTTTATTGGTACATCCAATTGATCTAAAATATTAAACTATAATTAGGAAACTCCATTTTATACATCTTATTAAATTTTATTAATTTTTGGATGATGTTGGAATTCTACAGAGTATGCATCGGCCGAGTTTCTTATTAGTAACAACTCAACCGACCATGCTATAGACTATAGTATAGCAGTGTAGTATTTGATTTTTATTTATTTATTGGTAACTGGAATGATCTAAAGTTTTTAGTGGAGCTCTACAATTATGTCCCATAAAACACGATCAAGTTTCATAGTTTTTGGAGGAGATTTAACCTATCAAGTAAATTATTTGCAGTAACATTTTATGACAAAAAAGTTTGTTGAAATAAAATAAAATGTAAAATAGAGTCAATTTGCAATTGATCCAAGCACCATAAATGAGCTACATGAGTAACCTAGTACCCAAGGAGCTCTCATATTTCACCATTCCTATTAGAGAAACTAAATTCTAAAGAGAGATGAGAGCTAGGGTTCTGAGAGGAGAAAGTGGTGGGGATGTTCAACCTAGGGTTTCACCATATGAAAAATGATGAAATCAAGTAAGTTTAGATTCTTTGCATAGTCTTTCTTGGTGAATAGTCTCTCACATGTCAAGATTCGTTCTTTCCACTTATTTGATTCTAAATCATATCAAATCTTCTCTTTTCTCACTCTTTCTCTCCTAATATCTATTTATAGGGATTTCGAGTTGAGAGGAGTAAAAATGGATTCAATTGCTAGAGTTTGTGTTACAACCCCAATTTTTGGGCTTATATGGTGTGAAATGTAATTTCTCCAATTAAATGTATGATAATGAAATTGTATAATTTATGTGTAATGAATGGATTTCTTTGATAATATGTCCTTTAAATATATGATTTTCGTAAGAATTCCTAAAGTGAGAGGGATTTTGGAGCAATATATTAAATGTCACAAAATGTATATTCCTTTTGGAATAATCTTATGTAGCCCTTTATTGATGTCACGCGCGATCTCAGCCCCAAGATCACGATCGTATGGTTCGGGGACTTTATTAATAATGAATATTTGATTTAAGGGGAAAAAGATAATAATCCAAAATCAAGTTATCATTAAGAGCCATATAAGGGTGTGTCTTCATTTATGGCTTTTAGAGTGAATTATGGTTAACATATTTAGGAAATATATTAATAAAGGATAAAGAAGAAAAATATGATAGTTTGGCCCAAGCCAAATACACACATATATTAATTAGGATAAAAGGGTCAACAACTCATTAATACCAATATGGTAAGATGTGTTTATGTCCTTTTAGCATAGAATCCTGACTAATGGAAGGAAAGGTTGCAGTTGGTAGGTGAAGTATGGGAATTGCCTCCCTTTCCTAATGAATCAAGGGGTAAGAGATTATATCTCTCTCCCTTTCCCCCTTCTCACATGTCTACGTAAGAATCTCTATGGTTTTCGCCTAGACAAGTATATATATAGGCCTTGGAGTCTAACCTCCATCTGGCACCAGGGCGCCTAGTCTCTTCTGGCTGCGAGTAATCTTGGGGAGGTAAGACTGGATAAGGGAACCTATCCCTAGCCACAATGGTCTCAAACCTTCCACCACTCTTTTGGCTTGGAACCTGTCACACCCACATCCCACGATTACCACTAATCATGAGATTAGGGCATAAGTTTGAGGATTACACTTAATACAAAGTTCACTCCCGACTTTTCCTTTTTATTTCTTTTATTTCAAACTTTTTGTTTTCTCACATCCAATCACATAAACAAACTTTACAAGAGAATTAAACTTTGATTACTCTAATATGATATCAAAATTAATGATACACATCCATACATTCATTCTGTTTCTTACACTTCCATGTACATAAGACATGATAATCAAATACATTCTCTCTTATCAAGGAAACAAAGATATAGAACATCATTTACAACTCTCTCACATATATACAAGGACCTAGAGTGATAGGGACCGACTAAACTTAACTAATCTCATACTTAACTCATGTGGTAGATCTACTCTGATGATTTGACCTTCTTCAAGTCCACGTGGCTCCCCTAAAAATTGTGAGTAGAGGGGTGAGCCTACTCGCTCAGTGAATGAGTACTTCAAAGAAACAGTCTAAAGCACTAATATAATTACAGATATACCTTTGAGCAACTGATATCAATTATAACAACAGTAAGCTTTAAAGAGTCTAATCATTGACAATCATAAATATGGCAGGATACTCTAGATATCTACAAGAGTGAATCAATATATGAACATGCTTGATTAATCTCAAAGAGAACCAATAACTCAAAAACATACAAAGGATAATTGAATAACTGCACACACTTGTTTAACCTCTCATTCATCTTATTATGCCCTGAATCCACATGAGGTGTACCACAACATGTGAAAGAATTGCAACAAGCTACGATCTCACTATACAAGGCTTAGAAGCATGCCCGGGTTCCTAAGCCTATATCTTGAGTAAGACCCCGTATGTAGTGGGCCTTAGAACGTATGCCTCTTGGCGGCTAATAGGAGTGGTCAGATATCTCAGACTCCACCTCTCAACCTGGGTACTCAGGCGGTGAGTCAAACCCCTCAGGCTTATTGTACATCAGTGGACCTACTGAACACTGATCACTCAACATGTAGCACAAGTACCACCGGCATCCCCAGTTGGTGTTGGGTACCACACAATTGTAAGGAGTCTGTCCTACTAGTCAAGACCCCCGCACCCTACTGGCGTGCTCTGGCTTACCTCGATCTTGACTACCTCTAGTCAGGAAACTATTTCCTCCTCATAGCACATGCCTCATCCTATGAGGATTATATAGTGTTTAGGGCATCTATATGTCTAATTCACTCTTTAAATTCACAAATCAATCATCACATCAACATATCTTTATTCAGCTTTGTAAGCCGTTCATTTCATAACCATCTAATAACTTTTACCACAACTGAACTGTTAAGCATCACCACATCTCAAAACTGAGAAACATTGATATCACAATACTTGTTTCACTGAACACACTATCATTAGGGTTTCATTTACCTCATTCACTTATCACATAACTTGCATAAGGATTGTAAACATCATACATCAATAATAACATTGAATCAAGATGTCTAATTGCAAACCTCTAAATTTCCATTCATTTAGGGTTTCACCCTTCTTACTGATATATCAAGCAAACATTGATATCGTCGAATGAAATCCAAGATGTTATCTGACATATATGTAATACACATACAGATAAAACAATCATTCATAACCAAGGAGATTCAACTAGGCAAACTTCTTTATTCAATTATACAACAATTTCAGTCATATCTGAAAATCTTAGATTTCAGTATATTCATGTAACCTTTACCATTACTTTAAGAATTCTCATTTCGATGAATTGCAATAATTTATAACGTGATTTTATAATCTGAAATTCATTACAATAGATAAATAATCCATTTCATATCAACTTGCAAAAGCTAGATCAAATAGACCATTTAGGATTGTACTTGCATACTAATCAATTGAAAATTATTAATGATTTAACTGATTTTCATACAATATACTATTTAAAGGAAGTACCCACTCACCCTAAGGTGTGAAAATACCCTAAAAACATAGCCCATCTCTGAAGATCTCGAATCCATAGCAAGACTCTATCAAAATCCACGGGTTCTTCTTCATTTTAGCCCTAAACAAGGTTTGCTGAAAGTAGAAGATGAACGTCAGAGGTTAATCCAAACCTCAAGATCTCTGGATCAAGGGTTTCGATCAAGGGGAAGTGAAAATAAGGAGGAATCCTCACTTAATACTACTTACCAAGTCGAATCTATAACAACCCTTTTGGATTTCTACCGTTCTTCACGTTCTTCCCCAAAAATTGCCCCAAAAATCACCTTACAGGTCACCCTCCATTGAGAAAGATATCTGGTATGATAGAGGATTGAATCGTGGTTCCAACTCACTTCGTTTCATTGAAAATAGATAAGTATAGCTCGAGATAAGATCATTTTACAATTTGCTGTCTTGGGCGGCGTCGGTCGCGGTCGCGGTTTCGACGCAGGGTCGGTCGTGTCCTAGCATCGCGGGTCACGGTGTCGACGCAGTGTTGGTCATGATCATAGAATTGTGGGTCATGGTGTCGATGCATCATCATGGTTGCGGTGTCGATGCAGCGTCAGTCACGGTCCTAGCATCGCAGGTCGCGGTGTTGGCGTCACGGTGTCGACCGCGGTCGTGGTGCTATATATATCTTTACTAAAAAGGGCATAACTCTCTCATTTTAACTCCAATTTGGTTCATTCTTTTTTTTAGATTTATAATTGAATTATATACAATTTTATAATATTATTTTGATAATATTATCAATGAAAAATTATTTATTAATTATTTCCTCCAATGTCATTAACTCTCTTCTTGCACACATGTATGGGTTAATGCTATATTAACTCCAATTTGGATCTTTATAGTATGCTTATGTGATTATTATGAGTTTCCCAAACAAGTATTTAAGGTTACCAAAGTTAAGATAAAGAACAAAATAGAATATTACTAACAAAGGTATGCCAAGCATTAAGATTATCTTAAAACTCTAGGATTACCAACAAAGCTAGGAACGAGTTGTAACAATTCTCCCCCTATAAAATAAAAATTTTGTCTCAAAATTTCTAAAAGAGGAAATGATACTTGTTAAAAATATCCTTCTCTACTTCCTAGGTAGCTTCTTCTACACCATGATTCCTCCAAAGAACCTTTACTAGGGGTATCTCTCTCTCTTTTTAAGCTTTCGAATTCTACAGTCTAGAATTTTATTTTCAACATTGAGTCATTTGTTCCTCTTAAAATCACAACTTTTAAAAGATATAAAATGTGTAAAACATAATTTATCATCTCATCATCACATGGTACTATTCACTTGCCATTCATGAGACTACACTAGTCATCATACTATCACAAGATATAAATCATTTTCATAATATCACAGGGTATCAACCCTTATCAACACAAGAGGATTACACCTCATCTAGGGCTCAACCATGCCCAAAGGTCATTAAGACCATCATACTATTCCCTGCAAGATCATCATTATCTTTCCATGCCTTATAACAAGGCTCGACAACATCACTTACATATAATACACCAAATTAACACAATATTTCATTAAAGAGCTAGGATATATTCATAAACAATCATAGCAGGGTTATATTAACATTAAGAACATTCCTTTATTACATCAACATGGAAGGAATCTAGATATGATTAACCCTCATCATATTCATAATGCACATGTTTAGCATAAGAAAGTATCAACCATGTGGCTATTATAACCACCAATTAACATATTAAGGTTATGATCATATTAAGGAGGTTATTCAACCATCATTCCATCATATAAGAATGTCAAACATGAATACTCATCTTTATCTATTTGTATTAGAGTTAGGTTCAACAAGATAAATTATATTAATGTTACTAATCAACACTTATACCCAAACCCTTACTCACGACATCACCAGTTGGATCATGGATGCCTAAGGTGAAGCATCACCATCACATTCCATGCTATTCTCAAGTTTGAACCCACACATAAATCAAGGTGTAACCATCGGGTTATAGCATACTAGGGTTTCAACAATAGTAATAGAGTACTCCATGATTGTATTAGTCATTCAAGGACTATTCATACCCAATTACCATCACTTGGTTATATTAAAGCTAGGTATAACAAGATATACCTCATTAGGGTTACATATCAATACAATATGGTTATCATCCCTTCTATTCATTTGAGTTAATAGGTAAGACTACCTTATTCAGGGTAACCCTCCATTTGTTCCATCATCATTCAACCCATATCACCATGTCACAATTGTATAATACTAAGATGGATTACTGGTATGAATGACTACAACTATCAAGCACATTTAATTAACATATTTCTTGCACAAGTACACTGAAATCATAGAACCAATTTACATCCCTCATTATACCTTCAACAAAATACACTTAAAAAAAACAAATTCACGTATTACTGAAAGCCATTGTTTTCTCTTATCTCCTCATTCATTATTACTTACTTCTTGTTACTTATCCATCTCATTTTGATCATATAGAATAAACATCCCTAAAATTGAAACATACAAGGTAAGAATAGATTATTCATCATTCTTGATATCACTACAAGAATTTGTTTTAGATTACACTTTGCTCATCCCACACTTCTCCTTTTGTTCAAATTACACCTCTTATATTTCAAATCTATTTCTTATCCTTTGCTCTGAATCATTTCCATATTGTTTATCTACCTTTTGGATTAGCTACCTTTAAACCATGGATTACTATCAGTGCTAGTTTACTTCTCATAGTGCTAATCTCATGATCTTATTTTATAGATATGCTAGTATTCAAGGTCAAATCACCAGTGACCTTCCTTGAACTACTAGAACTCTAAACATTCTAGGATTTGGTCCTTATCAGTAGCATGACGTTATTGTGATGTGACTTTGCTCCCTTATTTTGAAATTCAAACTTTAGACCTCACAAGTTATACTAAAGTCTTCCTTATCTTATCAATTGAATTTCCTTTCTCTTACTTGGCCATTCAGATAGATTACATTCTCAATTTATCCTGCTAGGGTTTCATCATCATATTGTGTGTCATTATTACATTCACTAGATGTCTCTATCATGGTGGTTATGCATCATATATGATTCATTTTCTTATCACTTCATTCTCACATTTCTCTCATTAAGGAAGATATGAAAGAGGATGATTTTAAAACTTATAATTATTATCTTCAAACATTCCGTTAATACATTTCTCATATGTAGGTTTAATTGGTTATCAATAAGGATACTTGACTAATTATCACTTGCTTAAATCTCCTAACCTCTTTCTTTTATAAAATATATTACTCCATTATGTTTCAAACCCTTCCTTACTTTCCATAATCCCCTTACCATATACTACTATTCCACCTATCATCTTAACTTATAGTTTTCTCTTATGATCATGTTGCTTCTTTTATGTGTATGATCATGTATACCATGTTGCATATATTTCTTTTTATCCTTCTACTAATGTGAAGTTGAAATTCTAAATCAATAATCTCTCTATTAGTTTCACCTCATGTTTAATACATTACATTTCCTTCATTTTAAATCAAACGGCTCATGCATGGGTGAAACATAGTTTCTCTTTCAATCAACTTTTTCCTTCTTGAATATAGTCTACCTTTGTATAACTTATTCATTTTTTTAGCTACACTTTTGTTCTTCTTTTAGAAACTAGTTTGGTGTTCTATAGAGACTTAGAACCCAAGGGTAGTAAGGATGAATGTATTAAACTTCATAATAAAGGTATACATTCCATGCTCTCAATTATATCATGTAACCCTCATTCCTTAATCAAGCTCATCATTTCCAACATTTGTCTTTGTATCAACTTAGTTTCTTATCCTAGTCTTATGATTTACATGTTCATCTAATTCTGTTTACTTTAACTCTTCTGAATACTCTTCACTTATATGTACTTATTGTCTACTTAACTCTTTTCTTCTATTTTCCCTTTGCTTTGAAGTACATAAAAGAATTTTACTCAATTATATGATCCATTCCTCATAATTGATTCTTATTATCTTGGTCCTTACATATTTTTCTCATATCTTTTCCATATTTCATATTTAGAGTTCATATAATACTAATCATTAAACTTAATCTGAACCTTATGTCATGTTCCTTTATTTCCAGTTAAAGGTTTCTCATATGAGGCCCCAAAGTTGGATCTCAGGTATCAGTTCCAACTAATTCTTAGCTATTCTAATCCTTCCCATATGTTTCAACATCTTAGTGTATGTACATTATCACTATGATGTGGGTCTAATTTATCCAGAGTCTACTCTTATTATATTTTTAATAGGAGTCATTAGATCCCAGTAACGCACCCTGCCAACCGGACCAAGCCGAACCTGTAGTCCTGATGCCAAGAGCTACTCAAGATTAACCAACTCCTATTAATCTCAAACATGTGTAAAGAATATCCACTTAGGGCAAACTCATTTAAACATAACTTCTGGTCTACTTGATACAAAGAATATAAACAATAATTGAATCACTTCATGATACACAAAAATATAAAAGAACCATATATATTCTACAAACTGATAATATGAACTCATACATATAAGAGCATTTCTATTGATCTCTAATCAAAGAAGCAATATAGAACAAAAGTTGCATCACATTCTATTCTTATGCTCAATCCATTTATTTCTTTATGGTCTTCTAACCCTAATATTTCTAGGGTTTCTCTCTAGCCCATCCTCCCACTGCATGCCTGGCCAGAGCATTCAAAGAAGAATAGACAGAGTAGCTTGATATTGGTCAACCTAAGTATTCAGATACTGGGCCAGGGTATCCAAATACCCAAACTTCCCAGAGCTAAAGACACATCACCTCCTATCTACCACACTTATAACTCTAGCTTTCTATCCTAATGGTCCCTGACGATTCAGCCTAAGCTCTGATACCAAAAGGATGTCACACCCACATCCCACGATTACCACTAATCATGAGATTAGGGCATAAGTTTGAGGATTACACTTAATACAAAGTTCACTCCTGACTTTTCCTTTTTATTTCCTTTATTTCAAACTTTTTGTTTTCTCGCATCCAATCACATAAATAAACTTTACAAGAGAATTAAACTTTGATTACTCTAATATGATATCAAAATTAATGATACACATCCATACATTCATTATGTTTCTCACACTTCTATGTACATAAGACATGATAATCAGATACATTCTCTCTTATCAAGGAAACAAAGATACAAACATCATTTACAACTCTCTCACATCTATACAAGGACCTAGAGTGACAATGGCCAATTGAACTTAACTATCTCATACTTAACTCATGTGGTAGATTATAGTTCTCATTCCTAAGACAAATAGTCATGTCCTCCTGTCTGAATATATACCTATCAGCTAGTGCAACGTTTCATATAAGATTATTACTAAGGTCTTGGCAAATAGAATCAAACCGCTGATGAATGGGATTATCTCGGAGAATCAAAGTGCTTTCATAGAAGGGAGGATGATCACCGAAAATGCCTTGGTGGCATATGAGCTGTTTAATACCATGAAATACCGCAAGAAAGGAAGAGAGGGGCTTATGGCGCTTAAGCTGGACATGAGCAAGGCATATGACAGAGTCGAGTGGGTTTTTCTGGAGGGGGTTATGGAGAGAATGGGGCTGCCGTCTATTTGGAGAAGGAAGGTTATGGAGTGTGTTACAAGCGTATCCCACAAGTTCATCGTCAATGGCAATAGGAGAGGGTCTACAAAACCATCCAGAGGACTTCGCCAAGGTGACCCTATATCCCCTTACCTTTTTCTTTTTTGCGCTGAAGCACTTTCTTTTTCTCTATCCAAAGCTGCACAGGTTAACAAAATACATGGGACAAAAATATGCAGAAGGGCACCACGGGTCACTCACCTTCTTTTCACAGATGATAGCATTGTCTTTACAAGGGCTACCTCAGAAGAATGCTCTGCTTTAGCTGAAATTTTCAGCCAATATGAGAGGGCATCTGGGCAGAAAATCAATTATGAGAAGATGGAGGTTTCCTTTAGTACAAACGTCACTAGCGAGAGAAGGGAGTTCATTAAAAATCTGCTGCAAGTGAGGGAGGTGGACATGAATGAGAAGTATCTAGGCCTTCCCACGGTGGTAGGCAGGTCCAAAAAGCAGGTGTTTGCGGCTATAAAGGACAGAGTGTGGAAAAAATTATAGGGATGGAAGGAGCAATTGTTGTCCAGACCAGGGAAGGAGGTGTTGATCAAAGCAGTCATCCAAGCAATTCTTACGTATCTCATGAGCACCTTCAAACTTCCGGAGGGAATTATTGATGATATCCATTCTATGATGGCACGGTTCTGGTGGGGATCTAAGGAGGGGGAAAGGAAAATTCACTGGATGAGCTGGGATAGATTGTGCAAGCCCAAGGAGAGTGGGGCATGGGGTTTAGGGACCTGAAAGCTTTCAACCAAGCACTCCTCGCTAAATAAGGGTGGAGGTTGGCAGTCTATGGAGAGTCTCTTGCTGCCCGGGTACTCAAGGCAAAATATTATAACACATCTTCTATTCTACATGTCGAGTTAGGGGGGAATCCCAGCTATACTTGGAGGAGTATTTGGGGGGCGCTGCAAGTAGTTAAGAGTGGATTCAGGTGGATGGTGGGGGATGGAAAAAATATTCATATCTACAAGGAAAGATGGATTCCACACTTGGGGGCACAACGGACAGATACTTGATTCATGGTCCAGTGGATTACAGATGGGTGAGCGATTTGTTGGTTGGAGGACCTAAGAGGTAGAATAGAGAGGTGATGGAGACTTGTTTTCCTACATATATAGCCCGGAGAGTTCTTAACATTCCACTGTCACAACGGATTGACAAGGACACACTATATTGGGATAAGGAAGGCAATGGGAGGTTTACTGTCAGGAGTGCTTATTTCTTTATTCAGACAGGAGAGGATTTAGTTGACAGCTTGGATATTGATTTGTGGAAGAGGGTTTGGAAGCAAGGTTGGCCACCAAAACTGAAGCAATTCATATGGAGAGCTCTCAGGAATATACTTCCCACTAAGGCTGAACTGCAAAGGAAGCATGTGACACCGGATGACAGTTGCCATCGCTGCGGATAGCGGGAGGATTCTTCTCATGCACTGCTACACTGTGACGTAGCCAGACAGGTATGGGCGACCGGGGTGTTTGATTGGGGTGGACGGCTGGGCAATCACGACGTGGCGTCCTTTTTTAGGAGTCTTTTACAGGAGGACAAACAATAAGATGAGGGCGCTACCCTTATGTGGGTCTCATGGACAACGAGGAATAAAATGCTTTTTGAGGATCATCCCCCCATATCCCGGGTCTTGTGGCTTCTTACCTCAGCCTGGTTGCTGACCATGCACGCTATCATGGGGCTGTGGGTAGAGCTGCCTTTTCTTCCAAATCTCCACGTCAGGTCTCATGGCGCCGCCCACCACACGGCTGCGTTAAGATCAACACAGATGCATCAATCATTACAGCAGAAGAGAACGGATGTGCAGCAGTCATTCGGGACGTTGGCGGCCAGCTTTTGTGGACCTTCCAATGCCGGTTAGAACATCCTTACTCGGTGCTTAGTGCGGAGGGTTTGGCTGTCCTACACGGTATGCGACCGGCTCTTAGGGAAGGGTACATAGATGTTGTGGTTGAGACAGACTGCCTGCTACTAGTGGAAGCGGTCAAGAAGGGATACGGCGGACGCAGTTATGAAGACTATATTTCTCAGGATATTGTTGATCTTTCTTGTAGCTTCCTTTCTTTTAATTTGTGTTTTGTTAAATGGCAAGGCAATAGAGTAGCTCATGCCTTAGCCGCTGCTGCCTGTCATTTTGTTAATCCTCACATTGTTGGTGAGGACTTTGAGGATCGGATCCTTGTACTTGCTACAAACGATTTGATTACTTAATAAAATGGCGGGCGCCCTTCCTCAAAAAAAAAACTCATGTGGTAGATCTACTCTAATGTTTTGACCTTCTTCAAGTCCACGTGGTTTCCCTAAAAGTTGTGAGTAGAGGGGTGAGCCTACTCGCTCAGTGAATGAGTACTTCAAAGAAACAGTCTAAAACACTGATATAATTATAGATATACCTTTGAGCAACTGATATCAATTACAACAATAGTAAGATTTAAAGAGTCTAATCATTAACAATCATAAATATGGTAGGATACTCTAGATATCTACAAGTGTGAATCAATATATGAACATGCTTGATTAATCTCAAAGAGAACTAATAACTCAAAAATATACAAAGGATAATTGAATAAATGCACACACTTGTTTAACCTCTCATTCATCTTATTATGCCCTGAACCCACATGAGGTGTACCACAACATGTGAAAGAATTGTAGCAAGCTACGATCTCACTGTACAAGGCTTAGAAGCATGTCGGGGTTCCTAAGCCTATCTCTTGAGTAAGACTCTGTCTGCAGCGGGCCTCGACACGTCTGCCTCTTGGCGGCTAATAGGAGCGGACAAATATCTTAGACTCCACCTCTCAACTTGGGTACTCAGGCGGCGAGTCAAAGCCCTCATGCTTATTATGCATCAGTGGATCTACTGACCACTAATCATTCAACATGTAGCACAGGTACCACCGACATCCCCGATTGGTGTTGGGTACCCCACAATTGTAAGGAGTCTGCCCTACTAGAGCGCTCTGACTTACTTCAATCTGGACTACTTCCAGTCGGGAAACTATTTCCTCCTCATAGTGCAGGCCTCATCCTGTGAGGATTCTATAATGTTTAGGGCATCTACATGTCTAATTCACTCTTTAAATTCACAAATCAATCATCACATCAACATATCTTTATTCAGCTTTGTAAACTGTTCATTTCATAACCATCTAATAACTTTTACCACAACTGAACTGTTAAGCATCACCACATCTCAAAACTGATAAACATTGATATCACAATACTTGTTTCACTGAACACCCTATCATTAGGGTTTCATTTACCTCATTGACTTATCACATAACTTGCATAAGGATTGTAAACATCATACATCAAGAATAACATTGAATCAAGATGTCTAATTGCAGACCTCTAACTTTCCATTCATTTAGGGTTTCACCCTCCTTACTAATATATCAAGCAAACATTGATATCATCGAATGAAATCCAAGATGTTATCTGACATATATGTAATATGCATACAAATAAAACAGTCATTCATAACCAAGGAGATTCAACTAGGCAAACTTAATTTCAGTCATATCCAAAAATCTTAGATTTCAGTATATTCATGTAACCTTTACCATTACTTTAAGAATTCTCATTTCAACGGATTGCAATCATTTCAAATGTGATTTCTTAATCTGAAATTCATTACAATAGATAAATAATCCATTTCATATCAACTTGCAAAAGCTAGATCAAATAGACCATTTAGGGTTGTATTTGCATACTAATCAATTGAAAATTATTAATGATTTAACTAATTTTTGTGCAATCTACTGTTTTAAGGAAGTACCCACTCACCCTAAGGTGTAAAAACACCCTAAAAACGTAGCCCATCTCTGAAGATCTCAAATCCATAGCAAGACTCTATCAAAATCCGTGATTTCTTCTTCCTTTTAGCCCTAAACGAGGTCTGCTGAAAGTAGAAGACAGAGGTTAGAGGTTAATCAAAACCTCAAGATCACTAGATCAAGGGTTCTGATAAATGGGAAGTGAAGCGAAGGAGGAATCCACAGTTAAAACTACTTACCAAGTTGAATCTATAATAACCCTTTTAGAATTCTGCTGTTCTTCAGGTTCTTCCCCAAAAATTACCCTAGAAATCACCTTCTAGGTCACCCTCTCATTGAGAAAGATTCTAGGATGATATAGGATTGAATTTCGGTTCCGACACACTTCATTTCGTTGAAAATGGATAAGTATAGCTCGAGATAAGATCATTTTACGATTTGTTATCCTGGGCGACATCGGTCGCGGTCGCGGCGTCGACGCAGCGTCGGTCGCGGCCCTAGCATCGCAGGTGGCAGTGTCGACATAGCGTCGGTCGTGGTCCTAGCATCACGGGTCGTGGTGTCAATGCAGCTTCGCGGTCTTGGTGTCAATGCAACGTCAGTCACGGTCCTAGCATCACGGGTCGCGGTGTCGACGCAGCGTCGCGGTCGCGGTGCTCTGTATATGTTTACTAAAAAGGACATGACTCTCTCATTTTAACTTTAATTTGGTTTATTCTTTTTTTTGTTGGATTCATAATTAAATTTTCTACATTTATACTATATTATTTTGATAATATTCTCAAATAAAAAATCATTTATTAATTATTTCCTTCAATGTCATTAACTCTCTTCTTACACACATGTATGGGTTAATGCTATATTAACTCCAACTCAGATCTTTATAGTATGCTTAAGTGATGATTATGAGTTGCCCAAACAAGTATTTAGGGTTACCAAAGTTAAGACAAAGAACAACATAGAATATTACTAACAAAAGTATGCCAAGCATTAAGATTACTTAAAACTCTAGGATTACCAGCAAAGTTAGGAACGGGTTGTAACACAACCGTTCTGGACAAACCTGGACTATGGTTGCAGTGGCAGTCTACAATGTGGTCCATAGCCACAGATGAGCACGGGCGGGTCCTCTTCGTCACCGTCACCCCTTAGTAGGGTTCGACCACCTCCCTTATTCTAGAATAGGCAGCGACAGCCACCTCCGGCGCCATGGTAGGTTTGCTGTTAAGGAGTCACGACCACATGCGCGTGCTCTAGTCGACCTGGGTGGCCCATACGGGCAGATTGGGTGTGATGGAAGGGGAACACATGTCTGGGATCCCTGCTCGCCAAAACCCACGTCGGGAGCTGACTTGCGGGTCATCCGACGGGAAGGCTGGTCTGCGAGAAAGGAAAGAGCGAAGGTAGGAGAATGATTAGAATGCAATGACCAAATTGTCCCTTTGTATGTACATGACACACAAGTGCACAAAGGTATTTCTACACTAAATCTCAGTCGACCGCCTGCATGGACAAAACCAAGTAACTAGATGATGTGGCAACAACCTATTGGTCAATTAGTTCTTATCTTGTTTAATTCATAGAAAATAATTGGTAACTCAGATTAAGAAGTATTATATATGAAAATTGATCAAAAAAATGCAAGGAATTCAATAAAAATTGCTTTAGGGCTTGAATCTAACCATAGTTTGTAAAGTGGTTAAAGTTTCTAATCATAAAGCTTTATAATGAGGAAAAACCCTAATTTGATGTTATATGAAATTGAGATGATTAATATCGATAATCTATGAGCATATTAACCTAGTGTTAATAAAAAGATGTTTTGAATGTCTAAGTGTATAATCCATGGGCTAAGTACCCTAATTTAGGGTTTTTATGTGTTGATATGCATTAATGGGCTTGGAAACCCTAATCTAAGTGTTAATGGGTTTTAATGAATTATACTTTGAAATCCTTTGTGTAAAGGTGATGTTATGTTAATCTTAAGCCTAATAGATGATGAGAAGGCCTTAATGTGATTAAGTGGATAATTAGGGTTTCAAACCTAGAACTGCCATTTTAGGGTTTTGTGGACATAAAAGAGGAAAGTTGTAAATAGATCTAAAGGAACCCTAATGAAACTCTAATTTGGATTAGAAACCCTAGAAAGAGATTCCAAGTCAATAAAGTAAGTTCTTGATGAGTATGTAGTAAATAGGTAGTACATGCTTTTCAGGATTCTGTTCTTTAGTGTGATTGGCTTGCTTGCTTGTTGGATTTCTTGTTTGGATTGGACTTTACTTATTTCTTGTGAAATCAGCAAATCAGGTATGTGGTTAATTATGAGTACATGCTTTAGTTTCTCGACGCTTTCTCGATGTTTTATTGATTGTAATGGAAATAAACTGCTTGGATGATTTTATTTCTACAATCTTTATAGTGAATATGATTATCATAATTTAAAAAAAAAAAATATATATATAGATACATATAATGTGTGTGTGTGACTTGCTTGAACCTACATACCATCTCTGCATGTAAGATAAGAGACCAAGCCCTGAAGGGAAGGTCAAGCCCCAGAGGGAAGACCAAAGGGAACCTAGAGAGGTGACCCTAGGTACCAAGCTCAGGATGGAGAAGGTAGCCTTAAAGTCACTTGCAAGGACTTAACCCTAGAGAGGGTATCCCAGAGGATGAGTAAAAGTGGTTGAGAAGTCATATTGAAAAATGTAATCTTGTATTGTTAACAACTACTTGATATGATTAGGTTGTTAAAGCTTATGCGCAATGTTTTGTTTGTCCCCACATACCAGTATATTCATTTATACGGACCGACGTTTTGTTTGTCAGCATTTTAGGAAATATTTGAAATTGGAAAAATAATAAAGTGGAAATTATAAAAGATTAAAGTTAAATTATCAAGGAGGATTTAGTTAGATAGAACTCTACTACGGGTTGAAGTCTCAGTTGCCTTTTTTTGAAGGCATATGAAAGTAAATTTTTATTTCAATTTTCAGTTTAGTCTTTCATAGAATCTATTAATTATTTTTGATTATTTGTAAAACCATTGATCTTGTTTTTGGGATAACACCTCTGACTTCTTGGTCTTCCTTAATTGGGGGTTCCCAGGAAGCGAGGTTGTTACAATTGGTATTAGAGCGATGGTTTTCCATTTAATCTCTAATAATTATTAAATTGTACAAACTCTTTAGAACCCAAGGGAGTTATTAGAGGATATTCCAATGGTGGAGGTGTCTAGAAAAAGATCACAATCTTGGGGCTCGCAAGATTTTCCTCTACCCCGATAGTCAGTCTACAAGGACTCCCAGATATTGTGTGACTGCCTGGCCAAAATCAGAGGATTTGACTCAAAGTAAAATACCTCTAGGACTCTCTCGTCTGTCTTCTTCCCTTCTCAACCCTAATTCAGATAGGATTCTAAGTGCTTAGGGTTTCTCTCTCTCCACATCCCTCTTGTGTTTGGGATAAGATTAATAAGGATTAAGGAATCCTCCACCTAATAATGGAAAGCATGTAAACAAGATGTCATGGACATAAGTTTTAATAGTTTAAGCGTAAACTAAAGAGTAGTTACATGCTTAAGGTTGCATGTCGTGTGTTGTCGTGCCCTTAGGAGAGCTCTGAGGTTAGACCTTCTTGTAGGAGGATGAGGAGAGAGTTAGCCTTGGAGGGAGAAGCCTCCAGGAAGAGGAAGAGACCTGACGCATCCTCTGAGGACAATGCTAACCCTAACCCTAAGTGGTAGATAGAGAAAGAGATGACAAGATGAGTTGAACACCTTAGTCTTCTATACCTTCAAGTACGTGGGTTAGACATGCATGCTTTACATAAGGGTTTGAGTACGCATGAGGAGGATGAGCTATGTGTGGTTGTTTGACCGACTGCCTTTTGGTGACCCGACCTTAGGAGGTCATACCTGTTAGGGTGAGGGATCACTCCCTCATTTAGGTTAGTGATGATCGTATAGGGACCCTAACATATATATATATATATATATATATATATATATATATATATATATATACGAGTAGGAAAAGGCATGTACCTACATAGAAGAGAGTGGCAATAAGACTAGCAGTAGGTGTCAGACCTAAGCCATATCAGTTATGACAGATGGTTCATGAGATGAGCATGCAGAGCTTTGTATAATCTTGGCCAAACATAGGTTTTGGATCATACATTTCACCTAGGTAGGTGTAGACATGTGTCCTTAAGAGCTTAACCCATATTCTAAGAGGGAAACTCCAGTGCTAAGATCAGTTGTAGGGTTAGCTCCAGAGAGAGAGTGAGATCTCGAGGAAGAAGGTTGGAAACCTAGACTCCGAGACATGATGAATCATGAGAAGTTGGGTATGATGTGGCCTAGAATGGATGACCCTAATTAGATGTATGTGGTTGCCTCATGTACGATCCTTAGAGGCTTGTCGTACCTTGGTTGCCTTTAGAGGAACCAAACCTTAGCAAGAGAAAGAGGCTTCTTGAACTGATGTACATATGATATAGGTGCCTACCTTTTAGGTATAGGAAGGGGAGTTCCTTAAACCCTGAAGAGGTATGGTAACAAGTTGTGAGGCCTCATGCCCAGTTGGCTGTCTTTGTGTAGGACTCTAAGGGTTGTTCACATGAAAGAGTGTTAAGAAGTATATGCCTTATCTGGTATAGGTTCGGTTCATGATGGAACAATTGAGCATGTTGTTAGACAACTGATGCATATGAAGTGAACCTGGGGTTCCTAAACCAAAGAGGGGAAGTAGTAGTACCTGGTGCACCTGATACTCACAAAGATGTTGAGTTCCTAAGGATTCAAGTATGTCACCCCCTCATTCTTAGAGGAAAAGGAAACCCCCGTTGGACTAAAGTATATGTTTGATGAACCCCTCACACATGTTGGTGGCATATGTATAAGATTGACCAACTTTGAGGAATAAGTAACAAGTATGACATACCAAGGAACTTAGAGTGGCTTAGTAGGTTGTCTTCTTGATAGCTACATGTATACGTAGCATGATAGGGCTAAGCATGCACATGATGATGTAAACCTTGGAAGTGAGGACGTTTCTGAACTTTGTAACTATCAAGAGATAGTTTTCTCCCATCTTGGTAAGGGACCCTTCATGTAGGGTGAGTACCAGCTTTTGTTTAGGTTCGGGGTAACTTAAAGAGGTCTTTCATAGGAGCTTGATGAGTTAAGTGGAGAGCATATGGTATGAGCATGAATCTATAGACCCTTGTGTGACCATCTCTAAGAGACATGAGGATATGTTGCCATGGAGGTAACCTGTATGGGGCTAGACCAAGGTAGGTAGGTTACCATGATCCCTATGAAAGAATGTAAGTTAACTATGAGTGCCCAGAGAGATGATGGAGTTTTGGTTAAGGATTCAAGTTTGAGATGTACCATGATAGAATCCTAAGTCAATACTAAGGTCGGGTAGGGATAAGACCGATGGGAGTAGGAGTTGTCTGCTTCTTGGATGCACAAGACCGTAGGGTTAGGAGGTAACAACTATCTTTTCCCGAGGACTGTGGGTTAGGAGGTTGACTACCTTCATGAGTTCATGGGGCCCAAGGGTAAATGAGGGAGGCACTCCCTGAATGCATAAGGGAAGAGGGATGACCCTAAAAGTACCAGCACCTTAGGGGCCTTGAGGAGTTGACTAAGGATTATATATACCCAAGAGTGTTTGGGAATAGCCTTTCCATGGATATAAGCATAGGTTGGAGATATTCATGATGTGGAGACATGTGATATATGTTTCAACTTAGATTGGAATGTGTAATGGCAATGTGGGATGCACCATCTCTACTCTTGGAATGGGATGAAATCTATATTTGGACTGCATCCAAATGCTTATTTCCTCTCATTATGGGTGTGAGATATAGGGAAAAATGCATGCCATACACTAAGGATAAAGATGATGTGAGTTGAAACATTGTTATGATGTTTGAGGATAGAGAAAGTATCACACCTTTTGGAGAGTACATTGAATAGATGGTTTGCAAACACGAAGAGAACTAAGGTAGTCGTCATATGAGGACGTTCTTACCAAGAATAGTATGGAACTTATGGGTTCTAAGTTTGGGTTTGATAACCAAGATGATGAGCTCGAAGTTTTCTTAACTCAGTTAGACCTAAACCTGAGATGAGGATGATGAGTGGAGTATAGGAAGGTTTATGTTTTCACCATCACCTAGCACATAAGGGAGCTTAGGTGGTAATGAGATGTTCTCAGCTGAATATAACTCGGGTATATAGCTGTCTCATTTAGCCAGTAGAGAGGCTAGAAGAGGTTGTTAGGTGAACCCTAAGTTCGTGAGACATGTATGGCTAACACCTAGATACAATCAGACCCATTGGTCAAGTTAGTGGTTGCTCGGTTAGCCAGCCCAGAGCTTGATGAGATAAAAGGACTGCTATAAGAATCTTAGATGCACCTCTCAGGAAAAGAAGGTGGTGAAACCCACTACTAGAGTGTTTTAGGGTTTCTGAGGAATCGACCTTGATGAATCATGTCATGCAAGAGGTTCATGATTTTAAGTACACCATACACCGTGGTACTACTAAGATAGTTGAAGTTTCCTGGGATGAAGAAGTATTTAGAGTCATAGGTGGCCTGTCTCCATACATGCCAGAGGATGAAGGCCGAACACCAATAACCCAGTGAGTTGCTATAGATAATAAGGAGTACCTGAGAGGGATGGGAGTAGATCACCATGGACAGTGTGGTGGGTCTCCCCGGGACCAAGAGATATCATGCTGCAATATGGGTTATGGTATATTGCCTTACCAAGTTGACCTAATCCCTTGCCTAAGAGAGAGAACCATCAATGTGATAGATGCAGTTGAACTATATATATACATGAGAGAGAGATAGTTCAAATACACTATGATCCAAGTTCAAAGGTTTTGAGTATGACCTCAAGTTCACTTCCATGTGGTGGAAGTAGATACATGAAGAACTCGATGCTAGATTGAAGTTGAGTACAACATATCATCCCTGAATGATGGATAGTCAAGAGAGTATGATCCAAGTTTTAGAGGGTCTGATGAGAGCATGTGTGTTCGTTCAGGGTGGTACATGGGAGCAGTTCCTGCCCCTAGAAGAGTTTTCTTGAGATGATAGCCACCATAGCCAGTATCGGGATGTAAGAAGCTCTGTAAGGGAGGCTGTGTCGGTCACCGATTCATTAGGATGATTTCGGTGAGAGGACCTTGTGAAGGTCAGACAGGCCACAGTATGTGCAGATGAAGTCACTTTGATCGAGCAATGGTTGAGAAAGCCCAGGGGCGACAAGAGTCGTGAGCTGATGCGAAGCAGACTGACATGCAGTTCGCTGTGGGAGAACATGTGTTATGAAAACCTGATCCCTCTGAGCTATAGCTGAGAAAGCTGAGTCCCTGATACATAGGTCCATTTGAGATGGATTGGTGGAGTTGCTTATGTTTAGCCTTACCCATCAGGATAATATGATGTATGATGTGTTACATGAGTCTGATCTAGCTATGTGATGTACCAGAGCCATGTGCTGAGCAATGAACCTATTGAGCTTTAGGGGAGGCTACCATATCCTAAGTCACCTATGAGAATTCTAGATACCAAGGTGAAAGAACTCAGATGTAGGAATATAAGATGATAAAGGTTCTTTGGAAGCACCATGGAGAGGATGAAGCCACATGGGAGCTGATGATGGATATGAGAAAGTCTTATCCTGAATTGTTGTATGTTGGTGGAATTTTGAGGGCAAAATTCCTATAAGAGGGGAAGGATGTTACAACCCCGATTTTTGGGCTTATATGGTTTGAAATGCATTTTCTCCAATTAAATTTATGATAATGAAATTGTATAATTTATGTGTAATGAATGGATTTCTTTGATAATATGCCCTTTAAATATATGATTTTTGTAAGAATTCCTAAAGTGAGAGGGATTTTGGAGCAATATATTAAAAGTCACAAAATGTATATTCCTTTTGGGATCATCTTTTTAGCCCTTTATTGCCGTCACGCGTAATCTCAGCCCCAAGATCACGATCAGATGGCTAGGAGACTTTATCAATAATGAATATTTGATTTAGGGGGAAAAAGATAATAGTCCAGAATCAATTTATCATTAAGAGCCAGATAAGGGTGTGTCTTCTTTTATGGCTTTTAGAGTGAATTATGGTTAATGGATTTAAGAAATATATTAATAAAGGATAAAGAAGGAAAAGATGATAGTTTGGACCAAGCCAAACACACACATATATTAATAAAGGATAAAAGGGTCAACAACTCATTAATACCAATATGGTAAGATATGTTTATGTCCCTTTAAGACTTGCATTAAGAGTAGAATCATGACTAATGGAAGGAAGGGGTGCAGTCAGTAGTTGAAGTATGGGAATCACCTCCCTTTCCTAATGACTCAAGGGGTATGAGATTATATCTCTCTCCCTTTTCCCCTTCTCATCTGTCTACGTAAGAATATCTAGGGTTTCTGCCTAGATAAGTATATATATAGGCCTTGGAGTCCCAACCTCCATCTAGCACTAGGGCGCCTAGTCTCTTCTGGTCGTGGGTAATCTTGAGGAGGCAAGACTGAAGAAGGGAACCTAGCCCTGGCCACGATGCTCTCGAACCTTCCACCGCTCTTCCGGCTTGGAACCGTTTCGAAAAAACCTAGTGTATGGTTGTAGTGGCAGGCTGTAGCATGATACATAGCCACAAACGAGCATGGGCGGGTCCTCTTCGTCGCCGTCACCCCTTAGTAGGGTTTGACCACCTCCCTTGTTCTGGAACAGGCAACGACAGCCACCTCCGACGCCATGGAAGGTTTTCTAGTTAAGAAGTCACGGCCACAGTTGTGTGCTTCAGTTGACCTGGGTGGCCCATACATGCAGATTGGGTGTGAAAGAAGGGGAGCGCAGACCTGGGATCCCTGCTCACCAAAACCCATGTCAGGAGCTGACTTGCGGGTCAGCCGGTGGGAAGGCTGGTCTATGAGAAAGGAAAGAGCGGAGGTAGGAGAAGGATTATAATGCAATGACCAAATTGTCCCTCCATATGTACATGACACACAAGGGCACAAATGTCTTTCTACACTAAATCTCAGCTGGCCACCTACATGGACAAAACCAAGTAAGTAGATGATGTGGAAACAACCTATTGGTAAATTAGTTCTTATCTTATATAATTCCTAGAAAATAATTGGTAACTCAGATTAAGAAGTATTATATATGAAAATTGATCAGAAAAATGTAAGGAATTCAATAAAAATGGTTTTCAGGTCAGAATCTGATCATAGTTCATAAAGTGGTTAAAGTTGCTAATCATAATGCTTTATAATGTGGAAAAACCCTAAATTGATTTTATATGAAATTGAGATGATTAATATGGATAATCTACGAGCATATTAACCCGTTGTTAATAAAAATATGTTTTGATTGCCTAAGTGTATAATTCATGGGCTAAATAACCTAATTTTGGGTTTTTATGTGTTGATATGCATTAATGGGCCTAGAAACCCTAATCTAAGTGTTAATGGGTTTTAATGAATTATACTTTGAAATCCTTTGTGTAAAAGTGGTGTTATGTTAATCCTAAGCCTAATAGATGATGAGAAGGCTTTAATGTGATTAAGTGGATAATTAGGGTTTTGAACCTAGAACTGCTATTTTAGGGTTTTGTGGACATAAAAGAGGAAAGTTGTAAATAGATCTAAAGGAACCCTAATGAAACCCTAATTTAGATTAGAAACCCTAGAAAGAGATTCCAAGTCAGTAAAGTAAGTTCTGGATGAGTATGTAGTAAATATATTGTACATTCTTTTTAGGATTCTGTTCTTTAGTGTGATTGGCTTGCTTGCTTGTTGGATTGCTTGTTTGGATTGGACTGTGCTTATTTCGTGTGAAATCTACAAATTAGGTATGTGGTTAATTATGAGTACACACTTTAGTTTCCCGATGTTTTCTCAATGTTTTATCGATTGCAGTGGAAATAAACTGCTTGGATGATTTTATTTCTGCAATCTTTAAAGTGAATATGATTATCACAATAGACACACACACACAGATATATATATATATATATATATATATATATATATATATATATATATATATATGACTTGCTCAAACCTACATAGCATCTCTGGATGTAAGATAAGAGACCAAGCCCTAGAGGGAAGGTCAAGGTGGTCAAGCCCTGGAGGGAAGACCACAGGGAACCCAAAGAGATGACCCCATGTACCAAGCTAAGGATGGAGAAGGTAGCCTTAAAGTCACTTGCAAGGACTTAACCCTAGAGAGGGTATCCCATAGGATGAGTAAAGGCAATTGAGAACTCATATTGAAAAATGTAATCTTGTATTGTTAACAACTATTTGATATGATTAGGCTGTTAAAGCTTATGTGCAATGTTTTGTTTGTCCCCACATACCAATATATTCATTTATATTGACCGACGTTTTGTTTGTCGGCATTTTGAGAAAATATCTGAAATTAGACAAACAATAAAGTGGAACCTATGAAAGATTAAAGTTAAATTATCAAGGAGTATTTAGTTAGATAGAACTCTACTACGGGTAGAAGTCTCAGTTGCATTTTTTTGAAGGTATGTGAAAGTAAATTTTTATTCCAATTTTTCATTTAGTCTTTCATAGAATTTATTAATTATTTTTTATAATTTGCAAAACCATTCTATTTTTGGGATAATGCCTTTGACTTCTTGGTCTTCCTTGATTGGAGGTTACCGGGAAGCGGGATTGTTACAATTTGATTGGATTTCTAGAAATTTAGAGTTTAACTTACGTTTTTAAGGTGCTTGTCACCATAGGTGAGCGTTTATCTCTCGCTTAAGCTTTGTATTCATGTTGAAATCCTAATTCTATCTGCCTAAAATAATGAGAAACCTTGCTTGTATTTGTATGTGATTGGGTATTAATTTGGAATGATAATAGAGAATCAAATCCTACAAATTTCTATTATTTCTCATTGAATTCAACTTTCTTAGTTCCTGATATATTGATTGATGTTCCATGAAAAAAAATTATGGATAAAGGGCCATGCTAATAATGTGAATATTGCTAAAAAAATAGCCTAATGCCTGATATGGTTGGGAATTGAATAGGCATGTATAGAATTATACTTGAATTGTATTAGAATAAATTATTCAAGTGTCTTGTGGAATCTTACTGAAATTGAATATGATATATACATAAGGATCAATATGAGGTGGAAATATTCCATGTTTAGGGTTTGTGTTGAGGGATCAAATCAAATGAATCAATTAATCAATGTATACTTATGATTAGTGAATGAAATATGTGGAAATGGGAACCAAGGTTTCCATGTGTGTTAAATAGCCCTAATGAACCCTTGTGCACCAGGATGGGATTACTAAATTATATTATTTTTATAATATTTTGAACTAAGAATGACTTCTTGAAAACCCTGCATGTTTAGTATTAATAAGAGTATGAGTGATAAAGATACAACTTGTATATAATGTTGTAAATGTGATGAAATGCTGAATTATATGTATTTATGCTTCAATTGTATATGGTGGGTCTTACTAATATGATCTAAGCCTAAAGTATCTATTTTAGTATGACTTCTAAAATGACGAGTAAACCTCACATGAATGTGGGTCCTATTAGACAAGCTGCATAACAATGAATTGGGAAGGATGTTTAGATATTACGATGTAAGAAGATGTAACCTAATCCCTTCTTTTAAGATAAAGTGAGCAGTATTATAAGGGACAAAATGGCCTTTGTTAATTAAAAGGATGCCATCGGAATTCAATGACATGGTACACTCAACTAATTACAAGAAAGTAAATGGACAACAATGAATTAAATGGTAATGACAAGTTTAAAATGAAATTAATGAAATGGGTATGATAAAGTATATAGTTTATTTATTTTAATTACATGCGGGTTAACCAAAACTGAATGGAGTACATTAAAATCATATTATGAAGGAAATTTATGAGTGAGAAACTTTATGCATTTAGTAAATATAGAGTGTTTTTATTTTAGGATTAGTAGTGAACATAATATCAAAGAAGTTATGACTAGTGATTATGAAATAAAGGAAAAACGAAGAAAGTAATAATTGGTTCTAAGAGCCTAACCCCAACCCTAACCCTAACCCTAATGCGGTGAGTTACATGATTTTAACGAATAATACTTTTAGACAGGGGACTAAGAATGTACATAAGTATAGTTTGATTCAAGTACAAGATGAAGCCCAAGGATGTGAATTGATTTGTAAAGAATACATGTTTGGAATGTAGTTGTATGTTAGGATACTTGTATTCTGAGAATGGCCTTCTCTGATGGATTTCAAATGAGATCACTTATGTGTTGAATAGTAGCCTAATGGAATAGTGGTAAATAGTGATGGAGAAGTATTGTGTGTTATGTATGTTTATGCTTTTGGATTTATTCATATGCGTAGAAATTGAATGAAATAAGTATATGTTGCATTAAAAGCTTATTCTGAGAATGATAAATGACATGACATGTTTATAGGCTTATATTATTCATAGTTAGAATTTCTCAGTTAATACTTGATGATAATTTTGATATGAAATGCACAAATAAGAAAAATCTTGAGATTGAATTAACATGTAGTGATTACTTTTGAGAAACCCTGTTTAGGGTAAATGATGGACAATGAGATTATGTCTCAGGCTGAAAGCCCACTGATGATGACAAAACCATGATGAGGGTAAATGTTGGACAATGAGATTATGTTTCAGGTTGAAATCCCACTGATGATGATGGTTATTAGATGATGTGCAAATTGGAAATAATCATATGTGTTGCAGACTACATATTTCATGTGCTTCTTGCTTTAATCATTGTCTTTTTGATACACCTAATATGTTTCATGTTATTCTAGTTACACAAGAATACACACATATGATACATGATGTTTTAAATTCCTTTTAAGACAAGTAAAAGAGATTGATAACAAGTAAAATGATGACATATCTAGTTAGGTTCCATGAACATCTTGAGTTTCCCCTGAGGTCCACACTAGGGAAACAAAATGGATCTACTTGTAGTGATCGATGAAACGTGAGAAGCGTTTTCAGACTGTGGATCAAGATCTTAAAGGACAGACCACCAATACTTAGGAGTGAGTCATTTGGAGTGGCTCTGGCTAGAAATCCTTACTATGAAAGTCTATATCCATGAGGAACATACTTTGATGAAATGAAATATAAGAAATGTTGTGTTATGTGATACATTGTTTTGCTGGTTCCTATCTCGTGTATCGAGATGAGGATGTGAGACTCCTTAGGAAACCTTGAGGTGGCCATGATATGTTGTTGATATCTTAGGGTGGTCAACTAAACCCTAACATAGTGACAGTGAGTTGTTGACATTAGAATCAGGCATGGAGACTTCTACTTGGTGAGGTACAAGCCAAGTAGTTTCAAGGAAAATGAATAAAAGATGACAAGCCATATAGAATATGATTTGAATGTTTGTTACATTACTTGTATTGTTGGTTGAATATATTTATTGTTGTGGAAAATAATCATTCAATTATATAGATTATATGTTTCATATTTTGATCTATCTTGTTGACAAGTAGTAAATGTTGAGATTTATATCCACTTAGAATATGATTAGGAGTATTTGTCATTTGATTTTTTGATCCACTCTAAATATGATTTGGATTTCTAGTAATTTGATAGTACTGTTTGGTAGACATGTGTTATGTGTACTTCAACTTCAGGACTGCAGGATGTGTTCCTGGCCCATCTGGTGGAGTGTTACAATTATGTATTGATTCAAAATGTTTATATCTTGATTTGTTACTCATGCAAACATATTGTTAATATGAGTTAAGAAGTATCTACTAATTTGTTCATAGACATGCTCTAAAAGATGTTTTAAAATTATATTTGGTTTAAGTAATTACCTTATCTATTGGATGAGATTACCATTATAAACTGGATTTGACTAGATGTTAGAACTATATGCTAGAATTGTTAGTATCTGTATAGTTCTTTTAAATTCATCATCTATAATTTGATGTGGATGCATGTAATCAACTTGAGTGGGAGGTATTGACTCAGTGGGTCTCTATATGACTCTCATGAGGTTGTTTCCAATGGTTTTCTAGGTATAATACTATCCAACAGAGAGGTCGTGACAAAGAAGATATAGATAGAATGATAATCTAGATAGAATAGAATTTCTATGTACACTCTCTTTCCTAGGTTGAGTAGTATACATAGTTTGTTCTTTCATGTACATGTAACTGAAGTAAATTGAACTTCATATGAGTAATAAGATTTTATTTCTAGTTTTATGGAATGAATAGGTTCTTGTGATAGTGTGACATTGTTAATGGTGTTTTATGAGAATGGGAAAAGGAAAAAGAATTATGTGTGTTTTCATATATTGTGATAATCGTGTTGCTGAGAATTAGTTGTTTTGCTTCATTATATGGGTATAGGTTTTGGGTTTCCCTCTAATGGTTGCCATTAATGTTTATTAAAAGAAAGGTCCCAACAATAAGCGTAACCATATTTTTCTCTACTAGCCATTTTTCCTTTACCTATTTTACCTGCATCTTAAGAGGGTAGGATAAATAAGAAGTTTTCCCGCTTGACCATTTACCAATTTGTGTAAGGTCAAATCAACAATTTTGGAATCTAATACATTCATTATAGGGAAATATGGAGACAGAATGGGCAACAAAAATAAAAAAATAAATTGCCATATTCCCCTTGAACCAACAGATCATGTCAATGACTATGCAATGCGAAGGATGGTTTAGAGGATATACCTAGTCCTGGAGCAAGTGCGGTGACAATTTCCTTGTCGTGGTTGTGCACCCTTTCTTCAAGTTGCACTCGAACAACGTCTGTATCAGCCTCATGGTTGATCACCACAGACATCAGGTTGGCATTGCCCTCCTAAGTGACAGGCAACAGTCTGCTCGCCTCTGTCATATTCCACACAGACCACCGAAAACTCTTATTGTTCTAGTAGAATGAACAAGAAGGAGTTGTCCCTCCTATTGGTGTACTAGTTGCCAACTTACTCTCCCACAATTGTTCTCCCTTGCCATCCCACTCTTTCTTGGGTAGGACTTGCTAGGGTTCCCTCGTTTCCTACAACTAGAGAAGACAAACTATTGTCAGAAGCAATTGAGTTGTGTCTCTGGGAATCCCCCAATGCCCCTCTAT
Organism: Alisma plantago-aquatica; assembly: GCA_963693085.1. Lineage (NCBI taxonomy): Eukaryota > Viridiplantae > Streptophyta > Magnoliopsida > Alismatales > Alismataceae > Alisma > Alisma plantago-aquatica. Next base: position 28,982,925 of record OY856410.1, read on the forward strand.
TTATAGGAGGATCAGGGTTCCCAATCTGTGTGAGAGTGGAAGGGACCAAAATGTCACGATTTTTTGCAACCTACGATAGGAAAAATGATCGGTTTGTGAGCAAACCAATCGATTGTCATACGAGCCAATCAGTTCACCCAATAAATTGGTCGTTTCATCATGTTTCCCATTCACAATTGTATTGACAATTCTAGTCCAATTAGTGCACAACATGACGTCAACATTAATCCTTGATGCAATCGAATTGCACCACAAATTGGGTGTTTTTCTTCACAAAATGAGTGCGAAATAGAGCCGAACGGTTCAGTTGATGAACTGGTCATTTTTCTCCCCAACTCATCCAGAATTCAACCAATGCAATATCCAATCAATGTGACACTCCAACCGATCAGTTCAACATTTGAACCGGCCAGTTTCGAGTCCAGTCAGTCAATTTTTGTTTAAATTGAATATCGAAACACTTTAGTAATCAATTTAAGTATCACTCATGATCAAACTCTTATTCCAAGTGAATTCCTATGTGTGTGACCCTATAGGTCCTATATTATGTTAGTCATGAATGTCCATAACCAATAATGACATCACAAGCAAAAAGCAGTGCCTAGTTACACATCATTGCTACCCAAGTAAAGGGAAAGTTAGATAAAAAATTCAATCTATAATATGTGATTGGTGTTACAGTGTTTGTATAGATCCTTTGTCACTGATATATGGATTGAACTCAAGGGATGAAATTTTCATCCTCTTCAAACGTCCAATCTTGCTCCTTCAACCAAGAGCACATTGTATGAGATATATGCAAGATCAATATCACATATTTACTCACATGAGCATGGCCATGCATTTCTCAATCTTGCTTATCAAGTGGCCATGACATCATACTCTTGTAGGAGAGACAAGTCCCATCTACATCACTTGCAGTCATCCCCATGTGTCACGATCATCCAATCATCACCGTTATTGCAATCATTATTCAGGATCAAGTTGGATGATGTCAAATCATATCGAATGAGATGTGATGAGTGCAGTGACTTCTGGTATAAGAACCACAATCACCACCAAAACTATAAGAGATGATTTTGACTGCCAATTATGGTTTCCATGTATCACTCTTATGGTGGGCTTGTCCGATACACTTTTCTTTAACAAGTATCCATGTGCTTGGTTTGATATCAATTATCATGACTGATGAGATTCTGTCATCAACCAACACACACTCTAGTATTATGTGTTATTGTTGTCTATCATCCTTCCACAATAACATCTGACTAGGGACATAACAAGAATGTATGTACTCTTAACATCCATATGATCTCATTGTTCAAGTCACGTACTTGAAGACATACCTCATCGAGTAATATCATTCTCTAGATATTTATTATGTTACTTCATTATCTCATAACTGAATAAGAAAAAACAAATTGAAAGCTTTTCTTGATTATTAATCAAATCATTTACACATTATACCATTACTATCATCATATGATTGGCTCTCTAGGCATACATACCAACATTCATTAATGCCTAAAAATTGTACAAGCCTCATATCTACTTTCTTAGTTTATACTGTTACTTGATTCTAGAAATTTTAGTAAATAACTAGAGTAGACCACACCTTTTATAAATATAAATTAGAGAGAAAAATGAATTTCTCAATAAGGTGAGGGTAAGGGTAGGGTAAAGGTTTCTAGGGGAAGGACTACCCTATCCTAAACATTTATAGTCCTATGACTCTTCTTGTTTCACAACTACAAGGATCATTAGCACGAGCTCATGTAACTTTATCTGTTCACCCACTTGTTGCCATTAGGGTTACTTCCTTGTTTCCAAGTTCATTCATTTTCTACAAGATATACCACGTGATGAGATAGCAACTAAGGATTTAACAATTACAATGAAGAATGCTATTTGTTAGAGGCTTGGATTTGTTATGGGTTTTTTTGTAAACATGCATGGATCACTATGAGACTGACACAACTTCTTCTCAAAGGATCATTGTATATATTCTTGTATATATAATATGCAAGGGGAAAATATAATGTACATTCATTGTTATAATATGTATAAAAGTACAAATATTAATGTTATATGAAGATTTTGATCTAAATCAGTATTGAATTAATATTAGAAAAATATTATGCATTGACAAGTTACTCACCAGATGCATATTTGAATATATATATTTATCTGTATTAATTGCCACATTTTACTACATATTAACTACACAAAGGAGTTAAGTAAGTGCCATTTTCTCCTAGACATTGACTATATATGCAATTGTATCAATACATATCAATACATTTATGACTACACTTATATATTTAAAAATACCATTTTAGCTACATCTAGTGCTACCTATGTATGTGTACCTAATTGATTATTTACTTGAATATATGAAAAATGTATCCAAATTAATTACTTATATGGGTGTAAACTACATATTTTACACATAAGGGTACACGTTGACAAAGCCTTTAGCTACAAAAAATTGTGGTTTTTGCTACATTTTTTTGTATTGGAAGACCATTTACCTTATAGTGTGTATTGTTAGTTTATATATATGAATGTATTGTATTTGATATGAGTTGATTCAATAACTAGGAATTAGGCCCATCAAGGATTAGATTAAGCTATCAATTCCCTTTAAATGCAAATAGAAATCCACCCTTATTTTTTCTTTTATCAATCATTTGTGACTCAGTGAAAAAGCATACATGTCTAACTTGTAAGAGTCAATTGTCAACAACGATGTTTAACTAATAAAACATACTTACAAACTAAAGTAAATTGGTATTGGAAATTAATTTACATCACACAAAAAATTGTACAAACCTCTCTCATCCTCACTCTCACATACACATGAGAAGCGGAAGACAAAAAAAACCATCTACTAGCTATCCAATCCTTTCAGAATACTTTTGTCAATCTCTTGTTGTTGAAGGCTAGCTTCTAGTTCTTCTTGTTGGTATGTACCTGTATCTGAGAATTATTTTACGATGAGTGTGGCCTACTAGCTCAGTGCGTGAAAACTCACCAACTATCCGGAAAAGTCTCGATATAACTATTAAGATCAATCACATGCAATAAAAATGCAAATATGGAAATTGAATATTGAATTAAATAGGCGGATATTGTAACTCATACAATGTGGTAGATTACTAGATAATTACAAGTTGTAAATAATAAAATCCTATCATATTTTATTTTAATCATTAAACTTTACACAAAACCCACATGAATAATATGTTTAAGTATCATGTAGGATAAATTCCATCATACAAGACTCTGTAAACATGCTAAATTAGCTCCCAATTCTATTGTAACAACCCTAAAATTTGTATACATAAACAATGCCTATATAATCTCAAATTGTCTTAAAATACTAGATTGAAAGTTTCAAGTCTATTTTGCCCTAAATTAATTCCAATATATTTGTCAAGTAAACTCTATTTATATATGTCTCTTTATTATGTTGATTGACTCAAGTACATATTTAGCCCTAGTTCCACCTAATATTAGTATGTTTTGTAATTTAAATACATGAAGTATATACCTAAATTATAAATAAGTGACACATGAGGGGTAAGATTGAAACCGACCTAATCCTTGTGCATATTTTGGCCCCATAAATTATATGACTCTCATTGAATAATAATTGTCTTTCACCATAAATGAGTCTCTGATTATTTTTTAAATGATCCTAGATAAATAAATGCACATTTATTCTTATAAAGAAAACCTAGATGATTTTGGCCACCAATCCTAAAGTGAACCATATTTTTGGATTCCTCATATTCCAACTAGATAACATGTAAAATTTGGTTCCAATTGAATATTCCTTAACCCCCTTATTCATTTAATAAAAGTATTGCCTCAAATTCTAACTATATTCAAATTTTCTAGTTTTATGTGGATTCGATGTCTTAATCCTGTTGGACATGAATTAATTGAACACTTGGCATTCATCTTCTCTAACCACCTGGTCCCACTAGGACTCAAACAAGGAACTCCACTGAGTAATGCATATTCATTCTAAATTTACTCACAATGTTAGTCAAGTTTTACATATAGATATCCCATTTACTCTGCAATTTTCTTTGATTTAATTTTTGTTAGTATTGTGTATTTTTTAGGGTTTAGAAATAAATCATTGACTTTCATGGTAGAATCAAACATCATTCCCAATGTATCGACGTACAACACATACCCATCTGCCTATGCCAATTGCCCCCTACCCCCTAGGGTTGGGTTTGCATCTATTTGAATGATCATTGGTTCACATCATTCAACATTCTCATTGGCCATCTATCAGTGAGAATCCATTGGTTGTCAACTGATGGATCCCCAGAACATGCTCATCAATAGGATATCATCTATATATGAGAATTCATTAGTCATGAATTGATGAAAACTTGGTGGTTTCCTACTAATGGAGTTCTTGCGTTCGTCTGTCGATGGCCAAAAAACCAATGAAACACCTTCTTGCCTATTGATGAAGATCCTACACATCCATCAAACAATGAAACCTCTGTGTGATCATCAATTAATAGTGCCATTGATCGGTGACAGTCTACTGATGGAACTTTAGTGTCCATAAGACTATGGAAATCTTGCACATTTGTCAACTAATAAAGTTCACACATCGATTATGTTTCTTCCCCTCTCCTCTATCTATGAAAATATGTGCATCCACCAATTGATGACAACTCTTCTTGTTCATCAACTGATAAGATTTGTGTAGCAATGGGAACTCTAAACATTATATGACTCCTCATCTTCCTTGTGCATCCCCCCCTTTACATTCATGTCAGTCGATGACATAAATGCAGTCAGCTAGGATAGTTCCAAACCCTACCAACCATCTATAAACATAAACAATGGCATCCAAGAAAGGGTATCACATCTTGATGCCATCAGACTGCCAATTTCCGTACCGAGCATCCATTTCCAACTTCTATAGATATTTTTTCAAATTATCACCCACATTAACTCTAACATCTCCATCTCCACCAAGTGTTCAAGGTCTTGACTTCAAAAGAGCATGACCGATGATGTCCCTACTTCTGTTGGTGGATGACTTCCATCTTTCATCGTTGATCCTATTGCTCTGCCATCACAACAACAAGTCCAAGACGCAAAGAAGATCTATGACTTATATAGTTCACCTCTAACACACATCAAAGAGTGTTCTTTCTTTTTGTTTTCTTCCCTCATCTCCTAGTTTGAAGAAAAGCTTCCACACACCATGACTAAATATCCATCATCTACTACCTTAATGTCTATCTCCCTCTTTTTAATTTTTGAACTTGTCCTTACTTCCATGAGAAAGTAGTCCCCTCTTTGGGGTCGGGAGTATCCCGACTACCGATTTTCCCTATTTTTTAGCTGCTATTTTTCTTGTGTGAAACTTACTTATTATGAAGAAAATTTGTTATGCTTTCAAATCTTGTTCAATTTAATTTCATTTCAGATGTCTTACTTGTGGTATCTAACTTGCTCAAGAATAATCTCTAGTGCATGCAATGCTCCTCTAGCATTGATTCCGGACTTGACTTTGACCCTGAGACAAATAACCTACCACAATTTTCTTCATGTATGCAAAGCCAAGATGGAGGAAGAGGAGATCAATCACATAGTGGAAGTAGCAGTCACAACACAAAGAGACATACTCTTTGTGCAGGCTAGAGCTATTGTGCAGTTAGTTTTTGAGTAGATAAAAAGTAAAAAGACAAAGAGAGAGAGAGAGGAGAGTTCTCAATTCCTAAAGCTATATAAGTTTTCCACCCTATCATCCAAGGTGCCATCAAAGCAAAAAATTTGAAATCAAGAGGCATTGAGTGAAGACAATGCAATACAACAATTTTGCTTCTAGATCTGGTGATGACGTGCATGACCATTTATAGAAGTACAAAAATCTTTGTGGACTAAGAAAGAAAGATGATGTGTCTAACAAAAACATCAATATACAACTATTCTACTATTCCCTCACTAATAAAGATAAGGTGGTATGACTTCATAGAGGATGTCCTATATTTTTTAGGAAAGAGGGTGCGGTGGAATAACAAAAAATCCTTCCCGCTTAACCCTAATTTTTGGGTTTGTCATACCTATAAAATGTCGATGAGAAAAAGATGTAGAAAGGATAAATATTGTACTTTAATGCACACTAGTTGTCCAAAAACTAGTCACATCTTTGTTAGGGAAGAACTCAAACTTAAAGATCTAGATCTGAATCATCCACCAAGAATTATGGATTGTCTACCAAGAAATATAGATAGGCCACTAAGTTGTTGCATGGTTGCGTTATTTGCATTACCTTATTATCATCTTGTAAAACAACTTCTCCAAGCCTTTGCATGTGAGCCTCAGTGTTTACTTCATCCACATGGATGAGAGATTGTGGTGCACCACCTTGGCCACTGAGATGAAGTGGAACATGAGTTGTCAACTTTCTAGTCTTCCTAAAACTTCCTTTCTTCTCCTATCTTGGGAATATGACCTTTGGGAAATGTCCTCACTTCAAGAGATAAATATTACAACCAACTTATCACACAAGTTGTGTACCATGTGTGTCACACCATCTGGGACATATCCCCTTCATATAGGAAACTCATGGGCTTAAAAAGCCCTATTTCCAATCTCTTTCCTAATCACAATCTCAAAAATAGTGTCAAAATTAAAACTCATACTGGCATTCCAGTCGGCCTATTGGGACTCCCATCCGTCTGACTGGGTCAGTCTAGATCTAAATATGAATTGGTTTCCAAATTGAAACTTTCCCTATTGGACTACAATCACCAATTCACTAAGTCAGTCAGTTGATTGGCCACTATCCAAATTGAAAGTCAATTGACCAATTGAGAATAAATTCATTCATTGACCCAACCAATCCTATCGGCCGAATGGACATTGCAATCACTCAAGTGGGTAGGAAACAACATATTTATAATTCAAACCATTCTAGCCATATGCTTGATTATGAACTTCAATTCCCTTATGCATCCTTATGCATGTGACCCAGTAGGTTCCTAATTATGTTGGTAGTGATGTTGAAAACCTCACAGGCAAAATCGGTGTAGCCACACATCATTACCACCTAAGTAATAGGAGCAAGTTGGAGAACAACTTCAACATGGAAAGTTATCAACGTTACCATGACCATGTAATACCTTTGTCATTGATATCCATATTAAAACATGGAGTTGTCTTCCTCTTATAATTAAATTTATTTTCCTCGAACTAGATTAGAATGTACAAAATATCACAACTAAAGGTTTTTGTTTAGCCACACATCATGTCCACCCTAGTAATATGAGTATGTTGAAGAACAACTTCAACCTAAAAAGTGGTCAGTGTTACCATGATCGTATAATCCCTTTGTCACAAATATCCATATTGAAAATGAGACATGGAATTGTCATCCCATAAATCTATGTCCCTTAAACTAGAGTAGATTATTCAAGAAATTATGAGCTCAATATCATACATTGACTCACATTAGCATGGCATGCATTTACATAGTGTCGAATATCAAATGTCTGGTGTACCACACAAAATGAGGGACAAATTACATACACAACACTCAAAGGAATCCCCATGTGTCATAGTACACCTAATAATGACCTTTTTGACAACCCTTGTTTAGATCATATTGGGCTACTGGTCAAAGTCAACAAAATAACATGTGATTAGTGTAGTGACTTCAAGTGTAAGGATCAAATTCACCACTACCCATTGGGATATGAATGTAGCATGCCATTACATGACTTCCATGTATCACTCTCAAGGTGGATTTGTCCAGTACAACTTGTTCTCTAACAAGTACCCATGCATCTGAGTTAATGTCTGCTGTCATGACTAAAGAGACATAGTCATCACTCACCATACATGCTAGTCTTGTGTATCATTATTTTCCTATAATATCCACAATCATAACCAACTAGGTACATAACAAGAATGAGTAGCCTAAGTATGCATATGATGTCATGATTAAGTCCTCAACCCAAACAATATGTCATTGAGTCAAAAAATTTATAGGAGATTATTAGGTTGATTCATTATATCAATATCGAACAAACATAATAAGTGAAGCTGTCTTTTATTAATAATCAAATCAAGTACAAAGTATCCCCATTAAAATCATCCATGTTGAATCTTATGTCATACAACCATCATTCTCCCACTTGCACTAGAAGCAATCACTCATGAACCAAATTCTAAGTGATATAACATGACCATCATGCTTCTATTGTGAAAGTCCTTTTGTCAAGGGATCATGAACATTTCTTTTGGTTGGTACTCAATAAATATTAACATCTTATCCTTGTATGATCTCCTGTATGAGATGATAATGATTGAGTATGTGCTTGAACCGTTGATGTGATGTGGGTTCCTTAGCTTGTAAAATGTCTTAATTGTGGTCAAAGTATAGTTCTAATTCATCTTCAATGGTTGGAACCATCCCAAGTTCACTAATGAACTTCTTGATCCATACTTCTTCATTTTCCTCATTGGATGTGGCAATATACTCAGCCTCTATTGTAGAGTCAACCATTGTCTCTTGATTGAAACTCTTCTGCTTACATATTTTCCATTTAGACAAAACACAAATCTTGATTGTGATCATTAATTGATGTTGTAATCAGTAATTATTGTTATTGGTGTGGAAGATTGCATCAGTGTAACCTCTTACAACTAACTCTTCCTCACCAATATGAATTAGGAATTAACCCTTAGTTCTTCTCAAGTACTTAAATATTTTCTTTATAGCTATCAAGTGACCACCACCAAGATGATCGATACCTACTCATCATGCCCAATGCATATGAGACATCTGGGTGTGTACATAACGTTGCATACATGATAGATGCAATTGCCTATATAAAATCTTATTCGATGTAGTTGCCTAAGCATATGAAATCTTATTCATGTGAGCCATCATTTCCATTGAGTAGGGGCATTAGGATTTAGATACACTTATTCCATTTAACATGGGTAAGTTTTCTCTTGTAGAATCTTGCATGCTAAACCTCATTAGTATTTTGTATATGTATGTATTTTGGATTAGACCAAGAAGACCTCTAGATCTATCTATATAGATCTTGATTCCTAGTATATTGGATGCTTCACCTAAGTCCTATATGGATAAGGTTTTTCCCAACCATGTGTTAACCAATTATAGAGTAGGGGTGTCATTTCCCATCAATAGTATGTCATTTGCATACAATATGAGAAATACAATTTTGCTTCCACTAACCTAATTGTAAAGACAAGGTTCATCATCATTTTGAATAAATCCAAATAGTTTGACTATATCATCAAAACAAATATTACAACTTTGAGATGCTTGCTTCAATCTATAGATTAAACTTTATAGCTTATAATTTTTTTTTGCTTCATTTGGAGAGATAAAACCTTTAGGTTGTGTCATGTAAACATCCTCTAGATGATTTCTGTTAAGGAAACCAGTCTTATCGTACACTTGGAAAACTTCATTGCCATTATAGGCTGCAATTGAAAGCTTGATCTTGATGGAGTTAATCATGGTAACTGGTGAAAAAGCTTCATCATATTCAACACCTTAAGCTTGTTTGAAACCTTTTGCTACCAATCGACCTTTGTAGGTTTGTACATTACCATCAATGTTGGTCTTCTTTTTGAAGATCCATTTGCACCCTATGGGTTTTACCCCTTCAGGTGGATCCACTAAGGTCCATACCTTATTGGTATATTAGGAGTCCATCTTAGCTTCTATCCATTTCTTAGAATCAGGTCCCTCAATAGCCTCATTGTAGGTTTTTGGTTCATCATATTGAATAGACAACATATAATCTTGTTGAGTCACAAGAAAACTATGTCTCTCTGGCTCAAGACAAACCCTACTAGACTTTTGAGGTTCCTATTTTATAGTAGGAAGTTGAGATTCTACAATAGTTTGTGGTTCCTCTTGTTCCTTACCTACCTCTACAGGTTCAAGTTTATCTTGTTGGTCTCTATCTTTCACTTCTATTTTCCTTCCACTGGTTCCTCTAGTTTTACATTCCTTTATGATGAATACAACAATTTTGCCAACAAACACTTCGTTGTCATAAAAAATATTGAAATAGTAACCTTAGTTCCCTTAAGGTATCCAACAAAGAAACATATCCAATTTGGGTCTAAGATTTTCACAGAACTATTTCTTTATATAAGCTTAACTGCCACAAAGTTTCATGAAAGACATATTGGGATGTACCCCATTTCATATCTCATATTATGTATTTTCAACAGATTTGGAAGGTACTCAATTAAGTGTAAATGCTACAATTTCAAGAGCATGTAGGAAATCAAATGGTTAGCTAACTCATAATTTATCACACCATGTCCAATGAAGTTTAATTCCTACTTTCTGGCGTACCATTATGTTGTGGTGTTTTAGGTGAAGTCGACTATGATACGATATCATGATCACTCAGAAGGGCCTAAAACTCTTGGTTAAGATATTCTCCACCATGGTAGTTCATTAATATTCTTACCATGCTTGTATTATACCTTTTAAAGGTAAGATTATCCATATACTAAAAGAACCATACATAATCTACAAAGATCAAAGATTCATAAAAATTCAACCACATCATAACTAACGGTACACCCACTATAAACAAGTAAGATTTAATGTGATTAAAATACTTTTGCACGGATTCCTCCTCAATATGCCGGACAAAGTAGTTTTTAAATGGAAACCTTCCACGATCAAGGGTAGCAGATGTAGGGACTAGACCCCAACTACAAAGGTTAAAAAGAACCAAAATCTTATTAAATACAACCTCCATTCCACACATGAAGAAACATAGATGAGACTCTCACCACACTCATAACAACACCACTAGGCAAGTAGAAAAAAGCAAAAAGCACAAGACAAAAAGGTTACCTAACTACTTGAGAGCCGAACACAATCACACACCAAAGAAAACAAACAGAATGACTAGTCATACTAAGGCACTTTTAGAAAGTCCAGAAAGACAACTATCTTAGAACAAGCAAAAGAATTAGAAAAACATACAGGAGGAAGGAACATAAATGGGGGGTACTGCTAAGCAAACCCCTCCACCACTTCTAAAGACCCACAACTCTCCCCTCAAACTCAAGAAACAACTCGAGAAGAGAAGGACCAAGAAGAGGGCCAAAAGCAACCGCATCCCAACCAAAGACCCCTAATTATCCCCTTCCCTAACAAGCCACACAAGATGCCACTTCCACCCTCACAAGGCCCAAGCTAGACCAAATAGACAACACAAAGACCACAACGAGGGGAAAATGGAAGAAATGTCAAAAAAGGAGGAAACTCAACTCCCTTGGAGACCTTCGATTGGGTCAAGTCTCCCCCACCCCACAACGCTTGAGTGTGATAAGACTCAGCTAGGGAAAACCACTATGTATGCCAACACCGTAGCCTCCAGACCCATGACCCAACACCAACACTGTTGAGGAGAACGACCGTCGAAGATGGAATAGATGGTGACCCCAACCAGTGAATCTCCTAAAAATTCAACAAGGACAAGCCCAGTGAGAGAGGAAGAGCTACATGTTGGAAACCACCCCCACCCCCTGAGTAGGGACGACAATAGGAGCTAGCCCTAAATCTCCTAGGTGATCACATGAGCTAGCGGGGTTGGGTGGACAAGGCAATCAATAAGTTTGTTTTTTACTCCACTCATAAAATTATTGAACTTTGTTTTTTACTTCACTCATAAAATTATTGAACTTATTGACTAATTCTTATTTGTGTTTTGTAAGATATGCATATCCAAATCTATTGAAGTCATCAGTAAATGTGATGAAGTATTGATATCCACCACCAATAGTTTTACTAAAAGGTCCATGCACATCAGTATGTATGAGTCTTTATAGGTTACTAGCTCTCTCACTATTTCTAGTATAAGGTGCTTTTTTTATCTTTCCCAATAAACAAGACTCACATGTCTCTATTGATTCAAAATCAAAAGAGTCCAAATAACCATATTTATGGAGTCTAGAAATGTACTTCTGATTTATGTACCCTAGACGATAGTGTCAAAGACAAATTTTCTTTGTGTCATTGAGTTTTAACTACATGGTGTTTATGTTATATACATTTATCTCAAGATCTGATAAATAAAGACCATAAGACATTGGGGGCACTGCCATAGAATAGCACATCTCTTGAAATAGAAATTTGACCATTCTTTGTCGGAGATTCATATCTGCTCTTGTCTAAACAAGAAATAGAAGTAATGTTTCTATTTATAGAAGGTACATAATAGCACTTCTCTAACTCTATTTCAAGATTATTGAGTAGAGATAAACAATAGGTGCATACTGTAGTGGTATCAACTCTTTTTACATTTGCAACATGTAGCTCCACCTCACCTTTCATCAAGGGTCTACTTCTTTTCACATTCTGCATATTTGAGCATACATGAAATCCAAATCCTCTATCAGATTCCCATGATGAAAAAGTATATTAGTTTATTTTCTAGAACATATATACATGAAGTGGAGATCTTTATCCCCTGCTTCTTATTATTCAGTTCCTCGAGGTAGAGAGGACAATTTCTCTTCCAATGTGCAACCTAGTGATAATGGTGACTATTTTCTTCTTAGCCACTCCTCCTTTTGCTTCAAGTGTAAAAGACTTTTGTCTAGCCTCAGGACTTGTATTGACTTTGCCTCTTCCCTTGGACTTTCCTGTTCCTTTGCTGACCGTCACCATAGATTTGGCTTGTCTTTTATTTACCCCTCAACTGTTCTCAGCATAACAAGTAGCTCTATCAATGGCTTAAAAAAATTATTGCTATTGTAATTTATGAAACATTGTTTGTATGAATCTTACAATGATTGCAGGATCACATATGTGACCAATGATTGACCTAAATGAAATCTCATTCTAGCTAGAATTTCCACATACCTAATTAAATTGAGTACATGGGGTCCAACTGGATAAACTTCTAGTATCTTATGCTTAAACAACACCTTGGAGACATCATACCTCTCTTGCCCTACTTGTTCTTGATACATGTTCTAGAGATGCGTTATCATCTCAATAACATAAATATTCTCATATTACTTTTAAATATCATGATTCACAAAGCATAACATACGACACTTGTTGTCCATGGATTCATCATAATGGTTCTTATGAGCTTCCTTTTTAGCCTTAGTCACATTAGGAGCTGGTTAATTAGCACTGGTATGTCCAGAACATAGAGCTTACCTTCACGTGTGAGAACATTTTGCAATGTCCTAAACTAGTTGTTGAAGTTATTCTTATTTAGTTTTTCTTTCACAAACATGGATCATGGTGAAAATGGACTATTGTTTGTGTGTGACATTAATCTACATAGAACATATTTGCACGAGTCAACAAATTGATTTGAAAATTAATTTTGATTTCAAAAAAATTATTGGACAAAATAAATTTGGTATTTAAATAATTATTCTCCCACTATTTTGTTCAAATTAATAACCCTCGCTATTAATTTGGAAGATTATAGTAAGTAATATTATAGCAAGTGAAGATTCATAATACATTGATTCATGATTCAACTATGGAGATAGCTCACTAACTTAACTATTTAGGTAGTTAACAATTACCAAATACATCCTATACAATTCTTGGATAGATGGTTGCACAACTCAATGTCAATAAATCATCGTATGAAGTATATGCTATCATTATGCCTCTAGGTGGATAATCCTATTAAGATTGCTTTTTCAAGTCCAACCCAATGGCTACAATAAGATATGCACCCTGGTAAGCAAATTCACATACTTATTATCACACTTCCACAAGGTAGACGATGCACCATGCTGAGCGTTCACACACTTAGTTTCGTACAATTTCCATGTGTATTGTCAATATAAGGCATATTAAACATTGATATCAGATTGAGGGATATATATATATATATATATATATATATATATATATATATATATATATACACACACATATATAGAATCAACATTACTCACAAATATTATACATATCATATACTATAAAAATAGGATATGTCAACTAGTACAAAATCTTGATCTAACAAGTGTTGTACAAATACAACCTAGAGATTCACATATAATGTCCTAAATATGCCCTTTATAGTATTTCCATTCACCCGACTGGCTGGGAAAGCCAGTCGGCCAACCAGTGGTCCCTATTTTGGGTGGTTCTTGTATTGTTGATTGAATCACCGTGTCGTCTTGATCAGGAACCCTACAAGGACTATCCTCTTTTTCATGGGATTTTAGTTATCTCATCCTATCCACTATGATCCATTGGTGATGTCATTACACCATCCTATTCTAATTCCATAATAAAATTTACATGGAGAATGTATAGAGAGATGTACGACATGCAAGCAATATACATGTTACATAACTTATGATTAAAATAAAAAATACCATATTAAATTCTTTAGATCATAATACAATGACCATATTGCCATATCCACATCCATAGAACAAATCATTTTTCAAGGTGTCATATTGCTTTATGTAATACATACACAAATATACATATATATGTATATTTATATATATCATATATGAAATTAGGTGATTAATGTGGATACATCATTGAATGTGATTTTTTCAAACCAACATTAAAAGCATATAACATCAACTCTGATACCACTCAGAGTTTAGGGGAAGGGGGCACAACCAAAATAAAAAATCCATCCCATTTATCTCTAGAGGATCTTTTGTATCTATAAAATTCCAGTGAGCAAAATAACATGGAAATTAGTTTTCCAACAATTGAACATGTCTTTATCATTGAAGAACTCAAACTTTTAGATTTAGATCCAAATCAACCACCAAGAAATGTGGATTATCTACCAACAAAATCTTGACCGGCCACCAATATGTTGCATGATTTTCTTCTTTACAAAACCTATTATTGTCTTTTGAAACATCTTCTCCAAGCCCCCATATGTGTGCCTTGACCACTACTTCGTCCATGCAGATGAGGGAGAATTCAGTGAACTACCTTGGACACCAAGTTGAAGTGGAACAAGAGTTTGGATGTGCTAGACATCTTGGAACTCCCTTTCTTCTCCTATCTTTGAAATCATATCTTAGGGAAACTTCCTCTCTTCAAGAGAGAAATATGACAACCAATTTGTTTCACAAGTTGTGTCTCATTGTGTCACACCCTCTGGACGTACCTATTTTATATACGAGATCCTGGGCTTGGAAAACCCATATCCCAATCCCTTTTAACTCAAAACAATAAAAATAGTATCAAAACTTAAAACTCATACCGCCATTCCAACCAGCCATTTGGGACACTCAATCGTCTGACTGGGTCAGTCCATATCCAAATATGATTTGGTTTCCAAATTGAAACTTTTTGTGTTGGATTCTAGTTAGCCGATTGGTAATTATCCAAAGTGAAGTCATTCGACCAATTGACAATCAATTGACCCATTGACCCAACAAATCCAGTTGGCCAACTAAATATTCCAATCCTCCAACTGGTAGAAAGTTTCCCTTTTTATGATTCAAAGCCTTTACAATCATATGTTGTATTGTAAACTTCAATTCCGTTATACATCCTTATGTGTGTGACTTGATAGGTTACTAATTACATTGATAGTGATGTTTAAAACCACACAAGTAATGATTTCTTGCCACACATCATTGCCATACAAGTAATAGGAGTAAGTTGGAAAAAAACTTCTTCCTGTAAAGTCGTCAATGTTGCCATGACCGTATAATCCACTTTTCACATATATCCAAATAAAAACTAAGGAATGGAGTTGTTGTCCTCTTATCATTTAGTCTATTTGAACTAGAGAAAACTATTTGAGATATTGTGAGCTCATATCATATATTGACTCACATGAACATGGACACATATTTCCATAATCTTGCTTATCAAGTGGCTATGAATAAATTCCAACTACATACCTTACAATAAACCTCACGTGTAACCGTGAGCCCAATAACTACCTGGTTGGCAACCCTTATTTAGAGCATGCTAGCTAGTAGTCAACATACATATAACAACATGTGATTACTATAGTGACTTTAGGTCTAAGCAATACCATCACCATTGTCACATTGAGATATGACTCTTACCTCAATGTGTCATTCTCAAAGTGGGTCTTTCCAACGCATCTTGTTCTCTAAAAAATAATCACATATTTGAGTTGATATTTGATATCATGACGAAAGAGATATAATCATCACTCATTATACATTCTAGCATTGTGTATTAGTGTTTTCCTATAATATCCACAATAATAACTTACTAGGGACATAATAACAATGAGTACTCCAAGTATATATATGGTATCGTGTTCATGTTCTCAACCCAAACCATATGTCATCTAATCAAAACATTATTAGGTCATTATTAGGTTTATTCATTACCTTAATACTGAAACAAACATAATAAATAAAATCGTCTTTTATTAATAATCAAATTAAGTCCAAAGTATCCCCATTACAGACATCACATGATGGATCTTAGGACATACAACCGACATGATTGTATCAACACTTGGGAGGAGATTCAAAACAAGTCCTCAAAGAATTTTTTTCCCTTACTCACTACACAATACAAGGATAGATCACCCAATCCAAACAGATCCAATGAAAAACTCTTTTTGAAGCCTAAGAACAATACAAAGAGTCTATACACAAATGCCACAATCTCATCTTTACTTCAACACAAGTTATTGATTACTTATATAGGGAAGTGGATCATGACATCAAACAATATATTTATTCTTCTTTCAATGGAGAATTCATGAGGCACAGTTTTGGCAATTCATGGGAAGTTGTAATTAGGGGTGTAGAGAACCATGCTAATTGGGAACATTTCACAAGAGTGGAGTTATCAAGGTCGCTATGGCGGAATAGTTAATCTTAGATGAAGGTTGTTGTTTAATCTTTGAAGGTTCTTGCTCTTAAAAAAGACGACCTTGAGACATCGTTCCTAAGGTATGGGTAGAGAGGTTCATCTTGTTTTCAAGCTAAGGTAGCCTGAGAGGTCTTCCAGGTGTGCAATGTAGAATAGCACACAATTTCTGAGTGAAATCACCTATAGCAAGCCACACTGAACATGCAACTACCTTACTTCAATAATGGTGCTATCATTGAAGAAGTCAAATCCATCAACTACAATCGCAACAAGTCCATAATTATCCCAAATTCTAGTATGGTAACATACATGGAGCAGCGAAAGTTCATAAGATCAAGAAGGATCACAATCAAAACCAAGTTCGGGGTCCTCTTGTTTCAAATAGAACCAAAACTTCCACAAGAATAGCTTCAGTCTTGGGTAGTTTTGCACTAAATACAAGAAAAACAATAACTACAACATCCAAGGAAAACTTCTCCTAGAACAGAAAAACCAACAGATTACATTTGTTTCCAATGACTCAGGTCACCTAGACACCATCAAGAAAATGCTAGAAAGCCAATAGGCTTATAGTAAATCCATGGAGACTCAACTAGCGCACTTCCACCAATCACCCTCTAGTGCCTTCATTTTTCAGTCAATCTAAAAACAACCCAAAACATGTGAAGCTATTGAAGGATATGACCACACGTTCTGGGCTTGTGATACCATAACCAACAACCCTAGTGGGAAAGAAGTTGCTCCAGTGGTTCTACTAGCTGAACTAGTGATTGAAACTCCAAAAATGAGCAACAAATCCAATCCTGAGAAGATACCAAAAGAAACACCAAGTGATGCTACCCCCATAATTCCCGTATGCAAGCCATGACCTCCATACTAGATTTGAATAGCTTAGACATGGCTAGACTTGTGTAACATACTCAATTTTGGGTGATGAATATATTTTGAGCTATAATTCATCATTTTTCCTAACTTAAACTTACTCCATTCCAAGACTCATTCAGTTCTTCCAATCAATTTTCTTATTCATCAATTCTAATTTCTCATAAATTGAATTTCTTATATCAAAATGAGTTTATTAACTCTTACTTGAGTAATATTTACTAATTAATCCCTTACTCCATCCTTATGGATTTCTATAACATACCAAAACCCAGATGAAGCTTATCCCCCATCGTCTCATTGGCTGACTTTGACCCTTGTTATTTTAGGGTCATATCTAGTATTCAGAGTTTGCCTCGATTCGGGGCTGCATATCCTATTCCAGGATCAAAAGGTTTGTAGGCTTGGTTTCCTCAAATTTGACCAGACAATGATAAAGTTATACCTTAATGAATATTATTAATGAATATAACATAAATAACTCAATGGTAATCCATTACATATTTAGGCTTAAAAAATATAATACATTAAGGGGCATAAGGTTCTATAATCAACATGACATGTTTATTTATTTGCTAACATGAAAATAAACTCATTAAATATGTCACAAAATTTTCCTTTGCTAACTAATGAGCACATAATGGCTAAAATATGTTTAATAAGAAATATTATATGCGTAATACTCAAATTATAATAATTATTGGTGTATCCATGTCCATAAATATGAACGATGCACCATTATCTAAATAAATATTGAGTTAATGGGCTAAATATATCAAATAAGTGAAATACAGAAATTCATGCATAATAATATAAGGAAACTCTTTTGGTAACAATGTGAATATAGTGGACTCTAAATAATAATGATGGTAATAATATAATGATATAATAAATATAATGATGAAGAGACTAAATTCTAATTTCATTAGAACTCATAAAATAAAAGGAATTTTTTAAAACCAAAATCTAATGGTAAAAGTGTGTTCTGTGGGTACGAATTACCTTGGGTGCCAAGTTTCACATTATTCAAACAATCATAATTATCCCAATTTCATTAAGAAAAGAAAATATAAGTTAATGCCAAAAATATTAAATGAATTATTAAATGACTTCAAAAGTGGAAACTAGTGAGAAAAGTAGTTTTATCATTTCTCATGGTCAAAGTAGTCAATTTCTTATTGTTGGGAAAATTAGCATAATTTGGGAAACTTGTTGTGATGTCCTAGATGAATTACAATAATAAAGTCCTAGTCAAAATTTGAATGAAAATAAAAATAATAATTTTTAGGAATTGGAGCAACATATAAAAAATAGGAAAATTTACTTTTGAATTTGTAAATATGTATTTACATACAATTATTCTAATATTCAAACACATCCAATAATATTTACAAGGCGTGTCGCTATATATATATATATATATATATATATATATATTAATGTTAAAAACATGCATAAACATCTAGTTAAATATTAATCGACATTTCAAACAAGTGGGAAATTTATCTTGCCTTTACCTAGCAAATTGCTTTATGGAAACTAATGTATTATGTGTAGTAAATGTGTAAAATTGTTCGTCATAAAATAATTCCAATAACATTATCATTTCTGAATATTGTGATTGTATATGAAATTTAATGACATTGTTCCATTTAATAGATATATGAAAATCTAATTTGGTATCTCTCTCTTATCTAAAAAAATAGCACGTAGGTAGATTATCTTCTCTAGCCTACCGTAAAGGAAGTAGTCTCCCATTGTGAACTTTACATTCCATTTTGAAAAATGTTGTAACATAAAATAGATCTAATAAAGGAATGAATACTAATTGAAAATTATAACAATATTTTTTGTACACTTTTCTTGAAAAACTTACCTCTTTCATCCTGAATTCTTGAAAAATGGAAAGTCATAAATTTGGTAATCTCATCATCATTATTTTGATTTAAGACAAATTCAACAAAAAATATATATTATAGATATCCTGAAAATTTTCACATGTTTCCTTTATAAGCTATTGATATAATCAATTCATGATGTGAAGGTTTAGAATAGTTTTAAAAAGATTGGAAATCAAAAGTAGGATCTATTCCACATTTGAAGTCATTTAAAATTTGATCTAAGGGCGTCTCTGCTAGGGTTCGGCGACCTGTCGGGCGATCTGTCGGACGACTTAAGGACGAGACTTGAGGAACGTAATCGGCGGCAACCGCATGCGCGGTGGGGGTGCCGGTGGCCGAGGGGGCCGTGGTGCCAGACGAGGTGGCTTCTTCAATGTCCCCCTCTCCTCCTCAGGAGGGGGAGATGGCCGCAACTCTGGATGGACAGAATTGGAAGAAGCGAGAACGGAAGATAGCGGGGAACCTGCAGCGGCAGTTGGGAACCCGGCCAACAAAGACCAAGTGACGATGGATGCCCGACCCTCCACACTTTCCTACCGAGATGCCATATCTGAAGGAGCCGGCAACAACCATCCGATAGTGCGCCCAGCCTCGCCGGACACGCTCAAGTCGGAGGATATTCACGTCGATCGCAGTGGAGTCTTGCCAAACATCACTGTCAATCTGGATGCTTTGCCGCCGCTTTTGGAACCATGGAAGTTCGTTGTGGTGGTCAAAGTAATCAACATCAATGTCAGATTTAATGCTTTGATCAATTGCATAATGTCCCTATGGCAGCTAACAGAACAATTCCGGGTAGTCGACCTTGAGATGGGGTATTTCATCATCCAACTGAGCAACCAAGTGGATTACAAATGGGCTATGATGGAGGGTCCTTGGACAATCTTCAAAAACTACCTCTCGGTTCAATCATGGTCATCAACATTTTGGCCAGTTGATCACATCCCATGAAAACTGGTTGTCTGGGTAAGAGTTCTTGAGCTTCCCGTCTTCCTCTATCAATATCAGTTGTTGTCTAGTATTGGCGATCTTGTTGGGTCTACAATCAAAGTGGAGATGAAGACACTCTCTAGACACCATGGCAAATTTTCTAGGTTGGCAGTTGAAGTTGAAACCAACAAGCCTCTACTACCGGCTATTGAGATGTCTGTCTCGGAAAATGAGATCAATGAATGCGGAAGCGATTAACTAGCAGCGGAAATATTGAAAATCACTAAAAATTAAAACTTTTTGTAAAGAGATTTACAAACGATAAAAACTCTTTTATAAGGAAACATGATAAGTTGTTTACAAACTGATCCATCATTACATCTCTGTAACAAACACATCTCGAGGATGATAAACATCAACTGCTCTGTTAGCTGATCAAGGCAAGATACAAAATCTCGAGGCATTGTGCCAAAATCTTAGATCTATATTAAACATCTACTAACTCCTAGGATCTGAGAGTACAGAGACAACACATAGGACATACTATCTACAAGACTTAACAATCAGTGTCTCCACCTGAGGATCACTGCTGTCCCTGATGTTGTTGCTGCTGCTGTTGTTGCTCACCCACTGATGGATTCCTTCATCCACAATGTCTACCTAAAAAGTCAAATCCCACGGGGGTGAGACAATTGAATAATTGTCCCAGCGAGAGTTATAACTCTCCGCCAGAAGCATTTTTATTGCAATAATGGAATAACATTAAGCAGTAGAACTATAAACATTCAACAGCAGGTTTAACATTGTGTAAACTAAGTGAAGCAACATTCTTTTAAGCAATCATTTCAATTATAACTTAATTGAATGACAAGACATATAACAATAAGGAATATTAAGAATATGTATACTAGTTATTCAACTAAAGCACTGTAAACAATGTATCATCAATCATTGTTTCTCATAGTCCAACCTAAGCAAATATGCTACACGACTGATTACATTTTTCAAACATTTTTATGCCCTGAAGAGATGAGTTACACCTCTCATACTCCAACCGACCATTACTAAATCACAATCGGTACCATACATAGGTCATTAGAAGAGCCGGATTCCTATGACCTCATCCTCCTCAGTCAGTATGAGGAACAACATGCAAGACATCTTGTGTCTCTGCCATAATAGCTTTCCAGGGTATTCTGGCAACTTCACTATTAGAGTTACAGTGGCGTTCTATACTCTCTTCGCCATCGAGGGATTTCTTATTTATCTCTCATCGATGCGACATTAACAATATCATCGGGAGATTAGTGATACATCATCCCAGCATAAACATATAATGAAGGATTGAGAGATTAAAGGTACATCTCACATCAAATCCTACATTAGGACGTAAGGATATCTGCGTCCATAACCCCCACATACTCAAAAGTATGCTCTCCAGGAGTTCCCTTAGGAAAACTTGTTTCACCATCATTTAACTTCTGACAATGATGGATCTATGGTCAGGGCGCTACATGATATCATTATACTTGATTATTTAAGTACATTATGGCATTCTTTTAGCATCAGGCATGTTTTCAAACATAAACCAATAAGACAACTTATATAACGAAAGAGTACTAATCATATCAAGTTTATGTCACATATTGTTAACACTGGGTTATCAATCCCTAACCATCTCATCATTGTGATTCAAGAATATGGGTATTCAAACCCTTAGATCATCAAAACACTTGTTACCAAGTAACATATTGACATCAAGTCATTGAACAACATGACCTTGATTGTAGCAATGCAGATGTTTCTCATAGCTCACACAACCTACCAATCTCATATGTTACCTCTCACTAGGAAACATAGCTTATCATTATTCTTAAAGCTTATAAAGTTCTTTAAATATATATGACATCATAACCCTTACCTGGCTATGCTCACCTCTTTATAAAAACCTGCATGGTTAACACAATTGATAACATGCACATTGTATCTATATCAACACAATACAAGTTCTTTTCAATTTAAATATAAAACACCATAGCCATGCTATCTTGCACGGTCGTGCTACATAAGTTCACCACGACCGTGTCACATTACCACGGCTGGTTTCTAGGGTTAGGGTTTCTCTATTCAACTTAATTAGGGTTATTTAACCCCTTTTGCCTTCAAAGGCATAATGATAACTCATTTCTTACTTAAGTGTAGAGTTTCATGTTTAAAAGCATAACCCAAAATTAGGGTTTACTATTCATACCATTACATTACCCTAGATTAGGGTTTACTATTCACATTTTATCACATTACCCTAGATTAGGGTTTACTATTCATATTCATTAGGATTACTTCAATTGATGTCCTCCAATTAGGTTAAGATTCATTAACCATCATAATTAGGGTTTTTCATGATCTCACTATGAAGGATCATACCCTAATTAGACACATTCAAACATATTGGAGATTTATTACTTGATTCTCATTCATATAGGGAGTCTTATTTCTCCTCTTTCTATCAGATGATGTTTACATCACCTATGATTAGGCTAGGTCAATTCTATTCTGACATCATGGGTTGTGTCATTACTATTGTGGTCATTAAGGCTCACTTGATCAAAGGGTATTGCTCACTCTATCCCATCAAGGTACCTTTGTAATGATCACCATTGATCATGACATATATTAATCAACTAATTACTCAGTCCCTTAATCACTGTAGGTATCTATAAGGTTTAGGTTAATCAACCACTAAACCATTTTGACCACTAAGGCATCAAACGATATTGACCTTTTTAGACCTCAAACGGTCTTGCACTCTAAACCCTCAAACGGTCTTGGACAATCTTTGACACCGTTTGGTGTTGTTGACCATTTGGTCTTGTTGACTTTTGAAATTGTTTGGTAAAGTGCACATTCAAGACTGTTTGGTCATGAAGACCGTTTGGTCTTGAAGACCGTTTGGCCAAGTTTGACTTTGAAACCTCATGGACACAACCGTTCTTGAAACCGCATGAGATCAAACGGTTTGGGATCGTTTGGTCCCAAACAGTCTTGAGACTGTTTGGTCCCAAATGGTCTTCAGACCGTTTGGACCCAAACGGTCTTGAGACCATTTGGTCCAAACCACCTCAAAACCGCATGGACCAAAAAGTGTCTCAACCACTTCAATTGAGTTAGGGTTTCCAATGTTGAACCCCTCAATCAACCATGCACTTGTTAGCCACTTATCAATTGAGTTAATTAGGTCAACCCTATACTGATTTGACACTCAATTGACCCTCAATTAATCACCAATTAGGGCTTGGATCAATTGAATTAGGGTTTGGAATCGATTACCCTTCAACACTCCTCAGCATGAGTCTAATTGGTTTGAATCCATGGAACCATCAATCAATTTGGTCATGACCTGACCCCAAACGGTCTTGGGATCGTTTGGATGACCTCCAAACAGTCTTGAGACCGTTTTCTCAAGTAAACATAAAAAACTAACTCAACTTACTAAGGTTTGGCTCATTGATTTGATCATTAGGTCACTAATCAATTACACTTCAACTTGTTACCTTTAGATTTATAATCACTTAACCATAGTCAACCCTAGACCTCCAAACGGTCTTGGGTGACCCCCAAATGGTCTTGGGATCATTTGGACATCCTCCAAACGGTCTTGAGACCGTTTTCCCATTATGGCATCAAAAACCAAGTCATTCACTTAAGGTTTGAACCCTAGGTTTGGTCACCAAATCAGCACTTAATTATTTATCAACTTGTTATCATTGGACCCTCAATTGGTCAACCCCACTTAACCCTAGACCTACAAACGGTCTTGGGTTATCACCAAACGGTCTTGAGACCGTTTGGGTGATCCCCAAATGGTTTTGAAACCGTTTGGGCCACTCAACCCAAATTTAGACTTGATTCAATTATTGGAATCAGCAAATAACCCGATTAGGGTTTAGGTGATTGATGTGCCTTCAATTGGTGAGTTACTTGGAATTAGATGATGATTTTTGGTAGGTGATTAATCCACATTATTTACAACAGACCTCCAAATGGTCAACACCTGGTCAACGCATCCAAACTGTCTTAAACCGTTTGCTTCTATGCGGTTTGTGAAACCGTTTGCATTCAAACGATTTGAAACCGTTTGCTCCCAAGCGGTTTGGGAAACCGTTTGCAAAAGTTGGGAGACCGTTTGCTAAAGAAATATTTAGGATAAACATAGATATTAACATCATCATCTTCTACCTCAAGAACAGGGGCGGTTCTTCATGGAAATAAGAACAAGACCACACAAAGGTGTCTAAAGCAGAAGAATAAGCATATATACTAGGAGAAGAGGATGCATTAACAAAGCTTAAGGGTTAGAATTATAAAACCCACCTTAAGATATGATCTAGAGCTCCAAGCTTCGTAGCTTTAATGGTGGATGAAGATCCAAAGGTTGTCCAAGGTCCGTTCTTCAAGATTTGGATGGAGAAGATGGCTAGAAAGAAGAATTGTGTAAGGAAAACTACTAAACCAACCTTGTATTAGAGTTTTCACCATGAATTCAGGATAGATGGTGGTCCAAACTTACCAAACCAACTTGGTCGTCCTTCCTCTGCTCCTGAGATCCTCCTTAGTCAGCCAAAGCAAGAAGATGAGAAAAGAAACTAAGGGAAACGATCCCTTGTTTTGTTGTTAAGGATGCTTTATATATTTTGGATATTTTCAAGGCAAAGGAAAAGGTAGTTATCTCTTTTATTTCTCAAACATATCCCCCAAGTCCTTCTCCACTTCTTGGCCACGTTTCCTCCTTCTTTCCTTATACAAAGCTCCTCCTTTTACCAAGGTTAAAAGGTAAATAAACCAAACACCTTACTAAGTTGCATATATAAAAGGGTCATTTTGCTTAAAACTTGGTTATTTAAATATTAAGGTTATCTTTCTTACTTGATCATTCAAATGAGGAACCCCTCTCATTTTCTTTGCTCTACTTGATGTCAAGAACATGAGAGATACTATATAGGGTATGTTTTACATGTTTCACCCTAAGTTTTGGGTAAATTGCACTTTACACCAAAACTAGGTTTTAAAGCACAAGGATTGCTCTGCAAGCTACATCTTGGTGCTCAAGCTTGGAGAATCCATACCACTACATCATATTCATTCTTATGATGTCTCATTATTAGTGGAACATCTTAACATGTGCAATTTGCAAGTTAACCCCTCTACTTGGGTAATTTGCACATTAGTCCAAAATTAACAAAACAAAGTTGCAACATTGTTCAAAAAGGACTGAAATAGAAAAATAAGTTCCTTAAAAGCTTTAATCACATTACAAAAGATAACCAAAAGCATCTAATCACATATTTAAGCAAAACATCTAGGGTTAGTTCATAACCCAGGTCAGGGATGTTACAAATTATCCACCCCTTACAAGGATTTCGTCCCCAAAATCAACAAAACATATTAAGAGAAAAGAGCAGGGTATTTCCTTCTCATCTCTCCCTCTAGTTCCCATGTGGCTTCTTCAACACCACGATGATTCCATAGGACTTTCAAAAGACTTATGTCTTTCTTTTTTAGCTTTTTAATTCTTTTATCAAGGATCGACACATGTCCTTCCTCATAAGATACATCATCATTCAATTCTACTTCCATAGGTTGCATAATTGTTTCTGTATCAGGGTGACATTTCCTAAGCATGGAAATGTGGAACACAGGGTGTAAATTTTGTAGCTCTGGTGGTAACTCTAGCTTATAAGCTACTCTTCCAATCCGTTCAATGATTGGATAAGGCCCCATAAACCTAGGAGCTAACTTCCCTTTCCTTCTAAATCTCAGAACTCCTTTCCAAGGTGAGAATTTGAGATACACTCTGTCTCCAACTTGGAATTCTAAACGTCTATGATGCTTATCAGCATAAGATTTCTGCCTATCCTGTGTAGTCTTTATCTGTTGTTGTATTACTTTAATCTTCTCAGTGGTCTGCTGCACAAGATCAGGACCTAAAAGTTGATATTCACCAGTTTCATACCAACATAGGGGTGATCTACAATGTCTGCCATACAAAGCTTCATAAGTTGTCATGTCAATGCTATGTTGATAGCTATTGTTGTAGGCAAACTCTATCAAGCTTAGGTGCAGATCCCAACTCCCCGTAAACTGAAGAACACATGCTCTAAGCAAGTCCTCCAAGGTTTGTATAGTCCTTTCTGACTGTCCATCAGTCTGAGGATGAAAGGGAGCTACTTCGTTCCTCTCCTTTCAGTCGAGAAGTCGTTCCCAAAAATGACTCGTAAACTGGGGACCTCTGTCAGAAACAATGGTAATTGGGACTCCATGCAGCCACATTATCTCATCAACATATAACTATGCTAGTTTATCAGCAGAATAGGTTATTTTGACAGGCAAGAAATGTGCTGTCTTCGTCAACCTATCAACTATTACCCAAATGGAATCATGTCCTTTGGTTGTCCTGGGTAGGCCTACAACAAAGTCCATGGTTACATGATCCCACTTCCACTGCGGTATGGGTAAAGGTTGCATTGTTCCTGCAGGCTTATGGTGTTCAACTTTTACTTGCTTACACACAGGATACCGCATAATGAACTCAGCAACATCCTTCTTCATTCCAGGCCACCAATACACATCTTTTAAGTTTCGATACATCTTGGTGCTTCCTGGATGCATAGCATATATCGAAGAATGAGCTTCTTCCAGGACTAACTTCCTCAAGTTATCCACATCGGGCACTATCATATTACCATGATAATAGGCTACTTGATCATCTAAATCATGGAAACCATCTCGTTTCTCACTTCCATACTCCGATCTAATCAGTTGAACTGCAACATCAACTTGCTGTGCTTCCTTGATCTGCTGTCTCAGAGTAGGTTTTATATGCATCTCAGCTAACAACCCGGCTAACAATGATACTTTTAACTGTACATTGTCTTGCCTTAAGGAGATAAGCATATCTCTCCTAGAGCACACCAAAGAATTCAGTTGTGCTCTATCTAGGGTTGGTGTTGTTGATTTCCTACTCAAAGCATCAACAACTACATTGGCCTTCCCTGGATGTTAATCAATTGTACAATCGTAGTCCTTGGTTAACTCCATCCAGCGGCGTTGCCTCAAGTTAAGCTCATGCTGAGAAAAGATATACTTAAGGTTCTTATGATCAGTGAATATCTGGAATGTCTCTCCATAAAGATAATGTCTCCAGATCTTCAAGGCATGAACCACAGTAGCTAGTTCTAGATCATTTATCAGATAGTTCTCCTTGTATTTCTTAAGCTGTCGAGAAGCAAAAGAAATCACTTGTTTATCCTGCATCAACACACATCCTAGTCCATTCTTGGAGGCATCACAAAAAACTATATATCCTTTCCCTTGTTCAGGTAACACAAGCACATGTGCACTTGTCAACCTCTCCTTCAACAGCTGAAAAGATTGTTGACACTTATCACTCCAGGTAAAAGGAACATCCTTCCTTGTCAACTTAGTCAAGGGTAAGGCTATAGAACTGAAGTTCTTAATGAACCTCCGATAATAGCCTGCCAACCCTAAGAAACTACGAATCTCTGTCGGTGTCTTCATCTGCTCCCAAAGCAGAACAAATTCTACCTTTTTAGGGTCAACACGAATACCCGAGGCAGATATCACGTGTCTAAGAAAAGAAACTTCTGGTAACCAGAACTCACACTTGCTAAACTTAGCGTATAGCTTATGCTTTCTTATAAAAGTAAGAGTCTGACGAAGATGCTGTTCATGCTGCTGAGCATCTCTACTATAGATCAGGATGTCATCTATAAAGACAACAACACACTGATCGAGAAAAGGTCAGAAGATTCTATTCATGAGTTCCATAAATGCAGCTGGTGCATTTGTTAGTCCAAACGACATAACTGTGAACTCATAGTGACCATACCTTGTCCTAAAAGCAGACTTAGATATGTCACCATCCTTAATACACAGCTGGTGATATCCTGACCTCAAATCTATCTTTGAGAAGACGGTTGCACCACGCAACTGATCAAAGAGATCATCAATCCTCGGTAGAGGATACTTATTCTTTATTGTTACTTTATTTAATTGTCTGTAATCAATGCACAACCGCATTGATCCATCTTTCTTTTTAACAAAGAGGACCAGAGCACCCCAAGGCGAAGTACTCGGTCGGATGAAACCCTTCTCAAGCAACTCTTGCAACTATTTCTTGAGTTCTGCCATCTCAACAGGTGCCATCCTATACGGTGTTTGTGCTATAGGTTGCGTGTCTGGGATTAGATTGATCTCAAAATCAATCTCTCGAGGCGGCGGTACACCTAGAAGTTCTTCAGGAAATACATCTACAAATTCCCTAACTATCGGAACTTCAACAGGGTTAGGACTATCCATGGTAGTATCTACCACATGGGCCAAGAATGCATAACATCCTTGCCTCATCAGCTTCTCAGCAACCATAGCTGACACAAGACAGGTGGGTAGAATCTTTCTCTCTCCTTGAAAGATCCATGTGTCACTATCATCAGCAAACACAACTTGCTTGGATTCACAACCCAAAACAACCTTATACCTTTCTAAGGTATCCATCCCAAGGATTATATCAAATCCATGCATCTCAAGTGGTATAAGATCCACTTGAATGTGATGTTAAAAAAAAGAAGAGAATGTAGGGAGAACATACCTTCTGCAACACAACAGATCCCATCAACGAAGTTTCTAGCAACAAACTATCTGTCCTATGACTTGTAGTCAGGTTGTAGTCAAGAATCACTCTTCGAGTGATAAAGGAGTGTGTAGCACCCGGATCAATTAAAATAGATACAACGTAAGATGTAGACATATCAGAATATAATAATTCCATCTAACCTGCCACAACCCGAGGGTTGATCACTGCATCAGGTGGATTCATTGCATAGAATCTTATCGTTGCCTGTGGTTGATTCGGTGCTCATTGTCGTGGTGCCGATGATCCAGCTTGGGACGCTTGTCCACATCCTCTAGCTCCTCCTGGAAACTGTCTCTTTTGAGATCCTTGCTGACTCTGCTTTTGAGGTTGAGTTACACTCACTTCTCTGGTTCTGCAATCTTTCATCAGATGTCCCATCTTTCCACGTATATAACAACTTCTGTTCAGTTGTTGTGGTCTGGGTGGTCCTGTAACCAACATAGATGCTGAGCTACGAGCTCCTTCTAGTGGTAGGCTTCGTCCTCTACCCCTATTCGACGTCCACTGCGTCTGGGTACTGAATCTAGGTGATGGTGTAGGCACAGAAAACCTAGGTTTCTTGAAACCTTTAGATGAGGATCCTTGGAACTGGGGATGCATCCTCTTGTTCTGGGTATGTCTCTTCTCTGCTACAGACCTCTCTACCCTCCTGACAGACTCCACAAAGGTAGCAAACCTTTCTCTGTTCTCTAGAGCAGACATGGGAGTAGTCAACTCAACGTTTAATCATTTCTCAAAATGCCTAATCCTTTCTTCATCTGTGGTCGCCATGTGCAGACAAAATCGCAACAACTCCATGAACTTAGCCTCATACTCGCTAATGTTCATTGGACCTTGTCTTAACCTCTCAAACTGAGAGTTTTTCTCATCCAGAAATGTCTTAGGGAAATATCTGTTGATAAATTCCCGTTGGAAAACTTCCCATGCAATCTCCACACCTGGCCTCTTCTATTCTTCCATGGTCCACCAATGACCAACACTCCCCTTGAGAAGATAAACAACATGTATAACCTTCTCTGCTTCTGGGATATTTAGGATTCTAAAGGCCTTCTCTAGTTCAGTTAACCACAAGTCAGCATTTGTTGGGTCAGATGTTCCAGCATACTCTGTGGCTCCAACTCGGTGAAGTCGTTCAAACGTCTTGCCGATTCCTTGTCCTTCAGGATGGGTAGGTGCCCTAGGTGCAGGTATAGGCATCCTATCTGTCATATGAGTCATGGCAGTCATGAACTGCCCAAACATGGCTTGGACGGCTGGGTTCCCCATGTCAGTTGGATTGAACTGGGGTAGTTCAGGCACAAGTTCTTCTTTTTCTAGATCTCTTGCACCTTCTCGGGGTGCAGCGACACTACTCTCGGCAACATGTTCCTTGTGTGGTCCATACATCGTTCATCTTATCTTCTTCTCTTGAGGAGCAGAAGACACTATCAGATATACTGGAAGACACTAGAACAGACTCAACAACCTAAGTCCTATGTCTCTGTAGACTCAGCAAACCTAGAGCTCTGATACCACTAAATTGAGACGTCCGTCTCGGAAAACGAGATCAATGAATGCAAAAGCGATTAACTAGCAACGAAATTATTGAAAATCACTAAAAATTAAAACTTTTTGTAAAGAGATTTACAAACGATAAAAACTCTTTTATAAGGAAACATGATAAGTTGTTTACAAACTGATCCATGATTACATCTCTGTAACAAACACATCTCGAGGATGATAAACATCAACTTCTCTGTTAGCTGATCAAGGCAAGATACAAAATCTCGAGGCATTGCGCCAAAATATCAGATCTATATTAAACATCTACTAACTCCTAAGATCTGAGAGTATAGAGACGACACATAGGACATACTATCTACAAGACTTAACAATCAGTGTCTCCACTTGAGGATCACTACTATCCCTGATGTTGTTGTTGCTCACCCACTGATGGATTCCTTTATCCATGGTGTCTACCTAAAAAGTCGAATCCCACGGAGGTGAGACAATTGAATAATTGTCCCAACGAGAGTTATAACTCTCTTCTAGAAGCATTGTTATTGCAATAATGGAATAACATTAAGCAGTAGAACTATAAACATTCAACAGTAGGTTTAACATTGTGTAAACTAAGTGAAGAAACATTCTTTTAAGCAATCATTTCAATTATAACTTAATAGAATGACAAGACATATAACAATAAGGAATATGAAGAACATGTATACTAGTTATTCAACTAAAGCACTGTAAATAATGTATCATCAATCATTGTTTCTCGTAGTTCAACCTAAGCAAATATGCTACACGGCTGATTACATTTTTCAAACATTTTTATGCCCTGAGGAGATGAGTTACACCTCTCATACTCCTACCGACCATTACTAAATCGCAATCGGTACCATACATAGGTCATTAGAAGAGCCGGATTCCTATGACCTCATCCTCCTCAGTCAGTATGAGGAACAATATGCAGGACATCTTGTGTCTCTGCCATAATAGCTTTCCAGGGTATTATGGCAACTTCACTATTAGAGTTACAGTGGCGTTCTGTACTCTCTTCACCATCGAGGGATTTCTTGTTTATCTCTCATCGATGCGACATTCACAATATCATCGGGAGATTAGTGATACATCATCCCGGCATAAACATATAATGAAGGATTGAGAGATTAAAGGTACATCTCACATCAAATCCTACATTAGGATGTAAGGATATTCGCATCCATAACCCCCACATACTCAAAAGTATGCTCTCCAGGAGTTCCCTTAGGAAAACCTATTTTCACCATCATTTAACTTCTGACAATGATGGATCTATGGTCAGGGCGCTACATGATATCATTATACTTGATTATTTAAGTACATTATGGCATTCTTTTAGCATCATGCATATTTTCAAACATAAACCAATAAGACAACTGCTATAACGAAAGAGTACTAATCATATCAAGTTTATGTCACATATTGTTAACACTGGGATATCAATCCCTAACCATCTCATCATTGTGATTCAAGAATATGGGTATTCAAACCCTTAGATCATCAAAACACTTGTTACCAAGTAACATATTGACATCAAGTCATTTAACATCATGACCTTGATTGTAGCAATGCAGATGTTTCTCATAGCTCACACAGCCTACCAATCTCATATGTTACCTCTAACTAGGCAACATAGCTTATC